>OV049924.1:375948853-377355061 GCA_920104205.1 Eupeodes latifasciatus
GACAAGAGATACAACTTTTTGTCCATCTGTTAACATCGCTGTTCATTTTAGGCCAAAAGTATTTTGCTGTTATTATTTTACGCATTGCTTTTGAACCTGGATGTGACAGTTTGTGATGGTTGTCAAAAATTGTTCGTCGAAAAATTTCAGGTACATACGGACGATTTTTACCAGTTGATGTTTCGCACCATATTTCAACGTCATTTACCGGAATATTTACTTTTTCTAACTTGAAAGATGTTTTGGAAAGTTTTAAAATTGATTTAAGCTCTTCATCGTTTTCTTGTTCTTTTAACAGACTTGGAATACTGACATTGTTGAAATCGATCAATTCAACATACGATCTCGATAAAGTATCGGCGACGATATTTTGTATGCCTTTGATGTAACGAATGTCGGTAGTAAATTCTGCGATAAACTCTAAGTGGCGCGTTTGACGGGGCGATTTTTCAGTTTTGGAACATATTGCGTTTGTGAGCGGCTTATGGTCGGTGAAAACAGTAAATTGTCTACCTTCCACGTAATACCGAAAATGTTTAACGTTTTTGAAAATTGCGAGGAGTTCGCGATCGAACGTCGAGTATTTTCTTTCGGCTGGGCTCAAACGAGTTGAAAAGAAACCTAAAGGCTCCCAAAAGCTATTATGGTATTGCTGGAGTACTCCTCCGATAGCGTCGTTAGAAGCGTCTACCATAATGCTGATTTGCGCTAGAGGCTTTGGGTGAAAAAGCATAGTGCGTCGGGACAAGTCTCTTTTGAGAACTTGAAAAGCTTCTTCGCAAACGTCTGACCACTGAAAAATCGTTTTTTTAGTCTCTTTTTTATTTGCTTTAACGCCTTTTAAAAGTTCGTAAAGAACTTTAGCTTTAGATGCCATACTTGGCATAAAACGATTGTAGAAATTTATCATGCCGAGAAAGCGCTGAAGTTGTTTGATGGAGACCGGACTAGGAAATTCGTTGATGGCTTTTACTCGTTCTTGCGAAGGAATTATTCCATTTTCGGAAACGCCGTATCCCAAGAAATCGAGTTTGCTAACACCTAGTTCGCATTTTGCCAAATTAACGTTGAGCCCGTGCTCCTGCAGTCTTCGAAAAACTTCTCGTAAATGTGTTTTATGCTCCTTGACCGATTTACTTGAAACGAGAACATCGTCCAAGTACACGAAAACGAATGAAAGATCACCTAAAATGCTGTTCATAAAACGTTGGAAAGTTTGCGCACCGTTGCGCACTCCGAAAGGCATTCGTAAAAATTCGAAAAGCCCGAAAGGTGTTATGACCGCCGTTTTATGAACGTCCTCTTCTGCGACCGGTATTTGATGATACGCACGTATCAAATCGATTTTCGAAAATATTGAACAACCGTTGAGGTTAGCGGAGCAGTCTTGAGCGTTAGCGATCGGATGTTTATCTGGTATTGTCGCTTTATTTAACCATCGATAGTCGCCGCATGGTCTGAAATCAAGTGAGTTCTTTTTCGGAACCATGTGAAGTGGTGAAGCGATGTGAGACTTTGAAACGCGACAAATACCTAAATCGATCATCTGCTGAAACTGACGCTTCGCGATTGCTAACCTCTCCGGATTGAGTCTTCGTGCACTAGCTGAAGGGAGTTGACCAGTTGTTTGCATCCGGTGGACAACGTCATGTTTGACCGGCAACGTAAAGTCTGGTGGAGCTTTAAGCTCAGGAAACTCGTCAAGGATAGCGCCGAATTCACTTGGAATCGAAAATAGTTTTGGAGAGCTAGTGTTCGCGGATTTGAAAAGACAGCTGACTTGGAGATTAGTGCTTTTATCTACTACTCGTTGGTTACGAAGATCAACGGTTAAATTATACTTGTGCAAAAAATCAGCTCCTATAATAGGGTGATCAATGTCTGCAATAACGAAAGTGAAATCAAAAGCGCGTCTTAAGTTCAAATCAACTGTTAATCGTTTGCAACCGTAAGTATGAATTTTTCCTCCGTTCGCAGTAAGCAGAATGAAATCGTTTGGTTCTTTGGTATGTTGACAAAATTTGCGAGGAATTATCGAAATTTCGGCACCGGTGTCGATTAAGAATTGAAGCTTTGTGTTTTTATCGCGAATAAAAAGACGGCGTGAAAAGTTTGCCTCACTCAAAGCCGCGTTTGAGATCTGGCGAATTAGTTTTTTGTCTCTTTATTAGCTTTGGACTGAAATGAACACGATTGTTTTGAACACTTCCTGGCGTTACTTCCGAATTTCCTATGAAACCAGCAAATCGATTTATTTTCGTTTTCTGACCTACTCTGCGAACGGGTTCTACCTCTACTCCTATCTCTCGAAAAACTTCTGGACGCTCTGTTAAAATTGTTGGATTTTGAAAAATTTGTTTCGAGCCGTTCGATTTTGAAAATCAATTTTTGCAAAAGTTCGGAGTCAGAACTAGGAACGTTAGGTGAGTTGACTTGGGCGACGTGTGAAGCTGCTGAGGAGTGATGAAGTCTATCAGCTAAAGCGAAAAGCTCACTTTGAGTCTGGGAATTCTCGACTGCCATGAGGCAAACGCGTATATTCGACGGAAGTCGATTTAACCATAGCTTCATAACTAATGGCGAATTGACGAGATTGTTCCCGCTTGCCAGACTCTCCATACTCCTATATAGCTCCGATGGCTTCATGTCTCCGAGTTCAACTTTATTTAACAAAGCGTCCAAACGCCTTTCTTCACTATCCCGGTTTCTCTCGAGTAAAACTTTTTTAAGATTTTCGTACTTTTCGTGTGCAGGTGGTGAAACTAGAACATCTGCAACAGATTCCATAGTTTGACTATTTAGCGAAGCCACTAAATAATCATACTTAGTGTTGGATGCAGTGATGTTTTTTAATCTGAATTGCGTTTCGATTTGTAAAAACCATAAATCAGGCCGATTGTTCCAAAAAGGTGGAATTTTGATCGAAATCAAAGAATTTTGGGAAATAACACTAGGAGATTCTGCCACGTTTGCTTCATTCGCGTCAACATTGGGATTAATGTGTGAACTGCCGGAGCCATCGATGGGTTTTTCACCGCCTGGCATGATTAAAGATAACGAACGAGAGGAGATCAACCGAAAATCTAATAAACCGTATGCGATACAAAATTTTAAACCGTGAACAACTGGTACAGTGTTTTACGAAAAGAAAATATCCAAAAACAAAATATCCCAAAAACAAATTATGAAAATGTAACACTTCAGATGTTTGTAATATAATTCATTTAATTTAATTTAATATAAATAATTCATTTAATCCATATTAATAAATATAATAATATAAATAAAAATTATATATTGTATATATTAATAATTAATAATAAGAAAAAGAAAAGGTACTCACTGTACTTATGTACTTAATTAATTTATGAAGGCGGCACTGGTGTTTTTTTTTAAATGCGGCAGCGCTGGTGCTGTCGTATGTGTTGATTCGGTGCTTTGTTGAAGATGACAAAATTTGGTGGTAGTGGCACGTGGGTATATACATGTATGTACATATATTAACTATTGTCTGCCTCGCCTCTCGCTGCTGTTGGTGCTCTTGGTTGATGGTTAAGATGATGGTTGCTTGTTAAATTGATGAACAATTTGACGGTGGTGGCACGTGGCTATATAACATACTTATATAAACTTTGCCTCTCGCTGTTGGTGCTCCTTGTACCGTGGCTGAGGTGGTCGCTGTTGCGGCTGCGGCTGCACCGCCCGTCGTAGTCGATCACGGCACTAAATTTGTGCAATTTGTATTGTGGCTGAGGTGGTCACTGTTGCGACAGCGTAGCCTGTCGTCTCCGGACCAGTCGACGAGAATTTGGTCGAACGTGGGGTTGGTGACGGAGGAAATAAAAAATTTTTTGTGGTTGAGGTGGTTGATGTTGCGACTGCGTCCACCTGTCGTCTCCGGACCTTTGGTCGATCGTGGGCTTGGTGGTGGAGGAAGCCAAATTTTTGTGGCTGAGGTGGTCACTGTTGCGACTGCGTAGGCTGTCGTCTTCGGACGAGAATTTGTTCGGTTGGTGGCGGAGGATGCGAGTTGTTTTCTTGGCTGAGGTGGTCGCTGTTGCGGCTGCGTCTGCCTGTCGTCTCCGGACGAGAATTTACGATACGAATCGTCGGGGTCACCAATTTGTGCCTTTCGTATTAAAACTGAGACACATAAATTTATTTTATAGTATCCTTTATTTAATTTATAATTTTAGATTATTTTAATTTACTTTAATTTTACTTTATATTTCTAAGACGTCTGTCTCGCACCAAGTCACAGCCAGAAAAGAAAGACGGAAAAACTATGGCGGGCAGCGATGGGTTTTTTGGTACACTTCGAATCAAAATGTCATTTGGTTTTCGTACAGTTAAAAATAAAAATATTTTTTGACATAAGTTATTAGTGGGTTTACACTATGGATATTGATTATGTACAGTGCACACGCTACAGGGAGTTTTTAGGGGACATAGCCCATAATTTTATTATGTAGAGTAGAGTATTGTAGAGAACACTGGTTATAAGGTTAGTTTTAATTATTTTTTTTAAGTATTTATTGTTTATGTTTAACATACTTAGTTTGTAAGTTTTAATTGTTTATGGCAGATTTTTAAGTTAGTTTTTAAGTTATATATATGTGTAAATAAAAATTAATTTAAAAAAAAGTAAAAAAAATGTTTTGAATTAATTTATGTATGCAGCATGTTTATATATGGTCAAAGAGTTGTTAATTACTGCATCTGTTGTTTCATTCTAAATTTTCTACTGCATCTGTGTATCATTAAGGAAAGTTAAATCATTCACCGATTATTTAATATACATAATCTTATACAGCTTTCATGGAAGTATACAGTGACGGACAAAACAATTTGATCACTTTTAATGTGTTAAGATTTCTTAAGAAAACTACAAATTCGACAACAACTCGACTAAGACTAGTAGTAGTAAGTAAAAAGTACTAAAAAAATGTAAGCGGAAGATATTTTAGATTATGAAAATGATCACAATTATTTTTGAAAATAGGTACTTCATGAATTTAGATAGTCTAGAAAAGCCTTATATTATGTCACTATAATAAAATTAGTGGTTTGAATTTTGATATTTACAAAACTTTAATATAAATTTACTCCTACTATCATCGTTATAAAAGCTGATACTTGGTTAGTTTTTCACTATATTTCAAATCTCGTGGCCATAAGGATCTAAATAATCGTATATTGGTAGTGGTGGTCCTCTTCAAAGCGTCCTATAACTGGAAGCAGGCCGATTGGTTCTGGATAAGTTTTATATCTTGAATATTTCGGAACAACCTTTAAATGGGTAAATCAACCAATTAAAATTCGTTTTGGATTTTAAAAAACTTACTTATGGTGGTGTAGCACTGTTCTTGATGCAGTAGTTTTCTTTTTCAAAATCATCTGGGGACAGCGATCGGACTTTTCAGCATCTTCTTTTTTCTTCTTCGAGATTGATTGTTCCTCTTTGCTCTCTTTAATACAATCTTCTTCTTCGGCTTCAAAGTCTAGGGCATCCTCATCATGCTCCTTAGCTAACTCATCAATATTTTTTCCATTCTTATTGACACTCGCTGATTCATTTTCCTCTTCCAATTTGTCTGCTTTTTTTTTTGTAAAATCTGTTATGATGGCCTCTAGGTTTTGTTTATTTTCCTTTTCATCTTTTTTCTCGTCATCTTTCTTAGATTCTAAACGATTTCGCCACGTCGTCATCGTTGTTTTTTTTGGTGGCGGCTATATCAAGAGTTATTTTCTTCAGTTACTTGCTATTTTCGTTACTTTTCCTTTTTTATATAGACCCGTTCGTAGCTTCATCTTCAATAGTGGTTTCTTTGGTCGCTTGATCGACACACTTTTTGGAATCCATTTTGATAACATCACTCAGGTCTTTGTGGCGCATGTAAATATCACAATATTAGCGGTGATCATCTAAGGTTCCACCAGCACTGGACACACTTGTTCCTTAAACTTCGTGATTTTTCTGTGCTCGGTTTCTATGAAGAATAGGTTTATGAATCTAAATACAAATAGAATGATGCTCTTAATGAACGGGAACTTACGCGCTTCGACAGAGATACTGCTCGTTCCACATTCTTGCATACTTGCCTTCTTCATTGGATTAGTAATTACCTTTCGAATCGTTCAATACAAGTTGTATTGGATGGATTCAAGTCTGAAAACCACAAAATAAATGCTGGTGTGCCCCAGGGCTCTGTTCTATCTCCAACACTCTTTCTCATTTTTATTAATGATCTCTTGTCTGCAACTTCTAATCCAATATATTGTTTCGCTGACGATAGTACTCTTAGCATCTCATATTCGTTTTCAGATTCACATACCTCTTCTTCGGATGTGGTACTGCAACGAGAAAATATGATAAGCTCATTAAATTCCGACCTAAACAGCATTGTACAATGGGGAATAAGAAACCGCGTGGAATTTAATGCTTCGAAA
This sequence comes from Eupeodes latifasciatus, assembly GCA_920104205.1. Taxonomy (NCBI): domain Eukaryota; kingdom Metazoa; phylum Arthropoda; class Insecta; order Diptera; family Syrphidae; genus Eupeodes; species Eupeodes latifasciatus. The sequence goes on from OV049924.1 coordinate 375,955,304, forward strand.
ACCCAATGCTGTCTTGTATCGTTAAAGCGAGATATACCCCCCTTGCCATTATCCATAGATGGCACTTGCATCGAGGAGACTGAACATCTCGATATTCTCGGTATGTGTATCACCAACCACCTTTTGTGGAACGATCACATACGCGATGTCGCCAAAAATGCCGCAAGATGTTTGGGTTTTCTAAGGCGATGCAAGAAGTTTTTCTCCCCCTCTGATCTGGCTGTTATCTACAAGACTTATATACGTCCAAAGCTTGAGTATAACTCCCATATCTGGGCTGGTGCTCCTGCAACTTACTTAAGCCTCTTGGACAGTATTGAACGTAGAGCATTTAGATTGATTGGTGATATTGCCATCATAAGATCATTTACATCGCTTGAACATCGTCGAAATGTCTCTTGTCTCACCCTCTTTTACCGTTATTTTAATGGTTTATGCTCTAGAGAAATAGCCAGTTGCATTCCTCCCCTTAAACAGTTCAACCGTAATACTCGCGCTTCTAGGAATGCTCATCAATATACCCTCGAGCCCAACTTCGGTCGTACTGTCAAGTACAGAGATTCGTTCTTTAGCCGTACTATGCGAATGTGGAATGCCTTGCCACACTCTGTCTTTCCCAGCCATTGGAATATTCAGGAATTCAAAATTAATGTGCACCGACACCTCCTTTCAACCCCTCTCTCCCTTTCCTAGTGCTCACACTGTGTCTACATAATAAGGGTAGTTTATCCCTTTGAGTGTGCGCTTATTATAAAAAAAAAAACATGACTTATTCCATCCGGATTTCATTAATGAAGCTGATTTAAAAGATGTTGCCGATTTAATTGATCCAGATTGGTCGAGGTGAAAACAAATACAACAAATAGCTCGGACTTGACATTGACATATCGAAAAGGTAAGGCAGTGCAATAATGATAATGAGTGAAAAATGAAACCATTCAAGCTGTCAGATAAGGTAGTTTCTGAAACGTGTTCAGCATTGAAAACAGGTCAGGGCGACTCAATACATACAACCCACTACGATTCAATTCGATTGTCAAATTTAGTTTGATGAAAATATTTCTAATATTCTGACTTCTTTAATTTTAATATATGTACATATGTATTTTGTTAATTTTTTTAGAGAAGCTGTGTATGTATTTTCTTTGAAGAAATCATCTTTATTCCCTACCAAATCTTTTACTATTCTAAAAACGGAATGATTCTCTAGTGTGTGCAAACAAAATAAATACAATACCTACCTATCTCTGCCGTTATAGTTCGTGATGCAATTTTTTTAAGGATTCATTCTTATTTTCCTAGGGGCTTATGTATATTTATAAATGCGTCTGCAGTCGTGTATACTTACTATATAACAAAAAATAACAAAATATAAAAATTAAAATTAATTACTTCGTTGCGTATTAATTTATTTGTCGCTATTTAATTTATTTCTAGATAAACATCGACTTTGCGTTTATGAAACCTCAAAATAAATCCGACTTCAGCAAATGGCAGAAGTTTCAAACTATTGCCTTACAACTTTTCGCGAAAAGAATAAAGAGTCGTTCCTTAAGATCATTTTTGGATCAAATAAAAGAAAACATTGAAGGTCTTGACAAAGGTACTAAAATATCTTTAATTTTTGTTTTGTTTTTTTGTTTCAAGAGTTTTTTTAATTAACATTTCAGATAACCTAAATATAGCTTACACCACACTCTTGCACGGAGTTTTGCCCCCATCATCAAAAAACTATATGGGAAAATTCAAGAAATTTACAATTGAAGATTCCAATAACGCGTTCACCCTTGAAGTTGAAACTTCAAGTCAAATTGAACTCATCCTGCAAAGAAAAAGAGAAGAATGTATTAAAATGAAAATGAAGCTTCAGCCTGTCATTATTGTAGTTGGTGAGAAATTTAAGTATAATCGCTTTTATGTATCCCTGGACAATGTTAAATTTAAATTAGAATCATATCTAGACTGTATTGATTTTTATCTTAAGCTTGTATATGTGTTGAATATAGAACACCCTCCGCAATGCAAGTCGGTGTGGGTTTTTATTCAAAATTTGTTGTTCAATATTCAAGACGGTCCAAAAATTCCTTCAGTACAACCTTTATTAAATGATTTGAATTCATTTCTAATTTAAAAGTGGTCACTACTTCCGCAATGTTTAGAAAACGATAAGGTTTTTCGAAACATTAAAAAAACTTAAATTTTTTTGAAAATTTAATATTCCGCTAAGGGGATATTAAATTTTCAAATAAATTTAAGTTTTTTTTTTTAAATTCAATATCACGCAGAGGAATATTGAATTGGTGTGAAGTGTAAAAAAATCAAGTTTTTTTAAAGTTATAATCATCTAGGTTATTTGGCAAATGATTTTATTTTTCGATTTTCTTAAAATGTTAGTTTTTTTTTTTTAAAACTCAATGTCTTGAAAACAAGATGATTTTTGAATTATTAAAAGCCTAATTTTTTGAATTAAAAAAAAAAATCCGTTACGATACACCACGCCATATCAATATTTTTAATAAAACTGTACAATGAAGGCTAGTAAAACACGTGACCAGCATTGATCACATATCGTTCGTCACTCGTGTTTAAAATGTTAAGGTTAGTAATAACCCTTTAAGTCTACATATTAAAAAAAAAAGAGACTTGGAGTGACCCATACTGAAAACTTCCCATTGACCCATACTGAAAACTTCCCATTGATGCTCGCTTAAGATTTTTGTTGAACTTTAATTTTTCCAAGAAATCTTACTAAATATTAACAACAATATTTATATTGTATAAAAGATCTCTGATTTGGTATTACATCGCAATATATAATATAAAATTTAATTGAAGACGCTACCTTCAAATGTTCGTAAGATATTTGCTTTTTTTTAAATTGTATTCTAAAAAATACACCCACTGAATTTTTTTGAAAACTCTTTCTTCATATTTTGATGTTATTACCTGTAAAACAAAAATTAATTGTAGTCGATATCTCCACTGATTCTTGAGATATAGCCGACTAAAAAATATATCCCAAACTTCTCTAATAGGCGTAACCATTTTTATTCAAATTTTTAAAAATTAAATTCAACTAGCAGGCCATGACTTTCACTGTTTTTTGTATATTCAAAACATGAATTTATCTTTTGTTAAATTTGTGAAGTGTAAGTTCGAATAAACAAACCTTTAACAGCCGGTAAGTCAAGTTTAAATGAAAAACTTATTTTATTTATTCATTATATACCTACATACATATATTTCTAGAATAATGGATATCCTTAAATCGAAAAGAAACGGTTCAAAAATTTCGTATGAAGGTCACACTTACAATTTTGAAAAATTGAGTGTTGACGGCACCAAAGCGTTTTGGCGCTGCGATAAACGCATAGTAGACGGGTGCTATGCACGAATCCACACCTTTGCTGAGTCTGGCAATTTCATCCAGCAAATAAGGAGCCACACGCATGGAAGCGATGCGGCCGGAGTAGCAGCTTCAAAGGTATTTAAAAATCCTTTTGTAATATATATTTAAATTGTCTATCTTGTCTTACTTTGTTCCAAAAATAAATTGTCAATAACAAACACATTGTAATTTATAAAACTAAAAACAAATATTTTTACAGATCGTGTCAGAAATAAGGGAAAGGGCTCTTGAATCCACGTCGGCTATTTTAAATCAATCGCCTGCCGTAAGTGGGAAGTTACCAAACCACGACGCCTTGAGAAAGGTTGTGCAAAGGCAGCGAAACGTTATATCAAGTGTCCCGCCTAATCCCAATAGGTTGTGCGACCTAGTGATACCACCACAAATGAGTCAATACCGAGTGGGCCCGGATGAGGTGGAAAATTTTGTTCTTCACGACTCAGGGGTTGAGAGTGCGTGTAGGATAATTATATTCGGAAGAGAAAGCCACCGACTCTGGGCAACCCGGATGAAACGTTTATATATTGACGGTACATTTCGAATCGCTCCCAGGTTATTCTACCAAGTATATGTATGTGGTAATGGCGGAGAGAAGTGGTTTCGTCTTTCCTGTAGCGTATGGTTTGCTGCCAAATAAGACTCAGGATACATAGTATGTCCAATTTTTTAACATTCGCTCCGGAGTCCATTTCGTGCGACTATGAAATGGCCGAAATAAATGCTCTTCGGCACGTGTTTCCAAATGCGGCAATTGACGGATGCTTCTTCCACTTTGTTAAAAACATGAAGAAAAAACTGGCTGCCGAACATTTGATGACACAGTATAACAACGATTCCGATTTCTCGCTTTCGGCCCGAAAAATTGTAGCGATGGCGTTCGTGCCTCCGGAGCGTTTGGAGGAAGCAATTATCGACCTAGTGTCACAAACTCCGCCGAATCTAGAACCAATTTTAAATTGGTTCGAAGATAATTATCTGGGTCGGCCAAATTTAACCGGTGGGCGAAGACAGGCACTTTTTCCATCACAAATTTGGAACGTTTTTGAAAGGACGGTAACCGGTGCTGCCAGAACCAACAACTTTGTGGAAGCCGCTCATCGCAGGATGCAAGTAGAATTTGGAGAGGATCATCCAACTAATTGGAAATTTGTAAAAACGCTCAAAAAAATTAAAAATGGAAGAGATAAGCACTACGAACAATTTGTTCGTGGAGAAGAGCCACCCACTAAAAGATTGAAATATGTAAGAGCAAATGAACGGATCTTTCGGCTTGTTTCGGAGTTAAACGAAGGTGAGGGAAGGACGCTTGGGGAGTTTTTAAGGGGCATAGCCCATAATTTTATTATGTAGAAAGGAGTATTGTAGAGTACACTATTATTAGGTTCTTTTAATTATTTTTTTTAAGTATTTATATTGTTTATGTTTAACATATTTAGTTTGTAAGTTTTAATTGTTAATGGCAGATTTTTAAGTTAGTTTTTAAGTTGTATATGTATATGTGTAAATAAAAATTAATTTAAAAAAAAACTGTTTTGAATTAATTTATGTATGCAGCATGTTTATACATATATGGTCAAAGAGTTGTTAATTACTGCATCTGTGTATCATTAAGGAAAGTTGAATCATTCACCGATTATTTAATATACATAATCTTACGAAGCGGCACAGACCACCCCCACGGGTTTACCTCTGCCAGTTTACCACCGCCAGTTTACCTCTGCCAGTTTACCTCCGCCGGTTTACCTCTGCCAGTTTACCTCTGGACAGTTTACCACCGCCAGTTTACCTCCGGACGGTTTACCTCCAGAGCAGGTAATTTAGTTTATTATTTAATTATTATTATTATTTATTATACCTTCTAATTGAAAACTTTTGACATTTAGTTTCGTGTTGTTTTTAAATTTAAATTTTCATTCTTTATGAAATGAATTATGACACTTCCACAGTGCAATTTTTCAAAGCAAAATATTCTATATAATATTTAAGTAAGTTTTTCTGTTTTTTTTTTGTTTTGTTTGAATATTTAACAGAATTCAATCATTTTCAGGACAAAAATGTTCAAAGGAAATGCAGCGTATCCTCTAAAAAAGTAAGTGAATCTCAGTCCAGTGTATTCCAAAATTTTAATTTTGCAAAACAAAACAATTCGTTTGGGATTTTAAGAGTAAGTTTTTTATAAATTGTTTCGATATTTAATATGATTGGATATTTTTCAGAGTAAAAACCTTTATAATGAAGTAATTCAAGTGCATTTCAAAGACAATAAATTAATTCAAATTGCAGGTGTAACAATTATTGATTTTTTGTATAGTCTGCGTTTTCATTTAGATGATGCCAATTACATAGCATAATGCAGGAAGCAACTTCCTTCAAGGAATCCGGGAAGCAAAGCTTTGCTCAAAAAAAGGCCGCTGTTTACAAGTAAGTTTCTTATATCATATTTCTCTGTCAAAATACCTAATATCAATGTTTTTAACGACAGACGCTGGACTTTGTGTGAACATTTTAGTTGAAATAATAAGAATACAATAAATTCTAAACAATTTGTATGGATTGTGAACTAAACCGTGTATCTTTCTGTCCTCAATTGCTGCTGTACCATGATCGGCGACATCTGGCCCCATCTTAGTGGTCATAGCTGCCGCATTCGTTGACGGTGGAGGTGTCACAAAAATAAAAGGAGCAACAACACCACCAAGTCAATGGTGCAAGTAGAAGCTTCGACATTCCGTAGTCGATCGCTAACGCCCTTCTCCCAGCAGCTGAGTGTTGGTGCTGGAACTACTCAACAGCAGTAACAGCAATTGCAGATTATGAAGGCAATCCAGGTGTGTTAATTGATTAACTTACGAGTGATCCAAACAAGAATATTTTAAATGATATAATTCTTTAGGGTTTCCAACATCTTCGGCCAATGCATCATCTACCAAGAAATACAATACAAGCCGCTCGGCTCTAAAGAAACGACTTTTGCAGCAGCAACAAAAACAACATCTTCTGATTCCACAGAGTGCAACAGCGCGCGGAGATTAGTTGTGAAAGTAAAAGAAAAGAATTGAAATATTTATATCGTGATTAACTCACTTAATCCACATATTCTATATATACATACATATATGTACATATATATACATATACATATGATGTTCCAACAGTGGCTGCGCAAGCCGGAAACCTTTACCTACGGAATTGGGATTTTGGAATTTGGCTCGGAAAAGAATTTCAATGTAAATGACCTTAGAAGCCAAGATTTTGTATTCATGACCGACTTACGAGCTCTATTCCAGTAATTCTAATAATTATAATAGAATCAATAATTGACCAAAAGGCTCATGATGGCAGGCGCAGGACTACTTCAAAGTAAGTTTTACATAAACCACATACTTATACTTATGAAACACTAATTGATGTTATTTTTTCAGCAACAAATCAAAAAGAAACTTCAAAGTCGATTTGACTCTACCGTTCAGTTGATTCCACGACACAGTTCGTCGTGGCGAAAGTAGTTATTATATAATGTTGTAATTTTGTTTTTCAAATTTAGCATAGTTTTTGTTTTTAAAATTCAATGCCATTATTTAAAGATTATAGACGTTAAAATGTATTTAAATTATTGAGTAATTAGAACAAATAAAAATAAATGTAATTTTTTCCACAAAAAAGATTTCTTTTTGGTTTTCCAAAATTTGATTTGCCCTGGGTCAATTATGAAATTAGTGGATAATAGCTGTTCAATTGATTAAAACAAAAAACTGAATTAAGTGGTGTTTTGTATTATTTGTGTTAAATTTCCTTTTTGTATGTGGACTGTATAATTGATGATGAAAGATGATGACTACTTCTTTCAGCAACCTACAAAACCACTGATGAGTGCCGGGTGAACCTTTGACGGAGAAATTCAAGTGGATCGAGACTACTTGGCCTACAATTATTTATTACAGGATGCAAATATGGTTTGTTTTTGTTTTGTTTAAACAAATCTAGTTAACATTAACAAACGTAATATTTGTAGAATTTCAGAATTTCATTTTAAATATATGCTGTATGTCAGCACAAGCAATTATGTCTACGTTTACTATGAGTAAAGAATGAAATCGGCCCAGTCCATTTTGGTAGTAAGTATTTAGCACATTACCATATATCTATTGAACAAAAATTGCAAAGAGAAATTCTAATACTCCATGTATGTACTGTACCTACATGTTGAACTCGCCACCTGAAATAAAGAACAATTAACAATTATTGGAAAGCTTAGTTATTGCAATAGGATTAGCTATTTAAAACAATGTTGTATGCCTACCACAAGTATTCATTGCAATACGAATAACATTCTTTATCGTAGTTTAAAATCAATACTTCAATACAATGGAAATGATATGGAAGATGTTAAATGATATTTTAAAAGTCAAATTATAAATTGAATTAATGAAATAAACATTTAATTTTTAAATAGTATTTCAATTTTATGGAGATGGGAAAATCAATTGAATGCGAAAGTGGTTACACAAGCGATTCCCAAATATTCAAAAATAATATTGTTGTAAATTCTTTGCCAAATGAATGAAGAAACTTTTAAGATTATCTGTGATGGTCTGAGTCGTCTGAAATGGATCATGGAACGTAGAGTTATCGTTTACTAACAAGTCGTATCTGTTTTCACTCCTACCCCAGTAAAGCAACATAGACAAGTTCGAAGAAATATTACTGAAAGCTGTTAAGCATTCAAATGATTTCGGGATTGTATATTGTTTCAAAACAATCAAACAATTGAAAAATTAAATGTTTTGAAGTTTGTTTTATTTTAACATTAATTCTATTTTATATATATATCTAATAATGTATGTCTAGTACAACAAGAGTATATTCATAACAAAGAAAAGTAAAAATTTAAATAATACTTGTTTGCCTATTGTAGCTAACAGTTTAAATATGTAAGTGCATTGTTTTGGTGTTTTTTTGTATGTATGTTGTTCTCTGTTAGAAAACAGACGACTAGTGCACTAAAACTAAACGTGAGTACTTTCAGTGAAGGTTTAAGAGCATAATATTTTAACAAACTCCTTTCAATCAAACCTATTAAGTCAGGACTATATACACAATTTGTTCTTTGGTTTAAAGATTGTTTTGGGGCGGCTCACAATAGTAATGCAAGTTTACGATACACCACTTCTCCATATCAATATTTTTAATAAAACTGTACAATGAAGGCTAGTAAAACACATGACCAGCATTGATCACATATCGTTCGTCACTAGTGTTTAAAATGTTAGGGTTAGTAATAACCCTTTAAGTCTCTACATATTAAAAAAAAAAAAGAGACTTGGAGTGACCCATACTGAAAACTTCCCATTGACCCATACTGAAAACTTCCCATTGACCCATACTGAAAACTTCCCATTGATGCTCGCTTAAGATTTTTGTTGAACTTTAATTTTTCCAAGAAATCTTACTAAATATTAACAACAATATTTATATTGTATAAAAGATCTCTGATTTGGTATTACATCGCAATATATAATATAAAATTTAATTGAAGACGCTACCTTCAAATGTTCGTAAGATATTTGCTTTTTTTTAAATTGTATTCTAAAAAATACACCCACTGAATTTTTTTGAAAACTCTTTCTTCATATTTTGATGTTATTACCTGTAAAACAAAAATTAATTGTAGTCGATATCTCCACTGATTCTTGAGATATAGCCGACTAAAAAATATATCCCAAACTTCTCTAATAGGCGTAACCATTTTTAGTCAAATTTTTAAAAATTAAATTCAACTAGCAGGCCATGACTTTCACTGTTTTTTGTATATTCAAAACATGAATTTATCTTTTGTTAAATTTGTGAAGTGTAAGTTCGAATAAACAAACCTTTAACAGCCGGTAAGTCAAGTTTAAATGAAAAACTTATTTTATTTATTCATTATATACCTACATACATATATTTCCAGAATAATGGATATCCTTAAATCGAAAAGAAACGGTTCAAAAATTTCGTATGAAGGTCACACTTACAATTTTGAAAAATTGAGTGTTGACGGCACCAAAGCGTTTTGGCGCTGCGATAAACGCATAGTAGACGGGTGCTATGCACGAATCCACACCTTTGCTGAGTCTGGCAATTTCATCCAGCAAATAAGGAGCCACACGCATGGAAGCGATGCGGCCGGAGTAGCAGCTTCAAAGGTATTTAAAAATCCTTTTGTAATATATATTTAAATTGTCTATCTTGTCTTACTTTGTTCCAAAAATAAATTGTCAATAACAAACACATTGTAATTTATAAAACTAAAAACAAATATTTTTACAGATCGTGTCAGAAATAAGGGAAAGGGCTCTTGAATCCACGTCGGCTATTTTAAATCAATCGCCTGCCGTAAGTGGGAAGTTACCAAACCACGACGCCTTGAGAAAGGTTGTGCAAAGGCAGTGAAACGTTATATCAAGTGTCCCGCCTAACCCCAATAGGTTGTGCGACCTAGTGATACCACCACAAATGAGTCAATACCGAGTGGGCCCGGATGAGGTGGAAAATTTTGTTCTTCACGACTCAGGGGTTGAGAGTGCGTGTAGGATAATTATATTCGGAAGAGAAAGCCACCGACTCTGGGCAACCCGGATGAAACGTTTATATATTGACGGTACATTTCGAATCGCTCCCAGGTTATTCTACCAAGTATATGTATGTGGTAATGGCGGAGAGAAGTGGTTTCGTCTTTCCTGTAGCGTATGGTTTGCTGCCAAATAAGACTCAATATACATAGTATGTCCAATTTTTTAACATTCGCTCCGGAGTCCATTTCGTGCGACTATGAAATGGCCGAAATAAATGCTCTTCGGCACGTGTTTCCAAATGCGGCAATTGACGGATGCTTCTTCCACTTTGTTAAAAACATGAAGAAAAAACTGGCTGCCGAACATTTGATGACACAGTATAACAACGATTCCGATTTCTCGCTTTCGGCCCGAAAAATTGTAGCGATGGCGTTCGTGCCTCCGGAGCGTTTGGAGGAAGCAATTATCGACCTAGTGTCACAAACTCCGCCGAATCTAGAACCAATTTTAAATTGGTTCGAAGATAATTATCTGGGTCGGCCAAATTTAACCGGTGGGCGAAGACAGGCACTTTTTCCATCACAAATTTGGAACGTTTTTGAAAGGACGGTAACCGGTGCTGCCAGAACCAACAACTTTGTGGAAGCCGCTCATCGCAGGATGCAAGTAGAATTTGGAGAGGATCATGCAACTAATTGGAAATTTGTAAAAACGATCAAAAAAATTAAAAATGGAAGAGATAAGCACTACGAACAATTTGTTCGTGGAGAAGAGCCACCCACTAAAAGATTGAAATATGTAAGAGCAAATGAACGGATCTTTCGGCTTGTTTCGGAGTTAAACGAAGGTGAGGGAAGGACGCTTGGGGAGTTTTTAAGGGGCATAGCCCATAATTTTATTATGTAGAAAGGAGTATTGTAGAGTACACTATTATTAGGTTCTTTTAATTATTTTTTTAAGTATTTATATTGTTTATGTTTAACATATTTAGTTTGTAAGTTTTAATTGTTAATGGCAGATTTTTAAGTTAGTTTTTAAGTTGTATATGTATATGTGTAAATAAAAATTAATTTAAAAAAAACTGTTTTGAATTAATTTATGTATGCAGCATGTTTATACATATATGGTCAAAGAGTTGTTAATTACTGCATCTGTGTATCATTAAGGAAAGTTGAATCATTCACCGATTATTTAATATACATAATCTTACGAAGCGGCACAGACCACCTCCACGGGTTTACCTCTGCCAGTTTACCACCGCCAGTTTACCTCTGCCAGTTTACCTCCGCCGGTTTACCTCTGCCAGTTTACCTCTGGACAGTTTACCACCGCCAGTTTACCTCCGGACGGTTTACCTCCAGAGCAGGTAATTTAGTTTATTATTTAATTATTATTATTATTTATTATACCTTCTAATTGAAAACTTTTGACATTTAGTTTCGTGTTGTTTTTAAATTTAAATTTTCATTCTTTATGAAATGAATTATGACACTTCCACAGTGCAATTTTTCAAAGCAAAATATTCTATATAATATTTAAGTAAGTTTTTCTGTTTTTTTTTTGTTTTGTTTGAATATTTAACAGAATTCAATCATTTTCAGGACAAAAATGTTCAAAGGAAATGCAGCGTATCCTCTAAAAAAGTAAGTGAATCTCAGTCCAGTGTATTCCAAAATTTTAATTTTGCAAAACAAAACAATTCGTTTGGGATTTTAAGAGTAAGTTTTTTATAAATTGTTTCGATATTTAATATGATTGGATATTTTTCAGAGTAAAAACCTTTATAATGAAGTAATTCAAGTGCATTTCAAAGACAATAAATTAATTCAAATTGCAGGTGTAACAATTATTGATTTTTTGTATAGTCTGCGTTTTCATTTAGATGATGCCAATTACATAGCATAATGCAGGAAGCAACTTCCTTCAAGGAATCCGGGAAGCAAAGCTTTGCTCAAAAAAAGGCCGCTGTTTACAAGTAAGTTTCTTATATCATATTTCTCTGTCAAAATACCTAATATCAATGTTTTTAACGACAGACGCTGGACTTTGTGTGAACATTTTAGTTGAAATAATAAGAATACAATAAATTCTAAACAATTTGTATGGATTGTGAACTAAACCGTGTATCTTTCTGTCCTCAATTGCTGCTGTACCATGATCGGCGACATCTGGCCCCATCTTAGTGGTCATAGCTGCCGCATTCGTTGACGGTGGAGGTGTCACAAAAATAAAAGGAGCAACAACACCACCAAGTCAATGGTGCAAGTAGAAGCTTCGACATTCCGTAGTCGATCGCTAACGCCCTTCTCCCAGCAGCTGAGTGTTGGTGCTGGAACTACTCAACAGCAGTAACAGCAATTGCAGATTATGAAGGCAATCCAGGTGTGTTAATTGATTAACTTACGAGTGATCCAAACAAGAATATTTTAAATGATATAATTCTTTAGGGTTTCCAACATCTTCGGCCAATGCATCATCTACCAAGAAATACAATACAAGCCGCTCGGCTCTAAAGAAACGACTTTTGCAGCAGCAACAAAAACAACATCTTCTGATTCCACAGAGTGCAACAGCGCGCGGAGATTAATTGTGAAAGTAAAAGAAAAGAATTGAAATATTTATATTGTGATCAACTCACTTAATCCACATATTCTATATATACATACATATATGTACATATATATACATATACATTATGATGTTCCAACAGTGGCTGCGCAAGCCGGAAACCTTTACCTACGGAATTGGGATTTTGGAATTTGGCTCGGAAAAGAATTTCAATGTAAATGACCTTAGAAGCCAAGATTTTGTATTCATGACCGACTTACGAGCTCTATTCCAGTAATTCTACTATAATTATAATAGAATCAATAATTGACCAAAAGGCTCATGATGGCAGGCGCAGGACTACTTCAAAGTAAGTTTTACATAAACCACATACTTATACTTATGAAACACTAATTGATGTTATTTTTTCAGCAACAAATCAAAAAGAAACTTCGAAGTCGATTTGACTCTACCGTTCAGTTGATTCCACGACATAGTTCGTCGTGGCGAAAGTAGTTATTATATAATGTTGTAATTTTGTTTTTCAAATTTGTATGTAATTTAGCATGTTTTTGTTTTTAAATTCAATGTCATTATTTAAAGATAATAGACGCTAAAATTTATTTAAGTTATTGAGTAGTTAGAACAAATAAAAATAAATGTAATTTTTTCCACGAAAAACAATGAAATTAGTGGATAATAGCTTTTCAATTGAATTAAAAAAATGAATTAAAGTGCCTTGCACATGAGCAACGAACTGCGAATGGACGAACAAACGTGATTTTACACATTTCAAAAAGTCAATTCCACACAAAAACACATTTAAATTATAAGAAACCAATTGACACTAATATTAGGATAATAAAATTTGCATTTTGTTCTCTAAAACAAGAGAATTTTGTAAAAACAATTTGGTAGTAACGAATCGCAGTGTGGTTGCTGCGAACTGTCAAACTCTATTCGCGTCCCACATAACATCCACACTTCAACGAATAAATTGTTCGCGCGCAACTTAACCTCAAAGTTATACCACTTCAACTTCACTTTTGTTTTGATTTTTGTGTGAAAGGTCATGGCTGAGGAAAACATGGAAAAAAGGGTAATTATAAATTAAATAGAAACACAATAAAATGTTTGAATATTATGAATATTGATTCTAGGAGTTTGACGAACGATTAATTTTAGAGGTTGAAGCCAATCCAGCTCTATATAACAAAGCCGAACGGTCATATTCCGACCGCTACAAAAAGGAAGAAGGGTGGCAAAACATTTCCATTGTCTTGAATACAGATGGTAAAAAGAAAAGTTTTGTTAATTTTTACATTCAATAATAAAATTTACTTTCATTTCAGTGAAACTGTGCAAAGACAGGTGGAAAAATTTGCGCGACACATGCGCAAAATATTATAAGAAGGAAACAAAGACGCCCAGTTGTTCGCAGGCTCTTCCAAAGAAGACATGGCCATACTACGAAATAATGAAATTTCTTATCCCAAGTGTAGAAGTGCCAAGGTAATATGTTCGTCGCTTCTTTTTTTTGTATTCAAAAGTTTGTTTATTTTTAGAACTTTCGGGAGTATGCAGAGTCAAACTGAAACACTTGACGAAGTCTGCGAGGAGGAGTGTGTTGTTGAAGAATCAACAACACAATCTTGTAAGCGACGGGGTACTTCCGAAGACCCAACACCGCTAAAAAAAAGAAAAAAGTCTGAATCGGACGCAGACAAATTTTTGGCGGCGTTGAGTGAGATAAAGGAACCCGAGTCTCAACCGCTAGAGAAATTCTTCCTTTCTCTTGCGCAACGTGCAAGTACTTGGAGCCGCAAAAAAACAATCCAATCTGGAAATGCGGACTCTGCAACTTTTCCATGAAATCGAATTTGAGGATGAATGATGTTTTTTGTGCTATTTTTTTTGTGTTATTTCTTTTTGTATTATTATTATTCAACGTTATTTATTGTTAGATTAAGTTTTTGTGATATGAAATGTAAATGTATTATTTTTTGTTATTATTCTGTATTTAAAGATTTATGAAATGAAATGTAAACAAAAAGACTGAATAAAAGTTCCTAGAATTCTTGAATTATTTTTTTTATTTTCTAATTAAAATAACTTAAAATATAATAAATGTATTTATATATACATACATACATATAAAAAATCGAGTTCAAATCATTTTATATTGAAAGTCTAGATTCCCTTCATTTACACACCAATCGGCAAATTGGCTTCGCACATCGTATCCACTGGAAGCCGAAACTGATGATTCGTCCCTGTCGACTTGTGTTGCTATTGCTAGGGAAGTTGTTGTTTCACGTGGGGTTGCTCTTTCAAGGATGTCCATGCGTAATAGATTGTGCAAAATGCAACAAACAAGAATAACATTGATTGCCGATTCTGTTTTAACCTCGAGTCGCTTCAATAAAATTCTCCAGGTATGAGCCATGATACCAAAAGCGTTCTCAACAACTCTTCTCGCCCTCGATAACCTAAAAAAAATTAAAAAAATGAATTAGGACGTCGAGTCTAGGAACAATAATTTTTTTTAAATAACCTTACCTATAATTGAAAATCTTTTCTTTTACCGAGAGTTTGTGGCCCGGATAAGGCCGAAGAATTGTTGACTTTAATGCAAAGCCTTCATCCCCGATTAAAACAAATGGATTTTTGTTTGTTGTTCCAGGAAGTGGTGCATCTTTCGGCAGGTTAAGGTGTTCAGGATTCTTAAGCCATGCACTCCCGAAAGGTGAATTTGAAAAAACGGTAGAATCAGCATTGCTGCCATATGCACCTATATCGACCATAATAAACCGATATCTTGCATCCACAGCCGCCATGAGATTGTAGGAGAAACTTTTCTTATAATTAAAATATAAGCTTCCACTATTTTTAGGAGCAAATGTTAGGACATGTTTCCCATCTATTGCGCCTAAGCAATTGGGAAAATTCCAATATTGTAGAAAATTGTTGGATATTTTAAGCCAATCAGGAATAGTTCGTCTGCTGGGAATTGCTTTTTCAAGACATTTCAGAATAATTGCATCTATAGTTATTTTAATGACATCTTATGGTTGACACTCCCATCCTGAACCTAAATCCCAAATCGACAAAACTGGTGCCGGTAGCTAAAAATCTGTAAGTTTTGGTACAGTTAATTTTTTTCGCAGCATAGCTACTTATATTTAATCTTACATACCTCAAAGTTATGACCAGCTTCTCTTTAGGAGAAATTAAATCTTTCCTAAACGCCAAGTGGTTTGGTTTTAGTTCCTCTTTAATGAAATCAAGAATGCAATAAAATTTTTCCATTGACATGCGAAAATATTGGTGGAACCGTCCAGGATAATTTTCAAGCTGGTTAACTAGCAAAAAAACTCTCCTTTTTTGTGACGATCCATATTGAGTGGATGCACATGTAAATATTTTCTATTTTTTAAATATTTATAAATAATAAAACTTTTCAGAAGCCACTTTTTCCAAAACAAATTAGGTTTTCTTTTTAACACTCTCATTATTTTTGTTTGACAATTCTTTCGAGTTCTTTCGAGTTAATAAGCACAGGGATGTGCTGTAGTGTTGGTTAAACATCGATAGTCTATCGATAGTAAAAAACTATCGCGTACATCGATAGTTTCGAAAAACTATCGAACACACTATCCATAGTTTCAATACTACCAAATTATTTTACCACAATGCTATTTTTCTGAACACACCGCTGTTTAATTTTCAACTCATACAACACTGGAAATCTATTGAAAATCTTCATGTCTCATCATTTCAATTTATGATTTTTGGTTTGGGGAACCACCGAATTATAATTTTGTAAGTTTTCATTGTCATCATATGTTACTATTTTTTGTTTAATAAACTAATTTAAAATAAGCCTTAAAAGCTAAATTCATTTTTCATTCATAAAAAATGTTGTCTTGTGACCGAAAAATTCGTGAACTGATGGATCAAATGTTTCAATTTTTTTCAAATTGTTTGGCATCTTTGGGAAGCTTGCCAGCTTGCCACATTAACAAAAAAAATAAAGTGTTTTTTTTTTAATTACAATAATACATCGTGTTTTTTTTCAAAAAAATATCTTAAAAAACAAGTTAAATTATACATTTCTAGTTGCTTAATATAAGTTTGAAATTCAAATATTCAGATTTTCAACTGTTTTTTATTATTCAAAAAATGTGTACCTAATAGAAAAGCCTTTTTAATGCTTTTTAAGATATTTAGTAAAACCATCGATAGTATCGATAGTGTTTTCCATAACTATCGATACTATCAAAAGTGTAAACTATCAATGTTTAACCAACACTAGCTGTTGAAAATAAATTTTCTCTGAGTAAACATCCCTGAGTCAAGTTGACAATTCGTCGCTACCTGCGAATAGAAATAAGAGCTCATGTGAAAGAAAAGTCAAAATATGCGAACATCCACAGTTCGCAGTTCGCAGTTCGTTGCTCATGTGCAAGGCACTTAAGTGGTGATTTGTATTATTTGTGTTGAATTTTCTTTTTGTATGTATGTGGACTGTATAATTGATGATGAACGATGATGACTACTTCTTATTTCAGCAACCTACAAAACCACTTCCAAATGGAACGAGACTACTTGGCCTACAATAATTTATTACAGGATGCAAATATGTTTTGTTTTGTTTAAACAAATCTAGTTAACATTAACAAACGTAATAATTGTGGAATTTCAGAATTTCATTTTAAATATATGCTGTATGTCAGCATCAGGGGCGATTCCTCATAGTCAGCGGGTTTAGCGGCGCTAAACCAAGAATTTTAGAATTAATCTTATTTTGTAATATAAATATTATTTGGTAATTGAATTA
This sequence comes from Eupeodes latifasciatus, assembly GCA_920104205.1. Classification (NCBI taxonomy): domain Eukaryota; kingdom Metazoa; phylum Arthropoda; class Insecta; order Diptera; family Syrphidae; genus Eupeodes; species Eupeodes latifasciatus. The sequence goes on from OV049924.1 coordinate 375,972,654, forward strand.
CTAACCCACTCAACAGTCGACCATTATGTTAAACAATTCAATTGTAGTTACATAACTTGCAACTTGCAATCAAAGTCAAAGTGACTTTTCTTCAAATAATTTTCATTTCATGCAATACAACTCTCATACAATACCAAATCTATCTTAAAACATTGGGCTTGGGCATCGCAAAAGTTTGCGCTATCAAATTTCATAAATACACACATTCAAATAAAAGCCTGTAGGGTTAGCGCATGGTATAAAGAATACCATGGGGTTAGCGCAAAAAAAAGCGATAACCGACGAAGTATGAAGGTACACATTAAAGACACACAACAGAGAGGAAGACCAGGCGCGAACAAGAGTTTGATGTGAGTTTGATGAGTTTGAGAAAGAACAACAACGAACATGATCTTCGAACACGGCAACTGTTCGGTATACTTTATACCATCATACCATATTCGTTTTTGAAAGCATAAAATTGTGCGATGTTTTTTATTTATTATGAAAATGGGTTTTGCTAGCGAACTTGCCACGATTGCCAGTTTGGTCATTTAAGACCAAATTTGGTCATTATTTTCCCACTTGGTCGCATGGTCATTTTGTATTCCATTTGGTCTCTTTTTTAAGAAATTGAAAAAAACTCGACTCTATTCCTTTTATAATCTCAAAAATAAAATACATAGGTACCTAAAGAATTTTGGGAAAAGTTCAATTATCATAAAAACGCTTCAAATGAATATTGTTTTCAAAATTTAAGTCAGTTCGTTTATAACTTGATGTTACTTCCTCACAGCTCAGCTGCTGCTGAGAGGATTTTTTTTGAATTAACTTTGATAAAAAAGAAAGGCAGACTTAATTTGGGTACCATTAATAATATAATGCTGGCCAAAGAGTGTCAAGATGACAAAAATAACCATAGCGTTTGGTCTGCAAAAACATTTTTTTGAATTCATTTTATATGAATCTTATTTAGCCATAGTATTCGATCTCCTGACTTATTCGATCTCCTGACATAATATTAACATATTGTGATCTTAAAAAAAAAAGGCTGGGGTGCGTCCCACACTGATAACTTCACATCCCGTCTGCCGATTTGTCTTGCTTAAAAGGTTTGTAGGGTTTCGTGATTTGCTAATTGTTAGTTGAATTATTCTAAAAAAATTAAAAATTACCAACTATATTTTGAGTATGATGAAATAGTTTGATTTCAATATCATTTGCGTACTATTTTTTGTAGATTTTAATTTTTTATAAAAAAAAAACTGACTGTTGGATTTTTATGTACAATTTACGGAATGTCTAAAACAATATTTTGTGTGAGATAAAATTAGGTTAAAGCCAATATTTTTTTTAATTTCTGAAGAGATACTTGAGTAGAGAGTAATTTTTTTACCAAGTTTTACTATTGTTTTTTTAAGGTTTGTATTTTTTGTAAAAAAATGTCAATGCGATTTTCTCAAAATTTTACCAGATCTCAAAAACGTTATTCTTCCCAAACGTACGTACACACGCACGCACAGACATCTCTCTAAAAATCTTTTATTTAAAATTTAGGAACCTTGAAACGCCGAGAAATGTCAAAATTTTCAATTCAAGAAATCGGAACGATTACAATAACTTTCTATGGGAAGTTAAAAGCCATTGCGGACACAAATTATTTTGGTCCTTTTTTGGTACGATTGGTCATTTTTATTTGCAGCTTTGGTCATTCAATTTTTTTTCAAGTGGCAACCGTGAATATAGCTAGCAACGCATGTTCGATTTTTGATACCGATATGTGAGGAAAAGGAAATGGTAAAGACGTTGGAGTTAAGGCGGATTATTTAAATGTTTTATAGGAAGCAGTTTTTGTTTAGAACCTTCTTTTAGGCGGAAAGGAAAGTGACTTAAGAAAGTGCATTTTAATATCTATTGTTTTGTTAGTTAAATATTAAATGTTTTGTGATCAATATGTTTTTATATGTACATATGTATGTATATTTTATTGTAATTACTATTTATCAATATAATTCCATACGAATTCAAACATGGTAGAGGCTAGTCGTAAGAAATTATTTTATTTGATTTCCTTAGAACAGCTCAAATTAAAACAAGCATTTCTTTTAATGGAAAAGAAATTTTCAAAAAATTTAGTCAAAAAATTAGTTTGAAGTGTGATTTTTCAAAATGTTTATAAATTCCATATATTTTTTTCATTCAGAATTCGTTATTCTTATTAATTAAAAAAAAATAAAACTATAGGACTTTAAATTTAAAACTACCAGAGCGAAAAAAAAACTAAATAAGAGAACATTACGACTTATGCAGCTGCATTGGATCAATTTTAATTCTTTTGCAATCAAAAACAAAATAATAAAAATTGTATGAAGTTTAATTTTCAAATTGTATTCAATAAAAAATTCTATTTGACTTCTAAGTCATGGAATTGTATAATTCTATGACCAGCTAAGAATAAGGTTTTAGGCTATGAGATAAGTCGTTGTTAATAGAGTCTTCTTTGTTTGTTTAAAAATAGATACTTTTTTTCATGATCTTGGTCTAAAAATAGGAACTCTTTTTTCGTAGGAATTAAAATGGAATCTCCAATACTTCTCAAGCAAAGACCATATAATTGAAAAATAATTAGAGAAACCATTTTTAACAATATCGTTTTCGGAGAAGCTAATAATGGGCGCCCTACTGATTTAAAATAAACACACAAGTATAGAAACAGAGATTATACTCGAACCTTTAGCGAAAATCAATATTCTATAATATTACCAATAGCTATTTGTTAGCGAGAATAACAAGAAATTATTTTGTTGATCTTGTTTGCTTTTTTCCGGTATCTCTTTCGCATGGCGTTCCTCGGTTGTGGACAATATGAACATTCTAACCACATTTCAGAGAAAACACAAGCTAAGTGCCTCTCATTCGCAATATGCAATTGAATTAGCTACCTTTGGTCAGACTAGGAAAGACGAAGCTTTAAGTGTCCAACATAACGTTCAAAAAAATGGTGCAGTGTTAAATCGTCAACATTTTTTAAAGTTTTTCAATTGCTATCCAAAATGATTTAATCAAAACTGTTGCTGACGTTTTAGGCGATCACATTTCTGATAGAATCCGACAGCCAGAGTTTTTAGCTTTGTCTGACATTCATTTAAAGTCCCAATTATCTATTGTTATTACTTTAATAAAAAAAAATCATGAAACATTTGCTGCATTTATCGATGTAAGCTCAGGGCGGACTGCAGAAAATTTGAATAAAATTAATTTTTATTCTTGAAAACTTATCTTCAACTTCTAGGAGAAAGTAGCTAACCCTGAGATCATGAGCAGGAATCGCCACTGGTCAGCATATGCAATTATGTCTACGTTTACTATGAGTAAAGAATGAAATGGTGAAAAAGGTGTTGATGAAGGAAGTATTTCAATGAAATTTCTCAATTAGTCTTAGTGGAAGTTTTAAATCCAGATTTTGGTAGTAAGTATTTAGCACATTACCATGTATCTATTGAATAAAAATTGCAAAGAGAAATTCTAATACTCCATGTACATGTTGAACTAGTTACCTGAAATGAAGAACAATTATTGGCATAGCCATAGGCATAGCTATGTATTTAAAACAATGTTGTATGCCCACCACAAGTGTTCATTGCAATAAGAATAAGACTCTTTACCGTAGTTTAAAATCAATACTTCAATACAATGGAAACGATATGGAAGATATTAAATGGTATTTTAAAAGTCAAACTATAAATTGAATTAATATAATAAACATTTAATTTTTAAATAGTATTTCAATTTTATGGAGATGGAAAAATCCACAGAATGCGAAAGTGGTTACACAAGCGATTCCCAAATATTAAAAAAAAAATTGTACATTCTTTGTCAAATGAATGAAGAAACTTTTGAGATTATCTGTGGTGGTTTGAGTCGTCTGAAATGGATCATGGAACATAGAGTTTTCGTTTACTAACAAGTCATATCTGTTTTAACTCCTACCCCAGTACAGCAACATAGACAAGTTAAAAGAAATATTACTGAAAGCTGTTAAGTATTCAAATGATTTCGGGATTATACATACATATGTATATTGTTTCAAAACAATCAAACAATTTAAAAATTAGGTGCATACAATGTTTTGAAGTTTGTTTTATTTTAACATTGATTATATTTTATATGTATATCTAATAAATGTATGTCTAATAAAACAAGAGTATATTCATAAAAAAGAAAAGTAAAAATTTAAATATTTATTGTTTGCCTATTGTAGCTAACAGACTAAATATGTAAGTACATTATTTTGGTGTTTTTTTGTATGTTGTTCTCTGTTAGAAAACAGACGCCTAGTGTACTAAAACTAAGTGCACAAGTTTAATTAAAGGTGAGTACTTTCAGTGAAGCTTTAAGAGCATAATATTTTAACAAACCCCTTTTAATCCAACCCACTAAGTCAGGACTATACACACAATTTGTTCTTTGGTTTAAAGATTGTTTTGGGGCGGTTCACAATAGTAATTCAACCACTTCGCCATGTCAGTCTTTTTAATAAAACTGTACAATGAAGGCTAGTAAAACACATGACCAGCATTGATCACATATCGTTCGTCGCTCGTGTTTAAAATGTCAAGGTTAGTAATAACCCTTTAAGTTTCTACATATTACAAAAAAAAGAGACTTGGAGTGACCCATACCGAAAACTTCCCATTGACCCATACTGAAAACTTCTCATTGATGCTCGCTGAAGATTTTTGTTGAACTTTAATTAACAACAATATTTATATGGTATAAAAGATCTCTAAAGTCAGTATATTTTTTTATTCTCAAGATACTAAAATCTAAATTCAATTTTTAGAGTTTTAAAAAGTTTAAATATCTTTTGTATAGAATAAAATGATAGGTAGTCAATAACATTTTTTGTGTTTACCTATTTTTAGTAGTGTTTTTGTAAGTTTTATACTTGAGAAAAAAATGTCAATTGAATATTTATATAAATATTAACCAAATGTAAGAACAATGCTATTTTTTAAAATACAATTAGAATAAATCCAATATTTTCAATCATTGCCCTTATATTTGAGGCGAAAATCAGTTTGTACTAACTTTAAATATACATTTTCTAGGTTTTCAAATATTTTTTTTTCAGTTTTTTGACCTATAAATAAAACCGCTTGTTAAATACTGATTTGGTTATACACATCGAAATATATAATATAAAATTTAATTGAAGACGCTATCTTCAATGGTTCGTAAGATATTTGCTTTTTTTTAAATTGTATTCTAAAAAATACACCCACTGAATTTTTTTGAAAACTCTTTCTTCATATTTTGATGTTATTATCTGTAAAACAAAAAATTAATTGTAGTCGATGTCTCCATTAGCTCTTGAGATATAGCCGACTAAAAAATATATCCCAAACTTCTCTAATAGGCGTAACCATTTTTATTCAAATTTTTAAAAATTAAATTCAACTAGCAGGCCATGACTTTCACTGTTTTTTGTATATTCAAAACATGAATTTATCTTTTGTTAAATTTGTGAAGTGTAAGTTCGAATAAACAAACCTTTAACAGCCGGTAAGTCAAGTTTAAATGAAAAACTTATTTTATTTATTCATTATATACCTACATACATATATTTCCAGAATAATGGATATCCTTAAATCGAAAAGAAACGGTTCAAAAATTTCGTATGAAGGTCACACTTACAATTTTGAAAAATTGAGTGTTGACGGCACCAAAGCGTTTTGGCGCTGCGATAAACGCATAGTAGACGGGTGCTATGCACGAATCCACACCTTTGCTGAGTCTGGCAATTTCATCCAGCAAATAAGGAGCCACACGCATGGAAGCGATGCGGCCGGAGTAGCAGCTTCAAAGGTATTTAAAAATCCTTTTGTAATATATATTTAAATTGTCTATCTTGTCTTACTTTGTTCCAAAAATAAATTGTCAATAACAAACACATTGTAATTTATAAAACTAAAAACAAATATTTTTACAGATCGTGTCAGAAATAAGGGAAAGGGCTCTTGAATCCACGTCGGCTATTTTAAATCAATCGCCTGCCGTAAGTGGGAAGTTACCAAACCACGACGCCTTGAGAAAGGTTGTGCAAAGGCAGTGAAACGTTATATCAAGTGTCCCGCCTAACCCCAATAGGTTGTGCGACCTAGTGATACCACCACAAATGAGTCAATACCGAGTGGGCCCGGATGAGGTGGAAAATTTTGTTCTTCACGACTCAGGGGTTGAGAGTGCGTGTAGGATAATTATATTCGGAAGAGAAAGCCACCGACTCTGGGCAACCCGGATGAAACGTTTATATATTGACGGTACATTTCGAATCGCTCCCAGGTTATTCTACCAAGTATATGTATGTGGTAATGGCGGAGAGAAGTGGTTTCGTCTTTCCTGTAGCGTATGGTTTGCTGCCAAATAAGACTCAGGATACATAGTATGTCCAATTTTTTAACATTCGCTCCGGAGTCCATTTCGTGCGACTATGAAATGGCCGAAATAAATGCTCTTCGGCACGTGTTTCCAAATGCGGCAATTGACGGATGCTTCTTCCACTTTGTTAAAAACATGAAGAAAAAACTGGCTGCCGAACATTTGATGACACAGTATAACAACGATTCCGATTTCTCGCTTTCGGCCCGAAAAATTGTAGCGGTGGCGTTCGTGCCTCCGGAGCGTTTGGAGGAAGCAATTATCGACCTAGTGTCACAAACTCCGCCGAATCTAGATCCAATTTTAAATTGGTTCGAAGATAATTATCTGGGTCGGCCAAATTTAACCGGTGGGCTAAGACAGGCACTTTTTCCATCACAAATTTGGAACGTTTTTGAAAGGACGGTAACCGGTGCTGCCATAACCAACAACTTTGTGGAAGCCGCTCATCGCAGGATGCAAGTAGAATTTGGAGAGGATCATCCAACTAATTGGAAATTTGTAAAAACGCTCAAAAAAATTAAAAATGGAAGAGATAAGCACTACGAACAATTTGTTCGTGGAGAAGAGCCACCCACTAAAAGATCAAAATATGTAAGAGCAGATGAACGGATCTTTCGGCTTGTTTCGGAGTTAAACGAAGGAGAGGGAAGGACGCTTGGGGAGTTTTTAAGGGGCATAGCCCATAATTTTATTATGTAGAGTAGAGTATTGTAGAGTACACTAGTTATAAGGTTAGTTTTAATTATTTTTTTTGAAGTATTTATTGTTTATGTTTAACATATTTAGTTTGTAAGTTTTAATTGTTTATGGCAGATTTTTAAGTTAGTTTTTAAGTTATATCGGGTGAGCTTGAGAACTTTTTTAAAAAAAAAAACGCATAAAATTTGCAAAATCTCATCGATTCTTTATTTGAAACGTTAGATTGGTCCATGACATTTACTTTTTGAAGATAATTTCATTTAAATGTTGACCGCGGCTGCGTCTTAGGTGGTCCATTCGGAAAGTCCAATTTTGGGTAACTTTTTCGAGCATTTCGGCCGGAATAGCCCGAATTTCTTCGGAAATGTTGTCTTCCAAAGCTGGAATAGTTGCTGGCTTATTTGTGTAGACCTTAGACTTGACGTAGCCCCACAAAAAATAGTCTAAAGGCGTCAAATCGCATGATCTTGGTGGCCAACTTACCGGTCCATTCCTTGAGATGAATTGTTCTCCGAAGTTTTCCCTCAAAATGGCCATAGAATCGCGAGCTGTGTGGCATGTAGCGCCATCTTGTTGAAACCACATGTCAACCAAGTTCAGTTCTTCCATTTTTGGCAACAAAAAGTTTGTTAGCATTGAACGATAGCGATCGCCATTCACCGTAACGTTGCGTCCAACAGCATCTTTGAAAAAATACGGTCCAATGATTCCACCAGCGTACAAACCACACCAAAAAGTGCATTTTTCGGGATGCATGGGCAGTTCTTGAACGGCTTCTGGTTGCTCTTCACTCCAAATGCGGCAATTTTGCTTATTTACGTAGCCATTCAACCAGAAATAAGCCTCATCGCTGAACAAAATTTGTCGATAAAAAAGCGCGAAAAAAAATTTCGAACCGAACACTGATTTTGGTAATAAAATTCAATGATTTGCAAGCGTTGCTCGTTAGTAAGTCTATTCATGATGAAATGTCAAAGCCATCGAGAAAGAACTAATAGAGAGAACCAACTTCGACGGTTGCTCTCTTTTTGCCTACAAGCTATGATTTGGCCACCAACTTGCATATGTAGTAACTCCATATAAAAAAAATGTGGGGAACAAATACTTATGCAAGTTTGTTTACATACTCACCACGAAAGAGAAAAAACTTTTCTCTCTTTTCTCTCTGCTCACCACCTTTTAAAAATGGCGACCACCTTTGAAAAATGGCGGATGTAGTCAGCTGTTCAGAGGTGTTCAAAGAAAATTAAAAATTGTGTATGAACAACTTTTTGGTACTCTCATTGTGTTCGTTTGAGAGTAATATCATTCGAATATAAAGTGAAATTAATTACTCTTGTTAGGTGCCAGAACAATGAAGATTTAGAAACAATTCTAAATTACGCATTTAGATAAATATTAGTTAGTTATTTGAAGCCAGTTTTAATCATTAAGTAAGTAAAATAAATTAGGTGGTGCAACAGTCCAATGAGAATTAGGACCTAGAAACATAAAACTCTGAAAGCACTACAACTATTATTTGTATTATTAGCTGAGTTTATGCGTTTAATTTTCGCTCTGACCGTTGAAAGATGCAAAAAAACTCAGATTTGTTTCAATTTTCAGAGTTTATCGACTTAATTTTGTCGATGCGAGAGTTGCAGGAACATTGAAAACGAGAGTTACAGAATGTAAACATGGAACATTGAAAACATTTTTATATACTCATCTCTTTTTTCCATTCCTATTTTATTTGTGTGTACTCGTTGTTTATTTCCTTTACATTACTCACAACATTTCCAAAATGCTGAAAATAAGTGATTTAAGTAGACACTAAATAAAAAGACCGTCAACTTGTTACTTCTGTTACCAATTTTCATTGCATAAGATTTGTGAATAGGTGATAAGCTATTCTTACTGCTTTCCCCTAAGGTAGTGTGTTGCTTTTAAAGGCTTAACTACATAAGCTGGGTCAGTGATTTTGTGAAAAGAATATACAAATTTGTTCTTCAACCAAAATTTAAGTCTTATGCATCATTTTTATAAATTTTCCAGTTCTAAATATTTATATCTTATCTTTCAGTTATATAGCGACAAGGAAAAATCTGTTAGGGAAAGTTCTAACTACAGTTTTTCTGAAAGTGCATTGTGGCTTATTCATAGATGTTTGCTAAACTTTTTAGGCTATTCATAAATAAATGCAAATCAAAGTTAAGGGCTAAACCTGAATAACTATAAACATAGAAAATGCTGTGTTCAAGTAATTATTATCACAGCCAAATTTTATAATTGATTTTTATGGAGTATACAAAAGTTGAAAAAGTAATTCATGACAAATAAATGTTACGTTAACACTAAGTTCCAGAAAATATCGATTGATACCGCAATTGCAGAAGATATGGATATTTTATATAAATATTCCCGGTAAACTATAGAACTTTATTATTTTCGCCTTTTATAATTCAATGTAAAATAATTCAATGCAGTATATTTTAGATAATACAGTAGTTAAGTTAGTAGTTAAGGCATTACTATTGAAATAAACATAACATATGTTCATTTATAAAAAACATGTACTCGTTCAAATATACAAATAAAGTCTAGTCTAAAAAACCTTAACCTTGTTATACTCTTTCTGCACACATCCTTTCTTGTTTTGGTTGTTAATGCCATCTATCTGTAACTCAGAGAAGGTTGTTAATGCCATCTATCTGTAGCTCAGAGAAAGAGAAGAGAAAAACAAATTCACCACGAACTACCGGTATAACTTCTTCCGGTATTTATTGACAAACAAAAATGTTTTCCTAGAATTAATTTGAATTATAGGAGTATTTTTGTAGATATAAAAACGACAAGATGTTAGTAAAATTAAAGAAAGAAATTCATGAGAATTACAAAAATATTATAATGAGACTTTAAAAAACATAGCCTTCTTGGCTATCAGTAAACAAAAATGAGAAATGTCGCATTTCCCGGAACTGATGTTTTTTTGTGTACTCTTTTCCGAGGTGAAAACATGTATACACCGATACGAATTCAACACGCTATAAAAAATGAGAGTAAGAGGTTTCGAAGAGACGGAGACGAGGAAATTTGGTTCTCTCATTTAGTTTTTTCTCTCTGGTCAAAGCATACTGAGCATCTTTCTCTTTGACACCATGTCTGAAATCCCGCGCGATCTGTCAAATACTAATGCATGAAAATCCTAACCTCAAAAAAATCACCCGATATATGTGTAAATAAAAATTAATTTAAAAAAAAAAAGTAAAAAAAAATGTTTTGAATTAATTTATGTATGCAGCATGTTTATATATGGTCAAAGAGTTGTTAACTACTGCATCTGTGTATCATTAAGGAAAGTTGAATCTTTCACCGATTATTTAATATACATAATCTTATACAGCTTTCATGGAAGTATACAGTGACGGACAAAACAATTTGATCACTTTTAATGTGTTAAGATTTCTTAAGAAAACTACAAATTCGACAACAACTCGACTAAGACTAGTAGTAGTAAGTAAAAGTACTAAAAAAATGTAAGCGGAAGATATTTTAGATTATGAAAATGATCACAATTATTTTTGAAAATAGGTACTTCATGAATTTAGATAGTCTAGAAAAGCCTTATATTATGTCACTATAATAAAATTAGTGGTTTGAATTTTGATATTTACAAAACTTTAATATAAATTTACTCCTACTATCATCGTTATAAAAGCTGATACTTGGTTAGTTTTTCACTATATTTAAAATCTCGTGGCGATAAGGATCTAAATAATCGTATATTGGTAGTGGTGGTCCTCTTCAAAGCGTCCTATAACTGGAAGCAGGCCGATTGGTTCTGGATAAGTTTTATATCTTGGATATTTCGGAACAACCTTTAAATGAGTAAATCAACCAATTAAAATTCGTTTTGGATTTTAAAAAACTTACTTATGGTGGTGTAGCGCTGTTCTTGATGCAGTAGTTTTCTTTTTCAAAATCATCTGGGGACAGCGATCGGACTTTTTAGCATCTTCTTTTTTCTTCTTTGAGATTGATTGTTCCTCTTTGCTCTCTTTAATACAATCTTCTTCTTCGGCTTCAAAGTCTAGGGCATCCTCATCATGCTCGTTAGCTAACTCATCAATATTTTTTCCATTCTTATTGACACTCGCTGATTCATTTTCTTCTTCCAATTTGTCTGCTTTTTTTGTAAAATCTGTTATGATGGCCTCTAGGTTTTGTTTATCTTCCTTTTCATCTTTTTTCTCGCCATCTTTCACTGTCATTATTGTAGTTGGTGAGAAATTTAAGTATAATCACTTTTATGTATCCCTGGACAGTTAAACTTAAATTAGAATCATATCTAGACTGTATTGATTTTTATCTTAAGCTTGTATATGTGTTGAATATAGAACACCCTCCGCAATGCAAGTCAGTGTGGGTTTTTATTCAAAATTTGTTGTTCAATATTCAAGACGGTCCAAAAATTCCTTCAGTACAACCTTTATTAAATGATTTGAATTCAATGAATGAAATTTCTAATTTAAAAGTGGTCACTTGGCATAAATTTTTTCGTACTAATAACTTTTTGGCGATAATTCGCTTTATATTCAAACTTCCGCAATGTTTAGAAAACGATATGGTTTTTCGAAACATTAAAAAAACTTAAATTTTTTGAAAATTTAATATTTCGCTAAGGGGATATTAAATTTTCAAATAAATTTAAGTTCTTTTTTTTAAACTCAATATCACGCAGAGAGATATTGAATTGGTGCGAAGTTTAAAAAAATCAAGTTTGTTTAAAGTTATAATCATCTAGGTTGTTTGGCAAATGATTTTATTTTTCGATTTTCTTGAAATGTTAGTTTTTTTTTTGAAAACTCATTGTCTTGAAAACAAGATGATTTTTGAATTATTAAAAGCCTAATTTTTTGAATAATTAATTATCCGTTAGAGGAAAATAGAACAATTGCATATTCTGCCAGATTAAGAGAAGTCATTACTCTTTCTTCTTTTTGTGTTCTTTCATTCAAATATTTGCAAATTTAAAAACAAATTATCTACAAATGTTATCCAAAATGTTTTTTACTGATAAGAAATTTTTAACTTTAAGATATATTTATGTACGTCTTTACATTTTTAGAATAAAATTTGGTTCTGTTTTTAAGCATAATAAATTATTAGTCAATTTGCATAACCAAAGTTTTGAACTGTATAATAATAAAACCTATCTAGTTTGTTAATTTATGCTAAAAAAAAAGTATGTCCATTAACATAAATGCTATTTATAATTGTCAAACTAAAACGAATATGTATATTTGCAAACAAAATTATCAAAAAAAAGTTTTTCCTTTGATTTTAAAAGATAAAAGTTTAATAAAAACATTTAAAATTAAATAAACTTTTTTTTTATTTCTAGAACTTTTCTTTCAGCTATGAGAAAAACTATAGTGGGCAGTCGATTTCCGGCCCAAATTGCTGTGTTGATTTAGCTTAGGATCTAAGGTAAGAAAATCTTATTTTACATAGTTTTGCACCTGAATTAGCCTATTTACTAGTTTGATTTACCTTTTTTTGCCTATACTTATGCATTCTACTTAGTATCTAAGGTAATTTTATCTAGTATTTTACCTTAGGGGCATGTTGATTTAGCTTAGGATCTAAGGTAAACCAACCATAGGTTTACCTTAGATCCTAAGCTACTCGTAAATCAACACTTTCCTAGGGTAAACTACTAGGTAAAATTACCTCAGATACTAAGGTAAAATTACCTTAGGTACTAAGTTGAATTGCCTTAGTATAGGCAAAAAATAAGGTAAATCAACCTAGGAAATAGGCTAATTCAGGCGCAAAACTAGGTAAAAATGGGACTTTTTTACCTTAGATCCTAAGCTAAATCAACTTAGGAACTAAGTTGAATTTCCTTAGTATAGGCTAAAAAATATTTCCCAGGGGAAATTAGCAAATTTAAAAACCATTTCAGCTTTAGCCTATTTATTTAGGCTGAATAAGGTTAGAACTAAGCAAGCTCAATATTGCCTTAGGCCTAACCTACTTTAGCACGCGATTTAGGCTAATTTTACACAGCTTTTTCTCTGGGTTCAGTTCAGTTCATTTTCACTAACAAAACTAAATAATATCAGCAGTAAAAGATTGATTTTTTCCCCAATGGAAAACACACATGATTCCAAATGCACAACTACTCAACGAAAACAGCCATCGAGATACAAATGCAATATTGATACAACATTTGAGATACAAATCATATAAGATCCATTCAAGACTCGTATAAATGTCAAAACCCCATCCATAGTAAGATTCTACTCTAACTTTTATCGGTGTTATTCATACTATGGATATGTTATTCGTGTAAAATCCTACTATACTATGGATAAATTTTCCAACAAAACACGGGTAATAAGGTTTTTAAAAATGTCGATTAGCATAATTTCACTGGCGGATAATACATGATAGGGCAGCGAAACCCAGGCCGAAATGTGGCGCTTAACTTCTAGTATTAAAGGCCCAACTATAATCGACATAAGCTAGCTTATGCGCGTATTGGCAAACGTGCAAATGCATACACGCTTTATTGAATAGCCATAATCGATCGAGTCTAGTTCACTTTCGTTAATTTTTTCTCAGTTTCGTTAACTTAAGCAAACATAAGCAAGAGCGATCTCAGTCGCTCGGCTCATAAGTAAAATCTGACAGGTTTGTTCAAATACACATGAAAAACAAACAGAGACACTGTACAATGTACATACTGTCAATTATTTCAAAACTAATGACCGTGTATGTGTAATATATTTCGAGATTGACAAAAAAATATTATTATTGCTTTGTAATGTAATGTTGATGGCTTTGATCACTTACAGTCTGTCAAGTAAGAGCGTGGTCGTGTTAATTTATAAAAAAAAATATTTTATGAAACTTGCATATTTATACCTACATATATACATTTTACACATTACAAACAATGATGCAATTTGGTCAATAATGTGTCCAGTCACCACCGAGCGCTGGTTCATCACAAAAAAAGAAGATTGGATTCTGCAGGAGGACAACGATACTAAACACCATATGCTGAAATAGTGTACAGTGATCTTGATTCACTATCCAAACAAAAACTGCAAGTTGCTTTCAATGATGCTGTCCGTTACGTCTATGGGTTACGTAGATATGACCATGTTTCGGAATTTTCTAAAAATATTTTGGGTTGCACACTGCAGCAATACATAAACGCAAGAAACTGTTTATTTTTACATAAATTAATTCATATTAAGGCTCCGTCTTATCTGTTTACCAAACTCTCATTTAACCGTTCCGCTAGAAGTATCAATATTACCCCTCAACTTGGCAATTATCTGAACTCGTCCCGTTTATTTTTCATACGTGCTGTTAAACTCTGGAACTCGCTCCCATCTTCAATTAAATTAATTGTTAACTATACAAGATTTAAAACTGCAATATTTCTTCACTTTTCGTCTCTCCCAATTCAACCATAATCCTCTCCCTTTTCCCTTCAATCACAAAGAATTGCTTTCATCATTAATAAAATCTCGTTCTCTTTAATTGTATTTATTTATTTAAATGTAAATTTGTAAACATATTATATCTAGATTTATTTAGATTTATTTATTTATTTATTTACGTCTATAAGTATTATGACTCTCTTAGACTAAGTACAATATTTCTTAAAAATAATAAAATATAATATATATATATACAAGATAAAAAGTTATACAAAAAAGAAAAAAGATTGACATAACTTTAGACAATGCTTTCCATAATAATAGCTTTAAAACTATTTCTATTTTGATTAAGATCGAAAACATTTGCATACTGGTTGAAATTTATACAGGCATTAGTAACTGGTTCATTTTGACCATAATTTGTAACATGCCGAGGAATATGCAAAAAATCATTACTTCTTGGTCTTAAGGATCTAGAAGGAGCATATATACCGAACAAGGCCAAAAGAGGGGGACAGTCAATATGTCCCGTGATTACATCTCTTGCGAATATTACCGAATAATAAGTTCTTCTACAAGATAGAGGTTTTAAACCAATTAGTAAGCACCTACTATTATAAGATGGCATGGAATTAGACCAGTTCAGTTTTCGAATCGCATATTAAGAGAATCGTTTTTGAATCTTTTCGATACGTATAAAATCTTTCTTGAAAAGAGGAGACCATACAATACTACAATATTCCAAAATGGGACGAACTAAAGCTACGAATAGGGATTTCAGTGTGTAAGGATCTCGAAATTCTTGAGAGTTCCTGAACACAAATCCAGACATAGCGTTAGCTCTCGATATAACATAATCAATATGAACATTGAAAGATAAGTGTGGATCAAAAATGACCCCTAAATCCTTTTGGCTTACAACCCTTTGCAATGAAACATTAGCAATATTATATTCAAACATTATAGGCACGACGGACCTTGAAAAAGACATAAGTGAACATTTATTTATGTTCAAGCACAAGGAGTTAATAGTACACCATTCGTTCAATTTATCAATATCTCTTTGTAAATCCAAACAATCAGCAACTGACTTGATTGACTTGAAAATTTTTACATCATCCGCAAACATTAGAGATTTTGAACAATTAATCACTGCAGGAAGATCATTAATAAAGAGTAGGAATAACAAGGGTCCAAGGTGACTGCCCTGAGGCACACCAGTGTAATTATGAATTTTAAAATATAATTTAGATCCAATTTTTACAAACTGTGAGCGATTGCATAAGTAATTGCTGAACCATTTAAGGAGTGTTGAGTGAAATCCCAAGAAGGAAAGTTTTTTTAATAAAATTTGATGGCTTACCCTATCAAATGCTTTTGAAAAATCTGTGAAAACTACATCGGTTTGACGTTTGTTTTCCATGTTACTCAAGCAAAAGTTTACAAAAATAGTCAAATTAGTTGCAGTAGATCGCCCGTGAACAAAACCATGCTGGTAAACCGATATATGATTTTTCACTACTTCATAGATTTTCTTCTTCACAATCGATTCAAAAATCTTTGGAATCAGTTGCAACTTTGCAATGGGTCTATAATTTTCCACAGATTGCTTAGAGCCAGATTTATATATGGGAGTAATATAGGAAAATTTCCATGTATCCAAAAACTCACCACTTCGAAGAGATAGGTTGAATATGTAACACAAGGGCTTCGACAAATTACATGCGCACTCTTTCAAAAACTTTGCGGGTATATTGTCGGGTCCCATGCTTAAACTACAATCTAAGCTAGAAAGTTCAGCAAATACCTCTTTGTCAGATATGAACATAGAACCCATATCAATTATTTGCGAATAAGTTGGCAAAACATCATGATTAGAGGCATCAGCCACAAAATTCGATTGAAAAAAAGTTGCAAACATGTCACAGATTTCAGATATATCACTGCTTACGTTACCAATGTAATTCATATTTGAGGGAATCCCCACCGATTTCCTTTTTACATTATAAAAATGCCAAAAAGATTTAGAATCATTTTTGATCTTCGATTCAATGGACCATAAATACTTATTATGTAAAAACTTCTTTAAATAATTATATTCCTTAAGCAGGCGACAATAATTGTCTCGAAAATTTGAATTGATTTTGCTTCTTTTTTGAGCCTTAAGTAATGCATTTTTAAGCGTAATAAGCCTTCCAACCAAACTGGTTTATTCGATCCCCGTCTTAAAGCCTTCTTAGGTATAAACTTATCAAACAAATCATGGACTATATTTATGAAAGTAGAAAAGCACAAAGACAATTCATATTGAGGCAAAAGAGAATTCCAATCTAAACTTTTAATATAATTATTAATGCAATTGTAATCGGCCTTATTAAAGTCTAATTTAACTCCATCAATAGATAGTGAATCAGATAAAGATCGAAAAACTGATAAATTAAATACTATATTTAAGGCTTTATGATGAACACTATTACTTAATAATGGATTCTCATCTTCAATAATTAAAACATCAAACTCATTATGAATATAAACTAAATCTAAAATTCTACCTATATCATTTACAACATTGTTAACTTGAGATAAATTTAAAGCAGAAAAAGTATCAGTTACAACAGCTTCAAAATCTTTTAAAACATGAATCGGAAATAAACATTTATCATCTTGAGAATAAAGCCATTTAATACTACAAAGGTTAAAATCTCCTAATACTACAGCAAAGCAATAATCATCAAATTTAGAAACAATATTTTTTATATTATTAACATGTGCATTATAAACAATAAATTCAGAATTAGGAGGAATATATGAAACAAAAACATAAATTTTAATTTTATTTAAAGTTGTATGATGAGATCTAATAGACAGTTCAACACAAACACATATTTGTTCGATCATACCCGAGCAGTCTGACAACTCAATTTCTGTACTATTAAATTCAGAGTTAACCGCAACCAGCACTCCACCCCCTCTATTTAATCCAGTACATAATGCATTACGGTCTCTTCTGAAGACGACAAAACTTGAATCAAATAATTCTGTTGAAAGTAAGCCATCATAAAGCCATGTTTCCGTGAGTGCAATCAAATCATGTGTACAATCCACTACGGATGTATAGAATTGATTTGTTTTCGTGCGCATGCCTCCTACATTCTGATAATAGAGAGAAAATTTGTCTAAAGCAGTAACAGCAGCAGCATGCATGGCAGCAACATCAGCAGCAGTAACAACAACAACATCAGCAGGTGAAACGTCAAATAAAGGAGATCTCTCAACTGAGTTGAAATCATCAACGGCATGGACGACATTAGCAACAACAACATCAGCAACAGCAACAACATCAGCAGCAAGAACATCAACAGCGAAAACAGGTTTTGTTGTTGAACTTTTTATGGAGAGATTATTGGTTTCGCTCGCTCGTCGTTTTTTGGGAATTGAATAAATTCTCTTACACGAACACCAGTAGGCCAAATCGAAGCATCCATAATTTTATCAATGCAGTTCTCCGGAACTGCAGCTTTAAAGTTGATGAAAGAGAAATCAGATGTGTCAGCACCTTTCTTTACAAGCAAAGTACATTTAATAAGATTTGGTGAGATGTCAAGCACACCGGCAATAAATGAAGTAAGAGAATCTGCCGATGTATTTGTGCTAAGGTAAGACAAATGTAACCATTTAGATTTGGGAACAGAAACACCTTCAAGCAATGTGGAGGTACTGTTTCCAATGATATGTTTGCGAGTAGGTCGACTTTTCTGGTGGTCAAGTGCAATCTCCGGGGAAAGGGTAACCTTATTCTCTATGGTTGCGTTCTCTTCATTTATTCCAGAAGAAAGGCTGGTTTTCTCTTCTGAACCGTCACGAGCACTATTCGATGATGATTGCATAGAAGTACCCTGGGTGCATTGGCCTAATGGAATATTCGTATCATTTTTTTCATTTTTTCTATTTTTTGAGGAACTATAAAAGATGTAATCTTACTGTACGTACCATTATTGTCAAATAAATGAAATGAAATGAAACACCGCAGCAAGCTCTGTACTCAGTGGAAGATTCAATCTGGCATCGTTACATTGGATTGGCCGTCGCAGTCGCCCGATGCAAACCCTATTGAAAATGTGTGGGCATATATTAAACAGAAGCTTCGTGAAAGACGCACATACACTTTGAAGCAGTTGTCTTACGAAATTCGTCGGATCTGGAGATCCTTGCCACTAGAAAACGCCGTCAAATTAGTAGAAAGCATGCCTTGGAGATGCCAGGCAATTATCAACGCCAGCGTTTGGCAGATGGCAGTAAAGCCTTTTTGTAGATTTTTATCATTTTCTCGGCATTTAGGTTGTCAGTAAAGAGGTATAAAGTGCCGAATCCCTGCTTTGAGAAGCAGCCCCAAAGATGCACCTTTATTCCATGTTTTACGGTCCGCTAAACAAGCCTATTGGTGGAAGATGACCAGGCTCGCATGAGGACAGAACGTGCCCATATAGAACATTCATCAGTAAAAATCACATTTTCAAAATCTCTATCAATATTCTTATGCGCCCAAGCGAGTCGCATTGTCACAAGTTTTTCAGTCAACAGAGGCTTCTTGATTGTGTTGCGCCATGGCGTTTAACGTGATTCTCTTTCAAAAGATCAACGACAACTATACCTTTGTTGACAATGCATCAAGGACAAAGCTTCCCTCTATCGGTTCGCGAAGGAATTAGAGCGAAATCTTTCATTAACTGTCGGTAAAGTCGACCACGCTCTTACTTGACAGACTGTAAGTCAATTATGGGTATGCGCGGGAATTTTGCAAACATAAGCAAATTTTCGTTAGGTTTTTTACATTCGCTTATGTCGATTATAGTTGGGCCTTGGCACTTCAGCAACACATTTTTTGCTTTTCTTCATAGTACTAAAAAAAAATAACTTTAAATCTCAAAGTTAAAAACAATAAGAAAACAAATTGTTTTTCCTTTTTTTATGCTATTTTGTATATTATTTTCATATCCTTGTCAATTTGTGATTAAACGCCAAAAATCCAAATCTAAAAATATGTTTTTGAATTTGAGAAACAACAATGACGTTGGTCTTATTATAATCAAAATCTTCGATCGCGAGGTCTCAAGGCAATAGGGCAAAAAATCGACAAAATCGCGAAAAACGTTAGACTTTTTCAGGTAATTATTATTGGAGACATATATTGTACAAAACATACAATAAAATCCACTCGGAAAGAGACCTATTTCTGAAAACTTTCTGTTTTGTAAATCTAAAACTTTAAAACTAATATTTATTGGTGTCTGTTTTTAAATTATCTTAATTTAATTTTTTAATAATTATCGTTTTTAAATATTAACATGAACTGAATATCTTCTAATATTTAACGGAAATTAAACAAACAATTGAAAAATGGAAGCTTTTTAAACGTTTTAAATACTGATATTATATACAAAACTATTGTTTAACAATATAAAAATACATCGCATTTTAAAAAGAATTGCAAATTAAAAAATCTTTAGAATATTAGGTTTTAGTTATTGATTTTATCGCGAAATGTATAGTTGAATCGTTAAAATTAACTAATTTATTTTTCTGAAATGCTGAATAATTTTTTTTGTTTTGAAAGGTTTGCTTATCCTTTTTTCATTTAATTCCACCTCATCTTAATTTAACCACAAAAACTATAATTTCATGTGTAACCTTTCCCAACGGACATGGACTTGAAAATTATGCATTAAAAAACTGATTGTAAAATTAACAATAAATCAAGGAATTTCAACATAAATGAATGCAAGGATTTTTCATTTGTTAGGTGAAAAAAGGATTGAATAAGAAATAGGGAAGGTTTCTAAGACCCCCCCAAACAAAAAAATGGTCCTAAGGAATCTATCAACCCAAAATAAACATGTTAACAGAGAAGTAAGTAACTACCTTTTGACAATAACATTAACAAAAATGTCAAAGTCTTTTTAATATACATATATTTATACCTATGTATAAAAGAGTTTTCTTGATAATTTTTTCAATAAAAAGAATTCCTTTTTAAATTCTAAAGATATTTTCTTGGGCAAAGGTTCGTAGGTAAAGGAAAACATTTTCAAATCAATAACTTATATGTATCGAAAATGTCATTTTTTAAATTGCTGAATATTCACAACCTAACCTAACTACCTAACTACAGCTATTTTGGGCAGTCTTAAGAGTTCTTCAATGCAAGGTAAAAATATATAAAGGGAAAAAAGGAAACATTATATTTCCCTTTATCGTTATAATAAATTAAATTTTACGATTCGGCTGAATTGGCAAACATTTCTTCTTTTTTCGCACTTACCCTTTTGTGTTGTGGAAATAAAAGTCGGAAAATTGTTTAAAAATTATACTAAAAGCGTTCTCGTTTACCTATGTATATCCTTTGTCAACTGTGTGTACACATATACATATATGTAATGTAAAATTTTATTTCTTTTGATATATTTAAATTAAAGTAAAATAGAAATGTAAAAAATTTTGAAGTTCCTATTTTTAGTGCTGATGCTTAGCAAAAATTTGTCAATGACAGAAAGAATCTTAACTTATGTATTGACAAAGGTTTGACAAAACTAAGGTTAAAATTTAGTTAAACTTTTCGTTTTCAATTCTGCATGTCCTTGTTAAGAGTTAAAGCAATACCTACTATCTATACATCGGGTCTCCACACCTCATAGAGTTCGTATTAAGCACCCTTAAAAATATAAGAACGCTATAAAGGTGTTAATAGAATAAGTATTATAAATCATTGATTTTCTTATCTGAAATATGACAAAAAAAAAATATTTAAAAAAGCAAAGATTGAAATTTGATGATGCCTCCCAAGGAAGGCCTTGAATATTGATTTTTGTTTGTTTCTTATACGAGTATAAATATGTAATGTATATTTAAGTATTGTATTCATTTTATGGGTTTGAATCTATTAAATTTCACCATTGATAAGAAGAAATTTTGATTTATTCTGGGAAAGAAAACATGATGGGAATAATATATTGTATATTTTTACTGGTTATGTTCATAAGGTTATTTGTTTATACAAAAAGAGGAGTTGCATTCGCTTAATGAAATGATGCGAGAAAAATGTTATGCTTTTTTTCTAGAGGAATCAATTTAAAATTAATTTTTGTTTATGATCAAAGAAAGAATACAAAATAGGTTAAATTTGAGAAAACAAAGGATCTTTTACTAAGCACTCAAATTGTGTGTGAGATATCACTGAAATTTGGCATTCTATAATAACGGCGAGGCGATGGTCTGGTCTACGTTTACTTGCGGTTCGTCATTCCTAAGGAAATCTGGACCAATGACGACGCCGCGCCGTCCATCCAAAAATCCATATAATTTATGGAATCGTCCTCGACACCTATTTGAAATAGGGCTATATATGATCCCGAATAGGGTAAAATCTATCAAACCTAAAGAAATCTCATGATTCGAGCTGATAAGAGGTTATTAGCATCAAAGATGTAAGTTTACGGATTTATAAAGCTAACCCTACTGAGGAAAACTGGAATAAGTTCAAACATGCTAGAAAGACTTGTAACGGACATTTTCGACGCATTATATTTTTGCATGACCAGAAATTACGGCATAAAATACTACAATATCCCAAAGATAATAAAAATGTCTGGTAATTTGTAAAAAATGTGTGCAACACTACGCCATCGTCAGTTCCTACGCTCGTTTCCAATGACACTCCTTTTGTAAGCTCGATTGATAAAGCCAATTTGGTTGCAAACAGTTTTCTGTTAATTCGATGCTGCGAATGAGTGACATCACTCCTCCTGTACTTGAAAGCGTAAACTATTCCATGCGACGAATCTTCTTTTGCACTCGTACAGTTGCTAGAGTACTAAAAGATCTTAACATTCACAAATCCGCTGACCCGGATAGTATCCCCGCTATTGTTCTGAAGAGGTGTTCTTCAACGCTGGCAAAACCACTAAGTAAGCTTTTCCATCTGTCCTATTCTACCGGTCTCTTTCCGTGTGGATGGACAACTGCATTTGTCCAGCCTGTCCCTAAAAAAGGCGAATCCTCCCCCCTCTAACTATCGTCCAATTGCACTTACGTCCCTTCATTCCAAGGTCATGCAAACGCTGATCAATTTTCAGCTTAAGAAATATCTTGAAGGACGGAAGCTTCTCAATAACCGGCAATATGGCTTTCGTTGCAAAAGGTCCACTGGTGATCTCATGGTTTATCTCACCGAACAGTGGAACAAAGATTATTGCACTTGATATTTCAAAGGCATTTGATAGAGTTTGGCATCAAGCTCTCTTATCGAAAATGCGTGCTTTTGGTATTGATGAATTTCTTCTTTCAATTCAAGTAGTATTGGACGGGTTCAAATATGATATTCACAAAATAAACGCTGGTGTGCCCCAGGGCTCTGTTTTGACTCCGACGCTTTTCCTTATTTTTATAAATGATCTTTTGTCTGAAACTTCAAACCCACTAAATTGTTACCCTCAGCTTCTCATATTCGTTTTTAGATTCTTATCCTTGTTCTTCGGATGTGGACTACCAACGGCAGCGTATGATAATTCATTAAGTTCTGATCTTGACATCATCAATAACCGTGTAGCATTCAATGCTTCAAAAATCACTGTTTAATGTCTCAAAAGCGTAACCCTCCCCCAATGCCACGTTCCATGAGTGGTACTTGTATTGAGGAGACTGAACAACTATCAGTCCTAGGTATTTGCATTACGATCTACTTGTTTTAGAGTGATCATATATTTGACATCGCCAAAAATGCTGCTAAGTGTTTAAGTTTTCTCCGAAGATGCAAGAAGTTTTTTTACCCCTTCTGATCTGGCTATAATTTAGAAAGCTTTTATTCGTCCAAAACTCGAGCATAATTCTCACATTTGGGCTGGTGCCCCAATAACATACGTGAGTCTTCTGGATAGAATTAAAAAAGAGCTCTTAAAATGATGGAGATCGTTCTCTTACCGAGACATTTGCTTCTCTTGAACACCGCTGCCGCAAGGTATCATGCCTTTCATTGTTTTATCCTTATTTTTATAAACAATGCTCTAGTGAAATAGCCACTTGCATTCCTGCCTTTAAACTATTCAGCCGTAATACCCGTACTCCTAGGAAAGCCCATCAGTTTACCCTTGAGCCCAATTTCGGTCGTACCGTTAAGTACAGAGATTCTTTCCTTAGCCGCACTACTCGAATGTAGAATGCTTTACCAGGCTCCATATTTCCCACTCATTACAATGAGCATACATTCAAAACTAATGTGCATCGGTTTCTCCTTTTTAATCCTATCCTCTTTTTCTAATTGCTCGCACTGTGTTTAATCATTATAAGGTTATTCATAACCCCTTTAGTGAGCGCACAATATAAAAAAGCGACTGTTCTATTAACATTGTCTAATAAAAGTTCTCCTGGAACCATGGGGATTTAAAATCCTTGTGAATATCCGTATTCCTTATGTACCACGGCTTATTAACAAACAATCTTAATAATTTGTTTTCAAAAGTATGTACAATTTTTAAATTCGTATCCAGACCATTCACCATAGTCTGATACTAAGCTTAATTTGGAACAAGTGACGATTGTAATTTTTGCAATTTATTGTTAGATATAGATCCTTACTTCTAACTGCAAGTATCACAGTTTCGTCGCCAAACGTCGTTACAGTAGAATTTCTTTTTGATTTGAAAATTCACAAAATCGGACCTAGAATACTACTTTGTCGTACCCCAATCATTATTTCCTTCAGGCACTACTTGTCTTAATTTAAATCTGAGGCCTTCCTGCGGCATTTAGTTAAAAGATTACTACATTTTAAATTACATCGGTGATCTTAGATAGATTAGATAGAATACAGAGAGTTCAGAATCGCTTCACAATATATGTATTTTACAAAATGCGCTGGAATTTCTATCCTTGTTCCCAAGCCAGGCAAAGCTTTTTAGGATTGCAATCTCTGAGAGCCAGAAGAACAACTCATGATATTGTTTTTGTGCGGGATATTCTTTGCTGCCACATAAGATGTCCAGAGTTACTCTCCTTTATATGTATATATGCTCCAACAAGGCCATTGAGGGAAAGATCTCTTCTTTTTGAAGAGCTTGGCGGCTGATTTTTCGAGCAAAATCATCCTAAGCGATGAAGCCCATTTTCATCTTGATGGCTTTGTCAATCGCCAAAATTGCCGCATTTGGGGTTCGGAGAACCCACATGTGATTGTCGAAAAACAAATGCATCCACAACGCGTGACTATATGGTGTGGATTTTGGGCTGGAGGCATAATTGGGCCATATTTTTTTGAAAATGATGCTGGTCAAGCAGTGACTGTTACTGGTGCTCGATATCGCGACATGATTACACAGTTCTTTCTGCCAAAATTGGATGATATTGATGTGTCCAATATGTGGTTTCAACAAGACGGTGCCACATGTCATACAGCCCGTGAAACAATTCAATTACTGCATGAGACATTTCCAGGTCGTGTACTCTCTCGTTTCGGTGATCAAAATGGCCTCCTAGATCGTGTGATTTAACACCATTAGACTTCTTTTTATGAGGTTATTTGAAATCACAAGTCTATGTCAACAAGCCCACAACCACCCGTGCATTAAAGGAGGAAATTCAACGCTGCATCAACGAAATTCAGCCACATTTATGCAGAATGGTCATGGAAAATTTCAACAAAAGAGTGCGCATGTGCATGCAAAGCCGTGGAGGCCATTTGTCCGATGTGTTATTCCATACATAACCCTATCCTATGTACTTTACGAGTCAATAAAAATATAACTATCAAAAGACTAAAAACGGCGTTTTCTATTTAATTGAAATCTTGCGTTAATTTTGGGACACCCTTTACATATATAAAAATATTTTATATGGACAAACAACAGGTAAAGCTAGGAGGTTCGGAGTTAGTAATTTTGTATTTTTTATTTCTTTTTTAAATCACTATTTCTTGTTTTTATATCACTATTTCTTTTCTTTTTATTTTAATTGTATTTAATCACTCTACTGAACTTGTTTTCACTAATCACAACACAAAATAAACAAACATGTTAGAAAAAAAGAAAGAAGCTCCAATGTCAAGTGTCATAAATGTTACACAATTTTTCCGCATAGTCCTCTTTGCGCTAGTGTTTTGTCCGTTAAAAGTGGAACCATCGTGAAGTTGGCTACTAGCAGTCCATGTATAGTATGTCAATGGTTTATTGTTTAGGCACGTCTGCACGGCTCAAGCTCTCACATTAGCAGGGCCGGACAAAGCATATGTGCAAGATGTGCAAATGCATAGGGCGCAGAACTCTGGGAGCGCATTACCAGGAGCAAGAAAATGTAATCTGATCTAGCGCAAACAAATACATATGTACTACTATTTGCCATTTTTTTAACCACAAAAATTCTTAAAATAATCTCAAAAAAACATGCATCACAACTGTCCTAAGTTATCTCTTGCGCACTAATTAACATCACTTTCATTGTTGCATTCAATAAAAATTTAATTCAAGATATCGCAGAACTAAAAATCGTACCTACCTCATTTCCAAATATTTCACCCTGTTCGTACAAGAGAAAAAAAGAAAAAATCTCAACACAAAAAAGTTCCATGCCATCTCATATGTGCAAGATTTTATTCATGCACACAGACACAGAGTCCCAAATATAACATAGAGAGTATGACAAAGCAAAATACTTATTCATATTGAATCGTATGGGCTAGAACGTGCAGGTTTTGTTGTTTTTTTTTTGTAGATGAGAACTCACATTCAGGTACGCTGCCCATAATCTCGTAAAGGCCCTAACTAACATTTTCACTATTTCGAGATAATGATGAAAACACTAAATCTTAACCGCGACCTGAAGGTAAAAAGTGGAAAATACCAACAAATATTTTTTGTAAAGCTTTTTTATTGCTTTATTTTTTGGAATAGTTTTAAACTCAAAATTTGTATGCATTTGGAAAAGGAGGTAAATAGGGCTTTTTACCTTTGGACGACAAAAAAATAAAAGGCTCTATGTACAACAATTTACGTTATACTTTAAAATCCTTAATAAAACATGAAATAAGAAGTCAAATTCAATTAATTTATTTTAAACATTTTAGTTATGAGTTATGACACACAAATTTAGAGGCATTATTAAAATTATTACGAGGTTACAACCTTTTACATAAAAATTTGCAGCCAGAAAAAAAGCCCTAACTACAAAAATTCTTGCATCAAAATTTATAAAAAGCCCTAACTGCCACATAGAGCTTTTTAAAAAAGAACATGAATACGCTTTCTCTATGCAGTGTATTATAAAAGGCCCTATGTGGTAGTTAGGGCTTTTTATAAATTTTGATGCAAATGATTTGTAATGAGGGCTTCTAGAAATTGTGTTATTCTGGCTTATTTGAAGATTTAAATTTAAGAAATGAATGTAGAAAAATCGGAGATAATGCCCTAACTCAAAATATGCAAAAAACTCAAAATTGGAAATTTTGTAGATAGGGCCTTTACGAGATTATGGGCAGTACGGTGCGTGATACAAAACCTGCACGTTCTAGCCCATACGATTCAATATGAATAAGTATTTTGCTTTGTCATACTCTCTATGTTAATTTTGGGACTCGGTGTGCATGAAATAAATCTTGCACATACATATGAGATGGTATGGAACTTTTTTGTGTTGAGAATTTGTCTCTTGTATGAACAGAGTGAAATATTTGGAAATTAGGTAGGTAGCTGTCTTTGCTACAAATGGTCAATGGATGTGCATTGTTCAAGTTTTCTTTTTTGCACACTGAGTATCGAAACTAACATGGGAGATATTTAAAAAAAAACTTATTTATACGGAATCATATGGGTCAGAGCGTGCAGGTTTTCTTATTGCACACTGTGTAAGAGTTAAGTGCCTGATTACAGGAGATGAAATTTTTAATAGAATGGAAAAGGAGCATAGAGCTTAAAAATTAAAGAGGGATGATTCTATGTGGAGGCGAATTGTTCTTGCGCAGGCAGTTCTTTTTTTTTGAAAGTTAATGACTGTTGTAACGGCTAGTTTTAATGTTTATCTAGTCTGGTGCAGAATGCAGATTGTTTCAATTGTTTTTTCGCTTTGTTGGTTAATTAATATTAAATAAATAGCTATCACTTTTTAATAGAAGTGACGTATTTTGTGACAAGACCGTAATGTGACTGACTCAGTTGATTTTAGACAAGCTTGAATTACATGAAATTTTAATAAGTAACTGTCAAAGCCAAAGTTATGATAATGGTTCGAATATGAAAGGAAAATAAGCGGGTGTTCAGAATCGAATTCGAACCCTGGAACCAAGAGCATTTTTCGTTCCATGTTGCCCGCATTCTTTAAATTTAGTGGTTACTGATGCTGCTCGGTTGCTGCTCATTATATGCAGTTAAATTTTTCGATACAATTCAATGTTTGTATAACTTTTTTTCAAGTTCCACAACGAGGTGGGATATTTATAAGAAAAAAATTCCAAGTCATACTTTGAAACCCCCTTCTGAAACTAGATGAGAGAGCAGGTTAGACGCATTGAGGCCTTTAAAAACAAATTAAGAAGAAATATGTATATGAAGCCCTTATAGAATTAAGAAATCTAGAGGCAAAAAACATTGCCGAATCGTTAGGACATACAATTTTTGATTTTACACTTATTTTCTGCCTGCTAATTTGGTTTGATATTTTAGAAAATATAAATTAAACTAGTAAATATTTGCAAAGTCCTTCCGTTGATCTGTCAACTGGCATAACAGTTTTAGAAAATACAAAAAACAGTTTGATTTTAATGCGTTCCGATAAAAAATTTAAGGAGTAGGTATGTTCAATTAACCGAGCGTATTGCTAGTTCCCTAGAAATATCAAATATGTTTCTTGTAGCTTCATCATTGCGATCTAAACGGAGAAAAATACTTTATGCTGATGAATGTCCTGAAACTACAAATATTAGTAGTCCAGTCAAATTGTCATAAATGGTTACATAAATTAGGGTAGTTTCGATTTTTTGATATGTTGTTTGGGTTGGTAAGCTGTTGAAAAATCCAAGTTTTCTAATTCCCACCACCACCGCGGGCGCCGCCATCTTGAAAAAACTGCTCAATTTGTGGACTTTTTCCTGTGTTTTCAAAATATCTTCTAAAGTATTGGTTTTAGAAAAACAAAGTCAATGGCTTTTTTAAACTAGATTAAATTACCTACAATTCGAGACCAAAACGAAATTCCTAGCTTTAATAGTTTCCGAGATAGAGCTCTTTTAATTTTGAGAATTTTTCTCAAAAATATGAAAAGTACAGATTTTTATACGGTTTTTGCTTGATAGCAAGTAAATGGTAAATCCTACGCCAATGTTTGATAGAATAACATTTGTAGTAGAGGTAAATAGCTAAAGTTTAAGACCAAACTGGTTCTGCTAGGTCGTATAGACTCTGCGATATAATCTTTTAAATATTTTTGTAGCTTTTATGATTTTTTTTTTTTTTTTACCAATAAATAATTGAAAAATAAGAAGGTTCAAATTCTATTAATATACATATATTATGCAACGTTCATGTAAAAAAGTGTTTGCTGAACCAAAACTTTACACCTTTATTCGTTTGGAAGGGTTCCTTTACTTGCTATCAAGCAAAACCCGACTAAAAATCTGTACTTTTCATATTTTTGAGAAAAATTATCTCGGAAACTATTAAAGCTAGAAATTTCGTTTTGGTCTCGAATTGTAGGTAATTTAATCTAGTTTAAAAAAGCCATTGACTTTATTTTTCTAAAACCAATACTTTAGAAGATATTTTGAAAACACAGGAAAAAAAATGTTTTCAAGATGACGGCGTCCGCGGTGGTGGGGGGAATTAGAAAACTTGGATTTTTCAACAGCTTACCAACCCAAACAACATATTAAAAAACCGAAACTACCCTAATTTATGTAACCATTCGGGTTTTATATTGACAATTTGACTGGACTATAGACCCGAAACAAAGATTTAAAATTGATTTTTTTTAAATACTTGAAAGGTTTGATACGTATAGTATCAATTTTTCATTTTTAAGTAACATAAGCGAATGTTTAAAAAATAAAAATGTATGTACATACGTGCTTCATGCCTTAATTTGCAGAATGTTTTAACATAAAATAGTTTTAAAGATTTAGGTGGAGAAGAATTGTTTCAGGAGTTAACCGTAATATCCCAGCTTGTTACACCACAAAGCTCAAGTTTAGATGTGTTAAATTTTATTTTTAGTTCAAACCTTGAAGATTTTGTTCATAATTTAGTAACTGCTCTCCAAAACCTTAATACGGTAGCTTCAGGAGAACGTAGTTTTTCTAAACTTAAAATTATTAAAAATTATCTTAGGACAACCATGACTCAAGAGAGATTGGTAGGTTTATCTATAATGTCCATTGAAAAGAAATTATTAAATTCTTTAGACTTTGATGATCTCATTTCTGAATTTGCAAAATGTAAGGCCAGAAAAGTAAGTTTCCAAGTTTAAAAGTTTCCCCTCTGCGCATTTCTTCGTTGCGTTTTAGTTTAATGGTTTAGGCCTCCTGGGGATACCTCAATAAAAAAAACGCATTGAAAGTCTTCCTCCTAGGTAATGTGGGCAAGGCTTATGCTTGTGTATCAGTTTATGTGTAAAAAACATAAAAAGGGGCGCTTTCTACAAATCTTGCACAGGGTGCAAGTTTGGCTGGGGCCGGCCCTGCACATTAGAATCATACTTATAATCAGTGTTCCGGCGTTATTAATGCTAGATCTAGCATTATAGAGAAGAGAAAAGCATTATGCAATTCTAAAATAATGCTAGGTAAATGCTTTTCTGGCATAATTGTTTTTAAGTTTTGCATTCTTGAATGCCAAAATTGATTTCAAAAGATTGATTTGATTATACATATCATATTTTAAAATGCGGAAACCAAATGTCAAAGCTTCACCAACAGTTCCCGTACATTTTGCACGTGAATTGCCCGTGAACGAAAACTCTCCACTTTGTTCTCCACTCAGCTTCACGAGCAAGTTCACGGGTGAACCAAAAACTGAAATTTGTATGGGTTCACGAGATGGTTCACAAGTATGTACTAGGCTTAAGGGCGAAGAAGACTATTTATATGAAGAACTTTGGGATAACTCATTATTTATAGGTATAAAATTATAAAATAGATAAGAAATTTATTTTTAAAAACTATAAATAAGAATGTGATAAGTCTGAATGATTTAAAATTAAATACCTAATAAACTATAAAACATGTTCCTATACTTAAAAACATTGTGCTGTTAATACCTATTTACATATAAAGCTTTAAGTTTTGTTATTTTTGAATAATTTTTGGTTTTTTTTTGTTATATCCCTATGTTTGTTAGGTATTTGTATGTGAAAATAAATATTATTTTGCATTTTTTAAGATGTTTGTTTTTTAATCATCGATATGGACGTTTTATATGGATTTTAAAATCTATTATTTTGTTTTTTGAGCTTCCATACGATCTAGCATTATAAAATTCGAAATCTAGCATTATGAAATTTGAGATTATGGCAACACTGCTTATAATACAGAATATTGAATAATATAAAATATAAAGCATACAGGATGATATTTCGCCGTATCGCACCACTTCCAGTCATCAATGTTGATTGTTGTTATTTTGTTACTGCTGCTGCAGCTGGCCCGTTGCAGTTGCCCGTTGATATTTGTTTTCCTTGGATGACGTCGTTCTCGGTCGCAAGTACCGCTTATCACGACACTATGAAAAAGGGTGTGGCCTGCGCACTTCCATTTTGATGGTGAAGTTTTCGATTCGATCGTCAACGTCGTCGATGATGAGGATGCGCAGCGTTAATGTGGTTGTTGTTGTGTTCGTTCCCAAAAATCTGCCGGACGAAGAATACTTCTTGTCGGCGCCCGCCGTTGCTCTGCTCTGGGTTATTGTGCACTTGCACTTGGTGATGGTGTTAGGGTGTCCCGTTGGATGTTAGGGTGGCTCCTATGTTTGTCGCTCAGTGACTACAGATGGTCCGATGTGAATCTCTAACACTATCCAAACATCCAAAAGTGGGCTTCATCCAAGAATGCGCATTGCGCAATGCGCATAGTGAGGCATAACCTTCGTTTTCAGAATAAATATACACAAGCGTTGTTCAGCTTCACGTCACTTGCCAGCAGACAAAATGGCCACCAATTAAAATAGTATTGCCAACTTAAAGTGATTTACAGTATTTCCGAACCTTTGCGTGTTAAAAGTTTTTTGAGTTCTATGGAATTGCACATAAAAAGAAGTGTTCGGTTTTATTGTCCAATAAAAAAACGACAAGATATTAAGAATGTAATATCCCTCAAAAATGGCTCTTTAGCGCAAAAACTTTTTCAACAAAGTCAGCACATCGTCAACAACCGCAAACATCATAGTTGTTAAAAACTGACCCGTCGCCAAACTAAAGATGAAATAATGAAGACGAAACACAAAAAAAGAGCAGAGATAACAACAAAAATCTTCGGTGATGATCATGAAGGCACAAATATTTACATAAATAACAGCATGACATCTCATACTCGTGAACTCTTTAATGCAGCTAAGAAGGTGAAGGTGACAAAAAAATATAAATTCATATGGATGAGAAACAATATAATATTTTTGCGCAAGAAAGAAGGTGACAGTGTTGTCAGAGTAAATTGTTCTGACGACTTAAATAATTTATAAAATTAAATATTTAATTGTTATATAATTATGAATTCTGAATTTACTTATAGTGCAAAAAATTATGTAAACACTATTGAATATATGTCACCCTTAATAATTCATCAAAACATTCGTAGTATGAGAAAAAATTTTGATTCTTTTCTTGCTCATTTTGAAGCTTTAAATTTTGAAACTGATTTTATTTTTTTAACAGAAATTTGGTTGTACGACTACGAACTTTCAGACTACAATATACCTGGTTATGTATTATATGGTAACTGTAATAATTCATACAGTGCAGGTGGTGTTGCAGTGTTTATCAAAGACACATTTGAATGCGAAGTTGTTTTTTATAATCTGAGCAGTGCCGATATAATTAAAGTAAATTGTGTTTTTCAAAACGAAAAATTTTGTTTTCTTTGTGTGTATCGCTTACATGAAACAGGCTTAAATATTTTTTTTCAGCAATTAGAAAATCTTTTAAAGAATATAAAAACAACAAATCTCATTTTATTAGGAGATTTTAACATAGACATTCTTGTAAATAATACAGATTCGGACAATTACTTAATGCTAATGTCTTCTTATGGGTTAAAGTCAATTATAAACGAACCTACGCGAATCACAAATACGTCCCAAACTTGTATCGATCATATATTTTTAAGATTGAAACCTATTTGGTTTGATGGGTTATTAGGTCAAGTAATCGATTACAAGATCACAGACCATTGCATGATAATCTTAAAATTAAAACGATTAATTCATAATAACGTTAAAAAAATGGTTGCCTGTAAAGTCGGTTTTACGGGCGAAGATTTTACGTGACAACGTCTTTTTCTCGGTAGAATATTTATTGATATGAATATAATTAAATTGCACAATAGGAACAAGGAATTGAATGAAAATAAGAATTGCACAAATTTTTTAAACTAATAATTTACTTAACACTATCAACATTTATCAATAGTATGACATAACCTATAAACTCAGTTTCTCAACTTTTGTGTCAATCTAACAATTAATCAATCAATCATAGTTTACGATAATGAAATATCAGTGTACAATTATTTACCTTTATTGTTGTAGTTGTTGTAAATGACGAATCTAAGCACTCCACATTTTCACTACAGACACAGCTGACGATACTTTAACCACACGTGTGAACTTGTATTATGACGCTTTCTTGTTTTTCCAACGCCAAGAACGTTCGAGAAAGACAAAGACAGAGACACAAGCATGCGCCGATTCAATGCGCCTAATTCTCTAGTGCTGCGCGCGCGGCAGACCGATCATAGTTGAGTGGGAGAGAGACGCAAGGCATTCGGCGGGCCTCTCTCTCGTTCGGTGACTCATCGTAACGTTACCGGGCGTTACACTTTTTTATAAGTGACTTTTTTATAAGACGTTGTCACGTCAAAAAAATATTCCATTCCAATTAAAACAACCTGTCAATTTTCCAACTCTTTTGGAGGCATTAAAGTTCGAATTTTGGGATCAGGTTTACAATGAAACTAATCCTTCCCATGCGTATGACTTATTTATAAGCATTCTAAAATCACATATTAATGAATCAACCTCTTCTCGTACTAATCTTCAGAATGCTTGGAATCTTAAACGTTTTAGGCCATGGATTAGCAAGAACTTAGTGTCTTTAATTAAAAAGAAAAACTCGGTTTGGAAAAAATGTAAACGGCATTCACAAAATCAGAATCTGAAAAAATACTACTCTAAACTTAGTGAAAATGTAAAAAAAAAGATAGAAATTAGTCGTGATAATTTCTACTCTAGTAAGCTTGAATCCTGTAGACGGAATATTAAGGAAGAATGGAAAGTGGTTCATTCTATCTTAAACAAACAAAAAAATGGTGATTCCATACAAAAAATAAAAATTAATAATGAAGTTATATGTAATCCATTTGATATCGCTAATAATTTTAATAGATACTTTAGTTCTGTCGCATCAAACTTAAAATCTTGTCCCACTTTTAATAATAATTGTAACTGTGATATGTATCCAGATTTGGTAGAAGACCAATTCCAAAGCAATAGTTTTGTATTTGTTCCGTTTACATCTCACGAAATATAAAAAAAATAATGCTCCAGTACATCTGATGATATAACCAATTGCCTGCTTAAGCGAATTGCCTTCTATATAGTTGACGTGATCTGCTTCATATTCAATATGAGTATGAACTCTGGAATTTTTCAATCGTCTTTGTAAGAAGCTGAAGTCATTCCGTTGTTTAAAAAGGGTAGTCGTAGTGTTATGAGTCAATACCGGCCAATCTCCATATTACCAACGTTCTCTAAACTTTTTGAAAAACTCATAAAGGATCGTATGGTGGTTTTTTTAGACAAAAATGAGTTTTTCAGCAACGACCAATTCGGTTTTCGTGAAGGTAGGGGTACTGACGATGCCATATTAAAGTTTTGCAGTGAGGTGAGTGAAAGTTTTAACAACAATAAAAGTGTCCTAGCGTTGTTTATTGATCTGACTAAAGCATTTGATTTGGTCAATCATCAGATCCTTTTAGAAAAAATTTATAAAGCTGGATTTAGAGGTCCGGTTTTCGATTGGTTTACTTCCTATTTATCCGCCAGAAATCAAAGAGTTAGAATCGATGGAATATTTAGCGATGTTCAGGAGCTTACTACCGGTGTTCCTCAAGGATCTGTGCTAGGTCCAATATTGTTTTTGATATACATAGACTCTATCTTCAAACAATCATTAATTAGTAAAATAACAGCGTTCGCTGATGATATGGCTCTAACATATGTTAGCAATTCGCTATTTGAAATGATCGCTATGTTACAAAAAGATTTAAATGTACTAAGACAATGGTTTTCTAGGCATGAGCTCATTTTAAGTGAAAAAACAAAAATAATGGTCTGCAATTTAAAACAAACAGCTCCAATCTTGGACTGTAATGTTATCTTCCATTCAGACACATGTAAGAAACTTAGCTTAGCTACACATTCTTGTGGAAAATCCAACTTTGAACATATGACACCTTGTTCCAATGATTGTTTTGAAATCGAATTCGTTAAGTTAGTTTTAAGTATTTATGTTACTTATCTAGTAACAATGAAAAACGCCTTTTTTAAGTAGTCCAATTTATTACAAAATTATTTAAAGTTTTATTATAAAATTGTCCAACTAAAAAATTTAAGTGCGTTAGGCGCAGACAACTTTTCATGAGTCAAAGCGTTAATATTTAAATTTCTGAGATTAAGAATGTGAGAATGAGAAGAATAAAGTAAATAAAAAAGAGACCACCTTATGATGGTGGACACGTTCAGTGCAAGCCCATTTCCATCCTGGGCATGTTCAAGTATCTTGTCTTTTTTGTTCTACATCAGCAACATTTCCCCCACCCAGCAAGGGAGCTCCTCCAACTGCTGTCTTGCTCTCTGTAGTTTGACTGATGTTTAACAAAGCTAACCTTGCCACCGGTCGATCAAAAACACCACTTGCCGTCTTCACTGTCGCCCTTCTCACCTGACCATCCTTGGAAATGACTGTACTGGTAATGATCCCCTTTGGCCAAGTACACCTCGGCAAATTTTCATCGATGATCAGAACAACGTCGCCCGTCTTCACTGGTTCAGCCTTCTGGAACCATTTTGTACGCTTTGTAAGAGTTGGTAGGTACTCACGCACCCATCGCTTCCAGAAAATGTTTGCAATCTGTTGTATCTGCCGCCAATCCTTACGTGACATAAGCTCACGATCATTATCGTTTACAAGTCCCTTATTTCCATTTGATGACCCGAGAATAAAATGGTTCGGTGTCAACGCTTCTTCGTCGTCAGGTCCCAAAGTAACATAAGTAAGGGGTCGTGAGTTCACCACTGCTTCTATTTCGATTAAAGCTGATTGGAAAGTTTCATCATTCAGGCGCTTATTTCCCATGACTTCTCTGAGGATCTTCTTCACTGTACCGATTAGTCGCTCCCAACTGCCTCCCATGTGTGGAGCGGCTGGAGGATTGAAGAACCATTTCGTATGTGGAGATGTAAACTTGGAAAGTAGAGTATTCTTGCTAATTAGCTGAAACTGGTCTTTTAGCTCTTTTTCCGCGCCAACAAAGTTCGTTCCATTGTCTGAATAGAATTCAGATGGCTTTCCTCTTCTTGCAATGAAACGCTGGATACTCAAGATGCAAGAATCTGTCGACAGAGAAAACGCCACTTCTATATGAATCGCCCTGCTAGTGAGACACGTAAATAAGACCCCCCAACGTTTCACTTGACTTCGGCCTTGCACAACTAAAATTGGCCCGAAATAGTCGACACCAACAAATGTAAACGGCCTTCTAAACGGTCCAAGACGAGCTCGAGGTAACTGCGCCATCTGAGGAAACTGCGGTGTTGCACTTTTTATACTGCAGTGGCCACATTGAGTTCTAACTGACCTAACTAATGTTCTTAATGCGGGTATATAATATCGTTGCCTAACCTCATTGTATACTGTAGCATCGCAAAGGTGTTTAAAATGTCTATGGTAGAAATCTATAATCAGAAAGCTCACCCTATTTTTCCTTGATAGAAGTATTGGTCGTCTGGTTTCTTCTTTAACGAAATCTGCGTAGTTAATTCGTCCTTCTAGGCGCAGAATTCCATCATCATCAATACAAGGGTTAAGTTTGTATATTTCACTCGTTTTCGAAATCTGGTCACCCCTTTTAAGCATTGCCAACTCGTCCGCGAACTCAGCCCACTGCGCCATTCTCCATAAGATTACCTCCGCCCTTCGCATCTCGTCTGACCGAATATTTCCCATTACCAATTCATCGGATGATGGCTCTATCGAAATCGGATCAGTGTCCATCGCCCTTGCTTTTGCTTTCCTTTGAAGATTTTGACAATATCTGACAATCCATGACACCACCTTGCGAAGACGCTCCCATGTAGAAAAACGATTAAAGTCTATTACCAATTCTTGGATTCCTTTTTCCACCTGGCTCACGTTCTCTCGCATCACCATTACGTATTTAGGTCGTAGCTCTTCTTCGCAGACGTCTTTTTGTTTGCAGGTAACTTCTTTAGGCCAATACTCCTCCGGCTGGAGCAAAAACCCTGGTGCTGTAAACCATCTACTATTCGGATCAAAACAAGGTTCCTTTGTCCATTTTGTTGCTTCGTCCGCGACATTCAAGTTACTGGGTACCCATCGCCATTCATCAACTTTTGTTTTCTCTTGTATCTCCCCGATGCGGAACATCACGAATGGCTTGTACATTTTTGCATCAGCGCGCAACCACTGTAAGACCGTTTTTGAGTCTGTCCAAAAGAACTTCGTTTCTATTGTGAAACCATGACCCTTAACAATCGTCTTAGCGAGTCGGGCACCCAACAAGGCTGCCTGGAGCTCCAGCCTGGGAATTGAAACTGGGAGCAGTGGGGTTACCTTGTTCTTTGCTCCGACCAGTGTACATTCCGTTGAAAAACTATCACAGAACCTCAGATATGCCACAGCTGCGAATGCGTCTTCACTGGCGTCCATAAATATGTGCAACTGCACTGAAACACCATCACTCATTGATAATGTGTTGTAGCATCTTGGAATTCGCACATGCTCCACATTTGACAATATTCGCCGCCATGACTCCCATTTGGTTGCTAATGAGCCTTCGATGTGGTCATCCCATTCTAGTTTCCGCCGCCAAACGTCTTGGAGAAGTACTTTAATCCTCACCAAGTAAAAGGCCAAGAAACCTAGAGGATCAAAAATAGACATTAAAATTCTAAGTAACTCACGCTTCGTAGGCAATCTGGATCCAGACAAAACATCCTCGTGTGTTTTGATAAACTTCAATGAAAAGGTGAATACGTCATCAGTTGGAAGCCACCATAAGCCTAAGACCTTAGCAATATTGTTTTCGTTCCCACAATCTATGACCCGACTTCCACCTTCTATAGGTTGTCCAAGAGACTTAAGGACCTCCGATGAATTTGACATCCAACTTCTCATTCGAAATCCCGCCTTAGAATGGATCTCTCGCACGTCTTTGGCCAGTTGCACAGCCTCGCCAACAGTGGATACACTATCCAATAAATCGTCCATGTAATGGTGTTTAATAATGCTCTCCACAGCTCGTGGATACTTCTCGGAGAACTCAGCAGCGTTTATATCTTTGACGTATAACGCTATGCTCGGAGAACATGAAGCTCCAAAGGTAAGTACCTCCATTTGATAGATGTCGGGTTTGCGATTTTCTTCACCATTGCGCCAAAGAAAACGTTGGGCGCACTGGTCATCCTTGCGCACTCGTACTTGGTGGAACATTTCTTCTATGTCGCCAGTAATCGCCACTTTATTCGATCGGAATCCATATAAAACTTCAGGAAGCTCTTTCAATTGGTCAGGACCCTTTAATAGCATCTTGTTCAGCGAGACACCATTGGCTGAGGCCGCTGCGTCCCAAACTAACCGAATCTTGCCAGGCTTATTTGGATTTGTAACGATGAATATCGGCAGATACCAAGTCTTCGACGATGATGAACAATCTTCTTCTTCTCCATTACATCTTCTCGCATAGCCTTTCTGCACCAAACTGGCGACCTGTTGGTTGATGTTGGAAATAACCATAGGATCAGAACGTACCTTTTTCTCCAAACAGCAAAGGCGCTTAAGAGCCATATGATAACTATTCGGCATACTAAAGTCTTCATACCGCCACAAAAGTCCACACTCAAAGGAACCATCGACTCGCTTCGTTGTAGCTGCGAGTATTTCTTTTGCTCTCAAGTCATCTTTTGACTCCGTTCGAACTTGAACTTGAGAAACACCACTGTCTTCCAAAACAAAATGTCGCTTGACCAATTCGTGTAAATCCTCCTCGCACTCGCAAATCTGGAAGTTACCATAAGATTGGTAATCGCTTTCGCTACCACCACTGATACACCAACCCAATCTAGTTTTCAAGGCAATTGGTTCATTCCACTTGCCTTCTCGGACTTTCAAGGCCACAGCTGCCTTTTCGTTATTCAGTCCAATTAAAATTCCACATTCAGCTTTGCTGTATGGCAACAACGGCAGCCCCTTGAGATGATGGAACTTCTCTATAAACTCTTGTGACAAGGATTGTGATGGCAGGGCAAGTGACTTGACTGTTCTCACCCCATTTAACCGCACGCTCGAATACTTCTCCTTTTCAGCACCGTTTGCCGAAATCGATAACGACACAACTTCAGACTCTTCTTCACGGCGAGTGGAATTGGCTGTCCATCTGAGGCACAACGGTTTAGGAGTACCTTTCAACTTTAATTTTTGCGCTATTGATTCCTCTAACAGCGTGAGGGAAGACCCACTATCCAAAAAGGCATACGTATGAATATCCTTTCCATTGCCATGCAACACCACTGGCAAAATTCGGAATAGCGTTCCCTTTTCTTTGTCGTTCTGATGAGAGTAGCATGCACCCACATCTTTACCACCTCCAGAATGCAACAGCGGATGATGTTTCAGCCTACAGCCTCCAATGCCACACTCTTTCATATTGTTGCACCTTACTCGTTTCGAATGCTTAAGACACATGCACAGTGCCTTCTCTGAAACAAGCTTCTGACGATCTTTAACAGAGAGCGTGTTGAATGCATCGCAATCTAATATTCGATGACTTTGTCCACAAACGTAACACTTCGCTCTAGATCCCTCTTTAGCACATGCAGCCTCAGACCCATTGTCTGCCTGTACATGCGTGTGTACATGTCCCGAACGCTTGTCCACCTTATTGCCATCGTCTGCATACCTCGTTACCACAGCTGCTGCCTCTGCCCTCCTGTACATCCACTCGCCAAATCCTCTTATATTTTGCTCAACGTCACTTGCCTGTAACCCCATGGCCCACTCCAATTTCATGGCCGAAGGTAACTTATCTATTAACTTTTTGAGCAATACTGGATTATTCATGTGGTCTGTCAGGTCAGACGCCTCCATGGTGGAACTCAAATTCTTTACTGCCAGAGCATATGATATAATTGTTTCCAGGCGCTCCATTCTTGGGGCTGGAAAAATCTCCACCTTCTTTATAAGGTCCTCAACAATATACTCTGGCCGACCAAATAGCAATTCCAGAGTGGACAAAACTGTTGGCACAGATGCAGGAAGCATTAACTGACTGCTCACTGCTTGAAACGCTTTACCTTTCAGCGCCTTTTGCAGCCGTACCAAATTCTCCTCATTGGAAAAGTTGCACAAGGCAGTGCTGTTTCGATAGCAACTTATAAATAGAGGCCATTCATCTGATTTACCTGAGAAGAAAGGCAATTCCCCGGATATACTTTTCCTTGACGCCATTTGTTTAATTGTTATACTTTCCTTAGACTTGTCATCTTGAGTTCCCAATCTCGCCTGTGCTATCCAGTCCTTAGTGCGACGAACAACTGACCCCACGTCATTTGCAACATCCTTGAGGCGAATCTCGCCCGAACAACTATCGCTTCTAGACATGCTGTTGCTGTCTTTGTGTTGTTGTTTTAGTTTCAGTAGCTCGTACTTTCTTGTGATGTACTCCTGCTCCTTCCGTTCTCTTTCCACCAACAAACGTTTCTCCAGACTCTTTTGCTCCTCCAGTCGAAGCAATTCAAGGTCTACCATCTGTCTGCTGAGAACTGAACAAACGCTTCGTCCACTTCCTGAAGCTACCATGATGTCTGCGACCTGCCCCGCCACTGTTGGTGTGCTTTTTTGCGTGTGTGCGACGTTTCTAACCGTCTTCAAAGACTTGGATAAATTTGACTTGCATTTAAGGCAGAACCATTTACGACTCTTTACCGAATCGTCAACTCCCGCACATCTATAATGCACCCAGACGTCGCACACATCACAGCACACCATGTCGTCCGTAGAGTCTGCTTCCGTACAGACATCGCAGGCACCTTTCTTGGACATTATGTCGTTGTCTGAGACAGGAAACTACCAGAAAGCCTACTTTTTTAATTTAATTAAATTTTTTAGATTTGTTACTTATCTAGTAACAATGAAAAACGCCTTTTTTAAGTAGTCCAATTTATTACAAAATTATTTAAAGTTTTATTATAAAATTGTCCAACTAAAAAATTTAAGTGCGTTAGGCGCAGACAACTTTTCATGAGTCAAAGCGTTAATATTTAAATTTCTGAGATTAAGAATGTGAGAATGAGAAGAATAAAGTAAATAAAAAAGAGACCACCTTATGATGGTGGACACGTTCAGTGCAAGCCCATTTCCATCCTGGGCATGTTCAAGTATCTTGTCTTTTTTGTTCTACATCAGCAACAATTTAGGTGTTACAATTGACAAAAATTTAAATTGGAAACAACATACTGGGGAATTAAAAAAATACTTAATGTCCGTAACACGTAAAATGTTCTTATTAAAACAAACTTGTACAAAAAATCTATTAACAACAATATACTTTGGACTCGTTC
Source organism: Eupeodes latifasciatus (assembly GCA_920104205.1). Lineage (NCBI taxonomy): Eukaryota > Metazoa > Arthropoda > Insecta > Diptera > Syrphidae > Eupeodes > Eupeodes latifasciatus. The sequence continues at coordinate 376,014,307 of OV049924.1, forward strand.
ATTCTAAGCTACAGTATGGAATAACTAGTTGGGGAGGTGCATATCAAAACACGCTTGATCCCATTATTACATCGCAGAAACATATTGTCCGAATCATTTGTAAGAAATCAAGGTTAACAAGTAGTTGGCCTTTATTTCAAGATCGTCGTATCTTGCCGTTGAAACACCTTTATATAAAGTTCTTAAAGTTTATTTCATGAGAAGTGGATACAGTCAAGTACTCAGAAACTCAAATACATATAGCTTAAGAATTAATTCTCTATTTTAGTTAATATTCCAATGAGTAATAGAACTCAATTCTCAAATTTTTACACTGCAACAGCACCTAAACTTTTTAACCAATTGCCTTTTGCAACTAAAAAACTTCAATATTCTAATTTATTTTGAAATCAGTAAAAATATGGCTCTTTGAAATGAACAGTTCGATGGTCAAAAATCTGTTTTTAAGTATAGCATAACTTTTTAGCTTTGTACTTACTTTTCTTTTCAAATTTTGTTTTACTCCATTTAAAAATTATTAATTTTTTTTTTAAACTTTTTGCTATTTGCATGTAACAAAGTACCCCCAAATATTAATTCGTTTTATACATATGCTTTAAATTTTCTGATATGGTTCATTCGCCTCTAGTTTTCAACTATAGAATGATACCTACTATTTTTTTCCTAAATAAATACTTATGGTAACATTATTAAAATTGTTCATAGAGAATGGAATGAAAATAAATAATTAAAAAAAAAAAAGAAAAAATGCCACAAAGCCCAAAATCAATCATATTGCCCAAACCAATTTTAGAAAATCCATTATATAACGCCTAAGTTTACTAATTGACATGTCGCTTAAAAGATGTCATTTGTTTCAAAATTTGGGCATTCTAACAAAATGTTTGTTTATTTTCGGCACTACCACAATTTGAGTTTAAAAATTTAGATATCACCCAAAACTGAAACATTAAAAAAAAAAATTTCGGAAGGCCAAGAAAGTGTAACAAATATGTTTGGCTTTATTTCCCTTTTTGAAAACGAAAACAGACGAATGTTCCTCATAAGTTTTTGAAAGTGAACGGAATAATAAGAACCTATTCTCTTTTTGATTATTACACTATTTCAAAAAAAAAAAAAACAGAAAGAATTTCAAAAGTTTTTAGTTTCTAAATTATGATATTCCGTTGAAGCCTGTTTTCATTATTTTGAATGTAGATCAGAAGTACTTCCGTAACACTTTTATTTTGATTTTTCTGTAATCAATACTCTACAAGTCTGCAACATGGAAACGTGTTTCCAACATATTAAACGTGTCTTTTTAAAAGGATCTTAAGTTCTCAATATTGTATAGCACATATCACACTCAACCCCATACGAAATTCAAAACTCTGCAAACAAATCTCTCTCTTTAACTTAAACCAACAACATGTAGTGAAGAGTTGAGTCGAGGAAACAGCACTGATCCCTGTCGTCCCTCATCTGATGGCTATAGTATGTCAAAAAGTTTCCAATTTAACTTGATTCACGTACTCGCCATAGCCATCGCCATATCGCCATCTCCACTCGGAATTGGATTCCTGTAGTGCTACTGAATGCGACTTAAAACTCCAAATGCATTTGTTGCAAACAACCAACAACTATACCTACGACACGAGTACAATACTGCAACACCCATCACATAAACCCTTAAAAAATTCTCACACACTCGGCTATAATATCCAAAGGACTCCCCACAGTCCTCATATCCTCATCCTTAGATCCTGGGGCGAAATGGATATTATTTATCAAACCAAAACTGACACTCGGTCACAGTAATTTTTCACACAAATAAAATCATTCTGACAACTCACATCATGCAGGATGCAGCTGAATTTTTTCGTCTAAGCTCCAGTTCTCGTGTTTCATACATTTTAGGGTTTTGTTGAAGGGGGTTTGTCGGCGGATGACAGCACGCTTACTATGATACTGCAGCAGTGCAGTAGCAAACGCCCCAAAAGTAGCAAAAATATGAGCGACTAATGTCGAGAGCTAGAACTTGGTTCGTTCCTCCAAAAGGACACTGCCTCGGTCTCGGTCTGTGTTATCCTTTTGTATGACTGTGCAGTGCTCAGTGTTCATGGATATAGAATACCTCCTCGTCATCGTTCTCGTCCTCGTCCTCGTTCTCGTCTAAAGAATAAATAATCGTGGTACTTGCTTCCTGGTGTAGTGGATTTGTGGTCGCTATGGGAGTAAGAGTGAGATTGCAGATTCAATTCTGGGTTAAAAGCAGGCAGAAGTTGAAGCTGAAGCTGTGGAGCAGCTTTGTTCAAAGTGCATCTATAGCATCATGGTGCTGCATACATTCTGCAATGAAAATATGAAAGGTGGAAGGGTGGGTGTTGGGGATTTGTATGTTGGTTGCTCAGTTGGCAGTTGTATAAATGCACTTTTTGAAACTTTGACAGTTTAGTCCTGCGGTTAAAATGAGAGCAAGTAAAATTCATTCATTCATTTATGTTTTTTGTGTATTTTGTATATGGTTAGGGTAAGCTTTTAGGGGGGGTGGGGGGTTAGTTCGTCGGTTGATGTATGTGGGATTTTTTGGATTTTCTATTCGAAAAAGATGACTATTATTTCATATGATGGCGAAGAAGTAAGAGTGACCTCTCCCATTCTTTTGCCTCTTATTCTTTCATTCAATTTGGATTCATATTAGATGCGGGAGGAAGCTAGGGTAAGTAAAAGCCAAAATTCGTGATGATGTATTAATTCTTATTTTGTAATAACCAGAACTGAATAAAGGCTTTTGCTGTGCTTGGTTTTTTAAATTTGTTTGTTCTTAAGGAAATGGAATACCTGAATATGTATAAGAGTTGCATCTTGTAAAGCGTTTTATAACTTACTTTTTCATAAAATTCTTGGTTTTGTGCTAATATTTCGTAAATGGTAAGACCTAACGAACAAAATTCATACAATTCAATTTCTTACAAAATAGTCCCCAACACCAAACCGCTAAGACTGATATTTTTGGAGATATTGGTCATTATAGTATTTTTTAAAATTTAACTGGAAATGAATGCTAAGAAAAACTTCAACAGCTTATACTCTGCTGTTTTAAGTACCAGGCATTTTTTGAAGACAGTTATATTTTCTTTAAAACTGTCCCTATCTTTTTTCTGAGGGTCTTGTCTTTTACGAGATATTAACAGAAAATCAAATATTTTATGAAACAAATAATAAAGTTTATTAATTTTAAGGGCTGTCATTTTCAAGTTTTTTTTTTGTACTTTTTTTGGCTCTGTGGGATGCGATAACTTCCCATTTCGTCTGTCGATTTGTCTTGCTTAAAAGTTTGAAGGTTTTCGTGTTGGGTTAAAAAAGTTGTCAGTTGAATTATGTATTCTTAAAAATTTCAAAATTACTAACAATATTTTTCAAATAATAAATCTAGTTTTCTTAAATAGTTTTTAGTCGAAAACAAATTTTTACTAATTTTAGTAGCATTTCTTAAAATACTTTATTTCTTATATATAAACAAATACAAATTGGATGAATAAAATTAATTTAAGAGATATCGAGACTATTTTTTGTAGATTTTATTTTTTTTTGAAAAAAACGGACTGTTGATTTTCATAAAAAAATTACTGAATATCGAAAACAATATTTTCTGTGAAATAAAATAAATTTGAAGCAAATATTTTTAATTTTTGAAAAGCTATTTGAGTCGAAAATCTATTTTTAATAACTTTTGATAATTTTTTTTTTGGTTTTTATTTTTTTTTTGTAAAAAAATCGTCGATTATATTTTTCTCAAAATTTTTCGGAATGTTAAAAACAATATTTCTTATAATTTAAAATCAGTTGGAAGCCATAATCTCAAATTTTTGAAAAGTTATTTGAGTCGAAAATCAATTTTTAATAACTTTTGTTAATTTTTGTTTAGGTTTTTAATTTTTTGTAAAGAAACTGTCAATTCGATTTTTCTCAAAATTTTAGCACATATTAAAAACGTTATTCTTCGTTGCACAAAATTGTTTAGGAGATGAAATCATTTTTTATTCATAAAATTTTCAAGGTGACAATTTTTTTTCAGTTTTTTTTTGATTTATAAAAAACCGTTAGTTGGATTTTTTTCCAAAAATATATTTGTTTGGTATCACGTTACAATACATGATATAAAATTTAAGTCAGTGGTTCGTGAGATATTTAGGGTTAACCAAAATTTTCACCTCTTTTTTAAACTGCTATGGTAGTTGTCACTTGTCAGTGAACCATTGATGGGGAAGGTTGCCCCTGTGTTGTGCGTCGTCTGTTATGTCAGTGCTCGTTATTTTTTTAAGTTATCGTGTCGTCGAACAGTTTATTTTTTTGTTTACTTAATTACTCCTTCACACAAAAGTTTACTAAACAAAACAATAATTTACAAATAAACAAGTGCAACAACAACAAAAAAAAAAACATAAACATTACACATAACACCTAATACCTAATAAATACAAACAAAATAAAACTACAAACAAAAATCACACCACCCAAGATCAATACAAAAAAAACACCAATAACAAAAAAATGATAAGCCTCTCAGGACTCAGCACAGCACATCACAGTGAGTACCATCCCATCTTTCCCCCTCTTTCATAGTTGCACAGCCTAGCTTATGTGTTAAGTTTTCATCTCGAATGAACTGGTGCATACGCTAGTTTGTGTTCCAGCAGATTATTGAATTAAGATTTACTGTTTTGCATCACAGCACAGGGTCGGATCGATTCTCGTCACTGCTAAGGCATAACACTAGTAGTGAAGGGTATCGAACACTATTCTGTGTTTCAACTCAGCGAATTTTATTCTCAATTTTATGTGTATTGGTTTTAGTATTTTTTTAATTTGCAATGACTGGATATTTTAGAGTAGACTATTGTAATATTCGTGGGCTAAGGGCAAATTTGTTGTTGGCATACTGCCATACTGTTTTATACAGGCCAGCTGTTTTGGCACTAAGTTAAACCCAAGTAGGTGAGGATTCCGATCCTACTGAATTCTTTATTCATGGGTATAGCTTGGTGCCTTTATTCTTTTCCCACCATGGCCTCGCCATATACATTAGGAATGATGTTGCTTATCAGCTCTTACCACAATATGGTCTTTGCACCAATTCCTTTTTTAATTATATGTGGTTTAAATTCTCCGTAAATAATCAAATCATTCACTACTGCTTCCTTTATCGAAGCCCAAATTTAGACAGAATATCAACTTCTCGTGAATTTGATGCTTTGTCTGATTCCATCCAAAGAATTGTTTCGTCCTATCCTCGCACTGAAATCGTTGTTACGGGCGATTTCAATGTACACAATTCTTCATGGCTTCAATATTCTGGCCAGACAACACCCGATGAAGTGTGTGCAGAAATCTTCGCTGAGTTGAACCACCTAACTCAGCTGGTCAACGAGCCCACCCGAATATCGGACGTTGAAGGTCGAGCAGAAAACACTCTTGACTTGTTTCTTACCTCTGACCCTGATAAGTACACTGTTAGTGTTCTATCTCTTCTAGGCACATCTGACCATTGTGTTATATCAGCAAATTTCTCGTGTCAAAATCGTTCAGTTAAAGAAAGAACTCCTAAGATAACCGTTTGGCAATACGAGAAAGCCAACTGGGACGGTCTCAATAATTACTTCAGGATCTTTAACTGGTCACTATGCTTTCACTATGCTATGTTGACGCCAGCGCTGATATGATCACAAGTTTAATTCTCCTGGGAATGAAAACTTTTATTCCAAACGAGTTAAAAGTATCAGACCTAAGGAAAACGCATGGTTTGATGCGAGCTGTAAGAGGTTATTAGGGCCAAAGAGGTAAGTTTCCGTTGCTATAAAGCCAACCGTACTGAGGAAAGCCGGAAAAAGTTCAAACAAGCCAGGAAGGCCTGCAACGCCCATATTCGACGGACCAAATTTTTACATAACCAAAAATTACGGCAAAAAATACTGCAATATCCCAAAGGCAGTACAAATTTTTGGTCATTTGTAAAAAACATGAGGAATTCTTCCTCTTCATCGGTTCCTACGCTCGTTGTCAATGACACTCCTTTTGTTAGCTCTTTAGAGAAAGCTAATCTCTTTGCTAGGCAGTTCGCCGCCAATTCTACGCTGCCAGTAAGTGTTATGACTCCGCCTGTACTTGAAAATGCAAAATGCGTGCTTTCGGTTTTCACGAACCCCTGTTTCATTGGATTAGTAATTACCTTTCGGATCGTTCAATACAAGTAGTATTGGATGGGTTCAATTCTGAAAACCACAAAATAAATGCTGGTGTGCCCCAGGGCTCTGTTCTATCTCCAACACTATTTCTCATTTTTATTAATGATCTCCTGTCTGCAACTTCTAATCCAATACATTGTTTCGCTGACGATAGTACTCTTAACTTTTCATATTCGTTTTCAGACTCACATCCCTCTTCTTCGGATGTGAAACTGTAACGACAAAATATGATAAGCTCATTAAATTCCGACCTAAACAGCATTGTTCAATGGGGATTAAAAACCGCGTGGAATTTAATGCTTCGAAAACGCAATGCTGTCTTGTATCGCTAAAGCGAGATATAACCCCATTGCCATTATCCATGGATGGCACTTGCATCAATGAGACTGAACACCTCGATATTCTCGGTATGTTTGTCACCAACCACCCCTTGTGGAACGATCACATACGCGATGTCGCCAAAAATGCCGCAAGGTGTTTGGGTTTCCTTAGGCGATACAAGAAATATTTCGCTTCTGATCTGGCTGTTATCTACAAGACTTATATAATATATACGTCCAAAGCTTGAGTATAGCTCCCATCTCTGGTCTGGTGCCCCTGCAACTTACTTAAGCCTCTTGGATAGTATTGAACGTAGAGCATTTAAATTGATAGATGATAATATCATCATAAGTTCATTTACTTCGCTTGAAATGGGTCTACGGAATGCATGCCATGAATACGGTATGTGACGGGTTGGAAGCTCTTGCTAATGTTCGAATGGACACGACAGATCAGCATGTAGATGCGAGTGATTCGCGAGTTAAGAAAGATGCTAAAGATATTAAAATACTTCTTGACTGGTTTTAATCACATAATCCTTTTCCCAAAATTAACAAAATCTTATCTATTGCTAGTGGAGTCGTCGGTGACGATAAGATTAATTGCCATAAAGCTCGTGAAGTTGGGATTGCCTTCATGTCTAAAATGACTGCTCTAACTTTCAATAATATAAAATTAAAACGCACTGATAAAGTACTTCCTCTTTTAGCTGCGACTAGCACTATAAAAGTTCACGAAGAAGAAGTACCTATAGACCCTGTATTAAGACTTTTGAGGATGAAATTGAACAATTTTTCGCATAATTATTAGCACCTTACCCGTTATCGCTCTTCGATGCAGCTGGGATGCGTAAAACAACAAAGTCAGCACGATTGCTTTCAATCAATCAATACTGAGGTTGATCGTACTAACGCTGCTTACATTATCGATGGAGGATATCTACTACATCATGTTGTATGGGATCGAGAAGAAACCTTCAACGTTATTTTTGAAAAATATGTTCAGTATTTATATAATACACTGTTATTTTAACGGCTTATGCTCTAGTGAAATAGCCAGGTGCATTCCTCCCCTTAAACAGTTCAACCGTAATACTCGCGCTTCTAGGAATGCTCATCAGTATACCCCCAATCCCAACTCCGGCTGTACTGTCAAATACAGACATTCATTCTTTAGCCGTACTACGCGAATGTTGAATGCCTTACCACACTCTGCCTTTTCTAGTCATCGCAATATTCAGGAATTCAAAACCAATGTGTACCGACATCTCCTTTCAACCTCTCTCTCCTCTTTCTATTGCTCACACTGTGTCTTTACATAATAAGGGTAGTAATATCCCCTTGAGTGTGTGCTTATTATAAAAAAAAAACCACCCACGCAATTTTCTTGAGAGCCCTTTCTGCTTTATTATCTGTTTAACAAAATTTATTTGAAGTCGATATCTCTTCTGGTTCTTGAGCTATGGACGACGAAAAAAACATCGCGAACGTACGGACGTACAGACGTACGGACGTACGTACGTACACACGCACGCACGCACAGACATAGTTCTTAAAATTCTTTTTTTTCGACTCTAGGGACCTTGAAACGTCGAGAAATGTCAAAATTTTCAATTTGACAAATCGGACCCATTACAATAACTTCCTATGGGAAGTTAATAAAACATTTTAATATAAAACGTTAGTTTTTTCATGTATAGTCGATTTTAAAATAAATACCTTCAAAGTTTATTCTTGAAAATCAACGTCAGTATGGCAGATAGAAAGCTAGAAGTTTGTTTGTTCTTAACATTTTGTAAAAAGTCTCATAATATATGGTGTCCGCGTCGTAAGTCATGGACGGCCAAAAGTCGCTAAAACCGCTTTTTCGTGATTATCTCCTTTTCTGTAGGTCCAATGGTGTTTACACCTTTACCAAAATTGTTCAGCATAAAATTTGCTAAAATGATTCTCTAAATCTATTTTGTTCTCAATCGATTTCGGAGATAATGACAGAAAGTGCGCACCGATCAGCAATTTTTTGAAATTAAAAAATAAAGTTTGTACAAAAAAGTACTTTTACTATAAAATATGTAAGTTTATCTTGCTATACAATTAAACAGAGTCTATTAACAAATACCATAATTGAATAGACTTGATTTTGAATCCCAGTAATGGTACTGGGTGCTTAAAAACATATTTCTTGAGTCAATTTTAAAAGAGTTATCACAAGATGAATTAGTTAAAATGATGTTTGGTAATTGGAAGAATATATGTATGTTGTCCCCAAAGTGGTTTTAGAAAAAAGTGGTTGCAATGGACATTACATTTCAAAACAATTTTTATTTTTAACCTAAGCAAGCCTGTTTTAATATTTATATACTTTCATTGTTATTTGTTAGTTCAGAATTTAAATATTCGTGTTTCTCATTAACAAAACAATATTACCGGCGCATAAAATACATTGCCATCATCAGGAAGTCCAAATAATGTTCTAGGTAATACAAATCCAAGTCATGAATATACCTTTCCAAATGCATATGGACTTCGTATAGTTACTGACATACATCATCATGCATAATTACTCTTATGAAGGTACATATAAATATAAAGTAGGAACGTAGGTATATACGTTATGTATATATACCTAACCTACCCTAAAGCCTTAAACCATTTGTAATCGAGAAACACCGAATGTGAGTTATTAACCAAACACCACCGAACCGACTAACCAAGCTATAGAACGCCAACGACTACGACGGAGACGGTAAATCTTATACCCAGATCGCCACGAGTGACGGCTAAACTGTACATAATATATCCCCAAAACTAAAATAACCCGCACAACGAACCGAGCTTCAATTCCCTCAAGTCATAACATAATGTATGTAAGGTATAGAATGTACCTACTCTGGAGCCTGGATCGTGGACGTATGAGAGTGAGAGCGGGTATTGTACGAGTACGAGCTAGATATTGATTTACCTTTAACTATGAAACAGGGTGTTAAATTTGATTTATGTTCCCCATTTTGATGATATGGGGATATGGTTCACTCACAGTACAGTTATATATATTTAATTCATAGAACAACTTGAGGCATATTAAATTCTAGATGAACAAATTTGAAGTCTACACTGATTTAGTTAAGAAAAATAAAAGGATTAACTTCAATTTGATTCCTTTGAAATCGGCTAACTTAAGTGATTTGGAATCATTTTTGATGAAATGAAATGATTTTTTTAATGACCTAAGGATATTTTTGAATAAAATAAGTCAATGAGTCAATATGAGTTAACATTTCATCAAGATTACAATTTTTAAGCTTTTATCATTGGTGTAATATTTCTGTAGCAGTATTTATTGTTAAGAGGTTAGGCTATCCCAATCTTTTCTTCAAAACGCATATAAGACTGCTTACAATAATGTTTTGAATCGATTTGTTTTAAAATGGCGGTTGTACAGTGCTTTTAAAATGACAAATCCTTTTTTTAAGGGTCCACATCCGGATTAACAGATCCTGTAATTTTTTTATGATACTGATTACTGATCCAATAATCAGTTGAATTTTAGAAGTCAAGACGAGCGGACGTGATTGCTCCGTAGCCGAATTGTGTTTTAAAGTTTAATTTTTTGTTGGTGCGTGTTTTATTAAAAAAGTGGAAAAACCCATAATTTTCGAAACAGCCCTTTATTTTCAGTACAAATTAGCATACCGAAAGGTCGCGATTGTGCGTTTATTGTGTTTACGACAGTGTTCCGAGAAAAAGAATTAAATCTGTTCAATTGAGCAGCCCCTTTTTCTCAGAAATAGCATACCGAAAGGTCGCGGGTGCGTAAAGGTGGCCATAGACGACGAACATGCTCGCCGAACATGCTCGTTTGCATCTCCCCCTACACGGCGAACACTGTTCGCGAACATTCATTTCGTTCCGATTCTTCAAAGAGTAAACATCATGTGCGATAAGGAGCAAGTCGTTGCTCTTATGATAATTTATCTATGTGAAAGAAAAAACAAAACAAATAAAAAAAGAAAGTGGATGAAGGACTGGCTTTATAAACGCAATAGTCGTTCGCATGTTAACTTATTAAATGAGTTGCAGATAACATCACCAGAAGATTATAAAAATTTTTTGAGAATGGATTCCACAACATATGCAGAACTTCAATAAAATAAAGCCGTCTATTCAAAAAAGGAACACAAATATGAGAGATGTAATCACGCCAAATGAAAGATTGTCTGCAACATTGCGATTCCTTGCTTCTGGACAAAGTTATGAAGATTTAAAATTTTTAACAAATATTTCTGCCCAAAGCCTGGGAAATATAATAATAGAGACGTGTGAAGAAATAATTTTAGCATTAAAGGAATTTATTAAAGTAAGTATATAAAATATTAGGTACACAAGTAGCACATTATACATATGTAAATGTATTAATCATAATCTTGATATTGTGGATCGTTAAAAAGTTGTTGAATTGGTGACTGAATTGTTTCGTTACAAAGTATTTGTATATTTGATTGTCTGGGCGGATAAGCTGATGGTGATAATGGAGAACATGGTTCTGAATACTGTCCACTTGATGTCATAGGAGAAACGGAGTTTGAATGGCTGTAATGAGCACTTGGATTTATAAAATGGGGAAGTGATTGCCTTCCCAGACTAACGAAACTCCTCGAGTTTAATTTTCCCAGTTGTCCTTGAAGAATCGCATCATCAATTAATCGTTTGGCGAACAATTTTTGACGCTCGTCCATTTTTCGGAAGCCAACAGCCCACGATTCACTATAAATTGTAGCTTCATCCTTTTCCGGTGTGTTTTTTGGTTGTTTCAGAAAGGAAACTGCTTTCTCTAAAAAATAGCTCTCCCCCCTTTTAGGTTTTTTTGCTCTCGGTTCCTAAAACAATAAAAAAAAATCATAATAAATAAATAAATAATACAAAAACTAAAATAAAAAAATATAATTTATTAATTTCAGATGCCAAATAATGAACAGGAGTGGAAAGTAGTTGCGGCCGAGTTTGAAAACAAATGGAATTTCAACCATTGCATTGGTGCTATTGGTGGGAAGCACATAAATATAGTTAAACCAGCTAAATCCGGCTCTTACTACTTTAACTATAAAAAACAGTTTAGCATAGTAATGATGGCGCTAGTAAACGCAAACTATGAGTTTCTAGGAATAGAGGCAGGCATCAATGGACGAGCTTCTGATTCTGGTATATTTGGTCAGTCACAATTGAAATACAACTACGATGAAGGTCTTCTGAATCTGCCACAACCAGAAAAACTTCCATTATCTGATGATGTTCTTCCTTACGTTATAGTAGGAGACGATGCGTTTCCTCTTTTGGAAAACCTGATGAAACCATACAGCCGCCATAATTTAACAAAAGAAGAGCAAACTTTCAACTATAGATTATCTAGATCTCGTCGAATAGTAGAAAATGCATTTGGAATTTTGGCCAACCGTTTCAGAGTTTTACATACAACTATAAATTTAGCTCCTGAGAAAGCAGCTATAATTACACTTACATGTTGTTATTTACATAATTATTTAATAAAAAAGAATATGTCTTCATACTTGAGAAATAGTGGAAGTGATGAAACTGATTTTTCGACGGGTGTGCAAAATGCTAATTTAACTGGTTTGCAGCCAATAAATAGTGGCAATACATCTGTAAACGCAGCTAATATTCGTAACAAATTTTGTAATTATTTTAATACTACTGGTAGTATAGCTTGGCAAAATAGATTTGTATAAAAACTTTAGTTGTATGTACATATATATGTAATAATGTTGCAATAAAATTTTAAAAAATATACAAAATGTAATTTACCTTTTCCGTCTCATTTTCATTTTCGTAGGTATTAATACCGTCAAGTTGAGTTTCTTGGTCTCGCAGAAAATCCATATTATTAAAGTACCAAAGATTTGGAACGTATATATCATCAGGACTTGCACCCGATTTTTCACTTTTTTTTATTTTGGCCAGTTCTCGTCTGTACGAAGCTCGTAACGAATTATATTTTTTTTTTACACTTTCAATCGTGGCACTTTGATCTATTTCCTTATATTTTTGTAATAAATTGTTCCACGATTTATTTTTTCATTTTTATTTTTATAATTTTCATATTTGGAGTCCCATATAGCACTCTCATTTCGTAAGAATTCGATGAATTCTTCAATAAAATCGCGGGTGGCTGTGGCCATGTGTTTATTTTTTGATGTGCACTCAACGAAGTTTACAGCAAAAATGAGGTTTGCTCGCGAACATGGCCATACACGGCGAACATTGAAACCAACGAACACGAGAAAATCGAAATGTTTCGCCAACAACGAGCCGTTCGCGAACTAGCCCATACACGACGAATATCTGGCGAGCACGAGCATGTTCGGCGAGCATGTTCGTCGTCTATGGCCACCTTAAGCAGCATTGAAAACTACCTGTTTTGTTTCGTGTGTGCGGCGAGGGTTAATTTTATTAGCTATTTCCGTGACACGAACAGTGTGTACAGTGATAAAGCGAGGATTAGGAAAATCCAGTAACTTTTGCGCCTACGTGCGTTGTGTCACTGAATAAAAAAAAAAAAAAAAAATGATTGAGAACAGAGTGTCCTTGTCATCGGATTGCGAGTCTGATGTTGAGAAGGTGCAGCAAAAGAAGTCGCGAGTGGCAGATTTTTTGAAACCGAAGGAGCCAAAAATGGACAAACCGCTACCTGAGACCAGCGGGGATGAGAGTTCTTCCAGTAGGAAGTCGAACAAGGCCCTGAGGAAAGAAAGGAGGGCTGCTCGCGCTGCTGCCAAAGCTGCCCCAGTAACAAGCGCAGTCCATGATGAAATGTAAGTTGAAGAGGCCTCTCTGAAAAGGAAGGCAGAGAAAGCGGAGGACGAGAGATGCAAGGAAAATTCAAAGTCGAAGAAGGAGAGGCAGGAAGCCATAATTGTAGTGAAAGATGTGATGCTGATGAACGAGAATGAGGGGCGGAAGGCAAATAAGCCACGAGCTGAACCCTCCACCGTTGAGATCGCACCTGACCACGGAGCTGGTAAGCCAGGTGCATCAAGGTATGGTAACAATGATATTAATAATATTGTAATTGAATTAGAAAAAATTAAGAGGGATGTGTTTCCGCAATTGGTGGCAGCACCAGAATGCGGTGTGCAGTTCTTAGAAGCTGCATGCAAGTATGAATCGCTCATTCTTCGGCTTGTGGCCGAAAATGAGAAATTAAAGGGCCGCCTTGAAGCAACGAAGGTTGGTGTGAAGACACCTGTAGTGGCTACACGCCAAAGTAAAGAAGTTGGCACAAGCCTGGGAGTCCCATTAGGGATTGACGTGTCCAAAAGGCCGTCCTTTGCCCAGGTGGCAAGTGCGAATAAGGCTGCTGCTACCATTGTGGCACAGCCAGTGAAGAAAGTTGTTCCTAAACCAAAGGAAACATGGTCAGTGGTTGTCACTGGGGCCAAGGATGAGACGTCATCTGAGGTTAAAAAGAAGGTTTGTGTTGAGGTAGGGCCCGCGTTAGGGGTACGTATAGACTAAATAAAACCTAATAATGATGGCAGTGTAACTGTCAGCTGTCCCTCTTCGGCGGAAAGGGACAAGGTTTTAACAAATAAGAGTTTCGAGGAGGTTGGTCTCAAGGCACAGGCCAAGTCTAGCCTTAAAAGACTAACTGTTTTTAATTTGGAGAAATTAGTCTCCAAAACTGATTTCTTGAAAGAATTGAGAGACTATAATCTCGATTTTCTTTCAGAAGAAGAGTTTAGCAGGGAAGTTCATCTTCTGTCTGACTGGAAAGTCGAGGCTGGTACGACCAACTTAACGTTGGAGTGTTCCGCTAGGGTGTGTACTCATCTGCTTTCAATAGGGCGTGTATATATAAAGATTTTTTCGTGCATTGTAAGGGAAAAGAGTCCGGTGAATTATTGTTTTAAGTGTCTGGGCCTTGACCATCTCAGCAGCCACTGCAGACACAAGGGGAGAGTCTGCGGCCGCTGTGGCCAATCTGGCCATGAGAAGCGCAGATGCTCAAACGCAATTCATTGCAGAGACTGTGATTTAAGGGGCCATGCTGCTGGTCATTTCATGCTTAGCATGGAGTGCCCAGTTTTTGCTGCGGCAGTTGAAAGGAGGAAGGCGCAACACTAAAAATGGAGAAAACCATTATATTCCAGCTGAATTGCCAGAAGGCTTATCTATCTGTGGTAAGCCTAGGGGAATTGATGCTAGAGAATGAATGTAAGTTTGCGCTGGTGCAGGAACCCTATTCGCCCACTAAAGGAAAAATAGGTGGACTGCCTGTAGAATATAACTATTTTATAAATAGGAGCCAAAATGCGGCTATTGTCGTCCATAGGGATGTGAGTGAATGTCTTTTGGTGGATGAAAGTGAGAATGGCATTTGTGTGTGTGTGGAAGGTAGCTTCGGTAGGATTTTCTTGATTAGTGTTTATTGTAGGTTTGGCTACCCAATTCAACCCTACCTGCATTATATGGGTGGACTTATTCGGCTGATTGGCAGAGGTGCTGCAATTTTTGGCCTGGACGCCAATGCAACTTCCTCCTTATGGCATAGTAAGGTCCGTCAGCCACCGGTTGACGACGAGAAAAGCCAGAGGGGGTTGTTGATGGGTGAATGGATGATTGAAAATTGTATGCACTCTGTCAATCTGCCTAGTGAGTACTACACGTACATTGGTGACAATGGTGGTGTCAGTGATATTGACGTGACACTTGTGAATGAGATTGCGCTGGACCGCTTTGACTTCCATTGGTTAGTTAGAGAGGGTGAAGGTGTCAGTGATCACAGCTTGTTACAAGTTGAGATCAAGTGCACCTCCAACCTCCAGATTGATCGTGGCGATCTGAGCGTGAGGCGTTGGAGACTGAATAATGCCGATTGGGCAGTGTATCAGGATCTACTCAGGAGCAGGTTTGCGTCGGTACCACTGATTGACTTCCAGGATTTAGGGATTGACCAAATGGTAGCCAGCCTCAATGAACTAGTTTTTGGGGTTAACGACGAGTTTTTGGGTAGGAGTCGTAGGTACCATCTAGGGAAAGTTAAATGGTGGACTCCCGAACTAGGAAGGAAGAGGTCGGAGGTAAGGTCCTTAAGGAAACTATTTCAGAGACGCAGAAGATCAGAGTCTTACGACCATGACCTCCAGAGAACTGCCTACAGGCAAAAATTGGCAGAGTACAAAAGGATGTTGTACAAGGCAAAGGAGGAAAATTGGAGATCCTTTGCAGAGACCCATAGGGAGGATCCTTGGGGAAACCTCTATAAGGTTTGTCGGGGGAGGAAATCCATGAAGGTAGGATAGATAGTTTAGGGGCCTTGATGAGGACTTTTTTCCCTAGGGCAAGACCTGGACGCCCCGTCGGCTGGCGGGCATCCAAGGGCTCCTGAGTTAGATACTGATGAATTAGATGTTGCCGTTCTTAGATTGAAGTCTAAGAAATCACCTGGCTTTGATGGGTTAACTGGTGAGATGGTGAAAGCCATCTGGTCAGCGGTCCCTGAATATTTGCAGGTCTTATATTCAAGTTGCGTGAGGTTAGGGTATTTTCCGACTGAATGGAAGTGCGCGAGGGTACTTCCGCTTCTGAAGTCTCCGGATAAGATCAGGTCTGATCCTCGATCTTATCGCGGCATCAGCCTCCTTCCAGTACTTGGAAAAGTGCTGGAGAGAGTGATGGTGAATAGGCTGATGGAAGTGGTGCCTGAGCCATGTACATTTCAGTTTGGCTTCACGACAGGTCGTAGTGTCGTGGATCCCTGGTTACATGTTCAGAACTGTGTCCAGGCATCTACGCAAAAGTATGTCCTAGGAGTCTTTGTGGACTTCAAGGGCGCTTTTGACTACCTGGACTGGAGCTCGGTTAGATTGAGGTTGGCTGAGGTTGGTTGCCTTGAATTAGACCGCTGGTTTAGCTATTTCTCTGGTAGGAAGGCTAGAGTGGTAGGTTCTACTGATGAGGTTGCTATTAGAGTAGAACGAGGGTGTCCGCAGGGATCTATTGCAGGACCATTTATTTGGAACTTGATGATGGATCCTCTGCTAGTAGATATTAGCTCCAATTTTCAGGGCGTTAAGTGTGTAGCTTTTGCTGATGACCTTCTTGTCCTTGTCGAGGGCCAATCTCGTGCCGAGCTTGAAAGACGAGGCACTGAGGTCATGGGCAGAGTTCGCTCCTGGGGTGAGAATGTGGGTGTAGACCTTGCAGTGGATAAAACTTCCATGATGCTGCTCAAGGGCATGCTATCTAGGAATAGGCATCCAACTGTCAGGGCTGGCGGTGTCTCTCTGAGATATGTGACGCAAGTTACATACCTTGGAATCACGTTCAGTGAAAAACTCAGCTTCCACCCTCATATAAGAAGAATTAGGGATAAGATTTCGGCAGTGGTTCCCATGGTCAAAAGGATTCTGACCAAAGAATGGGGCCTTTCTAGGAGGGCAGTTCGTACCGTCTATGAGGGACTTTTCGTTGCATGTTCAACATTTGGCGCCCCCATTTGGTGCAACACGGCCAAACAAGTTTCGGCTAGGAATAAAATTTACTCGTGTCAGAGAGTAATGCTCCTTGGCTCCTTACCAGTGTGTCACACTGTCTCTACGGAGGCAACGCAAGTGCTGGCTGGGGCACCTCCTCTTGACCTGGTGGTAATTCGACTGTCGATTGCCTACAGGATGTCAAGAGGAATAAACTTGTCCTCAACGGACTGGGAGGAGGCCTCAAATTTTACTGACAGGAGAGTAGGGCGCATTAAAGAGTTACTTGATAGATGTGTGTTCACTAGATGGCAATCTAGATGGACAAATAGAGGTGGGAAGGGTAACTTTTGAGTTTCTTCCCGACATAGATGAGGCGGTTAGAGTAAGGGATTTTGGTTTCTCGCTCTTCATGGGCTATTTACTCACAGGGCACGGGTCCATGAATGCATTTTTGCATGGGAAGACCCTTTCAAGAACAGCGGAGTGTTCCTGTGGGGCGCCTAGAGAGAATTGGCTACATATCATTGTAGATTGTCCTCACTACTCTGATATTAGAGATCTCTCTAGTATGGGAGTTGTTAGGCATGAAGATAACTGGGTCTTCAGCGGAATCCTTAGAAATAGGGAAACTGCTGGGAACCTAGAGATTTATGCAAAACAAGTTTTTGCACGTAGGAGGGTGATTGGTAGGTTAGCCAACTAATGTTGTCTAGTTTCCAGTGTAGGGCAAAGAACACAATTGGTTATATGCCTTTATCTTAGCTGTGAGCAAGGAAGCCAATACCAGTTTTGGTTGTAGTGCTACTGCTTTTGTTAAGATGGGCTAATTTATGACTGTGTTTTGTGTTTGTGTTTCTGTGTGGATGTGCTTTTGGGTTGGGTTTTTATTAATAATTATAATTTAGTTTTAGCTGCCTCATGAGTTGGCTTAGGAATCTCATAAGGTTCCTGGGTTGCGTATCATGGTGTATTTCGATGGATTGATGTTGTCCTGCATTACTACCAGTCTCTCAGCTGGTGGTCGCGCAGGATAACATGAAGGCTGCCAGGCCTTGGACTGTAAGGAGTCTATCTGGAAGTAACCTTAACGGTTGCGAAGCTCGACCTGAAGCTATATTTGGGTACCACGGGAGACAGGAGCCACTTTGTCTTGTTGGTTCTGGTGTCTTTGACACCGGTCAACTTGGCTCAGCCTGTCTGAGAGGTAGGCCCCCTAGTGGGAGTATCGTGGTGGCTGTGGTTGCCGTATGCGGAGCTAAATGGTGTTCTAAGGGTTCTGTTTAACACCTATGGCCCTTAGAATACAAGAGGTGTGCAAGATAGACCTCGCTTCTCAACAAGGGGTGCAGTTCATGCCTTACACATGACTGCGAAATTGTACTGGGGTAGTACTTGTACTGCTCTGGGGTGTTGACCAACACTATTCTTGGTCCTGATATTGTGGGTAGGCCCACCGTGAAATGAGTCCTAAACGGAAGGTGTTCACGTAAAGCATATCTATAATATCTGATCCAATAATCAATTTTGGATTATAAATATTAAAATTTACCAACAATATTTTACAGATGATGAAATAGTTTGATTTCAAAATCAATTTTTGTTAGTCAAAAACCAATTTTTAGCAATTTAAGTAGCATTTCTTAAAAGTGTTTATCTAAATAAGTATAAAAAAGCGAAAAGTGCTTTCCCAAATTAGCCGTTCGGATTCGGCTTAAACAACTGTAAGTCCCCTCCATCCCTGACAACAGTACTCGCACACAGGAATGGTTGAGAGTTGAAGTCACTAGGCCTTAGTTCTCAACGGACGGTTGCGCCAACCAATTTATTTCTATTTATATAAATTACATGTCAAGATGTTTGTCCGCTATGGACTCCTAATCCTAAACTACCTAACCGATTTTAATCAAATTTGTACACCGTGTGCAACTTGAAAGATAGGATAGCTAACATCTCAATTTATGATCGCATATTTTTAATTTGATGCAAATTATTTGTCTATTATTTGACAGTCACAATTATCTGTTAGCCCTAATCCTAAACGATGGATTGAGTAAGTATTTATTAGATTTTTGAAAAGATATTTAAGTCGAAAATCATTTTTTACCAACTTTTAATAATGTTTTTTTACAGGTTTTTTTTTTATAAAAAAACTTGTCAATTCGATTTTTCTTAAAAATTTACCAGATGTCAAAAACGTTATTTTTCGTTGCATACAACTCCTCTTGAGATAAAATAATTTTTATTCGTAAAATATTCGAGTTGAAAATATTTGTTTTTCAGTTTTCTTTTTTGATATATAAACAAAACCGTTAATTGGATTTTTTTCCAAAAATATTCTTGTTTGGTATCACGTTACAATACTTAATAAGACATTTATTTCAAGTCGCTAGAGTTATTGTTCACCTTTTTTTTAAATTGCTATTGTAAAAAAAACACACTCAATTTTTTTGAGAGCCCTTTCTGCATTATTATTTGTATAATAACATTTATTTGAAGTCGATATCTCTTCTAGTTCTTGAGCTATGGGCGACGAAAAAAACTTTCCGAACGTACATGCGTACACACGCACGTACAGACATCTGTCTAAAAATCTTTTATTTCAACTCTAGTGACCTTGAAACGTCGAGAAACGTCAACATTTTCAATTTGACAAATCGGACCGGTTACAATAACTTCCTATGTCAAGTTAAAAACATGCTTGGTACTGCAAAAGGGAAGTTTTTTTTTAAATACAGGTAAATGTCCATAATCTTAAGTGTATCGGTTGAAAAACCTTTTGCGAAAATTCAGGATATCCTAGCCCCTTAAAGCGTTAAATGTATGAAATTATTGTCAGTAGTGTGTGTTATGTAGTATATCGGATAAAGTAAGACCCCACAATTATAAATCTGTATAAATCCCAATTTTCCTGTCATTATACAAATCATCATTATACCTTTGACTAAAGGAACCTACAAAATAGCATTTTCCTCTTTTGTAACACCAAATTCTAATAAGTTGACCTTTTTCCTGACAACTTTTACCATCTTGTATATCGCTAAATTTTAATTAACATAAACTACTTCTCCTAATTATAACCTCCCGACAAAACTTTTAACAGTACAGAAGTCACATTATACACACGTTTGTATATACAGCAAAAGAAATCAACTTAGGTTTTGGATACCTTAACTAGAATTTGGTAAAACAGGGTTATGTTTTGGCTTCATGATATAATTATCAACATTAAATTATTGATATAGCCTATAGCTCTATTGTTGGTGCAATGTAGCGAATTGTTGCCTTTAAAATATTTTCAGAACAATCAAGAGTTGCAAAGTTTAAAATGCTTAATTCTATTCAATAACGTGGTTGTAGTTTCTAGAGTCGATGAGTCTTATCTTGAAAGTATTGGCACCTCAAATTTGCTCAATATGATTATTGAATTTTTCTAACACAGTTTAAGTAATAAATCTTAGTGGTAAAGGGTTTTTTAGCTGAAAGAAATCGGTTGTCGAAGTTCATAGAGCACTTCATCGATTTTATGGGGTTGATTGATGCTAATTTCTGGTTTGATGGCTTCGTCATTTAGAAAAATGATGTTGTACACGGCAAAGACCATGCTCAAATCATTAAGGAATCACCGTTTTTCATTAAGTTCAATGCAGCTTACACGCTGGTGGAATTATCAGTCCATATTTCTATAGAAATGGGGAAGGAGCCATCGTCGTAATGGTGAACGACTAGCATCATGCTGAGTGATTTCTCATTTCTAAATTTCGAAAATCAGCTAAACACCGAAGACTTTTAGTTACAACGAAAAACTAATTTAAAAAAATGCCTTAAAATAAGAAATTCGTTGCATTTATTATTATTATTTAGAATTCTCAAACTCTTAACAAAGCAACCGATCCTCCTTTAAGATGCTCGACTTAAAAAAAAATTTGGATACTTTTTTCCCTTACTTTGTAATCAGTGAAAAATATTATTATTGGAAGTAGGGGCCAGTTATAGCTATAATTGGTATTCATCATTGAACACTGTGTTTCGAGATTTAAAAGCGAGTAAAAAAGTCAAATCTGCTATGTTTGATGTCGAAATGAAGCTGATGAGTTGTAGTTTTTGTTTTCAATGAACAGCTGATTGTTGATTTCACATTTCGAACATAAGCGTTCCAGTGAAAGCGTTCCATTTTCTTTGCACTCCCACCTGCCAGTTTTCCTTTCAATTATCAACTTTAACCTCAAATGCTTGATTCTAATCAGGAAATGTTTATCCAATGACAGACATTTTCAATGAAAGCTATAACCAACTTGTCAAAAATTTGAATGATTGATTTCAATGAAGAAACCCAATGAGAGCTGTAACTAGGCTCTAAGACATAAATTGGTTATAAAAACTCGTGATTTTTCCTAACATTTGTTTGTAATACTTTCTGTTTTCTCTAACATCTAATTTGAAAGCACCTACTTCATTAATAAATGTCTGTTTATAGTAATGAAGGAGTGCGCCATTAGTGAAATGTTTATGATTTGAAAAAAATTCTTCAAGTGGGGATATGATAATTGACAAAATTAAATATAATTCTCAATAGAGATTCTTGTTTTTAGCCGGACATCAAGAATGTGAATTGGTTTAATGGTACGCAGAATCTTAAAGCCTATGTGTATCGGTATCTTTTCTTGAACCCTACCCTTTTTCCCTTTGGCTCTTGGTATTTACTAACTGTTAAAGACAGATATAATCCCATAACTGCGGTTTTAATTTAGTTTCATATTTACTATTTTAAATAAGCAAGAGCCTTTTCGATGGACATAGCGACACATGTACAGTTATAGTACTTCAGCGATAACATTTTGCCTTAGGTTCATAATACTTATATTATAGTTATAGTACTTCCAGACACCGAAAGGAATCAATTATTATTGCGTTTGATATTTTTCTAGAACACTTAACAGCTTCGAACATAAAAGCTTTGTCTTCATAGCTATAATAACCTTCTTTTTCCTTCAATCCAGGTTCAATTTATTTAAGACTAACAACTTACTATTGTCTTCTGAATAAAGCAACTATTCACACAATTTTAGAAATAAGCAGTCGACTTAATACCAGCACTCTTTAAGCTTAACTTGAATAGATTTGTCTTATAGAGTCGTGCTTCTCTAATTGTAGGTTTCATTTCCATATCAAGATCAAATTTTTATACCATATCCGTTAAGGATTGTTACACTACAACGGTTTGATTTGACATTTTCAAAATAAAGGAAGATGTTTAGTGAAGTTATAATAAATTATATTTTTAGATTCGATTTCGCAATGGTTGTACATTATTTCTGATCCGTTGTTTTTTAGTGACTTACTCTTTGCTCTTAAATTGAGGTTTCTGGTCGTCGTTCTATTTGGGGTGTTACTTAAGAAAACACTTCTAAGTTTAACATAAGAAAGGTCTTAAAACTTTATAAGAAGTTTTTATTTCTAACATCGCAATGACATGCAAATAATAATAAACGTGTACAAATCAAAACAATCTCCGGGTCTAATCGTCGGTATGTTAGGTATTATACGTTTCTAGTATCTTCAAGGTTCTGCAGGTTTATGGCCCCTGGTACAGCATTAATATTAATATATCTCTAATTGGATGATTGATTTTGGTGAAAACTATTGCGGTGTCGATATGTTGACAGAGAAAGTTTATCACAGTTTCCAGTACCCATTGCAGTGACCCTGGCTATATCATGGCTGGATAGAACGCATTTTTGTTATAGGTAGGCCATATCTTCCAGGAAATAGTACAGTCCGTTAGATTGAGACAAATTTGCCTACCATAGCTGGGCCAACTTATCAGCCTGTTTATTTCCCTCAATGCCACTATGACCTGTAACCCAAATAAGAGTGACACGGAGGTTGATGTTTAGCGTAGATAGTTCCTCCTGAGATTGTTGGACCAGTAAAGAGAATATTGTGGCCGAATTGATAGCTATAACAGTCGCCTGGCTGTCAGTGCAGAGAACCATTTTTTAACTTCCCATAGGAAGTTATTGTAATGGGTCCGATTTGTCAAATTGAAAATTTTGACATTTCTCGACGTTTCAAAGTCCCTAGAGTCGAAATAAAAGATTTTTAGAAAGATGTCTGTGAGTGCGTGTGTACGTACGTTCGTACGTCCGTACGTTCGCGACGTTTTTTCGTCTTCCATAGCTCAAGAATCAGAAGAGATTTCGACTTCAAATAAATTTTGTTATACAGATAATAAGGCAGAAAGATGCAGAAAGGGCTCTCAAACAAATTGCGTGGGTGGTTTTTTTTACCATAGCAGTTTAAAAAAAATGTGAAAATTTTGGTTAACCCTAAATATCTCATGAACCAATGACGTTAGGGACTTGAATTAAATTTTATATTATATATTGTACTGTAATACAAAACAATTATATTTTTGGAAAAAAATCCAATTAACGGTTTTTTTTATAAATCAAAAAAACTGAAAAAAAAAATTTGTCACTCGAAAATTTTACGACCAAAATATGATTTCATCTCCAAAATAATTTTGTGCAACGAAGAATAATGTTCTTGACATTTGTGATAAAATTTTGAGAAAAATCTAATTGACAGTTTTTTTTATAAAAAATAAAAACCTAAATAAAATATTACTCAAATTTGGGAAAAATTGAATTTTGACTCAAATATCTTTTCAAAAATTTGAGATAATGTCTTTTAACTAATATAAACTTATAAGAAATATTGTTCTCAACATTCGATAAAATTTTGAGAAAAATCGAATTGAAAATAAAAACCTAACAAAAAAACAATACTAAAACTTGGTAAAAATTTAATAACTTTTTTTATTTCACAGAAAATATTGTTTTCGATATTCAGTAGTTTTTTTATAAAAATCCAACAGTCCTTTTTTCATAAAAAAATAAAATCTACAAAAAATAGTTCGCAGATTTGGTGAAAATTGATACATATAGACACAACTTTTAAGCAAGACAAATCGACAGACGGGATGGGAAGTTATCAGTGTGGGTCGCATCTGCCTCTTTTTTATTTTGGTTTGAGTTTGATTTAAATATTTTGCATGCTTCTCTGATTGCTAGTAATTAAGCTTGAAATATATTGTAAGGACTCGAAGAAAACTCCTGACAGAACGCCCCGCACCTCATCTTTAACCAATCAGCGGTCTTTCGTAATTATTCCATCTTCCCAATCTTTTCTAATAGAAAAGATGACTTTAAAATCCTTACTGAGGTGTAAGGCAGGGGTGCAATAGTCGGTGTTGTCGGTCGCAAAAATATTGGATGGAATCAGTTCCGTAATATTTCCATGCCCATAGGATCTATAAAACTGTTTGATTCTTGAAGCACTACACTAAATATTTAATGTGTAGTGAGGTGCAGAATATCATTTAAGACACCTGTTAGGCATGATAAAAAGGCCCTATTAGTGTGGCAGTAGCTATTCTTTAAAACTTCTTTATTTTGTCGATATTGTATTTTTTGCTAAGCGCAGGCCACAACACAATGGAAGACAGAACTGGACGTACAACGGCTGTGTACGTGCACAAAATCATCTTCCATAGAAGGCCCAACTTTTTACCAAAAGTTTCGTTTAAGGCGTAAAAGGCAATGGAGAACCTCTTAATCTTAACCCGTTCTTCAATGTTTATTTTCCAGTATAGTTTGGAATCAAGAATGACTTCTAGATATTTCGCGCTGGAGGATAGACAGGATTTGACCATTCAGTCAGGTTCAGGTTAAAGTGAAGGCTGGTATATCAGTTTGGGTAGTAAAGAACATCAGTCCACTGCTCGTTACCCAGCTGCTCACTTTCTTCAGAGCCATCTCCGTGATTTCGCTAATCACGGTGATAAACTTTCCTGAGACCAGAATCAGTATCATAAAATCATCAGACTTAGCTGCCGCCTTCACCACACAACTTTTTAGCTTAACGAGAATATTGTGTTCCTGACTAAAATCCATATGCGGGGAGAGATCACCGTCCTTGGTGTTCCTCTACTAAAATGTTTGAAAGGGAATGTGTTAATTAACGAAGCTTGAATCTTTTATCTTTTGTTCTACATGAACTAGATTAGTGTTTGGAGTTCGAAGCGTGTCGGGTTTGCAATTCTCGTAGCCGGGAAAATGAGTCGTCATCAGCACTTCCAAGGACATGGCTGGATAGGCTATCCAGAATTCATGAGGTTTCTCCAGAAAAGACTGATTGCAATGTTCCTTGGATATGACTAACTTACAGTATTGTTTAAAGTAGATTAAGTTTTTAACAAAATCAAAATCAGGAGATTAATTTAATACATAATTAACACCAGAAACTATTTTTTCTTGTTTTGTTTTCTGGAATAATCATGGATAAAAAACGAACCATGTAAACAAACTAACCCTATTCTATTCAAGCACTAGGATACTTAACAAAGCAAAATTAGATCAAAATTAAAAAGTTCAAAAATATTTAAACTTTAAAGAAAATTATGAGTCCACTGATTTACGTGATATAGCAACTAATAGCTTTCAACTACATTTTTGATGGTTGGTAATTTAATGAATCTCTATGGCCTGATGTAGATTGTACAACAGTTGAGAAATAAAAATTGATAACGGTTACTAATTCTTCGTTTACAAAACTATCTTTCCCTCATTTCTTCGAGTGTTTTAATTGTTCTTTAAAAAACTACAATCGTCTTTACAATAATTGTCTTTTGTCTCCATACAATGATATCCATTGGAATTTTATAGTATATACGAACTTTCTTAGAAGCATCATCATAACAGACAGCCAGACATAAAGTTCAACAAAGAAATACAAAAACTTTTAATTAGTTTTCAAGCGTCTTGAATTCAAATCAATGTAAGATACAAATTTTATTTGTATTATAGTTTTCTGTAATCCTTATACTCTTTGCTCTGTAACAAAAGCAAACATTTATACGAATATTATGTTGAGAGTTCAGTATACAGTATACTTCAAAAGTTCCAAAGGTATTATATAGCTTAGCTATGGGTTTGGTTCTAAGATATCCACCCCCCTACAATACATACGACAATCTCACCCCAAAATTCAACGCCTAATATACACTTAATTACACTTAAACTATTCCCAACATGAACCCGAACCCAAAATGTTGTTTTGTTTATGTTTTCGAAATCATCATCGTCATCATCCTCATGATCTGAAGGCATTAGGTTTTGGGAGTAGTAGGTACATAGCTGTTTGATTGCGAACTTGTCACGTTACCATCACCATCAGTGTGATTTTGTGTGCTTTGTCAAAATTTTGTTTAATTTCAATCTACCTTCTACACATAAACATACCTACACGGGTACACCTACGTTCATAATATGAAGCTATTTCTGTTAGATATAAGGGTAGGTCTCTAAGGTACGAGTAAGGGGACGGGGAGAGAATTGTCGCTGCTTTCACAGCTGAGATAATTCAAATGTTGCTTCAATTAATTGCAGCTTTCGTTTTGTTTCGTTGCTTCATCGTTGTCGCCGTCGTCGTCGCTCGTTCCATATAAAGCTCAAGGACAGGAGGCATATCATCAGGCGTATTAAATGTGCACTCAAAAGGATTTCTATGGGATTCGTCCTTAGAGCGTTTCCGATTCTGAGCTGAATTTATACCGACAAACACGAAAACGATCTCACTTTAATTAGTTTCTCGTTGAATGAAAAACTAAATTAAAACAAAAAAACTAAACGCAAATCGTCACGATTTTGCCTTAAAACGTTAAGGAAGGTTAACATACCTCCATCGGGGTTAAGTATAAAGTGTTGCAAAACTATTCAAATGCTTTGCAGTGTATTGAGAAATCATCATGGCATGGATTTTAGAACCACAGGTTTCTGTGTGATAATCAATGCCTGTCGAGTGTTCAAGTCCAATTTCATTGGTAATGTTAGATTCTGATGGGTGTGTTTTGTGTGTGATAATGGTGAGTGCTGCCAGGAGGCGATATAGGTACACAAATCCTGTCCATTATTCAGACTAATCCCATGTTGTTTAGAAGAACATTTTGAAGGTTCTAGGATTGGGCTGGGGATAAGCTGGGCAGAGCGTATGGGCGTAATGGACATTCCAATCGAATTCAGACATTTTAATTAATTTCACACTCAAACGACTACGACGAACGGACGAGTAGCTGAAATGCTACAGTGGAGAGTTTAGATACAGGTTGTTGCAATTATGTTGTGTTCCTTTTAAAACAGCAATTAGATTTAATTCCAATTAATTAACCGACAAACATAAAGGAAAACGGACATTGGGCGGACAACTGCAATCGTCATTCTCTTAAAAATAAAAACAAAGAAATGCATGTTTTTGGGTATCCATGTGAAATTGGAATGCACCTGCAGGCCCTACGAATTAAACTTGTTGCATTAACTTTAAGTCTAAACGTAATGTAAAATTCATGGGATTTCCACCTTTTTTATTCTTTAAGTCAACAAAAATAAACATTGGAATGATAGACATTATATTTCCGAGCAATTCTTGAAACAGAAGAACAAAAATGAAAGGTCATCCAATAGGGACCTCCAAACTTTGACATTTGGTAGCGGCCTTATTGTAGAAGGTTCATGTGTCTGTCATTTATTCAATTTGGTTTGAGAAAACACAATGGTTGGAAAAGTGTTTAACTAAAAGTTATTTACAAAAGTTAATTTTTTTTTTATAATTTTTTCTGTTCAGACAACGTTTATCGCGCTGGGTAGCATTTATAAGACCGGACCCTACAAAAACATTCATGTAATAATATGTAAATCTAACAAAAGGAAAATAACTCGGTGATTTTAATTAACCACAAATTGACTGGATTCCATCTGAAGATGTTCCTGCCTTGAAGACTCTCTCTCTTCTTCACAATTGGAACTATTTTTTTCTCCATAAATTTCTCCTTACTGACTTACAGCAAACAAGCTGTATTAAAAACTCAAAAATCGAATTCTTTATTTAGTATTTTCTTCTGACAAGGTACCTACCCTTGTTCAAGAATCTAGATCAGAAATCACTATTATTGATAAATATACACCTCATTTGGATATTTTTCTCGACTTAAGTAATCACCTTACTGAACGCAGTAATTCCTTTAATTGCTTATAT
The DNA here is from genome assembly GCA_920104205.1 of Eupeodes latifasciatus. Classification (NCBI taxonomy): domain Eukaryota; kingdom Metazoa; phylum Arthropoda; class Insecta; order Diptera; family Syrphidae; genus Eupeodes; species Eupeodes latifasciatus. Next base: position 376,042,435 of record OV049924.1, read on the forward strand.
AATTTGAATTTATTAACATATATTTCATCAAGTTGAGTACACAGCTGTTATAGACTACTTATTACAAAATTACAAATAATAATAATAATATTAAACAATAACAATACAAATTATTAAACTCCATAGCTTAAAAAAACATTAAATATGACTTAAAAATATATCTACTACAACATTGGAAAAAATCGATGTTTTCATTTTTACACAATGAATTTGCCTGTCTGAAACAACTGGAAATTGGCTCATTTAAGCCATAGTTTACTCTGTGTTGGAAACACGGAAGGTATCAAACACTCTTAAAGTATACCCCGGACAATTAAAACAAACCTGCAAAAATGAACAATCAATTTTAGAATTTATTATGTCTCTAATAAACATTGCATCAAAATATTTTCGTCGAATTTCAAGACTTTATAGTCCAAAAAGCAAACATCGGGCATCATATGAAGGTCGAGGAATATTCCAACGTAATAGATAAAACATGTATTTAGAAATGCATTTTTGAATCCTTTCTAGTCTATTTGAGTGAATGGAATAAAAAGGAATCCATACTACTCGTACACAACCATATTCCAAAATAGACCTCACGTATGGAAAATACAGGCTCTTAAGAGTGAAGGGATCCTTAAATTCCCTGGAATTTCTTCTAATAAATCCTAACATAGAACTTGATTTGGCTACAAGTTAGTCTATGTGACTATTAATACTGAACTTAGTGTCAAATATTACACCTAGATCCTTCTTTTCTTTAATTTTATCAAGAGTCGTATTTCCTAAAGAACATTCAAAACATAAAGGTGATGAACGACAACAGAATGTAAGACTCTGACACTTACTATACTTTTAATACTTAAATACTTTTAAAAATAGCTTATTGCTTAGACACCAATCATATACATTGAATAAGTCTGTTTGCAACTTTAAACAATCTGATACATTTTTTTACGATGCAGTACATTTTCAAATCGTCAGCAAACATAAGACATTGTGAATGAACAATTAACAAGTCGATGAAACAACAAAGGGCTCAGATGACTTCCTTGGGGGACACCGGATGTAACCATAATAGCATCAGAAAGCCTATTGCCAATACGAAGGAATTCGGTTCATTCACTCAGATACGACTCAAACCATTTCAATAGATTTAGAGTGAAAATCTGAAACAAGATATGATGATCAACTCTATCGAATGCTTTGGCAAAATCAGTATAGATCACATCGCACTGAAAACCTTTCTCCATTGTTGTAAGCACAAAAAATAGAAAAAATTATGAGATTTGAATTAGTAGATCTCCCACTTACAAAACCATGTTGCATTGGAGAGATCACTCTTCTTTTAATAAACGTATAAGTTTCTTATAAAATCAACTTTTCAAATAGTTTTGGGATAGCTGATATTTTACAAATTGGACGATAGTTTGAACATCATTTTTTGAACCTGCTTTGTAAATAGGAAATATAAAAGAATTTTTTCAACTTTTAAGAAATATGCCTGACTCAATACACCGGTTGAATATCATGCTAAGTGGCAAAGCAATTGCCTGTACGGTATTTTTAAAACTGTAGGAAACCTAAAATCATAATATAATAATATCATAATATAAAATAACATAAAACTAATAATACATAATAATAAATCATCATAATCCATAATAATATAATAACAATATAATAATATTAATAATAATAAGAAGAATAACAATAATCAACCAGTAATAATAATCTTAATAATATTACACTAATAAGCATAATACCTACAAATAATAATGATACCTACCTATAAAAATAATACCACCTAATAATAAATAGTACCTTATAATAATCATACTTATAATAATAATAATAATAATAATAATAATAATAATAATAATAATAATAATAATAATAATAATAATAATAATAATAATAATAATAATAATAATAATAATAATAATAATAATTATAATAATAATAATAATAATAATAATAATAATAATAATAATAATAATAATAATAATAATAATAATAATAATAATAATAATAATAATAATAATAATAATAATAATAATAATAATAATAATAATAATAATAATAATAATAATAATAATAATAATAATAATAATAATAATAATAATAATAATAATAATAATAAATATAAAATCCTGCACCCTAAACTGGCAGCCAGTCAGCATGCAGGTAAGCGTCTGTACTTCAGGTGAGAAGCGGCTTCAATTCCGACCTGCCGACAGGTATAAACCGGAAAACTCCAAATATGAATAATACAAATAATATAAATAACCTGGGGACTTCGGATATCCCCACCGCGTCGGGATCGCATTATAATTCCCGCGCTCTTGATTTGGCTCCTGGATCAAGTTCGAGAAGTCAGCCACGGGACACACAAAACAATAGTGCAAATAGCCAGCCCACAAGTGAACAGCATGCACCTCTCGATGCAGCTCTCACGGCAGCTGGCAGAATGAGACAGCGTAGGAAATGGACATATGATGTCAATGAATCTCTATTACGCATTTATTATCAAGCAACCGAAATAGAAACGGACATGACAGAATATCGCAAACGAGTACACACAGCCTTCAGTACCCAACACCCTGAATACAACGCCACGGAACAACGGCTAGCCGACCAAATCAGAGTTATCCACCGAAACAACCTAATACCGGAACCCACTAGAGAGCGAATAAAAGATCAAATTAGGGGAACAACAACAAGAGCGACACTCACACCCAACGAGCAAAACCCAATAGCCGTGGAGATTCGCCAGACAAACAGTGAGGACATGGATGAGACTACGAACTTTCAAACCACGAATCGAACCGAAACTGAACTTCTCCGAAAAACATCAGAGACGTTCTGGCAACTATTTGCCTTATACGACAAGTCCAACCCAACGTTGAGGCCAAGTATACCAAGAATAAACACCTCAAGAAAAGCATGCCAAATAATAACGTTTCTGAATGAAGATATCATGCCCGCTTTGCTAAACAACCTAGAGAGCCTGGAAGATTTACACACTGTTATCTACTGTGCAGCGCAAACAACAACAACCTTATTAGGAATGAAACCAAAACGCCAACCACAACAAGGCAACAGAAACAGAAACAGCATACGACCTAAACCATGGCTGAGGAGACTGGAACAAAGCATAGAAGGACTGAGAAGTCAAATATCATCCCTAAATGAATTCCTGAGAGGGAACAAATCCAGTAGACTCAAGCATAAAATCAATAAAATATGCCAAACCTTTCGCAACCACTCTAAGTACGAAAGCAATGAACAGATTCCTAGTAGAGTTATAGACACGCTCAAGCAAAAACTGTCTGTCATGAAAACGAAAAGACAGAAATACATAACAGCTGAAAAAAGAAGAACAAATAACTTACGTTTTTGCCAAAACGAGAAAATCTCCTACCGAGGCCTGAAAATAAGACAAAAAGAAAATGAAGGAGAAGACACAAGCGAAAATCCGGACATACCAACCCCACAAGACACGGAACAATATTGGTCATCTATCTGGTCAAGACCAATACAACACAACTGTGAAGCACAATGGATCACGAAAGAAAAAGGCAATACGTCAATACTAGCACCAATGGAGCAGCACTGCATAACATCAGCTAACCTTAAAGAAGTCCTGGGAAAAACCCAAAACTGGAAAGCCCCAGGAATAGATAGAATACAGAACTTCTGGTACAAAAGGTTAACATCAACCCACGAAAAGCTAGTTCACCTTTTCAACAACACTATCGATAACCCGAGTGCTCTCCCAGTTTTTCTAACTGAGGGTATAACCTACCTGTTGCCGAAAGCAACACGGTTTAATGGAGACCCAGCCAAGGGGAGACCTATCACGTGCCTCTCAACGATGTATAAGATACTCACAGGATGCATTAACAACGCTGTCTATGAACACCTGATTCGACAAAACATCATAACCGAAGAGCAAAAAGGATGCACAAAAGAAGCAAGAGGATGCAAGGAACAACTCACGATTGACCAAATTATACTGGAACAGGCTTCAAAAGAGTCGCGCAACCTCTACGCCGGATACATCGACTATCAGAAAGCCTTTGACAGCATCCCACACTCGTGGCTCTTGGAAGTCCTGGGAATTTACAAAATCCACCCTAAACTAATAAACTTCCTCAAATCAGCAATGAAAAACTGGAGAACAACAATAGAGATAACAGATAACACAGCGAAGCGCAAGACTAATGTGATCCCAATAAGACGCGGCATCTTCCAAGGAGACTGCCTTAGTGCTCTATGGTTCTGCATAGCTTTAAACCCACTTAGCAGACTACTAAACGAATCGGGGTACGGATTTAAAATCAGAAAAGACAAGGAACCGATATATCAGATCAATCACCTGCTTTACATGGACGACCTCAAACTATATGCATCCACCAAACCTCACCTCAACCATCTACTCAACATCACAAAATACTTCAGCGATGACATTAAAATGTCATTTGGCATCGATAAGTGCAAAACGATATCCATAGTCAGAGGCAAAATATCAGCGCCCACGGAACCAGAACTTTTTGATATCGGTGAAATGACTCAAAACGACGTCTATAAATATCTTGGAGTTATGCAGAGTAGGAGGATTGAACAGAAAACGATGAAAGACAAACTTAAGAACGAAGTGTTTGGAAGAATTCATAGACTTGCTAAGGCCCATTTGAATGGAAAGAACCTATTCAAAGCAATAAATGCGTATGCGATCCCTGTATTAACATACAGCTTTGGAATCATCAAATGGAGTACAACAGAACTCAACAACATCCAGAGGAAGATAAGAACAACTCTAACCAAATACAGACTACACCACCCGAAATCCTGCATGGAACGCATGGTGCTCCCGAGGAGACTAGGAGGAAGAGGCCTCATCGACATCCAACTTCTACATGAAAATCAAATCAAATCCCTCAGGATGTATTTTCATGGCAAGGCAGAGGAATCAAACCTAATAAACGCAATAATATCAGTCGACAAAGAATACACACCTCAAAAATTAAACGTTGCTGAAGCTGAACTTGGGTTCAATGCCAAAACTAACGACCAAAAGCTTGAAGAGTGGGCCGCAAAAACTCTGCACGGTAAATACTATTATACGTTGACCAACCAAAATGTTGACCAAAGACTGTCAAACACGTGGTTGACCGATGGTGGTATCTACTCTGAAACGGAGGGTTTGATGCTCGCGATTCAAGACGAGGTGCTACCAACGAGGAACTACATGAAGCACATCGTGAAGCAAGTGAATGCACACGAAGACATATGCAGAAGATGTAGTGCACAAGGGGAGACGATTGATCACATCATATCAGGATGCCCTACACTAGCCCAAAGCGACTACCTAAAGCGCCACAACAACGTTGCAAAAATGATACATATTGAGCTATTGAAGGCAAACAACCTAGCCCCCGAGCAGCTAAGATATTATCTGTATGAGCCAGAGCCCGCCATCGAAACAGATAATATAAAAATCTACTTCGATAGAACGATATATACAATGCACCGACGAGAACATAACAGACCAGACATAACATTCGTCAACAAGAAGACGAGGGAAGCTTTTCTAATAGATATAGCAGTCCCACTAAGCCGTAACATGGATAAAACGTACATAGAAAAGATCAACAAATACGCCGAACTCGCAACAGAGATAAAGGCACAGTGGCAATTAAAATCAGTGAAAATTATACCAATTGTTATATCCAGTGTAGGGATTATACATAAGAACTTATATAATGGGATAAAGGCTCTAAACCTAAAAGACTCTATCATAAAAAATATACAAAAGGCTGTGATAATCGATACTTGTCATGTAACTAGAAAATTTTTGCAATAAAATTAACAACGTAGTATAGTATGATTTTATCTAGACTAAAGGTCTCTAAAATTGTACTCACAAAACCATTCAATGAGAAATGAATTTAATAATAATAATAATAATAATAATAATAATAATAATAATAATAATAATAATAATAATAATAATAATAATAATAATAATAATAATAATAATAATAATAATAATAATAATAATAATAATAATAATAATAATAATAATAATAATAATAATAATAATAATAATAATAATAATAATAATAATAATAATAATAATAATAATAATAATAATAATAATAATAATAATAATAATAATAATAATAATAATAATAATAATAATAATAATAATAATAATAATAATAATAATAATAATAATAATAATAATAATAATAATAATAATAATAATAATAATAATAATAATAATAATAATAATAATAATAATAATAATAATAATAATAATAATAATAATAATAATAATAATAATAATAATAATAATAATAATAATAATAATAATAATAATAATAATAATAATAATAATAATAATAATAATAATAATAATAATAATAATAATAATAATAATAATAATAATAATAATAATAATAATAATAATAATAATAATAATAATAATAATAATAATAATAATAACAATAATAATAATAATAAAATAATGAAAATCAAAGTCGATTTAATGAACAGATTGATCCTCCCAAGATACACTGATGAAATTACAGCCTTAAAACAGTTGGAACTTTTCCTTTATTGTAGTGCACATGCAATTATCAAGGCAAACGGAGGAAGGATAGCAGCGGTCTCAGGACTACAAACTCTAAAAAGCACTGGACACGGTAAAGCAAAAGATTGGTGTGTATGCCAAACGAATCCTACGATACAGGAAATCCAAACAAAGAAGAGAGGACAATAAGTTATTCAACACCTCACAACGACAGTTCTACAGTAAATGTAAAGGAAAGGGCAAAGAATTAAAAGTCTTTCCAAAACAAGATGAATTGGAAAACTTTTGGAGTGGAATATGGTCTAAAAGCACCGAACACAACGAAGCTTCAGCCTTACTGCAAGAAAATGATTCATCAACAACAGAAATCACCCCGATGGAAAACAACTACATCACATCTGAGGTTTTTCAAAATGTCCTTAAAAGGCTACATAACTGGAAAGCAGCAGGCACAGATGGGCTGCACAACTACTGGCTAAAAGCTTTAGACGGACTTCACGAAATAATCAGACGTGAAATTAATATTTTTATACAGGATCCTGTAAAAATACCTACGTACTTATGCGAAGAATAACGTACTTGATTCCCAAAGAGGACAATACTCAAATTCAGACCAATAACGTGCCTCAACACCTTGTATAAATTGCCTACATCCTGTGTTGCCGAAATAATCACCAGGCACTGCAACGACAACAATATACTTGCTGAACTACAAAAGGGTTGCAGGAAAGGCTCGCTTGGATGCAAAGAACAGCTAGCCATAGATGCAGTAGTCACTAGCCAAGCATGTACTAAGCAACGAAATCTATATGCAGCGTACATCGACTATAAAAAAGCCTTTGATATGGTCCCGCATAGCTGGCTATTACGTATCTTAAAAACCTACAAAATAGACGCACAGATTATACGATTCTGCGAGACAGTAATGTCGAATTGGTCTACAAAGCTTCGCATAGGAACAATAACATCTTGCAGTATAAAAATCACAAGAGGTATATTCCAAGGAGATAGTCTAAGTCCATTATGGTTCTGTCTTGCTCTGAATCCTTTATCTTCTCTTTTAAATAAGAGTAAGCACGGTTTTGAAGTAAGAAACAGTATTCATAAGGAAAGACTTACTCATCTTATGTATATGGATGACATTAAATTGTATGCCAGCACACCCAACAGCTTAACACAATTACTCCGAATAGTTGAACAGTTCTCGAACGATATAAAACTGGAGTTTGGCATACAAAAATGCAAATCAGTAAATATCGTAAGGGGATAGATGTCCAAACGTGTCGATTAGGTATACTACGACCTTTAATGAGACAATTGAATCAATGGAATAAGAAGATGATGTCTACAAATACCTCGGTATGGAACAGTCAAAAATGATCAAATATGCTAACATCAAAACCAGCATAGCTTCATCATTCGAAAGCCGTTTGGAACAAATTCTACGAACATCTTTGAACGCCAGGAACGTGGTTATGGCAATGAACACATTTGCAGTTCCTCTAATAACATATTCAGCAGGCATAATCAAATGGAGTAGAACAGACCTAGAAAACCTGGAAAGGAAAATAAGGACGCTTATGACAAAATACCGCCAACACCACCCCCAAGCTGCAATCAAAAGGATTACCCTACCAAGATCTAAAGGAGGAAGAGGAATTATAAACATACAAAGAATGGTCGAAAAACAAAGCCAAAATCTTTTTGAATATTTTTCCCGAAATGCTGAAACCAGCTCTCTCCACAAAACTATCATCAACGCTGATGACAATTTCACACCAGCTAACATGCAACACAGACTCAATGAAGTCCCAAATACACCTCAACTGGCAAAGAAAACCACTGCATGGTAGACACCCAAACGAACTCGAAGAAGCAAATGTCAAATGTAAGAAATGTCGAATTCCTGGCTTCGATTTGGAAAGTTATATCCAGAAACAGAAGGATTCATGATAGCCATTCAAGACCAAGTCATACCTACAAGAAACTACCTGAAATATGTATATCGTGAACGATCAAACCATCCAAACAGATAATTGCCGACGCACACTGGGGCCAGCGTAGGGGAAGCGATGCCCAAAACTAATGGAATAAAGTTTTTGTGTTTTATTTTATTTAAAATGCTTTAAAATATATTTTAATTCATTAATATTTATTTTTTCTTTTATATTTCTTCTTCAAGCATGTTAATTACTTCGTTATCAAACATTTTTCTGTCTAATATTAGCAATTTTCGCATAAGGCTTAGTAATGGGTCAGATGAAATAAACAATCTGTTGATAATGTCAGTTATGTTATCAAGTCTAGAAGTTTTTCTTGAAAAAAATTCTCTGTAGGATTTAAAATCCTTAGTTTTAGACTTCTGCGCCTCCTCGCTTAGCATCCCGATTGGCAGCAAGGCCTCACGTACTATGGTGGATCCGTGTATTAAAATCTTATGAAGAGTAGGAGTCATTGGCATCCAAGGATACAACCTTACATATAGAGAGGCTGTATCAAAGCAATACTTTTCAAATATGTCTGGGTTGATTTTAAATCCGCTGGATATTGTTTGTGAGATAATATAACATCTTTTTATTAGTTCAGCATCTATTTTCGTAATTGATGAAGAAATTGAGTAGTTTTGAAAAAATTTTCTAGCTACATTCCCATCATTTGAGTTTCCAAAGCCTGGTTTAGGCTTGTCGACAATAAGTCCCAGCTGGATCTTGAATTGTTCTTGGATATCTTTTTTTGTTCTTTCTACCAAGTTTTTGTTTTCGCTTGATAAACGCCAAGATAAAGTTGGAAGCTTATAGCTCAAATGCAGCAATGACTCGAATAACCTTATCCAAGCATGTAAAACTGAAATGCCAAAGGGCCAAAGGAAACGTAGTCGTTATTTATAGGCCTTCTTCCAATATTTTCAAGATTATTAAAATCTTTTGAAGAAGCATCGCATAAATAGCATTTCAAAGAGTTGCATATTTTTCCATCTACCATAGTGAACATTAGTTTGTGAGAAACAGAAATCGATTGGCTATTTAATGTAACTGTAGTTGGAATTAATGCTTTAATCTGCCGCTCAATATTTTCTTTTTGTACAATAGCTAGTTCAGAAGTTTCTTTTTTGTATTGAAGATTGATAGGCCTACAAAACCTGGGTGATGATGGCTTAGGATTTTGCCAGAATACTAAGTTTTCTTCGCTTTTTTCTATGGTAAGTCTTAATGGCACAAGACAGGTCAAAAACATATATTTGTCATCAGCAGCTTCTGATACAAATCTTTGTTTGAATTGAGTGTGGCTGGAGCTGCCATCGAACCCCCACTTGGAAAACAAAACCATTTCCGAATTTTCAGAACACATTGGGTCAAGAACAGGCTTTTGGCTTTGTAAAATTCGCGTTGCAGTGTGATCCAAAAGCGTCTGCAACGACACTTCCGCTTCAGTTTCTGTGACCTTGAGATCATTTGGATATGATTTTTTTTTCTCGGTTTGAACAAGTTTATATAAGATGGAAAAATATGTTTTCTGTATCTTCGAATAACGTTGTACTGACTTCTACTTAATTTAGCCTCAATAATAATGGAGAGAGCTTCACGGGGCGAAATTTTATCAATTGTAACAGACGAGCTTATGTCCATACAATCCTTCGCGTAAGTTGGAGTGGTCAAAACTTTTTTAACGACTTCAGCTTCTGTTGTCTTTCCATCAGCTCTCAAGCTCATTTGAGCTGCATATGTCAGAAGATCGGAATTATTTTCTGCACGAACACTTGCTGTTTTTCTGCGCTTCGAATTATCGCTGCTTTCATCAAAAGAAAGTGTTGGTCTACCAGTTTTTTTTGAGATGTGAAGAGTGAGTTCAAAACTTCCGTTGAGCCAGGGTGTTTCATTTTTAAGGAACCGGTTTTGATGCCTTCCATACTTCTCCCATTTTTCCTTCATTTGGTTTTTAAAATTGCGTTGCTCTTTTGTTAATTTTAATCTTTCAGTGGTTGGACAGTCAGTTTTTTTAGCAGCATATTCATAAATTTCTTCGAATTTTTTCTCAAAAGTAATTTTTTTACTCTTACTGAATATATCAAACAGTTTTTTTCTATTTATTTTAAATTTAGGCTCGGTTTCTATAAAAATCGAAAAATCGCGTATTAGTCTTTTTATGAAAAAAAATTATTTAAAAAAAATGCGCAACAGGCTTTTACTTTTGACTTTAGTTTTATGTTAAGAATACCCCTATGTATTATTAACAGTCATTAGTTTCAAAAGAACATTGCGCATTTTCATGAAAATATTTATATTTTTTCGATAAAAAGACCCTCTACTTTAACCTCACTTATCTCTGTTATATATATGTATAAGTATAATTTAAAAAAAAAACACTCCAGTCAACTCTCCTTACCTTGTTCCATAGCTGATAATATTTAGTGATTTTTATTTTCAATTAAAACGAAGAAAAATACTACATCGATGATTACCCACGAAAACTGTATGCAACCAATAGCATAAAACTTTGCACTTTGATGCATTCACTTTTGCACGTGTTATGCTTAATTGATAATATAAAGCTTAGAAATAGAAAGGGACAAACATAAACTTATCAAATAAACAAAAAAAAGTAACAGTTATCATTTAAGAATTTGACTTTTGGGCATCTCTCCCATACAGTGGGCCCCAGTGTGCGACGTTGTGGAGCTGTACATGAAACAATACAGCATATTCTTGCTGGCTGTGTCAACCTAGCTAGCAACTCGTACAAACGGAGGCATGATAACATGGGTAAAATTGTTCATCAGGAGCTTCTCAAAAAATATGGACTAATGATAAGATCTCCAAACTACACCCCGTATTTTAAGTACACTCCTGATTCGGTTACAGAAAGCAGAGATTATATCGTGTACTGGGATAGGACGGTCCTGACTGACACCAGCTCAGCATCCAATATAACAGACCAGATATTGTCATCCATAGTAAACGACAAAAGAAAATAATCTTTGTTGACTTTGCAGTTGTAAATAACAGCAATATTGAATTAACCTGCATTACGAAGATTCAAAAGTACGTGGCCCTGGAAAGAGTTGCAAATAATGCATTGAATTTTATAATGCATTTTTAATAAATTAGAAAATATTTTTCAATTTCTAATTCTATTTTTTTTTTAATTATTTATTAAATTTTATTTTTCAATGTTAACGTATGGCATTAATTATTTAATGTTATTTTTTAATTGTGTTCTATCATTAATTAAAATATTATTTTGCAATGGAAAACTTTTAAAATAAAAATACGTGTTTTTATTTTATTTGGCAGACTTTCGCAATTATTAATTAAAATACTTTAAGTTTTTATTTCCAAAGCTGATTAATGTTATGACTTACGGTTATCACGCAATTATAACACAAAAAACAACAATTAGTCAAATATTATAATTTATTATTATTATTGTTCGACCGAAAAACGAATTTGTTTCAAAATTTATTTGTTTATATCAGTCAATCTTCAACTTGGGACATTTTTAAGTCAAGATTTCGAATATTAACTGAAATAAATGGAAATAATTGAATAAATTCTCACTTTTTTTGAATAGAAATTATTTTTTAATTTTAATTCAATTAAACTTGCAATAAAATAACATTTATTTACTAATTCAATAAAACCTGCAAAAAATAATTTTTAATTTTTAGTTTAATATTGATGGCAATAAATTAAATTTTTAATGGGTAATTTTATTTTATTTCAGTCAAAAAACAATATCCATTAAAAAATAATGGGTAATGCATTGAATTGACATTGGAATTTTTGCAACTCTGGCCCTGGGTAATGAGTTGAAAGATCTATGGAGAGCAGACAGTGTGACAACTATACCCGTCATTCTTTCTACCACTGGATTGGTGCCTGAATCTACAATTACCGCTCTTAAAAATCTAGACATTCCAAAAAAGTTAATATATGACATGCAAAAAGCTGTCATACTAGATAACTGCAGGATTGTTAGGGAATTCCTCAATCTAAGATGAAGAACAACAATGAATAACGATGAAATGTTTGGCCTTATGCCCGCATGCTCATCAGAGCCTAGCCTTAATGACAGGTGAATGGTATCCTACGAGATGTAGAGATAGTGCAAACGCTTAACTCATAATAATAATAATAATGGGACTAATTCGCCGCTCACTACTGTGTTATCCCAATTATCAACATAACAATACGATCGCTAAACAATAAAATATTAAACAACACCTCATCCATCAGGCCACGGGATGCTCCGTTCTTTAATTAGACCACTGCCTAGACCCCCGCTAGAGCACAGTGAACTCATAACAGGTACAGGACCGTTGGCCAAAAAACTGTCAACGAAAAAGATGCAAAAAAAGTGCTGGAAAAGAGGCGGAGCATCACCATGGCTATGGGAAATAATTAGCTTTTGCAAAAGAAAGGAGTCATTCGATAAAAGGTTGTGATATGGGCAAGCCGCGAAAAAAATAAAAAGAACAGAAACACGAGACGATCGATGTAAACGAAAGAAAAAAGTACACTCAAAAATTTTAATAGTGAAGTGGATTAAGGTGATCAAAAAAACAAAATTAATTTTAAAAGAAAAGACAGTGAAAGTTTAAATAATAATATAAAGGAAAAATTATACCTGCAGATAATAATACCTACCTGTGCAGTGTACCTCCCTAAAGAAAATATATATATATATGTATATAAATAATACTCCTCTGTGCCTCGTGCCTATAAAAAGAAAAAGTTATATATGTAAAAAAAATACGTACCCGTGATCTCTAAAAAGAAAAAAATATATATAAAATAATACTTATCTGTGCCCCGTGCCTCCAAAAAGAAAAAAGTTATATATATACATAAAATATGTACCAATGCTCAGTGACCCCTAAAAAAAAGAAAAAATACATATACTTACCTACCTGTGACCGTGCATCCTAAAAGGAAAATACCTACATATACCATACTTACCCGTGTTCAGTGACCCCTAGGGGAAAAATATATATGTATATATATACCTACCTGTGCCCATCATCAGCAACAACAGCAGCAGTAGCAGCAGCAGCAGCAGCAGTAGCAGTACCCCCAAAATTGTTCCCGGTGAAAGTGAAAAGTGTCCTAGTGTACCTTCCCTCAACTTACTCCATATATATGTACAAACATACATACCTACTTTTTATTCCCCCCCCCTGATCTTTTTGTGTAATCCCTAACCCAAGTGTGTGATTTCGTGTAGTGTTATAAATTTAGTGTTTAATTATAAGTTTTTTGAAGAAAAAAGGAAAACTCTTAAATTTAAATATAAAAATAAAAATAAAAGAATAAATAGTTAAATGTGAAAAATAGAAAGTAAATTATTAAACCAAAACAAATAAATAAATAGATCTTTAGAAAAAAGATTAATTGCAGGTGGAGAAGCGACCCGGCGGCGTAGTGCACTACAGTGGGGCTGCCCACAAATTTTATGAAACTTACCAAAGTAAGTTTATTTTCTTTTTTTTAATTCTTTTTTATCGATTTTGGTTTATAATTTTTTTTTATTTATTCCACATTGTGGTATATCATACCAAATGGTTTTTCTTTTTATTCCCTTATTTCTTTTCTTATTTCTTTTTACTTTTAATATTTATTTAATTTTTTTTATATATTTAATTTGTATTTAATTTTTTTTTATATTTAACTAGCAAACCCGGCGAACTCCGTTTCGCCACCAGATGGCTTCGTTTTTTGTAACATTTCGTTTTGAGATTAAAAGATGAAGAAAAATTATTTTTTTTTGTATTATACTTGAAAAAGAAAATTTTTATTTCATTTCACAACAGTAATGAATTCATTTCGATTACAAAAATGAAGTGTAATTTAGTTGAACTTCTCTAAGTAAAAAATGAAAGTGAATCCAAAGTAAATACTAAATCGAAGCGTTATACTTGTCTGCAAATTTACGTTTCATTGAAGTGCTCTTTGGTAAACCACATTTTCTGACGTTAACACAAACAAAGCGGATGGTTTCCCAACTGTGAAAAACAATGATTTTCTAAATTTATCCCGCAAACACTAAGCGATTGGCCTTGCGACTTGTTAATTGTCATTGCGAACGCAAAGCGAACCGGAAATTGCAATCGAGTTAAACGGAAGATCAGTCTAAATCATTGGTATTCGAGGAATACATACATTTTCACCTGCGTACTTTCCGTTAATAATGGTTGCCTCAATCAAATTCTGCATAAGTCTATTCACCGCAAGTTGAGTACCGCAAAGTCGCGGTGGATTCAAATTACTCAACATCATAATAACTGAACCAACTTTGAGTTGCAAGTTATGTGGTGGAAATCCTGGTAATCCAGAGAGTTCAAAAACTCCGTTGGATAATTTACTACACCATCGGGATTTGTTATGGAATCAACGGATTTGCGTGTCACCAAATCGCCAGCAATTTTTGATTGAATGGTGAAATTCAGTGCGTGTACCTGTACATTATTATTCTTTGCGGCGGGAATTGCTCGTTGACTTAACCAAGCATAATTTTGATAATTCTCACTAATGTTTCGGAAAACATTTTCAATAAGAGCTAATTGAGAGTCTACAAATTAACAAATCGGCAAAAGTCGTTGGTAAGAGTAATTAATCCAATTGTCGCATCAACTGGCACTTTTCTATTTCCAACAGCTAACAATTGTTTGGAAAATTGTGCAGCACTTTGATCATTTTGGAAGTTGAACTCTCATATTACTGGTTAGCGATAATGTTTGTACTTTATTCCACAAAAGTGATGCCTTCAGGCAAGCATTCAATTCATCTGCAGGACTGCAGGCGTTCCACGGAGAATTACTGGCAACGTCTGCCTGAAATCGCCTGCCAACAATATCATCAAGCCGCCAAAGATGTTGTTACTTCGTCGGAGATCCTTCAGTGTGAAGTTAAGTGCTTCAAGTGATTTCTTATGTGCCATAGTTCACTCATCCCAAACAATGAGCTTGCATTGCATCAACAATTTTCCCATTGCACTGGATCGGGAAATATTGCATGTTGGAGTATCGATCGTGTTTAAATTGAGTGGCAACTTAAGCGCAGAATGTGCAGTACGACCGCCATCTAGAAGAGTTGCCGCAATTCCAGATGATGCTAACGCCAAAGCTATGTCACATCTTGATCGAAGAGTGGCCAAAATCAATGAACTGACAAATGTTTTCCCTGTTCCTCCATGTGCGTCCAGGAAGAATAGACCACCAGTATTATTGTCCACCGCTTGCATTCATGTTTCGTATACATGTTTTTGCTGTTCATTCAGCAACGGCACATTAATTCGAACGAATTCCTGCAATGTATCAACATTGTATTGCAGCTCTCGATTTAATTCTTGGTTCAATGCATCGTGCATCGATCGATTTGGCGCAATCATTCCTACTTCAATCAGTAGCTTGTTTGCAATAGTCAAGCATTGATACTCAATCAGAATCATTCCTTCATTGTAGATTTTATACGTTATTTAAAGTCGATATCTCTGACGTTTCTAGAGATATGGTTGACTAAAAAAGGTTCCCAAAAGTAAGCTTTGGTTTAGAATATAGGGCCCTTGAAACGTCAAAAAAATTAAAAAATTTCAATTCCACAAATCGGAAAATTTACAATAGCTTTCTATGGGAAGCTAAACGGAGTTCACCGTTTTTCTGTTGAAATGTTTCCTGAATTTTGTCTGCTATAAACCTCACGGAGCCCGAGACCTTTCCAACGAATGCAAAACCGTGGATTTCGGTTCGTGCGTTCTGGAGTTATAGCGTCAGTAAGGAAAACCTGACTTATTTTTATATAGTAGATTTTTATTTAATTTTTATTTAGTTTTCATTTAATTTTTATAGAAATTAAATTTTTTTTTAAATTGTAGATTATCTTTGTAATTTTTTTATTTAAATTTTATTAAGTTTTAATAAATAAATGGAATATTATTATAACGTTTAAAAAAGAAAAAAGACAAACATGTTTTTTCTTTGAAGTGGATTTTCGGGTGTTTTGTGTTTTTGATTTGGGAAGGCGGTTGGTTCTCTTTTTTTTTTAATTCTAGTTAGGATGGCCAGCTAGATACCCCAGGACTGAGGTGAAGGTGACGCATCTGGAGTAAGGTGCGTTTGGCGGAGCCAAAAGGTGAGTTAGGGGTTACTACATAAAAAGGAGGTTGTAGTAACCAAGGTGGTATCCGTTGAATACAAGGGTGGGAAAATCCTCCGAGGGTCAACACCATCAACGACCCTCCCCTCTATAGGGATCTCTCTACCCAACCCAAGGAAAGTTCGGGTTTCCATTTCCATTTTTGTTTTTAATTTTATTTTCACATGGCATGAAGTCGTAACCCTGTCCAGTGCTGCGGTAGCAAGAACCCCCCCATCGGCGAGCTAGTTCGTGCGAATGCAAGCATGCCAAGCTACCGTGGCCTGGACAGGACACCCTCTCCTTTCTGCTGCCAGGATCAGCCCCGGGAGAAAAGGAGAAGTTTATCTACACCCGAGTGGGTTCGTTACAAAACCTATTGGTGGGGAACTGCTTTTTTATCTAAAGTCAGCATGTTTAACTCTCCTATAACTTCGTTTACCTAGATATTCAAATTTCCAACATTTAATGAATTTACAAAATTTTTATGAAAAGATGTTGTGTCTTGATTTGGAACTACATATACGGATTGAAAATATTTGGCAAACAAATTTATTAGGAATACCTACATTTATACTTTTTCTTGTTGTTTATAAAACAGCTTTTAAGGCTTTGTTTCAACTTTAAAAATGTAATGCTTATACAGAAATTTGCTAAGATAATGGAACTACTTTTGAAGACAGCAATATTTTTGATCCAGTGTTTCATTATTTTTAAAATTGCGGAATAATTTAAATGCTTTATTTTTGCGGTTATTTAAATTAATCAATTCCTTGTTAAACCATAGCGGTTTATTTGGATTTTTTAAGCGATTTTTTGGAACATATAAATTGATTGACTCTTTTAGCTTAGAAGTAAACTTTTCATAAAAATTATTTAATTCTTAATTGCTTAAAAAGACAGCCAGTCAAAGGTACACCATTTTCATGTTCTAGGCTGTTTACTATACTATAAACTATGCTGTGCAGGACTCCATTGCATCGAGCCTCAAGGGATATGAGAAAGAACTGGAAAAATCTAGTGATCGTGGAACCAAATCGACAGCCACTGGCGAATAAATGTGTAGTAAAGTACCTTGACGTCTGGTTGGAAGAGTATTTGTATTTCGACAAACATATGACATATGATGAAATGATTCGGGCGTTTGAGAGGAAATGTCTTCGACGTTGCCTTAAATAACACAGAACACCAGAGCCAACATAAACAGAAAAGATATTTTTTTGGGGGTTTACTACCCCAATAACAAATATCACGAAAAGGCTCGTTAAAGAGGGTTTTTCCCTCGCGATGCTTTTCTTTATTTAGATAGGCGATTCCTTCACAGTCAAGACGTACTCACACTGGATGGAGCTGAGCGCCTTAGGTGTCCGATGTCCGATAGGGACCGGAGAGATAGAAAGACGTAGGAATACCAGTTTTGGTGGCTGCAAAAGGAAAACATTATTTAAAGTTGTCTGATGCGTAGTGTCTTGGCCGTCTTACATGGGTTTAAGGTTTAAATTAAGGGTAGTCAGGATAGCCCAAAAAAAAAAAACAAAAACTCAAGAATACAAATAATATTTTAAGAAATTAACTGTGGCTGTTGTAGCTTTTAAGTAGTTTTTTAATTGATTTTAATTGATTTGGCTAGTTTTACATAAAGGGTTTTTGAATAAGGGCGGGTAGATGTTGAAATGGAATAAAACAAGCTGTGTGTGAAGTATTAACAAAATTATTTTTTTTTATTTGAAACGCGCATCTATGCCTTTAAGTGTAGAATATGATATCATTCAAATGCTCGCCTCGGATTCTTACGGTAGCACGGATCCATGTGGTCCAATTTTCAATGACTCTTCTGCATAGATCCGGCTGAATTTGAGCGATGGCCTCTGTATGTTCACCTTTAGGGCATCGGTCGATTGTGGTTTATTTGCATAGACCTGTGACTTCAAGAAACCCGACAGGAAAAAGTGTAACGATGTCAAATCGCATGATCTTGGTGGCTTATTCACGTCACCCCTTCGAGAGATAACCTTACCCTCAAAACGTTCATGCAAAATGTCAATTGCTGTCTGGCACGTAGCGCGCGCCGTCCTGCTGGAACTAAATGTCATCTAGGTCCATATGGTTCAATTTGGGCCATAATAAATTAGTTATCATCGTTATGTAGAGCTCGCTGTTCACGGTGACCGCCTCACTAACGTCGTTTTCAAAAAAGTACGGCCCAATCACGCCACCGTCCCAAAATCCACACCAAACGGGAACTTTTTGAGGATGCATTATAAACTGGTGAACATCGCGTGGGTTGGTGTCGTCCTATATACGCCAATTTTGCTTGTTAACGCAGCCTTTCATTCAAAAATGCGATTTTTCGGACAAAATCCACTTCCAAACGATTCGAAGCCCAGTCAGCAAACAAACGGCTTTGTCTATGGTCATAACCTTTGAGCTGCTGGGTCAGTTGGATCTTTTACGGGTGAAGGCCAAAGTCCCGACGCAAAATTCGCCAAGTTGAAGTCTGCGAAAGGCCGAGTTCTTGTGCACGGCGAGGAATAGAGTGCCTCGGGTTCTGTTGTACACTTTCACGGACCGCGGTGATGTTCTCGGCCAAACAAAAGATTTGACAAATGTCACAAAAACAAAATGGCCGCCACTGGTAGCCAAAATCAACCATCGCCTATTGAAACACCCTTTAAAATAAATTTTTCTTTGTTTTAGAATAAGTTATTGTTGGTTAGTATTTTCTCAGTCCGAAAGACATTAATTATAAGATAATGGATTAACCCAGAGCACCCGCAGTAAGTCTAGCTTTATGATAGTTATAATAAAAATTAATTAAGAAAAATTGAATTTAAAAAATAGGAATTATCTAAGAGAAGAATGAAGCTCTAAGTCGAATGAGCATTCTATAGAACCTTAACTTTTCATCGATCGATTTAAATCTTAAAAAGAGGCTGGGATGCGACCCACGCTGATAACTTCCCATCCCGTCTGTCGATTTGTCTTGCTTAAAAGTTTGTAGGGCTGGGTTAAAAAAGATGTTACTTGAATTATTCTTAAGAATTTTAAAATTACCAACAATTTTTTTCATATAAAGAAATAGTTTAGTTTAAAAATCTAGTTTTGTTAAATAGATTTTTTAGTCGAAACAAATTTTTACCAATTTAAGTAGCATTTCTTAAATTTTTAAAAATTGGATGAATGAAAATAATTTGAGAGATATCAAGAACCGATGATCAATTTTTAGCAAATTTGTAGATTTTATTTTTTTATGAAAAAACGGACTGTTGGATTTTTATAAAAAAACTACTGAATATCGAAAACAATATATTCTGTGAAATAAAAAAAAAAATTTGAACACAATATTTTTAATTTTTCAAAAGCTTTCTGATTCGAAAGTAAATTTTTACCAAGTTATAGTATTGTTTTTTTTTTAGGTTTTTATTGTTTGTCAAAAAAATGTCACTTAGATGTTTCTCAAAATTTTACTAAATGTTGATAACAATATTTTTTAAAAGATTAAAGTAGTTTAAAGCCAATATCTCAAATTTTTGAAAAGATATTTGATTCGAAATTCAAATTTTACCAACTTTGAGTAATGTTTTCTTAGGTTTTTATTTTTTATAAAAAAAACTGTTACCTAATTCGATTTTTTTCAAAATCTTGCCAGATGTTATTTTTCGTTGCACAATTTTTTTTTGGAGATAAAATCATTTTGTATTCGTAAAATTTTCGAGGTGACACATTTTTTTTTTCAGTTTTTTTGATTTATAAAAAAACCATTAATTGGATTTTTTTTTACAAAAATATACTTAGTTGGTATCACGTTACAATATTTAGGGTTAACCAAAATGTTCACCTTTTTTTTAAACTGTTATGGTAGAAAAACCACCCACCCAATTTTCTTGAGAGCCCTTTCTGCATCTTTCTGCCTTATTATCTGTATAACCAAATTTATTTGAAGTCGATATCTCTTCTGGTTCTTGAGCTATGGACGACAAAAAAACGTCGCGAACGTACGGACGTACGGACATACGTACACACGCACGCACAGACATCTTTCTAAAAATCTTTTATTTCGACTCTAGGGACTTTAAAACGTCGAGAAATGTCAAAATTTTCAAATTTGACAAATCGGACCCATTACAATAAAAATCATTGTTTAGATAGACAAAGTGCTACACTATTGTAAACGTCTTTACAACAACGAACCCATGCGGTCATGATGAGTCTCTGATCGTAGTTTAACGCTTGCTATAAGCTAACTACTTTCTTAAAGTTGTGAAGTGTAAAAACTATATATTATGTACATATTTACGTAGTTAATGTCAACGTTTTTGTATGGAAATTTTGTATATTGCGTATTAACGCAAATGGTTTTCATACATTTTCTCAGCAAAAAATAACGGATTCCAATAATAATTTAAAAGCTAAGTATTAAAAATCAAGAAAAAAAAAAAAAACTCAACTGATGGGTTCGAAAAAGAACTCAAACAAAAAATAGAACATCAGCTCACATAAAATTCATCTGTAGGTATAAGTCTTTGAAGTTGAAAAAGCCGAAAAAATTAACTCAATTTATCAGTCGTGCACTTTTATAGATGAAAAAAAGAAATCGAAAATTCGACTAAAAGTAGATTTTCAACTACCAATTGTTGGATTTGTAGACAGAGGTATAGATACACCTACCCCTACCCTTACAGCGAGTAGATATGCCAAGTTAACGAAATACTGTTGTGTCTGGATCAATTGTATTCACACCCTCCATGTACACCCCCCAACAAATTGATAACACTACCTTACCTACCTCTTCCATCCTTTCCAAATAAATAACACACACACACACACAAAAATTGGAGAATATCACCAAGCTCAAAAAGGGTTAAGCCGCCATCAGACAAAAAAGGCTAACACAGCGGAAGTTATTATGTGTTTGACAAAGGTATAAGGGAGGCAGTAAAGCAAAGCACAAAAAAGAAGCTCACCATAGCACATCCGGCTTTTATATTCATCCAACTAAATCTGTTCAAACAAAATAAAAACGAAAAAACGAAGCCACATCACGAGGTACAAACTGTCAAAATGAATAAAGGTGTCAGCGAAAAAGCACCTTTCCTTCCATTCTCTGTTTATGTAGCTCTACGGGAAAACGGTAGGTAGCAGGTAGGTATAGCATAGTCAAACAAAGGATGCGTCTTAGGTCTTGGTATAGGTAGGAAAAGGTACATACAAAGGGGAAACTTTCTCAGGGTAAGTGTTTTTTTCCTCTCTCTGTCTACTATTTCCTTTCCTCCTACAAAGAACTTTTTTCACTTCTTTTAAAAGAAGGATTTTAAAAATGGTTGACAAAAAGAAAACACAGTTAGATCCTCGATAATGCAGAAAACAAAATTTTTGTCACGTTTTCCTTTAGTTATGGAAAATTTTTGAATATTTTACTATTATAAGAATGTAATCCTTATATCGAAACGTCACGGTTATGGAAACGATATAACTGACGCGACAGAAACCCTCATCTCATGTGAGTCACGGTCTGTAAAAGAAAGCTAAAGAGATATGTACTGTACATACATACATATGTATGTAATGTATTTCTATAGATTGACATGTTGGAATAAGTGATTCGAATTATTTTGGGGTAGAAACGGAAGTCAAAAGCATCAAAAGCAACTTTTTACCTATATATGCTTGCATATAGAGGTTCTTCAAATAAAAGGATTCAAAAGGAATAGCCTGCTCTTTGGGCATCTGTCAGTTTTGAAGTAGTCATCGGTTGATATTTGACTATTTAAAACTACGCCTTTACTTGATTTGTATCGATACACGCTTCAACACATCAATCAAGCAGCAAAACAATATCAATTTTGTAAGAAAAGTGTACCTGATTAGTCCGTTGGGGACCCATTAAGTGCATAGGGACTCTACTACGCCTACGCGCTATTGTGTTCGGTTTCCGGAGATATGTTTCAGCTCCCTCGAACTCTTGTCTAGTGACGCTGGTTCCTCCTCGATTGTCCTGCGCCATGTACTTCTCGGTCGTCCAGCTCTTCTTCCTTCTTGTGTGAGCGGATTCCACTACATTGCTTGGCCTTCAATGCAATCGTTACCTTTTCGAAACGTATGTCCAATCTATTGCCACTTACGCCTTCGTATAATAGAGTCTATAGGTTCCTGACCTGTCCTTCTACAAAATACCTCATTGGATATTCGGTTTGGCCAGAAAATCCGTAGGATGTTGCGAAGACAACTATTCACGAAGATTTGCAGCTTTCTTGTTATCATTGTTATAATAACAGTCGTAGATTTGATCTTAAGCTGATAAAGTTATTTCTCCAAATTTTCGACAGCATACCGAACACTGCTTTTGCTTTGCCGATGCAACAGATGACGTCTCGTTTGGTTCCTCCTTCGATGGAAACGATACTTCCAAGGTATTGAAAGCTCTCCACTTTTTCGACCGGTTGTGAGGAAATATTTATTTGAGAGGTTGGTCCGGTTCCGAAGGTGATCATTTTTGTTTTGCGGGAATCAATTTTTAGTCCCACGATTTCTACTTCTCTCTCCACATTTGTTGTCATTTGATGGATATCCATGATCCTATATGAGAAAGTAAGAAAACATCGTCCGCGTAATCCAAGAGCTTTGAATAGGATGTCAAAGTCCATTGGATCCCTCCGCTACCTGACAAAACTGCGGGCAGTATATCGCTCATCACCAGCAAAAACAATATTGTCGACAAAATACAGCCTTGTCTGACGCCGCTACGGATTTCAAAATCTTCTGACAATCTACCATCGTGTAGAACGTGACACTTGGATCCATCATATGTTGCTTTCATAGTAGCAATAAGTTTTTCTGGGATGCCTCTCCTACGCAAAGCTAACCAGATGTACTACCTGTTGACGCTATCAAAGGCCTTCTCGAAGTCGATGAACAGCAGATGTAATGCTGCTCGATATTCAACGCACTGCTCAATAATGATTCGCAGGGTGTTGATGAGATCAATACAGGAGGACCCAGAGCGGAATCCGTCTTGTTCGGCATCGAGTGTGGCCTCAAGGTGTTCTCTGATGCGTTCCAGTATGATTTTTGCTACTATTTTAGCAACTGCAGGTAGAACGCAAATTCTACTCCAGTGTTCGCACTTTTCTCCTTTTCTTGGGAGCCCCATTAATAATGCCAGCTATAAAACAAAATTGCAAATACTCACAATACATCAAAAAATATTGGAAATTTCAGTTGCTATAAAATACTCCCATAAAAATGAAATCTACATATTTAATTTCAATTTATCGTACACATTGATATGCAATACAAATTTTACGAGGCAACGGCCTATTCACTGATAAAGCATCTGTTCCCATCGATCACCGAAACCAAGCATCAGTGAGCGTGGTTAGTACTCAGATGGGGGACCGTCTCGAAACCTACCGCGTGCACGATAAACAGATATAAGGTATGCTCATTGTGTTTTGACAGATGTAATGTGACGTCATCGTCATCTGGTTCGGATATACGATGGAAGAAAAGAATACCATTTCATTGTATTGTTTTTATTATATTCTATCCTTACAGTTAATTTGAGTTAAAAATAATTTGTTTAAATGCTTAATTCTAAAATACAGTCTACACTTAAAAAATAGTTTTTTTACACTTATATATAGAGGCACAGCTTCAGCTTTTTTTAAATGTTTTTCCATGAACTTCCCTTCTGTGTACAGATGTTCCTTATTGTATTTCATAAAAATACTTTCCAAAATTGTAACATTTTTAAGGAATGTTTCGTTGGGTTTCTTAAGTCCACCTTCCGACTTTTGATCCACCCAAGTAAAGCTGCAAGATGTATAAGGATCGTTCGGCACTTTACATTTTTTTATAAGAAATCCTGCGAGGTATTCAATAGCGTCTTCTTTCAACTCGTCGAATTCAAGTGATGAAATTTCTTCCTCTTCTTCTGTTGGCGATTCGTCTTCTTCAACATCAGCAGCTTCTGGATTCATTTTTGATTCCAACACTTTAGAAAGCATTTGTGCTATTAGTTGATTATCGTCATAGTGGTCCTCGTCTCTTCTTTCGACGTTGCTGTAGTCACTCACTTGTTGCGTGGCATCCGACCTTCCTGAAAAGATAAGTTAACTTTATGTTAGAGAATAGCAATTGTTTGTTTATTTTGTTAGTAAGTTATATTATAAGGTACATCATTTTGTTAATAAAACTTCCACCAACTAATAACTAAAGACAGCACGAACATATATGTTTTATTGAATATAAAATGCTTACCCAAAATGCAGGAACGTAACCTATACTTAAATTCTAATGGTGTTGGATGGTCATGAAGACCACCCTTAAATCTAATAACTCCAAAAAAGAGCTCTAAGTCATCCTGATTAAGTCTATTAGTAATTATATATTTTAAACTATGATTAAAACTTACGTAATCTAATAGAAGAGGCAGAGATGCATTGCTTAGCAAAATTCCCTTTTGAAAAGGGAGAAGTGAGCGTCGAGTCGGTGTTCGCATATTGCGTATATTTTCAGTCATAGTGTTAATTATTACCCGCTGGTCATCTAAGGCTAATCCAAAAGCTCTCATCCTTGGCCTAGAGTCAATGGATGGACATTTTGAATTGAAAATATCAAACCAGTCATTAGTAGCCTTCAGAAAATCAGCACACTCTAAGGAATTAGGTGGAAATGATTTTCCCAAAGTTATACATCGTCTTATGGATGCGGAAACTGAATGTGAAAACAGCTGAGTGGCAAATTTAACTTTCTGCCGGTCACTACGTCGTACCTCAAGGTGCTTATTAGAAATTTTGAAGCAAATTTTTAAATCATCTTTTTCTAAGCCAAGGAGTTTTTTAACTGGTTCGACGTTAATTATTCTTCCGTTAAGGACAAACCCAGTATCAATGAAATGATTCCTTAAAAGTTTTATCATATGTGGAATATCTGCAAAGAAAAATATCTTTTTCATAGGGTTGCATGGATGAAAAATAAAAGGCTGGTTTTCCGAAATGGAAAGTTCTCTCCACAAAGAAACATTTGTTGGCCCCATGTCAGAAACTACAGCTATGACTGTAAAACATATTTCTTCTAGCTTAGAAATAATAAATTTTAAAATAGTTGCAGTCATGGGTGCATCAAGATCATAGTAGACCACTTGCTTCCAGTTTTTGACCAGCCCTCTTACCATAACAACTTGTGCATATTTTTTCGGACACATCGCAATGTCATTAGCCTTGTCGTATTCATAAGTTGATTTGATTTTAACTTCGTCAAATGAGAGCACGCATAGCCGCTCATTTTGGTCATAGTCCCACTTAGACATCAATTGAATTATTTTGTTTAAAATACCTGGTTTTATTTCGATTTGTTTGGCCCATCTACGCAAAGTTGAAGGGGCGGGCAGGGGGAAATTTCGTTTGCGGAGTAGCCTGTAGGATCTGGCACCAGCTGAATATAAGGACATTGCTGAAGAAATATCCTCAGCTTTCCAGCGTGCCTTCTTATTGGGATGCTCCAATTGATCTGATTGGGTAGATGTAAATATCCTTTTTAAAGATGTCCTCATAGCCGTTCTCATAGCCTCATCTTTTTGTGCCTGCTGGTTCTTCCGCTTTAGACTGTTCTTCAATCTGCTGACTTGTCTTTCCAGTTCCATAATTTTGAGTTCCTTGCTGCAGTTGTATTCAACTCTATTTTTAAAAAACAGAATAAAATAAAATAATATTTTAGGTAACTTAAAATTATTCCCAAGTATATCTTACTCTGTCTGAGTGCTACCATTTGTGTAATACAAGCAATTTTCCTGATCTTGCTCTTCACAAAATTCTTCCTTTTGTGGACTTCCCGGGACAAAGTTACTTGTCGAGGGGTTTTGACAACTGTAGGTATTGAACATGATTAAATAAATAATAGCGATAAGAGTTTATTTCAAATTACTTTTCGAAAGCAGATAGACAGTCATTAACGATCCTTTTGCTTTCTCGTATTTCTTGTCTCTTGTCCCTCGCAGATAGCTCAAGTTCATTAGGCAATTTTTTTGACGGCACAGATTCTTTCCTTAAAGCTCTCTTATGCATAGGAACATTTAAAAGTATATCTTTAAGTGTATAGTCACTCTCAATAAAATGCTCGGAACAAACACGACTGTTTTTTAAAGAATATTCTTTTTTGTTCCCACAAGCACTAATCCACAATTTGCACATTTTAGCGTCTCTCGGGAAATAGTGATATTTCAATGTTTTTTCATTGTTTTTTCTGTCTGGTGTATTATTACACCCTAACACAGCACAAACAACCATTTTTAAATTTTAAAATTCAATTTTAAACCGGAAAACAAATAAAATATTAAAAACCAATTGAAAATTTCCAATAAACGTACTCGCTTGTCAAACTAGCAGATGACGTTGACGTCACAGCATAGGCAAGATGGCGAATTCGGTGTATCTAATGAGCATACCTTTTTGTTTTTGTTTATCGTGACCGCGTGCTGTTGTCATGTGTTCTTTCTTTCTGTTGTTCTTTCTCTTCTGTCCTTCTGTCTTGTATTAATGTCTTGTGTTGTTATCACCTTATATAGTCTAGTCGCTCAAGGTGCTGTGTTATTTTCAAGCTGACAAAAACTGAACTTGATGAAGTACAAAAATTGAAAAACGATTCATGTGGTTGAAAATCAATACCGAAAAAACTAAGATATTTAGCCTCAGAGCCTCAGACATTCTCTCTTATAAAAATAAACATTGTTCGACAACCAGTAGAGACTTTACAGAATATTGATGGAAGTATTGTCTCTAACAAAGGCGAATCCGACCAATATGCTGTTGTACAGGACGTTTGTTCTGCCAGTACTCACATATGGATCCGAGACCTGGGTACTTAGTGAATAGCACTCCGACCTCTTAGGCGCGTTCGAGAGGAAGGTCTTGCGGATAGTTGTTGAATCTTTATGTGAGGAAGGACGATTCAGGAGACTCTACAATCAAGAACTGTATGCAATCTACCTCGAAGCAGATATTGAAACAAAAATAAAGCTCGGTAGACTCCGGTGTGCTGGACACAAGAGGAACCAGCTCGAAAAGTCCTTTGTAGTATATTTAATACTAGGCGACAGTGTGGTATACAATATTTATTCTGGAGTGGCGTAGACCAGGACAACTGATGTCTTTTGGATTTTACAACTGGATGGCGTCGGCTGGCGATCTGGATAAATTGAGAGACTTGTTGCATGAGGCATCGCACTAACAGAGCAAAAAAAAAAAAAAACAATTAGTATTTATCTCGAACATTTTAACGATTTTTTTCATTTTCTGAAAATGCTCAAAAATTTAAAAATGTTTTTCTAGTCACCATTATCGTTTTTAAATACAAGTTCAAATTTTATATAAGCTCAAACGTCTGATTTCTTATTCAAGGGGTGAATTTAGGAAAATTCATCATCTCTTAACATGTGTTTTCATTAGAAAATCGCTTTAAGACTTCAAAAATAATTTAAGCTAACAATAATATCTAAAAATGGAACCTGTCCAAACACTAAATTACTTAAAAAGGACTTGAAATTAAGTTTCACTATAAAATAAAAATAAACAATACCTAATATAAAAACAAAAAAGTTTAGATAAGGTACCTAAGATCCTTTACCACGCTCGCATACAGATAAATTCATTCTTAACTGTTCTTTAAGTCAAATTGAATATTCGTTGTTTCTATCGAGGCAAGACAAACTTTAGACAAAAATAAAAACACAAAACGAAGATGAACCCTTTCTCTCATAAGAATCGAAAAACTTTTCTAATACCAATAAATTTCTTCTTGTGTTCTTATACTGTTCTATACATTTTCTATCTTATCTTTCCCAATTTCGCCCCCCACTCCCCCCAAAAAACACAAAAACAAAAAATAAACAAAAACAATAAACAAGGACGAACGACATTCAATAGTTTCACCTGCATATCTACATGAATTCAAGGATATGTGTAGCTGGTAGGTTCTTCCGCTGGGAGTAGAAGCAGCACATCATCTATCTCTATATCCGACAAAAAATAACCAGAACTTTTCTCAAGACCCACTAAACATAGATAGATAGATAGATAGAAGATATGAAGAGGGAAACAATAGCAAAAGTTAAGTTTCTCTAAAACACACATCTTCTACTTGAATTCTTATCCTTGAAGCAGAAGAAGCAAAAGAAAAAGTCGAAGACTAAGAAGAAGTCTTCTTGATGCTAAAATTCCCAACGAGGTGTTCAAAACACACACTCGACCCAAATGAAGACGAAAGATGCTCCCAAGGAGATTTTGTGCAAGTTAATTCCCCAAGCCCCCAACAAAACGAACTTTATATCATTGGAATTTTATCAGACAGCCAGCTTTGCCCCTAGTGTTTGTTTGTTTTCTTGTTTTTTGTGTTTTTTGTGTTTTTGTGTTTTTGTGTTTTTGTATTTTTGTTTTTATTTTGTATGTCCAAGTTCAGGTTAAGGATTTAAGTAGAATTATTCAAGTAGGTTTTTGAGAATACAAGAACACGTTTGCAAGGACATTGGTTTTAGGTCTTAACTATACAAAAGACTAGACTATAAACATATGAAATAATATCCATAAATGCTAATGCTTAAGTATCTATATTATTTTGTTGGACTTAACTATGATACTTAAGGCTGCCTTTATTTGAAATAAATATAAATAACAGTTAGAGTGTTCATTATTTCCAAAAGCTCAACGAAGAACGTCTAAATTAGACATTGAACATGTAAGAGGATCAAAACAAACAATGGGCACATTTTTTACTAACGTTGAGTACAGCATATTTTCTTAAACGGTTTGTAAAGGAAATGCATTCGGAATATTTTTAATAGCTGGAAAATATAAAATATTGAACTCAAAACTCAACTAGTTTTGTGTATTAATTAATTTAAAATTCGGTCGATAACTACGCAAGTGATAATTGATCAGTTATCCTTTGCAGGGGCTGTAATTGTTTATTATTTATTTTTGTCTAATTCAAAATTTTACAAGTTTAGTTCTCATTTTTACAAATTTTCTTAATGGGACGCATCGTCGGCGACCTGAATGCTCTATTGAATGAGTACAATTAACTGTTGAAAATATTCAAATCACACATGCACAAATTACAAATTGATAATCAAGGTATTGTCATTAATCCTGATAAAACACCTGTTGGAGAGCATATTCGTAGATCAAATGCACCTGTTCTTGACGATATTGCTGCAATCATGGTTGGCGATCGTAAAGCTATACGCGAGAAATCGTGATTCGTAGAAGGAATAATAATCTACAGTTTATAGCTGATACACACCGTTCAGATGACGCTCTTCAATATCCGCTAATGTTTTAGAAGGGACAAGACGGGTATTGTATCTATAAATATTAAACAAGGAGATCCCGCAACAGGTGCCGAAACAAACAAGAATGTCAGCTCGAAGGATTTGTATGCGTATCGGTTGATGATTAGACGCAATCAGAACAACGTTATTCTACGATGTCGTGAGCTTTGTCAGCAATTCATGGTTGACATGTATGTAAAGATAGAGACCGAACGATTACGATACTTGAGATTTAATCAAAAAAGCTGCGTGCCGAAGAATATATTCACCTACGAGACGCTATCATCACCAACGCCGAAGCCGCTCAAATCGGTAACTCTGTCATTCTATCATCATCATACATAGGCAGTCTACGCCATATGCAAGAATATGTACAGGATGCTTCTGCGTACGTACGCGAATATGGGCCGCTGTGTTTATTTATCACGTTTACGTGTAATCCGAAATGGTCGGAGATTACATCTTTACTAATGCCTGGACAAAATGCAGTACATCGTCATGACATTACAGGACGTGTATTCAGACAAAAATTGAAGTCTTTGATAAATTTCATTACAAAATTACATGTAGGTATTCGGTCCCACGTGTTGCTGGATGTATAGCGTTGAATGGCAAAAGCGGGGATTACCTCATGCTCACATTTTGGTTTGGTTAGTCGATAAAATACGTCCTGCGGAAATCGGCAGTATAATTTCTGCGGAAATTCCAGATCCCTCTACTGATCAAATGTTGTTTGATATTGTTACAACAAACATGATTCATGGCCCATTCTCAAAACAACTGTTAGATATAGGCGACGGAAAATTTACTACCGATGAAACTGAATGCATAAAATTACCGGTCGATTTCTGCACGATTATTGATTCACAAAATGCTCTCATTGACCAGATTATTTCCCGATGTACACAGACAATATACAAATCATGAGTGGCAGGCAGAAAGAGAAATTTTAGCAGCAAAAAATTTGGATGTCAACGAATTAAATCTCAAGTTACAACATTTGTTACCAGGAGATTTGGTGTCATACAAATCTATTGATACAGTTTGTGAAGCTACTGAAGCTGTAAATTACCCAACTGAGTTTTTGAACTCATAAGAATTACCAGGCATGCCACCGTATAATTTTTAACTGAAGGTTGGATCTCCGGTAATTTTGCTTCGTAATTTGAACCCACCAAGGTTGTGCAAAGGCACGCGATTAGTAATCAAAAAATTGATGAAAAATGTTGAAGCCGTAATTCTAAATGGAAAATTCCGAGGAGAAAATATATTATTACCTTAAATCCCTATTATACCCACAGATGTGCCAATTCAATTCAAACGCTATGTTATTTAGTTTATGGTACGTATTTTGTAAACAAAAAAAATGGGATTGTCGGGATTTTACGGTATTTTAAAAAGCGGGATTCCAATTGATCGGGATTTTGAATAAGCGGGATTTTAAAACACGGGATTCCGATACGCTCCATAATTTTTTAATAAGCACTGGTCGACAAGGTTTTCTTATTGACAATAAAATTGCACTTTTCCAATGGGTTTTGGTGGTCATCATTCAATTCAGACCTCAAATGAATGTATCAAGTCAAAAAAATGGGTATTTTAAAACCGGAAGCGTATCAGAGTCCCGCTTTTTAAAATCAGGTTTTTAAAAAATCCCGAAAAAAAAGTTTTTAAATTCTGTCTTTCTAAAATACGGATTTTTTGAAATCCCGTCTTTTAAAAACCCGTTTATTCAAAATCCGATCAATTATAATCCCGCTTTTCGAAAAACCGCGCGACTTTTTAAAATTAAACAACTTTTTTTTTATTGCAAAATCGGGATGTAAAAAAACAGGATTATAAAAAACGGGATTACAAAAAGTGGGATTATAAGAAATCGGGATTATAAAAAGCGATATTTTAAAATCAGAATTTTAAGAAACGAGAATATAAAAACCAGGATATCGAACCCAACCCTTTAAAACCTTTTAAAAATCTAAAATTTAAGTTAGGACTTGAAATCAGCACTAAGAATTAAGTCTTAAACGATTTATTGTTAAGAATTATTTCTAGTTTTAAATTAGCTTTTAGAACCCCGTTTTTGGTTGTTTTTAGAATTTTGAATACCTGATGTGATTAAAAAAATGTAAGGGCATTATTCAAATTAGGACATCTCAATCATTTAAAAAATATTTTTTGTTTGTGGGACAAAAGACTCAAGATTAGTTCATGTAACAAGGCTGTAATATTTTAACATTTATTTTTGTTTGATAAGCAAATTGCTTAGAGCTTTGATAATGTTTGCATTCGATTAATTAACAATTAATTGAGCTAAAATAAAATTTTTAGCTCCTACATTTGTTCGTAAGATTTTATTTTTAGCCGGCGGCGGCGGTCATAAGCCCACTATTAAAACCTCGGTATAGTTTAAAACCCTTAATTTGGCATGCTTTTGGTTTCTGCTGAGAGTGATCCAACAGGAAATAAGCAATTTTTAACACTGGAGTACACGCGCCCTATTTTTCTACACCAATGCACGCGTGGCCTACTATGGTAGACCATTTAATAATGTCAATAATTTTTTATTTTGAAAACATATAAATGAAACAAGTATTTTTACGTAATATTCATTTAGCCTTAAACATTTAATAATCATAATTTATGAATTTTAAGTTGCAACGTAAAGAAAAAAAAATAGTTATTTCAATACAAAAAAATAACAAAAATGGCAGTTCAGAGATCAATAGGTCAATTTTTTTTGTTAATTGTTATAAATATATAAAAAAAATAATTTTCGTAGCATCGACAACACACTACAACCTGGTGGTCGAGACAAATCCATTTGTGGCAAGTCTTGCACCATTTTTTGGTGGATCTATTTCGGGCCCTGGAAGATTCAACGCATCTGCCCACTCGCCCCATCTTCGGTGCCAGCTCGTGCTGTACCTGTTCAGATTTCCCTAAAAGCATCCCAATTCTAGTCCTTAGTTGCCTAGGAACTGTTTCAATCGATAACCGGTTATTTAGTAACGGTTTTATCAGATTGTATGACAAGTCCTGCAAAAAGGTACGCCTCACAATTTTTTCATGGCTCACGTTCATTTGGTTGATAACAAGAGCGTTGATACCAGCAATATTCATCAAATCAAAAAATACTGTAAGTGGCCATCAGCGGCAGTTCCGTAGAACACTTTACTGCTTGCACATTTTATCAACAACGTCAACACCACACTTCGTACGATTATAAAAAGTAATTATTTCTGGTTTGCATTCTTCATGCGTATCGGGATCAATTGCTGCATCGTAATGCATTGTTGAGAGTAATGTGACCGACTTTTTTCTTTTTGGGACATATGAAACAAGTGTCGCGTCTTTCTGAAAGCCAAAAATTGAACTCTTGATTTCTCTATCTTTAGAAGCCTTAAATTCCTTAGGTATTGCAGGTCTATTAGCTTTCATTGTACCCACAACAGTGATTTTCTTCTGCAACAATTCCCTAGCTAGAGGTAGGTTCGTAAAATAATTATCCATTGTAACATTACAACTCAAACCGTAAAGTGGCTCCAGAAGTCTATGGACAACATCATTCACCCTGTTGGACTTTTGAAACGGACCTTCAGGCTGTGCTCCAACGTAGATTTCAAAGTTGTATAGATACGGAAACTTTGTATCCACTACCATGAAGAATTTTATTCCGAATTTATCTGGTTTGTTCGGTATATACACGATAAATCCGCAACGACCTCGAAAACCCACAAGTTGTTCATCCAACGTCAAATAGTCACTGGAAACGAAATTATTGCGGCAATTGACAGTGAATAAATCTACAACTTTTCTTATTGGGGCCAATTTATCAAATTCTCGGCGTTGAGCTCTGTTAGTGACCTCGTCAAATCTTATAGTTCTCAAAAGAAAACGAAATCTATTTATTGACATCGCCGTGTATACTATTTCTAATGCCGTGCCTTGAGAGTTATTCCAAAAATCTTTTAGGTTCCGACGCCCATTTCTGGATACTCCAATAACATACAACAACCCCAGAAAAGCTCTCATTTCAATAGAATCGGTGGGTTTAGCATCCCGGTCTCTTTGAAAGTTGTCTTATTTTGCCAATAATGTCCTGTGTAAAAAATAATTCAAAATTCGACACCGTATCCTTGGCTTTCCTAGCTGCTTCTCCTTTTGGGCCTGATCGTATTACCCGAATGTTATGGGCTCGAGTTCGAGTAGCTGGTGGTACATTTTTTGACCAAATTGTACCATTTGGTCATTTGTAGGCTGATGGTCTTCTACCAAACAATTTCGCGAGAGGTATATTATCTGATTCCGAAAAGTCGTCAAATCCCCTTTCGAATTCTTGAATGTCCACCTCACGCTCACGAACCATGTTTTCAAAATCCGGTTACGGTCCAAGTTCCTCTTCTTCACTGTCAATTGGATCATCGAAGACATCATCAGTCTCCATCTCCAAAAGCCATCTATCTAGGTCTGAATTATTCATGATGAAAAACCTTTATTTTCTAAGAAAACAGAAACAGAAATCAAAACAAATCGGTACACGAATACTCGCACGGACTACTTAAGCTTACCTAAATTTTAACACGTATACTCGCGCGGACTACTATGGTAGACAAGTGACTTTAGCATTTAATTACATAACAATGCAATCGCGAACACGTGAAGTGACATACTGACCTGTTGACAAATTTAGTTGATGAGGCTTATCTGAACTGACACTAATCTGACATAAAAAACTGTTAAGTTATGAAGAAAACTGTTACTGTGGTCTACTATAGTAGGCCACGCGTGCACTCCAGTGTTAATAAAGCTACTACTACTACTTTTTAATAAAGATTACTACTTTTTTAGTAAAAATAAACACAAAACTGTAGGATTATTCTTAATTCCTTTATTAATTCTTTATTAAGTTTTATGATGTAATATTTATAAGATAGTAGGTATCATAAAATTATAATATTTTTAATTAAATTATACCTAGAAAATTGATTTGAAAATAATTAATGAATTATGCAGGCAGAAATAAATAAATCCGCATCAATATATAAATTTAATACTATTTTTAAAATGCCGTCCGGTTTATATTTTGTCTTTAAACATTTGAGTTAACCAATTTGTTCTGAAATTTATTATGATTGGCCCCTAACTTGAAGTTTTGACCCGCACTTAGTAAAGTTTGTACGTAAATTCGTATACTTGAATTGTAGATATCCAGGTTTAATTTTTTTGACGAAACGGGACTTAGAGGTTTTTTAAGGTATCTAAAATATCTATGGGTAGTACCCGTAGCGTGATGGTTAGTGCGTTGGACTGTCATGCAAGGGGTCTTGGGTTCAATCCCTGCCTGTGCCATCTAACTTTTTTCACGAGTACTGCCTCTTGCGAGGAATTGACAAATCCTCCAAGAGTAATTCTTGTCAAGAAAAGTGCTTTCTCAAATTAGCCGTTCGGATTCGGCATATAAACTGTAGGTCCCTTCCATCTCTGACAACATTACACGCACACAGGAATGGTTGAGAGTTGTAAGTCACTAGGCCCTGGTTCTTCATGAACTGTTGCGCCACCTAATTTATTTATTTTTAAAATATCTATGGCTTTAAAAAAAAGCAAACAAGTATGGATATTTTACCGATTATGCTAAGATATTTGAAAGAGTGAGTTAGAGTGGATCTAGACTTTTAATTAACGAGGGCCTCACACACACATAAAGACGAGTTTTTAGGTAAATACCTCTTAAAAATGTTCTTTAATGTTCTGTAAAGGTGGCTGACAAAATTGCAATAAGATAATGTGTATCTTAAAATTACATTTATATTTTGAAGTGAAAGTGTGAAAGTTAGCCAGAAAAGTTTGATCTTTTTTCCTAGGACAATAAAACGGAATTTAAAGCGAAAAAATGTATGGCTGTTTTTGCCGTATTTTCTTCTGATGCAATTTCCGAGTGTCTATTATTACCTACTATTATTTTCAATCTGTTTACTACTAGTTTGGAGCTACTGCTTGAAGACAAATTTTAAAAAACTACTGTTTGGGTGAACCTTTTGAAAATATTTTGATCAAGAATAGTGGCACACAAAAAAAAAGTGGCAGAATCTCTCCTCACTTCAATCGAGAGATTCGAAGCTTTTATATTAAATTAAATAAATATGAAACATAGCCATAGCCATTAGTTTAACGAAAGTTTCACTTTAGTTGTTTTTGGGACATTTATATTCGTGAAATTCATGTAGATTTCTTCAAAATTTATAAGCTTATGTATTTAATGAATAATCAATCTTTTAATACAAAAAAAAACACTTTATGAAAGCCCAACACTCAAAAAATTAGATGGAATTAAGGACGAGTTTCAGAAATGGAAATGCAATTTCAGTTTGTGTTAAGAAAATGAAAACTGTTTTTCCCAGAATATAATATTATATTGACAATTTCTTGCTCCAGTTTTCTTCTTAAGGGTCTTAAGGTTCTCAAAAAAGATTGAAATAGACCTGGATTTCCGATTTATATTGTGTTCTTGGTCCAGTAATCAGTAGAACTTTTTGCAACAAAGAACTAAAATACAAATTTAATTTGTATATGTATATACAAAATAAATAATTTTAAATATAAGGGTCATGATCAAATTACAAATTCCGATTAGGTTTGAATTCAATGGAATTCCTATTAAAATTAAAAAAAAACATATTTTTCCATAGAGGGAGGTGGTTCCGCCATTGAGAGTGAGTCAATCCACTTAAATGAGAAACTAAAAAGTTTCTTTCAAGTTAAGTTTTAGTCACCTCTGGTGTCCCTCTATTTAGCCATGTTGCAATTTTTCTTTCGCGGTAATTATTGTTATATAAAATAAAATCAAAAAAACGAAATTAAGAAAAAAAATGAAACTAAAAATGAAATTGAAATAAACAACAAGAAACAATTCGACCGCGCGAAATAAAATGAGTAAATGTGCCGATCTGTCAAACAACAGCGGCGAAGAAGCGAGAGGCAAATTGCAACAAGCAGCAAATAAAGTGCTGCCACTACGACTAGCTCAGAAAGGGGTGGGTTCAGCGAATGTAAATTAATCGACGATTCGATTAATTTAAGTTGCTGATGATTGTGATATCAATTTGATATCAAAATTATTAATTTAATTAGTGATTGCCACAGGGGCGTTCTTACGTTTCGTAAGAAAGAGGGCGCCAGCAATTTTTTTTCCTGAAATAAAAAAAAAGGAAATTGCAAACCTTAACAAAGAACAAACCGAAATGAAATAATAAAACCACTGTATAAGAAATAGAAAGAACAAAACGGATACCTTTTTAGATAGATTTATTAACTTAAATATGCCTGAGAAACCTCAGGATCTTTTCCAAAAATTAAAATGAAAGATTTCATAGACAATGGACCGTTAAGGTCTTAATTCCCATCAATTAAATTGGGATAACGAAAAATTCAAAAAAAAAACGATTTAGGTAACACCGAATCAAAAATTTTACTTATCTTTTTTTTCTGAAAAATCCCCAACTAGGGTTAGGTTAGGTTTAATGGGCTGACAGTTGATGTTGTTACCATCACACTTAGATCAATGTAGATCCATTGTGGTACCCCGAAGTGTTGGAAACTTCCTGAAAAGATATAATAACCTATGAATCATGTGGTTCGTTAAACCATTTAGAGGCCTTGACAAAATTTAGTAAGCTTTTGCCTGGCAGTTCTGATAGTTCCTCCAGTTCATTAAAGAAAAAGTTGCCTAGAGTTTTCTTCCTAGCAAGACAAAGCGAAGGACAGTGGCAGAGAAAATGAGTAGTGTCTTCATGTTCGTTTTCATCACCACAGCCTCTACAAAGGTCATCAGTACTGAGCCCCATCTTCTTCTTATGGTAGCCGAGTAGGTTGTGACCTGTAATGATGCCGATAAGGGATCTTAGGGAGGGCTTATTTAGATTTAAGATCCAGTCGGATCTTTTCTTATCGTATCTAGGCCATATCTTCCTGGTGTTAACACAGGTTTCTAGCAGATTCCATCTGTCATTGGATTTTTGAAGGGTGGTTTTACTGACGTTAAGTTTCAGTTCACATAACGGTATTCCTATATGGTGGTCTATTCGAGAGGGTTCCAGTGTGGAACCCTCCCTAGCAAGTTCATCCGCCTTTTCGTTGCCTGGTACATCACTGTGGCCAGGAACCCAGCAGAGTCTTACGTTATGCTGTGTGCCAAGAACCTTTAGCTCTTCGCAACAGCAAGAGACAAGCTTTGACTTGATTTGGGTGGCAGAGATAGCTTTTATTGCTGCTTGGCTATCAATGAAAAAAGTGATGTCCGCGTGTGATATCGCCATCATGGATAAATGTTTAGCAGCGTTTTTCACTGCCAAGATCTCAGCTTGGAAGACGCTGCTATAGTCAGGGAGCCTGAATGCTTCGGCAAGGTTGAGGCTTTCAGAGTAAAATCCTGCACCTACTCTACTATCCATTTTAGAGCCATCGGTGTAGATGGTAATGGTTGAGTCGTTGGTGTAGGGCTCATTATTTTCCCAATCTAGTCTATTTGGGAACTTGGTCCTAAAGGATTTGTTGAAATCCAAGTAGGGGCTCATATAATCTGTGCAGATATTTTTGTCTACGTATTTCGTAAGAATAGCTGCGTGGCCCCTCTGGCCAGATGTTAGTTTGACTGAGCCTGAGGGCGCTGTATGCTGCTGATTCTTGAACGAATAGATCTATCGGGGGGAGGTTGAGGATCGTTTCTAAGCCTGCAGTTGGGGTTGTCCTCATCGCCCCACTGGTACAGATACAAGCCATTCTCTGTACTTTGGTAAGTGTTTTTTGATTTGTGGATTTCTCCAACGCTTTCCACCAAACCAAACTGCCATAAGTTAGAATCGGTCTGACTATGGCAGTGTACATCCATATTACTATTTTGGGGTTCGGTCCCCAGTTTCTACCCAGAATCTTGTTACATGAGTAGAGTGCGATTGTGGCTTTCTTATATCTTTCTTGGATATTTGGACCCCAATTGAGTTTTTTATCCAGTATAACTCCGAGGTATCTAGCTCGATCGGAGATTTTTAGTGTTGTATTGTCTATTTTTGGTATTATAAACGGAGGGATCTTCCTCCTGTTTGTAAAAAGAACCAGTTCTGTTTTAAGGGGGTTTACATTAAGACCGCATTTTTTGGTCCAGTTACTGACCTTTGATAATGCGTTTTGTAATTGGTCACTGATAGTGGTAAGGTATTTACCCGTCGCCAAAAGCGCTAAGTCATCAGCGTAGGCTACCACTACTGTACCGTGGTTCCTAAGTTTTATTAGGATCTCGTTCATCACTAAGATCCATAATAATGGTGAGAGAATTCCCCCTTGCGGGGTTCCTCTAGATGCGTACATCTCTAAATGTGCGTTACCAATCTCACTATGTATTAGTCTGTTTTTCAGCATACTCATGATCCATTTGATAACTACTTCTTCTATGTGTTGATCGTTAAGTGCTTTCTCGATTGCATAACTGTGGACGTTATTGAAGGCTCCTTCAATGTCCAGGAATGAAGCAAGAGTATATTCCTTAACGTCAAGTGATTTTTCTATTGTTCTAACTACGCAGTGTAGTGCCGTTTCTACACTTCTACCTTTTGTGTAGGCGTGTTGAAAGGGTGATAAGGTCTCCGGTTTTAAATTACTGCGGATGTGTATGTCGATAAGTCTTTCTAGTGTTTTAAGTACAAAAGACGTAAGACTAATAGGTCTGAAGTCCTTAGGTTCAGTATGGCTGGGTTTGCCGGCTTTTGGTATAAACACGACTTTTACTTCACGCCATGTCTTGGGAACATACCCCCATTTAATGCTACTTTGAAAGATGTTTATCAGGTGTGGGGCGATAAATTCAGTGCTCTTTTGCAGCATCATTGGGAAAATGCCGTCTAGGCCTGGAGATTTATAAGGGGAGAAAGAGTTAATAGCCCAGTTTAGCTTCTCCTCCGTTATAACATCCGTCGGTATTTCATACTCGAAGATTGAAGAGTAATCTGGTTCGCGTTCAGGGCTAGGTTTACTACCTGGGAAGTGAGTTTCAATCAGGAGTTCTAGACTTTCGCGACCTGATTCAGTCCAGCCGTTTCCGGGTTTCATTAGTGAACCAACAGAAGCGGAGGTTTTCGAAAGGATTTTCCTGAGCCTAGCTGACTCGTTGGTACACTCGATATTACTGCAGAAATTTTTCCACGAGCTCCGTTTGGCTCGTTGGGTTTCTGTTTTGAATTTTCTTTGACTAGTCTTATAACAGTCCCAGTCACTTTCGAGTCTTGTTCTTTTTGCAGCATTGAAAAGTTTTCTTGTTTCTTTTCTAATGTTGGTTAGTTCTGTTGTCCACCAGGGGGGTTTTCTGTTTTTATTCACAGTTTTTTTGATTGGACAACTGGTTTCAAACGCCTTACGCAGAGTCGCAGTGAGATTCTCTGTCGCCTTCTCTAGACTGTCTGGTCCCAGAATGGCGCTGGTGTTGACGTGCTTTATGTTATTTCTTAAAAAACCCCAACTGGTTATATTTGTTTTTCCTTTCCTTTCCTTCTCTAGTTTATTTCTCCTTCCTTATTTTTCTTTAACCACGACACTAATTTTTTTTTTATAATTTTTCTCAATCCTTTTTTTTCACAAACTTCGTTCGAAATCACAAAATATTTACTTCTAATCTGTTCACTTTAAATGTTTGCCAAGAATTGACGGCCAGATTCCAAGATCTGTCCTGTCTCTTCTATTTCGTCTCCCGCCATTTTAGCTTTCAGCCAATATGGAGTGGCGGATTTCGATCACATCATCAACAGCCAATCGGAGATCGGCTTGTTGATCTCAACTTGTGATGAAATACTCGCGATCCTGCTTACTCGCCATTTCCTCTCACAGTTAAATGCAAGTCATCCTGGAATTCGCCGCCCGCTGGATTCACTTCCAGGTCACGACGATTCCAGGAGCTGCATTCAGCCACCCCCACTTTCTACTTTGAGATCGAACAAGGATTAGTTAGTTTTTTTTTTTAGTTTAAATGACTTCTTTATTTCTTAGAATAATAACATTTCATAATATTAATTTCTAAAGCCTAATTGGTATGGCCTTTTTGGCCGTCTACCAGAGTGACATATTATAATATGAATTCATTGAAAAAATATAGAAATTGTTAAAATTTGTTTTGTTTACTATTTTATATAATTAAAAATCCTCTTCAATAATAGCTTTTCTATAACGCAGTGCTGTGATAACATAGTTGTAAAGTCCATCCCATCCCTGGTCGCCGTTGAGTATGCTGATCATTTCTCCTTCTTCCAAGTTGCGTTTGTTGAAGTATCTCAACCGAATTTCAATCAGAACAGGACATATTGCAATAAAATGAAATGTATCTTCACGCGCTTTCAAGTTACATAGACTACACAGTAAAGGCAGATCTGGTCGGTGGGGTACAAAGTTGAGACTGAGCAACTCTCCTCTTGCTTTGAAAATAATATTTATTTTATTTAATGAGTTCTTATTTAGAAGGTACGAGTTCTGTTGAAGGTTATAGTTAAGACGATTATAGTAGCATCTAAACAGAGCAAGGATTACGAAATTTAAAATTGAGAAAAACTTTAACTTAACTTTAACTTTTTTAAAAATCGCGCGAAAGGAAAGAACAAACAAAATAGTTACCATTTGGTATCTGTAAGCTAAACCCCGAACTAAATTTCTCGAAACTTAACAGTCCATAAGTCTATGAAATCTGTTTCAAGTATTACAATCTTTCTTTTTAAAATGAACATACTCAACGTTAAAAAAGTTAACAATATAAGCAAAAGAAATAAAATATGTACCAAATGAATTTAACCAAAAACATAAATTTACAATTTTCATAAAACTTTAAGTTGGGCCGTAGGCCATTCTCCATTTGGAGTAACTTCTCGCGCAAGTTTTCCGTACGCACCCACCAGACCGTCCATCGGGTTTGGTTTCACTTGAATGGAAACCAACCTTCTTTTGAAACCTGAAATGAGACTTGGTATTTTTTTTTTCTCACGAAAATGACAGAGAGAACCATGGTCAGAAGGACTATGGCCGTCCCGCTCTCTCTCATCCTCGTGTAGAAGGAATTGTGACATTTGTCAAATTGAATATTGTAAACAAAACGAAGTGGATGCAAAATGCATCGTCTTAGTTAAAAATTAAAATTAATTACAAAAAGAACTTGTTGCGTTGATTTATAACGCAACAGCCATCTTGGGCCGCTTTTCTTTTTAAAATTTATCAATGGCATAACCTGATGCATACATTCTTAAATTCAGCTCAACTTCTATTTCCTAATGGTTTCAAGTTTTTCACATAAGTTTAATGTTTAAATGATTTTTATATTTTATAATATCGAACCCTTCCCGCCATTTTATCGTAAGCGATATTTTCTATAAAAAAGAAAACTTAATTATTAAATTTTTTTAGTAACACAGCCTTCGTGGCTATTGTCATGTCTTAACTTAAGCATAATTAATAATTAATAATACTGACTATGGGTACAAGTTGTTTCAAGGAACAGCAATAGGCTTTTGATTTGTCGTTTATGATAAAATTTATTTTGGCGCTTACGATAAATTGGCGGGAAAGGCTCGATATGATTTTCAAAAACTAATACAGCACCCCACACTGCAACCTAATTGCATTAAAACCAGAACCCTATGCTCATAGAAGAATAAAGCAGTTATTAAAGTCGGCCACAGTGATGAACCTTAGCTTTATGTTTATACTAAATAAAGGGCACGATTCTATCGTTCGAACTCGCACTTAAATTTTTCGAAATTTTGATTTGAAAATCGTTAGAGTTTTTTTTTTTGTAAACAATTTTAATACTTTTTTTAAATAAAAACAAGGACATTTTTGATCATCAAATATTATATATTATTATAAAAACAATATAAGAGCTTCTGCAGAAAAAAATTATTGAAATCCGTTCAATAGTTTATGAGAAAACAAAATAACGGTTCTATGGGGATACCCTTGTGGAGAAATACCTACCAAAATATTTTTTTTATTTAAAAAAAAGCCGAATTACGAACAAATTTTTTAAAGAGACTTCAAAGAAAATATATCGGTTT
The DNA here is from genome assembly GCA_920104205.1 of Eupeodes latifasciatus. NCBI lineage: Eukaryota > Metazoa > Arthropoda > Insecta > Diptera > Syrphidae > Eupeodes > Eupeodes latifasciatus. Next base: position 376,085,551 of record OV049924.1, read on the forward strand.
GTTTCGGAGAAAATACGAATTATTCATTTTTGACCAACAAATTTCTATGGTGACTACAGTTATTTTAAGTCTTAAACAAAAATGAAAAGAATAGGCTCAAAACCTTAATTTCCAAATTTGAAGTCAATCGATCCAATAATGGTTTGAACTGTAGGGGCCAGGACAGACAGACGGACGACTTTTTCTTCGATTTCTCTACTATCGTAATGTCATGTTTGATTAAAATCTCGAGTTAGAAATTTTTTACAAATGCAAAACTTGCCATATAGTTTCTTTATTTTTTTTTTTGCCAAGCATAAAGGAAGTATTTAGGGTATTGAAATGAGTTTTACAGTTGTCTCCGAATTTAGCAGCTGTATGAACAAAGTCGTTTTTATAGAAGAATTAGATGTTAAAGTTATTGAATAGTTGGGTTAGAACTGCACTTTAATCTTTTCTAAAACTTTCTTGTTATAGTTCAAATTTTTTGTAGTTTAATTTTGTTGGATTTTTTTTTAAGTAAATATATTTTATTTATCTTTTTTTCCTTAATAAGATAAAAAATAATCATTCCGCAATTGAAAAATATCGATATTTCATATCTCTGAAGAAAAATACGAATTTTGTGTTTAGCTCCTCTGAATAAATATATTGACAAAATTAATTCTTACGATTCAGATTAAATTTTGTACAAGAACATATGTAAATATTATGCTAACAAAATTACATCTTAGTTTATTTCTTCAAAAAAAAATATTAACACGTTTGATAAAGTTTTAGGTGTAATCTCTTCACAAACAACTTTTCGGAATTCCAAAAAACAAATTCTCAAAAATTATTTATTACAGATATGGATTTAAAATGTGTACCTAATATTACGTAAGTCACTTTAAAAATATCTGTTATTTTTATTGGGCTTAATATTATACCTGAATTTTTCTAATTAAAGGGATTTAATCATTTGATCATGTTTACTGCAGGTACTACTACCTGGATTTAATAATTACTTATCCTTTTTTAATTATTATGTACTTACTTATTTTACAAATATATACTACCTGTAGATGAAAAATTAAACACATATAAACTATGGGAGAAATTGAAAGGATATAAGTCAGTTAGAAACTAACAAACGATACAGACTCACGAAGAGAAACAAATAATCTAATTATTTTGTTCTTTAAATTCATATTTTATTTTAACTTTTAAAAATAATAAACAAACGCTATGAATCATTCAGTAAAGAAAATTACCCACACTCCTAAGGAACAACGTAACTCAAATAAGTCAAACTTTCGCAACCATCAGCGGTACCAAACTAGAAATACTCAGGAGTGGAGAAAATCCAGTGAAGTTTCCAAACTAAATCAAAGTCATCAAAAAAGTTGGAGAGCTTTGAACGCATCCCAAAAGCAACCGCAACAGCGACAAGTTTATCATGAAGAATCAAAAGAACGGAGTCATTCACCAAACTTTGCAGTCCAACATACGAACCATAATAATTATGTGCAACCGTCTTCAGACTCTCAACAAACAAAAAATATATTCAGCGCCGAATGGACCTACAGCTTTGCCAATTCAAATACTTCTCCACAACCTCAAGCCATAAACTCTATGTCACCAGTATTATATGACCAAACCGGCGATGATGAAGATTGGATTATTTTTGGATTTCAGGGAGTAGAAGCAATCCATCACTTGAGTGTTCTTGAAATTCAAGACCATATTAAAAAATGTGCTGAAATTAAGCAGAGGAAACATCAAAGATTACTCCATAACAGAGATTTAGAAGAAAATAAACGAATAACATCAAATGATATTCCAAGATCATCATTGCCACCAAATTTTTCATCACCTCTTATAGTCGGATCAGATGAGTCAGTTGCCAAGAGACTTATTTGCACAGGATGGGGATATAATACCAAATAATTTCATATAATATTTAAAATTGTAAATAAACTTAGTATTAAACTTCTTAATTAATTTACCCTGTGAATTTTTAAATCAAATACATCTTTTGAAATAAAAAATATATCATTACTAAATTAACAGCTTTGTTTTTTATCACATTTTCGAAACAGTTGTATAAAATTATCCTTGAATGTTTAATAATATGTGCAACTATTGCATTCCTACCTCGCTTTATCCCTCTATTCACAAATATAAATATGTTGGACCAAATCATTTTGCAAATGTCTAGAAACATTAAAAAAGCTGATATATTCGCCCCCCCCCCTAGAAAAACTCTATTTTTTTCATATCTTAACAATTTCAACTTGACTCGCATATGGATAGAGAATATGACAACCGAACGCCGCGCCGCGGCGTATATAGATTACATAGAAACAAAAATCCTCCGCAAAAATCGAAATTCACTTAAGCTAAGTATGGAGAAATATCACGGAAAAATTGGGAAAAACTTGTTTCGAAAATATTTCAAATTGCACTCACGACTCACGATATACTAATGTATCGATTCAGCTATGGAATTTTTATAACTTTTCGCAACGTCTTTCAAAATTATCTAGGACCAGCCAAAAAGTGTTCTTGCTTCATTGCATCTAGAGACAATTCGATTTTTCTCAAAATTTTATCGAATATTGAAAACAATATTTCTTATAAAATAAAATTAGTTCGAAACCAATATCTTAATTTTTTTGAAAAGATATTTGAGTCGAAAGTCTATTTTTTACTTTTATTATTTTTTTTTATCTTTTTTCTTTTTCGTACAAAAACTGTCAATTCGATTTTTCTCAAAATTTTACCAGATGTCAAAAACGTTATTTCTCGTTGTATAAAATTATTTTGGAGATGAATCTTTTTTCTTCTTAAAATATTCGAGATAACAAATATTTTTTTTCAGTTTTTTCGATTTATAGGTACAGAAAACAGTTAGTTGGAATTTTTTCCAAAAATATATTAGTTTGGTATCACGTTGCAATATATAATATAGAATTTAACTCAAGTTCATATTTGATGGTTTTTGGTCTCCCGTTGTGTGTTGATATAAGATATATAAAATCAAAATGATTTGTTTTTTTTTTTAAGTTATTTTATTTCAATATAAATAAAAAACTTAAACAGAACATATAAATTATAAATAATTTTATTTTTGCGACGCGTTTCGGAATTATTTTTCCATCTTAGGGCGTTAATGGTGTTGACTGTTTGATGCTGATGATTGTGCATTCGTCTCATTTTATCCTGTTGTCTTCTATTTTATTGTTGTCGTTAATTTATTTTATTTTATTTCTTTGTTTTGTTTTATCTTGCGTGTTTTAATGCTGTGTCAAATAATATGTTTGGTTTTAGAATTAGTTTGTCAATATATTTTATCACAACATAACCCTCACCAATCAAAAATAACATCATACTCGCGATATGTTGACGATACATTCATCATTTTCAATGGCACATTAAGACAAATAGATTTATTTAAAACATACATAAATAACATAAATAACAACATTAAATTCACCACAGAAATTGAAATAGACAACGAAATAAACTTTCTAGACATAAACATAAAGAAAAACAACAATAAGTTAAAGTTCAAAATATATAGAAAACCAACAACAACTGATATAACGATTAACGGGATTCACATCACCCCTTCACGCAAAAAATGTCAGCCTACAACGCGCTTATCCAAAGAGCATTAACAATTCCTATGGATGTAATAGGGCCCTTTCACACCAAACGAATCCGAATCAATCAGAATCACTCCGAATCAAGTTGAATCTGATTGACCAAGATTCGGCTTCGAGCGCTCCGTTTAAATGTGAAGGGATTCTTTTCCCGCCTTCAGACCGGACGAATCTGGTTCAATCAGGTTTGATTCGTGGTCGCACTTGATTCAACCTGTCGGATTCCTTGATTCTTGATTCTTGAATCAACAACCATACGAGATGGACGTGGAGTTATTAATTTTAAAAGTTAAAGAAAATAGTGCGATTTATGATTCAGGTTGATTCAGCTGGTGTGAAAGAGTGGAGATGACGAATCAGATTCAACTTGATTCAGAGTGATTCTGATTGATTCGGATTCGTTTGGTGTGAAAGGGCCATAGACTACAAAAATGAAATAGACACAATTAAATACATAGCAACAAAAAATGGATATGACGTCAAAACAATAGAAAAACTAATAACAAAGAGAAAAAGAAAAATCTACAACAAAAACAACATTACAAATAATGGCGCAGGGACATAAGGCCCAGGGACATAACGCCCAAATTTTTTTTTGGGACTTATGTCCGACCCGAGTGGGACATAAAGCCGAAATTTAATTTGGGCCCTAAGTCCCACCCAAGTAAGACCTAAGTCCCAAATTTGTTTGTTAAAAATGGGACATTGTCCCCAAATTTTTGCAGAGCCAAAAATGAATATAAAGTTTTTGTATTTTAATACAATGAACAATAATTTTTTGATATGGTGATAATACAAAAATTAGGAAAAACAAAAAAGTTTATTTTCAACATTATTTGCGGGATCTCAGGATTTTTCGGGGTCACACCCGCTCACGCAACTCCGTTTCTCCGCTTAGTGTTTGTAAAGTCGCCAGGCAGGCGCCTATATCAACAACTTCTTTCAATAAAAGCACCTGTGGGTGGCCCGCTTCGCGGGTTCTCAGGATTTTAACTCCCTTTTTCGGGGTCACACCCACTCACGCAAATCCGTTGCTCCGCTTAGGGTATGTAAAGTCGCCAGGCAGGCGCCAATATCAACAGCTTTTTTGAATAAAAGCACCTGAGGGTGGCCCGCTTCGCGGGTTCTCAGGATTTTAACTCCCTTTTTCGAGGTCACACCCGCTCACGCAACTCCGTTGCTCCGCTTAGGGTATGTAAAGTCGCCAGGCAGGCGCCTATATCAACAACTTCTTTCAATAAAAGCACCTGTGGGTGGCCCGCTTCGCGGGTTCTCAGGATTTTAACTCCCTTTTTCGGGGTCACACCCGCTCACGCAACTCCGTTGCTCCGCTTAGGGTATGTAAAGTCGCCAGGCAGGCGCCAATATCAACAGCCTTTTTGAATAAAAGCACCTGTGGGTGGCCCGCTTCGCGGGATCTCAGGATTTAAACTCCACAAAACAAAGTCTTGTGGTATTGAAGTGCTCCAAGTTGTGTCATTTAGTAATTCTTATTAAGTGGGACATTAGCCCCAAAATTTTTATTTGGGGCTTCGGTCTTACTTGGGTGGGACTTAGGGCCCAAATAAGATTTCGGTTTAATGTCCCACCGAAGTGAGACATGAGCCCCAAAAAAAAAAGTTGGGAGTTATGTCCCTGGGCCCTATGTCCCTGCGCCGCAATATACACATCAATAGAATACACTAATACATTACCCGAAATAATACAAAAACAATTTCAAAAGATCAACATAAACATATCATTTAAACCAATAACAACATACAGAAGTTAACAAAACAGAAAAATAACTATGACCCGAAATTGTCACCAGGTGTGTACAAAATAAAATGCAACGACTGTGATAAATACTACATTGGACAAACTGGACGCACATTCTATGAAAGATTTAACGAACATAGACCAAAACAAAACACAAAATCCAATTTTGTATTACACCTGATTAACAACACCCATAATTACACCAATTTTGACAATAACATAATTCCGATGCACCATTGTAAGAAAGGGAAAATATTAGACGCCATATAAGAGTATGAAATATATAAAGCATATAAAACAGAAAAAGACAAACTACTAAATGACAAACTAATTCTAAAACCAAACATATTATTTGACACAGCATTAAAACACGCAAGATAAAACAAAACAAAGAAATAAAATAAAATAAATTAACAACAACAATAAAATAGAAGACAACAGCATAAAATGAGACGAATGCACAATCATCAGCATCAAACAGTCAACACCATTAACGCCCAAAGATGGAAAAATAATTCCGAAACGCGTCGCAAAAATAAAATTATTTATAATTTATATGTTGTGTTTAAGTTTTGTTATTTATATTGAAATAAAATAACTTAAAAAAAAAAAAACAAATCATTTTGATTTTATATATCTTAACTCAAGTCTCTAGCGTTCGTGAGATATTTAGGGTTAACCAAATTTTTTTTTAAATTGCTATGGTAAAAAAACCACCCACGCAATTTTCTTGGGGCCCTTTCTGCATTATTATCTGTATAACAAAATTTATTTGAAGTCGATATCTCTTCTGGTTCTTGAGGTATGGACGACGAAAAAAACGTCGCGAACGTACGTACACGCACGCACAGACATCTCTCTAAAAATCCTTTATTTCGACTCTAGGGACCTTAAAACGTCGAGAAATGTCAAAATTTTCAATTTGCCAAATCGAACCAATTACAATAACTTCCTATGGGAAGTTAATAATTATTTGACTAGACAAAAAATTTTATTTGCTCCTATAAATTCATACAAAGCTGAATGTGGGTGAACTTTAATTCTGCAACTTAATGCTTCCTAAGAAAATTGGCCTAGTTTTGGACTAGTGCATAACAGTTTCAGTGAGCGTGCTTTCAAGAATACATTTGTTTTGCAAGGCTTAAGTTTTTTTAAGTTGTATGGGAACACATTATTATTATACACAAAAGAAGACATTTTTTGATTTTTCTTATGATCCCGTTTTTTACTATCCCGATTTTGCAAACAAAATTAAACAACTAGTTTTGATTGCAAAATCGAAATTATAAAAATATTATTTATTAATATTAATAAAAATGAGAAATTTGTTTAAATTCATTTTTTTGTAACCTATAAAAGAAGTATTTACGGTATTGAAATGAGTTTTTACATTTGTCTCCGAATCTAGCAGCTGTATGAAAAAAGTCGTTTTTATAGAAGAATTAGATGAGCCAAATTTTGTTTTCAAAGAAATCACAAAGTTATTGAATAGTTGGTAAAGAACTGGGGTGCCAGCACGTAACTTGATACAACCGAGGATTGTCCATCGTCGATCAACTCGAAACAAATTATTTTTGATAGCACGTAATTTGAGACGAGTTCCATTGTGACTTTTACTTAAAAAAGTCATTGTGAACTATAAAATGAAATGTCAAATGACTTTTCTTTGACGATAACTAATTTCTGTCGAGTGAAAACTTTTGTTTCAAACGTCAATTTGAAGTTTGTGTGCTGCCGAATCTGGCGAAACAATCGAATCGAGGACACTCGATTGAACCAAAATGAGTGCTGCCAATGCTCGATTGTATCGACTAAACTCGGTTGTATCAAGTTACGTGCTGGCACCCCTGCACTTTAATATTTTCTAAAATTTCTTGTTATAGTTCAAATTTTGTGTATGTAGTTTAATTTTGTTGGAATTTTTTTTGAAGTAAGAACATTTTATTTATCTTTTTTCCTTAATAAGATAAATAAAAATGATAATTCCGCAATTAAAAAATATCGATATTTCATAACTCTGAATAAATAAACGAATTTTGTTTTTAGCTCCTCTAAATAAATATATTGCCAAAATTAATTCTTACGATTCAGATTAAATTTTGTACAAAAACAAAATTACATCTTAGTTTATTTCTTCCAAAAAAAATATTTACAAGTTATGTTGATATAATTGATATGGTTAAAGTTTTAAGTATAATCTCTTCACAGTAACTTTTCAGAATTCCAAAAAAAAAAAAAAACAAATTATCAAAAACTATTTATTACAGATAGTCAAAGTCTTGATCTCATTACAGACAGTCGATGCACTTCTTGCTATTGTTTTCATTATAAACGTCCAATGCTCTCATTGTAATTTTCTAACTACAAAGTCTGATTTGATTAGTTGCGGTGTTTGCAATTCCGGTTTTCATATGAAATGTACTAAAATCAGTGATTCTGATCGGATCGCGCTCGAATCGAGTGATGATTTATTTTGGAAGTGTGAAACATGTAAAAGCATTTCATTTCTTGGTTGCATCCCAAAGATCAAAGAACTCTATACTTTTTTTGTTGACCATAGTTCAGAATTTGATAATCTTGCTTACGGCCCCTGAACAAAAAAACAACAATAAACGATTACAACTTTTCAAAGAGAAATCCATCATCATCTCCCAGAACATTATCTTCTTCGTTAACCAAAAACACCCGCTCGCTCTCACCATCTCCTGCTGTGAAAAGTGTTATTAAAAAGACACTTAAAGACAAAAAAAATCGGTTTCCGCATCGAAGCTCAACGCAAAAACAACTAGCAATTCGAACTCTTCAATAATACAGAGTGACGATTTTGCTGCTGCGTGTGATGTGAAAGCTGCGAATAAAGGTAATGATGATAATGTGATTGCTGCTGGGGTCTCGTTTGCTGCTGTGACTGGTGCATCTTCTCTGTTCGCTGCGCTGGTTCTGACAGAACTGATGAAAGCTTATTTCTAAGTAGTAACGATGTACGTAACTCTGATGACGTCAATAAACAGCTCAATGAAGAAAAAATAGTGATCATCATGTTGGTGGCGTTATTCCTTTGGCTGATAACGGGACAATCAATGGTGTTGTTGTAAATGATACTATTGGCTGCGTTCAATCTCGGACAGATAGGGTATCCGGGTACCTTTTTGTTAATGTTTTACGTGTAAAATAACAACTGATCAAAATCAGCTGATATGTCAAAAAGGAATCCAAAGGTATCCAAAAATTTCTGGGGTATGTAGGTAGGTATCTGACAGAACAGCTGATTCAACACATGGTTGAATTTCAAGAAACTTGATTTCACCTTTTTGTATTTGTTGGTAAACAAAAAGGTACAAAATGTTAGTTGAAGTTGTTTTTGAGGATGTTCTGTACGTAATAGACGATGAAGAAGCTTTTGCCTCCGAATTTTAGAAGGTAATTATGATCTATTTTTTTAAACTTCTAAATTGACTTATTTTGTTATCGTTTTGTATATGACCAATTTGCTAGGTCTTACCTCCAGTCTAGTGTCCAGAATTCTGAAGTTGAAGAACATCATCCTGTTCCAGAGGTAGAACAAAATACAGGTTAATGTATATTAATCTTGTGAAAATAAATAAATTTAACTTTTTTGTATGTATAAAAGCAAACATAGGCGGACAGCTTGTGGAGCTACAAGCAAATGAGGTCGCTGAAACCAAAGGTAAGTTATTCTTTCAGATGATTCAAAACCCCAAAGAAGAACCAATCTATTCCCTTTTTTTAAGGTTGGGAGCATAAATCCATTCTGCTCTTCTTGGAGGAGTACAGAAAGAGAAAGAACCAGCTTCGAGACCCAAAAATCCGGCGAAGAACAATTTTTCAAGAAAATGCTAAAGTTCTTCAAGAACACGGGTCAATTTTTGATGAGAAGGAGTTGGAAATAAAATTAAAAAATATGAAAAAGCGATACAACATTATCGTAGACTGGTCGAGTGCGAATGAATTGGCCATAGATGATGGCTGAAATTTACCTCAACGAGGCACAAGTTAGTGACACCGAAACAATAAGTTCCCTTGTGCCATCCTCTGGGGTCTATCCGAGTTTGACCTCGACCTCATCTTCGGTTGAGAGCCCTAGTCTACATCCAAGGAAAAGAAGCAGTGGAATGTCTGATTTCAAAAAAAAAATCGAAATCGAAGAAAAAAAATTAAAAGTAGCCGAGGGTATACTTGCTGAGTTGCAGGAACTCCAAAAGCTTAAAAAAGATAAATATAAGCAATAAAGCTGACAGTAAGTTTTTCTTTAAATTCGCAATATTAAAGTTAATTAAAAGTCTCTAACGTTAAATTTTTCAGAAGCCTGACAGAACGAAGTGCCGGATTTTTGTTTGTTTTATGAATAAAGTGAAGTTTTTTATAAATTTAAATAGTATAAGTTAAGTAAGTTAAGTAATACATATTGTTTTTTTCTTAGGTTAAGTTAATCAAGTGATAATTTTATTTTTTATTTATTGTTTTTTTTTTTTTTTATCGAACGGATGTACCTAATTTATTTTGTATCTCAGTATTAAATATATTACTTAAAAAAGAGTTAACAAATAATTCCTCTTTTCGTTTGTATTGGATGGAACCGTTCTATCATTTTCGATGATAATATTTTCGAATTCATCGCTTTCTGATATATCAAGCACAACATCGTGCATATCATCCGGACTATGTCTTTGTATATGGTTATGCAAAATACAACACGACGCAATTATTTTATTTGCCATCAATGGCTCCGCAACATCTTAATATTTTAGACGGCGAAATCGTGCTTTTAATAAACCAAATGTTCTTTCAATGGGTACTCGAGCACTACTGAGGCGACTATTGAAATGGACTTGTCTCGGTGTCAAGTGTCCATTGTCACGAAATGGTGTAACCAAATTATTTTGTATAGTATAAGCTGCGTCGTCGCCTAGTAAATGATATTCGCCAAATATAATTTAATCCATCTGATGGTAAAGGGGATTGTTTCGAAAAACTCTTGCGTCGTGTTGTCTCCCCGGGGCTCCAATGTGAACATCGGTGAAACAACAACGGTCATCACAAACACCTTCATAAAACGGAAAATGAAAATTATATGCATTTTTCAAACATTTAGCTTAAAAAAAAAATTGTCAAAAACCTCGCTATGTTAGGCTATTGACAAGCGGATAGGAAAGCAAATTGATAAAACCTTACCTTGCAAAATAATAGAGTGAGTGTTTTTTCGGTTATAATAATCAATAGGGTTTCGTAAAGGTTGTTTTATTTGTATATGGTAACCGTCAATTGCACCAACAACTCCTGGAATATAGCCTCCAGATTTTTCTCGGAATGCCTATTTTGGAAAATAATATCTTCAGACTTAACAATTTGATTAAGTGATATTGATGATGGGATTTTTCTTGAGAAATTATGTTGTAATGGTGAACAGTTGGCCATTTAATATACTCTCCGAGCAATGAAAATACAAATTGGAGAATTTCGCTGAATGCAAAATGAGCAGAACTCTTTGCTAAATTGAACCTGTCTCCAGCTGATAAAAAACTTTCTTGCTTACTCAAGATCCAAACAAAAAACAACAGTTTTTTTCTCCAAGTTAAAAGTTCTTTTATTTTGCTGCGCTTTGTGCAAGAGATCCTAATAATTTGAAATCGTTAATAAGCAATTCATTTGTTACGGTAAAATTTACCGTAACAATGACTTGCCTTCGATTCCTTGACTTACCTATTCCACTTTCTTTGCTGCTGCAAAATATTGGTGAGGTTGAGGGCAACCATGGTTCCATCAGCCAGTGGTGTACTTAGCCAATATGTTGCAAAAGCAATAAAACAGGTGTTCCAGCGATCATGATGACCAAATGGAACGAGTTGTTCCAAAATTGATATGCGGACGGGCGGTCTCGCGTTCCAGCATCTTTTATTCCGGCGGACGAGCCGAAAAGTTGTTATTAATGTTCTTGACTTTTGTGTGATTAACGTAAAGTAGTATATAATTTTGTCATTTAAATTTACTTAAATTATGAATTGTACAAAATGGGTTTTGACGCCGCGCCGGTTAATTTTAATAGTAATAGTTAGTAATAGTTTTGACATTCAGAAAAAGATAGTAGTTTATATAAGTAGGATATGGGACAGTATAGACTGGGAACCAAATTATGCAAATGAGTAAATTGTGTTTTTATTAATGACTTTTATTACACTGACTTTTACGCGGGTGTGCCCTTTGATGTAAAAAGGTGTGAATTAATTTTATTACACTGATGAGCTGAGCTGGGGGGGGTGATCTTTGATGTAAAAAGGTGTCATGAATATTAGGAAAACAGAAATAAAAGATTTTCCAAAAGAGGAATTTGAATTTAAATCTGATAAGAGTAACTGTTGCATTTTTTTGAAAAGCGGTTGTGGATTTTGGTGGTGTTTTTTTATTGTGCCCTTTGATGTAAAAAGGTGTGAATTAACTTTATTACACTGATGAGCTGAGCTGGTGATCTTTTTTTCGGGGGTGATCTTTGATGTAAAAAAGGTGTCATGAATATGAGGAAAACAGAAATAAAAGATTTTCCAAAAGAGGAATTTGAATTTAAATCTGATAAGAGTAACTGTTGCATTTTTTTTTGAAAAGCGGTTGTGGATTTTGGTGGTGTTTTTTTTTATTTAATTGTTTTATATTGTTTGTGCCTAGTGAGTAGGTATCATTATGTGTATTGACTGCACTGCTTTGGGGAGTTGGAATAGAAAAGATACAAATGTGTAGAAGGAAATTTCTTTTATAAAAGCAAAGGATCTGAGGTTTTTCAATTTAGTTAACAATTCCCTTTCAAAACGTAAAAATGTCGTTCATTTCCAAAATAAAATCAGCCGTAAGCGTTAGCAACGCTAATTCTTCTTCAAAAACGAAGAAAATTTTAAGTTTGAGTAAACTGATACAAAAAAAACGCTTCCCAATCACCAGTGCAAAAAGACTTTGCACCAAATTTGGGGACCAGATAATGGTCGAATTGGAAGACTATAAGGTAAATAAATCTTAATCTTCCTAGGTTGAAACCTTACCCACAATTTTTTTTTCTTTTATTTAGGTTTTCCTCCCAAAACGGTGAAACGCACAGCTGGATGATGGAGACATCGAACAGCTTGGAAAATGTTGCCTTGAGGTGGTGGGGCCTTATGGAGAGCTGTCCTTTGATGTTGACTTCCATCTCAAACAACAAGATGAGCAACACCAAGAACAACGGCAGCAGCAGCAGCAACAACAACAGCAACAACAACAACAACAACAGCAGGAGCAACAACAATTGGAACATCAGTTGCAATTGCATCAACAGCAGCAGTTAGAACAGCAGATGCAACTACAACAACAGCTACAGCAACAGCAGCTACAGCAATAACAACAGCAGCATAAACAGAAGGGGAGGAAACAGAAGATGAACGTTTTGAGTGAATAGGTAAATACCAACGTTCCGACCCTCTTTTTTGAAAACGATCTTCTGTTAAATTCTCAAAAAAACTGTTTTAGGTAAATAATATATAATATAAATAAAAATTAAAAAACAAAAAAAAAACAAAAACAAAAAAACACAACGTTTTTCCTTTCGGTTTGGTTTCAGAGATTTACAATATTGGGTGATCATGTGACCCAAGTAAAGAGGTTCAACTTAAAAGGGCGGAAAATTGAATTCAAGGTCAACCCTGTTCCGCTAGATGAAGAGCCCGCTTCATGGTTTAAAGCCTCAATAGAAGCTATACTTCGATTTGCCGTTGAGGGGCTCAACGAAACAGATAAGGTTGGGGTTACTTTTGGAGGAAAAAATTTTGTTCATGAAAGAGGTAGTGGTTGGATCAATTTCAAAACCTGTGCAGATCTGAGCTTTGAAAATGTGTGGGAGATGATAGCCATTGAGTTCGGATAATTTTTGCTTGTCAGTTACCTCCGTAAAGATGCCAGCTGGTGAAGGAAATAATAGAAAATCCTCTGTTATGTTCAACTCGTTCCATGAAGAATGTTCCCGTCGCAAGGGAATAATAGTAATTAAAAACAAAGACAATTTATGTCTGCCTCGAGCTTTGGTTGTAGGGAAGGCATACGCAGACAAGGAAGATAATTTGGCCAATATAAGAAGAGACACGGGGAAAATTCAGACGGAGAGAGCCATAAAACTACTAAACGAAGCTCAAATCAATATACCACCAGGAGGCTGTGGAATAAATGAGTTGAAATCATTTCAAGCTCATTTAAAAAATTACAAAATAACAGTCTACGAATACAAAACGAAGGGTCGCAAAATAATTTACGAAGGGGTTTCAAACGACATTGGTGATAAAAAAATATATTTAATGTATTACAATAATCATTACAATGTAATAACTTCCTTAACCGCCGTATTTTGCTGTGGTTATTACTGCGAGATTTGCCATTCTCCGTTTAACACGAAAGATGTTCATCATGGCTGTCTTGGTCTATGTTCGCAATGCCAGTATTCTCCAAAATATGAAGAAACACCGAAAAAAATTCTTTGCCAAGACTGTAATCAAAATTTTAAAGGAACAGGATGCTATGACAACCACAAAACGAGCGGCTCGTCAGGAAAACAGTCTATCTGTGAGCAAATAAAAAGATGTCTTGCTTGTTTAAAATCCTATGGAGGAAGTCGACAACATATTTGTGGAGTGTTCTTTTGCAAGAACTGTAAAGTACATGTTCCTGAAGACCATAAGTGTTTCATTATACCTAATACGAGAAAACCTGATTTGAAAAATTTCTTGTATGTATTTTATGATCTAGAAAGTCGCCAAGAAAAGGTAATTGGAGAACAAATTTGGAATGACGGAGATGAAGCAACAACAACAAACAAAGCTTTTATAACAAAACATGAACCAAATTTATGCGTGTTTCAAAACAAATGTAGTCATTGCGTGGAGTATCCTGATTTGCATTTCTGTAAATATTGTAAATTGTCATTGAACGTTCTACAAGGAGAAGACGTTGTACCTAAATTTGTTCAATATATACTTGAAATTCGGAAAAAATTTAAAAATATGGTTGTGATTGCCCACAATGGTCAAGCCTACGATCATCAGTTCATTTTAAACCATGTCTTAGAGAAAACAGTACTAAGCCCTGAATTGATTATGCGAGGAACAAAGATAATATTGATGTTAATAGGAAATGTAAAATTTATCGACTCAATAAACTACTTTCCTATGGCCTTATCAAAGCTCCCAAAGGCATTCGACTTGCCACCTGTTTTAAAGAAAGGTTACTTTCCATACCTCTTCAACACTATTGAAAATGAAGAATACAAAGGAACATTGCCAGCAATAGAATATTACAGTGCTAATTCTATGAGGTCGGAAGAGCGTAATACTTTCTTAAAATGGCATTCAGAACATCAAAATGATTCTTTTGAAATGAAGCAAGAACTTGTGATGAGTGATGTCAAAATTTTGACGGGGGCTTGCTTGCAATTTAGAAAATTATTTCTTACCCAATGTAACGTTGAACCATTTTTAGAATCGGTAACGATTGCTTCAGCTTGCAATCTTTTATATAGACGTAACTTTCTTAAGCCAAACACCATCGGGTTAATACCTAAAAAGGATACAGATGCATTGACAACCAGTCAACAGAAGCTATCAAGTGGATGATTTGGGAAGAACAGCAAAGGAACATAACTATCCAACATTCGTATAGAGGCAAAGAGGTAGTTAAACACGGTGTAAAAGTTGATGGTTTTTGTGAAAAAACTAAACAGATTTTTGAATTCCATGGATGCTATTACCATGGTCACCCTATCTGTTTGAAGCACAAACGGGATGAACCTCTACACGAAAACAAAAATGATACATTAAATCAGAGGTATGAAAGAACCATTGCTAAAACTGAAAGATTGAGAAATTTCAACTACGAGGTAATTGAAATGTGGTCTTGTGTTTTTCAAGCTCGTCTGAAATCATTTGGTAGAGATCAATTAAATTTTTTAAATATGCATCCACTGATTCAAAGTTCCCCCCTAAACCCCCGCGATGCTTTTTATGGTGGACGAACCGGAAACACTGTCAGTTTCTACAAATGTAAAAAAGGTGAAGAAATCAAATACATAGATGTATGTTCTCTATACCCTTGGGTTTGTAAGAACGGAAAATTTCCCATTGGCCACCCTAAAATCCACACTACTGGCGATGCAATCTATGCAACAACGAAATTGGAGGGGGTTTATGGACTCATTAAGTGCAAAATTTTACCTCCAGAAAACCTGTTGCATCCGGTATTACCAATGAAACAAAATGATAAGCTCATGTTTTCATTGTGTAGAAGTTGCAGTGATGAAAAAAACAATGAACAATTGTGTACTCATACTGATGAGCAAAGAGCAATGGTTGGGACGAGGTCATAAAAGGCGTTGAAAAAGGCTACATTATACTTTCCATTTTTGAAATTTGCGAATATAATGTAGTCCAATATAACCCAGGCAGAAATCCTGATGACGGTCTGTTTACATCTATGATGAACAAGTTTTTAAAAATCAAGCAAGAAGCATCTGGATGGCCAGCTGAATGTTCATCTCAACAAGAAAAAGAAAAATATATTTCTGATTTTCTTGAAAAAGAAAATATTCAGTTGGAATTTGCAGAAATATGTGTCAATCCAGGAAAGAGGTCACTTGCAAAGCTGATCTTGAATTCGTTTTGGGGAAAATTTGGACAACGTGAAAATCAACTTCAAACTATCGTTCTGAATAACCCTTCAACTTTATTTCATCTGCTTACGGTTCCGTTAATTGAAGTACTACACATTCTTCCTGTAAATGAAGAAAACGTTGTCGTTAACTTCGAGATGAAAGAAGAAGCAATCGATTCCTTATGGACAGTAAACGTTTGTGTTGCTGCTTATACGACTGCTTTAGCTCGGCTTAAACTGTATAGCTACTTGGAGAGGTTAAATGAAAGAGTTCTATATTACGATACCGATTCGGTAATATATGTAAGTCGTCAGGGGGAATTTGAACCTCCTACTGGTCAATTTATCGGTGATATGACTGACGAATTAGAAGTGTATGGAATCGGAAGTTATATAACAGAATTCGTCAGCGGAGGTCCTAAAAATTATGCATTTAAAGTGTTCAGTACAAAAGACAAGATGGAACACGCTGTCTGCAAAGTGAAGGGGATTTTTCTCAATCATGAATCATTGCAAAAAATCAACTTTGATTCCATTAAAGACACTGTTTTAAATTCGTGTTCTTCCTCAGATAGTGAAAGCATTATTATTAAATCTAATAATATTCGTCGGACAAGAAACCATCAAGTACTTACCATACCAGAAGTTAAAACCTACAAAGCCAAATCGGAAAAACGTCGTTTTCTTGAAGACCATAGCTCTTTGCCATATGGATTTAAAAGACAACGATACAAGCCTGCTTAAAAATATATATAAAAACAAACAAACTAAGTATGTCAAACATTGTAAAAATTATAATAAAATGTAAAAATGTATTAAAAACTTGTGCTGAAAATTAACTAATCAACAAAAAAAAATGTATGTTGTTTTTATTTCATACAAATTTTCGAAGCTCGATAGATCAATAACAAAAAAAAATATCAAAACAACTAGCACGACGGAAGCAGCCCCAATGAGAACCTGAATTAACGTTTAAAGAAAAACAAACAACATACTGTTTTCTGATGATAACAAAATTTATTTATTTTATTTAAACATGTTTACATTTTTTCATTTCTGAATTCAAACAATTCTGTTGACTACTTGATCAAGTGGATTATATTCAATGATACGATCATGGAGCATAAGACAGTAAGCTGATGTGTTTACTGGTATATTTTTCGATGTTCTCATCTCCAGGCGTATGTCGACAGGTCCTGTTTTTAAGGTTTCGTTTTGATGTCTGCAGTCTATAACAAAAATTGGGGAACGCGATTTAAATAGCTCCCAGGAAAGTAATGGTTCGGTGTTAGATTTATAATAGTATGTTTTCTGAAAATCGGTATACATTCTGTACAACAAACTATATCTGTTTCTTTCAAAAGATATATTTAGGTCTTCATGTGGGTAGACATCGGAGTTTAGATAAACTTTTACGTCTGTTAAATCACAGTGATCAAAAATTGTAGGATCAGCAGATAATTTTTTATATTTTTCAGTTTGTAGAGCAAGGATAATGGAACGAGGTTTCTCTATTTGTGTCGTTGTCTTCACGTTCCAGATATGATGGGTAGAAGCTGATAGCGTGGGGTATTCATAAAGATCCCAGTTTCGAAAAGCAATTTTCATAAAACTATTTTTGTTTATAGATTTGTATAGAGTTAATTTCATAGCGTCTGATAAAGTCACATGCGGTATTTTCCAATGAACCTGTGAAGTTTTATTTGAACATTTTCATCTGAGGGGGATATAAGTGCATTTTCATCTATTCTAGACCGTGTAATAATTAGATCATGTCGGGCATTTGGGATAATTCTTTTATAATCTTCGGCGAATCCCAAAAGTTTGTTCAGTGGAATACAATAATTAAAATTTAATGGTTTTAAATCAATAGGTGAGTCGGGGGACCAAGATGCATTCAGTAGCATATCACTTTCATTTTTGGATAAAGATAAATAATTTTTAATCGTTGATGTTATTCCGACATTTCGATTACAGTCAATTTCTTTGCCATTCAGTTCATATCGTATTTCATCAAAGAGAAAAGCCATTGCATTATTTACAAGTTTTGTAGTGAGTATCTCTTTTCCATCTGCTTTTGAAATTGTTCCTTCAACATACAAAAAACTTTCTGAAGGAAGAACATTAAGATTTTGATGTATAGAAATCTGAATGATGTCATTGCGATCAAAATTGTTTTGATACGGTGAATAAGTATGATATTCGTATTTAGAAATACTTTCATTAATCTCCGGTTCTTGAAAAATGTTTAGCATATTTCTTTTTTTGTTTTGTTTTTAATGTTTTAATGTGTATCCTAATGATAATACAAAGTCCTGATTATCTTTAAAAATAAGAGATGTTACTGCATTTGAGTTCGAAGACGGATTAAGTATCAAATTATTTTGTGTGTTGTTTTTATAAGAAATTGAATTTATTATATGTTCATATACAATCATGTTTCCGGCTTTAAATGTAATCGGGCAGTTATTTTTTCTCCTCTGAAATTGATATCTTTTCCGTCTTGATCAACAAACTTTAAACACAATGATGTTATCCGCTTGAAGTTCACAGGTAAATAAATAACATTCCTCGGAGCTTCAATGATTTTATAGCCTGGACTTACTTTAACAGCAAATTCATATAAGATGTGTGCTGTTTGGTTATTAATATACGTTCCTTCTATGATATTACATTCAATGCGGACAGCATTTACTCTGTTAATATCAACATAAAGATCTGATTCATGATATAAATTTGCCTCAAGAATTTTTTTGCTAAACCCCAAAATAGCTCCAATAGAATTTGGTTTAGAGAAGTCAATGTCTTCTGAGCTAATTACTTCACATTTTAAAGTATTGTTATTTGCCTTGATTTTAATTTCACTCTTTTTTGAACCACTTTTCTTGTTTTTATTAATTTCAATAATTTTTGTTTGTATTAAATTATTAATATCTTCTATCTCATAGGAACCAATAGGAAACGTTATAATGTTATCACCCACATGTAACAAGTTATTAAACTCATCTACATTTGGTATAGAGTTATATGTTTGAAAATCTATAAGCCCACATACATAATAATTATACTGCAGTACAATTGGTGGGAAATACTCGGCATTCAGAGTTGATTCAGTTCCACTCAAAGTAAGTGTTAACGACATCTCGATTAAAAGACAAATGATACAGTTTTGATTTTTCTACGTCATTTTATTCAATTCTTATTAAGTTTTTACAAAATAATATTACATTGTTCCAGTAAAAATCTTAAACGTAAGTGACCACATATAAATGTATCGAAGTCTTGTTCTCGGATGTAATTATAATTTATTTTACTACCAAGGTAGCTTATAACTTCAGTTGGTGGTCTCAAATTTCCAAAACTATCAAAATACTTAATAACATTTTTTTTTTGTTTATAATATATGCTACCCAATGAGTACCCATCCCAGCTTCATCATCCAAATTTAAAACACCACATTCTTTATCGAATGATATCCTTGGTAATGAATCTCGCATGAAAACTCCTCTAAAATTCTTTAAGTGCTTCTTTCCAAAGTGATCAATTTTCAAATTGCTTAAAGGGTGGTTAGGTAGAAGGGTAATTAGTTTTTTGCATTTGGAGTTTTAAGAAAAAGGCCAAGACCATTTTTATATGGACGTAAGAATAATCCATTTCCTTGAATAGCAACCGATTCCATAGCCTGATTATGACGTTTGTTTTCTTCAAATTGCCTTTTAGCAGCTCGTACATCATTGATGGCTTTTACTACGCCAGCTGTTCCACCTGTCAAAGACCCCACAGCTGATAGACCAGCGAGAATAGGAGCTAGAAGTGGGAGAAAACCACCACTCTTTGGAAGTGGGATTATTCTCGGTGTGGTAATGTTATGTTTTTTCTTATTTTTTAAGACATTTTTTTGCGGCCTTAACAGCAATATTTGCTATAGAGGTTGTACCGCAACAATAGACTTTGTTTTTAATAGCATTTCTTGCCTCACTTATAACCTTTTTAAAAATACTTCTTTTGCAAGTCTTTTTGGGGTTAGTTTTGATAGTTTTTCTATTGACAGATCTTGCCTTTTTATTCCCCATACCAAATTTTGTCTTTGCTTTCATCATGTTGGTGACTAAAAGTCCACTTAACTTTTCAGAGACTGAAGAGTCGTTTGCTTTGAATCTTTTCCAAGCCTGTTCTGTTAGGGCTTTGTCGGCAACGTGTCGATCTGAGAGAGAACTACTTTTAGAATATGCAATATCATGTAGTCGACAAGCCTCATCCAATTGATTAATTCCCTTATCTCCTCTACGTAATCGTTCTTCCAATTTCGTTCCTGGACCACAATAATTATAAGAAGGAATATGTAGTTCGAATGGTAGTTTGTCAATAGCTTTATTTAAAAGCCCTTCTCCTTCAAATGATTTTCTTTTTTTATGTTCCTGCTTTTTAGTGTTGTGCTCAATCATATTTTAATTATTAATATACCTTCTTAGTCGAGGGTTGAAACATATATGATAAGAAATATATAAAAACTAGATGTTTTATTTCAAAAGTTGTTAGTCATCATTATGCGGTTCGTTAAGCAGTTTGAAATTATAAAAGTAAAAAATTTTGATTGTAATGTAAAAACTAAAAAGAAGCATGGATCTTTGTTTCTATTTTTAAATTTTGTATATCATGTTGTTTTATTTAATACGTCTTCAACCTCAAGAGCTTCTGCAGTTTGTCATTTTATAATATGGCTTATGCCATTGGACCATATTGTGTCCTTATCAACAAATTAAAATAAGTTAAATGACTGAAATAAATGGTCAAAATAGAGTTTCCATGATCGAACATGCTCATAATACACGTTCCATGATTCGGGTTTTAGGTGAGCAACGAAAGGGTTTAAAAGTGTGCCACATCAATTCACAGAGCTTAGGTCCTAAACTAGACGAATTTCAGCATTTATTTATCAACTCTGGCGTCGATGTGGTATGTGTTAGTGAAACCTGGTTTTCTCATAACTCTGTTTGTCAGGTCGACGGGTTTGATGTTTTCCGATGTGACAGAGTAGGCCGAGTTGGAGGTGGTGTAGCAATTTTTACACGCAGAGGTTTATTCTGCAAACTTATCCGTAAGGCTCCACCTGGTAGTGAAATTGAGTACCTATTCATCGGAGTTAGATCTCATGATGATATTAAATTATTGATAGGTTCAGTATATAGTCCTCATCAGAATATCAATTTGTCTCCACTTTTTTCTGTTCTTGATGACTTATCATTTGTTTCACCTTTTCTTATAGTCGCTGGAGATTTCAACAATAATGTACTTCAAACCACAGAGTTGACTGATAATATGAGATCACTGAGTTTGTTTCTAGTAAATGTTTCAACACCGACACATTTCACTAAAAACAATAGTACCCTCTTAGACATGTTTTTTGTAAGCCATTTAAGTAAAGTTCTTCTCTACAGCCAACTTTCTGCCTCAGCTTTTTCCAAGCACGATCTTATTTACCTGACTTTCGAATACTCGCCAGATTGTTCTCCTTCTTATTTTACATTCCGAGATTTCAAAAATTGTAATAAACATCAGTTAGAAATTGATTTGGGTTTAATTGATTGGTGTCAAATTTACTATCTACAATCGGTAGATGACCAGTTATCTTTTCTGCATATGAATATTAACTATCTCTACGATCTGCATGTTCCGCTTAAGACAGTACTACACCAAAACAAGACTCAGTATCGGTTAAATAACAACATAGTTAAACTCATCAGAGAACGGGATATGGCATACAGACGATGGAAAATATTTAAGCTTGATGCATTGCATAATAGTTACAAAAGGTTAAGAAATAGAGTAGTTTGTGCTATACGAGAATCTAAAAAGCTTTTTTACGCTCCTAAACTTGATCCTAGTTTAGCAAAAGATAAACTCTGGAAAAATCTAAAAGATATTGGAGTAGGTAGTAAGAATAACAATAACTTATCTAACGTTGACGGCGAAGTCCTAAACAAAAAATTTCACTGAACTAAATAGTTTAGGTCGCAGCTATATAGTTGATGAGAGCGAAATGAATTTTGTTTCGGTTGACAATCAAATGTCAAAGTTTAATTTCTCGGTTGTTGAGGAAACAGATGTACTTGAAAGTTTTATAGCAATAAAATCCAACAGTGAGGGGATTGATGGCATGAATCCAGCTTTTCTCAAAGCAATTCTACCTTATATACTTAAATATATTACTCATTTACTTAACAGTATTTTTATGACAGGTACGTTTCCATCAGCCTGGAAACAAGCTAAGGTCATTCCAATACCAAAAAATCGGAATTGTGATGAATTTCGACCAATTGCAATCTTACCTTTTCTCTCGAAAGTCTTGGAAAAAATCATGAACAAACAAATACGCTGTTTTTTATCCGAAAATAAACTGATTTCCTCTTATCAATCTGGTTTTAGAGCTAAGCATAGCTGTACAACTGCTCTAATTGACGTTACTGAAGGAATAAGAAGCGCAGTTGATAATGACAAAGTAACCATACTTACTCTTTTAGATTTTTCAAAAGCTTTTGATACGGTAAATAAAAATATATTATGCATAAAGCTCCTTAACAAATTTAATTTTTCATCGTCATCAGCTAAATTAATTTACTCATACCTATCTAAAAGATCGCAATCTGTTTTTGTGAACAGTATATTGTCTTCTCCTCTTCCAGTGCATAGAGGTGTTCCCCAGGGTTCTATTCTGGGTCCCTTGCTCTTCTCAATGTACATTAATGATCTTTCTACCTGTCCCCTAAAGTCCTCTGTGCACATGTACGCAGACGATGTACAGTTATACAACAGTTTTCCTATTGGAATGCTTGAGAATGGTATTTATGAAATAAATAATGATCTGCAAAAAATTGCAATATGGTTTTAGCAAAATGATCTTTGTCTGAATGCCAAAAAATCAAAATGCATTGTTATATCAAGAACACTCATAGATACATCTTATTTCCCTGTGGTTTACATGAGAAATACCCCGATTGAGTTTGTCGACTCTGCAAAAAACCTAGGACTTACATTTAATCGTACTCTGACCTGGAATAATCATATAAGACTCACTTTAGGAAAGGTATATGGAGGTCTACGATTACTCTGGGCTTCCCACCCTATAACTCCGCTGAGAACGCGAATGATATTGGCGAAGACGTTGTTAGTTCCTATTTTACTTTTTTGTTGCGAAATCTATTGCAATTGTGACTATGCACATAAGAATAAACTTAATGTAGCTTTTAATAGTTTAGCACGGTATGTCTTCGGAATAAGAAGGAGTGAGCACATATCTAGTTATTCGAAGTCAATGTATGATATGACGCTCGAAAATCTCTTCAAATGCAAAACTTTAACCTTGTTGCATAATATCATACAAATTCGCCAACCTGAATATCTTTTTAACAGAATTCAATTCCCTCGATCTCATAGGTCTGGAAATCTTATTCCACTTCGCTTCTCATATCTTGTATCTGAGCGCCAGTTTTATGTCCATGCTGTTCGACTATGGAACTCTCTCCCAACTCATTTAAAAATGGTAATCTGCACTACTCAATTTAGTAGAATGTTAAAAGAATTTTATAAAGCGACTTGATGCATTATTTAGGGGCTAAGGTAATGATGGTGATGATTTTGATGGTGGTTGATGATGGTGGCGGTGGTGGTGATGATTGTGTCATAATCTTGAACTTTTTTTATTTTTATTTTTCCTTTCTTAGAATTTATTTTGATATTCAATTTGTATTTCCTTTAAATTATCAATTAATTAACTAATTATTTACTTAATATGAAATGAATTGTCAATTTATGCAACATATAATATTTTATATTCTATAGAAAGTACTACGTACTGATATTTGTTCTAAATTAAAAGATATTGGGCACGAGTACGATAACTTTGGCGCCAAGATATAATAACGGTTTTTGGTAGAGGGTCTTAATACAAGCAATTTTTACTATGGGAGGGGGGGTCTATCTCCCCCCGTTTAGGCGGGAGGGGCAATTTAAAAAAGTTATTATTTAAAATGGAAAAAAATAATTAAAAAATAACGGTGATACTTAGAATTAAGTTGTATGCATTTTTTTAAAGCCAACATTCTGTTCTATTAGCCAGTTTTTAAATCAAGTCAAAACTATGCGTAGTTTTTGAAAAATTTAATTTTAAACTCAAAATTTGAGTAAAAAAAGTTAAAAAAAGGTTTAAAGTGTAACTTTTTCAATACTTCAAGATTATCTTTCATTGTTTTTATTTCAGAATTTATTGCTCTTATTTGTTTTTGATCAAAAACTGAAAACTAGATGATTTTATGTCTTTTAGTTTTTGAGAAAATTGAAAATAACCACAACTACTATTTTAATCTTTTTTGCTTGAGTGGTCTTATTTTGATAGTAATAATGGTATTTATATAGGATTTGGGGTGGGTGCAAGTTGGAGTGCGTGCAAGGTGGGGAGGGTGCAAGGTGCGGTGGGTGCAAGATGGGGTGCATGCAAAGTTTCTTTTGCATTTAAATAAGCTGGATTTAAGAAAAATTAATTTTACCTAGGTGTATCTTAATCCATATTCGATTATTACTATCAAAATAAGACTACGTTAGCAAGGAAAAAGTAATTTTATTAAAATATTTTTTTTGGTAACTTTTAATTTTCTCAAGAACTAGAAGACATAAGATCATCTAGTTTTCAGTTTTTGATCAAAAACAAATAAGAGCAATGAATTATAAAAAAAAAAAACAGTAGATAATCTGAAAGTTTTGAAAAATTACACTTTAAACTTTTTTTTTGCACAAATTTTGACTTTAAAACAATTTTTTTCAAAAACTATGCATAGTTTTGACTTGATTTAAAAACAAGCTAATAGTGTTGGCTTTAAAAAAAGGTATAATACTTAATTATAAGTATTACCGTTATTTTTTAATTATTTTTTTTCCATTTAATGTACATATTTTTTTAAACTGCCCCTACCGCCTAAACGGGGGGAGATAGACCCCCCTCCCATAGTAAAAAATGCTTGTTTTTAACTGTTCTATACAAATCCGTCATTAAACTTTGTCGCCAAAGTTATCGTATACTCTCCCCAGATATTGTATCTTACTGAGTAATTATAACAATAAACTGAAACTGAAACTGAAACAGTATTCGAGGAATTATCGTAGGACCTTCAAACTGTGGGAAAACAAATGTAATGCTTAGCATTCTTCTTGACCCTAATGGATTGAAGTTTGAAAATATTTATATTTATTCTAAATCTTTACATCAGCCAAAATATCAATATCTAAAAACGCTAATAACATCTATAAAAGGAATGGAATACAATTAATTTTCAAACAATTGTGAAATAATGACACCATAAGAAGCTAAAAGTAATTCAGTTTTCATATTCGATGATGTTGCATGTCAGAAACAAAACAACATAAGAGACTATTTTTGTATGGGACGGCATAACGGGGTTGACAGCTTTTACTTATGTTAGTCATATACTCATATACCAAAACATTTGATCAGAGACAATGCTAACTTTATCATTCTTTTCAAACAAGATGAGTTGAATTTGAAGCATGTTTACAAAGATAATATTAATTCAGATATGACATTTAATCAATTTAAGGAGTTGTGTTCTCACTGCTGGGCTGATAATTTTGGATTCCTGGTTATAGACAAGGAAAGCAGTATTATAAAAGGTCGCTACAAAAATAGTTTCAATAAAATTGCATTGCTATAAATACACTATTATCATTTCAAATCCAAACATTCTGACAACACCACTGTTTGAGACAGTTTGCTTGTTGAAGGAAAATAATTTTTACATAAATCATAAAAATGGATGAAAACATGTTAAGAGATCTAGTGAAAACTAAAAATGTGCTTAAAAATAAATATTTACAACTTAAAACTGGTCAAAATATGAGAGAAACTCAATTGGAAAACACATTCAAACCTATTGTTGAGCCGTTGAAAAAATTGATTGAGAATGAAAGGAAAGACAACTTTCAGCAAGAGAAACTTAAAAATCGTAAACTTCTATTCAAATCGTTTGATGAAAAGAACGAAACAGATCATGAACAAACAAGTCCACTAACACAGGAATTGGAAAGCATAGACGATTCTCTTATTTTCAGCACCCCAAAAAATATAACAGATTCTAACAGGATGCCTTTCTTAACAAAAAGTATGAACGAGCCTGACAAAACATCTTCTTTCACCCAAAAAATATTATCAGAATCGAATCGTGATACAAATTATGGCCCATATTTTGATGTGAACACACAAACTGTTAAAATAGGCAGTTGCAACTTTGAAATGAATGAAAATGATATTATAATTGGTGGTGAAACGTTTAGTCGAACTCCTGGTCTCATTGAGTTGATGTTAAAGAAAAATCCACGTAAGCACAAATATGATGCTAATGACTTAGAAGAATATGGAAAAATTTTACAAAAAACCAACGCACATAGAATAAATCATGACAGTTCTTCACGAATGAAGGGTAACAGAGGTACAAAATATACTCAAATAATTAAAAAACTTGTTGTCGGACTTAAAGCTGAAAGTGAAAAAACCGGAGGATCTTATTCTGATACTACTGAAATGAAATACACAAACAAAAATATGGAATATGTGTTCTGGAATGATCCCAATGAACTTGTCAATAGACTTAGACTTTTAACAGCATCAAAAAATGCTGGCAATAATAACCATCAGAATGAAATCCATTCTATAATTGAAGAACTAAAAGAATCAAATATCATATATTAAGATTAATCTAAACCATAATAATTGCATATACAAGATGAACGTTGACAAGTTCGGTAGGAGCTCCAAGCCTTTTCAAAAAAAAAGCTTAGATGATGTAGGCCCTCAAGCAATCGGATTTAAAATCCTACCATCGGGTGATTTTGATATGGGGCATAGATATTTAAACAACATAGGGAAAAAACCCTAGATTTCCACACCAAGCTGTCTGCAGAGGATATGTTGATGATGATGATCTAATAAATTTTAAGGAAACAAGCATTATAAACCACATAAATTCTTCTTTAATGGAAGTTTTATCCACTTTTAATAAGGAAATTCAAATGCTAAAAACCCACATATACTCTTCGATAAAGGAAACAATACAAAATATGGAACAAGAAAACATGGCATCACAACCAATTTCTCAAAAACTTAAAGGCTCCATAGAAGAAGACAAGTATGTTGAGGAGAAAATAAGAAAATAAGTAAAAAATGTTGTTATATTTGTATTAGTTTTATATATCTGTATCTTATATATATATATATATATATATATATATATATATACATATAAGTGAAAATGAAGATGAGATTTTCAATTTTCATCAATAAAATAAAATTTTTTAGTTAGCATTCAAAACTTAAACAACAAGGAACTTAAAATGGACTCAGACAAAATAATAAAAGATATTTGTGATTTCTTAAAAAATCATGGAGAAATATTAAATGAACACCATGAAGAGTTTATAAGTTCTATATCTTTTCTTAAAAGATTCGAAAACGGATTTTACGTTGACTCAATTCATGGTCACCATTACTCCAATTGCTGTTGGTCATCAAACCAGTGTCAACTCGGACCGGATACATGTGCTTGCTACATGATAGAAAATCGATTAGTTAGAATTAAGAAACTAATGTTATTTTATAAAAATTGGAATAAAGTAAATAAAAAATAATACATACTATATACCTATATAAAAGACTTCTTTTTTGTTTGATGAATTCACTCCTTATAAATATGAGTAAACGACAGGTTGTGGAAGAGTTGCATAAGCCTGCACGTAGAAATTTCAAACGACGTCATGTTATCATTAAAGGTTATGATGATTTATGGCAGGCTGATCTTGTTGAAATGATTCCCTATAGTTCTCAAAACATGGGGTTTAATTATTTAATGACAGTCATCGATACTTTTTCGAAATTCGCATGGGCCATCCCAATGAAAAACAAAAAAGGAATCACTATTGCAAAAGGAATGGAACAAATATTTATGGATTCTTCTAGAACCCCCAAAAATTTGCAAACGGACGATGGAAAGGAATTTTTCAACAAAACGTTTAATAGCTTAATGAGAAAATATAAAATTAACCATTACTCTACTTTTATTTCATTAAAGGCCTCTTTGTTGAAAGATTCAATAGAACTTTAAAAGAAAAAATGTGGAAAGAATTTAGTTTCAATGGCAGCTATAAATGGATAAATATTTATAAGAAATTACTACATGATTACAATCATTCTTTTCACAAAACCATTAAATGTTATCCTGCAAATGTAACGAAGAAAAATTCAAAATCTATATTACCACTTTTCAAAAGCAAGAAAAGAGAAATAACTAAAAAAAAATTTAAGGTCGGTGATAAAGTAAGAATCAGCAAATATAAATATGTATTTGAAAACTGGACAACTGAGATCTTTAAAATAAGAAAAATCCAAGAAACTAACCCTATAACATATCTTCTTGAATACTTTGAAGGAAAACCCGTACAAGGCGGTTTCTATGATGAAGAATTAATGAAATCAAAAAGTGAAGATGTATTTCTTGTAGAAAAACTTCTACAAACAAGAGGCAATAAAGTTTTTGTTAAGTGGTTGGGATTTCCAACAGAACATAACTCATGGATAAATAAAAATGAAATCCTATAAAATGTATGGAATAAAATGAAAAAATAAATTTAAAAAATCTAATTGATATAACTTTCTCTATTCTTTTATTTTTACATGAACAAACACACATTGTTGTTGTTGCTGTTGTAGTTGATGTTGTTGCTCCTACTGTTGTTGTTGTTGTTGTTGCTGTTGTTGTTGTTGTTGCAGTTGTTGTTGTTGTTGTTGTTGTTGTTGTTGTTGTTGTTGTTGTTGTTGTTGTTGTTGTTGTTGTTGTTGTTGCTGTTGCTGTTGCAGTTGTTGTTGGTGTTGTTGTTGTTGTTGTTGTTGTTGTTGTTGTTGTTGTTGTTGTTGTTGTTGTTGTTGTTGTTGTTGTTGTTGCTGTTGTTGTTGTTGTTGTTGTTGTTGTTGTTGTTGTTGTCGTTGTTGTTGTTGTTGTTGTTGTTGTTGTTGTTGTTGTTGTTGCTGATGTTGTTGTTGTTGTTGTTGTTGTTGTTGTTGTTGTTGTTGTTGTTGTTGTTGTCGCTGTTGCAGTTGTTGTTGTTGTTGTTGTTGTTGTTGTTGTTGTTGTTGTTGTTGCTGTTGTTGTTGTTGTTGTTGTCGTTGTTGTTGTTGTTGTTGTTGTTGTTGTTGTTGTTGTTGTTGTTGTTGTTGTTGTTGTCATAACATTCTGTTCCTTTAAAATTTCGATTGCAGTTGGGGCATAAAATTTGATTCTGAGTTTCCTTACATATTGGAGATCTCTGACATTGCGAACAAAGAGCAAGACATCCATAATGTTTATTCTTCGTATTGAAGGGTACAATAAAAAAAACACCACCAAAATCCATAACCACTTTTCAAAAGAAATATCCTTCTACACATTTGTAAGTTTTTCTATTCTGCTTTCCAAAGCAATGAAAACAGCACCCATAACAATACTTACAAACGACAAACCTACAACACCACCAAAATCCACAACCGCTTTTCAAAAAAATGCAACAGTTACTCTTATCAGATTTAAATTCAAATTCCTCTTTTGGAAAATCTTTTATTTCTGTTTTCCTCATATTCATGACACCTTTTTTACATCAAAGATCACCCCCGAAAAAAGGATCACCAGCTCAGCTCATCAGTGTAATAAAATTAATTCACACCTTTTTACATCAAAGATCACCCCCCAGCTCAGCTTATCAGTGTAATAAAATTAATTCACACCTTTTTACATCAAAGGGCACACCCGCGTAAAAGTCAGTGTAATAAAAGTCATTAATAAAACCACAATTTACTCATTTGCATAATTTGGTTCCCAGTCTATACTGTCCCATATCCTACTTATATAACACTCTTTTCTACATATCGGAATCTATTTTAATTGAATTCCCACTTCGAATTCCGCATTAATAATACAGTAGTAGGAAAAAGCCTAAAGGCTCCTTCTCGATTTGTTTCTATTTTTTTCAATTTTTCTCGAAAGAAAATTTAGTTGGGAGAGTGGTCTGAACTCGCCATTACGTTTCGGCAAGTTTTGAAAACATATCCAACAACTTGTCGAAACCGTGCTTGTGTGTGTGAGAGTAAAGTTTCGTAGAAAATCTACAACGGTTGCTTTCTCGGTTAGCGTCAAGCTTCCAGGAAGCCGTAATCCCGTGACCGATGATCTCGAAAACGATTGCTTGAGCTGTATGTATGTGTGAATGTTTGGAATGGACGAGGGAGGAAGTATAGTTGAAAAGTTTCGCTTGGAAGGGACTCTGCGGAGAACCTTGAAAGCGAAAAGTTGCTTATTTAGAAAAAGATCGAGAAATTTTGGAAAAAGAAAATATAAATCAAGAAGGAGATAGTTTTTTTTATTAGCGAAGATCAAAAGGAGGAAATTGAATTAATTTAAACAGGATTCGAGGTGGGAAAGAAAAAGGAAAAATAAGGATAGCAGAAAGGAGAAATACCAAGAAAGCTAAGTAGTTGTGTTTAATTTCAAATAGAAATATACATATAAAGGGTGTCCCAAAATTAACGCAAGATTTGAATTTGCCGCCATTTGTGCAGTGAAGTGTTGGCAACCCTGAAAAAAAAAGCAATTTGACAGCTAACAGTATAGGGTTATTAAAAATGGAGCGTTACACGATAGAACAACGTGTCTTCATTATTAAAGAATATTTCAAAAATAGTGAAAGCTTGGCGGCTGCAGTTCGAAAATTTCATACAAAATATGGTCGGAATAGTGTTTTAACTTCGTCAACTGTGAAGAGATTAATTGAAAAATTCATGGAGACTGGATCCGTTGGAGACGCCAAACACAATGGTCGTCCAAAAACAAGCCGTTCAAATGTGAATGTCGAAGCAGTGCGTGAGAGTGTTGCTGACAATCCAGGAACCTCAATTCGACGTCGTGGACAAGAATTGCAAATTTCAAGAACCTCTCTACAGCGTATACTCATCAAAGATCTGTGTCTTCATGCTTACAAAATTCAATTAACACAACAATTGAAGCCTAATGACCATGGACAGAGAAGAGAGTTCGTTGAATGGATTATTGAACATCAACAAATGGACCCTGATTTTTCGAGCAAAATCATCCTAAGCAATGAAGCACATTTTCATCTTGATGGCTTTGTCAATCGCCAAAATTGCCGCATTTGGGGTTCGGAGAACCCACATGTGATTGTCGAAAAACAAATGCATCCACAACGCGTGACTGTATGGTGTGGATTTTGGGCTGGAGGCATAATTGGGCCATATTTTTTTGAAAATGATGCTGGTCAAGCAGTGACTGTTACTGGTGCTCGATATCGCGACATGATTACACAGTTCTTTCTGCCAAAATTGGATGATATTGATGTGTCCAATATGTGGTTTCAAAAAGACGGTGCCACATGTCATACAGCCCGTGAAACAATTCAATTACTGCATGAGACATTTCCAGGTCGTGTACTCTCTCGTTTAGGTGATCAAAATTGGCCTCCTAGATCGTGTGATTTAACACCATTAGACTTCTTTTTATGGGGTTATTTGAAATCACAAGTCTATGTCAACAAGCCCACAACCACCCGTGCATTAAAGGAGGAGATTCAACGCTGCATCAACGAAATTCAGCCACATTTATGCAGAATGGTCATGGAAAATTTCAACAAAAGAGTGCGCATGTGCATGCAAAGCCGTGGAGGCCATTTGTCCGATGTGTTATTCCATACATAAAGCATCATTCACATGAGCGCGACCAACGAACGACGAATGAATTACAAAATGTGAGTTTATATACGTTTGAAGACATATTTCCACACAAATTCTTAACAAAACGATAGCAATGAAGTTTCTATTTGATTTATTGTGCATACTTTTACTTTTCAATATCATATATTAATACATTTAAGAAAACAAATTTATTCGTCGCGAACAAAATTCTAGTTGATACGAACTGTCAAACTTTATTCGCGTCCCACATACCATCCACACTGCAACGAATAAATTGATCGCGTTCCACATACCATCCACACTGCAACGAATAAATTGTTCGCGCACTACATAACCTAAAACATCATTCTTGTGTTTTGATTTCGATGGTGAATGGTGTTCGGCTGTGGATGCACATGAAATCTTTTCCTTGTTTTGTTTATTAACAAGGACACCAATAATTTTTTTTTAACAAATATAGCTTCGACCGCATTTTCTTAATCGGTTGTTTTCAAACAAAACACAATAATGATAACCAAAAAAAAAAAACAATTGTCAAACTTCATTCGCGACGAATTAAAAACTCTCATGTGAAAGAAATGTCAAAATCGACGAATATTCGTTCATTCGTTGGTCGTTGGTCGTGCTCATGTGAATAATGCTTAACCCTATCCTATGTACTTTACGAGTCAATAAAAATATAACTATCAAAAGACTAAAAACGGCGTTTTCTATTTAATTCAAATCTTGCGTTAATTTTGGGACACCCTTTATATATATACTCATAATTTCGAAATATATATATATATATATATATTTCTATCAATTTAATTCTGTTCAAAAAATTGTCGTAATGCGTTTTCTTTTTGTCGGTTATTTCGTGAAGACCCATTTTTTTTTTAATCACTTTTAACTTTTCACTTTGTTGTATTTCAATACAACGGCCATTCATATATTGTAATTTTTGTGCCTTTCAATTCGAAAATATTTGGGTTTTAATCCAGGGATTTTCTATCCCACGGTTTCCCAAAATACAGTAAAATAAAATACATACAGCTAAATATAACCATTTTTCTTTTTTTTATTCACCTAAATCTTCTATTTCACTAGTTTTGGAATTTTCTAAATATACAAAAAA
The DNA here is from genome assembly GCA_920104205.1 of Eupeodes latifasciatus. Taxonomy (NCBI): domain Eukaryota; kingdom Metazoa; phylum Arthropoda; class Insecta; order Diptera; family Syrphidae; genus Eupeodes; species Eupeodes latifasciatus. The sequence goes on from OV049924.1 coordinate 376,118,516, forward strand.
AAAATTCCTGGCGCCCTTTCATTTTCTTTTGCACCCTACTGTGCAAATATATATTTCCATTTGATAAACTGAATTAATTTAACAAATCAAGTCAGTTTATCAAAAGCATACAAAAATTTTCTTCAAAAGAACCCACCCCAGCTGACTAGCCGGTGAGCTGCATGGGAATTGCAGTTGTGTTGATCAAAATCAAAACCCATTATATCCACTTTTGAAAAAAAAAAATGACTTAGGTATGAGGTTTTGTTCCTATCATTCAAACACATACGATGATGGGCCAAAGTTTGAATCCCAAATCCCATTTTTTGCCATAGAAATAAGACCACAAAATCTGTAGTTAATTTCAAAACCCATTTTATCCACTTGAGTTTTTGTTTCAAAATCCATTATATTCTATTTTTTTGTTCGCATCAAAATCCATTACATCCATTCAAAATATATTTTTAATTATCAGATAGCAACTCAAAAAACCTTTTATCCATGGTATGACGTTAGATAGAAATATCCAAATACTTGTAAGAAATATTGAAAAATTATTCCGAAATAGGCTTTCTTAAATTTTCTTAAATGTATTGAGCTTACCGAACGAATCAAACACGAAAAGAATGAAAATACAAAAAGAAAGCTCATGGTTGAGAAGCTGATCCATAAGAGAAGAGCCAAAGCTTTCTTTACTATATTAAAGGAAGAAAGGGATGACCTTGTTACCATCTCATTTGACTGCCAAAAAAAACATGGTTTTGCCAAAGGTAGCAGATCAAGCTGCTTACTATTCTCAGCAATTTTACATTTACAACTTTGGTGTTGTTGTTGGAAGTTCCAATGTTTCCTTGAGTAAAGAAAATGTGTTTTTCATCACATGGACCGAAAATGAGTTTACAAAAGGATCTAATCAGATAGCTTCCGCTGTGTTCAACCGTATGTGCTGCCTTAATGTGAGCCATGCTAAGACAGTGCGCTTAGTCTGTGATGGATGCGGTGGCCAAAACAAAAACTCTACCATGATTGGTATGACTTCTTATTGGCTTTTTAAAAAAGCTCTATAAAATATAGAAAGCCTAGAAATAATTTGTCCTGTACGTGGACATTCGTATATTCCAGCTGACCGGGCTTTTGCCCTTGTTTGTTTTTTTTAAAATGTTTTTGAAATTGGTAAATTTTTTAAGGTCAAACATAAGCAGACAATCATTACGCCACAAGAATACCGGGAAATTCATGAAGAGTGCGCCACGGTTATTCATTTAGGAGATGAAAGCTGTCCCGTATTCGACTGGAAAGGTTCTACGATGGACTATATTCGCCCAACTGGTACCTGGCACTTCAAGTTCAATAAATCTAAGAGATTCATTTTAACTAAAAGCAATAGTGGGGCCATTTAAGTCCGCGGTGAACCATACTACTTGTCCGACATAGGAGCTCCCAGATCTGTTTAAAAAAAAAAAACAGATTTCAAGGATGGAGCCACCGATAATAGAAAAGGGAGTAAATATTAAAGCGGAAAAGTTGAAAGATGTCTTCAATTTGTTAACTAAACATTATGGAGAAGACTGGAGGTCCATCGAAGAGCTTAAGTTCTATAAAAATATAGAAGACGTCAATGATTAGGGCTCATAGTGGTCAATGACTACCCTTTATGTGGGCCTCAACCAGTTTTTGACGAAATTCGTGTTTGACAAATTTAATAATATTTGCATTCCAACCCACATTGCCTCTCACTAGTATTTTTAGTATTGTTACTTAAATAAAAAAATAAAAATGAAGTTTTACCTTCATAAAATTAAGTTTTTATTTGCAACAATTTTTTATTTTAGATTGAAATTTAGAGGTAATTTCCAAAACCCATTTTATCCATATTTATTTTTGGTACCACTCGAAAACTAAAACCCTCAGATCACGATTTCTAAACATTAACTCTGGAGGATCCCCATTCGAACAGTCCTGCAAACAAAAAAGTTATAAAAAATGTTTCGTTTAGGAGATATAAGTTTTCTTGATTTAGTCGAAATCACTAAAAGTGGATAAAATGGGTTTTGATTTTGATCAACACAGTTGTTGTTGCAGTTTTATTTTTCTCTTTACTTTGTTCTACGTTCGGTTGTGACAGCTCATAGTCATAATCGAACTAATGTTTCGCGGTGCTGGTTGCACATTTTTTTTTGGATTTAATTGTTTTCGTTTATTTCCTAAATAAATCTCGGGAATTTAATTCATAGTCTCGGTGGTGTTCTACAGAAATAAATATTGCAACACATTATAGATATCAAGACTAATTTGTTCACATTTTATTGGCTATTCTAGTTGAAGGTGCCCTTGAATGGTTTTTAAAGAAGCATTGGATAACCAAACAGATATATCATGCAAAAAAAGTTCTTGCGTTGGTCCCACCATTAAGCTAAAACTTTATCTACTGTGAACAAAGTAACTCAGAAAAAGGTGGTGTTGCTGATGTTGTTGTTGCTAATGGTAATAATGGTGGTGTTGGTGTTGGTACTCAAAATGATGTTGCTGATCTCGATGAAGTTGCTGATGATGCTAATGTCGCTGGTTGCAGTGGTATTAGTACTGCTACTGATATTGTTGCTGTTGATGGTAAACGCGTTGCCGCTGTTATTGATAATAAAAGTGATGGGGCATTTGATGATATCCAAATTAATAATGAAAAATGGATTAATAATTCAAAAATACCAAATCGAAGACCCCAAGGCCTTAATGGTAATAGATGTAAGTGTGAAAATATAAAGGTAATGCGAAAACGTAAATGTTTCCATATCTCTGGTTTCTACCCTGATACTACAATTAGTGCAATTACTGGATTTATTGTTTCAAACTTATGTGCGTATCCAAATCCTTCAGGGATATCTTGTTTTTTTTTGCTCAATACTTATAAGGAAAGGAAGCAAAATTTTGTTAATTTTAAAATAATTGTCCCATTGGAGTACAGTAGTTCAATATAATGGGTGATTTTTTTGAGGTTAGGATTTTCATGCATTAGTATTTGACAGATCACGCGGGATTTCAGACATGGTGTCAAAGAGAAAGATGCTCAGTATGATTTGACATTTCATCATGAATAGACTTACTAACGAGCAACGCTTGCAAATCATTGAATTTTATTACCAAAATCAGTGTTCGGTTCGAAATGTGTTTTATCGACAAATTTTGTTCAGCGATGAGGCTCATTTCTGGTTGAATGGCTACGTAAATAAGCAAAATTGCCGCATTTGGAGTGAAGAGCAACCAGAAGCCGTTCAAGAACTGCCCATGCATCCCGAAAAATGCACTGTTTGGTGTGGTTTGTACGCCGCTGGTGGAATCATTGGACCATATTTTTTTAAAGATGCTGTTGGACGCAACGTTACGGTGAATGGCGATCGCTATCGTTCAATGCTAACAAACTTTTTGTTTCCAAAAATGGAAGAACTGAACTTGGTTGACATGTGGTTTCAACAAGATGGCGCTACATGCCACACAGCTCGCGATTCTATGGCCATTTTGAGGGAAAACTTCGGAGAACAATTCATCTCAAGGAATGGACCGGTAAGTTGGCCACCAAGATCATGCGATTTGACGCCTTTAGACTATTTTTTGTGGGGCTACGTCAAGTCTAAAGTCTACACAAATAAGCTAGCAACTATTCCAGCTTTGGAAGACAACATTTCCGAAGAAATTCGGGCTATTCCGGCCGAAATGCTCGAAAAAGTTACCCAAAATTGGACTTTCCGAATGGACCACCTAAGACGCAGCCGCGGTCAACATTTAAATGAAATTATCTTCAAAAAGTAAGTGTCATGGACCAATCTAACGTTTCAAATAAAGAATCGATGAGATTTTGCAAATTTTATGCTTTTTTTTTTTTTTAAGTTCTCAAGCTCTTAAAAAATCACCCGATACGATGCTGCTTTTTGGCCTAGTGGGGTTCCGATACGCCCCTTTAGAAATTTTCCAAAAAACGTATAATCGCCGGTTTTCAGAGGTCTGAGAACTATGCTCCATGCTCTTTGAATGATAATAGGCAATCTGCTGCCTATCTGCCTCCTCTTTCATCTTTAAATTCTTCTACAAGATCATAATCTATCAAATTTGGAAATAAAAGCTTTTCTTTTTATTATCAAAATGTACTAGGTGGGTTAAGAACTAAACTTGATAATGTATTTGTTTCTTTTTCTGTATGTAACTATGATATTATTGTTCTTTCTGAGACTTGGTTGTCTGAAAATCATTATACTTCGGAAATTTTTCCAAGTTATTTTACTGTTTTCCGAAAAGATAGATGCAAAATTAAAACAGGAATGGATAGGGGAGGAGGAATATTGATTGCAATTCGTGCTTCTCTATAATGCAGGGAAATTGTATTGGAATCAAACTGTTCAGATACTAACCAAGATATTGATCAAATTATTGTTACCATTAAAGTAAACGAATCAGAATTATTTATTGTTGCAAGTTATATACAACCTAAGAGCTTATTAGCCTTTTATAATTTACATTTATTGAATTTAAAACAAATTTTAAATAATTTGATGAACCTACAACATATACATAATTTTTGCTGGAAATTTTAATATTGGTAATATTAAATGGGAATTCGACACAGAAGATAAATATTTAATTCCATTTGGAGTTACAACTGAAATTGAATCACTTGTTATTGATTTTTTAAGCCAATATGATTTAGTCCAAATTAACCATGAATATAACGATCTCAATCGCATTCTTGATCTAGTATTTGTTGATAAAGAATTTTATATTTGTATAGAAAATTCGAATTTTCCAATTATAGGAAATACAAAACACCACCTCGGAATTGAAGGTGATATAATGTTTTATAATTATTTAAAAAATGAAAATGATTTTTTAATTTACGATTATCAAAAAACTGACTTTGATGCCATGGTTGAGTTTTTGTAGTCTTTTTCGTGGCAAAATATTTTTACTGGTTTTGATTTATAAAATGATTTCATTGCCTTTTCGTCTGTGTTACAAAGTGCTATTGAACAATATGTAATTCTAACCCTATCTGGTTTAATAGGAGGTTAAGTAATCTCAAAAACCAAAAGAATAAAGCATATAAATTATATAAAAAGAACAAAAATAATCCAAGTCTTCGAAACAGCTATTTAGATATTCAAAGGAAATTTGACTATCTAAATAAATTTTTATATCATAATTACATACTTTCAGTTGAAATCGATCTTAGAAGTAATAGTAAAAGGTTTTGGAGTTTTTTAAATACCAAACGAAAATCATGTGGATTACCAAGCTAGATGCAGTATCTAGGCACTATTACGAGTGAGTTATCAGAAATTTGTAGTTTATTTGCAAGATACTTCCAATCTGTTTATTCCTCTGAATCTGTTTTAATTGATGAGCCTTCTGCTCACGCAGATTTTTAATTTATCTCTTGCGAGTGGCAATTTCTTGTGTTCGTGGAAAATTTCGTTTTTGTCTCCGATTTTCAAATCAGGATCTAAACACGGAATAACAAATTACAGGCCAATTTGTAAGATCTCTGCAATAAAATATCGGTCTTTCAGCATGGTTTTGTTGCAGGTAAATCAACATCGACAAATTTAATGATTATGATAAATGCCATTATATCTAATATACTGATAATCATCTTTACCGATTTTGCAAAGGCTTTTGATAGAGTTAATCACAAAATTCTAATTCACAAGATTTTCTGTTTTGGTATTCACTCTTCTTTATTAATGTGGATTGAATCTTATCTGACTGGTAGGGTTCAAGTTGTTAAAATTAAAAATTATAAATCCGATGATATGGATGTCCCATCGGGTGTCCCCCAAGGGAGTCATTTGGGACCACTCTTATTTCTCCTGTTTGTCAATCATATTCCTACTTTCTTTAAAAACTCATCCTGTCTTCTTTTCGCAGATGATCTAAAACTTTACCGAAGGATTTCCTGCAATTCTGACTGTTATCTTTTGTTATCCGACTTGCATAGTTTGGCAACTTGGTGTCAAGCAAACTACCTGGATCTTAATGTTGCTAAATGTCAAGTTTTGTCTTGTTACAGGAACTTTAATAAAATAATGTTTGATTATAGCATTAACAAACATTAACCTAGAAAGAGTAATGCAAAAAAAAGATCTGGGTGTTATTCTTGATGTCAACTTGTCATTCCACGCACATTTTGATTATATGATCAACAAAGCAAATCAGATGCTGGGTTTTCTTAAAAAGAAATACAAGAGAGTTTAATGATTCATATACTCTTATATCGTTATATAACTCATTTTTAGATCCGTGCTGGAATACTGCTGTACAGTTTGGAATCCATATTATTCAAATTTATCAAAAAGTATAGAGAATGTTCAAAGAAACTTTACAAGATATGCTTTTTTTAAATTGAGATGGAGGATTATAAGACCCTCCTACGAAACCAGATGCTTATTATTTGGAATGACATCTCTATAGAAACTCGGCGGAAATATTTTTCGATAATGTTTGTCAGAGATATAATAACTAGGCATATAAAATGTCCTCCGCTTATAGATTTGTTGTATGAGGGAAATACTCCCTCAAGAGTTACACGCCAAAGATTTTTAATTTATGAACACTTCCATCAGAGAGACTATGGGCGCAATGAGCCTATCACCCGTTGCATCAGAGAAGCTAATGCAGTATGCGCAAGAATTGATTTCATGTTAAATTGTACAAGAGATGCTTTTAAATCTATTATTTTTAGCCAAATTTAAATTTTATTAAAGATGTTTTCGAAATATGTTTTTATGCAGTTATGTTCTATAATTAACTTATTTATTTATCTTGTAATACCTATGCGATGTTTCACTGTTGAGTTATTTATTTATTGTTTAAATAATAATAATTTTTAATCTATTTATTGTATATATATATACCCACCTACAAACATTGTAAATATTATATTTGTATTTAATAAAATAAGTCTGTAAGAGATGAAAATTCTCTAATTGATGAAATAAAGTAAAACTAAAATTTAACTAAACCTAAGATATGGATTTAAAATTTGTACCTAATATTACGTAAGCGACTTTAAAAATGTCCGTTATTTTTATTGGACCTAATATTATACCTAAATTCAATCCTTTTTCTAATTTAGGGGTTTTATGATTTGATCATGTTTACCACAGGTACAACTACCTGGATTTAATAATTACTTATCCTTTTTTAATTATTATGTACTTACTAATTATACAAATATATACTACCTGTAGATGAAAAATTAAACATATATAAACTATGGGAGAAATTGAAAGGATATAAGTCAGTTAGATCCTAACAAACGATACAGACAGACTCACGAAGAGAAACAAATAATCTAATTATTTTGTTCTTTAATTTCATATTTTATTTTAACTTTTAAAAATAATACACAAACGCTATGAATCATTTAGTAAAGAAAATTAACCACACTCCTAAGGAACAACGTAACTCAAATAAGTCAAACTTTCGCAATCATAAGCGGTACCAAACTAGAAATACCCAGGAGTGGAGAAAATCCAGTGAAGTTTCGAAACCAAATCAAAATCATCAAAAAAGTTGGAGAGCTTTGAACGCATCCCAAAAGCAACCGGAACAGCGACAAGTTTATCATGAAGAATCAAAAGAACGGAGTCATTCACCAAACTTTGCAGTCCAACATACGAACCATAATAATTATGTGCAACCATCTTCAGACTCTCAACAAACAAAAAATATATTCAACGCCGAATGGACCTACAGCTATACCAATTCAAATACTTCTCCACAACCTCAAGCCATAAACTCTATGTCACCAGTGTTATATGACCAAACCGGCGATGATGAAGATTGGATTATTTTTGGATTTCAGGGAGTAGAAGCAATCCATCACTTGAGTGTTCTTGAAATTCAAGACCATATTAAAAAATGTGCTGAAATTAAGCAGAGGAAACATCAAAGACTACTCCATAACAGAGATTTAGAACAAAGTAAACGCATAACATCAAATTATATTCCAAGATCATCATTGCCACCAAATTTTTCATCACCTCTTATAGTCGGATCAGACGAATCAGTTGCCAAGAGACTTATTTGCACAGGATGGGGATATAATACCAAATAATTTCATATAATATTTAAAATTGTTAATAAACTTAGTATTAAACTTCTTAATTAATTTACCCTGTGAATTTTTAAAACAAATACATCTTTTGAAATAAAAAATATATCATTACTAAATTAACAGCTTTGTTTTTTATCACATTTTCGAAACAGTTGTATAAAATTATCCTTGAATGTTTAATAATATGTGCAACTATTGCATTCCTACCTCGCTTTATCCCTCTATTCACAAATATAAATATGTTGGACCAAATCATTATGCAAATGTCTAGAAACATCACACAAGCACAAGCTGATATATTCGCCCCCTAGAAAAACTCTATTTTCTTCATATCCTAACTATTTCAACTTGACTCGCATATGGGTAGAGAATATGACAACGAACGACATATATAGATTACATAAAAGTGAAGAACAACTTCTGCGAAACACTATTCCAGCATTTTGAACAAAAAAAGAAACAAAAATCCCCCGAAAAAATCGAAATTCACTTAAGCTAAGTATGGAGAAATATCACGGAAAAATTGTGAAAAACTTGTTTCGAAAATATTTTAAATTCCACTCACGACTCACGATACTAATGTATTGATTCAGCTATGGAATTTTTATAACTTTTCGCGTAGAACCTACACACAGATCCGTACAGGGATTGTCTACCTCAAATATTCACCTGCTGTACCAACCTAGAAGAACCTGCATCTACCTAGATACTGAATCCATCAGTACAATACATATAGCCAGAGCTACTCTGGATAACTTCTTCCTTGTCATCGTCCAATATATGTATGAATGTAGCTGTACATAGCTAATAGACGTTATAGAAACAAGACCTCTATACCGCTTATAGATGGTGGTCGTACTTTATGTTCAATATTCTATTGGCTCAACGTCTATCGCTGAACTTTATACCAATGCCTTGCTCTAGGATGCAAAATTATCGAGGACCAGCCAAAAAAGTGTTCTTGCTTCATTGCATCTAGAGACAAAACCGAAACTAAAAATAAAAGAAATCCTTAAAAAAAGGATAGCAGGATGGAATGAGTTGGGATGGAAATTCAATTTCTAAAACATTACAGCAGCTTGTTCGGGAAACTCTCTTTGAAAGCTCTTTTGACAGGATACACGGTACAACAATTTCCAAACCAAAATTGAACGATGTATCGGGAATGGGTGGAGTCGTAACTCGTAAGAGAAGAATGTTGCAGGAGCTGCCGGGAGGTATATTGCTATAGCTGCTGTGAAGGCGAACGGAACGGGCACATACTTGAGAGAATATAAACTCAAATTTGTAAAAGGGTTGAAAGTGTCAAAGTGATTTCTTAAACATTGTATGTCTTTTAACCGAAAGCTCCTTGTGAAAGTCGAAGAACGTGCTGTGGAAAGATGCTGGGAACAAGGCTGTATTATCTGAATTGGGCTAATATGCAACTTCTTCTGGCACAATGTCTAGAGGGCGATTTTCATTATTGACATAACTCTTCATTTTCAAGGATATGTAACCGATAAACTTCTGTTCCAAGGAATAAATATTGAAATGAATAACCATTCAAACATAAATAGGCTCCTAAGCTATTAGAATCCTAAAATCATGTCGATTGTCATTGGTTGAAAAATTCAAGTTTGTGTAGGCTTTTTTAAAATCGTCAAAAATGTAGGTCCTTTGATTTCAGATCCATTGAAAGGACCTTCAAGGCCCAAGTCTCCTTAGACCAACCCCTTTCTTTTTGTGAAATTCATTGAAGACCGGTGGTAACCTTTACACAGTTAAATAGACTCCTCTACCTTTTACCTTGAAGCAGCCAATTCCATCTTGTTAGATGGTTTGGCACTTTGCCTAGATTTTTTACTTGATTTTGTGTTCTTTTTTATTTTACTCTCCAAGATTATTTTTTATTGAATAAGATTGCCAATGAAAGAGAAAAAATAATAAAAAATAAAATCACAAGGACCAAGATGTGCACATCAACGAAGCGACGACGACGGGACGAACGGTAGGAAGGTAAGGTATAAAGTAGTAGCAAGGGTTTGGCCACTTTTCGCACATTTGATGTAATAGAAAGAAAATAAAAGGCTAAATAAGGAGCAAAAAGGATTGCACCATTTACGTAATTAGTTTTATTTTATACAGTATTCCCTAAACACACGTAAACACATTTTTCCAAAGAATCAAAATAAAAGAGAAGCATTTTCTTTGATGTTAAAGTTTGTATTGATATTTTTGAGACTCATAAGTAAATTACATTGAAAAGTTTTTTCTTTTACTTTGTTTCTTTGATAAGAACCTTTACCTACTTCTACCTATCCAACGTTCTATGATGCTGGAAGTATTTAAGAGCTAATGTTACTTATGTGAAAATGTAATTAAGCAGAATTTCAGGTTTATGATATTTTTATGATGGTATAGATATCTTTAACTTGCTGTTCCCTTTACATAGCTTACAACAATATAGTATATTATAGGCTCTTTTAAATCCCAAAGGTAGTTATAGGTTGTTTGTGAAATTAAAAATGTTGACATTCCTGACATTTCAAGGTCAATAAAATCTAAATTAAAGGTTCCTAGAATGAACAATATTTTTTATAAGATAAAATTAATTTGAAGCCTATATCTCAAATTTTTGAATATTTGAGTCGAAAATCAATTTTTACGAGATTTTAGTAATGCGTTTTTTAAGTATTTATTTTTTGTTAAAAAAACTATCAATTTGATTTTTCTCAAAATTTTACCGAATGTTTAAAACAATATTTCTTATAACATAAAATTAGTTTGAATCTAATATTTTTAATTTTTAAAAAGATAATTGAGTCGAAAATCCATTTTTAACAACTTTTATTATTCTTTTTTAGGTTTTTATTTTTTGTAAAAAAAAAACAGTTAATTGGATTTTTCTCAAAATTTGACTGAATGTTGAAAACAATATTTCTCATAAGAAAAAAATTATTAAAAGCCAATGTCTTAAAGTTTTGAAAAGATATTTTAGTAGAAAATCAATTTTTACCAACTTTTTATATTTTTTTGTTAGGTTTTTAATTTTTTGTAAAAAAAACTGTCAATTCGATTTCTTTAAAAATATTACTGAATGTTGACAACAATATTTTTAGAAGATAAAATAAGTTTAAAGCCAATCTCAAGGATTTGAAAAGTTATTTGAGTCGAAAATCAATTTTTATTAACTTTTATTAATTTTTTTTAGGTTTTTTATTTTTCTATTTTATTTTTTTTTTTATAAGAAAAACCGTTAATTGGATTTTTTTCCAAAAATACATATACTTGTTTGGTATCACGTTACAATATATAATATAAAATTTAATTCAAGTCTCTAGCGTTATTGGTTCATGAGATATTTAGGGTTAACCAAAATTTTCACCTTTTTTTTAAACGGCTATGGTAAAAAAAACACCCACGCAATTTTCTTGACAGCCCTTTCTGCATCTCTCTGCCTTATTATCTGTATAACAAAATTTATTTGAAGTCGATATCTGTTGAAAAAGTATTGTTTAAATAATTTGGCTCCACGGCAACACTATTATTTCTCTTTACTCTGACTATGTACATAGGTACATATATACATGCATATGCAAATATAAATCATTAAGTAAGCTCTTTATAAATTGTTATCGCTAAATAAATCAGTCTTCTTTCTGCTTAACAAATCACCGGTTTTATTTAACAGGTTATGGGCCCAGTCCCGCATAGAGTATAGAGAGTTTCTTTAAATTTCGAGAAGGTCCAACGGTACACTTTTTTAATAGTTTTAGTTTTTTTTAAGAGTTCACCTTTGCGTATTTTTTTTCTGCATACATTTTATGATGGAGGGCGATAATGATCGTTTTAAAATTGAGAAATTGGAAAAATCGGACCAGTATGCTCTTTGGAAGTTTCAAATTAACATACTTTTAAATGCAACTGGGTTAAGTGCTCACGTGGAAGAGGACACGGTTCCTATTAAAGGGGAAGAAGAATCAGAAGCCGTATGCAACAATCGCATGGTGGTTTGGAAAAAGGCAGATAGTAAAGCTCAGAGAATTATCGCAACGAGCATTGGCTCATCGCCGCTCAGGCACATTATAAATTGCAAAACGGCAATCGAAATGTGGAGAAAATTGAAGGCTGTGTATGAACAAACGTCAAAGACGAATGTTCACATGCTCCTGCAACGTTTTTACAGCTTCGAAAAAATTCCTGAGGACGATGTTGCCACGCATATCAGTAGGTTAGAAAATCTAGTTAGACAGTTGAGAGACGTTTTGGTGAACATGTGTCTGAAAGTATGGTTATGACGAAAGTTTTTATGACGCTTCCCGAATCATGCAGTCATTATTTCTGTGCGTGCGAATCGACCACAAAGGAGCAACAAACGTTAGAAAATCTAACATCAAGGTTGCTTCTGGAGGAAACGAGGTTATCTTCAAAATCTATCGAACTAAATTCTGCATTGGTAGCTAGGCGAAAAATTCGTAAGTCACATGGTTCTCAGCAGCGGCAAACTAATTCTAAGCCAGGCAAATGTTATGCCTGTCATGAATTTGGACATTGGAAGAGAGACTGCACCAAGAAGAAAGGCGGTGGTGGTAGTTGGAAAAAAGACGGTAGCGCATCGAGTCATCAGATGGGTGATGCTCTGATTTGCAATGCGTTCATGGTTACGGGAAAAAAGGAAGACAAAGATGACAGCTGGTATTTAGATTCCGGAGCAAGTGACCACATGTCTTTTAGGAGAGAGTGGTTTCTTCGTTATAGGGAGTTCTGTGAACCGATAGATATTCGTATTGGTAGTGGGGACAAAATTGCGGCGCTAGGTGTTGGAGACATAAATGTTTTGGCATTTGATGGACAAGTTTTTTTGGAAAAACACCTCGCAAATGTGCTCTATGTACCTAGAATTTCAGTTAATCTTTTTTCTCAAACACGAGCGTTGGACAAAGGCACACGTTTCATTTCGGACAAAGATAACTGTAAATTTGTGAACATGAATGATGGTGCTATAGTTGCAGTGGGAGAACGTAGGGGACAACTGTTCAAAATGTGCTTCAGGGTTAAGGCTGCTGAAAATGGTGTTGCAAATTTGGCAAAAAGGCAGGTTATGTCACTACAATTATGGCATGAGCGCATGGCTCACCAAAATGTCGTTCAAGTGCGAAGTCAACTTAAGAAACAAGGTCTAGAGTTCAAAGATGTGGAGAATTTTAGATGCGATGCATGTTGTTTTGGGAAAATGCACAGACTACCTTTTCCAAAAAGTAGCTTCAGAGCTCAATATCCAGGCCAACTAGTGCATGCAGATGTGTGTGGTCCCATGGAAGAAGCTTCAATCGGTGGGTCCATTTATTTTGTGGTTTTTAAGGACCATTATTCGCACTACAGAATGGTATATTTCTTGAAGCACAAATCAGAAGTGTGCTCTGTGATGCAACGTTTTTCAATGAAGCAGAAAGAGAAAGTGGGCACTCCGTCCAGGCCTTGCGTTCAGACAATGGTCTTGAATTTGTCAACGAAGGAGTTAGGACACTTCTTGAAAAGAGGAACATTCGTCACGAAACAACAGTACCTTACACCCCAGAGCAAAACGGGAGTGCAGAACGAGAGAATCGCACACTTGTTGAGGCTTCACGTACGATGCTTGCAGGTGCAAATTTACCAAAAAGATTTTGGGCAGAGGCAATAAACACTGCTGTGCATGTTTTGAACCGGACTGGGACTAGCTCAATCAAAAATAAAAATCCAATCGAACTGTGGCAGGGTCATGATTTCAAAGTTGACGATTTAAAGGTGTTTGGCGCGGAGGTTTTTGTACATGTGCCAAAACAAAAGCGTAGGAAATGGGATCGTAAAGCCGAGAAGGGTATTTTCATGGGATATGCAGAGTATTCAAAAGGGTTTAAGGTTTGGATACCTTCATCTAGGAAAATGGAAATTAGTAGGGATGTAGAGTTCCGAGAAGTGTTGAGTGCCCAGAATGAAAAAGAGGAGAATCGTTTGGCTGTTGGTGTGGAGTTGTCGACTTATGAGTTAGATGGTGGTGGTAACAGAGATCGAGGAAACGCAGTGGCAGCAGTAGTGGCAAATCATGATTCATCCACTCATGAATTAGATGTTGATGGCGGTGACGATAAAGATGAGACAGTAGTGGCAAATGATGAGCTGTCAGGTTTTGATTCGAGTGATCATAATGGTAGCAACCAAGGTGATTTTTTGGTTCGAAATGATGACTTACAGGCAGACAGATCTTGTGAAATTATAAGCCAGGGTTTAGCTGATGATGAGTTCCAGTCAGCAGACGAAGTAAGCTCTGATTCGGAAAATGATGGGTGTTACGGTGCATCAATGGAAACGTGTTCTGGTAGGTTATCTATTCCATTAAGAGGAAGGTTGCGCAGCAATAAAAATAGACTCGAGTCGGATGATTGTGCGAAAACTAAAAGGAATGCTTTCTTGGTACAAGGTGAACCAAAGAACTTTAATGACGCTATGAATTGTGCTAATGCAGATCATTGGAAGAAAGCAATGGATGAGGAAATGGAATGCCTTTTGAAAAATCGAAGCTGGGATATAGTTCCATGTCCAGAAAACCGAAAAATTATCGACAATAAGTGGGTATTCAAATTAAAGGATCTAGATGCTAAAGGAACACAGAAGTTTAAATCTAGATTGGTTGTTCGTGGTTTTACACAGGAGTATGGTGTGGATTATGAGGAGACCTTTAGTCCTGTGGTTAAATTCACATCAATTAGGTCGATAATTGCAATTGCAGCTAATGAAGGTCTTTATCTCACTCAATTCGATGTAAAAACTGCATTTTTGAATGGACAGTTGAACGAGGAAATATATATGCGGCTACCACTTGGCTATGGCGATGGTACTATGGGAGTTTGTAAGCTTAAAAAAAGCCTATATGGTCTCAAACAAGCTTCGCGTTGTTGGAACCAAACGCTAACACGAGTGCTGAAGAAATTTGATCTTGAACCGACGAAAATGGATCCTTGTGTTTTTATTTCTAAGGAAAGTGGCAGGCGTATAATAGTAGCGGTCTATATTGATGATGGACTGGTGGCAGCCAAGGATAAGAAGGTGGCTTTGGAGTTGCTTGATTTCTTGAAGAATTCATTTGAAATCACAATCTTAGATGGCAGTTTTTTTTTGGGAATGCAAATATCCATCAATAAAAGAGGAGACATTCATATGAATCAAGAGCTTTATGCAAAACGGGTGATAAAGCGCTTCAATATGGACAACTCTAAGCCAGTGTCAACCCCTGCTGAAGCCAGTGCGAGTGGAAGTGTTGTGTCGTCAGGTGCAATCAAATTTCCGTACCGGGAAGCTGTAGGTAGTTTGATGTACCTTGCAGTAGCTACCCGCCCAGACATCTCGTATGCAGTGGGAGTAGTTTCTCGTTTTTTGGATTCGCCAGATCAATCACATATCAACTTCGTTAAAAGAATAATGAAGTATCTAAATGGAACAATAACAATGGGTATAATTTTTAAAAAATCCTTAAATTTCAATTTGAATTGTTTTAGCGATGCTGATTACGCTGGTGATGTCACTACAAGACGATCTACAACTGGCTTTATTTTTTTCCTCTCAAATGGGCCAGTGTCGTGGTCATCTCAAAGACAGAAGTGCGTTTCGTTTTCTACAACGGAATCCGAATATGTGGCGGCTTCACAGGCTGTAAAGGAATTGGTTTGGGTGCAGAGGCTCTTAGCTGAAATTTGTCCAAACATTTTTATCAAGACGATTCTGAATATGGACAATCAAGGTGCAATCCGGCTGGTCAAGAACCCGGAGTTCCATAAAAGGACCAAGCACATAGATGTGAGGTATCATTTCATCAGAGAAAGATATGATAGTGGTGATTTTGATATTATCTATGTTGCATCCGAAGCTCAAAAGCAGATATTTTTACAAAGACACTTTGCAAAGAAAAATTTGAAAAATTTAGAAAGTTAATTGGAGTAAATTTCTTAAAGTAAATTTTAAAGTTAATATTCATTATAATTATAAAAATGTAAACTATTATTTTGTTATACATATACATCCATACGTATAGCTAGTTTGAAATATGAATTACTTGTAAATCTTGGATTAGTATTTAAATTAATTAAAAGTGGGAGTGTTGAAAAAGTATTGTTTAAATAATTTGGCTCCACGGCAACACTATTATTTCTCTTTACTCTGACTATGTACATAGGTAAATCATTAAGTAAGCTCTTTATAAATTGTTATCGCTAAATAAATCAGTCTTCTTTCTGCTTAACACCGGTTTTTGAGTTATGGTTCTTGAGTTATGGACGACGAAAAAACCTCGCGAACGCACAGACATCTTTCTAAAAATCTTTTATTTCGACTCTAGGGACCTTGAAACGTCGCTCGAGAAATGTCAAAATTATCAATTTGACAAATCAGACCCATAAGAATAACTTCCTATGGAAATTTAATAATTGAATGTTTTTTTGAAAAATAGAATTAAGACTGTTTCGAAAAAAATAAAAACGTTAACAAAATTCTATTAGTTAAAAATTGATTTTCACAACATTTGTAAACATTATTTTTGACTTTAATATGTCGAGAATAACTAAAAGTATTGACTTTAAAACCAAAAAAAATCAAAGGTTCCGTGTTTTAATATGAGAATTTTAAGTGTGAACGAGTACTAAATACTAACAAAGAGTTTTCCAAAAGAGACTTGATAACTTGGAAATTAATTGAGTTTGTCAATGTACCCTTTTAGTAATCATCGAACTATCAGTTTCAATTTATTCAGTAAACTCAACATTTTCATCATGGTAAAGTATATGAACTGTCAACCAACGTCTGCACATTATAAAAAATTTCTAATCGGTGTTCGCAACTTTAAGAGCTTTAACCCCAATTTTCAGTCGATAATCTCGATATTAGTATTCGGGTAAAAAACTACATTTGCTTCATGAATCACCACCAAAAAATAATAACAGTCTGGTGCGGTGGCGTTATTATTGATGCCATATTTTTTCGTCGGCGATAACGATCGTTACGTTACTGTGAATGGCTATGATCATCCATTGTTTTTGGGCTAAATTTGAAGCTGTGTCAAACAGCACAGCTCACAATCGATCTATTGAAAAGTACATTTGATGAACGTGTTATATCCTTAGAAATAAAGCAGTCGATTAGCCACTTCCTTCATCATGTGATTTAACGCCTCTAGACTATTTTCTTTGGGGTAATGTTATGTCATTAAGTCATCAAAATTGGTGGCCATATGACATATGAGCGAAGTCGAGTTCCATTCATTAATGTTTTGCTTTTGCTTCAAGTTAATAATAAAGTTTTTAAAATATTTTTAAATGGTTTTTGTTTTATTTTAAAAAAAATTTTCAAGTCCAAAGTGTAATAACAACATTTTTAGAGCTCAGTTTTTCAGGGAAAATATCCACCATGAAACTAGCAAAAGCAAATAGTCGTCACCGAAAAAAAACCCATCCTAATGTACATTTTTAAATTACTATTTGCGAATTAAAATGTTCATGCATGTCTTTTGAGATTCTGATATATTCATGCTAAAGGGTGGTTTAATTTTAAAGGCCGGTGGTGAATGTCAAGTTTTGTTCAGCATTTTATTTAATATTTCTCAATTTCGGACTTATTCAATTTGAACCATATAAAGATGCACAATCGAAAAATGCGTTTAAATAAGTTAGGCCTGTTATGAAAATGGGTTTTCAAATCGAAATGCATATCATGCACTTTGTGACTTTACCGTTCAATTTTAGTCACTCAAGAACTTAAGCCTCTTAAACTTTTTAAGCGTCGTCAATGTCAGAATGGTGGAAAAAATTGGCAACGGTGGATGATCAATTTTCGAAGAAAATCATCTTCAGTGATGTGGAACATTTTAACCTCAGTGGATTCACCAATAAGCAGAATTGGTGCATTTTGGGCGAATGATAATCCAAGAGTGATTGTCGAAAAACTAATGCACCCACAAAGAGTGACTATATTTGGTGAAATTTATAGGCTGTCGGCTTCATCGGGGCGATCAGGCAGTTACTGTGAATGGTGTTTGCTATCATGAGATGGTAACGAACTTTTTACCGCCCGAATTGGATGATATGGATGTAGACGATATGTGGTTTCAACAGGACGGTGCCACTTACCACACAGGTAACAAAACAATAGATCTTTTGCTCGATAAATTCATTCTTTGGGGTTACATGAATGAAAAGGTGTACGTCGATAAGCCAGCAACTGCTCAAGTGCTAAAAGATGAGGTAATTCGGCACATTAACATCAATCATGCCTCAGCGTCATCAAAAATGTGGACCATCGGGTGGAGGTGTGCCCCCGAGGTCGCGGCGACCATTTAGCCGATATTTTATGCCATACATAATTGAACCACACCAATATTATCATAATAAAAAGAAATGACACTAATTTTTAAATAATTTGTATTTTATTCTAAAACAACATCGGCCCCTTAAAACTTAATCACCCTTGATAACGTTCATAAAGAAACAAGTTGACTTTTTTGAAAATGTACTAGTTAAACTAGTAAATAGATTCAAAACGAATGGGACTTTAAAGGATTGGAACTATTGTTTTTAAGATTATTTATTACGGGTATTTGTTGTCCCTCAAAAATTCTTTGGAATACCGATGTAGGTTTAATTTCAAGCACAAACTTGGAATAGTAAAGAGACTTACATTCAGATCTTTTGTAAGGAGTTGGCTATAGGTTTCATGTTAATGCCATACAATTGAAATACATTATTTTTAATGTTATCATTTAAAAAATATTTTTTTAATTTGTTAAATTATTAATTTTGCGCGTCACGTAGCAACAGTAACACATAATACCGGAAATAAAATAAAATGTTGTCCTTCACGTGAAATCATTATTATTTGATATTTTAAGTGAAGACTGTTAATTTTCGAACGCAAAGGCTTTCCACATAAAACATATATTTAACCAGTTGCCTGGAACTTTTAATTTGGTGTTAATCATCAACGTAGGTATACATATTTACATACATACAATTACAGAGATTAAAGAAAAAACAAATTTTCCTTAATGATATACATATTATGTAGGTATCTCAATCCATATACTATCGTGCATAATAACAACTTGCAACAGATAATCAAGAAATAATGAAGGGACCTTTTATAGCTCTATATCTATATGCAGGTACACTCAAAGCTTGAAATTATATTCAGAGAATTATCCTTTTTTCCTGATATAAACCTACTTGATGTTGTTCATGCAAATCCTTTTCACTTCAACTTTTTTCCATGTAAATCTTTTAAAAGTGTGTACTTTTCATTGTAAAATGTATGTATGTAGGTACAGTACATTCATAGGTATAGTATATATTTTATATCCTTCAGATCCACATTTAGCACCCAACAATGAAGCAAACCTCTGCAGCCAGCATTCGCCATCAGCCTCCATCACCCTGCCCTGATGCTGATTCTGATTCTGAACTGCACCCTTGATGTTTTTAATCAAGCTTTTTGTTTATGCTGAATGAAACAATAATATAACATCAACTACTGCAACTACACTATACTCGTACATCCGGCCATCGCCATCAGTTTGTTCGTTCCTTAATCCGGATTAGCAAGCGCAATAATAATCAGCAAAGGATTTTCGTTTATACATTGTGTCCTTGGATGGGCAATGTTGTACTCTCTCTCTCTCGATGGATGTTTTGACGTGGCTTAATTCTGTTTAATTGTTGTTGCAGAGTCAAAATGAATTGGCTTTTAATCGCTAGAAAAATAGAAGACAAAACAAATCCTTTAGTTTTATTTTGATAAATGAAAGGTGCTTAAGCACTTTGTGATGAGTAAAAATGTTACATTTTCAGAGGAGGGGTTTAAAGTGCACCAATATAAAGATTATACTCGTAAAATCGAATTTGAAATAGAATTTTTTGTATTGATATTTTGCCGCAAGTTATGTCACTTTGATTTTCTGTACGAAACATTGGTTAACAGTTTTTTAAAGCAGAAATGACACTAGTTTTTAAAGCACTTTAAGTTTTTAAAAAGTAATATTTTGAATCAGATCATAAATTTTAAAATCATTGAAAACTGTTTAATAACAGATTTTTCTTTTTATAAATTTAAGCTTAAATGAATGGACATATAAATATAATTAGCTTTTTCACTTTTTAAATAATTGTTGACCGCTCAAAAATATGATGATTATTGGTGATTAGGGAGCCAGAAATTGATCTTCTATAACAATGCGCAGCGCACTTCACCTGATTCCAAATACTTAAAAAGAGGCTGGGATGCGACCCACATTGATAACTTCCCATCCCGTCTGTCAATTTGTCTTGCTTAAAAGGTTTGTAGGTTTTTGTGTTTTGTTAAAAAAGTTGTCAGTTGAATTATTCTTAAAAGTTTAAAAATTACCAACTATATTTTGCATAATAATGAAATAGTTTGATTTCGAAATCTATTTTTGTTAAAGAGAATTTTATTCGAAAACCAATTTTTACCAATTTTAGTAGCATTTCTTAAAAATTTGTATTTCTTATATAAACAAATAAATTGGATGAATGAAATTAATTTCAATATCTTCTATTTTGCAAGAGATATCTAGAACCGAATATGATTTTTTACCAAATTTGCGTACTATTTTTTGAAGATTTTATTTTTTTTATGAAAAAACGGACTATTGGATTTTTATAAAAAAATTTACTGAATCTCGAAAACAATATTTTCTTTGGGATAAAATAAGTTGGAAGCCAATATTTTAAATTTTTAAGCAGATATTTGAGTCGAAAGTAACTTTTTTACTAAGTTTTAGTACCTATTGATTTTTTTTTAGGTTTTTATTTTACAATTGTAAAAAAAATGTCAAAATTTTACCGAACGTTGAAAACAATATTTTTTATAAGACAAAATTAGTTTGAAGTCATAATCCCAAATTTTTGAAGAGATATTTGAGTTGACAATCAATTTTTACTAACTTTTATTAATTTGAATTTTAAATTTATAGGTTTATCTTTTTTACAAAAAAAACTGACAATTCGATTTTTCTCAAAATTTTACCAGATGTTGAAAACGTTATTTTCAGTGCACAAAATTGTTTTGGAGATAAAATAATTTTTTGTTCGTAAAATTTTCGAGGTGACAAATTTTTTCTTCAGTTTTTTTTAATTTATAAAATTAATTGGATTGGATATTTTTTTCCAAAAATATATCTGTTTGGTATCACGTCACTTACAATGTATTATACAAAATTTAATTCAAGTCTCTAGCGTTGTTGGTTCGTGAGATATTTTGGGTTAACCAACATTTTCACCTTTTTTCAAATTTATATGGTAAAAAAACCACCCACTCAATTTTTTTGAGAGTCCTTTCTGCATCTTTCTGCATAACAAAATTTATTTGAAGCCGATATCTCTACTGGTTCTTGAGCTATGGACGACGAAAAAAACTCCGCGAACGTAAGGACGTACAGACGTACGAACGTACAAACGTACGTACACAAGCACGCATAGACATCTCTCTAAAAATCTGTTATTTCGACTCTAGGGACCTGGAACGTCAAGAAATTTAAAAATGTTCTATTCGACAAATCGGACCCATTACAATAACTTCCTATGGGAAGTTAATAAACAGGTTTTTAGGATTCCAAATTTTTCGTCAGAAAAGTATATTATTTCAGATGTAGATTCTATTTAATAAGCTTTTAGTTGTTTGCTTTTCTTGTTAACTTAAAAACGGATTTTAGTGGAATAAACTAGCAGCAATTAAGTTATCAACCAAATTCATAAGAATCCATGAAAATATTCTGAATGTTAAACAGGCGTTCCGCAAGGTTGCGTTTTAAGACCACTTATATTTCCTAAATAGTCATACGCGATATCGAAAACCGTATCCTTAGTAGAATTGTCTTTGAAAATATTACTCGTACTGTTAAAATGTTGGTCTATGCGGACGACTTAGTGATCTTAACTGATTATCTACTTTTCCTTCAACTTCAGATCAATGAGCTCAAACAGAACTTTAATCTATTAGGCCTGCATTAGTTTTGTATGTCAATAAATATCGAAGATATTTAAATTCGGATTTCACTACCCAGGGAAATATTACGCTTCTATCCAATAGATCTTTGGGCTACCGTAAATAGTAACTACCTATTTTAAGTTTAGAAGTATTTATCGAGCCAATGGATTTACGTTTGAGCTGATCTATTCGAATTTGAAGGAAAATTGGAAAATCTAAAGGCAATTCTACCTGAGATATGGTTTTCAATATCGTTAATGAACACTGAACAGTGCAAATATAAGTGGACCTAAAACTCAACCTTGCGGAACGCCTGTTACACATTCAAAATATGTTTAAGGAGTTTTTCCTAGCTTCTTATAAATTTGATTCATAATTTAATTGCAGCGATTTTAAGAAGCATGGAATTTTCATTTTCCAAAGCCGTTTTTAAGTAAAAAAATACATTTACCTATTTTAAAAATTGCTGAAATTTTAGCTTAAGAGGACTATTTTCTTAAAAAGTTGAGGAATATTCTCCAGAAACTCAGAATTTGATTTTGATGTCAATTTTGAATAATTTAAGTACCTACCATTTTTTTTAAGTTTAAACTTCTTATCTAAATAAAATGCATGACTGGGTCGTACGAACTTACTCATGTATCCATAGAGTCTATTAAAAAATATTTCCTGTATTTTGAGATTTAAAAATGTATCTGCAAAAAATGCTTGTTTTTAAAAATGTAAGTTTTATTTCTCAAAAAAACTTTAATTTTTTAAGATTTATATTTAAAAAAAATCGTTAGAGCGTTGTTTTCTTAATTAATTTTTATATATGCAATTTTTCAATATTGTGTGCAGTTATTTAAAACTTTCAATTTCGTAAGCAAATGATGACCTATTTTCACAAAAATAAAAAAATGAAATTTTTGATCAACAAATATTATTGAGACAATACAAGGCCTTGACCGAAAAAAAATATTGAAATCGGTTGATTAGTTTTTGAGAAAACTTAAAAACAAAATAACGGTTCGGGAGCAACACGATTATGTTTTTTTTTTTTAAAGAAGCCAAATTAAAAAAGCCAAATTAAAAAAGCCAAATTTTGAGAAACTTCGAATTTCAATTTTTGACCAAAAAATTTGTATAGGGACTACTGTTATTTTAAAGTATTTAAAAAATGAAAAAAAGCCTAACGGGAATCGTCTCGAAATCTTAATTTCCAAATTTGAAGTAAAACGCCCCAATGCCCTGGGCAAAGACAGACATACAGACGATAGAAATCGGGGGACCCACTTTTTTCGACTTCTCTACCATAGTAACGTCATGTTTAATTACAATCTCGAATTCGAAATTTTTAACGAATGCAAAACTTGCCATATAGTTCCTATACTTCGCAAGTAATAAATTCAAATTGGATTTTTCTATAAACATTATCTGACTGGAACCTTGAAACGTAGAGAAATTTCAAAATTTTCGATTTGAGAATTCGAAGGAATGGTTGAGAGTTGTAAGTCACTAGCTCCTAGATCCCAACGGACTGTTGCACCACCTTATTTTTTTTGTATATTGTACGCGCATTAAAGGGGTTATAAATACCCTTATAATGATTAAACACAGTGCGAGCAATTAGGAAAGGAGGATAGGAATAGAAACGAGAAACCGATGCACATTGGTTTTGAATGTCTGCACATTGTAATGAGTGGGAAATATTGAGTCAGGTAAAGCATTCCACATTCGCGTAGTGTGGCTAAAGAAAGAATCTCTGTACTTAACAGTACGTCCGAAATTGGGCTCAAGGGCAAACTGATGGGCATTCTTAGCAGTACAGGTATTACGGTTGAATTGTGTGAGGGGAGGAATGTAACTGGCTATTTCGCTAGAGCATTGTTTATAAAAATAACGATAAAACAATGACAGGCATGAGACCTTGCGGCGTATTCAAGAGAAGCAAATGACTCGGTGAGAGAACGATCTTCTATCATTTTTAGAGCTCTTTTTTTAATTCTATCCAGAATACTCAAGTACGTTATTGGGGCACCAGCCCAAATGTGAGAATTATACTCGAGTTTTGGACGAATACAAACTTTGTAAATTATAGGCAGAGCAGAAGGGGTAAACAAAACTTCTTGCATCGTTGGAGAAAACCTAAACACTTAGCAGCATTTTTGGCGATGTCAAATATATGATTACTTTACAACAAGTAGTTTGTAATGCACATACCTAGGACTGATAGTTGTTCTGTCTCCTCGATGCAAGTACCACTCATGGAACGTGGCATTGGGGGAGGGTTACGCTTTCGAGACATTAGAGAGTGATTTTTGAAGCATTGAATTCTACACGGTTTTTGATGATGTCAAGATCAGAACTTAATGAATTATCATACGCTGCCGTTGGTAGTCCACATCCGAAGAACAAGGATAAGAATCTAAAAACGAATATGAGAAGCTGAGGGTAACAATTTAGTGGGTTAGAAGAATATGGAAGAGCGTCGGAGCCAAAACGGAGCCCTGGGGCACACCAGCGTTTATTTTGTGAATATCAGATTTGAACCCGTCCAAGACTACTGAATTTAACGGTCCGAAATGTAATTTCTAACCCAACAAAGAAGAGATTCATCAATACCAAAAGCACGCATTTTCGATAAGAGAGCTTGATGCCAAACTCTATCAAATGCCTTTGAAATATCAAGTGCATTAATCTTTGTTCCACTGTTCGGTGAGATAAACCATGAGACCAGTGGACCTTTTGCAACGAAAGCCATACTGCCGGTTATTGAGAAGCTTCCGTTCTTCAAGATATTTCTTAAGCTGAAAATTGATCAGCGTTTTTATAACCTTGGAAAGAAGGGACGTAAGTGCAATTGGGTGATAGTTAGAGGGGGGGGGATTCGCCTTTTTTAGGGACAGACAAATGCAGTTTTCCATCCACACGGAAAGAGACTCTAGCAACTATACGAGTGTAAAAGAATATTCGTCCCATGGAATAGTTTACGCTTTCAAGTACAGGAGGAGTCATGTCACTCATTGGCAGCATCGAATTAACAGAAAACTGTTTGCAAGCAAATTGGCTTTATCAATCGAGCTTACAAAAGGAGTGTCATTGGAAACGAGCGTATGAACTGACGATGACGTAGTGTTGCACACACTTTTTACAAATTATCAGACATTTTTACTACCTTTAGGACATTGTAGTATTTTTTGCGTAATTTCTGGTCATGCAAAAATTTAATGCGTCGAATATGTCCGTTACAAGTCTTTCTAGCTTGTTTGAACTTATTCCGGTTTTCCTCAGTAGGACTGGCTTTATAAATCCGGAAACTTACATCTTAGATCCTAATAATCTCTTTACAGCTAGAATCAAACCATGAGTTTTCTTTAAATTTTGACAAATTTTACCCTATTCGGGATAAAATTTCTCATTCCTAAAAGAATTAAGTTTATAACCATATCTGCGCTGGAATCCACGTCACTATCGAGGAAGCATAGTGACCAGTTAAAGTTTCTGAAGAAGTCGTTGAAACCGTTCCAGTTGGCTTTCTCATATTACCATACGGCTCTCGTAGGGTTTTCTCTTTAACTGGGGTTTTTGGCATGAGAAATTAGCAGATATGAGACAATGGTCTGATGTGCCTAGAGGTCATAATACACTAACCGCATATTTATTAGGATCAGAGGTAAGAAACAAGTCTAGAGTGTTGGCGGACTGACCTGCAACGTCAGGAATTCGAAACTGAGTCAGGTGGTTTAACTCAGCAAAAATCTCGACCTCGATACCTTCCTTCGGGTGTTGTCTGACCAGAATAACGCAGTCACGAAGAATAATTGTGTACATTGAAATCGCCCGTAACAACGATCTCACTGTGCGGAAAATGGAATACAATTCTCTGGATAGAGTCGGACAGTGCATCGAATTCGTTAGAAGTCGAATTGCTATCCAGACTTGGGCTAAGACGATATATGTGAAAAATACAATCAAAATTACTCAAAACTACACTTTCTTGAAAACTGTTTGCTCATTTCCCACAAGTTTCAATTTTTGAGTTAGGTCACTTTCGTTCTAAGGGTGCGAAATGTTCTCCTACTTTCTCAATATATTTTTATTATTATCTATTAAATTGTAACATTGCCATGCTTTGTAATAATTTCGAATAATATTATATTGTATTTAACGATTTGAAAAACTAAAGAAAGAATTAAATTATTAAACATTTCCACATGTTTTTTTTAAGCGAGAATAACACGCCTTCCATAAGAACTTAGGTTTATCACATTAAAATACTTTTAAAACAAGTAACATACCTGAGAAAGCCACTATAGTAAAGCAGGATAATGATATTTTTCAAAGCTACCTAGTACCTACATACATGTTCATCCTAGTAACTCTCTTAACTCACCCCAACCACCATCACCACCATCAACCACAAGTCTTAAATATAGCTAAGCTAGACATAAAAACTCTAACTGCAGGTATGTAGCTATCCTATCAACCCTTTTTCCATTAAAATAGGAATTTTTTAAATGACAATAAATATCCAAACATTGTATTTAAGTACACAGTCTGGAATTCCTTCTTCATTTCTTGCATGGCAAAAAAAAGGAAGTTAACCCTCCATTATTCCTGGGATGGTGTTGTTGTGTATAGTATACGTATAGACAGACCTACCTCACCTTTTACCTTAAGCAAGTTGTCTCAAAGGATTCGAAGTGGGCTTTTATAGCCATTTATAAATGAAAGTGTAATTAAGTGTCACTTTTAAGCCATCAGGAAATTACGATTTTCCTTTTCGAACACCTGATGCAAAATAGTCCTTTCCGATTAAGTCTGCTATTTTAGATCCATCGTTCGTTAGTTACCTATAAATGTACTGCTGTGCATACATACAGTTATGTGTCGGTCGTTGTCTCGTTGTTGTTGTCGGTGCCGCATAATTCCCCAAAGTGTGCGTTTGGTCTTAGTCTTAGCCTCAGTCTCGTTCTCCGTACCCGTGCTTCTTTTGTCTTGAGTATTCTTGAAGCCATATCAACTAACCATACTTCTGGTGTTGGATATAGAACTTCTCAGACATCTACTCCATTAGTTAAAGAGTATGTACCGCTCCTAGCTATTTCTATCATGGATTATTGTTTTATTTCAGTTGTCCAGAGAAAGTTTCCTATTATCTTATTCCCTAGGAATTCTTAGCTTTGACTATGGAGGATATTCGTCCTGGATAGTCAATTCGAATGCAATAATTGTGTTGAGAAATAATTTTCTCAAATCATTTGAAATTCGAAAAATATTACTTAAAAATTCAACATCACAACTTTACTTTTATTATTTCGGATACAATTTTTCAATGTTAATTTTTTAATCAAACAAATTTAAGTTGAATAAAAATGTTTTTATTGACATTATAGAGAAAACATCCTCAGTATAGATTTGTTGACTTTTAAATTAAGATATTTTTGTTTCATTCAAGATCAACAGCAAGCTCCAAGGATTTATCGTAAAATATCTGACGAAATAGAAATGGTTTTCATATTTAAAGTTTTCGGTAAAAATTAAGTATTTTAAACTTAAAGATATTAATTTTTTAAAAAAGGAATAATTTATAGTAAGATTGTTGATAATTTTTTTAATCTTACATTTGATACCTCGTAAATTGTCAATCAATTGTAAAGTTTCTTTCCAAATTAATTTTACAAGAACGCAGTGACTTCCTTATTTTAATACGAGAATCTATTGAAAATTTGACCAATACGTCAGTATTTAAAAAACGACTTTTTGAATAAAAAAAAATCGCAAAATAAAATATAGCTTTTCACTTTATATTGTATTGGAGGTTACATAGAAAATTTTCTAATTCCTCAACAAAGTTCTAACTTTAGTCCCTAATTTTTAGAGGAATATCTGTTTATGCTTGTAAACGTAAGTGTATACGTTCATACGTTTAGAGTACGTCTTGTCGTGGTCCATATTCATCACCCAGTAGGTATCTAGAATTTAATCTGAAGGCTTTAAAACGAGAAAAAGAAAGCTTAATAAAAACGATTAAGACGAAAGAAGTACCAACACAAAACATGTGCCCATTTGCAGTGTTAGTAGTTAGTAAAAAGGAGGAAGGTTTCAAGGATCATGGTAGTCCTCTTAAGGCGAAAGGTAAATTAAGTTGCATTAAACAGGTTATATCTTCTTATTATTGTGGATGTCGTTAAAAGAAGTTCAAACCTGGGATGCGTACTTAAGTTGGGGGCGGACCAAAGTGTTATATAGAGCGAGATTATAACATAAGGATTCTGAAATTCTTTAGACCAACCAACATTTAACAAATACTTAAACAGAGTGGGCTTTACTAGTGATCGAATTAATATACTCCGTGAAATCGAGATTAGAATTACTTCTAGATCTTTAAAGCTATGAACGCGATGTATAGAGTGCTGAGATATTTTGTAATCAATCAAAATAGGAGTCCGTTTTCATTTCCTAACATTTAATTGAGTTAATGTTAAGCCCATTCTTTTTGCACCAAATAACAAAGCAGTTAATATCCTTTTAGAGTTATAATCGATAGTTTAGAGATTTTAAGCTTTTAAAGATTTTCATAGCATAGATTAAAATGTTACTGTATCGTACATAAAGGGTTACGTCATTGATAGCTAAGGTAAAGAGTATATTATATAAAAGTCCAAAATTACTACACTAAATCAACGGAAGCTCCTCCATGTGCTGTGCAATACTAGCAGAAAGTGGAGGGTAATCTGTTCAACCAGTTCCAGCTCCATCTTCAACTATTTTTCTTACTAATAAAAGAGTTAAAGATGGAGGTAATAATTAAAAACTCAGAACTCCTGATTTGACAATGAAAGGTTAAGAAAAACCTTTTTTTAAGAACAAGAAGATATTAGTGCGATTAATTGAGAAGGAAACCCCAATCGCTTCAGCTTAAATGTGATGATATCATGAGAAAGTCGATCAAAAGCTAAGCTTTCGAAAATAATAAGTGTAAATACAGTCGAGCTCTTGAACGAGTTTTTGGGGTATTTGAGCACTTATGCAAAAATGGAAGTAGATTAGTAATTGTCGGACGTTTTCGTAAACCACGTTGTAATATTCGTGCATTTAAACTTTAAACTATCACAAACAACTTCTTTCACAAATCTTGGAAAAACAGGAGATTGGGCTCTGTAACTAATAATATCATACTTGTTACCCTTGTTAAAGACTGATGTTAAAAACGCCCTCTTCCAATGGTTAGGAATTTATTTGAGCTTAGAAATAGTGCAAATACTCGTATGTTACTAATGATTTCTATTTTTGTAATACATAGGTCCACAGGAATAATCATCTTTCAAGTAACCAGGGGCGTCTTAAGACTTTTGGGGGCCCTGGGCCCAATAGAATTTGGGGGCCAAAAAAAGTAGGTAGATATAATATATTTTTTATTTTAAATTCTTTAGGTTAAAAAATCATTTTAAAACTAATTTTACTTTTTAAAAAGAACTAAAAAAACACAAAAAATAGATATTTTTTTTATAGTTTTATAATTTTTTTAATTCACCTTCAATAGTTGAAATGTGGCCCCAATTTCATCCACTGTAACTAGACTGTACAATTTTGATATTGTAATAAGATCTTCATTTACATCTTTATTGAATTCTTTTAAATACTGTTCGAGGTGCAAGCATTCTACCTCAAGTTCTTCTGCATTAACATCTCTATGGTTTTTTTGAAAACTGTTCGCAAGACTTTTGCAACTCCACTGAAGTCAAATATTGCAATCGACAAAAAAAGCCAAACAATGTATTAATTTTTTGATAGCAATTGGATCGTATTTTTAATTGCAAAGCAATAGTGTCAATAATAGGAAATTGATATTTAAAACTTTTCTTTTCCAATTAGCTGGACGGATGGTGCAGGACCATCAAAATATGTGGCACGCGAACTTCGTACTATTTATCGTTGCAATAATTCTTTATAATTAGCATCCGGATTCTGAATTTTGGCACGCGCTTCAAATTTATCAAAATTCTCCCTTATATCATTAATGAAAGAACAGAACAAATCGGCAGCAACGTCAATCGTTTATGTTTCTTTTTGAAGGCTCTTGCTGGTTTTATGAATTCTTTCTAATATTGTGCTCCAAATTTCTGTTAAAATGAGGAACTCCAGTTTTGACATTTTTTAAGACAGGCTTAGCGCTTCGCTTTTTGTGTCTGGAGCTTGCTCTGGATCTCTAGAGATAGATGTCAAAGCTTCAGTAATTTGCTTATAACCATGATGGAACGCGTTTACTGCATCAGCTCGTGCAGAACATCTTGTTTCAGAAAGGCTTTTAAGAACTCTATATGTGAACCTAAACATACATTGAATTTATTCCAGCGATGGGTAGAAGCAGAAAAAAAGTTTTATATTTTTTTTAACCACTTGAAAGAAACTTGTTGCCTTCTGCACACAACCAGCCGAATGAAGGCCTACTAAGTTAAGAGAATGTGCTGCACAAGGTACAAAGGTAGTAAATTCGCACTTCTTCTTTAATCTTACTTGCAAACCAAAATATTTTCCCGACATATTAGACGCATTATCATAGCTTTGCCCTCTTCAATTCTCTATTGAAATATCATGATTTTCCAGAAATGTGAAGATTGTGTCAGCCAAATATTCAGATTTATGCTCTTGAATAGGTATACATTTTAAGAACCTTTCGATGGGAACATAATTTTTAACATACCGAATTACAAAAGCCAACTGGTCGATATGAGAAAGGTCGGGTGTACTGTCAACACTTAGGGACAAATATTTTGCCGATATAATTTTAATTAGGACTTGTTTTCCCATTATATCAATGAATTCGTTGCAAATATTTGCTGATAAAAAGGAAGTGTATCCCTTTCCTGAGTTCTCACACTTTTTTAAATGATTTGTGATGAATGAATCATCATATGGGACAACTTTGTGTTTGTTTATGGAGTGAGTTAAAAAGCCAACATGTGTGCAGAACTATAGAGTAGAACGAAAGCAGAGTTGTTAAAATAATGTTGACAGCGTGTGCTGATGTGTGATTAAAGATCCATGTTGCCAGAAGTTTAAGATGTTGAGGAGGAGAATTTCAACGGAACGGAGAGTAAAATGAAACTTGTTTTTCTGTTACTGTCTACTCACCTTATTTCGTTTTCTATATAATTCTTGTTGAGTTGGTGGATTTGGGGGCCAAATAATTGCGGGGCCCTGGGCCCTGGCCCACCGAGCCCATGCCTAAAGACGCCACTGTAAATAAGTTCAAGTAAGAAAACATTTTGTCTAACGTAACTTAAAATTAACATTATAACTAATATCAGCATTATTAATAACAGCAGTTCAGAAAATGATAATTTCGGTTGGTCTAAAAATTTCTAATGAAAAAATAACACTGGTCGACAAGGTTTTCTTACTGGCATTAAATGTGATATCACGTTAGGTTTTTGAGATATCACTTTTTAAAATTCGAAAAAAAACACGTATTCTTTTCAATAAATTCCGTTATGGTTTTCCAAATCTATAATCCTTTTTTCAATATTCAGTTAAAATATTTATATCTAATATATAAAATATTCCTGTCACAGTGTTAGTTGCCATACTCCTCCGAAACGGATTAACCAATTTCAATGAAATTTTGCATATACATTCGGTAGATCTGAGAATAGGTTTTTATCTATGCTATGGTTTAATTGCATTAACATCATATACGGTGCAACGATCTTACGATAGTATTAAGTGACGCTATGTACAATGAAGCATTGATTGCTATTGAGGATCTTTGCATTATCAGTGCCAACTTACCACTTAGTCAATTCGGTATGCATTCACCGAAATGCATCTCATTTAATAGACACTGAATTGAATCGTGAACTACAATACAATGCTGTAGAAATGAGAGCGATTGTCGATCGCAATGTCCCACTAATGAATGAAGCTGCAGTTTCAGCAAGACAAGGTGGATTCTTTGGATGCACCAGGTGGAACTGGCAAAATATTCCTTATTTCGCTAATTCTTCCTAAAACACGATCAAATAATGGTATCGCATTGGCTGTTGCATCTTCTGGCATTGCGGCAACTTTATTCGATGAAGGTAGATGAATGCACTTCGGCACACAAACATTCGCTTGAGGCGTTGAACAGGACATTAAAAAACACTATATTACTCCTTTCAGGTGATTTCAGACAAACACTTCTTGTTAATCCACGTATGAGATCAACGAGTGCTTAAAATCATCGCCACTGCGGCGGCGTAATGTTGAAAGAGTACAAATGAAAGTAAATATGCGTGTTTAAATGCTTCAAGATCCATCCGCTGAAACATTCTCAAAACAACTGTTAGATATAGGCGACGGAAAAG
This sequence comes from Eupeodes latifasciatus, assembly GCA_920104205.1. Lineage (NCBI taxonomy): Eukaryota > Metazoa > Arthropoda > Insecta > Diptera > Syrphidae > Eupeodes > Eupeodes latifasciatus. The sequence goes on from OV049924.1 coordinate 376,150,937, forward strand.
TTACTTCAGATGAAACTGGATGCATACAATTACCGGTCGATTTCTGCACGTTTATTGATTCACAAGATGCTCTCATTGACCAGATATTTCCCGATGTACACAGTAACACAGACAATATACAAATCATGAAAGAGCAATTCTAGCAGCAATAAACGTGGATGTCAACGAATTAAATCTCAAGATACAACATTTGTTACCAGGAGACTTGGTGTCATACAAATCTATTGATACAGTTTGTGATGCTACCGAAAATGTAAATTATCCAACTGAAATTTTGAACTCATTAGATTAACCGGGTATGCCACCGCATAATTTACAATTGGACCTCCGGTAATTTTGTTTCGTAATTTGGACCCACCACGGTTATGCAACGGCACGCGATTAGTAATTTAAAATTGATGAAAAATGTTATCGAATTCATATTTCAATGACTATCTATCAATAAGTCTCAAGGCCAAACGATGTCTGTCTGCGGCTTAGATTTGGGCACTTCATGTATTTCAAACGGACAATTATACTTGGCATGCTCTCGAGTGCGCAAACCATCCAGTTATTTGATTTGTTATTTTAATATTTTGTCACCGTTTACAGTGCTCTAAACCTCTCCCACTTAAAAACAACATCCTTACACACTTACAATAAGTTATTTGTTTCTAGCAAAATATTCTCTAAAAATTATTTATATGACGAAGCAACGTTTGTCGGGTCAGCTAGTTATTTCATAAAATATTCGAAAGAACTTTAAAAGTTGTTAGACTTAACCTTCTAAAAGAAACGCTAAACCATTTTTGCAAAAATGTTATTTTTGCTGCTTTTGACGTTAATTATTAAGACACAAATGCATTGATCAACTAAGATCAATGTTAAGTGTTTTTATTTTGTCATAACTTTATGTACATATGGCTGCTATTCCACTTGGAAAACGTGCAACCATCAATTAGGTATGGCATTCATTAAACTTTTTGGTGATCATGAAAACTGAACCCCCTAAATTAATTTAATCAACAGATTTTTTAGAGACTTACAACATTTGACATCCAATGCCTTTTTCTCGTTCACAAACACCTAAAATTAATTCTTTTAAATAGTGATTTTCTATAAGAACTATAGAAGATTTTAAAAGGCTCTCTTATTAAAAATGCGTGCCTTCCGTTTCCATGAATTCCTCCTTCATTGCATTAGTAACTTCCTTTCGGATACAAGAAGCATTGAATTAGTTTAAGTCTGAAAACGCACGTCCCGTCCGCGTCCGTATCTCCGTACGTCCGTACGTTCGCGACGTTTTTTTCTTCGTCCATAGCTCAAGAACCAGAAGAGATATCGACTTCAAATAAATTTTGTTATACAGATAATAAGGCAGAAAAATGAAGAAGAGGCTCTCGAGAAAATTGCGTGGGTGGTTTTTTAACCATAGCAGTTTAAAAAAAAGGTGACAATTTTGGATAACCCTAAATATCTCACGAACCAATCACGCTAGAGACTTGAATTAAATTTTATATTATATATTGTAACGTGATACCAAACAAGTATATTTTTGGAAAAAAAAATCCAATTAACGTTTTTTTTTATAAACCAAAAAAAAACTGAAAAGAAAAATTTGTCCCCTCGAAAATTTTACGACTAAAATATGATTTCATCTCCAAAACAATTTTGTGCAACGAAGAATAATGTTTTTGACATTTGATAAAATTTTGACAAAAATCTAATTGACAGTTTTTTTTTATAAAAAATAAAATCCTAAAAAACATTACTCATAGTTGGTAAAAATTGAATTTCGACTCAAATATCTTTTCAAAAACTTGAGATTAAGGCTTCAAGCTTATTGTATCTTATAAGAAATATTGTTTTCAACATACTGAAAAATGTTGAGAAAAATCGAATTGAAAGTTTAAAAAAAAAAACCTAAAAAAAATTAATAAAAGTTAGTAAAAATTGATTTTCGACTCAAATATCTTTTTAAAACTTTGAGATAATGGCTTCTAACTAATTTTAACTTATAAGAAAAAATTGTTTTCAACATTCGATAATATTTTGAGAAAAATCGAATTGACAGTTTTTTTTACAAAAAATAAAAACCTAAAAAAAAAACAATACTAAAACTTGGTAAAAATTTACTTTCATCTCAAATAGCTGTTCAAAAATTACAAATATTGGCTTCAAACATATTTTATTTCACAGAAAATATTGTTTTCGATATTCATATATCATTCGATATAAAAATCCAACAGTCCGTTTTTTCATAAAAAAATAAAATCTACAAAAAATAGTACGCAAATTTGGTAAAAATTGATACATATAGACAAACTTTTAAGCAAGACAAAACGATAGACGGGATGGGAAGTTATCAGTGTGGGTCGCATCCCAGCCTCTTTTTATTTATGATAATGTGCGTTCAGCTTTTACAATCTAATACATTGTTTAGCTGACGATAATCTTTTCAGCTTTTCAGCTTTTCAGCTTTTCATATTCGTTTTCAGGCTCACATATCTTTTCTTCGGATGTGAAACTGCAACGACAAATATGATAAACTCATTAAATTCTCACAATGGGAAATAAAAACCGAGTGGAATTTAATGCTTTGAAAACCCAAACCTGCCTTGTATACTTAACGTTAGATATACCCCCATTGCCATTATCCATGGATGGCAATTGCATCATTGAGATTGAACAGATGTCGCTTAAAATGTCGCTAGACTTTTGTGTTTGATAAGAAGTTTGTCTCCCTCTTCAGATCGAAGGGTTGTTATGGGTATCTCCAAGACTAATATATGTACGTCCAAAGCTTGAGTATAACCCCAATCTCTCTGCTGGTGCTCCTGAAACTTATTTAAGCGTCTTGGGGAGTATTGAACGAAGAGCATTTAAAATGATTGGTGATAATATCATCATAGGGTCATTAACGTTGCTTATACATCGTCGTAAAGTTTAAACAGTTTAACCTAATACTCGCTCTTCTAAGAATGCCCATCAGTATACTTTCGAGCCTAACTTTAATCGTACTGGTAAGTACAGTTACAGAGATTCGTAAATTAGCCGAACTACACGAATATGTAATGCCTTACCACACTCTGTTGTAATTCATTGAAATATTCAGGAATTTAAAGCCAATGTGCACCGACACTTGCTTTTAAACCCCCTCTCCCTTTCCTAACGCTCACACTGTGTCTCTGCATTAGAAGGATAGTAACATCCTCTTTAGTTTGTGCTTATTGTTTAAAAATAGTAAAAGTCCGGAAATGTTTATTCGAAAAGATATTATACCTTAGACATTTTTTTCCAAACTGCAAACTACGGCTCTCTAAATTATTCAGATTTATAGATAAGGCCATTGTAAAGAAAGCTTGATAAAAGCCAGTAAATATAGAATAGACAAGTATTAGAAAAATATAAACAAAACAATTTAGCAACTGAGAGGATATTTTTGGTAGTTTTCGATTCAAACTTGAACCGTTAAATGGTTTTTACTTGATGCGATATTTCTATAAAGATGATAAACTATAATCCCTCATTCAAAAGTAAACCAAATAAATTCTTTAAAACACTGAAATATTTGTGACCAAATAAAACAAAAGACCAATATAAATATTCAACACCGAAAACGAAATAAAACCCTATTGGTTGATAAGAACTACGGATGAATGATTTCAGTTGTTTTTAAGTTTACAATACTGTAGTGTATCCACATATGCGCCGCCACTGCCCATTTAACAAATGAGTGACAAAACATGTAAAGTAAAATCGAGTATGTTAGTCATAGCATAAAATCAGCATTCTACTCGATTGCATTGATTGTCAGTCAATAGTAATAAGATCCTTATTCAAATATTGTAGCCAATAGGAAAATAGAATTACGTTTGAATGTGAAATTGAATGTGTAGAAGAAGTAAGATAGAACAGTTAGACTAATTAGTATAAATAAGGAATATTAAAATTCAATAAAGGCACTTGTGCTTTGAACACAGAAACCTTAATTTCTGAATTTGGCGGCGAGTAATCGCTCTATTCAATTTAGCGTAGTACGCTAAATTACTGATAGCGTGGTACGCTTAAAGTACCTAGGGACCTATACCAACACTTATACTCCACAATACACAAAAAAAAAAACGAGAACGAACTATTACACGTGTAATCTGAGTTAATGGTCGAAAACCTTTAAAATACCTCGGGGATTCCTGTATTTAACATACGATAGCCACTATAGCCCTTAACTATATATATATTCCTTTGCTGAAGTTGCCCTTCGTCCACATTCATGTTTGAGAAACAAAAAAAAAAAAACTATTGGATGCAAATGTTCAAATATAGAATAGGATCTCAAGTGAATAAGAACTTTGTGTAAGACAGGTACCGGGGCAAGATTTATGAATTATTCAAGTTTCTTTTTTGAAGTTCCGCATCATACTGTTAGTATGGTCGTTGAAGCAATTTACCGTTTCCATACCTTTTTCCTTTCTTCTAAATCGTTTCAAATGCCAACTACTTTGGTTTATTTAGGAGTCACAACACCTCCTCCCCCAAGGAGGTTGGTAACAGATTTCAACAAGCTCAACCGGATGTAAAGAAAATCGAACAGGAAGGGGCGCATTCGGATATATAACGTCCGCATTTAAATTACAATCCTATTTTGTGTATGGTTCTGTAACATCGACTATAAAAGCTAAAGAGGGAGAGCGAAAGCTTTATTGCCGGAGCAGGGTATGAATTTCGAGATTTATTTGCATGTCAAATTGGAAAATAATGCTCACTTCGCTCCGGTAAATGGTTTTGGTTGTATAATGGGGTGTTATGTGAGCGTTTTTGCTTCATCAACCATGTGAAGGAGACTCTATTTTTGTTTGTTCCTCGGCCTTGTATATAAATACATGGAGTTATATGTAAATTTATATGTTGTAAATGTTGTATATGATGCGGGAAGTTGAATTATTTTAGCATTTATTTTGTCAGAATCATGCGGGAATATGTTAGCGTAAAAAGTCATCGAATAAATGGTTCATGGTTAGGTTGGGAGAGGCGAAAGAGCGATTACATTTTAAATCGTCCACAAACTTACTCGGATTAGAAAAATAAGCTCAGTCGGAAAACAAAAGAAAAATTTTAAATAGTTTTCCTTTTTAAATCTGATTCAATCTAAATAAAGGGTTTTTCAATAAGGGCGGGTAGATGTTCAAATGGAATTAAACAAGCTGTGTGTGAGGTATTAACAAAATTATTTTTTATTTGAAAGGCGCATGTATGCCATTAAGTGTTGAATATGACATCATTCAAATGCCCGCCTCGGCTTTTTACGGTGCCACGGATCCGAGTGGTCTAATTTTCAATGACTCTTCCGCATAGATACGTCTGAGTTTGAGCGATGGCCTGTGTTATGTTCACCTTTATAGGGTGTATTTGCATAGTCCTGCGACTTTAAGAAACCGCACAGGAAAACGTCTAGCGGGGTTAAATCGCATGACCTTGGTGGCCAATTCACATATACATACATACCTACGGATATTTTGCTTGTTAACACAGCCATTCATCCAAAAATGCGTCTCGTCACTAAAGATGCTTTTTCGGCCAAAAAAAAGCGACCTTGTCTATAATCATGAACTTTGAGCTCAGTTAGATCTTGTAAAGGTGTAGGCCCAAGTCCCGCTCAAACTTCACCAAATTGAAGTCTGCGAAAGGCCGAGTTCTTGTGGACGGAGAGGAATAGACTGCCTCGGGTTCTGCTGTACACTTTCACGGACCGCGGCGATGTTCTCGGCCGATCTTGCGTTGCTTGAAGGAACGGGTGTTGGCTGATTGTTTACTGAACCGGTCGTTTTAAATTTGGACACCAAACGTCGAAGAGCTGACTGTGAAGGGCTACCACGTATACCGTAAAATGGGAGCAATGCGCGCAACGTTAGCCTTAACGAACACTCATTTTGATAATAAAGTTTTATCATTTGAACGTGCTGTTCAATCGTGTGGTGTTACTTGCCATGATGATTTGACATAAGCAACTGAATAATAAACAAAAGATTTGACAGTCACCAAAACAAAATGGCCGCCACGGAGTGCCAAAATCTACCCGTGCCAATTTAAAAAACCATGTAAGTACCTACCTAGTATAAAATAAAAACTAAAAGATTTTACAAAAAATGGGATGAAAAGGTGTTTTTGAGCTGCAGGGAATGGGTATGTAATTTGTATGATTACTCATGAAACCCAATAATCAAAAGAAGTCATTCATATATTGAAGGTTAATTGTTATTTTTTTTTTGGGAAATCTGATTTACCATCCCAGCAATAAATCAAAATTGGTGTTCAAAAAAGGTTGTCTTCCTGCTCTCAATACTGGACCAAAACTAAACAAGAACGTTTCCGGAATTTTAGCGGATATTTTTATCTAAACTTTTATCTTTCAAAGCGTAGCATTTCTTACCTCTGGCTGATTTCCACATTATCACTCTTCTAAAAAAAAGATTAAAACAAATTGTTTTCATTTGTATTGAAAGTGATTTAAATTTTGTAAATCTTATACATCTTACAATGAGGGGTATAATTTCAAAACTCTTCTATTCCACTTTTTTTCAAAAATGAGTTAAGTATGAGAAAGTGTTCCTTAGAAGAGCCCTCGTCTATGTATTTAGCTAAAATTTATCAAAACTTGTTACTTCCTATACTTTTGAGTACTCAAAAAGTGAAGTTCTTTTCAAAACTACACTATTCCACTCAGTCGTGTAATTCAAAACTCATTTATTCCCATACAAACCAAAATCCGCACCAAAACTCTTCTTTTCCTATGCAAATTAAAGTAGCCGCTTTCAAAACTCGTGTATTCCAATGACATTAAAATGGCGGGAATCTTTGTTGTTTTGATATCATTCATGGGTTAAACTATTTAGTGTTGCAATAATTCTTGTTAAAAAAAACATCTTTGGTAAGTTCGCAGATAAAATAATGTTTTATAAGTAGATTTATATTTAATAATTAAATATATTGTATTTATAGATCATGAAAAAAAGTTTACTTTCTTTTCAAAACTCCTCTATTCCTAAATAGGTTGAATCAAAAAGTTTACTTTCTTTTCAAAACTCATCTATTCCTAAATAGGTTGAATCAAAACTCAACTATTCCAATCGTAATTTTCAAAACTCTTCTTTTCCAAATTAAATTGAATTTTTATAATTTTTGGATTCATCTTATAGGTTCAAAACCAAAAGAAATAGATAAAGATCATTCCAAACTTGAACAAATTTAGCCTTTCGACCAATCGCTAATGTCATTTTAACAGCTTTTAATAGTTTTTTTCGTTTTACTTAAAATTCTACAAAGTGGAAAAGAAGAGTTTTGAAATTATTAGTTATTATTAGTGCTTTGTTTAGTAATAGTTTGATTTTTAACTTAAAATTGGTGATATTAGTATTTTAAAGTTTGTTTTACTAACATTCTCGAACTAAAAAAATAAATTTTTAAGATGCTATTGAAGAACCTTTGAACAAATATTTTAAGAAAACACAAGTTCCAGGAATGGAAAATGTGTTTAATGCTAATATCTTCAAAAAAAATGTCAGGACAAAAAATCTACAAAATTTATTATAAATAAAATAATATAAAAAAAGTGTTTCATCATTAAGAATTGCAGCAATGGAGCGATAGGTGTTAATTAACAATTTTTCAAATAGTATTTTGTGGAGTAATGGATTTGCTTTAATTTTGTGGTTATTTGTTTAAAACAAAACACGACTTATTTCCAATAAAAAACAATCAGTCGATTATAGTTTTGAGGTTTTTGCTATCACTTTTCTATTCTTTCATTTTCATTTTTTGAACCTGTCTTTTGCTACAAACTGTTTCCAAAAATAATTATCTTCCCGAACTGAAAAAAGTATTTTTTACACCAAATTTGCATAGAAAACGCTCACAATTGTCGAGTTTCTTATAATTTACTGATTTTGTCTTTACTACACTAGCATTGAGATGACTGCGACAAGAATTTATTGCAAAAGGTCTCGAGTTCTTACAAAGTTAGCATGATGATTGAAAAACATCCTCCAAACTTTTTTAGGAAGGGCATTAACAAACTTCATTTTGAATACATTGGTTTCGAACCACCTAATGAAAAATGTCAATACCTCTCCGCAATACTCTGCACCATTTTGAAATAAATTCCAAAAAAAATATAACAATACAAGAAAACTCCAACCGAAAAAGCCAACTAAATACTCCTCGTAGCTGATGCATTGTCAGCAAATTGACAGGAGTTTCCTTTCCTTTCGTATCTAACATGTGAACCTTAAACAACTTGTCAATTTTCCCACAGCTAATCAAACGATGCAAATGCTTATTAATTTCATCTGTTAGAAATGAAAACTTCCTCAAATACCCACAAAAACTAGTATGCAAAATTGGAAACTCGGCTACTCTCAGTTTTAACGTGTGTTCAAATTGTTTTAAAGGAACTTCAATAATATCCGCTTGAACGATAAGAGCAACTTTTTCACTGGGAAAATTTTCAAATACCCCAAAAACATGCGACCAATTGCCCTTAGTCGGCAACAATCTTTCGGTATTGTTCAATAGTTCTGGTCCCATAAATGATCTATAATTATATTGGGTTATAAATACATAATTGTCAGCTAGCATTTCTTCTAGATTTTCGGGCAAATCTTTGGACGGTCTGTTATGGAAAAATTTGAAAATTGTACCCTCATATAAACTTCGCAGTACGAAAGTGCCAAACAGCCAAAACACCAACTGAATCCTCACAGCATATCCCTGGGATATTAATCCCTCACCTCGAAGAAGCTTCCACAAAAGAGTCTGGCAGACCCATTTGCCAAGAACAAATAACCCGATAATCACCCAGGTTGAGGTCTCAAATGGTTTTAGCAGAAGTTCCAAGGTATTGTAGAATCTTGGTGGTCTTAAGATAACGTCCATCTTTGATGTCATGTATTGAATGGTGCTGGCAAAATATAGCTGCCTTTGTTGTGTACAAAAACTCCCACAAAGAATTAAATCACCTTGGCCTGAATTTAACTAAAATATACAATATTTAGGTTAGTTGTGGTCTTTTTGGGGACGGGCGGCGAAGGCCTTACCATTTCAAATCCACCTGTGACTGTTCCATTATTAAAAATTTCACCTCTTGACTTTGGTGAAATCACAAATGTCAATGAAAAATTCATAGCATGGGCAAGCGTTTTCAGAAGTTTAATTTCTATGCCACTAACGCCATTTTTATCAATATCGATGTAAGGGTAGTCTTCCCATACTATAACCCTTAGAGTGCACTGCCATAGGTTGCCAGTTTTTCTGGGAAAGGCTAATTTATTCGATACAAGTTGGCCATTTTGAAACCGATTATAAATTACTGGTCTGCTACTTCTGCAACTATTTCTAGTGAAGGGAAAATAGGTGTAAACCTTCACGACTCCGTGCACATTCTCAACTAGTACGTTAACATTGGCTATCAGATTTTCGAGACATAGATAGAGAATATGCCTGATGATAGACTTCTTGTTGTATTCGAAATTAGGGAGCACAACAAAGTACCTTTGGTATAATCCAGAATTGTCATAGGTGATACTTCTTCGGATGCGTTTAACTAAATACCTGAAAGTATTTTATTTTATTTTATTAAGGCAAACATTTTAAGAACTTAAAATTCACCCGAAGAAATTTGAAGAGCTGACGAAAAGAATCTTGGTGTGGGTTTTGAATTCAACTGACGGATTTTGAGAAAGATTCACCTGACTAGAGGTGTAAATATTTGCCAAGAGAATATTGATCATATCACCGAAAATTATTTTATTTTTATTTGACTCCATTTCGTGATAAAATACTCCATAAGTGTTGATGAATCTTTTATTAAAATTTAGTTCACTATTTAGAAGAGCTTGAAGACAATCCATTAAGTTGTTTTTATTTTCAATTTTTTGAATATCGAATGTTTTTGCAAGAGCAACAAGCAAACAAACTTCAATGAAAACTACTTTCCCGGAGAATAACATGACTTTAATGGTTTCAATTCAACACAACAAAACATTTTTCCTTTGGAGTTAAGAGGAGTAAAATAATTTCAAATTCAGACTTTATAGCAGCTATTGAACTTAATTAATTTTTATTGCTTTTCTGATGTAAATTTTGTTTGTAATTATTCCTTGGCGATTGATTTAAATAAATATTCATTAGAAAGAAAATTGATTTGAGAATAATAAATTTTGGTTGGTAAAAACATTTTCCCTAACTATAGTTTAAAATTAATTTTTGTTTGGGGTTAATGAGCGAGTAGAATAATGTTGGATTATTAGCGTGAAACTAGGAAATAAAATTGAATTTGAGGTAAAAATATAATTCGAAATGTTCTTAGGTTTAGTAGCCATCAGTTCAGTTATAAAAGTTACTCAATGGAAAAAGGTGCGTCCTAATTCACCATTGAAAAACTAACTCGATCGTCATGGCAATTTTGTATGATAAGAAATCTTGACAAATATCGCAAATTCTCCCACAATTCTACAAAATTATCAATTTTTAATGGGACAAATGGACAACTGAGAGACCGTCGACACTGCTTGAGCCTCATGACATGACGGTTCGAATGTACCGAAGTGCCAATATCTTGTTGATTACAAAGTCGTATTGATGACGCCGATCAGGTTCCAATCAAAATGGTTGCCCTACGCAACAAGAATACTAGCAACACCTTTGGTCATGTGCCTTTAATAAGATCGATAGGGGGAGAGTAAGTCGGGGCATATAAGAGAAGTGGACACGTCTTAAAAATAATGTCATTTCCATCTTAGGCAACATTCACAAAGGCCGGAGCTACTGGTTCGATAATGAATTCAAACTAGCGAATGAACGTAAGAATGTTGCTTACTGAGCAACGTAACAATCTCAAAAGAATAAAGGAATAGAAAGAGCTCAGAAGAACAGCAAAACGGCTTCACAGACAGAAAAAAGCAGGGAGAAGTACTTGAACTGTGAATTTGAAAAAAGCCGAGAGCGATGTCCACACCAGGCGCGGAAATTCTACCGTCCGTCCAAAACATGACGGAGTATACTTCACGCTGCACAAATTGAAAGGACGGAAAGGGAAGTCTGATTACCGATCCTGCAGGTGTACTGGAGCGATGGGAAGTGTATTTTAATGATATGCTAAACGAACAGCTTATAGTGAAGAAGTATGGAGGCTCCACCGTATATAAGCCCATATCCTACTGCTACCAAACATATAGAAGAGGTCTAGAAGACTTTAAAAAGGCTCAAACAAAACAAAACAACGGGATCCAATGGCATATCAGCCGAGCTGATTCAATATTGCGGGCCAGCTTTACATCCAAACATCATAAAATAATATATATGTATATAATAATATAATATAAAAAATAATAAAATTGATCGATAAGAGAAAAAGTTGGCCGTGAACGGACGTGTCGTGGGGTGCGCACATTTTTGTTTTTAAGTCAAGTTCTTCTCAAGTTGAAAATAAAATACTCTTTTCTTCGTTTTGTCAATTTTCGTAATGGCTTGCCTATATTGTAATAAAAAAATTGATCGCAATGATGCTTTTAGAATCAAGTGCACTGATTGTAATTTATTTTGTCAGGGGTCATGTGCGAAGTTAACTTCTGCCGACATCGAGTTTTTTATGAATTCGAAAGACTCTTTCTTTGCTGTGCTAAATGGTGTACTCTTCGACGTATGTCTCTTCATCATCAAGAGACTCCATTAAAACCGTTGCTTCCAACAACTACATCAAAGCCAAACTCTTCTAGTAAACACAAATCCTCAAGAGAAATGCCAACTGCTCAGAAGTCAACAACAACAAAGGATAATGTAAATGATAACAGATCATCACCTAATTTGCAATCGACATCCACTCATCTCAATGCACTTGCCCCCACTAAAAATCAAAAGCATGCGCCTTACAGTGCAACAAATGATTTTGATGGAAATATTGGAGATGCAACTGGTTCTTCATGTCAAACATCAAACGTAAAACAGCAGGTAAACGGACGGCAGCAGCTAGAAGCACATCAGCAATTCACACAATAAACCTATCGATGAATCATCCGGCGAACATCAGTTCACAGCAGCCACTGCGACAAACGATCAACATATAAAAAACTCAATCACCTTGGATATGCTCTATGAGGAAATTACCTATTTGTTTGAAAAAAATTAACTGTGACTTTCTCAGCACAGTCCAGCAGCTGAAAAACGAAAACGAAATACTTAAACAAAAGATTAATACTCTCGAGAGCAAATTAAATTGGAGAGAGAAAAAACATATGGAAAGCATAATCGAAATTATTGGAGTACCTGGAGCTAACAACAACAATGCGATTGAATGTGCACAAAAAATATGTCAAAGTGGACTAGATGTTTCTGTTTCCCCAGCTGACATTCAGCAATGCTTTGTTAAGCGCGTATGGAATCGAAACTCTACTGACCCTTCATTAAATAAAAAGAAGTATAGAGATGTTCTCTGTGTTCACCTTGCCTCCCTACACACCAAACAATTGATTATGAAGAGCAAGAAGAAAGCTGTTAAGAAACTAAAGTCTTCTCTCTTCGTTCCTGATGGCAATAGTGATATATTTATCACTAAACTTTGGTATAAAATAATTTCAAAACAAACAAAACGTATTGAATAAAAAAGCATTTTTTTTTAATGAAGCATGAAGTTTTATTATAATTTTCGAAATTGTAAGCGTTTAAAATCGAATGGCAAATCTGTTGGAATCATCGGTATTCGTGGGATCAAGACATCCTCTCCTTTGTAGTTTCCTTTTATGGCTGTTGCCTGAATGACGTTATTCAATAGCTTTTTCACAGCCAGTCTTAAAAGTGGGCATGAAATTGTCCTGTATAATATGTGTAGCGCCAAATGATGTCATCTGAAACAGTTGTTATATTTCTGAATGTTGTCCAAGAAGTGTAGAATCATTTCCAATCCCAGAAACTAAAGAGCGTAAAGGATCTGGTGGTGGGACCTAAGTCAGGTCGTCTTCTCCTCGGCATCGTAACGTAATTAATCAAAGTGAGAAAACTACTCGCTCACTTAACAGTAACTTAACAGTAAAGTGTCACTATCACAAAATATCAACAAAAAAAGAGCACACTACTTGGAATGTCACTATCACAAAGGATCACAAAAGTAAAGAAAGTTCTCGCGCACGTAGCGGTAATCGTCACTCACAAAGATAGAAGGATGCACTCATAGAATATCGTAACTTTGATCGTAACACAATATCGTCAATCGTAATACTTTTTTCCGTGTTCTGATTTTTTTATTTATTTTTTTGGAGTTTACCTTTAAGCCATAATTCTCCGTGTTCCGAAGTGCGACAGAATGATGGACATATTAGTTGGTTGTCAAATCTAATGTCAAATATTATGGTTGTGTTCAGAAACTTAATTTGTGACAAAACTTAAGGTTTATCAAACTTAAAAAAATAATCTGATACCTACAGTTACAACTGAAGTTAGCTAAACTTAAGTTTCGCGAAGCCGACCAAATTAATTGGAAATCAGTACTACTAATGGTTTATTACATTTTTTGTCGCGTTCGCGATTCACTTTTGTTTATTTTCGGAACGCGACATTAGATCCTCCAAAGCGCACGCGAAGAATATTTTCATAGATATGATTGAATTTGAACTTTATGCAGCGGTAATAAATTGCAAATTGATTTTTTGACGTTAGGAACACACCTAAAGTGCTTAGACAACAGTGAGTGATTATAATTTAATATGAACTTTATTGAATAGCAATAAAGCTCAAATTGACTCTAGTAAACGTTTGTATGGGAAATAGAAAAGGGCTGTTTTTAGGGTTTTCCCGGAAATTATTCGATTTTTTATCGCCTTTTAAACCTTCCTAGACCTTCACGAACATTTCAAGACTAAGATAAGATAAATCCGTTCAGCCGTTCTCGAGTTTTAGTGAGACTAACGAACAGCAATTCATTTTTATATATATAGATTGCTTTACAAGCTACACTCGGGCTCTTTTTATTGAAGCTAAGAAATGTAAGAAAGAAAAAAATTACAAATACCTTTGGTTCCAGAATTCAAATATATTATTAAGAAAAGAAGATAAGGGTAGGGTTGTTACTGTAAGATCGTTTGATGATTTGGCGTCTTTGGAAGACTAATTTGTCTTTCATTTAGTTTCTAAATAAAATCCTTATGATAATGTTTAATTCATTCGAAAGCCTAGATCACATAAGTAACAACCCAACCTCTAAAAAATAAATAAATTAGGTGGCGCAACAGTCCGTACAGAACCAGGGCCTAGTGACTTACAACTCTCAACCATTCCTGTGTGCGAGTAATGTTGTCAGGGATGGAGGGGACCTACAATTTATATGCCGATTCCGAACGGCTAATTTTGAGAAAGCACTTTTTCATGACAAGAATTACTCTTGGAGAATTTGTCAATTCCTCGCAAGAGGCAGTACCCATGAAAACTCTTTTTTTTTTTTTAATTAAGGTGGCACAGGCAGGGATTGAACCCAAGACCTCTCGCATGACAGTCCAACGCACTAACCATCATGCCACGGGTACTACTAAACCCAACCTCTACTATAAGATAATATTTTTTGTTGTAATTCTCATGTAGGCAATTCTTTTTTTGTTGTTCACCAAAATATGCGTAGCTTGCGGCAAAACTTTGATTTGCTTGTATGCAATCTTGAAGCTCTTGCATACTTACCAGATCTTATCTTTGTTTCCGAAATATGGATTTTTGATTACGAACGTGATAGTTTTTCAATTGATGGATATAATTTCTATTCAAATACAAACGAAGCATATTCTGCAGGTGGAGTGGGAGTCTTTGTACGTGAGTCATTGCGAGATAATGTTGTGCGTCACTGTTTGTTGTCCGCGGATGTCATCCAGTTCTCATGTGTTATATGTAGTAAACTGTTTAATTTTGTTTGTGTCTATAGACTTCATTCCCATAGTTTAGATTCATTTTTGGATGAATTTTCAACTTTGTTAAACAATATCAAATCACCTCTCTGAGGTCCACAATTTGCGAAGCAACCATGACAGCTATGTATCCGTCCCCTCATTTCGAACGACTCACTTTAGAAACTTCTACTCCATTGTGTCCTACAAGCTCTTTAATATGTTTCCCGAAAATATTCGTTGTATTCGAACCTTAAAATTATACTTGCAAAAAATTAAAATATGGCTTCTTGAAATTGATCATAACCAAATCGAAGTTTTGTTGACCTACATCAATTAGTTTTAAACTTAATTATTTGTCTTTTATAACAAAAATAATGTTTTATTCTTTCTTTTTTTTATTCTTGTATTTAATTTTTGTATTCTCGTTATATTATGTTCCTTAATACTGTTCACCCCACATAAGTCATTTAATTATACTGAGTGCCATTTATCACTATTTAAATTGTTAAATAAAAAATGTCACTATAACTATTCCTTTTTATAATATTACTTTTAAAACTTGTATAATTATCCTTTGTTACTTTTATAAATGTATTATTATAATAAGAATAATGAAAATAAAAAAAAAAAAGAAAAAAAAATTATTAGTATCACGTTGTTAATTACCGTCTATGAGATAATCTCCTCTATCCTACAAGATTGGATAGCCCCATACGCTCAAAGTATCATCAGACAGTATTAGCGTGTCTTCATCTCATTTTTACCCTTTAGCAAACGATGAAAAAATGTCTAGGATTTAATATTCCAACTTACCATCTACAAAAGCATAGCCACTGTAGAACTATACAAAGCTATCAGGAGAACCGAGCAAGCTGTACACGATTCCTTTACCCAGATCGAACAGGCACATAATCTGGGGCTGCACTATAGTGAAGGAAAAACAAACAACATGGTGGCGTTGACTGCAAGAACAATAATCGGTAAAACAATCAAGTCAGCGGAGCATGAATTTTAAGTAGGGCAGTCCTTCAAGTACTTGGGTCAATATTAGCAGCCGATAAAATAGAAGAAGAAATACGAGGGCGGTTGCTCAGAGCCAATAGAGCCTATTTCGGTCTGTCAAAGCTTTTCAAATCAGTTTCCTCGATAACCATTATTTCTCCTGCTGCTGTATAGGACGATAGTTTTGCCAATACTCACATATAGCACCCGATACCTGGGGGCTTAGTAAAAGGCATTCCGGCCTCTTAGGTGCGTTTGAGAGGAAGGTCTTGTACATAATTGTTGGCTCTTTATGTCACGATTCCGAAAACAATATTGTATGCAATATACCCCAAGCTGATATTGTAATAAAAATTAAGCACTGTAGACTCCGGTGAAGAGGAACCAGCTCGAAAAGTCCTTTGTAGTACATTGTATGGTAGGCGAGAACGTTGCAGACAGACGCCCGAACCTTGCAGTGTGCAGCTAAATATCATTGGTCGTGCGTCGGCTAGCGAGGATAAATGGAGAGATTTGTTGTATCGCGGTTTTCAATAAGAGCGCTACAAAAGTTTTTTTTTAAATAAAACAAAAACGGTTTTTGATATCAATGAAATTCATTATTCCTGTGAAAGTACGTTCGGTGCCGTTATGTATGGAACTCGATTTCTTTTCATGGACACACTTACAGATGTCCAGTAGCTGAACCCAATTTTCGACGGTTTTCAAAAATAAATCGGCCGATACTGCTGTAATTTCACGTTCGATATTCGTATGAAGTTCGTCAATCGTCGCTGGCTTATTGGCATAGACCATAGACTTGACGTAACCGCACAGGAAATAGTCTAACGGCGTCAAACCGCACGACCGAGGCGGCCAAGCGACTGGACCATTTCGTGAGATAACACGTTCTCCAAACTTGGTTTCCAATAAATTGATTGTGACATTCGCTGTGTGGCTTGTGGCACCGCCGGCCGCCGCCCACCGTCCTGTTGGAACCACGATATCGTCCAAGTCCATATCATCCAATTGAGACCAAAAATATACGGTTATCATTGAACGGTAGCGATCCCCACTCACAGTAACGTGCCGGTCTTGATCATCACGGAAGAAGTACGGCCCAATAAGGCCGCCGCCGGCCAATAAATCACACCAAACCGTAATTTTTTCGGGGTGATTCATGGATTACGTGTGAATTTTTGCCTGACTAATACCGCATATTTTGTTTATTGACGAAGCCATTCAACCAGAAACGAGCCTCATCGCTGAAGATGATTTTTCGATGAAAATCCGAATCATTTACAAGTTGTTGCTCAGCCCAATTCACGAACATACGACGCTTCTGGTGGTCAAACGGCTTCAGTTCTTACGTCAATTTAATCTTGTGAGGATGTAGGCCAAGATCTGGCACGGGAACATTTTGACTGTGCCTGTGGATTCAAATTTTGTCCACTAGACGCTCAATTGTTGATCTACTAGGATGATTATGACGACCATAAATTGGACGTAGCGCTCTTAACGTTGAGGCCACTGACTCCGTGTTTCGGTAGTAAATTTTAATAATTTCGACTCGTTGTTGGCTCGTATATCTTTCCATCATGAAACGGCAAACCTTACTGAAGAGAATTGTCAAAAGAGCGGCAAAAAATATGACTACGTTTGCTGTCTCTGTCGCTCTACTTTTGTAGCGCCCCTGTTGAAAAACCCAGTATAAGGCCAGGAGCGGACCCCGATTGTCGAGCCGATGATGATGATAAAAATGGTAAAAAAATACCCCCTCAACTTTTTTGGAAGTCCTTTCTGCATCTTTCTGTATTGTTATCTGTATACAAATATTTATTTGTAGTCGCTATATCTACTGATTGTTGAAATATGGATGACGACGTAGTATTGCGAACGTACGTACACGCGCACACATAGACATATCTCTAACAATCTTTGATTTAGATTCTATGGAACTCAAAACGTCGAGAAATGTCAAAATTTTAAATTCGTCAGATCGGATCGATTACAAAAGCTTCCAATGGAAAGCTAAAAAAGCAACAGTAAATGGCTATCAGCGAGTGTTTAGAGGCTTGTTTTAATTTTACATAGATTTTGAAATTATATTTACTTCTTTTCCAATTTTTGTCCATATTGTCTCTATTCAAATAATAAAAATAATTATTAGTTTAATGTTCTTTGAATGAATAGAATAGAATAGATTTAATTATATGAAACAAAATTCTTATAAAATCATCCAACAATAATATTAACTTTAAAGTCTCATGAGTAAGCCAATTTATTTGTTTTTCCCTGAAACTTCTGTCTGCTAATCTATCTGTCTGACTGCTTCAGATGTTTTTTTATAGCTTTTATGACGCATTTAATAAATATCCTTCCCATTTTCATTTCCATTTTTTGGAATAGGTAATTGATACGCCACATCTTGTTATGTATACAACACAAGAGGATATGAGTTGGGTGCGTACTGTGTAGGTTTAACAAAAAAAAACTTGAATGAAAATTCAACGAACAAAATTTTCTTTTCTTCTGCAAACACTTAACTATAATCGACATTTTTGTAGCATAAGCAAGCAAAAACGAAGTAAGGGAGTATCTCCCTGTATAAGCTTTCAGACATTGAAACGCTGTTGCTTCGTCTGCGAGTTAAATTTTAATGCAAACATTTTGTTTATTTTTTCCTTCAATGTCCTTCTCAAAAGGACAAGAAAGGAAAAACAAGAAAAAAAAGGGCTCATAATTTGGGTGAAAATGTAGCCTTAGGAGACCAGAGACTTTAAGATATGTACATGTACAAAAAAAAAAAACATTTTAAACAAAAGATGGCAAAAAAAATCCTTTATATGTTTGTAAAATAAGCAAAAGCAAACTGATGTAGTTTGACAAGCTTTCAAGAACTGTGCAATTTGACAGAAGAATTAAGAATCTTGTTGGAATTATATTCAATATAATTTTGACTAAACTAAGATTTAGAAACATATCATGTTGACTTAAGCCACAATATAGGTTAAACATATGTTAACAGACATCAGCATAATTTTCACAGAACAGACTACGATTCATAACAATTCCAAAATTATTACCTTTATAAATATAATAAACTTTTTTTATATTTCAAAGAAGGACGCAAGTCGTCATTTATTTTCAGGGTACAATTTTCCAATTGAAATATGCCTTGAAAGCTTAATCCAAGGATATCAGCAAATATGTCAATTAAAACATCATGGCAAAAGTTAGAAAGGTCTTTAATAAATGGAAAGCTATAATATAGACCCCTGAGGAACACAAAAACGAACTTTCAAAAATACGAGCCAGTGATAGTAGTCCCATACCAACCGAAGTGATTTGGTGTAAACAAATTGGAAAAATCAATTCGGAACTTAAAGAAAATATTTTGTGTCTGTCATGTCTCAATTTGATAACACGTGAAATTTATAAGAGACTGAATATTGCTCAACAAACTTTGGCATGGAATTTGAAAAAATATCATGATACCGGGACTGCAAGCAGGAAAAAAGGCTCAGGGAGACCAAAAAAGACGATCCCAGTGGAATATAGTTTTTTTGGTGTTCTACAGTCACCTGCATTGGTTCAGGACTTCGGTGGACTTGTGTCGAGCTACAGCCAAAGTAATTTCGTCAAGCTCGGAGAGAAAAAGGCTCGTGAAAGCTGGACTTAGAGCACTGAAGCCGGATTTTCCAAAGAGATTCAAAGAAAAACGATTTCTCTGGGCTCAGGAGCACCTAAGTTGGATTCAAGACATGTGAAACAATGTCATCTTTTTGGACGAATAAAAATTCAAGATCCATTTTGGAGATGGGAGAATCCTTGCGCGAATAGAACCGAAGGAAGATGTCCCCAAAATTGAAGGTGTGATGGTGTGGGGATGCTTCTCTGGAGATGAAAAAATGACATGAGCTTTTTTGAATTCAAAGTCAATACAAAAGTGTTCCTTCGAGTCCTGTTAAACGTATTTTGAGCTGTGCTAGAGCTTTATGGGGACACTTGCAGTTTCATTTTTCAACAGGACAATGCTCCTTGTTATGCAGCCAAAATTGTAAATATGAACTTGTTTTTATTTTTACCATGACTCAATATTAAGCTTTAAAAAAAGCTAAAACTAATATTTGGATTTTTTTTTATTTCTAAGGTTAAAAAGTACTTCGAACAAAATAATATCGATGTACTTAGTTGGCCTCCCTACAGCCTAGATCTCAATTCAATTGGTCTATAATGAAACTTGAGGTTGCGAAGAAGCGCCCAGAGTCAGTTGATGAACTAAAAAAACTACTTACCCGGACCTGGAATACGATACCTGCATACACATGGCATTCTTTATTCAGTTGTTTAGGTATGCCAAATAATCATGGCAAGTTACATGATTGAACAAGCTCGTTCAAATAATAAAACTTTACTATCATATGGACCTAGACGACATGTGGTTAAAGCAGGACGGAGCTACACAGCAAACGCCACGATTGACATTTTACATGAACGATTTGAGGGTAAGCTTATCTCTCGCAGGGGTGATGTGAATTGGCCACCAAGGTCATGCGATTTGACCCGCTAGAAAATTGAAAATTCAATTCAAAAACCAACCGAAAGATTTTTATGAAATTTTCTCTAAAATTCTTTTTTTTAACTTGGCTTTTTAGATAAGCAAAATATTTTTGTATTGCTCCAGAAGGTTACCCTTATGGAACCGTTATTTGGTTTTTAAGTTTTCTCAGGAACTAATGAACTGATTTCAATAAATAATTTTTGCACAAGTTCTTAACTACCTTAATTATATTTAATGGTTAAAGATGTAATTTTTTTTTTTGATTCTTAATAAAATATCTTGATATCTCTGGACATCTCGAAAAGATTTTAAATAACTGCATTTCAACAAATTTCTTAAGACACAATTTAAAAATTTTATACATAAAAAATTGATTACAAAAAAATGATCTTACGATTTTTCGAAAAAAAATTAACAAAAAATACATTTTGTTATAAAATTCAGTTTTTAAAAAAAGACAAATAAATATTCAATAAAAAATATGAAATTTGTATGCTTCAAGTATTCGAATTTTTCGCTTAAGCTAGTTTTGTACAATTACGAGAGTGGCCTCGCGTTTAGTGTAAAAAAAACTTAATCGTTTCTTTTTCTTTTTATTATAATTTATTTATTCTTTTTTATTATACATTTTGTTTGAACTTATATTATTATTTCTAAATGAAAGGCCGCTGTCCATAGCAAGGCTGCACCTTCCAATTAGAATACTGAATTAGAACTGACTCTTACTGAATGATCTTTATCTTGAACTATACTTCAGCAAAAGGGAAAATGTGCCGCGTTAGCAAAATATCAATTTGTTTTTAAGATACTCATATTACATTTTGTTGTACAAAGATAGAAGGGAAAAGAAGGGGTGTATCCGTTCTGGATTGGTTTTGCTGTGTTAGCAAATATGGCGTGGGAAACCTGTAAGAATTCATAAATGTGCCGTTAGGCAAGAGGTTGAGTGGGGAATAGCGGGTTTAGCTTATAGGGTGAAGTCTCAGACGTAACTCCTCCCCCCTTAGGATTCTGCTCCGCAGAATTTTTTATATCAACTTTTATATTAGTTTCTTTACTTTTAGTTTTTGATTTTAGAGTAAAAATTATTAAAATTAAAATAGAAAGTATAACAATAGCTGTTCCAAAATTAATATATTCATGCGCGACAGTATTGGATTTTATTTCTTCTATTAGTTTACGATTTTCAATATGTTTCAAGTTAAGTTCCTCTGAAGTATAGTTCATTGACACTTTATTAATAGTAACATTACTAAAATTAGGGATAACAAAATTATCATAAATTTCAAAATTTTCATATTTTATACCATTTATATTTAATTTACAATTTTCATATTTCAATAAATTGTTTCCTATAATATTTAGAGTAAAATTATTACAATTGTGTAAAACTTCGGTATAAGGAATGTTTTTAGTTATAACAATGTTATTTTGTATTTGTTTAATTTCTACATTTTTGTTTTCCTTATAAGTACATATAGGATTTTCCTTAAAGATCTTCGATATACAATCATCTTTTATTATTTTTAATTCTTTAATTTTCATTGTCTTGTTTATATACTCATAGTTTAAATGTTCATCTGTAATAAACTCGTTAAAAGGTGTTACTAATTCTAAGTTATTTTGATTAGGCATTGGTTCAATAATTATTTTAAAAAATTTAATACTTGAATAATTTGGTATTAAAAGGACAAATACAATTTGATTTTCATGGATTATGACAATATTTTTTATATGTGAAAATTCTTTAATAGTTATATTAAATTTAGACATCTCTTTTGGTGATAGTAAATCATTCCCTAGAACTCCTAACTGACTCAATAGTAGGTTATCTTTTACTTTTCTAACTTGTTCTCTAAGTAGTTGTATGTCATATTGTATTTGGAATGCTTGTTGCATGTTAGTTATTTCCGAAAATTCATCGTTTATTGCGTTTCCCAAATTTGAAAGTTGATTTTTTATGTCGTGTTGCTGTCCGTTAATATGTTTTGTAATACTATCTATGACTTCGTTAAAATGATAATTAATTTTGATTTGATCATTAAGTCCTTTGATCAAATTTTGATTGTTTTTCTGATTATTTTCTAAGCTTTGCATGATTTGAACTTCGTCTTCATAATCCATGGTGCCTGCTAAATACTTCAAACCTTTACCAACTATGTTAAATAAACCTCTTTTTTTCCTTTGGTGTTGGTAACCTAATAGATTTTCTATTTCTTCTGACAAGGTTTCAAAGTTATGTACTATTGTCGGGTATTCGTTTTTAAAATCAAGTTTGTCGATGTTTTGTTTTATTATGTCTAAGTTGTCTGTCCATGAAGTTATGTTAATATTATGTAAAATTTTTATATATCCTATTATGACTGGGATTTGTTCTTCTCGTATTGTAATAAAACCGTTTCCTGAGTTTAAATTCTGTACGTCAAGTCTCTGTCCGTTTGTTACTGTTGTTGCTAAGAGAAGTATTAATAGTACCTGTAAAAAAAAATTGTACTTTATGTTTCTTCATATTTGTAAACTCTTTTAATTTGGTTTTTGTAAAATTTGCTTTTTTTATTGTCCTCAACATGGTCTTGATCAATTATTACTGGATTAGATTTTGTATAAATAGGTTTTAATTTATTATGTGTTCTATTTTTGAGAAATAATTGTTTTCCGTCTTCAAGATCTATGTCTGTTCTATTTTTGTTAAGTCTGTTGGTGTATCTTTCTTTGTTTTTATTAATAAGTTCTATGATTCTAGGATAATCGTCGCAAGATATTGTTCCGTTTAGGAAATCTAAAGGTCTTTCTTTTGTAGAAGAATGTTTTGTTTTATTATAAATGGTAACGGCCTTGAGAACTCTTTGTCGTAAAGTGTCTGTATTATTTTCATCCGCTGAGAAAGTTCGTAGATGCTCGTTAAGAGTTGAGTGAAATCGCTCAATGTCTGCGTTGCCAGTTTTGTTATATGGTGTTGTTATATGAATATTAACGTTGTTATCTTTCAGAAATTCCCTAATAGCTAATGATGAAAAGCCGGTTTCACCGTCAGTAACTATAAGTTCTGGTGTTCCTAAGGTTGCAAATCTTTTTTCTAATGTGTTTAACAAAGAAATCCACGTTCTATGTTTGATTTCATAAACCGATACGTGTTTCGAAAATTTATCGATCATAGTGACAAACATTAAATCAATGTTTGCATACCAAATATCGATATGTAGTATTTGATTAATTTTTGTTGGTGTTTCTGTTATTTTATATGGAATTTTATTCGGTAAGCGTTCGTACTTTGATTTATTGCATACTTCACAGTTGTTAATAAATTTTTGGATTTTTTCTTTTAAATTTGGAGTATAGTAGACATCTCTGATTTCCTCATAGGTTTCGTTGATTCCTCTATGATTCAAGGAATTATGTGATTTTGATATCACTAATAATTCTTTCTCTTTATCTTCTAGGTCTCCTAAAAATTTAGTACATTTAATAAACTTTAATAGTTTATTTTTGCTAAAATATTTGATATAGACATCCTGAAATTTAGCATAAAGACTATCATAATTCGAAAAAACTCCTACTATTCCTTTGTGCGGAATGAATTTTTTCATAATCTCTAGGATAAGGTTTTCATTAAAGGATTTTATTTCTATTACAATTCTTTTTTTATTAAAAATATTATATATTTTATGGTTGCTTACATTATTGGAACTAATAAGTATTATCTGAGTCTTGTACAAATTGACCGGTGTTTCGATTATTGGAATATAGTCGCTGCTATCTTCTCTAGCGCTATGAATCGTAGCTACCATTGATTGTGCATCTTCGGTAATATCATCAACAGGATTGATTACATTTTCATTGTAATAAACTTCCATTCTAGATAATCCGTCTGCAACCTGGTTAACTTTTCCTTCTACGTACTCAATGTCGAAATTATATTCCTCTAATTTTATCTTCCACCTTTGTAACTTTATGTTGGGTTCTTTTAAAGAACTCAACCAAACAAGTGGTCGATGATCAGTCTGTACAGTAAATTTTCTTCCATAGAGGTAAGGTCTAAAATATTTTGTGGCCCATACTATTGCCAGTAACTCTTTCTCTATGGTTGAATATTTTATTTCATGATCGTTGAGTGTTCGACTTGCGTAACACAACGGATGACTGTCTTGTGACAAAACAGCGCCTAACGCATAGTTTGAGGCGTCGGTTGTCAGGACGAACTTTTTATCAAAATCGGGATATCGAAGAATAGGGTCTGAAATAATTAATTTTTTAAGAGTTTCAAAACTTTCCATGTAATCTGGGTCTTTAATATTGATTTTTGCATTTTTTTTCAAGAATGATGTCATGGGCTTTGCAACTTTCCCGTAATCTTTAATAAATTTCCGGTAGTATCCGGTAATACCTAAAAAGGATTTAATTTGTTTAGTTGTTGTTGGTAATTTATAGTTTAATATTGCAGAAATTTTACTGGGATTAGGTTTAATGCCCTCTGTAGTAACGACATGGCCCAGAAATTCTGTTTCTTTTTTCATAAACTCAGTTTTGTTCAACTGTATTTTGAGGTTTACTTCTTTTAAACGTTGAAATATTTTCTTTAATGATACTATGTGCTCCTCCAAAGATGTCGAGAAAACAATAATATCATCAAGATATACCAAGCAAATCTTTCCAACAAACTCTGAAAGAACAGAATTCATGAGTCTTTGAAAAGTCGCGGGTGCATTCTTCAATCCGAATGGCATACGAAGAAATTCGTAGTGGCCACTATCAGTTGAAAATGCTGTTTTTTTTATGTCTTCCTCCGCGATTTCGATTTGGTGAAACCCCTTAGCCAAATCGAGTGTGGTAAAGTACATTGATTTTCCCAATTTATCGAATATGTCATCCATATTCGGGATTGGAAATTTATCATCAATTGAAACTTCATTCAATTTCCGATAATCAATGACAATTCTCCATTTCTTTTCCCCGGAGGCGTCTTCCTTTTTCGGAACAACCCAAATGGGGGCAGAATATGGAGATTTGCTTGGACGGATAATGCCCTGTTCAAGCATCTCATTTATCTGTTTAGATACCTCTGATCTGTGAACTTCAGGGTATCTGTAGTTTTTAGTGTATATAGGGATGTCATTAATCGTGTTTATGTTATGCTTTATCGCATTAGTGAACGACAAGTCGGTTCCTTCTTGATAAAATAAATTTGAAAATTCGGAGACAAGGTTTTTCACAGCCTTACTTTCCTCTTTATTGAGGTGGTTGATCCGGATTTGGTCAAGGATGTGATCCTTGCATACCTCCGTGTGGTAGATCTCTAATTTTGGTACTTGTTTGTAATAGTCATTAATAGAATTCTCTTCTTCTTTGCAAAAATAAATTGGGATTTCTTTATCATTTATCATTAATCGATTACATTTAAAGTCAAGAATAGCTTTGGCAGGTATTAGAATGTTATTTCCAATTAATCCATCTAATGTTTGATGAAATTGAAACTCTAGAAACTCTGCTGTCTTATTCTCTCCTAATTCTTGAAATAATGGGATTCTAACTTTTTTATAAATTGATATAGGTGATCCAGTTGTAAGTATTTGAATGGGGTAGTTGAGTTGAATTTGCCATTTGGGGTGGCAAAGTCCGGGATTAATAATACTTGTTTCTGAACCGGGGTCTATTAGGAATCTAAGTTTTGTGTTGTTTTTTGCTTCCACTACTATATAGGGTAATTTCCTGGGAGGCTGGTTGATTGAAAATCCGAACTCGTTTGGATATTATTTATTTGTCTCGCATAACTTGCAGATAAAGTGTCCATAGGTTCCGAATTATTCCTAAAGTTTCCTGAACTATTTTGTTGAGCTTGATTATTACTGTTTTGTCTAGAGTTTGAGTTATTTTGTCGAGAATAGTTATTTGAATATTGTCCTAAATTGTTATGGTTTCTGGAATTATTGTTGTTGTACTGACCAGAATTTGCGTTTCTGTACTGTCCTTGATTAAAAGGGTTATTATTATTATTGTTATTATGATAACGATTATTATTTCGAAATTGCCCAGAACTAGAAGTCCTTTGCTGTCCCGAGGTATTATTATTTTGATTAAGGGGATTATAAATATTTCTTGTATTAGGATTATAATTGTTTCCACCTGAATTGTTATAATTTGGATTAAAGTTGCTGGATGAACCTGATTTAATGTATTTCAAATTGCCCTGATCTTGACCTATAAATTTATTTATTGTGTCCCTAATGTCATCTAAATTATATTTGTCAACTATAGCAAAGGCTAGTGAGCCAGCTACGAGTTCTTTAATTTTCTGAACCAGCATGCCATTAAAAATTGTGGTCATGGTTGGTCCGTTTGTAGAAAAGGTAGAATATTCAGATATATTTTCAACTAATGATTTTATTTTGATATCTAAATCTAATATAGATCTTACTCTTAGTAACCCAATATCCTTTGTAATAGACATCTCATCTCGAGATGGTCTGAAGTGTTTCCTTAATTTTTCCAGGCACTGGCTCCAGTCCGCTGGTGGATTGTTGTAGAGGAGGTTTTTTGCTGCTCCCTGGATTTTTGTATCAAATATTATTTCGAATACAGTTGATCTTTCTTCTTCCGGGTAGTTGAGTAAGATTTTTTGAACACTGCTTGCAAAAGAAGGCAAGGTACCGGCTTCGCCCGTGAATGCTGCCAGGAATCTTATATCTTTTTCGATTTTTGTTCTTGCACTCGTTGGTCTGTTCATATTGACCACCAGTTGCGTGAGTGCAGCTATGCACTGTTCCATATTTATTTGTGCCATTCTTAGCGCTCTGGTTTGGTCAAATCTATCGTTCCTTTGGTTATTAATTTTGGTAGTTTGTTTTGCACTTTAATCGCACTTTTTCTTGTTTTTACTTATCCGCACCAAGTTTTGTTTCTTTATACTTGATCGCACTATATTTTTTTTTTTTATTTATTATTATTCTTAATCGAATATACTGCACTTTATTTTTATTATTCTTAATCGAATATGCTATACTTTTTCTTTTTATTATTCTTAATCGAATATATTATACTTTTCGTTTTATTATTCTTAATCGAATATATTATACTTTTCGTTTTATTCTTACGCGAACATTAACGAAATATGCGTTTACCGACTGCGCCAATTACGAGTGTGGCCTCGCGTTTAGTGTAAAAAAAACTTAATCGTTTCTTTTTCTTTTTATTATAATTTATTTATTCTTTTTTATTATACATTTTGTTTGAACTTATATTATTATTTCTAAATGAAAGGCCGCTGTCCATAGCAAGGCTGCACCTTCCAATTAGAATACTGAATTAGAACTGACTCTTACTGAATGATCTTTATCTTGAACTATACTTCAGCAAAAGGGAAAATGTGCCGCGTTAGCAAAATATCAATTTGTTTTTAAGATACTCATATTACATTTTGTTGTACAAAGATAGAAGGGAAAAGAAGGGGTGTATCCGTTCTGGATTGGTTTTGCTGTGTTAGCAAATATGGCGTGGGAAACCTGTAAGAATTCATAAATGTGCCGTTAGGCAAGAGGTTGAGTGGGGAATAGCGGGTTTAGCTTATAGGGTGAAGTCTCAGACGTAACTGTACCATTTAAAAGTATTGGTAGATAAATACTCAAGCCTGAAAAACTTTTTCCGAGAAATCGGGTTTTTCTTTATCGGTTTTTTCTTAAGTCGATTTTACACAGCCTAGTTATCGCTAACACTTGATATATTCAGCTTTAATTTTTTGCTTGGTATTATTTTTAAGTCCCTAAGTAGATAAAGACGAGGTTATGTTTCTAGTTTTGTTGGATTTTTCGAAAGCATTAGATTCCGTTAATCATGCCAATCTATGTAGAAAGCTCATGAAAAATTTTAATTTTTCATCTAGTACCTACAACTAAATTAATTTTTTCTTATCTAACTGATAGGAAGCAGTGCAAGTTGGTGACACCCTGTCAATGCTCCAATCGAATATGTGGTTACAGCAAAGAATCTTGGTGTGACTTTTAATCGCCTTTTGACTTGGAATGATCATATAAATGGACTCGTTGTTAAGGTTTATGGAGTACTTCGTTACACAAACTTTCACTCCATTAAAAACGCGTTTGCTTCTCGCCAAAACCTTGGTACTTCCTATCCTGGTTTAGGGTTGTGAAATCTATTGTAACTGCAGTTTCACGAGCAGGCGAAAGCTTAATGTAGCTTTCAACTCAATCGTTCGTTATGTTTTTGGATTACGTAGATATGATAGGATATCTGATTTTGCCTCGCGCTTACTAGACATGCATTTCGAAAAATACTCGTATATAGAACTTCGTAGTTTGATTTTGCTTTCCGACATACTTATCGCACACCAACCACAATATTGTTTTGACAGAGAAAGAAGGGCGACCTCAAACAGATCTTATCAGCTAATTATCCCCCCTTACTCATATTTAACATCGGAACGTCAATTTTTTGTAAATTCGGTTAAGCTTTGGAACACTTTACCTCGTAGTATAAAACAAAATCTGAACGCAACAAGCATAAAAAGATTGCTTAGATCTCATTTTTCAATGTGAACATTTTTAATAATCATTGAATTTTTGTATCTTATGATAGTTTTAATAATTAAAGTAATTTTTTTTTATTATCTTGGCTCAGCCTTTTTTGTAAAATAAGCTTACAGCTACTTTATAAGATTTTGAATCTTACTGTTGTTAAACAATTACGATATTTTAATAAAATAAAACAAAAGTATACAATTTTCTTAGCTAATTTATTAAAAATTAGGAATTAAAAAAATAAAAAATGTTTTGAAAATGAAAAATAATTTATTGAACTTTAACCTACAAAAAATATAATTCTATGAAAATAGTATTATAATTAGATTAGTATTATTACCAAGTAAATTTTAACCAATATGTTGAATTCCATAGATTAAAAAATAAGATACATAGTTTCAAAGTTCATCTTGCTGCTTAGTTTAGTTTCGAAAAAATTCTAAGCCCAAAGAAATGTTATACGAGTTATAACTTTTCAAAACAATAATTTTATGTATGTATGTACACATCACAAACTTTTCATTTGAAACATCATATAAATCAACAACAAAAGAAAAAATGTTGTATTCGAATATAAAAGACGAAAACCCACATCAGTTCGCGGATCTTTCAATAAAAGCAATGTGTGAACATATAGAGAAAAACCATACTAATTAACCTCTGGGAATACCATACCGTCAATTAATTAAAAGAAGATATACACGTTCATAACATGTGAACATTTACATATGTATATATGTATGATGGAAACATTGAACAAAACTTCATTGAAACTTTGAGGCTTTAATCATTCCCATCACAACCGCAATACATCACGTCTGCTAGATATGGTCTCTATCACTTCTTCTTACACAAAACATCATAGAAGTAGTTACAAGCAGCTTTTTGGTCTGCTATATCTACATTCATAAAGTGTATATCTCTTCATAACAAACTTCCTCACTTTTATTGGAAGGTATAGTGTTAGGAGATGAGTTTTTGTATAAGTTCCTCTTGGATCGAAAATGATTTCCCTTTTCATATCATGAATTGATCAATAATTCCAAAAACGTCCTTAATTCCTTTGGCATCAGATTTAAAGGAAAGTGTTAAGAAGAGCGTTTTTTCTTTATCAAGATCACATGTTAACATTTTTCCCTCATTTTTTTGAAGCCCCTAACTATCTAACAACACTGCTTCTAGCTTACAATTTATAGTTTTCCAAGCATCCACTCCTCGTTCTCGTCCTTGATGATGTTCAGTTCAGTTTTGTTATGAGAAGAAACGAGTTATACTTACTTTGAAAAGCGCTAAGCAAATTCATCCTTGGAGAATTGCAATTTCCAACTTTTACCTTCAAATAAAACGAGTGCCAAGCCAAGTCCCTATGTGTACCTTGCCTCCTTTATTTTGGGCAGGTGTGGAATACTTAGTTCCGTCCGTGCAGGTTTCCACTTCTTCTTCTTCACCGTTTGGTTTTCCGTGTAAACTTGCATTTTCCTGGTGCGCTCACTGATTCACATTAAAACTATTATCAAACTTCTATGAGTTATTTTATTTTGCATATGAAATTTGTTTAGCTTGCGAGTTAGTGTTGTTGTGTTGCAGTAACTCAAGGCTGTTACTCTGCTTGAACTTCCAAATGCATACCTAACCTTCCCTTTTACAAACTCTAGAATGAAGAGAACTGCAACATCTTCTTATTTTTCTCCTTATTAATGTTTTTTCTTTGTTGTAGCTTTTTTCATATTTTGGGGCAAGGAGATTTATTGTCGGACACATTTCACCTGCGTAATTCCTATTTACTGCATCACCATTCCTAATACAGCACCCAGAAACCCCTCTGAATAAGGATACATTTTGTGCATTGCATCGCATCCCTGTTTTACTATTATTTCGCTAATAACTCTCAAAATTAAATGGAATGGAAAATACCTATTGCGATGTATTGGTCCCGCATTTTTGTGCAGAAGGAACTGTAAGTCATTTTGAACTAATCCTAGCTCTTTATGCTATAAATTTATTATTGAAACGAATCAGGTGCATCAAATTGTATGGTATGATGGTATAATGAAAATAATTAATCTCCTCGATTGCAGATAAAAGCTTTGATATTGTATAAATTAGGTTTTTTTATTGTGTTTCAGTATTTAACTTGAAATCGATATAATCCTTCTCTTAAGGTTAAGTGGTTTGAGAATTATTTATTATCTTTTAACCTCATAAGCTCAACCAGGTAGTTAAATTATATTCATTATGTGGGTCTTTCGTAATTAAGGAAGCCGAGGTTTTAGCTAATCTCGTGTCTTGTCTCAGTCCGGATGATATCCCAAATATTATTTATAAAGGTGTATTGCTCCTTTAGCAGACCCACTGCGTTTAAGCTTTTCTATCTTTCCTATTTTTCTGGGCTCTTAGCATACTATTTTTCTGGCAATTTCCAATATTCTACTATCCCAAATTATAAATAAGCTTTGAAGAACGAATGATCGGAAGTAAAGCTTTAAAGCAATAGGTCAACTAATGACCTTTGAAAAAGAAATATTTGACTGTTAAAAGTCAAATAGTTTTTTTTTTTTTCTTTTTTTTTCCTGAACACTGTTATTTATAATAAAATGATTTAAATTCATGAAAATCATGAAAATAAAATAAATATGATCCAGCGTCAAGACAAGGTGTAATGGTCATCTTCTGATGAGCCCAACCATTGCACCGGGCGAAACGCATATATGAACACTAATTGCTGGATCATATTTATTTTATTTTCATGATTTTCATGAATTTAAATCATTTTATTATAATGACCTTTATCATACTTCATCTCAAAAAGCAGTGAAACAAATCTTTCCATCGTATTGAAGAAAGTAAGATTGTTGTAACAGTCAGATTGTTGAGACAGTCTGGAATCTTGTTTCCTTATCAGCCAACACAATGTATCAAGAACCAGTGGCAACATTGCCAAGATGCAATCAGAGAAGCCGCCTCTGACGTGCTGGGTTTCAAACATCCGCCAATAAGGAACTCCTGGTTTGATGAGGAATGTCAGCAGGCACGCAAAGCGGCGCTGAATAGAAGGACGAGAGCTGCTCACGAGATCTATGAGCAAAAGAGGCGAGACGAACACCGACTTCTCACTTTCTCAGAAGGAAAAAGAGAGAGCATGAGAAGCATTCGGTGGAACATGTTGTAAGGTTTAAAAGTAGCAATGAAGTTTGAAATTTGTATGAGCAGGTAAAACGGAATTCACAAGTACATAAACCTCAAACCGAAGACTGCAAAGACGAATGTTGAAACATCGTGGAAACGCAGTCCATGCTGAGGATATGAAAGGACCACTTCGACAGACTGTATAACGGCACGACGAAACGAATTCCGCTGTCAGGATGATCCATTCAACATAGACGACGAAAGCCAACAATCCTTCTTTCAAGTCTTCCCGACTTAGACAAAGTAAAAACTTTTATATCTAAGCTGAAGTCTAACAAAGCCGCTGGAGAATATGGCTTGAATGCCAAGCTTTTCATCGACAACAACCTTATAGGTCCTTATCAGTATGGTGTTAGACCAGGAGCGTTGAAAATCGATCAAATATTCACATTACGAAAGATTCAGGACAAAAAAAAAAACAAGACCATAAATTCAACACCACCATCTTTTCATTGATTTCAAAGCCGCAAATGACATCATCTACAGGGACGAGCTGTATAGAGCCATGTCTAGTTTTGGCATATCTGCTAAAGTCGTCCATTTGTTCATAATGAAGGTTGGAACAACTTAACCGAACTTTTCAATGTCCAAAAAGGCTTCAGACAAGGTGATGCGCTGTCGTACAATTTCCTTAACATCGTTCTGAAAGAATAGTTCAGACCTCCCACGTCGACACTAGAGGTATTATCTTTAAAAACCGTGTCCAATAACTCGCATATGCTGATGACATTGACATCAAAAGTATTCTTAGGCTCCGATATGAATGCCGAAAACAACACTAGCGCTGAGATCAAAAGAATAATTACTCTCGCTAACCTCTATTTCATTGGGTTTAGAAAACAATTGAATAGTAAAGTCTTTTTTGATCAACCAAAGTGTCACTATATAAGACTTGGGTCTGTTGAGGAAGACCGCGGATCAGGCAACGCACGCAAGTGGTTAGTGACCTCACCTAACAGGAGTGCGGAATTGGAGACATCGAGCTAGATGGAGAAGTTATGCTCTAGTGCTCTTTGAGAAATTGGTCTCTTCTTCTGATTTGGCTCATCTTTATGAACTGTCCTTAATAACTTTAATGTCTTGTAACTCTGATTTCTGGGCTGGTTCTCCAGCAATTTATTTTAGCCTTTTTAGCATTTTAGAAAGTATTAAAAGAAGAATTTTTAAAATACAATTTGACTATACCTATTTACTCCTTAACTATCGTCATAATGTTTCCGGCCTCAAGTTTTTTACCAATATTTTAACAGAGAGTTTAACTCTAAAAAATTCCCATCAGTTTGCCTTTGAGCCCACCTTCGGCCGTAGCCCCGAAGTAAAGTTTTGATGAGTTTTTTACGGTACTACGAGAATATGACTTAAAACGCTCTTGCTTTCCCTTCCACTGCAATATTCAGGAATACAAACTTTATGTCCACCGACTTTCAAACCCTTTCCTCCACTCCTAAAGGTAGACACCAAACCATATTTTTCTGTTTTTAATTTCAGCAAATATCTTCAATTTTATTCTTCTCTTAAATTCATTTTTTTAAGAATAAAAACAAACAGCAACTGTCAAAAGACAGTATAATAATTATTGCTGTCCAAAATAAATTAATCCAATTCTGCCATCAAGAATCTTTTGTTGACTTTACATACCCGTATATAAATTTTTGTTTGTTTACCTTTTACCTTTACTGCTGGAAGGTTATTTTTTCCCATTGTTAAGATGAAATAAAAAAGATAACCACTATTGAAGCTCCAAAAAGAGGCAGACAGTTCTTTTTTATTCAGACAATCCCCCATCCCCATATTATACAAAAGATAAGTCGAAAAAAAAAGAAAACCATTAATTCTGTGTTAAATGGTTGTTTTCACAAAAGTGAACGAATGCAAAATAATGTAAATTTTTTCCTTAATTCATTTAAGCGAGCAGAAATAATATCGCACCTCCCTATACTGCTATATAGTATGTACATGCAATTCAGTACAGTATATAGGAAGGTATATATGGGCTGTACTGTATGTAGTGTATATACAAGAAGATTAAACGATAACTCCGAATCACTTATGCCCGCACTTTCCTCAATCGAATGAATAATAATGTCCTTTTAATTTTAACTTGTATACCTAGGACCTACCTACGTGAGTATTTATTCGATTTGATACCAAGTATTGGTTTTTAAAAATAATTATGTTAAAAATGATCCAAAGGACATCTTGTACTTAGAAAATCATTTTAAAATCATTCATTCATGACATTTTTCGGTTTAAACGAATGCAATCATCTGGGAATGGAAACGTTCATCCCGAATAGGCTTAAAAGTATTAAACCCAAGGTTAAATCATGGTTCGATTCGAGCTGCAAAGAGGTTATCAAGAGGTGAGCTTCCGATGTTTTAAAGCCAACCCAACTGAGGAAAATCGGAAAAAGTTTAAGCAGGCCAGGAAGGCCTGCAACGCCTATATTCGAAGGACCAAATTTTTACATGACCAAAAATTACGGCGAAAAATACTGCAATGTCCCAAAGGCAGTAAGAATTTTTGGTCATTTGTAAAAAATATGAGGAATTATTCCTCTTCCTCGGTTCCTACGCTTGTTGTCAATGACACTCCTTTAGTTAGCTCTATTGATAAAGCCAACTTATTTGCTAGGCAGTTCGCCAAAAATTCCACCTTACCAGATAGTGTCATGACTCCCCCAGTTCTTGAACGCGTAAATGATTCTATGGGACCAATCTTTTTTCGTACTCGAACTGTGGCGAGAGTTCTTAAAGATCTCAACATTCATAAATCCGCTGGCCCAGATGGTATCCCCGCTATTATTCTGAAGAGGTGTTCTTCCACGCTAGAAAAACCACTGCGTAAGCTTTTCCATCTATCCTATTCTTCTGGGCTCGTTCCTAGTAGTTGGAAAACTGCATTTGTTCAGCCAATCCCAAAAAAAGGCGAATCTTCTTCTCCCACAAATTACCGACCGATAGCACTAACGTCCCTCCTTTCTAAGGTCATGAAAACGCTGATTAATTATCAGCTTAAGAAATATCTTGAGGAACGGAAGTTTCTTAATGACCGGCAATACGGCTTTCGTAGCAATAGGTCCACTGGTGATCTCATGGTTCATCTCACCGAACAGTGGAACAAATCTCTTATCGAAAATGCGTGCTTTCGGTATCGACGAATCTCTTCTTCGTTGGATTAGAAATTTTCTTTCGAACCGTTCAATACAAGTTGTTTTGGACGGATTCCAGTCTGAAACTCATAAAATAAATGCTGGTGTGCCCCAGGGCTCGGTTTTGTCTCCGACCCTCTTCCTCATTTTTATAAATGATCTCCTGTCTGCCACTTCTAATCCAATACATTGTTTCGCTGACGATAGCAATCTTAGCTTTTCATATTCGTTTTCAGACTCACAATCCTCCTCTTCGGATGTGGAACTGCAACGGCAAAATATGATTAGCTCATTAAATTCCGACCTACACAGCATTGTACAATGGGGAATAAAAAATCGTGTGGAATTTAATGCTTCGAAAACGCAATAGTGTCTTGTATCGTTAAAGCGAGATAAACCCTTTTTGCCACTATCTATGAGTGGCACTTGCATCAACG
The DNA here is from genome assembly GCA_920104205.1 of Eupeodes latifasciatus. Lineage (NCBI taxonomy): Eukaryota > Metazoa > Arthropoda > Insecta > Diptera > Syrphidae > Eupeodes > Eupeodes latifasciatus. The sequence continues at coordinate 376,186,681 of OV049924.1, forward strand.
AAACGGAAAATCTTGACATCCTCGGAATGTGCATCAGCAACCACCTTTTGTGGAGCGATCACATACGCGATGTTGCCAAAAATGCCGCAAGATGTCTAGGTTTTTTGAGACGTTGCAAGAAATGTTTCTCTCCGTCTGATCTGGCTACAATCTACAATACCTATATACGTCCGAAACATGAATATAACTCTCATCTCTGGGCTGGTGCTCCAGTAAATTATTTAAGCCTCTTGGACAATATTCAAAAAAGAGCTTTTGAAATGATTGGTGTCATTAACATCATCAACTCGTTTACGTCCCTCGAACATCGACGCAAGGTTTCTTGCCTCACCCTTTTTTACCGTTATTTTAACGGACTATGCTCTAGTAAAATAGCCAGTTGCATTCCTCCCCTTAAACAATTTAACCGTAATACCCGCGCTTCTAGGAATGCCCATCAGTTTACCCTTGAGCCCAACTTCGGCCGTACTATGAAGTACAGAGATTCTTTTTTTAGCCGTACTACGCGAATGTGGAACGCCTTGCCACGCCCTATCTTTCCCTGTTATTGCAATGTTCAGAAATTTAAAATCAATGTACACCGACACCTCCTATCCAACCCTTCCCTCTTTTCCTAATGCTTACACTGTGTCTTTGGCATATTAAAGGTATACAAAACCCTTTTAGTGTTCGCTAATTATAAAAAAAAGTCGAATTCTTAATCTTGAAGATTAGATTTACGAAATGAACATCTTTTTTGAATGTATGGAATTTCGTCAAGCAAATTAGGCTTATGTTTTATTTGACAAGTAATACAATTATTTTAAATAATTTAGTATTAATGATTTTTAAACTTCTAAGCCTCAAAATTTAAATACGTCTCTGCATTCTTTTTGAGAAAAAAACTATCTAGAAAGCAGCTACAAATTCAGCAAGCTCTTGCAACGCTGTAGATTATTTTATTGAGTAAAATTTTGTTTGTAAGGACATTTTGTGTTTTGTTGTAAGTATGTGCTTATTTTATCGCTTATTTTTATTTTTAAAAAACATACCTATAGAAAATATTTTTTTTGTATGTAGATACAATATCTATCTGTATATATTTGTAGCTATATTGATGCAATTCTGTTGGATCTATAGGCTTTTGGTTTGGGGATATGGATTGGACAGACAGAAACTGCTTAAAAGAAAATATTATTCATGAATTTCAATTTTACGTAATATTTGGATGGCAGGTACGAGGATGTCCCTCTTTTGTAAATTGTAAGTCTTTCTTTCCGTCGATGCCCGGCAGGCGGTGCCCTGACGTCGCTTCACATACTCGTATGGATTTATTTATGTTTTATTTGTTGTTTTATTTCAGTGTTTTTTTTTATGTTTTTATTTATGACTGTATCACACTTTTATTTCAATTTTTGCAATTCAACGATTAATTTTGTTTCACTTAAATGGAATTTTAATATAAAACAAAGTTTGTGAAAAGTGGAGTGAGTAGTTAATATGAAAACGACAAAAATGTCGAGACAACAAAGAAAACTATAAAATTCTACATCATATCTTTTAAATTTGAATCTACAGTTTTTCATCTTCCTAATTATTTAAGATATAACATTTAGTGTCATTTTAAAGCACAATCAGTGATTCAAAGCCATACGAATCCCTGAAGACCATAATTTATTTTAAAGAGAAATTGAAAAAAATAAATTATTATGTTTTTTTTTCAGGACTTCTTGCATAAAAAAAGATTGATCTTCAAAAAATACCATTTTTATTCCTTTCATTAAGTTTTTTAAAGAAACGTATTTTTATTACAGTAATCTAAAGGGTTTTTCAATAAGGGCAGGTAGATGTTCAAATCCAATAAAACAAGCTGTGTGTTCTTATTTATATTTGTGTTTTTAGTTTCAAAATGAATATAAGCGACGAATATATTGAGAGATTGCTGCAGCAAGAGATGTCTGATGAGGAAGATATACCAGACGAGGATGGCAGTGATATAGAACCTGATGTGACAGAAGATTTCGCGCTGTATGAAGATGAAGACTGTGAATCCGACTCTGAAATGGAGGTTGATGACGAAGTAGATCCTCTGTAATACAGTTCAAGTGATTCTTCGGATGATAATATTCCCCTTTCCCGTTTGCTGTCTCGTGGTAAGAAGAATTTTTTTGGTGCTAATCGCTTTCGCTGGGCATCTACGCCGAATATAGCTCGTTCAAGAACACAGCAGCATAATATTATAAAACAAACGCCGCCGGGTGTGAAACCAGCTTTTCAGCTCACTAGATCTTCGACACCATTGGATATTTGGAGCCTTTTATTTAGAGATGAGATGCTACAGAAAATAGTGCAACATACGAATGAAAAAATTCGAAAAATCAGACCAAAATATAAGAAGCAGACTTGTGTCCACGATTTAGACCTTAGGTTAGGTTAGGTTGGAGTGGCTGTCTAGATGTCATTGACGCACTTAGACCTCAAGGGTCCATTGTGATACCACTAATAAGGTTACTCATGGGAGAGTAATGAAAATTAAACAAACCATTTTGTGCTTTTAATAAAGTTAGAGAGACACTTTGTGTCAGTCATTGCCAGTTCACTGGTATTGTCGAAGAAGGGATTACCGAGAAAGTTATTCCTTCTAGTGGAGAGTGCTGGACATGTACATAGCAGGTGTTGGACTGTTTCCTCTTCCTCCTCGTCCATGCAGCTTCTACAGAAGTCATTTGTGTAGACTCCTAGCCTCAGAGCATGTCTTCCTATGAGGCAGTGTCCTGTTATTACTCCAATTGTAGAGCTTATATTTTGTCTGCTCAAGGATATCAAGCCTTGTGACCGATTTAAGTCTATGCTTGGCCATATTTGCTTGGTTGTTAGGCAGGTGGTGCTCTGTGACCATCTAGCATTTGTTGCTTCTAGAGCATATTGTTTGAGAAGATATTTGCATGTAGCAAGTGGTGTTCCTATGTTATGTTTTTGTCTAACATTTGGCAGAAGTGTTCCGTTTTTGGCGAGCTCATCGGCTTTGCAATTTCCCGGAATGTCTCTGTGGCCCGGCACCCAAATGAGGTGAATATTAAACTGTTCTGTCATCTCATTCAGAGATGATCGACAGTCGTGGACTAATTGAGAGTTTGTAGAGACAGACGCGAGAGATTTAAGAGCGGCTTGGCTGTCCGAGAAAATTCGTATATCTTTGCAAGATATAACGTTTTCTTTGAGCCAGGATAGTGCCTCTTTAATCGCCATTACTTCTGCCTGGAATACACTACATTGAATGGGAAGTCTACATGATAGACTTAGATTCAGTTGTTCCGAATAGATACCACTTCCAACTCCGTAATCGGTCTTTGAACCGTCTGTATAGAAGTGTATCGCATTGTCTTCCAGGGGTCTCTCTTCTTCCCAGGAGGATCTTGAAGGGATGGACACATGGAAGCTTTTACCGAATACCATTTTAGGGGTGGTATAGTCTAGGCGATCTGGGATAGATCTAAAATTATCTAGGATAGTAGTATGTCCAGTATTGTTACTGTTCCATTGAGAGGTGGCTCTAAGCCTCACACATGAGTTAGCTGCCACCGTTTTGGAGAAGATGTCAAGAGGTGTTAGGCTTAAAAGCACTTCCAGGGCTGCGGTTGGTGTTGAGCGAAGTGCTCCTGTGATGCACATACCTGCTGACCGCTGGACCTTGATGAACTTATTTAGATTTACCATCTTGTCCAGTGCGGTCCACCATACGACAACTCCATAAATGAGTATCGGTCTAATTACCGAAGTGTATAGCCAGTGGGTTATTTTTGGGGAGAAGCCCCATTTTGATCCTATGGCCTTTTTACAAGTAAAAAGCGCTACAGTAGCCTTTTTTACTCTTTCATCAATATTTGCTTTCCAATTTAGTTTTTTGTCTAAAATGAGGCCTAAATATTTAGCTTGGTCGGAAAACCTTAATGGTATTCCTTTAATCTTGGGTGGGCTGAGCTGAGGAATTTTGTACCTTCTTGAAAAGAGTACTAGTTCTGTTTTATGTGGATTGACGTCCAGGCCACATTGCTTAGCCCATTTTATTAGCCTATTCAAGGCATTTTGTAGGAGTTCCGGGAGAACTTGGGAGTGTTTTCCAGATACAGATATTGCAACGTCGTCAGCGTAGGCAATCACCCTGAAACCCTCTGATTCTAATGATGTTAGAAGGTCGTTTACTACCATGTTCCATAAGAGAGGCGAAAGGACCCCTCCTTGGGGGGTACCTTGATGCACCGATCTGGTGGTAGTAAAGCTTCTCATGCTTGAAGTTATTGTCCTGCTTTTGAGCATAAGACTAATAAAATCTATGAGTGGTTTCTTTAATTGCAGCTTTTCCATTGCTGTCGTGATCGCCTGGTAACTGACGTTGTTGAAAGCTCCTTCAATATCTAGGAAAGCTACTAGGTTATATTCTTTGTATTCGAGGGAGTATTCAATACTGCGAACCAGCGAATGAAGTGCTGTTTCTACTGATTTTCCCTTAGAGTAAGCATGTTGAGCTGTGGAAATGAGACATGATTTAGACCTTATAGAGCTAAAAGGTTTTATTGGATTTTTGTTCTATACAGCAATATTCAAAGAAAATCACGAGCATTACACAACATGGTATAACACTGACGGCACGGGGCGAGAAATTTACCGTTGCATTATTAGTAAAAATAGACTCGAAGTTCTAATGAATACTATAAGATTTTACGATGCCGAGACTAGAGAATATCGCCGTGAATTTGACTTGTCTGCTCCTATTTCTGAACTTTTTCATTGTTTTGTAAAAAACTGTCAAGAAGTTTACACGATTGGAACTTGTGCCTGTATAGATGAAATGTTGGTGGCTTTTCGCGGTCGCTGCAAATTCAAAATGTTTATGCCAAAAAAAAACAGCAAAATATGGTCTAAAAATTATGTGCATGACAGATGCAAGGAATGGTTATCTTCTCAATGCATACATTTATCTCGGCAAAGACTCTGATGGAAAAGATTTGACTCAAGAAGAAAAGAGATTGTCAAAACCAACTCAGGCAGTTCTAAGCCTTGTCTCCCCAATTAAAGGAACCAATAGGAACGTTACCGCTGATAATTGGTTTTCATCAATAGAATTGATCAACATCCTGAAAGCGAAACGGCTGACGTTTGTGGGTACTCTGAAAAAGAACAAACGTGAAATACCCCCCGAGTTCAAACCATCCAGGCAGAGACCAATTGAATCATCGCTCTTTGGTCTTACCAAGGATATCACCATGTCATCTTATGTGCCGAAGAGAAATAGAGCTGTAGTCATGGTTTGGAGTATGCATCATATCATACTGCAAGTGTAAATGAAAGAACTAAGAAACCTGAAATAATAATGTACTACAACAAAACAAAAATAGGAGTTGATCTACTGGATCAAAGATGCTCAAATTACTCCACTGGCCGTGCGTCGTTCACGAAGGTGGCCTTTGACTATATTTTACAGATTGCTAGACATATCTGCATCGAATGCTTTCGTCATTAACTTGAGCAATCAAACCCAAAAAAATTAAAGCCGACTCAAGTTTATGAAAAAATTGGCAGAACAGCTTACAAAACCGCACTTAGAACGTCGTGTACAAAACGATAACCTTCAGAGGGATATCAAAACCTCTATTCGTCGTGTTCTTCAAATAAGTCAAGTTTCATCAAGCTTACCAAGTGAAGACAAGCTGGAAACACGTAAAACATGCTCCACTTGCGAACCCAAAAAAAAACGCAAGACAGCTTATTTATGTTTTATGTGCAAAAAACCTATTTGCTTAGAGTGTGCGAGCAAAATTTGCAGTAGCTGTCGCCAAAAATTGTGAATGATGGTGCCTTGCAATTTTGTTGAAGTTTTTTTGTTATGTTCCATTTTTTATTTTTATTTATTTCTTTATTATGTTATGATTTACAATTTACAATTTTAACCTTAAGTTTAATATGGCTTGGCCAATGGCCGTCTACCAGATTGACATTTTTTTTTTAAGTTTTATATGTATAAATATTGAACATTGTAGTTTTTGTTTTTTTTTTTTATTTTAGAAGTCTCCTTCGATAATACGCTTTCTATAGCACAGTGCGCTTGACGTGTATTTATATAAAATCTCCCAGCTTACTTTTCCATTCAAAACTTCCATGGTGTTGTTCCAATCCATCGAGGCCACCCCAAAATATCTAACTCGAAACTCTTTTAAGATGGGACACCTGGCAATAAAGTGAATTGTATCTTCCCTTTCCTTCAGATTACATAGGCCACATAAAATTTGTGCTTCTTGTAGATATTTTGCATATGTGGTGTTGCTGACTTTTTCTAATATCGCTGTAAATACTTTTCGCAAGTCCGTTACGCTAATATCAGGTAAACAGCGGAAGTGTTCTCCTAGACTATTCGCCAACTCCTCCCACTCTTTGACTAGACCTCCCCTAGAAGATAGCAGCTTCTTAAGAACTTTTTTTGGCAATCTAGTATCATCCATCTCCATCACCTTCAAAATATATTCAAAATGCAGCTTTAGTGTGCTTAAAAGCATTGGCGGTTCAGTAGTTTCCAAATGTAACATATAATTAGGTGTGCAGTTAGGTAACCGAAAAATGCGTTTTAAGAAATACCTGAGGAATCTTTCCACCTCTTCGAATTGGTTGTACCCCCAAACTTGAGCACCGTAGAGCATTATAGAAGCTGTGGTGGCATGAAAAATTTTAATCTTTGCCCTGTGTTCGATGAATTTATTTTCAATACAACGGGCCCACACTGAAGATACAGCTCTCTTTGCTTCCGCTAGTTTCAACTGGAAATATTTTTTCATGTTTAGATTTGCCGTGATTAATACGCCTAAGTATTTATATTCTCGAACGATTACAACATTGTCTCCCATATAAGTCCACTTTTCATTACTCGCATATCTACCACCACCATCCCTGAATATCATCATTTTGGACTTCTCTAAATTAACGGTTAAATTCCAAGTTTTGCAGTACCTCTCCAGACGATTCATCATTCGCTGCATTCCTTCAACACTTTCAGATAAAAATACAATATCATCCGCAAAAATGAGCCCTGGTATCTGTGTATTTGCAAACTGGATGCCTCCGCCAACTTCTTCCACGATATCGTTTATAAAGAGATTGAACAGTAACGTACTCAGGATACATCCTTGCTTTACTCCCATTTCAGCTGGAAACTCTTCAGAAACAGATTCCCCATCCCACACGTAGGCTACATTCTTTTCATACATCGCTTTCAGTAAGGTAACAATTTTACCTGATATCCCCAATTTATAGAGCTTATAAAAAAGTGCTTCCCGAGCAATTGAATCGAAAGCGGCACGGAAATCGACAAAAAAGGCATAAAGTTTTTTTTTTTTTTTTTTTTTGAAGCTCTCCGCAATATTAAACAGGCTGAATATTTGGTCCAAAGTCGAATAGTTTCTCCTGAATCCAGCTTGATTTTCGTTGCGTATTTTGTTATCCTCGATCCACTGTCTTAGCCTATTGAAAATCAGAGTACTAAAGATTTTTACAGAAGCATTCAAAAAGGAAATGCCTCTATAATTTGCTGGTATATCATATGGTCCTTTTTTGTGCAAAGGGTATATAATTGCTTTTTTGAAGTTATCCGGAACGTGTGCACTCTCAAATATTCTATTATATTCCACCGTCAATGCGGACAGGAATTCGGTTGTACAGTTTTTATAAAACTCTACTGGGACTCGGTCGTCTCGCGGAGCTTTTCCCGCTTTAGATTTTTCAATAACCTTTTTTACTTCATAAATTGCAAATGGAGCATCTAAAAAATCATCGACGAAAAACGGAGCTGCGTACTGTGGAAACGGGGAAGATTGAGGTGCATTAAGCAGTAGTCACGAAGTTCACACGCTCGCAGAGATGTTGCAATTAAATTGTTTCTCCCGTTAATAGATTTGGCCGCTTTCCAAAATTCTGCCGAAGATTTTGAAGAATTAAGGATGCATATGGTTTGTTGCTCCAGGCACTTTCTTTTCTTAAGACAGAGTTTCTTAAAATCCTTATTTGCCGCTGCATACATGATTTTAAAAAAAGACGTGTTGAATTTCCTTAGCAGTCTTAGGAATGAAAACGATTTTTGTCTAGCTTTTTGACATTCTTTATCAAACCAGGCTTGCTTAGAAGCATCTTTAGGTCTCCCCTTTGCACTTGCTGGCGCAGCCTCAACTATTATTTCGGTGAAATCATTCATATACATACATACAGCAGGTTGTTGTCTAACCTGCGTTTATCAAGTTCTATATTTAATTTATTTTGGTAAATATTTTGGTTTCTATCACTCCATTTCAACTTAGGTAGTAGGCCCAATTGTTTTGTGTTGGGCATTTCTTCACATCCTGAAACTATACAAGACATTTCCAGGGGCATATGGTCTGAGAAAATCTGCGCTGATATCCTGAAATCTCTCAGAATTGCATTCCACTTTCCAGACACAAAGCAGTAGTCTATGACAGAGCATGACGCTCCACGAAAAAACGTGAACTCGCAATTCGGGTCCCCATTACAACTACCGTTTACCAACTTTGCTGAAATTCCACTAACAAAGTTGTTTTGCGACAGTCCGACCCTTGCGTTAAAATCCCCAACCAAAAGCACATCCATTGAACCTAGTGTCAGAAGCGTTTCACAAAGCCGGTCGTAATCCCTCGTCCAGTGTGAACAGTTCAGGTAAATGGGAATGATATACACAGCAGCGTCATTGGTTTTTAACTCCAAGATATCCATGTCTTCAACTCGCTTAAAATTTAGATTAACCGCTTCAAGATGTTTGCGATAGCCGAATAATTCTGCGCCACTTCCTCTTCCATATGTTTTCGTCTTAACTGCAGGAACCCATTTCAATTCATAATTCATAAATGTTTTTTTAAATTTATCAATTTCATATTCTAAAACATGTGTTTCAAATAATACGAATATATCGAAGCTTTTTACATAATTAAAAAAAATGTTTGCAAGAGATTTATTTTTAAGTCCTGCAACATTATAACTTACTATACTTAATTCTATATTTTTAAATTGTTTCTGGTAGACGGATACTCCTCATTCCATTCCATCGTGTAAACGACCATTTGTTTCCAGTCTTAAGCTCGAGCTTGTGTGTGCACCCAAAAGATCAAAGTTGTCATTGACATTACGAAGAGGTGGAATGCAACCAACTTCAGATGACATACTTGAATTTGACATTTGGTGATTGACGTTTCTTACAATTTTATTACCACGTTCAACTTCATTCATAAAATTCTGAAGATCTGAAAACAAATTATGATCACCTCCAAAAATGTTTCTAAGCACCTCCAGGGGCTCGTTTGAGCCACAGTTTAATCCACGCGTTAAATCCCATGTAAAAAGTTTGTTGGCTATGAAGAGTTTGTCGGCTTTTAGCTGGATTTTTACTCGGGGGAACTTTGCACGCAGAAACTTGGCAATTGGTAACAGCTTGGTTTTCCTACGACGCGTATTGTAAGGAAGGTCCTTATGCACATGGATCTGCGTGCCTTTTAAGTTTTTTGTGTTTCTCAGTATTTTCCAAGCAGCAGTACGAGAATTAAGTTTAACTATAATCATTGCAGTTCGACTTGTAGGAGCAGATACCGAATGAGCACATTCAACAACAGAGCTTGTGTCCGCAATGCCCAACAACCCAGCACAGACCGACTTAGGTTTTTCGTTCATATCTGTGTTGGCTTCCAAAGGCATGTGAACTACAACGTTTGACTCCAGACTTTTTTGAAGCAAATCATCAATACGATCCTCCAATTCGTTGTTTCGCTGCTCCAGGCAAATGACTTTGGCTGAAATATCGTCATATTTTGTTTTCAAGCCAGAGAGTTCAGCGTGCAAAACTTGAAAATCAGCCTTGGATGGAAGTTCGTTGATTAGCTGTTTGTTGCTTTCGTTAAGGATTTGCTTTAATGTTTCCATTGTTATTGCTGTGGTACTCATTTTCGACTTTGAAGGTTCAGTTGCTGATAGAGGTGGATTTGAAATAAATAATCTACGCTTTTCCTCTCTATATTGTTCAGGTGGGATTTCAAATATACTCCTCTTATTCATTAGTTGAGGTTATGATTTTAATGTTAAAACTAACCCGCTTTTTTCTTAATTTCTTAGACTTACGAGAAGGATTAGTTTCTTTGCAGATATATTTGAATTTGCAACTTTTTGGTCAAATTTGTAAAATTTTTTGTGCACTTTTACTTTAGTTTTAAGGATTTTTTATAGGAGCTTTTTCTCAAACAAATTACCACTTTGACAGATCAAATGTCAATCAATACTACTTAAATTGGTAAACATTGGTTTTCGGCTAAAAATCTCGTTAACAAAAAAATAATTTCGAAATCAAACTATTTCATTATATGCAAAATATTATTGGTAGTTTTTAAATTTTTAAGAATAACTCAACTGACAACTTTTTTAACAAAACACGAAGACCTAAAAACTTTTAAGCAAGACAAATCGACATACGGGATGGGAAGTTATCAGTGTGGGTTGCATCTCAGCCTCTTTTTTTTTAAATAATGAAGGAGCAGCTGTTACTATGAATGGCTAGCGCTATCAGGGGCCCTACTATGTAATTCGATTCTACTTTTCATTCTATTCGAAACTCATTTCCGATTCTAATTTCAAATCGTACTACGTATGAAAGTAGAATCGAATGCCGGTTATACCAACTTGTTTTCAAAAAATGTCTACTTTCGAACGAGTATCGAGTTGTTTGACAGTTTAAAAAAAAAAAAACTAAAATAAAACATCAAATTTTTGGACAAGAATAATTATAACAAAAATGGACACCGTTGGATTTTGGTTTAATTTGCAAGGCAATGAAGAACGGTACGAGCAAATTGAACGCAAAAGAATAAGAGATAATTCCAAAATAATGGAGCTGAGTGAGAAAAGATTTGCACATATAGGGTCCGCCATCGAACTTTTTTTTTCAACTAGTGCTTATTTCGTGAATGGTAACACTTAGTTCATGTCTGATTTCACAGATAATTAGTTTTATCTTTCCGCTGAACGAATATGGTTGTGTATACACTTCATTATCTTTTCAGATGAAGCTCATTTTAATCTTGTAAACAAGCAAAATTGTCGCATTTGGGGCACAGAAAACCCGTAGGTACGCATACATTGAATAGCCGATACACCCAAAACGAGTCACTGTTTGAAGCTACACTCGATGTTTTTATAGCCAAAAAAAGTTATTTGGTTAAAAGTTATTTATCTATACGGTAGAATATTTGAACGCATTCTTAATGAAAAATATATACTTTTGTTTTAGTTTTGTTAAGAACTATCGTCTTTTTAAAGACGGATTTATGTTCTTACTTAACACCATATCATCCGACATGACTACTCGCAGAAGACAAAATGCTTTTCCGATTATCATTAAGTTATCAGCAGCATTGAAGCAACAAAAGGTTACCAAAACCAAATCGGTGGTGACAAGAACGCTATACGTGCACAGCAAACCATGTCAAAAATACTTGCCGAAGTTTTGACTTCAATCGAAAGAGTCAATTTGTGCCCGGTGATGATGAATTTTGAAATGAATGAAGAATGAAGAGCAACGAAAGTCCAAACGCTAATTTTGGCAAAAATCACGAATTACCGGTGTAATTGGGGTGGTAAAATAATAAAACACAAAAAGTTGAATGAAAAACTTTCAAATTCCAATTGCATATTAATAATGTATAACATTTTACTTACACTTTGACAAAAAAAAACTTCGTTCGCAAACACATTTGATGTAGAGTGATTATTTTCGATTTTGCCTTATTTTGAATTCTACTTTCGAGTTACGTAGTTCCTCGTTTATTCGAAAGTTCATAAGAATATAGTTGGCACTACTAGAACTATTCGATTCTCGTTTGTTCGAAAGTAGTCAAACAGATACATAGTACCAATTTTTCGAATTCGAGCAATTTCATTGTAGAATCGAGTTACATAGTAGGGCCCCAGGACATGTTATCTGATTTTTTGTTTTAAAAAATAAACTCAGTTAAACATCGACGATATTCGGTTCTTAAGACGGCGACGGCGTCGCCGGCGACGCGCTAAACCATCCGAAACACATCCTGTAACTTTTTTGCTGGTTTGTGCGACTAGTGCAATTCGTTTAAGTCTATTAATAAGTCTAAAATAGTTTGCAAACTAGCAGCACTTGAAACATTGCAAATGTTGATCTAAAATAAAGTACGCTCCGATAAACTTAACCATAACACTGGACATCTGTACAATAACTTACATACCTTATTTTTTTAAACAATTAACTTTTTAAAGGCTTTTTTAAGTAGTTAAATACTTTTATATTTTCGTTATTGTCAAACTAACCCAAGGCCTGTCGTATATTATTTAATTTTTCTTGTCACAGATCCTTAAAGACAAACTTAACGCAAAATACGCCTTCTTACGGAAAAACAAGGTAATAATATGGCCCTTAAAGAAAATTTGAAGTTCGTGGTGGAGATGTTGTTCAACTTGTTTTCCTTCAAATGGGTTGATTGACATTATCTCATTCCAAAAAAGACTCATGTCACTCACTAAATCCAATTTCCCCTCTCTCTCTCCCTGGATGTCTAAAATGTGTCAGGTTGACAAACAAAAAAGAAAAATTCTTTTTGGTGTTTTTGTTTATTTTTGTTCTTCCACCAAAGTATCAATCAGATTAGAGCATGAAACGTCATCTGAAAATATCCAAAACAAAACTGCTAAGAAATACTTTTTAAAAGAGCAACAATGTTTAGCAGCACACCAGATGTTAACATTTTGAAACTTTTTGCGTAGGTTTACAAAACATAAGTTAAATCTACAAATTCGTCGAGATATTAATATAAAATCCTGTTTTATGAAATTTTACAACCGTACACCTTACACTCTGACTTTTCCCTAAGTTCCTAACTCTCTCTCTCTTTAAACCCAGGCTCATAAACAACCCACTCCCTCCTCAAAAAAAATAAGGAAAACAGTATAAAATGAGTTTTCAAGTTGAGGTTGATTCTGAAGTTGAGGTTGTGGGGTTAAAAACAAAAAAGACGGAAATCCATTAGCCCCTTCTCTTTTGGGCAAAAAGCTCTCATTGAATCTACTAACCAACCCCCCACCTACACAGAGTTTGTAATTCCCAAATAATACAAAGCCAAGTTGGTTTTGGTTCTGGTTCTGGTTCTGGGTTTTTCTCTGTTGAATGCGGAACAAAAGGGGTATGGGTAGGGTATAGGAACTCCTCTAGCAAACGAAGCATCCAGTACTCACATTCATTGTTACTGATGTAGCAGCATATTAATGTCCTGACCAAATGGCAATGGCAATGTACCACAAATTTCAAATGGAGAGCAACATCGGAAATGGAAAGTTTTGCAAATAGTTATACTTGCCGCCTATATATACCGTAATGTTGACTCGCTGTATGCTCTGTGCAGCCATTAAAAAGTGACATTTGTAAATTTTCTTTGCCAAACTCAATAAAAGTCCTTTTTGCTCTCCTTTTTTGCCTCTCTTTCCCCATCCGCCCATTGTCGTCGCCTTCAGAGTCAGTGTGCCTTGTTCTTGTTGAGCTCGTATACTTCTCAAAAAAATCTAATGTTTCAAACGGCAACAAAATGAGAGAAAAATAAATTTTGAATCCTTTATTTCACCATCATCATCATCATCATCATCCAGAGTGCTTAACCAAACATCAGATAAATTATATTTTAACCCAACATTTAAGCACATACACAAGTCCACACATCTACCTACCTTCCTAGCTCTAGCTAGTATATGAGTTCTATGGCAAACAAAAAAGAAACGGATGTTTTAAATCGTCCTGGCTAATGGACTTGATGTGTTTGCATTGAATTAGCGATTAAATTATAAAGAAAGGGCTTGAGTTGAGTGTAGCTTATTCAAATACAAAAATTTCGATTTGGAAATAAAAGAGGGTTGGAAAAACGTTTGCATTTTGGATGGAATATTTCTCATACTATGACACATACAAGTAAAAATTAAACACACGGAATTTAAATTATAATCCTTTGATATTTTGTATTTTTAAAGATATTTCGAAAGAATGGAATTTTAAGCTTTGTTGCTTTACGTTAAAATTTTATTCATTTCTGTTTCGTTATTAATCTGAATATATTCTCTTTTTCATTAAATTACTGTCCAGCTATCGAGTTGTCGAATATTAGGAAGCAGGTAACTTTTTACAGAAATGGTTTTCCAATAAGAAGTTTCATTTTGAATAAATTGCTATGCGGTCATCTGCCACTTTAGGAATTATCATATTTTGACAACTTAGACACCTCAACAAGGTAATGTTAACATTCAATAAAAAATTGAGAAGATTTTGCTGCCACTGTTCTTAAAACTGAAGAACTGTTGAATTTTATTATTCAATACCATAAGATAAACAAAGGCACATATTAAAAAATATTTCACCAAATTGAGTGATATTGATGAAAAAATCCTTCCCGATAAATAGAGTGTTGCAATGTTGTTAAGTATCCTACCAGGGAGTTAAAATGCACTTATAGCTTCGTTTAAGTCTCGCAACTTCAAGTAGAAATTTAACAGATGCAGTCTTAAAATAAAATATTAAAAAGTATAATTCAAGATTTGTCGAAGTATTATTGTTGAAGAATTATTATAGAGTAAAAATGTCATGATAGTTCAAAAGATTATCTATTTGCTTTTGGAAAAGGACATGAGTCAGGGTGGAATTATAGACCACAGAGTAACTCGGCAAGTAAAAGAGACAATAAAGCACTTTATTGAATTCTGTGAAACACATTTTTCACAAAAACCAAAAGTAATAAGATCGGATCGTGTTGGGCAATATACCAGCACAAGCCTTATGATGTTTTTTTTTTAAATCAGAACGAATACAACAAAGACATCAGACATAACACCATTTGAATTGTGAAACTGAATTAAGCCAGATATCGAACAAGTTCAAGTTGTATCTATTTGTATGTTCAGACGTTAAACTTCGTAAGTTAGATAATAGACTAACATAAGCCTTATTTCTGGGATATGATGACAAGTTGAAAGCTTACAGATGTTATGACAAAAAGATCATTATAATCCGAGATGAACCGTATGAAGAAAATGGTATTGGAATCTTGTGGATTTACCTCTAGGGAAAAAGACTATTCTTGGAAAGTGATGATAAAATACAGAGAAATAAAGCAGGGTAGTTTGCTCAAGGATTTTTTCAGAAGTACTATGAAGACTATGATGAAGTTTTTACACCAGTTGTAATGCACACAACAAGGTTTACAATTCTAGCTAAAACTTTTTTTCTACACGGTAAGTTTTTAGAAACAAATTCTCTGAGACCACCACCAGTATATGAAGACGGTTCAAAAGTTTGCTTGTTAAAAAGAACTTTTAGACAGTACTGAAAGTAGTGGATAAATTTGAGCTGTTAGGACAAGTTAAAGTGATGTCAAAAATTGAAACAGTGTGAGTGAGAATATTGTACGATCAATGGAATTAGATGTTCCATAAACAACATTACTGTTAAAATGAATTATTTAATGCAACACTTACCTTTAAGTATACCATCTCACTTTAACTACTTTGTATAATTCTACTTTATGTTTAAGAACTTATTCCATTCAGATATTCATTGGATTTGTATATTTTTCTTCATAAATAAAATTTACTTACTTGCTTGTTAATAGTCATATAGTCAACTTGTTTTCCTGAAGCTTTAAGTCAACTGCGAACATCCTGTACTCAATAGAATTTCTACAGGTTATGAACCCAGCTTGTGTTTTGTACATAATTTTTGAATTTAATAAAAAATTTGTATCGCACTAGCAAAATTTTAAAATGTCGCTTTCGAATGCGGTCCAAGGTCGTATAGCCATTTTTAATGGTGAAAATTATTCAACTTGGAGGGCACAAATGGAAGGAGTAGGTATTGCACAAGCTTCGTCTTCTCAAAATATTCCAAGGAAAGGAAGAACGACCAACCGAAAACAGGGATGAGCAGGAAAAATGGAATGACAAGGATTTGGATGCAAGAAGTGAACTATTACTCGCCATGGAAGCACACGTAGTAGCTCTTGTCAAGAACTTTCAAACATCTAAAGAGATCTGGGATTTCTTGGCTTCAAGCTATGATAGGAAAAGTGTACGGCAAAAGGCTGAAGAATTCAAAAAATTATTGAACATTCGTATGGAAAGAACTCAAACTATAGACGAATATCTGCGGGAATTCTGTGGTATAATCAGTCGTTTGACGGAACTAGAAGCAAAGCTCGATGATGATCTTCTCGTGGTCCTTCTTCTTGATAGTCTCGACGAAAGTTATGAAGACGTTCAAGCAGCATTTGCAGCGCAAAAAGAATTCCCTTTATTAGAAACAGTCCGTATAAGGTTGATGGAAGTTGGTGATTCAAAGCCAAAATTATCAAATGATAATGCACTGAAAGTAAGAGGTAAATTTAACAATTTTTCATCTCATTCCTACAAACCCAGGAAATTTGGTCAATCAACACAACAAACATCCGGTACAAGTTCATTTGGCTCAAGGTATTGCAACTACAATTGTCGACGTTGTGGACGCAGAGGGCATAAGGCAAGTAATTGCCGATCCAATGATGAAGTGGCAAGAAAAGTTGATGACTCGTATTCCGAAACTGGTTTTATGATGCAGGAGTCCTTAGAGCTTTCTCCCACAAGAGCACTCGAGGTATCAGACAGTCTTAAATACAACAAAACTTCTCGTTGGTGCTTGGATAGTGGAGCTACTTCTCACATGTGCCACAGCGAAAGATTTTTTTCATCTTTATCAAAACGTCACGTTGGGTATGTTAAACTTGCAAATGATAAACAAATAAAGATCATGGGTACTGTTGATATAGTCAGCAAAGTTCCAGACCTTAAAGAAAACTTAATATATCCATATTTGGATATTGCTGCTGCTGTGGATATAAATGGTATTGTTATGCCTCTAATGATGCTGCTGGTGCTGCTGTTGGTATGGAATTGAAACAAGTTGTTCCTGATTCCTCAAAAGTTGTTGCCGATATTCATGCTGCTGCTGAACATGTTGCTGCTGTTAATAAAAATGCTGTGTCTGTTTCTAATGATCTTACTACTGGTGCTGTTGATAAGAGCGATAAGACCTTGGCGGCGCCTACTGCTACGTCCCATGTAAGTGATACAATTATTTTGGGTACTAAACCACAATGCAGTGATCTTAAGATCGTAAGAAACACAAAATGGTTTCATATTGGAAGCTTTCACAGATCCACTACAGCTGATGAAATTATAAATTTTGTGTCTACTAATCTTCCTATCAATCCAGATGAAATTTCTTGCTTTAAGCTCATTAAACACAATGAATCTGATCTGAACTTAAAGTTTGTAAATTTTAAAATTGGGATTTCTGCCGAATGCGCAAAAAAAATATATGTTGACAATTTTTGGCCTCGCGGGGTGAAAATTCGCCCTTTCAAATTCATTTCAAAAAACTAAGTAGGATTGAGGAATCGTTGATTTCCTCACGACCAGATCTGCCAAAACCTAATTGCATTGAAAAAATATCCTGTAACTCATCGCTTAAAGTGTACTATCACAATGCTAGTGGCATCCGAACAAAAGTTTCAGAGCTTTTTATCAACTCAAGTCACCTTGATTATGATATAATCTTAATTGTTGAAACCTGGCTCCATCCTGGTATATCTTCGTATGAACTTTTCGATTCAAAATACTTCATTGTCTACCGACGTGACAGATGCGACACCCTTTCTGAACGTGGAGGAGGTATTTTGGTTGCCGTCAGTACCAAGCTACGTTGTAAAGAAGTTTCACTACTTCATTTGGATGTTGAGCAATTATGTATATCGATCAATTTATGTTCAACAAAAAATGTTAATTTATTTTTTATAGTAAGTTACATTCCACCTAAGAGTGATTTTGAAATTTATGAAAAACATGTTATGAATATTGAAAATATTAATAATTTATGTTCTGATTTTGATAATGTTTGTTGTTTTGGTGATTTTAATTTATCTAACATTGTATGGAAATGGTCTGAAGATGATAATTTATTCATTGCATGTAATTTGATGAAAGATTATGAATTCTATTTAATTGATTCTCTTTATTCACTCAATCTTTACCAAATCAATTGTATTCATAATTCTTTAAATAATTTGTTAGACTTAATTTTTGTATGTAATGACTTTCTTAATTCAAAAGTCTCAATTGTTCCTTTTTCTTTACTTAATGAATCTCTTCACTATAAGGAACTATTTATTGAATTTAAACTGTATACGTATTTATCAAATGAATCAATGCAATGTTCTAGTTTCTTTAACTTTAAAAAGGCAAACTTCATTGAACTTAACAATTTTCTTGAAAATTTTGATTGGTCCATTAATTTTGTCAATCTGAATCTTGAACAAAAGTATTCGCGTTTCGTGTCTATTATTTTCGACAGTTTTAGTAGATTCGTTCCGTTTTCGAGAAGATCCAAACATATTCAACAAAAGCTCCCGTGGTACAACAAGCAAATAATTAATCTGAAAAATTTAAAACGTAAAGCTTTTAACAAATTTAAGCGAACTAATGATAATTTAGACTACGCTTATTTTAGCAAACTGCGCAAAGATTTTTTTAGTCTTAATAAATTCCTTCATAAGTGTTATATAATGAATATTGAGACTAACATTAAGACAAATACTTCTTCGTTTTGGACATATATAAATGTGAAAAGAAATACGCCAGGCTACCCAAAGCAAATGACATCTGGGGACACTGAAGCATCAGACACATCATCAATACTTTGTCTATTTGCTGACTTTTTTCAATCCGTTTATTCACCTGCTAGAAATAACAGTTATGGTACACTCTTGGATAATTCAACCTGTAGCGTTGATATCGGAGGCTTACAACTCTGTTTAGAGGAAATATATTCAGGACTCCAGTCTATAAAGCCCAATACTATACCTGGAGCTGATGGTATACCTGCTTTTTTCTTAAAAAATTGTCCTATGCTATCCTTTGTCCTATGCTATCCTTTGTATTGCATATTTAATCAATCTCTATCTCAGGGTATATTTCTAAGTGAATGGAAAATATCTTATCTTGTGCCAATTCATAAATCTGGACCTAAAAATAAAATTGAGAACTATCGTGGTATTTCC
The DNA here is from genome assembly GCA_920104205.1 of Eupeodes latifasciatus. Taxonomy (NCBI): domain Eukaryota; kingdom Metazoa; phylum Arthropoda; class Insecta; order Diptera; family Syrphidae; genus Eupeodes; species Eupeodes latifasciatus. The sequence continues at coordinate 376,205,847 of OV049924.1, forward strand.
AAGTTGTCTGCCATCCCTAAATTGTTTGAGAGCCTGGTAAAAAATAAATTGGAATTCATAACCCGAGAGCATATTTCTGACCGACAACATGGTTTTGTTTCCGGTCGTTCTACAACAACTAATTTAGCTCTTTTCTCAAATTATGTGTTAAATTCGTTTGAAAGTAAGAATCAAGTAGATGCGATATATACCGATTTCAGTAAAGCTTTTGATTCGGTAGATCATTCCACTTTAATACACAAATTAAAACTTTATGGTTTACATTCTACTCTTCTTGATTGGCTGTCATCTTATCTAATGGGAAGATCTCAAAAAGTCATAATAAATAACACTTTTTCGAGATCTATTCAATGCAGCTCAGGTGTTCCTCAAGGAAGTCATTTGGGTCCACTCCTCTTTAATATTTTTATAAATGATATAACTACAGTGATAAAATATTCTCAATACATCCTTTACGCTGATGATTTGAAACTCTTTTTAAAAATCAATTGCCTCCATGATTGCAAGCTGCTACAGGACGACCTTAACAATGTCTCCGAATGGTGTAAATTAAATTGTCTAAAATTAAATATAAAAAAATGTAATGCTATCTCCTTCTATAGGTCCTATATCCACATTAGCTTTGACTACACGATCGACTCTAATGTATTATCTTGTGTAGAAAAAATAAAAGGTTTAGGTGTTATATTGGACAAAAATTATTCCTTTAAAAGTCACATGGATTATGTAATTGGAAGAGCTAACTCAACTGTAGGATTTATAAAACGAAATTGTGTTGATTTCAGTGATCCTTACGCATTACTATGCCTATATATATCTTTTGTGAGATCTATATTGGAATATGCAGATGTCATTTGGAATCCGGGTTTTAAGACCTGCTCTGATCGTTTAGAAAAGGTTCAGAGGCGGTTTACCAGATTCATATTTTATAATATGAAGTGGACTTCTATCCCAGATTATAAAGCAAGATGTATTTTTCTAGGTATTAAGTCTCTTGAATTAAGAAGAAAAATTCATGGTATAATGCTTGTGAGGGATATTTTATGTTATCACGTACGTTGTCCATCTTTGCTGTTAATTGTACCAATTTATGTTCCGTAGAAAATTTCTGTTTGAATCTTTTCACAGAACAAGCTACAGTAATAATGAGCCGATTTGTAGATCTATAAGGCAATTCAATGAAGTTTGTCAATTTATTGAATTAAGTAATTCTAGAGATTTGTTTAAGGCCAATTTATTCTTATTGTTTACTTTTTAATATAATATTGTAATATTTAAATTTTTAAGATCAAATCTGTTAGCTTTATGCTTGTAGATAAATAAATAAATAAATAAATAAATAAATAAATTCCAAAATTAAGCGAATAAGATCTGATAATGGATCAGAATACACTAGTCGTGCTTTTAGAGAGTTGTGTGTATCGAATGGCATCAGACAAGAATTTAGTTCACCGTATACACCACAGCAAAATGGTGTTGCTGAACGTGCCAACCGCACACTTGTCGAAATGGCTAAGTGTTTGAAAATCAAAGCGAATTTACCAGACTTTTTATGAGCTGAACTAGTTGTGTAAGCTCAGCTCACATTCGCAACCGTTGTCCAACTACAGCAAATCACAACAGAACCCCAGAAGAGTTATGGTCATCAAAGATTCCCGATGTTTCGTACTTTAAAGAGATAGGTTCACGCGCATTCGTTTTAAATAAATCTGAAAACCAAAGCAAGTTCGATGCCAGAAGCGATGAATTTGTTTTGATAGGATATTGTCACGATGCGAAAGCGTATAGGCTTTCAAGATTCGTGATTATAAGTAGAGACGTTGTTTTTATCGAAAATAAAGAAAACAATAAGTTGTCAAAATTCGTTGATTTTGAATGGATAAACGAAGAACCACGATCGACAGAAGCTAAGAAGCCTGAGAAAAAGTCAGTTTTCCCTGATGATGATGGTGGAGCTGAAGAGAATGAAAATGAAAAAACGACAGAGGTACCAATAAAAAATGATAGGCAAGAAGAAATTTCAGACTCTGAAAACTTTGAGGAAGCCCTAGATAACCAAGATGTAAACAAATTCGATGTTGAAGAAATTCCAAACTCAAAAAGGGGGAAAAAACTTAAGGCCAATGCATCAAACCCCAGACCAAAACGCAACGTTCCTATAATCACAACTATAAATAGAAATAATATTTGTCAGACCAATCAAAAGACGATGATCCTAAAACTCTAAAAGAAGTTGAAAATTCTTTAAATATTGATGAATGGAAAGAAGCCATGAAAATCGAAATAGATTTTTTACATAAAAATGAAACCTGGAAGATTGTAGATCGTCCCAAGGATAAAAACGTGATTGGATGCCGATGGGTATTCAAGACTAAGAGAAAGTCGGATGGAACCATCGAAAGAAGGAAAGCTAGGTTAGTAGCTAAAGGCTATTCTCAACTGTATGGTGTTGATTATTTTGACACATTTGCTCCAGTTGCTGAGATAAGCTCTATCCGTATGCTCTATGCTATTGCTACGGAACATGACCTAGATCTTTACCACATAGATGTATCAACGGCATTTTTATATGGAGACTTGGACGAGGAAATCTTCATGGAACAGCCTGCAGGTTTTGTGAATGACAAATCGAAGGTATGTAAGCTTCAAAAGTCAATTTATGGATTAAAACAATCTGGCCATCAATGGAACAAGAAACTTGATAGCAAACTTCAAGAAATCGGCTATATAAATTCAAACTATGACCAATGCATTTATTTCAAAAAACAAAACGGTATTTTCACTTTAATTATATATATGTTGATGACTTAATTGTGGCAACAAATAGCCAATCCGATTTTGTAAATTTTAAACAGTATCTTAAACAATTTTTTGAAATTAGGGACATGTGTGAACCCACCTTAACTATAGGACTGGAGATTTCAAGAGATCGTAAAAAAGGAACTTTATCGACCAGCCAGTCAAATTATATCAAGAGCTTAATTTCAAAATATGATCTCACGAACTGCAAACCACGAACATTACCGTTACCACCTAAAACAAAACTCCAAAAAGAACCTGAAATTGAGGGAGAAACTAAACCTGTGAACCGAAAGTCATATCAAGAACTCATTGACAGCTTACTTCATCTTTCTACGTACAGTAGACCAGATATAGCGTATACAGTGAATACTCTTTCACAGTTTAATCAAGATCCAAGAGTTCAACATTGGAATTCAGCTATTGCAGTTCTTAGGTATTTGAAAGGTACTCCTAACACAAAACTTTTTTATTGCAGAACTGGAAAGCCAATTGTAGCACATGCTGACTCAAGCTATGGTGAAGACGAAAATGACCGAAAGTCGCAATCTGGTGTTATTTTTGTTCTTTGTGGTGCACCAATTGATTGGGAATCTCGCAAACAGCCCATAGTAACTTTGTCCAGCGGAGAAGCAGAGTATGACATTAACTATAGCTGCAAAACGAGCCAAGTATTTCAAGCTTTTACTTGTTGAACTTCATCTACATTGTGCTAATGAACCGATTACCATATCCACCGATAGTCAAAGTGCACAATATATTGCGAACTTTAAAGGAAGACGTTCGCGAACCAAGCATCTACATATAAGATACCACTACATCCGTGAAGCCATATCAGATGGAACAGTTATTCTTAAATACTTATCAACCGAAGATATGTTAGCTGATCCATTAACTAAAAATTTGTCTTTTGCTAAACATTGTGAACATTTTAAGAATCTTGGAATAATATTAGCTTAAAATTAATAAAAAACCAAACTGTCTTAAACTTAAATTTATGTTTTATGTTTTAAAAAGTGTTGAGGAGGTATGTTAAAATGAATTATTTAATGCAACACTTACCTTTAAGTATACCATCTCACTTTAACTACTTTGTATAATTCTACTTTATGTTTAAGAACTTATTCATTCAGATATTCATTGGATTTGTATATTTTTCTTCATAAATAAAATTTACTTACTTGCTTGTTAATAGTCATATAGTCAACTTGTTTTCCTGAAGCTTTAAGTCAACTGCGAACATCCTGTACTCAATAGAATTTCTACAGTTACAAAGTATTTTACAAAAGGTAAAGACTAAGTTCTTAAATCTTTTAAGGTTTAGTTTACAAAATAACTCAAGATAGTTAATCATAGGCAAGCAACGTCATATCTTCGCTGATTGGTTCCTTGAAATGCATCCAAATTATTCCGATTTTTATCGAAAATGTCGTCTTTAGTGACGTAGCTCATATCTAACTTAAAAGCTACCTTTTTAAGTCGAATTTTCGAATTTTAAAAATTCATGCATGATTGCTGATAATCCTTTCGATCTCCAAAGTATCACTGTTAAGCACACTTTTTGGGTTGGAGCTGAGATTTCATACTGAGATTTCATTCTAAAATGAGGCTGTCGAAACTTTTTCGAATCTCTATGCTTGACGGCACGACCGAATTTGAGCTCGAACGTACACTGATGAGCATTCCTAGAAGCACGAGTATAACAATCGAACTGTTTAAGTGGAGGAGCTGGCTTTTTCTCTACAGCATAAACTGTTCAAATAAAGGTAAGAACGGGTGAAACAGCCATATCTTTGACCATGTTCAAGCGTTGTAAATGGACCAATAATGTATTATCCACAATTTAAATGCTCTACATTCAATACTGTTCAAGAGGCTTAAGTAAGTTGCAGGAGTACCAGCCTAGAGATGGAAGTAATACTCAAGCTTTGGAAGTATATAATGTTTAGTAGATAACATCTAGATCAGAGGGGGAGGAAACCTTTTTTTGATCACCTAAGAAAACCCAAACATCTTGACTCATTTTTGGCGACATCTGTTCAGTCTCATTGCCCATCATTGCCATTCATTAATAATGGCAGGATGGGTATATTTCGCGTTAACAATACACGACGCAGTTTTTTATTTACAACTGTTTACAATGCTGTTTACTGTCAGAATTTACTGAGCTTATCATATTTTGTCGTTGCAATTCTACATCCAAAGAAAAGTCTGAAAATTCGAATATGAAAAGCTAAGAGTATTAGAGTCAGTCGATACAATTAATCGCATTAGAAGTTGGGATCATTATAAAAATAAAAAAGGGAATCGGAGACAAAACCGAGCCCTGAAGCACATCAACATTCATTTAGTGGTTTTTTAGGCTAAGACCAACTCAATACTACTTGTATTCAAAACTCCATAAGGTATAATCATTAATCCAACGAAGGAGGAATTCGTTAAAACCGAAAGCACGCATTTTCAATAAGGGAGCCTGATGCCAGGCCCTATCATATAATTTTGAAATATAAGTGCAATAGTCTTACCTTCAAGAAAACAAAGTAAATATTTGTTTTTCGGTGAGATGGACCATGAGAACAGTTCACCTATTACTACGAAAGCCGTACTGCCGGTCATATAGAAACTTTCGATTTTCGAGATAGTTCTTGACTGATAATAAATCGGCATTACCATGACCTTGGAAAGAAGGGACTTAAGGTAATTGGTCGGTAATAGAGAGGGTGCCTTTTTTGGGAATGGGCTAGACAAATGATGTTTTCCATGAAATGTGAACAAAACTTGAGGAATAAGACAGGTAAAAAAGCTTACGCATCCGGACCAGCGGATTTATGTATGTTGTGATCTCTTAGGACTCTCTCCATAGTGCTTGTGCGAAAAAATAATCGTCCTATAGACTCTCTAACGCTCTCAAGTACAGGCGGAGTCATAACACTCACTGGTAGCGTTGAATTGGCGCCGAACTGCTTAGAGATTAGCTTTGTCTATAGAGCTAACAAGTGGAGTGTCATTGACAACGAGCGTTGGAACCGAGGAAGAGAAGGACTTCCTTATATGTATTTTTACAAATGACGACCAAAAATGCTTTTGGGACATTCCTGTTTTATTTTGTGCGGTAAATTTGGTCACACATAAATTAAGTTAGATGAATATGGGCGTTGCAGGCCTTTCTGGCTTGCGCGAACTTTTTCCGTCGTTCCTCAGTAGGGTTCTGGCTGGAGCTTAGTGTTTTTAAAGTAGCTTGGCTATCTGACGTGATGGCAATCATTTAATTCCTGTAGTGCTTATCGAGATTATAATCTGTGCATTTTCTTAAGACGTTGACTTCCGCCTAGAAGACGCTACTGTACTGTCCCGTTGGAATACAAAGTTTGGTTCCAGGCCCAAAGACCCCTGCACTAGTCTCTCCAGATGTTCCCAACCCATTACCATGTACCATTTAATAGTGTTTGAAATAAAGTGTGTAGTTCACATTTTCACCTACTTTAAAAAGTTTATGTTTAAGTCATATTTTTCGATCATACCAATTGAACGTCCAGAAGCCTTGTTTGATTAATGCAAAATTTTTTAATAACTCACCTGCTACTAGGCTCCACAGTATGGGCAACAATCCCCTAGTTTTGGGTAACCTCTAGAAGTTATGACTTACTGAACTTTATTTATCCTTTTCGTGCTTCCGACGGTCTAGCGCCTAACATTGGTTAACCATATAATTTTTAGAGGTTTAAAAAACAATTTTCAATATAAAACTTATATTGCAGATTTATAAAAAATTGAAATAGTAGAAGCGAGTAATTAAAAAATTGCTATCTTTTAATATTTTTAATTTAATACTTTCATTTGTTCTTCAAAAGAACGTGGTTCACTAAGGTACATATATACGAATTTATCTTATTAAATTTTTAACAAATATTTGTTTGCTCTGGAGAAAACCCATTTAAGTAAATGTGTATGAAGGAAGCGAGTAGGTATGTATATGTTAGTTAAAACCGTAAGTGTCATAATTTACTCGGATGTCATGCCTTAAAATCTTAAAAAAAACTGTCCTTTTCCTCATTTTGGCAAACGTCCATGTTCTATGTAACAATGATGGATAACCTGAAAGTTTATTAAAAAAAACACAGACCAAAAACAATAAATCAATTTTCCTTTAACACTTCTTTTCTTCGTTTTCGTATCGTAGTCTTTTTAACCACAATTTACTGGAGAAAGGGCGATGTCATTTTTCCTGTTATTATTTCGAAAGCTAATGTAAAAATATTTCATCCCAAAACCAGATGCTCTTCTATATTATAAAATATCCACCTCTTAACGTACATAGGTATACATGCCAGTATCCTGAGTACTATGGCACCTGGCACCAGCTGCTGGCGTCAATTCGAATTTGCAAAAATGTCATCCCACATTATACATGGGATATATGTAGTACCGACCTAACCGAAATAGCAAATAAGTTCGCTTTTAGTAACTGCAACGCTACCGCGGTGACGACGACGATGGTACTGCAATAAATTTTCAAATAATTACCTCAAACTCTTGGTTAGGTTTAAGTATCTTCTAGAGTCTAAAGTCTGTAGATACTATATTCATGTGAATTTGGTCTTGGCGTAATGCTCCCAATGGTGATGGCAGAATTGAATTTCAAGTCGATTTTGTTGTACTCACATGTCTAGCTCTGTTTTATATGAATTTCCATCAGGAAATGCATCCCTAAAATGCACGTACGACTTTTATCGCTCTGAAATGTGAGCTTTTAATGATTGTAAATAATTTATTGATCAAGAAGTGAACAATAGATTCTTATCGCTCAGTTTTTGTAGTAAAGTGGTCATAGACGTAAGAGGTCCTGTACTGAATTTAAAAAAGAAAAATAATCAATAATATGTTTATTTATTTTATCAGAAAAACTAGAAGGATTTTACTTTGCAGGACTATTGTAAGAAGTTGCCATGGCAAAATCAGTAACAATTTAACCTTCTACCAGATGCCTAACTACGTAGAAACCATGCCTCTAGCCATTGGGGCATCTTATAATTCTTTGAAACCAATACTTGCCCTCGAAAAGTGAATAAGAATTCCAAATGAAACCGATCCTTGAAGTTGACTTAATGAAATATATCTCCACGAGGCAGTATAGCAAAACCTTAACGTCCAAATTGTTGGATCAAGTGTACGAGGATATGGGGTTTAAACCCACTGCCACTCTAGTTTTAATTTGTTTTTGTTTTTATTTTTTAAATTGGCATCGGTTGTTCTTATATTTATACGAGAAGTTATAATGTGGAAGCAGACCTATAGCCATTGTTTTTGTAGTGTATCCTTTTTTCGTTAGCCATGGTCCTGATGGTCATGCAAGAGGTAGGTACTTAAATTAAAATACGTGTTCCTACTACGGCATGGCTAGGTTCACATTTCAACTTTACCTTGCCGTTGCTCCGCTGCCACACCGCTTTATACGACTAGAAGAGTCAAAGTCGTTTATTTTAAATTGAGTCCTAAGGTGTTAATGGGGTTTTATGTTTGCTTCTGGTTTTAACCTTTTGTTTTTATTTTTATATTTTTATTTCGCGTTCCGCTGCAAGGACACAAACGTTATTGCCAAAATAAAAGCAACCCAGAGAATTGTTTTTATTGTTTTTTATTTTTATGAAATTTCATTACGCACATCAATTTTTATCGTTGTTGAAAGCAGCAAAAGAAGCAGAAGCAGAACCATCAACAGAGTGAGGATAAAAAGGGCAACTCTATGAAGTCTTTGGTAAGTGAACTTAACGAACGGATATACGGAAAAATTCGTTTGGAGAAGTATTGTGGTTAATTGGAAATATCCATATCCAAAAATAATTGAAATTTATTGAGAATTTAAAAAAAAATATAGATTGAAACAAAAGCCAAAAACGATACCGTATTGTAAGAAGAAAGTTGATGATAACTTTGGACAAAATGTTGACAATGCTAAATTTTACGTCTAATGTTGTACCATAGCAAAGTGGCAGGGGCACACAAATTTTATAGTTCCCATAGGAAGTTATTGTAAGCGGTCCGATTTGTCGAATTGAAAATGTTGAAATTTCTCGACGTTTCAAGGTCCCTAGAGTCGAAATAAAAGATTCTTAGAGAGATGTGTGTGCGTGTGTACGTACGTCGTCCATACCTCAGTAGATATATCGACTTCAAAAAAAATTTGTTATATAGATAATAATGCAAAAAGATGCAGAAAGGGCGCTCAACAAAATTGAATGGGTGGTTTTTTACCATATCAATTTGAAAAAAAGTGAACATGTCGGTTAACCCTAAATATCTCATTAACCAATAACTCGAGAGACTTGAATTAAATTTTAAATTATATATTGTAACGTGATACCAAACTACTATACTTTTGGAAAAACATCCAATTAACGGTTTTTTTATAAATCAAAAAAAAATATTTGTCACCTCGAAAACTTTACGAACAAAAAATGATTTTATCTCCAAAATTAGAAGAATAACGTTTTTGACATGTCGTAAAATTTTGATAAAAATCGAATTGAAAGTTTTTTTATAAAAAATAAAAACCTAAAAAAAACACTACTAAAAGTTGGTAAAACTGACTCCAATATCTGTTCAAAAATTTAAGATTATGGCTTCAAACTAATGTTGTTGTATAAGAAATATTGTTATCAACATTCGGTTTAAATTTGAGAAAAATCGAATTGACAGTTTTCCTACCAAAAAAAACCTAACAAAAAACAATACTAAAACTTGGTAAAAATTTACTTTCGACTCAAATATCTTTTTTTAAAAATTTAAAATATTGGATTCAAACTAATTTTATCTCACCAAAAAAATTAAGTAAGTATATTAAAGTAAAGAGCACACTTCAAACTTAGATGAACTCGTGGTTGAAGGCAAAATTTGGAAAGAAAATAGCCCAGAAACATCAAAGAAGAGATCCCGCTCTAACGAAAACTCACCATCAGGTCAACCAAAAAACAAGGAAATAAGTACGAACAAGATGAAAACTACAATAATTGGATCAACGGACATTAACCCCAAGAGACAACAAATAAACCCTATTATGAAATTTCTTACACAACAAAATACAAACGAATTGGTAGAAAGAGAAAATAGCGCATTAAATAAAAAACAATGCAGTTCAAGCTACAACGAACTAACCTATAACAAATAGCAATCTAGACTTACCAACCATCAACCTTACAATAAACTGCCAAGACAAGAAGTGAACACCGAACAAGACTCAGAAATCAATACAATATATCAATTATCAACACAAAAATCCTTCCCAACCCGGCTGATCACCGTGGGAAGAGTAGATCAAACCCCCCCATATAGAAATAAAAATAAGCGAACAGAGAACATAACACTCAAAAAACAACAAAATACATTAAAAATCTGTACTTTCAACGTCAGGACACTCTCTTCGGACGAAAAACAGGAGGAATTAAGACTAGCATTGAAAGACATAAATTGGGATATAATAGGACTAGCTGAAGTAAGATTGCTTGGACAAAGAATAATAAATAATGATAATGATATCTTCTGCTACATTGGTGAAACAAAAGGACTATATGGAGTTGGATTTCTAATTAAAAAAGAATTAAAAGACAAAATAATTAATATCCGATTCCATAATGAGAGGATATGTAGCATACAACTTAAAATTCAAAACACAAAAATGACTATAATACAAGTATATGCACCTACAGAAAAAGCTGAGGAAGAAGAAATGATAAAATTGCTGGGCAGGACATTTATCTAGACTTCCGGATCAAAGATGGATGACGACGAAATGGAAACCAGATAACAAGAGACCAGCAGGACGACCCAATAAAAGGTGGAGTGATGATTTATCTCATATAACAAAAAATTGGTACAACGAGGCCAAAAATAGAGATACATGGGCAGCCCTGGGGAGGCTTATGCCAATATTCGACCGACATAATAAACTTTTTGATTTCAATTTATTTATTAAACTTTAATTTATTATATTTTAATTGCAATTCAATTTTAACTTAAAAGTATATATGTATGTAATGTTAGATGTAATTTTATGTTAAGTATCTTTACAAAAAAAAAATCTAAATGTAAATTAAATGTAATAGGTATCAATTAATGAAAGGCTACTAGAAATGAGAATTACAATGATGGGTAAAAATAATAATATGAACGAAAATGTACTAAGCGCGGTCGATTCGACTACGCGCGACCGCTTGAAGGTTAATGTATACATATATCAAACTTAAGGCAATAAAAAGCTTATAATAATAATAATAATTAAAAACTGAAGTTTTTTCCGTTACTTAATCATAGAGTTATTTTGAACATTTTTAAGACAGTAAAGGTTATTTTAGACAACAATAAAATGTATCTTGATTAGCACTGCATCTTAGCAACGAAGACTAGCAGGCTATATGTTCAAGACAAGATTATAAAAAGACATTGGCGGAAGAACAAACAACAGAAATACACATGAAAAAAGGTAGGAGTTTCCTATTTTTTATCTAGCGCTCTTACTTACTTACTGACTTAAGGTGGCGCTACAGTTCTGTCTGAACTAGGGTCTCACCCAAAAAACTTCTCCAAGTTGGGTGAGGTCACTTTCCACTTGTGCGCGCCACCTGATCCTCGGTTTTAGTGAACATTTTGTCAAATGGCTTGGATAGATCATACTCTCTACTTTTCAATGGTTAGGAATCAAACATGTTCACAGATAACTCTGGAATTCCACAAGGTAGTCATTTAGGTCCTATTCTCTTTATTTAATTTATAAGCGCTTTATCGTCTAAGTCGAAGCAATCTAAGTTCATTATTTATGCCGAAGATGTTACGATTTTCAAAACTGTTTCAAGTTTTCGTGATTTTGAAGAGGGAATTAAACAATTTTCTGATCCTTTTGTTATAAAGCAGCTTTTTATAATATTTTCTCTGCCAATTCTGGAATAAGCATATATGTAGGTCTGGGCACTTAACTATACATGTCATAAATCCAGACGGGAACTGGTGCAAAAATGGGTCCTGATGTTACGATGTTCCACCTTATCAGCACAGACTAAAACTAATTGATGTACCGAGTCTTGAGAGCAGACGTTTTTATTTATGTTAAGTGTTATTCAAAACCGTCGGACTTTTTATGAACAATGTTCTCCTTTGAAAAATATGTTTAGATTATATACCTAATTACTTTAATTTTAATTACATATATCAACTTGGTTGGCCACAGAGTCAATTTATAAATTAAGGAAGTGAGTTACTGTCAATGATTTGTGTTTTAAGGAATGTCGAATTTTGGTGCATATTCTCTTGGATAAAAGATACTCGTAGTTAGAATGAGATAAGTTGTAGGTAGGTCATATTTATCTAGATAAAATGTTTTCAAATAAGATGTTTCACGGTTATATTAAAAAAAAGGAGCAGAAGATCTTTTCTACGGAATTTTCTATGACCAATTTGCACATTTGTGGCAGTAGGATCTTGATTGATTTGATTCTGAGGCATTGTTTTCGACCTTATATTTCATGTGATCTCATTCGTAGGATGTTTAATCACAAGATCTCGGGGGCATATTGAGATTACCTCTTCAAGAAAACTTTTCTTATATATTTCGTTGCTCATGTGGCAGTGACCATTTTCTCGTTAAAAATATATTTTAGCCACATACATTAATTCCGGCCATAAACAATCATTACTCATAGCTTGGTAGTGCAATATTTTCAACGTAACAGTTGCAGCAACTAAGGAGTAAGGTCCAATTATACCACCAGCCTAAAACACCCACAAAACAGTAAAAGGTTGGGCAACAACCATTCTTTAATTTTCCAAGCCCAAAATGCCACAATTCTGATTATTCATTCGTTTGGTTTCATATCACATCACTTTCTTGCCCACCGATTCACTATTGACGGCCGAGAAGATGCTTCACGAAGACCCAAAGTTGATATTGTTTTGCAAACTGTAACTTCAAGATGTTAACAATTTTACTTGCGACCTATACCTAGAAACTATTTGGTAAGCATTGTATTCGCCTCCACAGATTAAACCATTCAGTATATTGAGTTCAAACTTGAAAATTAAGGTTTAAAGCAGATTCGCTTTAATTACTTACTTAAAATGGGGCTACAGTCCTGTGTGAACTAGGGCCTCACTCAACAAAAGTTTCCTGTTCGGTCAATAGTTAGATTTCTACAGTTCGGTTAGTTCGCTTTCCACTCTGGCGAGATAGCTGATCCTTGGTCCTCCTCTTCTGCGCTATCCTGATGTGGGCGCGATCCGAAGACGTTGGTTACCATGCGCTATACGTAAGTCAGATATTTATCGTTAAGGCAAGTCTATGTCGCTGAACAGCCTGTACAGCTCGTCGTTACGTCTTCTCCTCCATTAACTTTCTTCACTTTTTTCATACTCTAAGCTTCTGCACCGTATAGCAGGACGGGGATAATGAGTGTCTTATGTAGCTACACTTTGGTTACTCGAGAGAGGGCTTCACTACTTAATTGCTTTCTAAGCCCAAAAGAAACAGCAGTTAGCACGAGTAATTCTTCGTTTGATCTCAGCGCAGCAGAGCCCAGGTAGACAAAGTCCTTAACTAACTCAAAGTTACGTGTGTCTATGGTGACGTTTTGACCGAGACGGCAGTGTTGTATGTCCTTTCTTGATGACAGCATGTACTTTATTGTGACATCATTAAACCCATTTTTGCGAACATTGTTGGATTATTTAGCCGAATTATAAGCACTAAAAGCTGCCTAGCCGTCTATGAAAAAAGCTGTGCCTTTATCCCATTGGAGTATTTTGCATGCATTCACAATCGATAATACTTCAGCTTGAATTACACTGGCAAAATCAGATAGCCGAGAAGTACAAACATTTAAGGGCTAGGAACAAATTCCTAACCCGGAGTTTGGTTGGTCGATCTATAACCGATCAGTGGGTAAACTTTTATTAAAGTCTCTTTGAACTAAGCTATCAATCGAGTCCTTAATCGCAAATATTTGTTTTCAACAAAGCCTTTTTTATTTATCGGTGAAAAAGGGTGAAGAACTGCACAAACAATTTTGTCTGCACAATTTAATTGTAAGACTTTTTAAGACTACCATCATTCATCGCCCAAAGAAATTAAAAGTCTTTTCCAAAAATCCTTCCGAGTGAGCAGTTCTTTTTTAAAAACACAGTAAGTAGCGTAAATGGGTACGATTATCTTTCGTAGTGTTGAACATTTTATAGAACTCTCCTCAAACAAAAGACCGTTAAATTTAAACGAAAAATGGTGAGTGTTTCATTATATTTTTATGGCAACCTTGCAGTTAAATTTTGTGGTAAAATTAAAAAGAGGAAGAAAAACAAAGCTAAAATACTCAACAACTTAAATTTCTAAAAATTTCCAGGAAATATGATGAACCAACTCTCCTACATAAAAGAAAAACACTGAACAAAAGAAATAATTCATTATCCTAGACCTACTCTACCACCACCGCATCTCTTAATTCAAGCATTCTAACAACTACTATAGACGAGTACTTTACGCTATAAGTGAACAAGAGGGTAGAAAGTGGAGATTTGTACCTCTAACTCTTCCTTCGGCACGGTCGGTGTGCCTGACCCATCCTCTGCCTTGATTGTATTTTTGTTCTTCTCACTTCTAGACATCATTTCTGATGAGTAAGTACTCGGAGAAAGTAGGTATACGCAACGCACATCCTTGGTCCTTATTGTCCTTCCAAGCTCCAACTACCACTATGCCCACAATAATTAAAAGTTATAATGGAAATCATACAAAGCATCGGATATTCTTTGAAATGTTAGCAATAGGTTTGGTTGCACCAAGTCCTGTTCAAAAATATTACCAGACCATGAGACTATCAAAAAGCCCTGAAGAAGTACGAATTCATAATTTAAAGACGGCGCACAGTGGCCCGTTTTGACTTTTTTGGTTGCAAAAATCATATCTCCTAAACGAATAAAGATATTGCTTTAATTTTTTTTTTATCTTGAAGGAAATTTCTAAGGCTATAAAAATTGTGACTTTCAAAAAAAACTGTTCACAGGGTGTTTCAGAAATTTGTGTTAAAATAAGAAGTTTTAGCAAAGGTCATAAACATAGCGGTATTTTAATATGCAATCGTCAAAATCATTTTTTTTAAGTAATCTGAGTGAATTGAAACAGTAGAACAAAAAAAAAAAACTGTTTACAGGGTGTTTCAGAAATTTGTGTTAAAATAAGAAGTTTTAACAAAGGTCATAAACATAGCGTTATTTTAATATGCAATCGTCAAAATCATTTTTTTAAGTAATCTGAGTGAATTGAAACAGTAGAGCAAAAAAAACAGAGAGATGTTCTGTACATATCTCCTTTGTAGCTTTGATTATTTTTTGTTTTTTAGTAAATGTTGCGCACTCATTGACTGTCTTTCTTGGTCTTCCTCTCGATGTAGTTGGGAGATCACCCGCTTCTTCTGTTTGTCCGGTATTGATATGCAGAGATACGGAAAGCCATTCTGCATTCTTTTTAAAGTTATTTCTCGATCTTTTGGCTGCTATCCATTTTCTATCAAGGTTGTAATAGAATTCTTTTAATATCTGTTTGATTGCATTTGCATCTGGTAGTTGGTATTCAATTTCCACGGCAGATATAAACTCATTGCAAGTGGTAACATTGACAAAAAGTTCAAACAAATCCTTATTCGGAATATCCATTTTAAATTGTTTTGAAAAATAAAAGCAACTGCTCGAACGCTCGTTTGAATTCTAAATGATTATTTTAGTCAAATGTTTCATCTTTTTATACCTTAGAGTAAATACCTGCACTCAAGTCGCTTTAATCCTTATATTAATTATATTTAAAGACACCCCAATAAAACTACCTGTCTGTCTACCTGTATACTAACATATTCCAAAATCGTTTTATCCTTAAATCTTATCAATAAATTCTTAATCTTAATCCTTATCAATAAAAGTACCTGATCAAAATTCAATCGTACCCGAAAACAAATGCGTTATTTAAAATTTTATAACAGGATTAAAAAAATTAGTTCTAAAACTCTTGAAAATCTTATGTAATAAACAAAAAATAAAAATGATTTACCTTTTTAAAATAAAATCACCTTTTGTAAATCCACCACACACAAAACAAAGAAAACCATAAAAAAAAATTTCCATAAAAAAAGAGGGGAAAAAAATGACTGACTTCATCACTTCAAATCTCCCTAGCTCAGTTCGATGCAAAATGACGCAGTTGATCTTTTGGATTTATGTAAAGGAATATATAAGGATTCTGAATCAGTTGAGATCTTAGCACCACTCGTTGAACCTTTTTTTTCTATCCAATTTGAAGTCGAAAAAGTGTGCAAAAAGTAGTGTTTCCAAAAAAATTAAATTAAACAATTAAAACATTTTTTTTGTTTTTTTTTTTTGTTTTAACTACCGATCTAAATAATGGCAAAGCATATCATAAAAACAAAAACGAAAAGCGTTTGGAAGCCCTTTTTCTAGTTTTTTCATTCAAAGTTAAGAAAAAAAATAAAAAAATAAAAAAAAATGATCATCATAAAAAATGTTCAACTTTGGCCTGCTCTATAAGGCACACCAATAAGCCAAATTGAATATTTTTTCGATTACTCAAGCTCCAAATATTTGTAAGTCCAGTGAACTAAAAAGTTTTGCATTATAGACCCACTCGAAAAATGAATATTGCAAGCAGTTTTGCATAAACGGGCCACTGTGCGGCGGCGGAGGCGTTTGGGGCGGCCCGGCCGGCGCGCTGTTTATAGACTCGTAATATGAAAGTTTGAGCAGCAGTAGTTTATTGAAATTATGAATTCATGCTCAGATTATATTATTGTGTAAAGTGTGGACAGTCGTAATGTTCTTCATGATAGAGAATACATTAAGTATGATAATGGAAGGTAATATGGTAGAGTGCTATTGTTTATTAAATATTTTGTTTGAATTTAAAAACAAAACAACAATAAAGTGACAAACTTCTAATCACTATACAAAAAATGAATTTTTGTATAGAAAAGCCTAAAATTGCAAAACAATTATTTTAAACATCAAACGATTTTGTATTAAAGTGAAAAATTTATGAAAAAACAAATTATAACTAGAATATTATTATATTTGTTTGTATTCTTTTCATTATCAGTTGGCATTACAAACATTCTTATCATAAATATTCTAATATTTCAATCTTGTATAAAAACTCAAATAAACAACATCTTAACAAAATATGTAACAAAATAAAACTCATCTTATTTTTTTTTTTATAATTAGCAAACACTAAAAGGGTTTTTTTATACCTTTAATATGCCAAAGACACAGTGTGAGCATTAGGAAAAGAGGCAAGGGTTGGAAAGGAGGTGTCGGTGTACATTGATTTTGAATTCCTGAACATTGCAATGATATGGAAAGATAGAGCGTGGCAAGGTGTTCCACATTCGCGTAGTACGGCTAAAAAATGAATCTCTGTACTTTATAGTACGGCCGTAGTTCGGCTCAAGGGTAAACTGATGGGCATTCCTAGAAGCGCGGGTATTACGGTTAAATTGTTTAAGGGGAGGTATGCAACTGGCTATTTCACTAGAACATAGTCCGTTAAAATAACGGTAAAAAAGGGTGACACAAGAAACCTTGCGTCAATATTCGAGTGACGTAATCGAGTTGATGATGTTAATGTCACCAATCATTTTAAAAGCTCTTCTTTGTATACTGTCCAAGAGGCTTAAATAAGTTACTGGAGCACAAGCCCAGAGATGAGAGTTATATTCAAGTTTCGGATGTTGTATAGGTTTTGTAGATTGTAGCCAGATCAGACGGAGAGAAACATTTCTTGCAACGTCTCAAAAACCCTAGACATCTTGTGGCATTTTTGGCGACATCGCGTATGTGATCCCTTCACAAAATGTGGTTGCTGATTCACATTCCGAGGATGTCGAGATTTTCCGTTGCGTTGATGCAAGTGCCACTCATAGACAGTGGCAAAGAGGGTTTATCTCGCTTTAACGATACAAGACAGCATTGCGTTTTCGAAGCATTAAATTCCACACGATTTTTTATTCCCCATTGTACAATGCAATAAAATCAAAATGCTAGTTTTTTTATGGAGATTTTCAAGATGCTTAAACTACGACACCAACGACAAAACCAACCACTGGGACAGATTACCAATAGAAGCAACATTCAACAAAACATTCGAAGTTTCTCACATCCAGGCATTTAACGTAAAATTCCGTTCAGAACTAGGGCCTAGCGACTAACAATGTTCAAATATTCTTGTGTGTAAGTAATGCTGCCAGGAATAGATGGGACGGAGGATTTGTGAATTCCTCGCAAGTGGCAATACCCATGAAAAAAAACTTTAGATGGCACAGGCAGGGTCTTAAGCCAAGACCTCTGGTATGACAACCCAACGCACTAACCATCACGTCATAGGTACTACAGCCATTCACCTCTTGGCAATAAAATTTCCACCATTTTGTGCAGAGCGGCCTATAGTTTATTAAACATCACAATTCTTTCGAGATATTCTTTCTCTTGCTGGTCCTTCTGCTAAACAGGATAACCCTTTGTGTCAAATTTGGTTACGACGACTGCCATCATACGTTCAAGCTATTCTGATTTCGAGTTCTGATCTCTCCAAACTAATTGTCGGAATCAGCAGATAAAATAGTTATTGAAGCTTCTCCAGTCTCTTTTCCTCTTGCCGACCATGCTACATCAATAATGAAGGATCCTGAACTAACGTTTTGGATGCTAAAGGACATCTCTTCAGGCAAGTCAAGTTGTTAATCAGTCCAGAATAAAGGCAATCAATAACTCACCTGAATCCACTGCATTACTGACAAAATTTCAATAAATAATTGGTCCAGCTGGTTCACCCAGAGTTTTCAACCACAAAACAGTTTATCACATTCGAACTACACCCTTGTCCTCCAGTATCTTCTCGGTCCCGCATGCTCCTCGCCAGAACAGTTCTACCGTCCAACAGCATTTGGTATTCACGATTACATCTGGTACGCAAGGGAGAAAATGGTAAGCGTCCTGTGGAGATTTCCTCTAACGCAGATTATAAATGGAACCTGTCAACCGCTTTCATGTTTCTCAAAAAAACTATAATGGTAATGTTTTGTATCAGTAAGCAGTTTAGTTTTAAATGAGAGCAGCGATCGGGATACTAAAAATCATAAATCATAATAAAATTATCGAAGGTAACGTCATTCAAAGGTCTCGATTTTGCAGAAACTTTATTTATCAAGGGTCAAAATTTTAAAAGTATGTACTGCACTGACTATTCTTTTAACAGTCTTTTAATAAAGCCGACTATTGAGTTGACTTAAAGTATTGTCAGCCCTTGTATTGCTTATTAACTTACTTAAGGTGGCGCTAAAAGTCCCTTTAGAACTAGGGCCTAGTGACTTACAACTCTCAACCATTCCTGTGTGCGAGTAATAATGTCAGGGCTGGAGGGGACCTACAGTTTAAAGCCGAGTCCGAACGGCTAATTTGATAAAGCACTTTTTATGACAAGAATAACTCTTGGAGAATTTGTCAATTCCTCCCAAGACGCAGTACCCGTGCAAAAAAAAATTTAGATGGCACAGGCAGGGTTTGAACCCAAGACCTCTGGCATGACAGTCCAACGCACATTTTTAAATTCATTTTTATTACTTCAATTGTAAACCTATCTTAAAACTAGACAAACATTCATAAAACTAGCCTAATTAACCATAACTTACAACTAACTTACTGGTCCCATACGGACACAAAGTTAAACAATAATACTTAATTCTAATGCCTTTAGGCCCAAAATCTATTTTACTGTAATTCATTTTATTTATTTTTCATTTATTAGAAAATTAAAAAAAACTAATTTCAATATCTTTTTATTTTTACTTAAAAACTACTTAAAATAAGGTCCTTAATATAAAACTCAAAACTAACTTAAACTACCTATTCTACCTATAAATTACTTAAAACTAGAACAACCACAGTAGCAAATCTAACTTTCTAACATTTTTTGTTTTGCACTTTTTGTTTTCCTTTTTTTTTAATTTTTTTTTTTTTCACTTTTTGTTTTCCTTTTTTTTTTTCTTTATTTCATGCTTTTTTATATTATTTTTTCTTTATTTTTTTATTAGTATTATTTTTTTTTGTAAATATTCTTTTTTGTGCCACCATGCCTATTCTACTTAAAACTAAACCCTAAGCCGGCCAAGGCTTAAAACCCCATCCCGACTACCCACTATCAAGTGCCGATTGGAGGCACAAAAACTGGTTCTCCTGCTTCACCCTATCAGTTCGGTCCCGTTCGGACACAGCCCTACTGAACCGAAGGAGTACTGCTCCGCCTTGTGCCATGACGTCCCGATTGTACAGAAGTCGCCTATCCACGGTTCGTCGTCTGACGTGGTAGATTAGCGGAACTGCCAATGTATCCTGTATCAGACCGCATCTATCTAAGAAGAGTAATGCTTCTGGTGGAATGAAGCCGCTCAAGCGTGCACTTTCAAAATACTCTTCGTTCGGATAGAACGCCCCGAAAATTAAATTGTTGGTCGAAGACATAGCTCGCGCAATGTGACCTCGAACTAGTTTTATCACGAAATTGTCAATTCTGTTGATTCGAGCCCCGTTGTATAGGACCTCGTTGGTATAGTAATGCACGAAAGAAGATTCGGCTGTGCGATATAAGCCGGTACAGCGTCGTAAACACTGCCGCTCGAACACCCGAAACGTCTCCATCTGGGAAGGGGCAAGGTTGAATCACACAGGACAACCATAAACGATCATCGGCCGTATGAGGGCCATGTAGCAAATTACCTTCACTCTGGGGTTAAGCCGACTGCTGTAAAACAGCCGTTTCGTTGGAGCGAAGGCTCCTCTGGACCTGGTCAGAGCAGCATTTATATGTCTGTCGAAATGTAAATACTGATTTAACCAGATACCGAGGTACTTCACTACACTTTTGCTCGCTAATCGCTGCCCGTAAAGATCAACGATGACCATCTTGCGCCAATTCTTGCACGTATCCCTCGTGGCCCTAGCCAACGGATTCCGGAACAGAATTGTCTCCGACTTCTGGACATTTATTTTCAGTTTCCAGTCGTCGCAATATCGCTGAATCTTGTCGAAATCACGCTGCAAGAGAATTCTAATAACCTTAACCTTTCGGGCCATTCTGTACGCAATTAGATCGTCGGCGTACGCAATTGCTTTTGTAAGAGTAGCTATCAGATCGCTGGTGTAAATGCTGAAGAGAATCGGCGAATTCACTGCTCCCTGTTGAAGACCATTGTTAAATAAGAATGTTTTGGTAGAAGTTACATTGCCACTTTTGACAACAAACTTTCTACCGTTAAGCATATCATAAAGTACATATATACAACAATGGTATGGTTATGCCAAGCCTGCTCAGTTTTAGGTAAAGACCCTCTAACCATACGGTGTCAAAGGTCTTTTCCAAATCAACCAGAACAGCACCTGTACATTGTTGTTTTGATTTATTCAACATGAATTGTGTCATGACCCGCCTTGAACCCGAACTGTTCATCCGGAATTATTTTGTTGTCCGCAGCCCACTTAGTCAGAGCCCTATTGATGATCTTTTCGAAAACTTTGTTGATGCTCGGAAGAAGACTTTTCGACCGAAGATTTGACGGGTTGAAGTTGTCCTTTCTCTTTTTCGGGAGAGGATGAACCACAGCGGTCTTCCAATGTACTGGATAATATGCATTATTCAGTGCATTATTGAAGAGTGTGGTGTAAATGTCAATTGCCTCCATCGGTAAATGTCTTAATACAACGTTGGATATACCATCGACACCTGCTGAAGCTCAACCTTCGTCACTTACAAGGGACTTGGTCCCGTTTGCTCGGCGATTATGGCATTTGCCAAGGAATCGTCATTGAACCGCTTGAAACCGCGGCGGTTCTCACATCGCCATTGTGTCATATCATTTCGAAGGTAAAAGTGATTAAGTAGGGCTCTATTTTCTAGGTCGTGGTTGGGGCGAATGCTAACATTCACCTTGTACACTTGCTGGAAAGCAGCTCCCACCACCTCCACTTTTTCCTTCGGATCTTTAATTATGTAAAAGTCATCGTCAAAGATGGCTTCTTCTGGATCTATTTGCGCTGTCCTGAGTACGTCCCTGTTCTCTTCAATTCTTTGAAGTTTAAGACACGGAAGGTCATTATCGTTCTTTTTTCTGAATATCTTGTTGATTATAGGGAACATACTAGGGTCACTGGAATTAACTGACCGGATCTTGCGGTCCCAGTAATTGTTAATTGATAACCTGTAGTTCTCCTTAATCAAAACATTGATATTTTTTATTGAAGACTTCAGTGTCCTAACCTCCAAGTCGTGTGACTCTGTAAGTCGTCCATTTGGTCCCGTTCTTTGTACTTTGGTATTGTCCGTTCCATCGTTCGTTTTATTGTTTCGTCCATCTGTTGTCAATGTTGGTCAATTTCTGTATTTGTCAGGTTTCTGTTGTTTGGTGGGGCTATGTCACTCGAACGAAGTTCTCTCGCTAAGGCGTTGGTGAAACGAGGCCAGCGCATCTTACTGTAATTGTAAGAGTGCGTTGCAACGTATTCCTCCAACTCCACGCGTTAATTCGGAATCTGCATTACAGCAGCCAATCCGCAGTGATCACTGTCGTACTCGACTGTCTGTAAGCAGTTTCGAGGGTAATTACCCACTTTGTCTGTAACTGTCAGTCTGGTGTCGTAGAGCAAAAGATCCAGAAAGGAGCCGCTTCTTGGATACGATGGCTTTTAAGTAGCCAGCAGGTCGACGCCATATTCAACGATGTAAAGATTCATTAAATTAAAAAGATGGTTACCTGTGGGACAGACCAACGCACTAACCATAACGCCACGGGTACTAGGTACTGTATAATAGCTAGGGAGAAATAAAAATTGATCGAAAATTCATTAAAACTTCGAAATACACATTGTCGAAAACATAGTTCAGGAGTTCGTAATAAACTATCGAAATCAGTCAATTTTCTAGTGTTCTTAAAAATTGGGGATCTTGGTATGCCGTTGGACCATTTGAAGCAATGACATGCAAACGTTCTCTGATTGCGAAAGTTCTAAAATCCTTATTGGAAAACTCTTTATATTCGACAACATAAGATCGCTTCAAAGTCTGCGAAAGTTTGATGCGTGAAGAAAATAAAGCTCACGCGTTTTAAGGGAATACAAAATTCGAAAGACCCTATTTATTATAATTTATTTTAATAAGATTCAAAAATAGTAAATATATTATATGCGGTAATATGGTTGTGTTTTTTGAGCGGTGTGGTTAAGCGGTTAGACTTTTACCAACAATGGTATATTTTTAGATAATTTTTCGTGCGTGATTAAATAAAAATTGAAGGCTAAAATGTGTTTTTATTTTTTTGGAAAAATTGATTTAACTTTCGCTAAGACCGCCCGTCTTAAAAAAGAATTGAATTGAAAGAATGTACCAAAGCTAAAATAATATTTTGTATACGAAACTTCTAATTCCTGTAATCGTCCATTTTTCTATAGGTACTTGTTATGTAACAATGATTTTTGCACTAATTATTATACACCTTATTTACTGAGTTTAACAAAACCTCTTCGCAAAACTTTTACTCAATTATCTACGAATTCAAAATCTTTACTTATGCTCTACTAAAAACAACCTTTAAATTTAAAAACTATATCGAATAATTTCAATTTTATTTCAAAGTAAAAATTATTAAATGATATATTGAAAGTATGAACGAATTTGAATTAAAAATGGGTTTTTTAAATAATTTGGAAAAAATTCCAACTCATAAATTCTACATCGCTTGTTGATTACTTCTGAAAAAAAACAAACAATAGAAACTTATGTCAGCCAACGAAAAACGAGATCTAAAGATGCCTGAGGTATTGTGTTTACCATATAAAGGTATAAAATTGTGTACCTTATATGTTTTGAAAAATTAAAAGTGAGCAGCACTAAAATGAATTTTTTACTGCTCTTACTAAACCATCACGTTATAGCTTTGCCTACATTTTAACGTTCATATAAAGAAGTTTGCTATCTATCAAGCTGTCTGTTGCTATTTCTACATTAATTTTTAAGAAGCTGCATTTTAGGGGAATTTCAACAGCTCAAAAAGATAGTAAACAGTGCAATTCATAAAAAACATGGCATTTTTAAAACTGCCTGTTTCTAAAGTTGTTAAAAGAATTTTGTAAATGGAGTATATATTTTTTCGCTATTTTTAGAAATACAAAAATTTTACTTTTGCCAAATTCTCAAAAGCATTTCTAAGTACGTTAACGTAACTAGAACTTACATTATCCAACATTCTAGAAACGCTTTTAAAAATCCAAAATTTCAAAACCCGTATAGTCAAAAATGTCACCCTAAACTTTGTTCAGTAAAAAACTACATACATTGAAAATTGTTATACCATATGAGGCATTTTTGAAACCCTACACCTGCATCAATGCATGAAATTCACCTTATTAACATAGAATATATGTGACGATCCTGATGAGATGTTAGCTACTAGTAAACTTGTGAAGTGCCCACTTTAGTACTTGTCGACGACTCTTGGGAATTCCTATGCCTTCTTTATACTATATAGGTACACAAAGTCAAGTTGGGAAGCCCTTGTCTTCATTGTCATCGTCATCGGCATCGTCTTCGCCTTCGTCGTCATCGTCATCGTCGTCATCGTCGTCGTCGTCGGCCCTTTTCGTGTCCTCGAGCATATAACAGCTAAAGCTACGGAAGCAACAGAAGCAGCAGGAACAGGAGCAGGTTAACCGACAGGACTCACTACACTACAGAAACAAGGACTAAAAATATATATAAAATCGAGTAAGAGGTTATATGTATATTGAATGTTTGTCTGTTTGTAAGATGCTTTTGCTTAAACCCAGAAGCTATGTGATGTGTCCTTTCTATCGGAATCGATAATATCAAATTATTCATGCGATGTGGTTTTCAATTCAAATGAACACAAAAAGCAAGAGGAAGTTTTCTTATATTTCCCTCACCGATGTTTAACTTTTTATTTATTTATTTTCCCTCTCTTTCTGTCTCTCTCTCTCTCTTTCTCTCTCAAAGTTAAATTTCTTGTCTTGAAGTGGATATGTGGGTACAAGGGTATGTAGCAAAACAACTCGTACTCCCACAAAATAATCATCATCCTTGTCTTGTCGTCTTCGTCCTCGTCCTCGTACTCGTCCTTTTCCTCTTGGTTGGTCCTGGAAGTCGTCCTCGTAGTTATCCTTATACAATATAGTATAGAGGTCCTATGGTGTTTGCTTCAATTTTCCGGATATCATCAGCGTAGCTGACAAATTGAAAGAGGAAAGGTCACGAGTTTGAAAAGGGACGACATCGTCTGCACATTGAAACATGACAACGACTTCCACCAAAAGCTAAATTGTACACAAAGTGTTATTCTTTTCTTTTTTTTAAGGATATTCTTGGATGTGATGGAAGAAAGTCCAAATGGATAAACTATGCAAGGACCAGATTATATTCACTTGGGGGTTCGTGGTTGGTACTTTTAATACATAAACTCGTACATAATATTAAAATTATGATAACTTTTTTAGATGATGTGTTGCTAGATAGAAAAAAAAGGACATTGAAAGAATTTTGTATCTGTCACATGTGGACTTGGTATTGTTAAGCAACATAGATAACTTGAAAATTATTAACCGTAGTTGAGTTTAAATGAACTAAGGATCGCGGCACGTGTTGCTGGATTTCAACTACAGGCTTTGTGGCTTTTTCTTTTGTCATCAATATGTTGAAAGTGGCTTTATATAAAAAAGAGTTTAATGCCTTTTATATGTCAGAGACCTAGTTAGAAAAGAGATGTTGAGATACATTGGTTTTGAATTCTTAAATATTGCAATGACAGGAAAAACTACGTGGTAAGCCATTCCACATTCGCGAAGTTCGGTTAAGAAACGAATCTCCGTACTTTACAATATGACCAAAGTTGGGATCGAGGGCAAACTAATATCTAAGGGGATGAATGCAACACTGGGATGAATGCAACACTGGGTAATGGCTTAAGGCAAGAAACTTTACGACAATCAGCTAATGTTTTAATTGATACAATTGTCACCAATCATTTTTAAAGGTATTCTTTGAGACTGTCAAAGAGGTCTTAAGTAAGTTGTTTGAGAACCAGGAGTTTTACATAAGAAAGAAAGACAAAACTCTTGCATCGTCTCAGAAAATAAACTTCTTGCAGAATTGTTACCGACCGTTTCACAAGAGGTCGTTCGTGATGCACATACAAAGGAATACCGAGGTTTTCAATATCATGTTAATTGCATTAGAAGTTGCAGCCAAGACAACATTTATTGAAATGAGGAAGAGTGTCGGGGACAAAACAGAGCCCTGGGGCAGCTTCAAACCGTCTAGTAAATCTTGTATAGAACGATTCGAAAGGAAATTTCTATTCCAACGCAGAAGGGATTCATTGACACTGAAAGCACGATAAAAATGGGAAAGAAATATGTTCAGTTTTATCAAATGCTTTTGAAACAAAAATAAAATAAATTAGGTGTCCCAATAGCAAGTAGAGAAATGGGACCCAGTAACTTACAACTTTCAACAATTTCTGTGTGTGAGTAACATTATGAATGGAGGATACGTACAGTTTGTATGCCGAATTTGAACGGATTATTTCAGGAATCACTTTTCATGCCAATAATTACTCTTCGGTAATTTGTAAATTCCTTGCAAAAGACCAGTTCCTGTGACGCAGGCAAAATAATCTAACTTACTCCAAAGCGATGTTAAGATTTGCTTCACTGTTCGGTAAGATTAACATGAAATCACCAATCGACCTTTTGCTACGAAAGTTTTACTGTCGATCTTTTTTTACTCAAGATAATTTATTTAAAAATAACTAGATTGAGGCTAACAAAAAGTTAAAAGAACTATGAAAACAGAATGTTGAAAACTGGTCTGGGAATTAAATGCAACTGTTCTACACAGTACACACCCATCACTTCAAGGATTTACTTAATACTTTTACTTCACCAAAAATTTGGCAATGTACGCCATTTAAACCTTCTTGGTGGCAAAGATTTCGCGGGAGTTTGTATTAAAGCTTTATTATTTACGGATGATATATAATTACGTTTGCTTATTCTCCAGAAACTCTGCAACTCATGATTAACGGATTATACCACTACTGCAGTGTCCAAAGTGATTGTTTTTAAAGCTAGAAGTCGAAATGCCTCGAATGAAAAATTGACGTATAACGGTGACACTACTGATTGTGTCAGTGAATACAAATAATTTGGCGTAATCTTTTCAAGAAATTTGAGTATGGAGAAGCAATTTACAGAAAAACTGCAAAAAGCAAATACTGCCATTTAATCAATGTAGAAAAGTCTTAACACATTATGTTATGAAAATATTTCGCCTACCACCGAATTCGCCAAATAACGTTCTCAGGAAATAGGACTATCTCTACTTTTTATTAAAACATTGAAAATTAAAGTTGACTATCTCCTGAATGTCATCAAGATACCTCAGTCGCGTTTGGTTAGGGTTAGGAAGAAAGTTCTTAAAACTGTTTAAGATAATAAAAGCTTTTACAGAGAATGGTCAAGTATAGCGGAAAGTTTTAAACTTTATTTTACTTTAAACGTAGACCATATTATATAGCATAAAAAAGCTATCCTGTACAAAGTAATATCGAAGATGGACGAGAATGGTAGAGCCGAATATGTACAGGAAGCTTTATATAGGCAAATAAACAGAAGACGAGACCATAGTCAGGAAGTTAGAAACTATTTCCGTATAAGCGTAATCTCTACAATGGTCAGACTTCGAAGTGAATAACTTACCCTGAATTTCATACCACACAGACTAGATTTACCGTTGGAGTACAATATCTGCAACTTAGAGGAAAGAGAAGACATTTTTCATTTCGTAGGCAAGTGTTCAACTCTTTCTGTCAGAAGAAGAAGGTTTTACCGAATAAAATGAAAGAAACTTAGCCAAATTGTATAAATATTGCAAAATCGCGTGTTTGTCTTTTTAATGAAATTGAATTGTGATAACCAAGTATAATACTACATGATATAATATCTGTCAATCTAGCAAACGGCAAATGCCATGTCATAATGATTTTTCATTTTGAATATCCCACTATTGTTGAACTGCCATTTTTCAACATTTTACCAATAAAACTACTCTACTATCAGTCACTGTCCAGAAAACATAAGCACTTCAGGGTCGTCTACGTCTTGATTCGCAGTATCAGCCGTCAATAGGATAAATCCAATCTTTTGGGACAAGTTTTTGAAGTGCAGAATTAAAATAGTGTGCGTTGCTCAAGGAAAACTGTAAACAAAGGTTTATTGATTCGTGTTTTACTAAGAGATCGACGTAAGGAATCAGAATTATAGCATTGAGTATACTAGGAAAATTCAAAAATGATGGCTTTAATGCTTCTCCATTGTTTGGAGTGATTTTTGGGCTACTAGATGGCGTTGTGATTGGACCTTACTTATTCTAAAAGGAGCCTGGTACAACTAATAAGGTGAATAGAATGCACTACTTAGGCATTATCAATGAGTTCAAATTGCCCAACCGAGATTTTGTAGCACTTAAGAGAAAAAAAATTCGTGCAGTTACGCTTGTCATACAACCTCGAATTGAATCAACGAGCATTTCACAAAAACAATATACTGCCACAGTTATATCTGTGGTGGACATTAAAATGAAATCGTTTTAATTGTTAATGGCACTCTTTTTTTAAGAATATTCCTTTTACTTAAAGTGTCTAATAATGTAAGTTAGGACGTATTCAATAAAGGTTAAACCTTAATTGATTCTGACTGGACATTATAGCTAAACATCTTTCTTTTATAATAAACTCCACGAGTTGATCTGATTTTTTTTATAAACATTTATGTTAAGCAATCAACGAAACATTTAAATTCCATACAACATTAGAAAACTATTAAAAACTAAGGCACACAATCATTTTCAGTTGTGAATCCTTTTTCACAACCCTTTGGCTAAAGAATTGTTTAGTTATTGTTTATAATTCAAAACAAAATGTTATCCTTTCAAAATAACTTCCTAATCACAGTATGAGCTATTGTGATAACTACCGCTTTCGAATTTGATATAAACCTAATGAAATGTCTCCACGCTCTTCTTCATCAAGAAAATATTGATGAAAGGTTCGACTTTCCAAAAACTTACGGACTATTTGTGCACGAGAACGAATCCTTTGAAAATAAGCTGATTTTTGATGATATGATCGATGAGTTTGTCTCAACATCAACCAATATCACTCATCTGATAGATCGCTCACGAGTGTCGTCGTCCGGATGTAAAATCCATACTAAGATTCTTTTCGTTGATTCAGTGAAAAGTTTTAAGTAAAATCTTAGACACAACATAATCTACTTTTGAGTTCTAAGCACCTTTTTATCTGCAGTCTTTTAGTTCGAAACATACAAAACACTACATTTGAAAAATCTGGACTATATCAAAAATACTTAATTCTACTACCAAATTCCACAAGTTGCACGGAAACAGTTATTGGAGAGATTTTGAGTTCTTGTCTAAATCTTTTAATTGCCAATGTGAATATTCTATTTGAGGATCATCAAGGAACTGTGAATATTTACACATATTTCCCTTTCACTCCGACAAGTTGTAGAAACAGCACTCCAGTGTTATACAATCGTTTCAAAAATGGCAAATTTCAGTTCAAGGAAATGGTTTTTCCAAAGAAAAATAAAAATTTGTGGAAATGTCCTCTCAAGGGAATAGTTTGGCACAACAAACCGTTAGTAAATGTTCATAAAAATCAAATTGATGGTATAGAAATTTCATTTTTGAACATCCTTGCTGGTTTGATGAATTTTTCTGTTGAACTTGTGATGTCTCCAAATGGAAGAGGTGATGTTCTGAAAGACGGAACTACATCAGGAGCTTTCAGGATGGTTTATAAGAAATGATAGGGTTTTTTAATGAGGTTTTCAACTTTGAAACTTATTTTCTTGTAAATTCATGATGGCCAAGCGGATCTAATGTTCGGTGGGAACATTTGGTCTCAAGAAAGATCAACTTTCTTGGCAAGTACCAAGGAGTATTTAATTACAAAACTGGATATTGTCCTGAAACCTACAATAACTTATAGTTTTTTTGAAATATTATTAATTCCCTTCGATGTCTCAACTTGGGTTTCTATTTTGTTGATAATTGTTGCAAAGTGGACATGGACATTTCTGATGAAAAAACAACTTCTTCGACGCAAAGCAACGACATTCTCCAAAGGACAAGCCCTAAGGTTCAAATAGTTTCTTGGCTTTTTGGCACATTTATCTTGCGCTGTTTGTATGAGGGCTCAATGTTTAAATTTTTCTATGATCGTCCCTACAGAAAGCCAACAAGTATATATTTAAGAATTGTTAGCTTAGGGTTATTTCATTTTAACGAGAAATCGCAATGATTTTTTTTCAGAACTTTAGAGCTCCGATTCGAAAATTTGAATGATAGTTTCTTATTTAAAAACATTGGTCAGAAATAGTGGACAAGTTTCATAACTCTTCCCATGAAAAACTTGCTATGCTAGCATTCACTGATTTTGTTACTTATGACGAAGTAACATTGAGACATGGTCAACGACACAAGAAATATCAAACAACAGAATTTCCTGCTTTATATATATTAATATATGTAGTAATTTAAAAAAATTTTATTTCTAACCGAGGAAATAAACCGAAGAATTGATCAATTGACAACCGCTGGATTGTTAGAAACGATTTTCAAAGTAAATCATGGTCAAAGTGTTTGGAGTCACGATAGTTCGGTGAATTTTTTGTCACTAAATCAATTATTGGGAATATTTCAGTGTCTTGTTGTTTCTTGCAGTGCGAGTGTTTTGGTATTCTTGTTGGAGATGTTATCAAAAAGGAATAAGTTTTTGGGAAAATTAATGAACATTTTGCACTAAGAATTCAAATTTTATACGCTTGATTTTAAATAAGTATAATGAAAAAGTTTGAAAATTGCAGCTGATTAAATTATTTTTTTTTCTAATCTACTGTTTATTAAACAGTGAATTGTTATCATGAACTTTTGGTAAATTCGTTTGTTTTCTCAATTTGTAGCATAAATCTTTCTCCTTAGAGGTAAATTGATAAGGTACGTTTTGGACAAAACGTCACCATGGACAACTATAACTTTGAGGTAGTTGAGGACTTTGTCTACCTAGGCACCGGTATAAACTCAGACAACGACACCAGCGCTGAAATCAAACGAAGAATAACTCTTTCAAATCGCTGCTTCGTTGGACTTAGAAGGAAATTGAGTAGTAAATTCCTCTCTCGAGCATCTAAAATCACCATCTATCATCCCGGTTCTGATTTATGGCACTGATGCCTAAACCCTGTCAAAGAAAGATGAGAGCGTCTTAGGGTGCTTCGAGAGAAAAATTCTTCGGTTGATTTTTGGTCCCATCTGCATAGATGGAGAATGCAGGACTGTACGGGCTGTACAGCGACACTGACCTAGTTAACAGAATTAAAGTCCAATGACTAAGCGGAGCTGGCTCGAGACGCATGTTGGTTGAGGCCGAGGTCCGAGTAAGTAAGTAAGGTGTAGATCTAAATGTAAAATACGCCGTAATGCACCGTAAGACAGTGCTGATACCCGAGAACGACGAGAAATCGACACATTTGGGTCTTGTACAATACTTTTACTTACAGAAGCGATATTTTCAGTGGTACGAGCGAAAAGATGATGCACAGGATTTACAACATTTATAACCAATCCAATCTCTTCAAATTTCTTCACAAGTTTGCCAATTGCTTGCGTAGTTGGACAATCATGTAGGTAAACCATAATCTCCTAAGCACAAGAAATGTGGCTTTAGCAGAATCACCATTTTTGTAGTAGGTTTTAACAATTTGTATGCGTTGTGCGATAGTTAAACGATCCATTTTCGTAAATGTCAGACTTTCAAAAAATATGTTCGAAATTTCATTACTAAAAAGAATTAAGTTTTTGAAAGTCAAAAAATTGAACAAATCAGTTTTAGGTGACATACAAATTATAGCGACGAACAAGCAATAGTTTCAAGAACACATAAGAAAATTCATCATGTTCTAATTTTCCATTACATTTCCATTTGAGTTGTAAACTTGCATCATAAATTACAATTGTAAAGGGAAAATGTTTACATCCTAAATAAACCATAGTGTTCATCATATCAATAAAGCATATTTCAACTTCGTACAAATTGATGTGGACTCCTGGATCTGTTTGATCTAAAAAAGAAAAAGAGCCCCCTAAGGGTCGAACCGTTGTTTAATATTATTTTTTCGTACGTTAAAAAATTGAAATCATTTAGATTATATTAGAAAATTATTCAAACACAATATCCATCAATGTTTGCATTAGGTACATCTTACGAGTATATCAAGGCTATAGGGGTAGGTGTAGGTTAGGTCTAGGTAAACTATAACTTTCACATACTTCACAGTTCACACACAAAATAATCTACAACTTATCAAAAAAATTAACATTCGTAGCACGTAAACGGTATATCGATTCTATGGCACTTCTACTTATCGTCTCTAAAGTTATACCCGGCACATCACAACGCCATCGCATACATACATAGATAGATATATACAATTTTTAGCTTGAAGCTGATAGTTGCGAGGTGATGGCTATGTGGGTGGGTGGGTAAATGAGGATGAGGTATTGAAAAAGGACATCCAGCGGCATCCTGTTTGTTCAGTTAGGTCGTCGCTTCAGTGCCGTGGGTGGGTGGAAGGTGATGGTGTATGGTGTGTATGGTGCATTATTAGTCTTGTAAGTGTGTTCTTCCTTTATAAATTTTACTCGTATGAAGTCCTTTTCTGGTGGATAAAATATGAAAGGCGGTAAGCGATAAGGAAAAACGTGCGAAATATTTTAAAGTTATTTTTTCTATACCATACTCTATTAGGTATGTACTATGTTTTAAGGGGAAAAAAGGATGTTCATATATCTCCATAGATAGAAAGGATACCCTTCTTGCATTTTTCATAAGTCATCGTTGGTGTTCAATATATCATTGGACAGTCTTTCGTACATATATACACATATACATATATCCATGTATATTTAGCAACTAATATACACCAACGAAGCACGTTTTATGAACAAAAAAAAAATATTGAGCTAAAGAATATTGTTGGCTTATGTATATATGGAATTGGAATGAAGAATGAAATTCAATTTCTCATAATATGCTACACTTCGAGTCGCTAGAATAGAACCAGGCATAATTTATTGGCGTTCATGTCGTCAGATATCTTTTCCTTAACAATTATTATTTTTTACTTGAGGAAAAATATGGTAATTGTTATTTAATCTCAATGCTTTCCAAATCATCCATCTAGGATTGTGAGCAGCATTGCAAAAATTGTAATGATCAGGGATTTGAGATACGAGTACTATCGTCTCAGAACCCTTCGACAAAACCTTTTTGACAATAAAACTAACTTTACTTACCTACTTTCTTATGTCTTCAGACCTGTTAAGTCCGTTGGGGATCCCTTAAGGGGCATATGGCCTCTACTACGCCTGCGCGCCATTATGTGCGGTTTCTGGAGATATGTTTTAGCTCCCTCCAACTCTTGCCTATAGTGACGCTGATTCCTCCTTGAGTGTCCTGAGTCATGTGCTTCTCGGTCGTCCAGCTCTTCTTCCTACCTGTATAATAGCAGAATCCACTGCATTGCTTGGCCTACAATGCAGTCGTTACCTTTACGAAGCGTATGTCCAATCCATTGCCACTTCCGCCTTTGTATAATAGAGTGTATAGTTTCCTGACCTGTCCTTCTATATGAAGGACCTCATTGGATATTCGGTTTGGCCAGAAAATCCTTAGGATGTTGCGAAGACATCTATTCACGAAGGTTTGCCGCTTTCTTGCAACGGCTGAAGTAACTTTCTAGGTGCTGCACCCATAAAGAAGGACAGATTCGACATTTGTGCGAAACAGTTGTAGCTTTGTTCTTAAGCTGATAGAGTTATTCCTCTAAATTTTCGACAGCATACCGAATGCCGCCTAAGCTCTGCCGATGCGGCAGATGACGTCTTCCGCTTTCGATGGAAACGATGCTTCCAAGGTATTGAAAGCTCTCCACTTTCTCCAACGGTTGTGAGGAAATATTTCTTTGAGAGGTTGGTCAGGTTCCGAGGGTAATCATTTTGTTTTGCCGGAATTAATGTTTCAGACCCACGATGTCTGCTTCTCTCTCCACACTTATTGTCATTTAATGGAGGTCCATGATCCTATGAGAGAGTAAGCAAACATCGTCCGCGTAATCCAAATGCTTCAAATAGGATGTCAAAGTCTATTGGATCACTCCGCTACCTGACAAAGCTGCGCGCAGTACATCGCTTATCACCAGCAAAAACAAACTTACTTTGGGCAGTTATAAAATAAAAAAGAACTGGCGTAAAGATGTAATTTATTACATAATTTTTAACCTCTTCATGTTGGTACCAGAGTAATGGAAGACCCTAAGGATACATTTTAAAAATTAAATTAGTACTTTTAAAAAGCAATTAATGGATATTTATTTAATTCATCATTATATCTATTGTATAAAATGATCTGTGGCCAATTCGCTCGACTTCCATCTTTAAGGTCTTAAATCGATTATGAATTAAAATTGGTGTTAAATGATATAAAACTAACTTGTCACTTATGAACATCTCTTAGAGAAATAACACGGCTGGACAGCTTTTCTTTAAATTGCAATTGTTTCATAGCTTCTGTGGCACATATTAGCCGCGTTTTATTATCACCGTGATCTGATCCGGATCAGATCATGATAATAAAACAGCATTGAATCATCTTATTTTTTATTATTTAAAGTTTGATAGCAGTGTCAAATTCGTTCTTTCAAAAGTGACACTTAAACAATTTAATTAAGAGATTACTTACAATTTATTTGAACATCTTTTCTCCCAGGGTTGCCAAAGAACATTTTGCTCAATGATTTTTTTTGTTCCTATTTTTTGGGGAGAATAATACCCATAAATTATGTCAAATATACATTTTTTTGGACTTAATTATTTTAATTTCACCAATTAATATCTGGTTTTGTTAAAAAACCTAAGTATTTCATGGATTATATACCAAATAAATAAATATAAAGCTTCTCGCTTTCTATTTAAAAAATATTTTATTTCAGTCAAATGGAAATGTTTATATGGC
The DNA here is from genome assembly GCA_920104205.1 of Eupeodes latifasciatus. Lineage (NCBI taxonomy): Eukaryota > Metazoa > Arthropoda > Insecta > Diptera > Syrphidae > Eupeodes > Eupeodes latifasciatus. The sequence continues at coordinate 376,240,895 of OV049924.1, forward strand.
AATACAGGTTTTATTTAATTTGTTTGCAATGATACCAACACTTACATGTAAAATTACAATGATAAAGCGCTCCTTGTTGTGAAAAAAAAGAATTAAATTTTGGATCTCAAATTGAGATCCAAACACAAAGCAGGATCTTGTGTTGTTGTTATAATGCCTGTAAATCCAAGATCCGGATCAGATCATGGTGATAATAAAACGCGGCTTTTGCCAGGCTGTCTTGTTGAAAATAAAATTCGTTAACATAATATTTCATCCAATTCCAGCCATAAATATCTATAACACTAGCCCCAAATTTATAACGGTTGGAAAAGCCTCATTTTCGTGTATGTAGTTCACATCGCTAGCCCAAAAAGTGCTCTAAGCAATGATGCGTTGAAGATGAAGAGGCTTTTTGCACAATAATTCTTGGATTTTCCGAGCTCTAAATGCTACAAATCTTCTAATTAGCATAACCTCTAAAAATAAATATGATGTGGGCCTTCTCGCTGAAGATGATTTTTCGACAAAAAATTCAATTAAGTTAAGGTATGAAGTTGCTGGTAATGGACCAAAGTGAGGTGTTGCAACAAACTAAATTTAAAAAGCCCAACTTCATTTTTATTGAATTTAAAGATGTAGTTAAAAAGTTGTTGAAGATGTCAATTGTCAAAAGATGACAGCTTCAAAAGTGACAATTGCACACAAAGCGGGATATTCAAAATGAAAGTTCTAGGTTCTTATCTAAAAAGAAAAATAGTTTCTGGACGAAGGAATTTCCCTTCCGGTGTCACTCTAAAATTTGGTTCTTAATAGCAACCCAAAAAATTTTTAATTTGTTGATAAAATGTCCCACACCTGAAAGCTTTCTTTTCACCGTTCTATACATCGTATGAAAAAAGTCTTATAATGTCAAATTGCACATCACCCCCTTCCCCCTAAAATATTTACGTCCACTGTTTTTGAGAAGTCTTAAAAGTGCATAAATAAAGCTCTCTACAAACGCTGAGAGTCTACGGAATTTTGCTTAGTGGACCTAAAATTTGCCTGGACTTATTTTATTTTAAAATTTAATTGAAAACGGCTCTTATGATTTTGATTAAATTTTTTATGCAGAGAATTTAAAAAAATTGTCAATATTTTCAGTATTTTTATTTGTTCGTTTAAAAAAATGTTAATTTTTAAATTCAACAATCGCATTGCTATTAAAAACAATCAGAAAACTTTTAGGAAATTTATCGTCAAGCTTTTAAATAAATATCGTTAAATAAATTTTCCCAAAAGCGTTTTGAAGTATGTTTAAAAGACTTTAAGACTCATTTAAAAAGCAGATTTCTTATCCTATCACTAATTAAACGATGTGGAGTGTAATTTTAGAAAACACATTTATAAAGTTAAAAGATATTTTATGATGAATTTTTATCTTTTATTGTAATTTTTTTTTCTTGCTTTACTTATTCATTTCATCCTTTTCAATAATTTTTTTTTAAGATGAATTGTCTAGAATAAAGTCAAAGATGATTTAGAATTGAATGTAGATCATGGATGTTTAGTTAAGTTAGGATTATTATTTTGAATATTTTTTGAGTAAAGGAAAGAGCATAGATAAAATAAATTATATTTTTTGGGGGTAATTTATAAAATAGAGTAAATGTTATTGATAAAGTATTTGATTTATATTTTCTTATATTAATATGTGTATGTATGTATTTTTGTAATGTTCAAATGGTAGACATGTGCAATTGTGCATTCAAGAGACACAAGCGTCCACAGGATTTTCTCAAAACCCACCTATATCTATCAACTTCTATACTCTCACATCCACGTTGTTAACATCTTTTCATTCAGACGGCATGCAGCGAAAGAATTCCCAAGATGGAATCAACGGTGGCGTCTACAGTTCCTGTTAGGTTGAACTACTTAGTGAACACCTTATAGGGCTACTACGATGCCGGCTGTCGCCCTTGAAGTTAAATCAAGGACCTGGTCCTTCAGGTTAAAGGTCGTGCGTCAGGGTTACTTTTTGACCACATAAAGAAAACAAAGTTGCGAAACACAAACATGAATCGGATACGGACGTATTTACTATTGACAACCCACGCAAACGAATTAAGTACAACGAACTTCGAATTCAGCTGAAGAATTAGCGGAGGCCCTAGGTTGATGGGCCGGACAAAAAAAGGATGAAAAACTACGATATTTACTATGGTGACTGCTAACGAGAAAAGCAACAGCGCGTATTTGGATGCGGCTTTGTCATTCTAACCAGACCAGGCAACAAGCCTTGAGCTATAGGTGCATCAACGAGCGAATCATGACCATCCGCATCAAGGCTAAATTCGGCAAAAATAGCCTAATATGCGCGCTCGTCCCCACAGCTGAGAAGGATGACAACACCAAAGATATGTTCCTCGAGATTGTAGCCAAAACATATGAGCAGTGTCCTAGCTACGATATTAAAATTGTCCTGGGCGATTTTAATGCCAAGTTGGAATAATCGGGAAAATCGGCCTGCACGACAACATTTACAACAACGGATTCAGACTCATCGATTTTGCTGGGGGTGAAACGTCATGGTAGCCAGTACGCGTTTTCCACACTTCAACATCCACAAAGGAACTTGGAGTTCTCCAGATCAATCTACCGTCAACCAGATTTACTAAATTGCGATCAACAGATGCCAGACACACTTCCAGCATCATTGATGTCCGAACTTTCCGAGGAGCTAAAATCGACTCGGACCACTAACTCCTTGTAGCCAAGGTAGCACTTCGGATTCCCAGACCCCAGGCAAAACAGGGAGATGCTGGAAGAAGATACAACGTCGAACGGCTACAATCGCAAGAGATCGCCAAATCTTTCTCCGACCGAGTTACAAGTAACCTCTCTCAACGTTCTATGCCGCCAACACAATGTATCAAAAACCAGTGGCAATATTGCCAAGATGCAATCAGAGAAGCTGCCTCTGACGTCCTGGGTTTCAAGCAGCCACCAGAAAGGAACCCCTGGTTTGATGAGGAATGTCAGCAGGCACGCAAAGCGGCGCTGCATAGAAGGACGAGAGCTGCTCACGAGCTCTATGAGCAGAAGAGGCGAGAGGAACACCGACTTCTCAGAACGAAAAAGAGAGAGCATGAGAAGCGGGCGGTCGAAGATGTTGAGAGGTTCAAAAGCAGGAATGAAGCTCGAAAGTTTTATGAGCAAATGAAACGAAATACACATGTCCATTAACGTAGAATCGAAGCCTGCAAAGACGAAAGTGGAAAAATCATAGTGGAACCGCAGTCAATGCTGAGGATATGGAAGGACCACTTTTGCAGACTGTATAACGGCGACGACGAACCAAATTCCGCTGTCAGGCAGTATGATCCATTCAACATAGACGACTTAGACGAAGTAAAGATTGCCATATCTAAGCTGAAGTTTAACAAAGCCGCTGGAGCAAATGGCTAAAATACCGAGCTCTTCAAAGTAGCTGCAGATAAATTGGTTAGGAGCATGCACCAACTTATCTGTAAGATATGGTCGGAAGAAAGCATGCCCGATGAATGGAACCTCAGTATAGTTTGGCCGATTCTGAAAAAAGGAGACCCTCTAAACTGCACCAACTATAGAGGAATCAGTCTACTTAACATCGCTTGTAAAATCTTCTCTGCCGTAATATGTGAACGTCTTAGGCCCATCGTCAACAACCTGATAGGTCCTTATTAGTTTGGTTTTAGACCAGGAAAGTCCACAGTCGATCAAATATTCACATTACGGCAGATCCTGAAAAAAACCCAAGAACATCAAATCGACACCCACCATCTTTTCATCGCATGGTGGGCCGCATATGACAGCATCTACAGGGACGAGCTGTATAGAGCCATGTCTAATTTTGGCATCCCTGCCAAACTCGTACGATTGTTCAGGATAACCATTGAGAATACACGCTCCTCCATAAAGGTTGAAACAACTTAACAGAACTTTTCGATGTCAAAAAAGGTTAATATAGACAAGGTGATGTGCTGTTATGCGATTTTTTTAATATCGTACTTGAAAGAATAGTGCAGAGCTCGCACGTCAACACCAGATGCACTATCTTTCAATAGTCTGTCCAATTACTAGCATATGCTGATGACATTGACATAAGATGACATTGACTTATTTGGAAGAACTCAGCGTGATGTCAATGGGGCTTTTGTGACCATTGAGGCAGAGGCGGCAAAAATGGGTTTAACGGTTAATGAGGGCAAAACAAAGTATATGATGTCGTCAAGAAAGAACCTACAACACCGACGTCTTGGTCAAAACGTCACCATCAACAGACGTAACTTTGAGGTAGTCAAGGACTTTGTCTACCTAGGTTCGTTCCGCTATTAACGCAGAAAACAACACCAGCGCTGAGATCAAACGAAGAAAATCTCTTGCTCTTCTTTGGGCTAAGAAAGCAATTGAGTAGCAAAGCCCTCTCTCGAGGGACCAAAGTGTCGCTATATAAGACCCTCATCATCCCCGTCCTGCTATACGATGCAGAAGCATGGATTATGATGAAAGCACCTTGAGTCGTTTCGAGAGAAAAGTTCTTCGTGTGATCTACGATAACGTATGCATAGAAGGGGAGTGGGGGAGCAGATGGAACGACGAGCTGTACGGGCTGTACAGCAACGTAGACGTAGCCAGAAGGGTAAAAGTCCAACGACTAAGATAGCTGGGTCAAGTAAAGCGCATGGAAACCAATGCTCCGCCCAAGAAAGTCATCAATGTATGGAAACAAGAAATCCAGGTCTCTCAAGACTTCGTGGACGAATCGTTATAAGGTTTGAGTAGCATTGCACAGATTAAAAGTTATCACCGTAAAATTAAACAGCCCAAAAGCAGTGAAGATAGCTGCTTGGTGTTAGCCACAAGGTTTATCTTGGTAATATCTTCAAATTTTGTCAACAAATTGTAAATGAAGGATGATGGATTTATTGGTTGAGAGTTTGCAGCACTTGATGAAGTTGTGGCACCAGAACCATGTGTTTCAAAACTTGTTTTTCTATTCATTAGTTTCTTGTTTTCAACGTTAAAGTTTCTGCAAAGACCATAGTTGAGTACGATCAATCGTTCGCCATTAGTTGTAATTTCAGTGTCATTCGCTGCGTAAAGAAAACGGTTGGATTAGTTAGTTCGTTATTCTATATTGGTTGGTGGAATGACTGAAATTGTAACTCCAGTGTCTGTAAGAAAACAATTATTTGTAGATTTCTCATTGACATAAGGACGACTTATAGTGTCGGCGGATAGGCTATTCGCTGAGTGCTGTTTTTTTCCATCTTAAGCTTTGAGATTTTATCTTCCATAACTATAGCTAATTTTTAAGGTCTTGAATTTCACTACACGATAGGATAGATTGGATTGTAATTGGCAGTTGTTTTATTTACAAGGTCCTGGGGATATCTTCTGAAATTGTGGGTGAAGCAATCTCTTTTATTTTTTTAATCCGCTGAGATGGCCGTCTTCCATCGAGAGTGACGTCGCTGAGAAGGATGTGCAACCTCTTTTGTTTCGACTCCTGAAATTCTGACAGAAGTTGTGTCTTCACAACATTATATTATTCACTGGCGTTGAATTGTTCCTCAAGATAAAAAAATCAATAAAACCGAGGACCATTTCCGAACCTTTTTAGTTACCTTGGCAATTCCTCCTTCCAAGATTTTCTCTTCGGTATCATGCATTGTGTTGTAATAAGAATGCTAAGGTGTGTGGTTTAATAATGGCACCTTATTGTGCCATAGAATAGAATTGATTTTTATTAAATTTTTGAAACATTATTTATACTAAAAGTTTGTTTACTCGATTAACAAAGTTGATTAATTGTTTTTGTTTCTCAATTTCAACCCATATCTACATTTAAAGATAAATATAATCCAAACAGAATGGTGAAATTAAAGTTCTTTAAAGATATTATGTCTTGTAGTGTACCTTTACCCCATGTTGATGTATTAAAGGGAAGGTTTCATTAATCTTATAACATTTGATGGGCAATATGAAATGTTGCAAAAATTGTACAAAATATATTTATCCAGTTATTTCCCCCCTGAAAAAGACATGGACGATAAACTTACCAAAATAATAAAACTAAGAACTTTATTATATGCTCTTGACCAATGATTTATGAACAAAGGATCTCCTCTTCAGTGACCAATTGGTAAAATGTAATTTGGTCCATATATGTACATCTATAGCTGCATACATATAAACTATAATTTATAGAAATATGTACCTAGTGTTTCTATTAAATGTCATACATCATATAACTTTGACCCCCTCTGCTTATAAAACTTTCTAGGTCATTAAAAATGTTTTCGTTTTTATAACATGGATGTAATAACTTTTCAGACAGATTGTATGTGTTCTGAGGTTATTTCTCAAGAAGCTTGTTTCTTTCGTTTTGTATTGCTCAAGTTGAATAGTCCAATCACAAAGTTATAAAACATTTTGTTTCCCTACTTTCCTTCCACACAATTCTCCAGTAGACAAACAAAAATAAGAATAAAAAAAACACGCACAGACGACGAAGACGACGGACGACAAAACACCAAAAAATGTGTCGTTAAAGTTTTGTCCAAAAGCTACTTATCGATGACACATTACCAACCGCGGCCCAACACCTTTAACAGGAGAGATAACAAAACGTTGTTAAACTTCCAACCAACTGCAATTTGCTAACCTTATTGGATCACTAAAATTGATAAGTCTCACTTCCTGCTACAACAACAAAACCAACAAATATAAATAAAAACTTTCTCATCATCTTTTATATATCTTTATATGTATATAGTACATACCTTCATATATAAAAAGGTAGGTAGAAATTCCATACTTATATAAAAATACATCCATACATATATAAATACTCCAGGATGAATTCACTTCTAAACAAGGACATGGACGAAGCATTGGTTGGTCCATGGTCAACACTTCAGGACTATCGCACTCAATCCGAAAACAATGGCAACAGACATTCCTGCTCCTTAGCTCAGGCAATGGATTAGCCATTGTTCTATGGTGTCTGTTGCTGTTGTCCCTAAAAAGCTAGCATCTATATATTTTTTATGTATATATTTAGCTATAGCTACAGAAGTCCTCGATGTCTTTAGGACCTATGAATGTATGTTTGTATGTATACCTATAGCAACATAAAATGTTTATGTTCATATAAATCTCATAATCTTTATGGAAAGAGTGTTTCCTTCGGGCAGACAACAGCATCATCAGTGGGGTTGTTTTTCGTCATTTAGGATCATGCCCGGATTTACAGCCTTATATAAGACGTAGAATAAATTTTGAGAGTTTGAAAGCTAAAAACTTTATTTCCAGAAAAAAAGCCATGTTCATAGAAATCAATCTGAAATATTTAAGCTTTAGAATTGAAAATTCATAACAACTCAATAAATACTTTCTCCAATAAAGTAGAATTTTTGAACTGGATAACAAAGAACAATAGTCAGTCAAAAAATGTCATACTCTGGTAGATAGAAACATGAAAAGTGATTCTAGAAAGCCTAGAGGGGGTAGTTATAGGAACTTAACATTACAAAATATTGAAATTACTCTCCAATAGTGGGAAAATATAATATGTGAATCTATTTTAGTTTGAGAAACTATAACTAAATTTATGTTTACTCCTTCTGATGTAGTTAAAACATAATATTTAAAATATTCTACAATAGCAGAGATTAAATAGCTGCGTCGTTTTGAATCGCTTAAACTAAATTTCTTAATTTTTCCTCATAATTTTCGAGTTTCGATTGATCTTAACAAAGTTTTATTCCCTAGTAGTGGAGGAAATCAATACAAAATAATATCAGTTTTTGTAGAAGCCATAGAATAATAATTTATTTCATGTTTCGTTAAAAATTAATTAAAAATAAAAGCCTCCTTGGTTTAACAAGAAGCTTTGTAATAAAAAAAAACAAGCCTTACAAAAGGATACGCACTTGCGAAAACAATTATCGATTTAAAAAATAACTACATTCGGCTAGCGCGAGAATCTGATGTTCTTAACAAATTTCTATATTATACAAATTTTACATTTTATCGATTGAATCAAATATAAAAACTAATGGAAAATGTTTTTCGTCATTTATTAATAGTAAACAAATGTCAAATGATATTCCTAGCAGTATGAACTATCTTGGTTCTACATTTTCGGATCATTCAAATATTTGTAATTCGTTTGCCCATTACTTCGAATCAAATTATTCGAAATCTAGTTTAGATCCATTAAGAATAGCCGAATTATTTAATCATGATTATACGGTTCACATTGGGCAGTTAGAAATTAATATTTCGGAAATTGAAGAAGATCTTTTGAATTTAAATAGCGATTGCAAGCAAAGCCCTGATGAAATTCCACCAATTAGTTTGATGAAATGTGCACTTTGCTATATTTGAGCCCATTTATTACATTTTCAATGCCTCTCTTTTGGGAACGGTGAATTTCTTTTAGTGTGGAAAAAATCATTTTCTTCTCTAATTCATAAAAATGGTCCTAAGCAGGAAGTAAATAACTACCGTCCTATTTGTAAATTATAAAGTATACCGAAACTATATGTGAAAAGTTGACACTTCTACTTAAGGAGCATATTTCACCTTTTCAACATGGCTTTGTTGCAGGAAGATCCAAAACCACTTATCTTTCTATCTTTTTTAATTCCGTTTTAAATAAACTCGAAGAAGGCCATCAAATTGATGTTATTTATACTGATTTTGCGAAGGCTTTTGATAGAGTTAGTCATACTATTTTGATAGGAAAACTTAAACAATTTGGCTTTCACTCAAATATATTGAATTATTTAAAGTCTTATCTAAGGGGTCGTGTACATACAATTCAAGTGCTATCTAGTAAAAATATAGTTACCTAGGGTGTTCCGCAAGGAAGCCATCTTGGTCCCCTTCTTTTTTGATTAAACGACTTGACTGAACTCAGTCATTTGAAAATAGAAGGAAAATGTTTTCAGCAATGTTTATAAGTGATATTTTGTCGCATCATTTCAAATGCCTTTCCTTTTATCGTTAATAGATTTGTATGCTCGATCGCGTCAAATAAGAGAACGGTGCTTATTCCGAAAAAAGGAACATAGCGTAAACTATGCTCGTAATGAACCTTTAACTCGCTGTTTCAGAGAAACTAATCTCATTTCAAATCGTATTGATTTTAATTTTCATATACTTAAACAGATACACTTTGAAAAATAATATACTTTTTGTTCTTTTCGAATTATTTAATCAAACCATGTTTATATAATTATTATTACGCCTATTAATTTTTTGTTTATAAATGCTTATTTATTTCTCAACCTTTTGTAGTCTAATTGTAGATGTAAAGATGTCTAACTGATGTGAATAAATAAAACTGATGTGAATAAATAAAATAAATAAATAAATAAATAAATGTATTTATCATAATAACTTATAAAAAAGTTCGATTAAAGGTTTTGAGAGCTTTCAGTAAACAGAACGTATTGTCCTCTTGACAGGCTTGTAAAAGAATATAATCTTTTGGTAATGCAATCTTCTTAGACTTCAATAAAAAGATTGCATTCATTGAATTCAATTATAGATTAGTACCTACTCAACATTTTGCACTCTATAATCATTTGACCTAAAAAGATTGCAATCACTTTTGAAGTCTTTGCATTCATTGTGAGTTCTTACACATAAATGTCAGACACCAATTATTAATGTCGGACACCAAGAGATATAATCAAAATTTCAAAAATGTGTTGTAAAATTACACTTTAGAATGCGAAGTGAATGCATAAGGTCTAAAATGATTGCAATCAATAGATTGCAGTTAAATGATTGCAGTCTAATTGAGGTTGATTGGAGATTGCAAAATTAAAAGTCCCAATGTTTAGTTGGAAACAATAAAGTTGAATTTAATAAATAATAAATAAATAATAATTGCATTCCTAAAATATTGCATTCTTATTCTACCAATACAAAGAAAAACGATAAAAGATAAGTCCTTGTTTCGTTAATGAAATAGACCAGAAATACTTTAGAAAAACCAAAGAAGGCAAAATGATTCCTTGCAGAGCTTTACCAATAGTGTTTTCTATAGGTATTGGAAAGTTCCATTAAAAAGTTAAATTCACCAAAAAGTCATGTTTTTCTATGAAATGGACTACAAGTTTCACTTCTAGAATATTTATCGAAGAAATTTGAAAGCAAATTTTCAATATTTATTACATTTCATGTGGCCAAAAGTTATAAAACTTTCTTCAGAATTTAAATTCATTATTTTCTGACCTAATATGTTAAAAATGATTTAAAAGAAAGACAACCAACTCTTTTTCAACATTCTCTCCAATAGTGGAGAGATTAGAAAAGATTTTGTTGCAACTTAGTATTCAAGACATTGTTATCTAATATTTGTATGTTTTTTACAAATCTTTTATGACAAGCGGTCTGTCAGATTAACAATTTTTTGATAACTTAGGATGCTTATAAATTATAACGTTGACATTTTTTATTAAGCAAATAAAAGAAAAATAAATAGGATATCGAGTATTTGTGTTAGTTAAAATTCTTCTCTTAAAATTTGGTTTCTATAAATTAGCGCAGCGTTTACATACGATGAAAAGTTGTCCAATTACTTCCATTGAGTGTTTCAAGAACTACATTCGTTGTAAAAATGGCATTACTAAGATAAAGTTTTCTCAGCTCAATAAGTATTGGACAAATTCCTTTGAAGTGCATTATATTTTCTCGGGTATTCATATTACAAGGACTGTATTGAATGGGAAGATCAGGTCGGTGTGGCATATAGTTTAACTGCAAGAGCTCTCCTCTGGCTTTAAAAGTTCTTGATATTTGGTGAACTCCGGAGGTTGTATCAAAATAGCCTTTAGATGGATGACAACGCTTCTTCTATGAATTATTCGTGTATATTTTCGTCGGGAAAATTTAGGTTGTTATAGAGTTCAGCTTTCATCTGCAGAGAATTTTACACTTTTAGATGTAGAGAACATTCAGCTCTTTCAGCCAGCTCCTTCCACGGTTTAAAAGATATTTTTTTCAAGAGCTATTGTTTCCACAATTTTAGGTTCTCGTATAACGTTCATTTTTAGAACTTTAAGAATATAATCGAAGTGTAGCTTTACCCGTGGCGTGATGGTTAGTGTGTTGGCCATGCCAGAAGTCTTGACTTTAATCCCTGCTTGTGCCATCTTAAGTTTTTTTTATGGGGTACTGCCTCTTGCGAGGAATTGACAAATTCTCCAAGAGTGCTTCCTTAAGTTAGCCGTTTGGATTCAGCTTGAAAATGTAGGTCCCCTCCATCCCTGACAACATTACTTGCACACATGAATGGTTAAGAGTTGTAAGTCACTAGGCCCTAGTTCTCAATGGACTGCTGCGCCACCTAATTTATTTTTAATTGTTTTGCTTTAAATTCGTGTGGAACATTGGTAGAAGTCATGTCTCAACGTGGAGCAGATTTCAGAAAAAATCAAAACACCTGATCCACAGAGTAATTTTGTTGGTACCTGAGCTGCATACCTGAGCTGCATATATTAGAATTGATCTGACTGTTGATTCAAAGATCTGGTACTTTGCTCGTAAACTTATATTTTAGTTTTGCATGCTTGTTTTTCAGGTTCAGTTTTTAGCTCTTTTTGAGTTTTTAAGTTTTTCTTTTTAATGGACCTTCAAGTTATTTCTTGGGGTAATGTTAGGCCAAGATACTAATAGTGCTCCACTAGCTCAACTGTTTCTCTTTCATACCTCTACTTATAATTCCTCTGAAAATGTCTCTTTTCTCTGCCAAAGACAATTATTTGAGATTTAGTCCGAGCATTTTTCGAGTTTCGTTATCATCATCTGGAGCTTTATTGGTGTATCCCATAAAAGGTCAATGTCATCTGCATACATCAGCACTTTTATTTTGAAATTACGCATTTCAATTCCTCCATTCCAATATGAAACTAAATCATTCAAGAACAAGGAGGATAGGAGAGTACTCAAAATGCATCCCTGTCTAAGCTCTGACATACTGTTACCATTCCAGACTTTTGTTGCGTGGTTTGTATACAATTTTTTTAGCGTTTTCAACATTTTAGTATATTATTCCCATAGCAGATAGTTTAAAAAAACCACGCTTCGATATCTACAAAGTAGGCATATATGTATGTACCTTGTGAACGGTTTTGTATCAATCATAGTACTAAATGTTTTGGTCCGTCCATAGTAGAGTCCTCAAGACGAAAACCTGCTTGACACGCACTACGTATGTATGTCATTTTTATCAACCCATTTCGTCTGTCGCTTGAACAAGATACCTCCAAAAACCTTGTGGACAGTATTTCGCAGTGAAATTCTTCTATAGTTTTTGTCTACTTTTTTGAAAAATGGTAGGATAACAGCTGCCTCAAAACTGACAAGACATTTTCTTCGTTCTCATACAGATTGTTAAAAAGTCGCTGAAGATAGTTGGCGAACTCTTCAGTGCAATGTATGTATCTGACTGCTTTCTGATAGAAGTAAAACAACTTATACTTCGATGTTTACTGAACAAAAGATTTTTATTGACTGACAAAATATTATTATTTAATTACATAGCAACAATGAAAAGTAAATAAGCTTTGATTTGATTAAAACTAAAAACAATATTTCAAGAGGAGTGAATTTAAGCAAAGTAGTTTTATATTATAATATTCTATAAATAATTTAATTTAACACCTCCCCTCAAATCAATACTTATTTAAACAAAAGTGATACGTAACATATTTGCAAATTTAAAATGTTTTGTTTTCCCTAAATGAAGATAATTGCATCGATCCACATATGTCACTGTGAATAACATCCAAAATATTCACACTCCTTGTTGTTGCTTGTTTTGGAAACGGTTTTGTTGCATTTGAAATCATTGCTGGCACTAATTTTGTCAATTCCCATCACCATATTATGGCAATACATCTCCTTCAGACTTGAAATGTTGAGATGGCCAAAACGACTGTGCCACTTGATTAAAGAATCCTGTGTGACTTCATCGCATATAAAAAAATGTTCGGTTTTACCACATAAACATCACCTGTAGAGTTCTTGATTAAAGCATTTGTACCAACGAATTCACATGTAATTCCAGTTCTGGAACATAGATTACATTTAGTAAATCTATACTACCGTGCTCGAGTTCCAGATGAAAATTTCCTATGCCACTTGCCATAAGGAATTTGTCGTCGGCAAAATAGATCTTCTGAGTAATATCTTGCTTCAACACATGCGATGTTGCACCACTGTCAAGGCACCATTCTCCAAAATTGACAATCCTCGACTCTTTAACATTGAATAGCCCACACGAAGAAGCCGATTTCTGCTTGTGCCGTTCATCTTGCTTTTCAGGGCATTTTGATGCAAAATGACCAATTTTTTCACATGAAAAACATTTAACACCTTTCTTACCTTTTGATGATTTGAAATTGCTTTTATTTTGTGCTGCTAAAACGTAGTTATCACATTTTCTGATTCCTTTTTAAGCTTTCTTGAATCTTCTTGAAATAATTTTGCCTTGAGCACCGAAAGCGATGGCATCTCATCTCTGCTTTCCATCGCAACAACAAAATTATCAAAACGGTCAGGCAAACTACAAAGCAATATGGTTGCCAGAAGCTCCTTTGGAATATCGACATAGATTTCCCTTAGCCTTTCCGAAATGCTGTAAAACTCCTTCAGATAATCGGATATCGACATGGTTCTAGTCATCTTGCACATTAAAAGTTTCTTGAAAAGGCTTATTTTGCTTGAAGGTCCTGAGGGTTGAAAAATTTCGCACAAACGAATCCACGCCTCGCTTGAAGTCTTGCAATTTTTCACATGAATCAGTTCGGTCGATTTCATGCTCAGAAAAATCAAAGAACGAGCCTTTTCGTTCTGACTCATACATTTTGCAGCTTCAATTTCATCTTCAGGCTCCAACTTTTGTCCAGAAACATACGGCCATAATTTGAATCTTCCAGCTAGCGTAATTGGTTGCATCCAGCTTTTCAATGCTTAACATCGATCCAGCCATACTAAACGAAATTAAATGTATTTAAAACAAAGTAATACAAAATTTCCAATTAATTTTCTAGAATTTTCCAATTCAGAACGCCTGGGCCCATAAAGATCTTTGAAATCATCATTTTGGGAGTGTATCCCTAAAATCCAACTCTGTGTTTTGTATTTTAGACAACCATCAGAATCATAGTTGAAGACGTTCATGATGATGAAGGACATTCTGTCCTACAGGACGAAATTTTGCCAAATTCTCCCCCTCGTCTCACTCTTTATAGTATCTGTTTAGTATTTTTACGACTGGATTGGGGGTATTCCGGTGGGTCAGGGTCCTTTTAGATTTTCAGGATATAATATTTCTTCTGACAAATAAAAAAAAAAACAATGCACCCTTGATGCTATCTCTAAAATATGCTGTGACCGATGACGACGACAAGGACGACGTTTAGACGTACATACATATTTGTATGTTTATACAAAATACAACAACAACAAAAATGAAACTCCAGTCCACAGAGTGATGGAGAGGAGAGATGATGATAAGTCCGTTTATAGTCGAGCAGACAAATTGTGAGATATGGATAATTGAAATCTCTCCAAAGGCGCGAGGGATGTCAATGAGCAAAAGCTGCTACTCTCCTATACAGAAATGTAGGATAGGAGTCATGCAAGATTCAAGGAGATGGGTTGTTGTGATATAGTTTTTGTATCCTTTTTTGTTGTTATTGTTGTTGTTGGTATAGTGTGGTTTCGTTCAGTAATATCTATAGTAACGATGTGAAATGGACTCTGGTGTAATCCTTATGACTATGTCTTCTATTTTGTGAAAATGTCCATAAAATTTGAATATTTTTCGTTTTTTGGTTTCGAGGCTGATGAGATAAGGATATTTAGGAGAGGAAGTGGAAGAGGACCATCATCCATATAGCCCTCTGGCTTATGTGCGTTAATGCTTAAGCAAAAGGACAGAGTGGAGAATTTTGGCAATGAAATGTTTACTTCATGATTTTAGCACTTCATTATCCTTATCGTATAGATAGTTTATTTGTGTTGTTAAGCTTCTTTGACACATCAGACAAAAAGTTATCTGAACATTTATATAATCTAAGTTACTCGTACTTTGCCATGGGGCATGGTTTTTAGTCAATTTGTTGGCATAAAAGTTATTCTAATCGATTATGGTCAAAGAATCATCCTGGAAATTCCTAGAATAACTTGGTCGTTCTTTAAAAACTGTAAACTGTTGATTTATAACCCATATTTGGTACAAAAAAATATATAAATTAATCTGCCATCTAATCCCATCCAACATTATATCTGCCCATGACCAAACTATCCCAATAACACTTTAAACACCCACCACAAGTAATTATAAATATTCGAAAACATTTATGGCCCATTAGAAGTTGTAAGATTTAATTTTCCTATTTCACTTGCCCTGGCTGCTTGGGTAAAGGATAGAGGATAGGTGTGTAGCTCCATAGCAACCGCAAAGATCTCGCTCCGTAATGCACACAGGACCAAGAGACAAACAAAATAAAAATCAACAATGAGGGGAAGAGAGGGCTTGTTACCATCATATAAAATACCCACCGACGATGCTACCACAAAGTCATTAAAACCAAAGACACATCGCAGTCGTTCTTGTTGTTGTTGTTGCTGGTTGGTTGTTTGGTTGTCGCCACCACTATACCGCACCGTTCGTCGTCAATTATTAACGCCTAATGAACATTTTCGTCCTTTTAGAATAATCGCTTGGCTTGGTCCTTTGGAACGTTTAGCTTAATTTATTCTTACTCATCCCGTTGAACGAAGACGTGCCACAGCTACAGCTATACAGCCACTGCCATTGCTACTGCTACACCAGCTGTACCTATGTACAAAAACCCCTTTTTCTATCTCGAAAAACTGTGTAGGTTTGGTAGATTTATATTTGGCCCGGTCTAGGTTGCCGCCGCCACCGCCGCCACCGTGCCATGCCGCGTCATCGTGCCGGTGTTGTTGGGCATGTCCCCGTTTCTTTTGGTTTATTGTACATTCATTAAACGGCTGCATTCATTAAAGTTGGCTGACGCCATATTTAAAGCTTTTTTTAAATTTATTTCCTGTCGTCCATGTGCGACCATGCGACGATGTTGGTGGGGCGGGTCATTATTACCACACAAATGACAAATAGTGGTATAATGTCGGGCAATCATTTTCAGTGGTTGTTTTCGAAAAGAAAATTATGTTGGAATGCGTTAGACGGAATTTCCTGCAAAATAATGTCCTTTTTATACTTGAAGAAAAGCTTTAAGTTTCCCATTTTATGAAAATTTGCATGCCTAGTCATTTTTAATTTTCAATATTACCTAATCATATTCATAATCATAATCGTAATCATAATCTTAACCATAATCATAATTATAATCATAATCATGATCATAATCGTAATCGTAATCGTAATCATAATCGTAATCGTAATCATAATCATAACCATCACCACCATCTTTCTCGGATTTGACATGTCTGTCAACATTTCGGTCCCTAAAATATTTGCGATCCTATGATCTGCATATATCCTCCAAGGCTAGAGCATAAGGAAAACACAAAGTATTTGAATGATATGCAATGCATATTCAACACAAAAAGCTGTAAGTCCCTATAGTTTCAACTTTGGTTGTCAAAAATTCAGGACTCGTGTTGAATCGAAAAGCTCTTACCATGATGAATAAAAACTGTGACATTTCCGTAAGGGCAGTGCCTCTGTAAGTCAAAGTAGGTAAGTCCTCATCGTCTCGAGATGGTATTGAAGTTTTCCTTTCAAATTTGTTCTTTGTTGCTCCACTCGCCCTTTATTATAGAGTCATGCTTCTGGTCGTGTAGCACAGAAATATACAACACACGACCAGTATCGGAACTTTTTTCCATTTCCTTATTCCTTGCCGCTCGAGCTCGTGCAACTCTCTATGTACTGTACATATGTTGATTTCCCGTGGCACTAAAATCAGAAATGTACTTTGGTCGCAGAAAGAAAGCCAACAAAATAAAAATAAAACGAAAAACAGAGAATAGATTCTTGCATCCGTTCGTTTCGTTCCTAGTTTTTCCTTATTTTCAAATTGATACCCACGAGTTGAGTTGAAGGACGAAATTTTAGTGAATGCATATATGATTGTATGGCATCCAGGACAAAGAATTGGCAGAAGAAAAAAAAAACACAGTTCTTCTTCAAGTTTTAATTTCGAATTCGAACACATCAAAAAAAAAATAAAAAGGAAGAAAAACACAAAACGTTCAGGACGAAAAAGATCCTTATACCATACACTGATGCTGATGCTACTCGTTGGTTCTTGATATCCTTGGTAAAGTTTAATTTGTAGTTTTGCCTATGAAAAGATATTGAAAAATGCATGCAAACCTATTGTACCCTTTCACTGTACCTACCTTTTCCATTGCTGCTCCTCTTCGCTTTCAATATATGCATCGTATTGAATTTTGCGACATAAAATTTCACTTGCTTTGGTACTGATTCTGATACAACATCAATGAGATAAGGACGACGACGACGACGACAATGATGGGAAATGAAAAGAGAGAGCGAGGTAGGATGGGTTGTGAAAATAAAATACTAGGAAAGGGTCCTTGTTGGGTAAATTAAGTACGAGCATCATCGTCTCAATGGATTTGATGGGAAATGCAATCATTTTGGTTCTAGTGATGTTTTCTTTTTCCTTACCGCGCTGTCACTACCGCTGCGCTTGCATTGGCGCTGGCGTTGCTGCCATTTTGTATGAATCCCATTTTTCCGACAAATCTCTGTCAAATAAGTGATTGAGTGAAGTGAAGTGCTTGACACAAATATCCTTTTCCTAATCTACCAACTATGTAATTATGGGTTCTGGGTGAGATCGTGTGGGAGAAAGTGGGTCATTGAATCGCAGATGCGAGTATAGGATAAGGTAATCGTATCTCTTCTTTTTCTGCTTGACAGTTTGTATAATTTGAAATTTTTTGGTTCTGGGATTTTGGGTCAGTTCGGGATATTCTTTTTTTTTCGTCTTGCTTTTTGGTGTTTTCTAAACTCGTTAAAGGCTTTTTTATGTGTGCGGATCTGATGGTTCATTTGTCATTCAATTTGAATCAAGTGCATATTTTAGTTCTTCGTGAATCGTATGACGACCAACGTTTTATGGTTAAATCGGTGAGGTTTCTTTTCACGTCAACTACGGTGAAGTTAAGTGAAGCTAAGCAAATAAGAACGGAAAAGGCACTTAGAAGAACATGGTTAAGTCCTTTTTTTTGGTAAATGTAGGTCGATTTAACTGGAAATGTCCCTGAACTAATTCTTTGAGGCTCAAAGTTCACCGGATTGCAAATGTAATAGATATTTACACTAGATAAATGTATTCAATAGATACGAGAAACAGTATTTGCTACAGGAGATATGAGGCCTTAATCGTATAAACTATTTATATACCTACACAGCATTCAGAGAAAATTTTACAGTTTATCACTTTTGCTTGTATAATAAATTAAGATTAAGCTTAATCAATTCCTTTTTTAGCCCAAAGAAACAACGGTCTGTTCTTCCCTTGGTTTCAGGGCTGGTGTTCTTTTCTGTGTTGTTATGGCGGAATCCTTATCGGCGGAAGCTTTATCGACATAGAACATCTTATACGCGATTAAGGATAATGATACCTCTTCCTCTGATGAAGTTCCGCTTTTAAAAACTTCGGAAAATAGGACTTTGATAGACTTTTTCTTACATTTGGCAGCTTTCACTTGCAAGTAATCAAGAGTGTTCACCTGTTTGGTCTACATTGAATTTAAAATTGTACTTGACATCCAACAGAGCTTTGGCATTATAGAATATACGAATAACAGACACTCAGACAGATATCGATTATGGCAGCTAAAGAAAAATAAGAAGAGTGATATTCCAATTAGAAAATTTGTAAATTTTCTGTTCCATCCCAATAGTTACGAGCATTGCCTCTGAGAAAGGAGCTTTGGGAGTGGACGAGGGAGTGATGCCATTAGATGAAGAGAATCTGCTTCTAGAAGATGACTATCGATACTTCCCAGCTCCTATAGCTCTGACGCAGACCTAACCGTTTTCGAAAACTCTGTTGTTAAAACAAGAGGAAAAAAGAAAATGATCCTGACATTGTCAGGTGCCAAGAGAATTGTGAACGTAAACCAACTTAAGTCTTCACGAATGGGACAGGGTGCTATAACTCCCTATTAAAAATCATTTCCGAAAGTCGTAGCGCTCATACGGAACAACCCTGACTAAGGACAAAATGAAGGACTCAAACCATTCTATACCCAAACCTGAGGATAAAAGAAAAAAAAAAACGCTTCCTCTTCCAGACTGCAAAATTCAGCAACACACAAGTGAATCGGGTCAAGAATCCAATTCGCCCAAGGGAAAGAGGAATAGACATAATGACTCGATTACACCTCAAACAACATGGAATAAAAAGCTCAAACGACAAAGAATCCGAACACGCTAGCCGATATGACAAAAGAGAGGCGGTGGCCGTTAGGAACGGCCGTGACAAACGGCTAAGTGAAGAACAATGAACCAAAGTAAAGGAAACCTCTACTTGACAATGCGACTAATGAGGTGTTTTCCTCTAGAAGTACCTTGTTGAGATTCGGGCCGCCTTCGATAGTTAAAGGGTTTAAAATTCTCACATGCCGTGATGAAAACACCATTAACTAGTTGATAAGCAAAGTAGTCGTGGTAAAAGATTTCGAAGAAGGTGCTTCCCTTAAGTTGACTTTCAAAAACGACTTCTTCACTAGACCCAAAGTCTGAATTAAAATCACCGGCCCTCGCATGACGAAGGAAAGGTTAGAGAACTCTCTTCAAACACTTAACCCTGACTTTCCGATTCCGAATGTGGATTGGCAAGTCATGAAGATGGAAGTGCCCACCGATGCCATAGTAATGCCGAAACAATGACCTTTCTTCCATCTAGAGGATATAACAAGATTTTAATGTTTTTTTTCTTTAATTATCCAGAAGGTTTCAGAATTCAGGATAGAGCATTTGTGGAAGATGAGTCAATAAACTTCCTTACAGATGGATTAAAAACTTTTAAGGGGATTGGTGGAGCCGTATACTCTGAACGACTAAAATTTAGTCACTCATTCAGCCTTCCCAATCACTGTAGCTTCTTCCAAGTAGAATTATGGCTATAAAGAAATCTTGTCCTAGCTTGAAGAAAACGTCAACAAACTGATATCCGGATTGATATTCTCAGGCAATCAGGCTGCCTTAAAATCTTTGGACTCTGTCTCTACAAACTCTAAAACAGTCCGGAACTGTCGATCATCTCTAATAATGGAGATGGCAATGCAATTTAACATTCAGCTTTGATAGGTGCCGAACGATAAAAACATTTCAGGAAATTGTAAGCCAGTCGAACTCGCCAAAAAAAAACAAATCTACCTCGTTTGGCTAACGCTGGAATACCAATCGCTATGTGTTAAATTTTGCTAAGACTAAAACGCTATAAAGAAAACCAACATCAGGTTGAATAACATCACCACTTGTCAGGCCACAAAAAGTATCTGCTCTATTCTTTTCTAGATTTAAAGCGCTCACAGTGCTTGATATCTCTAGAAAGATTGCATATATAAGCTCGATAATCGATGATGTAACCGGACATTGCCTAATAAGAAAGCAAACCACGCAGTTAGGCGTATTCTCAAATGACTTTTGCAGAAACTGTAGGGACGAGTAAGTAGAAGACACAATTCTTCAACTTCTCTATACATGCCCTGCTCTAGATCAAAAACAAAAGACCTAATTAGAACAATTCTTCTATAATAATCTAAACCATCGCAAACACCCTAATATAGTAGGGTCATAAGGAAGTTAGCTGCATTGAAGTCAAAAGAAGCACTCAAGATTCATATACTCGTATGATATAACAATGGGCCAATAACTTGCCTAAGTGAGGCATACTCTATCCCGGACAGACTATTTTTCTCGTGTTGTAATTTAACAGCTTTAGACTTTATTTCTTTGAAAGATAAGTCTACTCCAATTTCCTACAATTCAAATATCTAATTTGTGATCATTGTCTATGTTGAAAATGGGTCTATGAAATAACTCCCACGAAATAAGTCCCACTTTTAAAAACGAAATAAGTCCCACCAAAAATTGCTATTTTGAAAGTGGGAGTTATTTCGTTTTTAAAAGTGGGACTTATTTCGTCAATTGGTGGGACTTTTTTCGTTACGCGTTTTTATTTTAAGTGGGACTTATTTCGTTTTGAGTGGGAATAAATTCGTTTTGTAAAGTGGGAATTATTTCATACCCCTAAATTTATATTTTGGTGGGATTTATTTCGTTTTAAGTGGGACTTATTTCATTTTCATAATTTTGCATTTTAAGTGAATGCTTAATAATTTTGCCGTTATTTGTTGCTCTTCACGTTGTTTCTCATTGAATTTCATAATGTTCTTTTTGTTGCTTTTTAAAAAAAAATTATTGTATTGTAGAATAGTTCCGTTATTTCTTGCTCTTTACGAAATGAATGGTATTGTTTCAAATTTGTTGTTAAGTGTGCTAGTTTATAAGACCTTATCATTATATTGATTAGTTAAGTTTGTGAATTTCAATAGTGAACATGAGTGTGACATACGAAATAATTGCAGGGAAGAGGAATAACAGCAAGCTTCTTTATATTTTTTTTGAGAAACAATTATATATAGGGTGTGTAAAGTCGCCAGGCAGGCGCCTATATCAACAACTTCATTCAATAAAAGCACCTGCGGGTGGCCCGCTTCGCGGGTTCTCAGGATTTTAACTCCCTTTTTCGGGGTCACACCCGCTCACGCAACTCCGTTGCTCCGCTTAGAGTATGTAAAGTCGCCAGGCAGGCGCCAATATCAACAGCTTTTTTGAATAAAAGGCCATTATGGCTTTATTTCTCATTTTTTTCTTATGCAAAAAGTTATATATTGGACATTTCGTAAAAGGGACAACCATAATTTTTTGTCCTTATCTCTCATGGCTCTCATTTTTTTGTTATTAATTACTTTATACTTACTATAATAAAAAAACTTTAAAGAAATGTGTACAAATAGGTACCGAACTTAACTACTGGAAAAACAATATTAAAAAAAATTGTTGACGTAATTACGTATGTAAGTGTTTTATTATATTTTTAGTAGGAAATTGGAATTCGTGTTCCATGTTTTCTAATATCACCATTACAAAATACAACTAATCCCAATGCCACGTTAAAACTATAATACCGTCTACCATGCACTGGATCTTCAAGCCATTTATAAAGGTCGATAATTTTAATCTGATGGTCCTCCCGAAACGGTTTCCATCTTAATAATAAGAACAATTGATCTGTACTTAATCCATTTACGAATCCAAACGTTGTTACTAGTGGGACTTATTTCGTTTATGAAAGTGGGACTTAATTCATTTAAGAAAAATATATTATTCAAGGGGTAGTTATTTGATTTTGAGTGGGAGTTATTTCATTTCAAGTAAATTTTTAAATCATTTCATTTTGGTGGGACTTATTTCATTTTCAAAAGTGTGACTTATTTCGTTTTTAAAAGTGGGACTTATTTCGTGGGAGTTATTTTATAGACCCGTTGAGAATATGGAAAGACCACTTCTCCAAATTATCTAACGGCTGTGACGAACCGAATTCCGCAGATAAACAATTCCACCTACCCGACCTCTAAACTAAAGTCAAAGCATGCCCTATGAGCGGAATCTCAGCATAGTTAGCCCAATACATAAGAAAGGAGACCCTCTAAGTTGCGCCAACTACAGAGGCATCAGTCTCCTGAACATTGCATATGAGATCCTCTCTGCCGTATTATTTGAACGTCTGAAACCGTTCAAAACCGTTCGTTGAACAAATCGATACCCACCATCTCTTTATCGGTTTTAAAGCCGCGCATGACAGCATCTATAGGGAAGAGCTCTACAGAGCAAGGTCTAGTTTTGGAATCCCTGTCCTCCGTTTGTGCAAAATGAAGATGGAGAATGCACGCTGCTCTTTCAAGGTCGGAAAAAATCTTACCGATGCATTTGATGTCAAAAAAGGTTTTAGACAAGGTGATCAATATCGTTCTGGAAAGAATTATGCAAAACTCAACTGTCAACACTAGCGTCACAATCTTCCAAAGGTTTATCCAATTACTCGGATACGCAGATGATATTGACATAATTGGAAGATCAAAGCGTGATGTCAGTGGAGCGTTTTTGAGTATTGCGACGGAAGCGGAGAAGATGGGTTTAGTAGTCAATGAGGGCAAGACCAAGTATATGCTGTCATCAAAAAAGAACATTGAACGATGACGTCTTGGACAAAATGTCACCACAGACAGCTATAACCTTGAGGTAGTTGAGGACTTTTTCTACCTAGGCACCGCTATAGGCTCAGACAACGACATCCGCAAATGAAACGAAGAATAACTCTTGCAAATCGCTGCTTCTTTGGACTTAGAAGTTAATTGAGTAGTAAAGTCCTCTCTCGAGCATTTAAAATAACCATCTATAAGACACTCATCATCCCGGTTCTCATTTATGGCGCTGAGGCCTGGACCATGTCAAGAAAATATGAGAGCCTTTTAGAATGCTTCGAGAGAAAAATTCTTCGTGTGATTTTGGTCCTGTATGCATAGATGGAGAAAGGAGGAGAAGATATAGCGACGAACAGAATTAAAGTCCATCGACTTAGATGGCTGGGTCAGGTAGAGCGAATGGACATCAACGCTCAAGCCCAGAAGTTTTTCGAATCCAATCCCGAGGGATGGCGGGCGCGGCGCAGTAGAGGAAGACCGCGACTCAGGTGGCGCCCGCTGGTTGGTGAAGTCCTCAACCAACTTGGTGTCTAGGTCCGCCCCGAACTGAAGCGCCACCTTAAGTAAGTAAGCAAATATTGGTTTTGTTTCTTTCATGTATTTCTTTGCAATAAAATAAACATCCATTGATTTATCTTAAAAAGTATCTTATTTTTAACATTAAAATGAAACTTCTTATTTCATAACCGTATAAATTCCCAAACACAATTTTTGACAACTTGTATCACCTTTAAAACGAGTGAAAACATCCTAATGTAGACTTAAAAAAAAGACAACCAACGTTTCTTAAATTATATTGTGTGTAGTGTGCATAAAGATGTATTTTAAAAACATTTACTTTTTATGGCTTTTAGGATGATACTTACATAATGTGCTTCTGTAAGCAATATACTATATAGGAAAGTACATATATAGTTTGTATGACCCCACCTTATCTCAAACATTACGTCTAAATGACTTCCACATAAAATAACACATTTCATATTCTCCATATACCTCCAACTCCAAATAATAATGCTCACAGCAAAATCTATAGCTATGTAGACATAAAAGTTCCCAGCTGACACTCTTTTTATCATATAAACCGCACAGAAAGATAACCTTCTGGCATATTAAACTTTCCCTATTGTTAAGATACAAAATCAAAAAATAAAACGAAAACGAAAACAACAAAAACATCACAAAACTTTCTCTACCATGTTATGTCTATTCAAAAAGCCAACAAAATGTAACACAATCGACGAAATTGGCTTCGAACAACCTTCCGCAAAATGGATGGATCTGGGATCCTTTTTGGCATCGTATGGCATAAGCATCGGCATCACCATCAACAGCATCATACATACAGCAACAACAACAACATCCAAAAAAGTATGTACCTAATTGGCAGCATTAAAAGTATGTTCAACTTTAAGATACTTTTGTTGCGAAGCTTTGGTCAATATTGACAGAATTGTAAAGTTTTTAATTGGACTTCCCTCGTGTTTTATTTTGAACAAAGGACACAAAAGTTCATCGAGTTCAGCTTCAGAGTATACGACTAGTTGAGTATTGGAAGTTGAAACTTCTTTTCGGCTAACATTTTCTACCATATATTTCGGAAACATTTCGAAAAATTCATGTTTTCGAACTAACCAGTAGTTTATAGGTACTAAAAAAAACAACAGACTTGTTGAAAACTTTTGAATCTTCAAGATAAGTAAATAATAATTTTTGTTTTGTTTTGCAACATTTCGTGTGTATACAAATTCTGTATAATTTGGCGAAAGACATCTTACAGCGCATGTTTGTTTTGGTAGTAACAATTTCCGCCAGAGGGAGCACAATACGTTAGTTAGCCACAGGACCAGAAAAATTAGAAATAAGGAGTCATTTTGTATAAATCGATATGTTTATAAATAATGATGATAATTTCATAAATAATGTGAAACATCGAGTGGAAAACTTAATGAGTGTTTTGTCGAAGGCACATTTTTCTAGGAGTATACTAAAATATTTTCAGTCATACATAAACCTTTTCTTCGATGCTTGTGGAACGCTCTACAGGATTTAGAAAATGTGGCTAGTATTACATTAATGAATGGCTGCGCTGGCACTAGGTATACACATATTTGCATTCAAGGACTAAATTAAGGTTGAAATTTTAATCAATCGATGACAGAATAATAGAAAGGTCTTATCAAGTAACATTTCTATTATTACCTTTTCATACTTGTAATATTAACATTGACATTTATTAAGGGAGGAAATTAGTTGAAGTTTTGTCAACTATTAAAATAATTTTACTTAATTTTCTATATGTCATTTACTTAAGGTGGCGCTACAGTCCTGTGTGAACTAGGACCTACATATATGTCATTTAGTCAGACAAAAAATTGAAAGAAGTTGTAAGCGGTGTCTGCTATAGAACGTATTCAATAGTCGATAAGGTTTTCTTACTGGAAAGACAATTAGTTTTTTTCCAGTGGGTTTTGATGGCCTTCCAAATCAAATCCGACTTCAAAATTAATGTATCACGCCAGGTGCTTTAAATTTGAAAAAACACGTATACAAGGCTTTTTGAGGCTATCTAAATTTATGAAATAACTTTTCTTTTCAATAAAATCAGTGATAGCTTTCAAAAAAAATATGTAAAACGGTTTGAAAATCAGTTTTACTCTTGTAACGAATCTGTGAACTGCAGAATTCAATTACATCAAGTTTTTAAAATATGTTAAAAAATATAAAATTAATGTTGAATATGGGTACCTACTTTCGAAACCTGAGCCAATAGTTAATTAAATCATCCCCCATTTTTGATTGTTTTTAGTATTTTGAAAGGTTCATATTTTATATTTTTATTTATTATTTTAAAAAACCTGATTTGATAGAAAAATTTCAAGATGAGATTCGCATTTAGAACATTTTAATACTTTAAAAAAATATTGTTTGTGCTCCTTAAAAAAAACGTAATTTTGTCTACCAGTGTTATTTTCAAGTTAACGACTTTGACTTTGATATAATCTTTTTCAATGGTGGCCTTTTAAAATAAAATAATATTACTTGCGATATTTTTTTTTATTTTCTTGAATTATTTTAAATTAAATGGTAGCCAATTTTAAGAAACTTAAAGTTTGGATGAAAATTTGTAGTTAAAAACTTAAAACTTTTGTACCAAATTTAATTTTCAAAAATATGAAAAAAAAAATGTTAAAGGAACCGCTTTTAAGAGGTTAAGTTTCCGCGTTTACTTGTACCAAAATGTATTACAAATTATTGAAAGTAAAGAGAAGTTCAAGACAATAAGCCAATATTTATATTCGAAGTTGAGTTAAAAATGTAAGGGAGGATATAGTTTAGTTTTATTAAAATTACTCGAAAAGTTTAGGTTTTTTTTTGGAAGTGAAAATTGTGCTCATATAATACTATTTTGTCGGAAGTTATTTTTTCTAATAACAATACGCACTGACCACTAGTATCCGTGGCGTGATGGGTAGTGCGTTGTACTGTCATGTCAGATGTCTTGGGTTCAAACCCTCCCTGTGCCACCTAAAGTCTTTTTTCAGGGGTACTGCCTCTTGCGAGGAATTGTCAAATTCTCAAAGAGTAATTCTTCTTGTCATGAAAAGTGCTTTCTCAAATTAGCTGTTCGGATTCGGCTAAAAACTGTAGTTCTGTAGTAGAATGGTTGAGAGTTTTAAGTCACTAGTTTTAAGTCCTAGTTCTTTACGGACTGTTGCGCCACCTAAATTGTTTATTTATTTTTTAACACTAAGTATTAGTAACGAATTTGATTTAATATCTGGATGCTGGATCATTTAGTATTTCTTCAGTAGGTAGACCTAGAAAGGATTTCAACGATTCTAGCCTACACTGATAACTTCCCATCCCGTCTGTCGATTTGTCTTGCTTAAAAGTTTGAAGGTTTTCGTGTTTTGTTAAAAAAAGTTGTCAGTTGAATTATTCTTAAAAATTTCAAAATTACCAACAATATTTTGCATATGATAAAATAGTTTGATTTCAAAATCTATTTTTCTTAACGAGATTTTTAGTCCAAAAGCAATTTTTACCAATTTTAATAGCATTTCTTAAAAGTTTTTATTTCTTTTATAAACAAATACAAATTGGATGAATGAAATTAATTTGAAGTCAATATCTTATATTGTTCACGAGATATCGAGAACCGAGCATCAATCATCATCAATTGAATGAAAAAACGGACTGTTGGATTCTTATACAAAAATTATTTTCAATTTTTGAAAAGATATTTGAGTCGAAAGTAAATGTTTACCAAGTTTTAGTATTGTTTTTTTTTTTAGGTTTTTATTTTTTGTAAAAAAAACTGTCAATTCGATTTTTCTCAAAATTGTATCGAATGTTGAAAACCATATTTCTTTAAGTTAAAATTAGTTGGAAGCTATAATCTCAAATTTTTAAAAAGATATTTGAGTCGAAAATCAATTTTTAACCAACTTTTATTACTTTTTTTAGGTTTTTATTTTTTGAAAAAACACTATCAATTCGAGTTTTCTCAAAATTTTACTGAATGTCGAAAACAATATTTTTTTAAAGATAAAATAAGTTCAAAGTTAATATCTCAAAGTTTTGAAAAGATATTTAAGTCGTTACCAACTTTTGTTAATTATTTTTTTTAAAAAAAACTGTCAATTCGATTTTTCTCAAAATAACAACAATATTTCTTTTAAGTCAAAATTAGTTGGAAGCCAAAATCTAAAATATTTGAGTCAAAAATCAATTTTTACCAACTTTTGTTTATTTCTTTTAGGTTTTTAATTTTTTGTAAAAAAATGTCAATTCGATTTTTCTCAAAATTTTACCAGATGTTGAAAACGTAATTTTTCGTTGCACAAAATTGTTTTGGAGATAAAATCAATTCTGGTTCGTAAAATTTTCGAGATGACAAATATTTTTTTTCAGTTTTTTTGATTTATAAAAAAAACCGATAATTGGAAATTTTTCTAAAAATATATTTGTTTGGTACCACGTTGCAATATATAATATAAAGTTTAATTCAAGTCTCTAGCGTTATTGGTTCGTGAGATTTTTAGGGTTAACCAAAATTTTCACCTTTTTTTAAATTGCTATGGTAAAAAAAAACACCCACGCAATTTTTTGGAGAGTCCTTTCTGCATCTTTCTGCATTATTATCTATATAACAAAATTTATTTGAAGTCAATATCTCTTATGGTTCTTGAGCAATGGACGACGAAAAAACGGCGCGTACGTACGGACGTAAGGACGTACGTACACACGAACGCACAGACATCTCTCTAAAAATCTTTTATTTCGAATCTAGGGACCTTGAAACGTCGACAAATGTCAAAATGTTCAATTCGACAAATCGGACCCATTACAAGAACTTCCTATGAGAAGTCAATATGTAGATTTAGTTGCTGTTATCATTGTCAAGTTTTTGGGTATACACACCCAAAAATATGGAATATTCTAAAAAGGTTCGGGTTCGGCGATTCAATCCTTTTGGTTGTCATCATTCCTCGATATCTCAAAAATGAATAATTATTTTTTAATGAAATTCAAATATAACACGTGTATTATGTATATCTTAAGC
This sequence comes from Eupeodes latifasciatus, assembly GCA_920104205.1. Classification (NCBI taxonomy): domain Eukaryota; kingdom Metazoa; phylum Arthropoda; class Insecta; order Diptera; family Syrphidae; genus Eupeodes; species Eupeodes latifasciatus. The sequence continues at coordinate 376,269,804 of OV049924.1, forward strand.
TATAGGCGCATCAACGAGCGCCTCATGACCATCCGCATCAAGGTGAAATTCGGCAACACCATTAACGATATTAAAATTGGCCTGCACGATTTTGGTGCCAAGCTAGGAAAGGAAGACATCTTTGGTGGAATAATCCGGAAAAACAGCCTCCTCGACAACCCTTCCGATAACGGATTCAGGCTAATCCATTTTGTTGCGGGGCGAAAAGTCATGGTAGCCAGTACGAGTATTCGACTATCAACATCCACAAAGGAACTTGGAGTTCACCTAGACACGGTTCCAGCATCACGGATGACCAAACTTTCCGAGGTGCTAAAATCGACTCGGACTACTACCTTCATCCTACCAAATCCTTCTCCGACCGAGTCACAAGTAACCTCTTTCGAAGTTCTCTGCCGCCAACACAATGTATCAAGAACCAGTGGCAACATTGCCAAGATGCAATCAGAGAAGCCGCCTCTGAAGTGCTGGATCGCAAGCAGCCACCAACAAGGAACCCTTGATTTGATGAGAAATGTCGGCAGGCAAATTCAGCCAAACAACAGGCATGCGGCGCTGCATAGAAGGACGAGAGCTACTCATGAGCTCTATGAGCAGAAGAGGCGAAAGGAACACCGACTTCTCAGAAGAAAAAAGAGAGAGCATGATAAGCGTGCGGTCGAAGATGTTGAGAAGTTCAATAGCATAAATGATGTTCGAAAGTTTTATGAGCAGGTAAAACGAAATTCACAAGTACATAAACCTCGAACAGAAAGTGTCAGGTAGGATGATCCATTCAACATAGACGACGAAAGCCAACAATCAATTCTTCCCAACTTAGACAAAGTGAAGATTGCCATATTTAAGCTGAAGTCTAACAAAGCCACTGGAGCAGATGGCTTGAATGCCGAGCTCTTCAAAGCAGACGGAGATAATTTGGTTAGGAGCATGCGCTGTCTGTAAGATATGATCGGAAGAAAGCATGCCCGATGAATGGAACCTTAGTACTGTTTGCCCTATTCTGATTCTGGAAAAAGGAGACCTTCTAAACTGCATCAAGTATAGAGGCATCAGTCTACTTAACATCGCTTACAAAATCTTTTCTGCCGTAATATGTGAACGTCTAAAGCCCATCATCAATAACATGATAGGTCCTTATCAGTGTGGTTTTAGACCAGGAAAGTCCACAGTCGATCAAATATTCACATTAGGGCAGATCCTGGAAAAAACCCAAGAACACCAAATCGACACCCACCATCTTTTCATAGATTTCAAGGCCGCATATAACACCATCTACAGGGACGAACTGTATAGAGCCATGTCTAGTTTTGGCATCCCTGCTAAACTCGTCCGTTTGTGCAGGATGACCATCGATAATTCACGCTGCTCCACGTTAAGTAAGTAAGTAATTGATTTAAATTGTATCTGGAAGATAAAGATTTGGTCTTTACAAAATCAACACTAAATTTTTTGTTAAGGGATATGTTGTCTTGAAACTTAGCCTTAATAAACATGGTTTTGAATTATCCTTAGCATTTTTCAAATGTCATATTTTAAAAACAAAAACAAATTGTTTTGCAACTCTGAAGATTTTGTCCGCTTATTTCAGTAAAATATGTATTAGCTAAAAATTTAACTACCCGAGAACTATCTAAGATAAAAATTCGTAAACATTAAATATTATTTAAGTAACTAACTATTTATTAACTTTCATAACATTTTTCAGTTGTAAGATATATTTCAATATCAAATCTCTGAGCAAGCTGCGTATACCACTACTACACACATTTTTGTAAAGCCTTATTTATGAAAAATAAAGTATCTATCTATCTAAAACATTCTCTAAATTTGTTGTTCTTAATTTGGATTCTTTCTAAAAGAAAAACGTTTTTTGGTATTGCTCCAGAAGGGTGCTCCTTATCCTTATAAAACCGTTGTTTTGTTATAAGGTTTTCTCAAGAACTAATGGACTGATTTCAATAATCTTCTCTGCAAGCTCTTGTCAATGATTAAAAAAATTAGGCTAATCTAGGTTTTTTGAGAAATAAAATTGGATTTAAATTTTTGAGAAAAACTTATTTTGCAAGTACCTACATTTTGAAATCTTAAAATATGTTTAGAAAATTTGAAACAGACTTTTTTGAAGAATTTAGCAAGTTAGAGTGACCCAGTCGTGCACTTTACTTCTTTCAAAATTGTTTTCTGTTGAATACAAAAACTTTTAAAATCTTAAAAAATTATAGAAATCCATTTTTTAAAGCTTTTAAGCTTTTTTAGATGCTCTAAAACTGTGATTTAAACACGAATTTCAAGAATATAAATGTCCCAAAAACAGCAAAAGTGACACTTTTGTTAAACTAATGGCTTATTGAAAAAATTTAAAGGGTACTAATAACCCCTTGAGTGTCTGTAAATTATATATATAAAAAAAATAAAATTATGTACTTAAATGCACCTATTTTCTTAAATTCAAGAGCCAAACATTTTTCTCTCTACAATTTTTAAGTCTTGTTGACTCCTGATCAAAATATTTTTTAGCACTAGCTCCAATCTACGAGTAAGAAGACTGATAACGATAGTAAAAATAGACTTCCGAAAATTGAGTTCGAAAAAAAGCCATAAAATTCTTAATATCAGATTCTTCCTCATTTTCTGGGTTTTTGAATTTGTGTACCAGCATGTTTAGAAAACTGTTGGAATCTTGGAATGCTTTCATAATATGTAGGGAGTCGTCCAAATTAAATAGTAAGACTATACCTTGCTGGACAACAGTGTTCTAAAATAATTGAATAACTAAAGTTGTCACTTTAACCCTTGAAATGTGTAAATTTAAGGTTAATATATACATTATGTTATCTAAATTTCGTTAGCCTCCTTTACATTTTTAAGCGGTGAGTAAAAACTCGTCTATATGTTAAGCGTGTGAACACCCCCCCCCCCCCTGATTAAAAGTCTGGATCCGCCCTTGCAAAAAAGGCTCTTTCCTTTACCCTATTTGCCACAAATATGAACTTGTAATGTTTGTTTTTGTTTATTCTAACTTTTTTCTCTCTTCTTGTTTTGTTTTTATAAGATCTTGAAAGTTTTTTTTTAGATCCAGAACCATTTAATTATTTAGCTTAATGTCAAAGCTTATTCATATAATATGAATCCAATATTGTCCTAGAATGAATATTCAAGAAATGGTCATTTTAAGAATTCATGAAGACATTCTCTCAAAACGACAACTTAAGCCAATGTGATGTCAATAAGGATAAACAATACTATCAACAAATACATGTAACTGTACAAATAAAAATATCAATACCTAAATAGACAGTTGTATACCATATCGATGTAATAACAAACATAATATACAGCTTCCTTAACTAAAACCAATATCATTCGACTACTACAGCATAGCAGTACTCGTGTAGTAAGGAAAAATATAATGTGTTTCGAGCACAGGAAACGGAAACTAGAAAGTTCGATATATGTAGGATTACACTCGTTTATCTATATATCGAGTTGTGGTCTTCTTTATTCGGACTTCACTTAGAGTATAAATTGATAAATACAAAAATTTCTATGTGAAATATCTTCTATGACTACTGGTAGTTATGCTTATGCTTGACTATGCACAGAATAAAAATATGCAAATTTATTCACCATTTTTATTCTATGCATATGAATATAATTCTATCATTTTTATTTTTTTCTCAAGTCCTTGAGAGAGAAAAATTAAAAACGAAAAAAAACAGCAATTCGACATAATTTGAATTTTCCTCCTTGTTTTTTTAAGATTATGTATAATTTTCTATTCGTGGAATACAAATAGTTAAAGAAGCCAGAGAATGACCTCTGGGATCTGGGCGATAAAAAGGATGAAAATTAAAATGCATATTGAAAGGCTTCTTTATATCCTTTTGAAATAGTGTCTCGTTCTTTCGATGCAAATTATTTTATTTTTATTTGAATATTTATATAGTCCCATTGTTAAGGATTGCGGTACATAAGGAATCGGAGTGATATGATGGAGTGGGGTTTTCTGACAGAAGCCATATGTTATTAAAATATTCATAATTGGATTAATGAGACATTATGCATACCTATGTTTACTTAAAGGTTGTGTATATAATAATATAGTTTTGGTTATCCTTTGTTTCATAAGCCCACAAATGTTTTTATTTTGCTTTCACTGAAAGTTAACTTTAGCTTATTTAGTATCTTAAAATAATTGTTAGAGGTGGATTGAAGGTGTTTTCGATACCCCTTGAATGTTAAAAATGCAGTTTGAACATTACGAAAGTAAAAGAGAGTTTAAAGGAGAGTTTTAGATGCACATTGATTTTGATTTCCTAAATATTACAATGATAGTCAAGGAGAGAGTGTAATGAAACATTCCATATTCGCGTGGTACGGCTAAAGAGCGGATCTCTACTTGGCAGTATAGCCAAAGTTGGATTTGTAAGCATATTCCTAGAGGATAATGAGCATATCTAGACGCATTACTATTTTTCGTTAAAATGAAAAAAAAAACATTTTTTTTGAAATCCTGACGGAGAGTCAGTCAGAGTTGCGTTAAACTTGAACAGTGGTGGAAGATATTGAAAACTTATTTTAGCCCAAAGAGTGCGTTAAAGAAAAACTTTCAGTCGAATTGTAGCGAAGTGTCTTTTGTGCTCAAGTTTGTCCAAAAATATCGTTATACTTGTTGACGTATGATGCTATTTAATTAGCAAACATAAACTAGCGATCGATTTTAACACCTCAATACTAGCCTGTGGGGAATTTTTGACTAAGATCTGGGATCGGCAGGCAAATGCAGCCAAACAACAGGCACGCAAAGAGACGCTGAAGAGGAGAAAGGAACAGCGACTTTTCGGTGCGGTCGAAGATGTTGAGAGGTTAGAGATGAAGTTCGAAAGTTCAAAAATTCACAAAGGCATAAACCTCGAACCGATACTGAAAAAAGGCCATAAAAACTGCATCACTGTCTCCTTAACATCACTTACAATATCTTCTCTGCCTTAATATGTGAAAGTTTAAAGACCATCATCAACAACATGATAGATGGGAAAGTCAACAGTTGATCAAAAATATTCATATTACGACAGATACTCCAAAAAAACCCAAGAACATCAAATCGACTCTCACCATCTTTTCATCGATTTCAAGGCCGCATATGACAGCATCTACAAGGAGAAACTGTATAGAGCCATGTCTAGTTTTGGCAACTTTGCCAAACTCGTTAATTTGTGCAGGATGACCATGGAGAGTTCGAGCTGCTTCATAAAGATTGGAAAAACTTAACCGAACCTTTGAGGGGACTTTGCCTACCTTGGCTCCACTATGAACGCAGAATACAACACCATTGCTGAGATTAATAGATTAATTACTCTTTCACCGCTGCTTTGGGGTAAGAAAGCAATTCAATAGTGAAGCCGTCCTACTTTACTTTTCAAAAGCTCGGACTATGGCAAAAGTAGAAGAAAGCACCATGGGTCGTTTCGAGAGAAAAGTTTTTCATCTGAACTACGGTATCGTATGCATAGAAGGTGAGTGAGGGAGAAGATGGAACGAGGAGTTGTACTACTACGTAGACTTATCCTAAATTTAAAATCCTCAGATGGCTGGGTCACGTAAAGCGCATAGAAACCAATGCTCCGGTACGGAAAGTCTTTGAATCAATACCCTCAGAATAGCGCAGTTGAGGAAGGCCGCGGATCAGTTGGGGCATCAAGTGAATCTCACTCAACTTGGATTGCGCAACTGAAGGCATCTAGGTAGAGATCGAGGAGAAGTTTGTTGGGTGAGGCCTTAGATCACACAGGACTGCAGCGCCATCTAAAGTAAGTTATTTACTTAAGTCTTGGATTATTCGTTCAGAAATTGAAGGTTCATGGCCATCTGCTTCTTTATAGCTTCAAAGTAAGAGCCTTAGTGCAGCTTAAATTGCAGCCTAATTTAAGCGAAAAATCATATTTTTTAAGAGGCGTTTTTTTACGCTAAGTCGATAAACAAAATTAGTGCAGAGATGGGTCCAAAAACCCGCAACTTAGTGTCCTGAAATCACTTTTTTCACAAGAAAAAAGTCAACTGTCGTAAACTATTAGCGGATTTATAAAATGAACTATTATCACGGCATGTCATCTTAAATCAAAATTTTTGAATCGTTCATATGCAAAATTTTATGTTGTTTTCACTTCTATATGTATACAAATACTAAATCGAATACCTCAAGAGTGTCTTTCAGTTTTATTTTCGCCAACTCAGCTCAATTCTCAAGTTGTCTTAAAATTTAGCCAGACATTGTAAGTATAAATATGCTAAGGTAACTTTCCATTCTTATACTAAATAATACTTTGTATGCTCTTAATATTTTATATTATATAAAATCATAAGTTCATTCAAATTTATTTTCAACATCTTAAGAGCTTAAATATGTCTGAGAAATTGTTGCCAACACGCAAATATATATGTACCTACACGTGTATTTATATACTTGTATTATACATTCAAATTTAGTCAACAAGTATCTACTATCCAGGCACGTATTCTATCTAAAGCATTAAATTTACCTTTCCATTTTCTTTATAAAAACAAAAATTAAAACTTAATGTTTCATAATAAATGTATACAACATACATAGCTAGAAACATTGTCGATTATTTATTGTCACGAATTCCATAATCCTGAAGTCGAATAGTTTAACACGAATAACAACACAGAAAGTGCAGAACATCCTTATTTTGAATTTTAACTTCAACAACAATAACAACAACAACACAAAATAACAAAGTAAAGAATATTTAAAAAAAAAAACAATGAGTAGTCTAAAGAAGTATTGGTTAGAGAATCTCGTGGTGGAAGGAAGTGATGTGGTGGCTATAATTTCTGTTGATCAGGCAGGTAAATGTGTACATGACTTTAAGCAAAATGTATTTCGACGGAAACACTCTACATACTCAGGGCCAGGAGCAAAATAGATACTCTATAAAAGAGATGATTCGATATAGTCTGGGAATTCTAGCAAAAATATAACCGGAACCTCCTTAGACCCCATCTTTCTTACATACATAAATAAAGTTACTTAAAAAACAGAAACTTTGTTTGAAAACTATTTGATCTAATAAAGTATATTTTATTAAAAACTATTTTACTGTGATCATTATGATAAGTCACTTCAGCCAACTTTCCGAGGGTAATGATACCTATAATTTTTTGTTTGAAAATAATGTTTCCTTAAGATTTTGTAATACATAGTATAGAAAGTATGGAAAAAAAGTTCATTTTGAAATACTTTTCTATTTCTAGAGTCGCTTTGAATTCAGCACTTCACCTTCTATTTATCGATTTCGAGAAGGCGTTCGACAGTGCCAATAGAAAGTTTATTTGACTTGCTTCGCACAGGAGGGGCATCCCGGATAGGTTGATTGTTATTATCAGCGCTACATTATGATGGATCGAAATATCACGTATTGCATAAACCCAAGGCTATATACTCTTACCAATTCTGTTCCTGTTGGTGATAGTTGACGTACCGCAGCAGCAGCTTTGTCGAACGAAAATTCATGATCACGATCATGGAATTACATTAAATAACAACAAGGTTGGAGAGAGAAGCAGAAAAATTTAATATTTTTGGACAACCAGTAGAGCTGGACAAACTGCACTGGACCTTAACAGCCTTATCAGAGAAGCAAAAGCTGCGTTCGGAATGCTGTCCAAAATATGGAGACACAACTCTTATATAGCTTGAATACCAAGTTACGACTGTTCTGCTCAAAACTTAGATCCGTGCTGCTGTCTATCAAAGTTTCTGGCCCAACTGTTTCTCCTATGCTGAGCTTTATGCGAGAACAGGTCAAGAACCCATAGATTCTTTTATACAGACAAAAGTGGTAGTGGATTGGCCTCACGCTTCGAAAAATCTACGGGTGCATTGCGGGCCAAGTGATCTTCTGACTGATTTTCTACTACCGATACCCCTTATTACAATGAAATTGTTATTTACAAACAAAGACGGAAACGTTAAAGCTACTATACAAAATTACTGGTTTGAGATTTGAAGGAAAAAACTTTGAACACAATTTATCAAAATTTTCTTAAAGTTGATGTTAAGCAAAAATCAATATAGAATAATTAAATTTAAAATGTATTATTATTTTTATTCAAGTTTGTAACAAATGAGTATAATACAAGGTTTTTAGTAAATAACATGTGGGCAGTTAAACGTATAGTTTAAAATCTTCTAACAATAATATTTATTATTTTGAGTTATAAATACACACTTTTTATTTCAATTTAATTTAGCACTAATCGGTGCACAATATTTTTGTTTAACCTGTCTTTCGCTAACACAAATAAGTTCGAAGATTTTCCTACATGTGAACCAAAAACACTCTATTACCAAGACCGGAATCTCAGACTGACATTTCGGTTTGCCTACAAGCTAGAAAGCACTAAATGTGAGAAAGTGTGCGTGAAATGATGCAAAAAACCAAACACATTCTCACATTTAGTGTTTCGGCCCATCAAAACGCTTCATTATAGTAATCAGCCCCATCTAAATGCTTCATTTTGAATGTTTCATGGCCTCGTTCAAAAACTAAACAATCCTTACCAACAGAATCTGAAGTGCTGACATGGTCTTAAATTGGAAGATTTGTATAGCTTTTTAATTTCCATCCAAATAATTGTTGTAAATGTATATTAAATAAAATAAAATTGACCAAATACATATTATTTAATGATTTATTAGTTTAGCTGCAACCGGTTAAGTATAGTTATTGCAAATGGACAAAAGTGTAACTCAATACTTTGTAAAACAACAAAACAGACAATTTTTTCAGGTGACGTTAGAATTTCAGGTGGAAACAATAGGCCGATGCCTACGTATTTTTTTGTACAGACAATGCTACGAGAAGCATACTTGTGAAGTTCCATTGCCAACTTTAGCTAGTTCAGATTCCTCAATTAGATTAGTATTTTCATCATTTAAGCAGTTCGGTAGTTGCAAGACCAAATTTTAGTTTTGTTTGTTGCAGAAATATTCCTGAAAATTTCTTTTTAAGGGACTATGTTAGAGTTGGAATTTTGTTTGTAGTTAGATTTTGGAATAAAAATTTGAGGGAACCATGTTTTAAAAATAAGTTGCTTTGTGTAAAGCATCTTTAAGGAATAGAAAAAGGCAATATGTTTACACACAATACCAACTAAATGAGTGCAATAAATAGATTTAAGTAACTTTTTTTTATTGCAGTATGGGGAAACCGAACACCCAATAGAAAAAAACCGATGTACGCGCCAAAATCCATACTTCTTGACTAAATAATGTTATCTTCTATGTTTACGCATAAAATTACGAATTTTGTAGCGTATGAAAATTTCTAGACATTTTACAATCTGAAAAATTAATTATGCTATGAAATAATTGGCTGCTATTAATGCTAATTTTTTTTCTAAAAAGTTGATGAAGGTTAGCCGAAGCGGAAATTTCTTTAATGAACATTGAACATACCTAAAATATTATTGGCTTTCTCAAAAATATTTTTCTACACTAACCTCTGCTTTATACCTGAAAACTATTGTTTATGTATATTTTTTTCCATGTTCTGCATTTATAAAATGTAATCTATAGAAGTATTTACTATATTAAGAAAAACATGTACGTAAAACTCATTAATTTGTTCCATTTTTAGCAGCACTTTTACTAAACATACCCTTCAAACAATAATAAGTAAACTTGAACTTTGGTAACTAAACATTTTTAAGGAATGAATGAAAATTATTTTTTGCGTTAAACTGTGGAAATTCACTAAAAAAAACTTCTGTACGTCAACAATAAACATTTATGACGATTACATGTTCTATTGAATTAGTTGTGCATACATTCGGAACGATTTTAAGACGTTTTCATTTTGTGATATATGTCAAAATTTACATTTTATTTGCTCTGCATTTATTCAACAGGTTCGCTATAATCGTTCTGATTCCTTTTTTAAAACATTTGTGTTCCTTTGATGCATAGTTTTTTTTTGATAGCAAATACATGTATGTATGCTTCCATCAATCAAGAATGTTATGGATAAGATATTTTTCGATTATAACTCTTTTTTTTAAATATACAAACTATAAATATACTTGGATTAATTAAATTGATACAGATTTTAATTACTTGCAAACAAAATATTTGGGCCGTTCGTTAACGAAAATTTATTAGAATTCAATACAAAAATTGCACTCGCACCCTTAAATTGATGGTTCTTCGAACGCATCTTTGATACAAAAATCCGGGGATTATTACGAAATTTAAAGAATTTCGTAGTGATTACTGTAAATTTGTGAATTAATTATAATAAACTGATGTTGAACATGCTTTTTTCAAGACAAAAAGGTACATTGGTTCACTATCCACAAAATGCCTGCAAAATTAAAGCTTAAAACTGACTTCTTCATCGAAAAGTAGTAAAAAACCTGAAAAAAACTTATTAACCTCTCCATTTTGTTTTTGCTGTGCAAAATGCCGCTAGGCCACGGCATCGTTTTTTTTTTGTTTGTGCTCACATCTATTCATGGATTAATTGTCAAAATTACAAATACAACAATGTAAACAAACGGGTTTTGGAGAGTGAAACGTACGAAAGATTCCGGTCTTGGTAATGGAGTGTTTTTGATGTGAACTTTGAACATGCAACATATAGCTGCCCATTAAGCCGTGGCCACGCAGTAAGCGGCTGAGCGGGAAAAAATATAAAACATATGAAATCACATAAAGCGGCCACGCTATGAGCGAGCGGCGAAACAAAATTTTGAGCGGCTAAGCGGCGCTCAGCAACCAAACCTGTTTTAATTTTTAGTAATGTTCTGAGCGGCAAGAAGTAAAGATGGCCAAAGTAAAAATTGAGTTGTTAATTTCGTGTGTGCAATCTCGACCACATTTATGGCAAGATAGAAATGCCAACTTTAAAAATAAAAATATTACTGAGAAACTATGGAAGGAAGTTGGTGAAATTTGTGGTTTAAGTGGTAAGTTTTTATTTAAAGTTTATGTGATACATAGTTTAGTGCATAGCAAGTTAACACCTGTGGTTTAGTGTGCAAAATCAAAAAAATACTCCGTTATTTTACTTCGAACATCCAGAGCTGTATGGGTACTTCTATTAAAACGTTAACCTGCTGCTGCTGCGTTGCCAGTTCGTACTGCGTCGTTTGGCATTGATGATGTTACTTGTATATAGTCCAAATCACTGTCTCCATCGCACTCTCTCACAAAATTGTACAGTAAACAAGCACATTTTATTAAATTTATCGCCGTTCTCGGTTTCGTTTCAATGTTTTTTTTGCAAAAAGCGCCATTTTGATCGCATTATTCCAAATGCACATTCTATACATTTTCTTGCCGTTGAAAGTCAATCGTTAAAATGTTCATTTCGTGCATTTAAATCCCTCCGTGGGTACGGTCTTAACAAATAAGGTTTCAAAGGATAAGCTTCATCACCTATCAAAAAATTCGGTAGTACAATATTTGATTCCGGCAGTGCTTGTGGAGGAGGCACGTTGAACTTCTCAGTTTCAAGCAACGTACATAATTTGGAACCTGCAAAAGTTCCGCCATAACTTTGTTTTCCTGTCCCACCAACTTCTATTGTGATAAACTTTTTGTCAGCATCAGCTACAGCTTGCAGTACAATGGAGAAATAATGTGATCCAGAGCTTGCTGGACATTTAGTTTGACAATGTTTCCCATCAATACTGCCAAAACAGTCAGGGAACTTCCAACGCGTATAGTAATCGTTGATCACTGTTTTAAGATGATCTGTTGTTGGAACAGGCATATATTCATTAACAAGTTCTTTCCATATAATAACAGAAGTCTCCGAAACGATTGCACTGACTGTGCTTCTGCCCATACGAAAAGCAAATGCCAAATCCCTAAAAGAATGGCCAGTAGCAAGAAACCTTAAAATATTATATAATAGATATATAAATATAAAAATAATATAAAAAACATCGGGTTTTTTCAGGAGTGGACGGAAAAAACAAGTGGAAGAACCTAAAAGACACGTATCGCAAAAACCTCCAAAAAATACCAAGACCATTATCTAGATCTGAAGCAACTTCCATTAAAATAAAATGGCCATACTTCGAATCTATGGCATTCATTAAAGATACCATTGTGCCGGATCCAACTGAGGAAATTTGTCGGGGCCTGTGGATGCTGCTGATGACCTAAACCTCACTGATATATTGGGTGATTTGCTGGGCGATGAAGAAGTATTAAAAAAACAATACGATAGCCAACGCCCATCCGCCACATTAGCCAAAAAAAAAAAGAAGAGCTCAGCCATGGATGTGGATTCCGAATTTTTAAATTTGGAAAGGGAAAGGCTTAAGTTGTTGATATCAGAAATGGAAAAGGAGGAAGACTGCGACGATCTAAAATTCTTTAAAAGTTTATTGCCGTTTATAAAAAATTCCATTATTGGACAAACTGGAAGTAAGGGGAGACATCCAAAAGATTATTTTGAAAAAACTTGAAACTAATGAACAAATTTGAAAAAAAAAATTAGAAATGTAATAATAAATGTAGGTACATACCTTAAAGTTAAAGCCAATCTCTGCTCTGGAGAAATAGCAATTCTTTTTTTTATTTTATTAATCTAGGAAGCACTTTTTCAAGCAGCAAATCAAAAGATTCGATAGACATACGTAGATATTGCCTGAATCTATCTGGAAATTTTCGTAGATTCAAAAATAAATGATTAAATTCTCCAAACTCCGATCTTAATTGGTTAATCGGATGAACACAAATCGTCTTCTTTTTTGTATACGTTTAAGTAATTTGTACACATACAAACCATTTTCCGACAGTAAAATACGGCGAACTGCTCTTGAACTTGACAACGGCATTTAAACTACTAATCGCTCAGTGCCTGGCCATACGTCTCGCTAAGAGCTGCCACTCAGCCGCTTAGTAGCTCAGCCGTTGAAGTTGTTTTTCCTTGTGATTTATTTATAGACATGGCACAAGCTAAACGAATTGGATGGGCAAGGTAGAATCTGCCGGTATTATTGGAATACTGGGCAGCAGGACCACTTTTTCTTTAAACTTTCCCGTTAAAATGTTTGCTTTAAGAATATTTCCGGTGATATTTTTGAAGACCAAACGCGTACCGTTGAATAATTGATTTGAATTCAAAGTACGCAGGAGAATAATAGGTGAACCAATCTTTAATCGAAGTATTATGGTGGCATTCCAAGTTAATCTAGTGAATTTAAAAATTCAATTGGAAAATGTACACTATAATTTTCATTAACAACAGAATCGATTGATTTAGAAGACATTAGATCTCCTGGTAACAACTTTTGTGTCTATAAGTTAATTTCGTCAACATCAACATTCTTGGCTGCAAAATAGCCCGATGCTTGTGCCAGTTATGATTCAAGTAATTACTCTTAATATCCGGAAAAACAGACTGAATCAATTTATTTATTTCCTGAAGAACAGTGCAGAAGTTGTCTGGCAGTTCAATGCATTGCGTATTTTGTTGTATTATATTCACTGTAATACGAATTTAAAAATTGAAAAAGTAATATTCACTGTATTTATGTATAATTGTTTATAATTTTTTTATTTTACTACAAAATAAATTTAACCTATACTTTAGCCTCAACAACATGTGGTTTGGAAGTTTAACATAACGCCATCTATTGAATCTTACTCAATTCAGGCAACACATACCGCTCTGCTAGAATTGTTTGGAGCTAACAGATAATTGTGACTGTCAAATAATAGACAAACAATTTGCAATAAAATAATCATAAATTGAGATGTACGAGTATCTTTCCTATCTTTCAAGTTGGATCAAACTGCACACGTTATACAAATTTGATTAAAATCGGATAAGTATTTTAGGAGCTCATCGCAGACAAACACCGTGCCACGAAATTTATATATATTGGAATAACACCACGGGAAATACTTGCCGAAATAAAAAATAGAACGGGACAAGTCGCTGTCCTTGACAACGGTCAAATGTAGGCTATGAGATGCTGGAATAATTGGATAGTTGCAGTTTAAAACTCAGTTAAAGTTAAAGTGGGTAGAAAAACATAGATACATACGAGGAATCGAAATTCAAGATATTTGGCACCAAACGGAGGGCTTTCGTTCTGCGCTAAACAAAATATGCTTTCTGTCTGACTGTATGGTTCCTACCTTCAAGCATGGAGGTGATTCTATGGTGTTCTGGGATGTTCGTTTTTAAGTAGAGTGTCAAATTTGACTAAAGTTATTATGAAAATGAACAAGGGCTTGTAAAAGAAGATATTGGAAGAAAACGCTGTGATCTCCGAATCAAGATTGATTGGATACGTATTTTAACTAAACAATTAGTCTTAACGCATATCCAGACTTTGTTGGGTTTACATTAAATATATAAAAGACGAAAAAACAAAAACTTATAAGCCCATAAAGTTTTTGTGGAAGGAGCTGAAAAGAAGGGTCCGGTATCAACGGCCATCGGAATCTGCATTGTAGAATACAATTAAAAACTTTTATCTAAATGGCCAGAATTCCAAACAAGAGAAATCGAATTTAGAGGAGGCTTTTTTGACAAAAATCGGTTCTATCCATATTTTCTTTTTGTTAATTAAGTTCTTATGTATGAACAACAAAATAACAAATTCTTGTCTCAAATCTTGCTTTATTATGCTTCTCTTGAATTCTGCATACTTATGTTTTAACTTGAAAGTTTTTTTCGATGCTAGAATGTGGTTTTCCTTGGAATCAAACTTATGGTGTATATGTAAATCCTCAAGTAGCATATTTGTCGGTCTCTATGAAGTTTTGTAATACATGTAGTCAAAACTTTAAAAAAACAATTTTGTGTTTAAACTTTGATTTATTTTAAATTTCTCTAAAACTTATTTTTGAAGATATTAATTTAAATAAATACTTTTAAATTATCGTACTTTCAAGTTGTGTTTGCTTAAATAACTAATAAAATATTTTTTTTTTAACTTCCCATAGGAAGTTATTGTAATGGGTCCGATTTGTCAAATTGAAAATTTTGACATTTCTCGACGTTTCAAGATCTCTAGAGTCGAAATAAAAGATTTTTAGAAAGATGTCTGTGCGTGCGTGTGTACGCACGTTCGTACGTCCGTACGTTCGCGACGTTTTTTTCGTCGTCCATAGCTCAAGAACCAGAAGAGATATCGACTTTAAATAAATTTTGTTATACAGATAATAAGGCAGAAATATGCAGATAGGGCTCCCAAGAAAATTGCGTGCGTGGTTTTTTTACCATAGCAGTTTAAAAAAACGGTGAACATTTTGGTTAACCCTAAATATCTCATGAACCAATGACGCTAGAGACTTGAATTAAATTTTATATTATATATTGTAACGTGATACCAAACAACTGTATTTTTTGAAAAAATCGCATTAACGGCTTTTTTTATAAATCGAAAAAACTAAAAAAAAAATTGTCACCTCGAACATCTTACGACTAAAATATGATTTCATCTCCAAAACAATTTTGTGCAACGAAGAATAATGTTTTTGACATCTGATAAAATTTTGAGAAAAATCTAGATGACAGTTTTTTTTATAAAACATAAAAACCTAAAAAAACGTTACTCAATGTTGGTAAAAATTGAATTTCGACTCAAATATCTTTTCAAAAACAAAAAATGTTGAGAAAAACGAATTGACAGTTTTTTTACAAAAAATAAAAACCTAAGGAAAAATTTATAAAAGTTGGTAAAAATTGTTTTTCGACGAAAATATCTTTTCAAAAATTTGAGACATTGGCTTCTAACGAATTTTATCTTATAAGAAATATTGTTTCCAACGTTCTATAAAATTTTGAGAAAAATTGAATTGACAGTTTTTTTTACAAAAAATAAAAACCTAAAAAAAACAATAGTAAAACTTGTAAAAATTTACTTTCGACTCAAATAGCTATTCAAAAATAAAAAATATTGGCTTCAAACTTATTGTATTTCACAGAAAATATTGTTTTCGATATTCAGTAATTTTTTTTATAAAAATCCAACAGCCCGTTTTTTCATAAAAAAAAATAAAACCATAAAAAAAAAGTACGCAAATTTGGTAAAAATTGATACATATAGACAAACTTTTAAGCAAGACAGATCGACAGACAGGATGGGAAGTTATCAGTGTGGGTCGCATCCCAGCCTCTTTTTTTAATTTTTTTATCGGAATCGATACCCCTGTTCTCTTAATTGTTGTATTTTTAGTTTCCTTATAATTTCTGAACTTTAAATGACTAACAGACACAATAAGAGGATGCAATTTCTTGACTATTTCAGAATTTAAAATTTGTTTAAGGTATCAATGAATGTGCAAACTCAGAAACTTCAAAATCCTTTAAAATATACATTTTAATGTTTATTTTGTTTCTCTTTGAAAAGTAAAGTAAAGATTAAAGGCTTACAGTAAAGCTGATGAAGTGACATAATAATTCCATGTACAATTATGTTGCACTATCTCTAAGATATGATTACAATCTTGTCTTCTTTTAAAGGAAAAAACATTTCCAAATCACACTTAAAACGATGTGTTTTTTATTTTTTTAGGATAAATTAAGCGCTCAAGGAACAAAATTATATTTAATATTTTTATTATGTGACCAAATTCTTTTTGAAATAAACTTTCGAAAGAGGAATAAAATATCTATTTTTCTTGTAAAATATTTAAATATTTATTTAATTAAGTTTTAATATACTTCAAAGTCTATTTTCGGTTTAGGTCACATTCATTCATCGTGCCATGCATTTTGCATTCTATTCAAAAATCCCAATTGTCACAGTGATAAATGCAAAATACACATTTCTTCCCTTTATCTAAATCCAATATCGTTCCCGTTCCGCTATATCACCCTTAACACTCTCAATTCCACTTAACTCCCATCGCTCTACCGCCTACCACACACCCCCTGTCACCTGCCGCCATCACATCTTTTTGAGAGTTGAGGGTTGACATTACTTACAGCATCTCTGTTAGAAATTTATGGTTTGACACCTCCCGTCCGTGCGTCGCTCGTCGTTGTGTCGTTGCCAATGAATCGAATTTTCGCCCTGTTTTCGAACCCGTGTCACGTATTGGAATTTCGTCGTCGTCAGTCGTCGTCGTGTCGTCGTTGTTGTCTTCTTTTGACATTTTGCAGTGTCGCTGCGTGAGTCATTATAGTCACTAATGTTGAAAACTTAAAGGTTTTCCTTAAAGTAAACGTTCGTTTGAGAAAGGTACAAGGACGACATCAGTGTAATATAGGTATTGTACATATGTCTTTATATCTGTACATTACCTACGTTATACTTATGTTGTAACTATGCCATAGATTTATAACATTGCCATAAGGTTTATAAATTATACACAATGAATAACACAATCGAACTACCAGAAGGCATTCTAATTTCTGTTTTTACCAAAAAGGACATTACGAGAGTGCAAATGCCTTTTTAACATCAAAAACAGAAAATTACAGTTTAATTGAATTAAATTAAATTTTGGTTGAATTTTAATTTTTGTCTTGTTTTTTAACATTTAACATTTTTCATTTGCAATATATAAATCCCATATTAACGGAATTCATTTAGCCAGAAGGTGAATTCCTGTAGTTGCCAGGTTTCTGTACCAACAAAAGGATTCTCTGTGTCATTTTTTTTTATGTCTCCCAAAAATGCAATGAGGACTCATTATAATACGTATACGTACTCATATGTACGTATACTGGTATCTTTAGTTCTTATATACAAAATGCATATGAAGCTTACAAAGTACTGTCACTTCCAATTCTGTATAAAATGAAGTATGATTTTATAAATAAATTTTCATTTTAAAAAGGGAAAAGGGAATTTTCAACAAAAGGTTATAAGGAACGGAAAAGGTAGGTAAGTAAGGTGAGCTGGAGTCTTCAATATTTGTATCCGTAAAAGTATATGGAGTGAATATAACCTAAAGTCATTTTGTATTGCAAACGATCTTACACTTTTCATGATTTATGATATTACTGTGTGTTTTAAATTCGCACGGTCAAAGGAAAACCTCTTCAAAGGAAAATGATTATAAAATAAAATCAAAGGAAACGAAACGTTTTTTTACAAAATCCTTTAGGGATTTTTTTTTTTATTAAGAACTCCTGAACTAATTACTCCTCTTTAATGATACTCGACTCACTCTACCCTTGAGCTCAGCTTTAAACGTACCCATTCATTTTTGGAGATAAAGCTCAGCCTGGTTAATTTTCAATGGTTTTGGTTTAAAAGCTTTTTAAAGAAAATCTGATATTTTGTTGGAATGGATGCTTTGCGTAAAACCTAATAAGAAAAATAAAACATATAAATGTGGCTTTTAATATTAAGTTTTTAAATTCATTCTGTCTATTTGTCTTTTTGCAGGCAATAAACAATTTTGAAGATTTATGAATCATCTTTCGGTATTTGATAGTTTCTGGTAAAAATTAAAAATATATGCGTCGGGTTTTTCAATAAGAGCGCTACAAAAGTTTTTTTTTAACTTAAAAACATGTAATTAAAAAAAAAATGTAAAAAAAAATAAAAAAAAACATTTTTCTTAGAAAAAAAACATACTCCTTAAAACTATTTGAACAAAAACTTAAAATTTTCTTCGTGAAAAATTTTGACATTGGTCAAAGTAAGCCCATTTATAGGCATGAAAAACAAACTGGTTTTGAACAAGTCAAGCAAATAGGCATTTTGCACTTGCCTCACAGGTGTACAGTTTTTGCTTTTTTATTTGGCGGACACAAAGAGCATCTTTTTCTCTTGTTTCTCTCCAACTTTAAGGATTCATCACTGTCTTGAGCTACTGGTTGGAGTTTCAGAATCGTACCAATGCTCATCCTCAGTTGCACAGGGAGTTTTTGGGTGTAATACCTCTCTTTCATATGGGGTTCGCACAAAATCTTGGCAAGCCCTTTCAAAATAATCATTCTCGTCATCTTCGATGATGTAAGCATTCAGTGCACTCATATCCAATAACCTATAGAAAACAGGCATTGACCAACGACGAGTTCTGCGACTACTTGAATAAACAGAACACATTTGGTCGGCCGAATCCACACCACCTTTTGTGCTATTGTAGTGAAGGATAATTTCAGGCTTGCTTGAATTCGACAGTGTTATCATGGTGCATAGAAGAAATGAGGACGACAGACTTGTTTTTCTTTGGGACAAAGCTCACCATTGTCGTATCTTTTGTAAATCCGAAAAGCGATTCTTTCGGAATCTCCCTCTTATTTTTCCTCATTGTTCCAACGACGACGGTTAGACCTTTGGACCTCATTATATTTACTAGTTCCATGGAAGTGTACCAGTTGTCTGTCCTGATGTTACGATTTGAGTTCAAAATTGGCTTGCATAATCGCAGACAAGCTTGCACTGGTATTGGAAATTTTTTTTCTTCCGCAGTCAATGTTAGGCCATCAGAATTTTTGCCACAATATAAATAGGTGTTGAGTGCATAATGTGTTTTCGAATCTGCAAGGCACTGCATTTTCAATCCATATTTATTGGGCTTACTTGGAATGTACATCTTGAATGCACGGCGACCGCGAAAACCAACCAGCATCTCATCTATAGTTGCATTGGCTCCAATTGAGTAGTTTGCTTGGGAATTTTTCTTAAAAATATTTATAGTGTCTGTGACTATACAACCTCGATCTGTTTTTTTCCTGTCATTTCTATCTTCTGGGTTGTCAAAACGAAGACATAACAGAAGCGTATAAAATCGCAATGAGGACATACAAAGGCGGAAAATGTCTCGACCTGTACCGTCCGTAGCAAAAAGCGATGCTACGGTTTCATGATTTGACTTGAATACAGCTGAGTAGATCAAAAGACCCAAAAATGCATCCAGCTTTTGTTCAGTGCAGTCTCTAAGTTCAAAACGGGCCATTGATTTGTATTTAATTCTGAGCGCTGCCATTTTGATGTTTGTCCACTTAAATATTGTGTTTTTTATATCCACATCAAATATTTTCTCGAATGATTCCTTTGGATTATATTGATCAATAGGTCTGGCTCAAAAAGTAGTAGTAGGCAATCTAATTATATTATGGCTCCTGACACGAGCGTTTCTTGCAGGTGGTGCTCTAGCCCATTTGAATCTATTTTTTCCATAGAAGTATCCCGATGTATTTTCTTCAATAACTTCGGCTTCATCTTCTTCTTTGTTTTCAGACCAATCAGAATTTGAATCGTGATCACTTGTCAACAAAAATTCATCTCCACTGTCAGAGAAATAATTTTCTGAATGATTGTTCGGGCTATTATTGCGCACAGATCCCAAATTTGGTTCAAATTTCTCCTCATCTATAGACAATTCATCGTTCAGCCACTGCTCCAAAATGTTTTCTTCATTTTCAGCCATATTTTCTCGATTTGCCATTAAAAATACCACAATACCTGCAATACAATAAAACAACCAAATTAACAAAAAAAATTACGTATTTACAGTCGTGGGTCCAAGGGACTTCAGCGTATCCTAATACTGACCTAAGGAGAAGCGAGCGAAATGCGTCCTTCTCACTGCACACACGTCGGATTACTGAAAAAAGGTACCTAGAAGCAGAAAGAGCTACGGCGACCGCTGCGTTTTTTACGGAGGTTTTAAGTTTGTTCGTGGGTCCACTGGACCTCGACTTCAGTTAAGGGTTAAGATTTTTTTTTAAGAAATCCTTCCGTTTATTTATTTTTAAACTATATTTATAATTGTTCAAGTTTGATGTTTAATAAAAAAAATTTTTGAAAAAACTAATACTTTTTTTTAATTATTATTCAAAAATGGCTGGGTCCATTGGACCCACGACTTTAGAAGCGTACATATTTTTTTCGACTTCAGTTAAGGGTTTAATAAAACAAAAAGGGTTTTGGATATCAATGAAATTCTTTATTCCTGTGAAAGTATGTACGGTGCCATTATGTATGGAACTCGATTTCTTTTGCATGGCCGACACAGGCACGCGCGCCGCACGCTTGCAGAAGTCCAGACTTACTTACTTACTTAAGGTGGCGCTACAGCCCTGTGCGATCTAGGGCCTCACCCAACAAACTTCTCCATCTAGCTCGGTCCCTAGCTAGATGTCTGCAGTTTCGCACTCCAAGTTGGGTGAGGTCACTTTCCACTTGTGCGTGCCACCTGATCCGCGTTCTTCCTCTGCTGCGCTGTCCTATGGGTGTGGATTCGAAGACTTTCCGGGCCGGAGCATTGGTTTCCATGCGCTCTACGTGACCCAGCCATCTTAGTCGTTGGACTTTTACCTTTCTGGCTAAGTCTACGTTGCTGTACAGCTCGTACAGCTCGTCGTTTTATCTTCTCCTCCACTCCCCTTCGATGCATACGGGACAGTAGATCACACGAAGAACTTTTCTCTCGAAACGACCCAAGGTGCTTTCATCCGCTTTTGTCATAATCCATGCTTCTGTACCGTATAGCAGGACGGGGATGATGACTGTCTTATATAGCGACACTTTGGTCTCTCGAGAGAGGGCTTTGCTACTCAATTGCTTTCTTAGCCCAAAGAAACAGCGGTTAGCAAGAGTTATTCTTCGTTTGATCTCAACGCTGGTGTTGTTTTCTGCGTTTACAGCGGAGCCTAGGTAGACGAAGTCCTTGACTACCTCAAAGTAAACGTCGATGGTGACGTTTTGACCAAGACGTAGGTGTTGTAGGTTCTTTCTTGACGACAGCATGTACTCGTACTTTGTTTTGCCCTCATTAACCGTTAAACCCATTTTTGCCGCCTCTGCCTCAATGGTCACAAAAGCCCCATTGACATCACGCTGAGTTCTTCCGATTATGTCAATGTCATCAGCTTATGCTGGTAATTGGACAGAATTTTGAAAGATAGTGCCTCTAGTGTTGACGTGTGAGCTCTGCACTATTCTTTTAAGTACGATTGTAAAAAAATCGCATGACAGCGCATCATCTTGTCTAAAACCTTTTTTGACATCGAAAGGTTCTGTTAAGTTGTTTCCAACCTTCATCCTGCACAAACGGACGAGTTTGGTAGGGATGCCAAAACTAGACATGGCTCTATACAGCTCGTCCCTGTAGATGCTGTCATATGCGGCCTTGAAATCGATGAAAAGATGGTGGGTGTCAATTTGGTGTTCTTGGGTTTTTTCCAGCATCTGCCGTAATGTGAATATTTGATCGACTGTGGACTTTCCTGGTCTAAAACCACACTGATAAGAACCTATCAGGTTGTTGACGATGGGCTTTAGACGTTTACATAGGTATTACGGCAGAGAAGATTCTGTACGCGATGTTTAGTAGACTGATTCCTCTATAGTTGGTGCAGTTTATTGGGTCTCCTTCGTCGTAGAAGCCCTATAAGGTGTTCACTAAGTAGTTCAACCTTACTGGAACTGTAGACGCCACCGTTGATTCCATCTCGGGAATTCCTCCGCTGCCCTCTCTCGTTTGCTGCCCCAACAACTTTCCACTGGGGTTGGAACCCAATCTCCAGTTGAGGTACTAGACACCACGGGGAGGTAAGAGTAGGAGTTGATAGACAGAGATGGGTTTTGAGCAAAAGCTGTGGACGCTAGTGTTCTCTTGAATGCACATGTCTACCATTTGAACATCAGCAGAAGTCCAGACGCTGAACCCAATTTTCGACGGTTTCCAAGAATAAATCTGCCGATACTGCTGCAATTTCACGTTAGATATTCGTACGAAGTTCATCAATCGTCGCTGGCTTGTTGGTAGAGACCATAGACATGACGTAGCCTCACAGGAAATAGTCTAATGGCGTCAAATCGCACGACCGAGGCGGCCAAGCGACTGCACTATTTCGTAATATAACACGTTCTCAGAACTTGGTTTCCAAAAAATTGATTGTGACATTCGCTGTGTGAGTTTTCGAACCGTCCTCTAGGAACCAAGTCAATATCATTCAATTGGGGACAAACATATTTGGTTATCATTGAACGGTAGCGATCCCCATTCACAGTAACGTGCCGGTCTTGATCATCACGGTAAAAGTACGGCCCAATGACGCCGCCGGCCTATAAACCACACCAAACCGTAAATTGTTCGAGATGCAATGATGACTCATGGAGTACGTGTGGATTGCTGCTTTATTATTAACCTCATATTTTGTTTATTGACGAAGCCATTCAACCAGAAATGAGCCTCATCGCTGAAGATGATTTTTCGATGAAAATCCGAATCATTTACAAGTTGTTGCTCAGCCCAATTCACGAACATACGACGCTTCTGGTGGTCAAACGGCTTCAGTTCTTGCGTCAATTTAATCTTGTAAGGATGTAGGTCAAGATCTTTTCACACAAAATTCAGTCTGAATAACATGTGATAAACATTTAATTTTGAGGATAATGCTCACATTAATTTTTATATGCTTTCAACAACCTTTAAAAAGTGCTGTTTATTGGAGCTGTGGAAAGAAAACAAATGAATAAAGGTCAATTTTCTGAAACTCATCATATTGTACTCTGACAAATATTAATAACGACTTTCATATACATTATCCTTACGTGTGCCACCTAATATTTTATTCACGGGTATTGCCTCCTTCGAGTAATTGAAAATCCTGAAAGAGTAATTCTTGGTATTTGCCATGAAGGCAGTAAGTTCCCAGCATTCTTGAAATTACTCGCAGACAGGAATGATTGAGGGTAAGTCTGCACTAGGCCCTGAATGTGGTAAGGCACTCCATATCGTGCAGTACCGCTAAGGAAGTTGGACTCGAGGATATACTGATGAGCATTTCTAGAAAATTAAGTTTTACGGTTGAAATGTTTATGAGGAGGCATGCAGATGGCACGCATTTTCGATGAGAGAGCCTGATACCAAACCCTATCAATTGCTTTTGAAATACCCAGTACAATTATCTTATCTTATCTTTCTCCAAAACAATGTTAAGATTTTCTCCACTATTCTGTGAGATGAACCAAGAGATCGCTATCCTACCTATTGCTGTGAAAGCCTTACTGCCATTCATTAAGAAGCTTTAGAATTTCGAAATATGTCTTAAGCTGCGTTTACATTACCTTGAAAAGAAGGGACCTAAGTGCAATTGGGGATGGGCTGGACAAATGCTGTTTTCCATCTAATCGGAATGAGACCTGAGAAGTAGGACACATAAAAAAACTTACGTAGTGGTTTTGCCAGCGTAGAAGAGTAACTCTTCAGAACAATGTTTAGATCTCTTAGGACTCTCGCTACGGAACAAAAAAGATTATGGTTCCATAGAATCACCTGGACGCTCAAGGACAGGCATAACGATAACACTCACTGCCAGCGTTGAATTGGCGGCGAACTAAATAACAAAGAGATAAGCTTTCTTTAGAGAGCTAACAAATGGAGTGTCATTGACAACGAGCGTAGAAACAGTGGAAGAGAAAGAGTTCCTCATGTTTTTTACGAATGACTTAACATTTGGGACATTGCAGTATTTTTTTGCCGAAAGTTTTAGTAATTCAAAAATTTGGTCAAATATGGCTTGTTCCTGGCTTGTTTGAACTTTCCGGCTTTCCTCACTCGGGTTGCTTATATAATAACGGAAACTTACTTCTCTAACCCTAATAACCTCTTCACAGCTCGAATCAAACCATGCATTTCCCTTAGGTCTGATACTTTTAACCCTGTTTGAGATTTAAGTTCGTATTCCTAAGGAATTCCTAAGAGAATCTAACTTGTGATCATATTTGGCTGGAGGATACTCCAACCTCTTAGTCTTGATAACAATTGTTAGTATAATGTATACGAAGAAAGAAGAGATTTTTTCAATTCTGGAGACTCCAAAATAATGAACTGTGCACTGCACACCCTATCTGAAAGCATATTATATGTATTGTGGCAATAATTGAGCTAGCTAGTTTTTGTAGTTCTGGACAATGGACATCAAAATCAGAGCCACAAAGTTATATGTAGTTTATTTATGGTAGAGAGATGGACTCCCAACAACTTGATGTAAAAAAAGCTTTCGATATCGATTTCTCGGTAAACCTGGAATAATCTTATTAAAAGAAATTTAGACTTGACCCGTTTGTTGTTAAAATTGTTAAACACCTTTCCAAAACATTAGTTTTTGTGTTTAATTGTAAGGAACCAAACCCTTGCCTACCTTATTTCTTTGAGGTATTTATCAGGTAGTAATACTGTTATAATTGATAAAAAGCTCAAACCAAACCCCCAAGAATAAATTAAAGTATAAATGTCTTTTATGTCCTCTCTCACAATGTCTAATGGGCAGTCCAAGAAAATTTATGATGTAATCATAAACCTTTTTGTGAACTTAAACATCACACTTTCACGGACCATTAAATCTTTCTTCGCGCATAGGTAGGTATAGGTACTTGTTATATTTTTTTTCCAATATGTCTTGTGCATAAGTTCCAACTTCTAACCTCTATGATGGCTTCAAAAAAAAAACTTTTCCACATTAAATAATGTGTTTTGCGGGCGGATAGATTTACTACTTATAGCCCAGGTACATATCAGTTGTGTGTATTTTAAAGGATTCCATTCCATTTATTGCCATAACAATCCTGATAATGTGCGCGTGCACGCGCTACCCATAGTTGCCATCATCATCAGTGGCGTGAAAAAAAAAGTTTTACTTTTTTTCGCTCCGTAATTTATAGGTGTTCATTGTTCAAGTCAGTGAAAATCGCTTCACTATGTTTATACACCAGCACTTAACGACGAAGGTAGTCGGCAAAAGGGGGTAGAGGACGGATTTGTTTTTTTTGTGCTTACTTAATGGATCACAAGTAAACCATATGGGACTGGCTATTATTCAAGTTAACGCGTGTAAGGCCAGGCTGCTACAGTATAGAAAACTGGGAACCCCTAAAAAAGAAACAAAATTATTTTCACAGGTGACTTTCCGCAAAGTGTCAGAGTTTAGAGGTCAAATATAAACAACAAAAAACACTTCTTTTTTTCCTTTTTGGAGTGTTATAGGTATCCAAAATGCTTCACTATTAACACTCGGTGATAACGACTCTATATAGGTATATAAAAGCTGCAAAATATGAAATTTTGTTCAACCAACGATAAATAATCAAAACGCTGTGTCTACAAAGTAAAATTTACACTTTTCCAATCAATTTTTTATGTAAGACCATGATTTTTGTTTTGCCTTCAAAATTTAACCCCTTTGACTGGATAAAATATTGATGGTTGATAGCTCGATTAAGGATACTTCCCCCTGAGTGGATTTCAAAAAACCTTTGAAGCGTAGTTCTTTTAAAAAAAGTTTTCGGTACCATTTGGTTAATGTTTAGGTGCCATCTAAAACAAATTTGCTTATATAAGTTCCCTAACACAAAAATGGCTCATTTGAAAAACATAAAAACATGTTTTTTGAAGTTTAAGAAATACTTCAAATAAATACCCGTGTTGTGTTGGAAAATCTATCCATAGTATAGTAGGATTTTACGCGAATAACAAAAAAATATCCATAGTATGAATAACACCGATAAAAGTTAGAGTAGAATCTTACTATGGATGGGTTTTTGACATTTATACGAGTCTCGAATAGATCTTATGTGATTTCGTTCTCAAATGTTGGTACGATTGATATTGCATTTGTATTTCGATGGCTGTGTTCGTTAAGTAGTTGTGCACTTGGAATCATGTGTGTTTTCCATTGGGGCAAAAAATCAATCTATTACTGTTGATATTATTTAGTTTTGTTAGTGAAAATTGACTAACTGGTCTTATTTTGCAAGAGAAAACAATAGAAAAGATATTTATGTTTTGCTATGTTTCCACCAAAGGTTTACCTCAGTTTAGATTAAATAAATCTTTTTTGGTGTTTCCACCGCACAAGAAGATTTAAAAATGATTAAGTTTGACAGCACTTTCTAAAATGCAAATGGTGTTTCGATGTTTCTTATGAAGTGCAAGTGAGATAGTTTGTTTGTGTTAAACAATGAAAAACTGAATAGTTCAGCACCATATAAGAATATGCTACCTACTCCATGTGCAATTTTTGTTTTTTAATTTGATTTTTTTTGTACACAAACATTCAAATAAACAGACCAACTCCTCAACACAGGTTTTTCTTCACAAATCTCCGTTCCCCGACCGGAATCGAGCGAATCAAGCTCATTTCAACTCGATTCAGGTACATATATAAAGAATTTAGGCGAGCGTCAAGATCGCTTCAACACCACGTGTTAATGTAGTAGTCTACGAACAAACCCCCTTCTTGAAGTTTTTATTTTATGTAAAATTGTTTGGTTAAAACTTTGAAATCGGATTTCACATTACACAGACGTATTTTCTTGATTTTGATAGTGAACTATCAAAAATCAGCTTACACGATTTCACCCCTGGTCTGAATTTCGCTATTTTTTTTGGAATTTTTTGATAAATTATTCTGGCAAATATTCAGTTGTATCAACTTTCAAATATAAAAACCGGACTACTGCGGATCGTTTTGTTGGCAATTTCTCACTTTACTATATATGGAATACGAAAATAACGCACTTAATGTTGTTTCAGGCAATAACATCATGGTTTTATTACTAAAGTACTTTAAAAAAAAAGAGTTAAAACATTTTGTTGACTCACAGTGACGTTTCACTGAATATTTCAAATGAAAAGGTGAAATTCAAACTCAAATTCGACTCCTCGTGTTAACCAGTTTATGAAACGATCCTGATTTTATCAAAGACAATTAGAGAGCACAGTGGGTATGTACCTATTGTATATAACCGTCTCGTAATTTTTGGGTTACGAAAAACCTTCTTCCTTCACCCGTTCAAATCCACTTCTCCTAAGTGTATGAGAGACAAGCTTAGTCCATCCATTAATTTTCTAGTTTGCTGCTAGGGACAGGTTGCTTCCCTCCCAACCGTTTATTCTGTGGCAACCTTCTTCTAAAGGTGTCACGGACATACATAGTTGTCACCGTACGACAAAGCACCTATTATATTCTGGTTTGCTGCCAGGGACACGAAGGCAATTTAGCACTGTTTTAATCCACCGTCCAATTCTTCTAAGTGCACGATGTAGAAGACTTATAGTCCAACCGATTATTCCGGCCACTTTCTAAGAGTGAATCCTACGTGCGTCGTGGCTAGTGCTCCGCTGACCATTTTAAAGAATATGCAATAAATTCTTGGTTGTATTGTTAAGAAAATTAAAGTACATGGAATGCTTTGTTATATTAGTTATAAGAATCTAACGATTACGATTTAAAAAAATAAAGTTGGTTACAAATCGTGGTTTGAAAATTCTAGACCCTAGTTATTTGATTTTTTTGGAAAGAATCCTGGAAACCGTCGAGTCTGAAAATATCTCTACAGTCCGGGACTGACCAGAGCCTCAACCAACATGTGTCTCCAGCCAGCTCAATCCTTAGCTAGCTGTCTCTAGTTCCGCACGGTCACGGTCTTCCTCTACTGCGCCGTATCTCAGGATTGGATTCGAAGATCTTTCGGACTGGAACGCTCTACATGACCCTGCCGTCGTTGTACTTTTATTCTTTTGACCAGATCAGTATCGCTGTACAGCCCGTACAGTTCATTATTGAAACTTCTCCTCCACTCTTTATCTTCTATGCAGATTGGACTGTTGAGTTTTGCACAATTCTTTAAAGACCGATGTTGAGGAAGTATGAAGCATGGCAGTGCATCGCCTTGTCCAAAACCTTTTTGAAATGAAATGCTTCAGTGAGATCTTTTACGACCTTGATAGAACAACGTGCATTCTCCATCGTCATTCTGCACAAACGGAAAATTTAGACAGGTATGCTAAAACTAGACATTGCTCTGTAAAACTATTTCCAAGAGATGCCGTCATACGCGGCTTTAAAATCGATAATGAGATGGTGGACATCGATTTGAAGTTTCTGGGTTTTTTCCAAAATCTGCTGTAATGTAAATATTTGGTCAATGGCGGACTTTCCTGGTCTGAAGCCACACTGGTTAGGACCTATCAGGTTGTTGATGAATGGTTTCAGACATTCACATAATACGAAGGAAAAGATCTTAAGCGCGATGTTCAGGAGACCGATGTCTTTGTAGTTTGCGCAGCTCAAAAGGCTACTTTATTAAGGTTCAACCAAACTATGCTGAGATCCCACTCACCATATTTTGGATAAGAGTTGGTGCATACTCCCTGCCAAGTTATCACCTGTTGCTTTGAATAATTCATATGCGATTCTGCTAGCTACTGTTGTTGGACTTCAGTTTCGATATAGCTTATACTATTTTCAAAGAAAATTTTTGGATACAAGATCAAGTTCATGGGACACAGTTTTGTTTTTTTATTTAAATATGATATGATGAACGTTGGACAAATTACGCCATCTTATTGCATGCAAATGCAAATGTCTTTGCTGTTAAGCTTATTAGTAAATTAGTCACCATGCCTCGATAGCACTTGCCATTCACTGTAGGTGCAGCTTCTTTCTTATCTCGAAAGAAATAACAAATGAAGATGCCACCAGATCTTAAAGCTCAACAAACAGTCAATATTTAACCTGAAATGAAGCAAACTAAATTCAATTCTCCGAACGAAGTGCTTTTTATAAAAATGAATTTCACCAATTTCCTTACATTTATCTGGCACTAAACGATTCATGTTAGGAACGAAACAAACCTTACTGAATAGAAATGTCAACATAGTTTGATATTATCAACTGTCAAATCATAGAAACCAATCATCAAAAATGTTTATGCCGCTAAAAATCATAGTGCCCATTCTTTTAAGAGTTTAATTCAAAGAATAAATTAATTTTGAAATACCCGGATAGTATCCCTTCTACTGTTTTGAAGAAGTGTTTCAGCTTAAGAAATATCTATATGAACGAAAGTTTCTAAGCGACCGTAGCAATGAGTTCACTGGTGATCTCATGATTGGTCTCTCACTGATTAGTGGAACAAATCTTTTTCTTATTTCAAAAATATTTAAAAGAGTTTGGTACCAAGCTCTATTATCGAAAATGCGTGCTTTTGGCATTGATGAATCTCTTCTTCGTTGGATAAGAAAATACCTTTTTAGACGTTAAATAAAAGTTGTTTTGGATGGTTTAAAGCCCGAAATTTATCAAATAAAATCTGGTGTTTCACAGGGCTCCGGTGTGTCTTGGATTCTATTTCTTCTATTCATAAACGATCTCTTATCTGCCAGTTCTAATCCATAACTTTTTATCCATAACTAGTTTAAAGATTCACATCCTTGTCCTTTGGATGTGAAAGTTTAATAGCAGCGTATGAAAAGTTCATTAAATTCAAAACTTTTCAGCATTTTCCTGTATGTAATTATTAAATGTGTAGAATTGAATGCTTCAAAAACTCGTTACTCGTAAAAAGCGTTACCCACCCCTGATGCTGCAATCCATGAATGGCATTTGTTTACAGGAAAAAAAACTTTCAGTACTCGATAGATGTATCACAGATCACCTCCTATGGAATGATCACATATTCGACATTGCTAAAAATGCTGCTGGGTGCTGAGGAGCAAGAAATTTGTCCACCTCTTCTGATAATGTTTTAATTTAAAAATCCTTCATTCCTCCAAAACTTGAATATAACTAGCTTTACGTTTAAATGGTAGTTGCCTCTAAAATAAGTTTAAGACGTTTGGAAAGAATCCAAAAAAGAGCTTTGAATGAAAATGAACATTTACATTGCTTGAACATCGTCGCAATGTTTCATGCCTTTTTTGTTGTTTTTTTTTCGATATTTTTAAAACATGTTCTGTAGAACTAGGTACTTGCTGTTGATTATTTCTTTTTTTAATTGCACATTAAGAATGTAAAATGATTTATCCAACTCTGAATTTCCTTCCCATTTTGATGTTCAAAACCTTAAGACTACCACCGATATCTCCTCTTAAATCATTCCCTATTTTCGCATTGTGTTTAAACTTTAAACATGTTAAAAGTATTAGTAACCCCTTGAGTGCCTGTTAAACTTTTGAAGTCTTTAATTACGAGTATTGTTTGTTTCAGTTTACGTTAGAAAAACTCACATTTTTATTTGCGTTTAGAATAGTTTTTGACTGTGTTACTCAAGTAAAGCAAGAATATCAGACAAAAATTATGGTCCATATTTTAACAAAGTTCAAAATGGCTGATTCTGTTTATGAAAGCTAAAGATTATTATAAGCCCACTCTTTATGTATCTAGTGTCGTTTAATTCACTTAAATGGAAGTGACATGTGGTGATTTCTGTTTCGTTTAGTTTACTCGACGATTTCACCTGATCGACTTTGACACTTGATGAAGTAATACAGATCACTTCACGTCAGTGTAAAATAGCTGAATCTGTTTTTGAGAGTTCTGTGTTCAATTTTTCGTTGGTTTATGATACTTTCCAGAACTAATGGTACCATTCATTCTTAAGTGTTAAAAGACTCTTTCTCATATCACATTATGTGGAAATCTATCTATACATTTTTATGGTCTTGAATTGTTTGCCTTACTACCAAAAATAAATATTACAACATTCGTTAAACGCAAAAACCTCAAAAACCCTTATATTCACAAGTATTGATTTATTTTCATACCTTCTCTTTCAAAGAACAACAACTACTTAAGCCTATCCCTTAATAGCAAGTGTGAACCTTGGTATATACGAGCATAAAAGCTTGATAATATAAGTTCAATTATTTATTGACACTTATGCATGGACTTTAATGGAAAACCAATACGCACCCACTTATGTTAGTTTATGTTTCCATAAATAATATGAACTCAAGTGTAACTCGTCCAGCGTCTGGATGTATGTTTTTTTTGTTTTGTTAGATTTCCAAACCATCTCGATCTCAGCATCACTCGAAGTGAATAATTAATGTTATAGCCCTATACCTTTATTGTGGTACGAGTGGTAACCTTTGAAAACAATCCCTTACGCTTCATTCCCGATTCATTCATTTCACACGGCAAGGCCAGGACCACCCCACCACCCTACTATACCACTATTCGAAGAGTATAACGATTATTTCTTCGTATAATAACGATTGACCGATAATGGTGAAGCATGTACATTGAACACTTAAAGAATGCCTCCAGGAATATCATCCTCATGCCTCATTCCACATACCTGATGAGATGATTACCAGGAAAAGCGGTTGCTTCACCAAGTGATTAACAATTTAGTTTGTTTTTCCAATTCTCGTATAACGCCACGCCCATAAGGACTCTTCATCTTCTTCGACCTTTACCCCCGCACACAGGACAGAACGCACAACCAACGCACAATAAAAGGGAGTAACAGATTTTCTTCATCGTATTCGTTTCGTATCACAGGCGGCAGGCACAAAAGACAGAGAGGAAAAGAATTGTAGGTAATAAAAGGATCAGAGTGATGAATTTGATTGAGGTGTAAAACTCCACCCTGTGGGAAAGTTAATAGACCATGATTGTTCCTATCCATAAGGCTGCATCATTTGCTGCCTTCCACCCATCTTCTGTACCTATATCTACCAACCTACATTTTATATAGATGGATGGATGAATGAATGGATGGATGGAAGGATGTTTCATTGATTTCGTAAGGTGACATTAACCACAAAAACCAAAATGACGACCGTATGTGTGTGTGTGTTTGTGCGTCTTTGTCATCAGAATGAATGAATCCTTGCGACTTATCCTACAAAGTTTTAGCTTATTTTCACGTGACACGTTGCTTTCGGAGGAGCATGGAGGTGGATTGGTGACATAGCATAAGAAGATTTACCTTTACTTTGTCGTCAATCTTAATGTGTTTGACTGATCATACCAGGACACAATTTGAACAAGGATGTGGTATAAATTGTTATGCCAATGGGGAAGGAACAAGGGGCTGAGAGTACCTTGTATTGTATTGTATTGTTTTATTCATTCTTCATGACCCTCTACGTACCGTACATAAAACAAAAGTCTACGTCAATAAATGAGGAAATGTGTCATTGGCTTTTGTTCTTAGATTTCATCGTCCTTTCAGTGCCCACCAGCAGATATCAAAAGAAGGATGATAATTGTTATCGATTTTAATCGTGTACATCTAAAGGAAATAAGAGTTCTTATAGCTCAAGAGTGATGGGTGGTTATAATGTGTGTTCGAGTTCGGGTGCGTCAATTTTATGTGAATTGTTTGTTTTTCGTTTTATTTGGAAAAGCAATTTCCAATTGCATGATATTACCTACTCTTTTATACACTCAACTCATGGATAACTTCTTTTAATAGACTTTCAGGGAAATGACTTTAGATACATCAAGTTATGGTAAATAAAATTGAGGATATGAATTTGTGGTAAAAGATAAAATTTGATAACGAGAGTGCTTATATACTTGCAATGTTTAATTGACTTCATCAAAACAAAGGTAATTATTATTTTGAGATAAGAGTTTATCGCTTTATTAATCACATTTTATCTGGTGAGTTTATTTCATAACTCTCATAATGTTCCTGACGTAAAAAGGAAACACTAAACTCTATTTATAAATTTTATGGAAATACGTATAGGTGTACAAAATGTTGTAAAAATATTTTTCATGATTGCCTTTCCATTGTTTTTATTAAGTTCATTATTTTGATGAATTCGCCTTTAAATTTATCAATTTAATAACTTTTCTTAACTTATCTTTCTTAGTAAAGGGTGTTTTTTTGGCTGTGTTAGAATTTTCGATTGATTTTTGAGAAATTATAACTGTGTTGAATTGTGCAAATTTACTTTCTCCTAGTTTATAGATCAATTTGTCTGAACAATTGTGTTCAGTGATAAAGCTAGTGTTTTGCTTAAAGGGCTTTGTCTTTACCTAAAATTTGCAGTAAATGTAACGAATCATCAAGTTATTATTGTAAATTGTGAACCACACCTTAACGTTAAGTTTTTTTCTGCATTTCATTTGACATTTCTCAATTTTAGACTAAATTTGAACCATGGAAAAGTACTCAAACGAGCAACGCGTTAAAATTATTTAGGCTTATTATGGAAATGGGCGTTTAAATCAAAATGCATATCGTGCACTTTGTGATTTCTTCGGTCAATTAAAACTTCCAAATGTTTGTACAATCAGGAAAATAGTGTACAAATTTGAGCAAACCGGGTCTTTTTTTTTTTTTTTTTTTTTTATAATAAGCAAACACTCAAGGGGATATTACTACCCTTATTATGCAGATGCACAGTGTGAGCAC
This sequence comes from Eupeodes latifasciatus, assembly GCA_920104205.1. Taxonomy (NCBI): domain Eukaryota; kingdom Metazoa; phylum Arthropoda; class Insecta; order Diptera; family Syrphidae; genus Eupeodes; species Eupeodes latifasciatus. The sequence continues at coordinate 376,303,929 of OV049924.1, forward strand.
TAGGAAGAGGAGAGAGGGTTTAAAAGGAGATGTCGGTGCACATTGGTTTTGAATTCCTGAATATTGCAATGACTAGGAAAGACAGAGTGTGGTAAGGCATTCCACATTCGCGTAGTACGGCTAAAGAACGAATCTCTGTATTTGACAGTACGGCCGAAGTTGGGCTCGAGGGTATACTGATGAGCATTCCTAGAAGCGCGAGTATTACGGTTGAACTGTTTAAGGGGAGGAATGCAACTGGCTATTTCACTAGAGCATAAGCCGTTAAAGTAACGGTAAAAAAGAGTCAGACAAGAGACCTTACGACGATGTTCAAGCGTAGTAAATGAACTTATGATGATATTGTCATCTATCAATTTAAATGCTCTACGTTCAATACTATCCAAGAGGCTTAAGTAAGTTGCAGGAGCACCAGCCCAGAGATGGGAGTTATACTCAAGCTTTGGACGTATATAAGTCTTGTAAATAACAGCCAGATCAGAGGGGGAGAAAAACTTCTTGCATCGCCTTAGAAAACCCAAACATCTTGCGGCATTTTTGGCGACATCGCGTATGTGTTCGTTCCAAGAGATGTGGAAACATCTTACTATAGAAAATAGTTCTGCTGTTCACGATAGTGTGGCTAAAGAGCCGTCTACCTCAACTTGTCGTCTTGCCTAACAATTGCACCATTCACAGTCGTCGTTGATGAACATTAAGCATTAAGGCTTGAATTTACACGTTTACAAGGTACAATTTACTGAAGAACTATAGCAACATGACCATTTCAAGCGTGCGTCGCAATGCTTCATGGTCAGAATGGTGGCATGAAATTTTTACCTCATTGTATTCATCAATAAGCAGAATTGACGCATTTGGGTAAATGATAATCCAATCCAAGAGTGATTGTCGAAAATCCGATGCACCCACAAAGAGTGACTGTTTGCTGCGGTTTATGGGATTTCGGCATCATCGGGCCGTACTTTTTTAAAAATGAGTCTGCTGGTCAGGCAGTTAAAGCAATGATGTTCGCTATATGGATGTGGACAATATGTGGTTTCAATAGGACCGTGGCACTTGACACACAGCTAACGTAACAATGGCTCTTTTGGCGCCGAGTGATCGTGTGATTTGAAAGCGTTGGACTTTTTTCTTTCATGTTATTTGAAAGAAAAATTGTACAATGATAAGTTAGCAAGAATTCAAGAGTTTAAGGATGGAATGAGCATAGAACCTCAATTATGCCACAACGTATTTCAAAATTTGGAACATCGGATAAAGTGTGCCGCCGAGGTTGCGGCGACCATTTTGCCGATACTTTGTTAAATACATAATTGAACCATACAATATAAAAAGAAATGAAAAGAGGCTGGGATGCGACCCACACTGATAACTTCCCATCCCGTCTGTCAATTTGTCTTGCTTAAAAGTTTGTCTATATGTATCAAATTTTACCAAATTTGCGTACTATTTTTTGTAGATTTTATTTTTTTTTATGAAAAAACGAACTGTTGGATTTTTATAAAAAAATTATCTACTGAAAAAGAAAACAATATTTTCTGTGAAATAAAATAAGTTTGAAGCCAATATTTTTAATTTTTGAAAAGCTATTTGAGTCAAAAGTAAATTTTTAAAAAGTTTTAGTATTGTTTTTTTTTTGTAAAAAAAAACTGTCAATTCGATTGTTCTCAAAATTTTATCGAATGTTGAAAATAATATTTTTTGAAAGATAAAAGTAGTTTAAAGCCAACATCTCAAAGTTTTGAAAACATATTTGAGTCGAAAATCAATTTTTACCACCTTCTATAAATTTTTTTTTAGGTTTTTATTTTTTGTAAAAAACTGTAAATTCGATTTTTCTCAAAATTTTTCAGAAAGTTGAAAATAATATTTCTTATAAGATAAAATAAGTTTGAAGCCTTAATCTTAAGTTCTTAAAAAGATATTTGAGTCGAAATTCAATTTTTACCAACTTTGAGTAATGTTTTTTTTAGGTTTTTATTTTTTATAAAAAAAACTGTCAATTAGATTTTTCTCAAAATTTTATCATATGTCAAAAAATTATTTTGCGTTGCACAAAATTGCTTGGAGATGAAATCATATTTTAGTCGTAAAATTTTCGAGGCGACAAATTTTTTTTTTCAGTTTTCTTTGATTTATAAAAAAACCGTTAATTGGAATTTTTTCCAAAAATATAATTGTTTTGTATTTCGTTACAATATAAATACAATAAAATTTAATTCAAGTCTCTAGCGTCATTGGTTCATGAGATATTTAGGGTTAACCAAAACCTATTTTTTAAATTGCTATAGTAAAAAAACCACCACCGCAATTTTCTTGAAAGCTCTTTCTGCATCTTTCTGCATTATTATCTGTAAAACAAAATTTATTTGAAGTCGATATCACTTCTGGTTCTTGAGCTATGAACGACGAAAAAAACGTCGCGAACGTACGAACGTAAGTACAGACACACGCACAAACATCTTTCTAAAAATCCTTTGTTTCGACTCTAGGGGCCTTGAAAGGTCGAGAAATGTCAAAATTTTCAATTTGACAAATCGGACCCATTACAATAACTTCCTATGGGAAGTTTAAAATAATTTCCTAGATAAGTTGTGTTTTATTCAAATTAAGCATCGGCCCTTAAAATTTAACCACGCTTTATAAAGAACTTCGAAAATTGTAGTTATAGTTCAGTTTGAATTTTGCTTAATATTTAAAAATAAGTTTTATTAAATTAATAAAAGAATAGTTTTTACGGAACTAAAAATTTAAGTTTGCCTCCGTCTTACGTCGTGATAACTTTTGGACCAATCCGGACCGGCTAATTTTTAACATTATGTTAGCCACTTAGCAATTTTCAAATTGCAGTCCGGTTTGGCAAAACACCTGTATTTTTAGATTAAAAAATATGCCTATAAAATAAGTTTATCTTCAAAAATGTTAACACCATTTAATTTCTCAAAAAAAAAACTTAATATATAGGTTTTTCTTTGAAAAATAATTTAAAAAAAAAAAACAAAACATTTTTTTAAATATTTTTTTATTTACAAAACGTTTTCCTTTTATTTAACTTTAAATAGGAAGTCATTGCAATCGGGCCGATTTGACGAATTGAACATTTTGACATCCCTAGAACCAGTAGCGATATATCCACAAAGGTCTTTTAAGAAAGTGGTATTGACTTCAAAAAGATTTCATTCTGTGCTAAATTTTGATGTAGACGTAACATAACAGTCTTAGTAAAACCTAAGCTGTATTTTTTTATATAAGAAAAAAAAACTTTCAAAAAATGCCTCTAACTTTTTAAAAATTGATTTTGAGTAAAAACCTCGGGAATAAAAACAGATATTGAAATCAAATTTATTTTATCATATGCAAAATATTGTTGCTAAGTTTTATTACATTTCCTAAAAAAGTTCAACTGACAACTTTCTTTACAAAACAACAAAAAACTGATAAGAAATGGTTTTCGACTCAAGTATTAATAGAACAAGGAAAAATATTGATTTCAAATGTTTAAATCTTTCACAAAAAATGTTGTTATTAACATTTTGTTAAGGTTTTAGAAAAATCTAAAGACGGGCACGGATGGGAGGTTAATCGCAGCCTCTCGTTTTAAATAAGTTCTTAGCTGTTTTAACTTACTACCTTATTAATAAAAGAAAACTGTATGGACTAGTCATTATACTCTGTACTTTTTAATGGTTGTGAGTCAAACATATTTAAAGTGAACTCTGGAATCACGCAAGGTAGGCACTTAAGCCCTATTCTCTTTGTTTTATTTATAATCAGTTTACTGTTTGTTTTGGAATATTCTAATGGCATTATTTATGTGGACGATGTTACAATTTTTAAAGCTGTTTCAAGTAGTTGTGATTTTGAAAAATTGCAAAGTGAACTAAACTCGTTTTTTGATTGGTGTGTTCGTTACTATCTGCTTCTTAACTTTGATAAATGTTAAACTATGAGCTTTACGAGAGATCTTTTTGTAATTTCTTTTAATAATTTGTTTGACGAAAGTCTATGTATGTATGTCTATTTTTAAGGCGTTTTTAAGGCATTTCTTTCCATGATTTTTCCACCCCGACCCATAGCTCATTTGTATTTTCGGTTTTGTCTTCCAAACCTTTCCTTTGATATCTACTCAACTCACAGATTCGCTATTAGATTTATGTAGGTCGAAAGACTGAGCAGACCGCTTCATAAAGTCATTGTTCTAACGTCGAAACTATAACTTTGGTTTTTTTTTGTGTGTGTTTGTATTGGAATACCCTTATTTGGGTAGCATCTCACCGTCTGCGTATCGACACATAATGTTTTGTAGCCTTCTACATTTAGGTACTGATCAATGATATTTTAGAGCCATGGATAACACAACAACAACATACAAACTCAATATCTAATAATTAAAAGGCTTACCTATTATATTCTTTGTTGGATTAAGATCTAATCAAAACAATTTTCGAATGATTTGGTTATAAAGCAATTGTTCGATCAGTTCCAGAACCAGAATATACGATTTTCAAGTCTGGGCACCAAATAGCATAGTCATAATTCGAGGCTAGAAATGGTGCAAAATACATTACGTACTACTCAACACATAAATGTACGAAGTAGAGACACAGCACTTTGAGCGACTAGACTATATAAGGTGATAACAATACACGACAAAAGGACATAGGAGAAAGAACAATAGATAGAAACAACACATGACAACAGCACGCGGTAGGTTTCGAGATGGTCCTTCATCTTTTTACTAATCGCGCTCGCTGATGCTTGATATCGGTGATCGATGGAAACCGATGCTATATCAGTGACTAGGCCGTTAAGTAAATAAATTGGGTGGCGCAACAGTCCGTCGAGAACTAGGGCATAGTGACTTACAACTCTGGCAGGGAAGGAGGGACCTACAGTTTTAAGCCGAAACCGAACCGCTAATTTGAGAAAGCACTTTTTATGACAAAAATTGCTCTTGGAGAATTTGTCAATTCCTCGCAAGGAGCAGGACCCGTGAAAAAAACTTTAGGTGGCACATAGGCAGGGATCGAACCCTTGACCTCTTGCATGACAGTCCAACGTACTTTTTTTTTAATTCATTTTTATTACTACATCAATCTGAAACCTATCTTAAAGTCAGACAAAAATTCAAAAAACTAGCCTAATTAACCACAACTTACAACTAACTTACTGGTCCCATACGGACACTCTAAGTTAAACAATAATACCTAATTCTAATGCCTTTCGGCCCTAAGATCTATTTAACTTCAATTCAATTTTATTTATTTTTGTATTCATTAGAAAATTAAAAAAAAACTAATATCAATATCCTTTTTTATTTTTACTTAAAAACTACTTAAAATTAGGTCCTTAAATAAAACTTAAAACTAACTTAAACTACCTATTCTACCTATAAACTACTTAAAACTAGAATAACCACAGCAGCAAATCTAACTATCTAACATTTTTTGTTTTTCATATTTTGTTCATGTTTTTTTTCTTTTTTTTGTATTTTTTTTTGTACTACCATGCCTATTCTACTTAAAACTGAACCCTAAGGCCCCTTTCACACCAAACGAATCCGAATCAATCAGAATCACTCTGAATCAAGTTGAATCTGATTCGTCATCTCCACTCTTTCACACCAGCTGAATCAACCTGAATCATAAATCGCACTATTTTCTTTAACTTTTGAAATTAATAACTCCACGTCCATCTCGTATGGTTGTTGATTCAAGAATCAAGGAATCCGACAGGTTGAATCAAGTGAGACCTCGAATCAAACCTGATTGAACCAGATTCGTCCGGTCTGAAGGCGGGAAAAGAATCCCTTCACATTTAAACGGAGCGCTCGAAGACGAATCTTGGTCAATCAGATTCAACTTGATTCGGAGTGATTCTGATTGATTCGGATTCGTTTGGTGTGAAAGGGCCCTAAGACTATAAAACAAGTATGTAAGCCGGCCAAGGCTTAAAACCCCATCCCGACTACCCACTATCAAGTGCCGATTGAAGCCACCAAAACTCGTTCTCCTGCTTCACCCTATCAGTTCGGTCCCGTTCGGACACAGCCCTACTGAACCGAAGGACCTCTGCTCCGCCTTGTGCCAAGACGTCCCGATTGTACAGGAGTCGCCTATCCACGGTTCGTCGTCTGACTTGGTAGATTAGCGGAACTGCCAATCTATCCTGTATCAGACCGCATCTATCTAAGAAGAGGAATGCTTCTGGTGGAATGCAACCGTTCAAGCGTGCACTCTCAAAATACTCGTCGTTCGGATAGAACGAACCGAAAATTAAATTGTTGGTCGAAGACATAGCTCTTGCAATGTGACCTCGAACGAGTTTTATCACGAAATTGTCAATTCTGTTGATTCGAGTCCCGTTGTATAGGACCTCGTTGGAATAGTATACACGTAAGAAAATTCGGCTGTTCTGTATAAACAGCTATACAGCGTCGTAAACACTGCCGCTCGAACACCCGAAACTTCTCCATCTGGGAAGGGGCAACGTTGAACCACACAGGACAACCATAAAGGATCATCGGTCGTATGAGGGCCATGCAGCAAATTACCTTCACTCTGGGGTCAAGCCGACTGCTGTAAAACAGCCGTTTCGTCAGAGCGAAGGCTCCTCTGGACCTGTTCAGAGCAGCATTTATATGTCTGTCGAAATATAAATACTGATTTAACCAGATACCGAGGTACTTCACTACACTTTTGCTCGCTAATCGGTGACGATGACCATCTTGCGCCAATTCTTGCACGTATCCCTCGTGGCCCTAGCCAACGGAGTCCGGAACAGAATTGTCTCCGACTTCTGGACATTTATTTTCAGTTTCCAGTCGTCGCAATATCGCTGAATCTTGTCGAAATCACGCTGCAAGAGAATTCTAATAACCTCAACCTTTTGGGCCGTTCTGTACGCAATTGGAACGTCGGCGTACGCAATTGTTGTTTTGATTTATTCCATTGGATATCAGAAACGAGTTTAGACGCAGCATGAATTGTGTCATGACCCGCCTTGAACCCGAACTGTTTATCCGGAATTATTTTGTTGTCCGCAGCCCACTTAGTCAAAGCCCTATTGATGATCTTTTCGAAAACTTTGCTGATGCTCGGAAGAAGACTTATCGACCGAAGATTTGACGGGTTGGAGTTGTCCTTTCCCTTTTTCGGGAGAGGATGAACCACAGCGGTCTTCCAATGCACTGGATAATATGCATTATTCAGTGCATTATTGAAGAGTGTGGTGTAAATGTCAATTGCCTCCATCGGTAAATGTCTTAGTACAACGTTGGATATACCATCGACACCTGCTAACTTTTTGTTTTTTATTGAATTGAAGATGAGCTGAAGCTCAACCTTCGTCACTAACAAGGGATTTGGTCCCGTTTGCTATGCGATTATGGCATTTGCCAGGTAATCGTCATTGGACCGCATGAAACCGCGGTTTCCAGATCGCCATTGTGTCATATACACTCCAACGCACTAACCATCATGCCACGGGTACTATTACTTGGACTAGGCCGTTGCCTGGTTAAAAATAGGTTTTCAAGATTATTGAGAATAAATGGGAGGATAAGTTAATCCCTACGATCTTCCGCCTTTACAAACTAAAACTTTTATACGTTTTTAGTTGTGAATTATACTCGTAAGATTTAATGTTTTTGTGTTTCTATTATTCCATGTTTTCGGACTTCTTTCGTATTATAAAGTTACGCTTTTGAAGATGTAATCTTTTCAAATTTAAATTTTCTTAAGAACTTTTTTAAAATTAAACTATTTATTGTTGCTAAATAATTTGAATTAATACCTCGATAATTTGTTGCTTTATGTTTGTCATCCTATGTTTACTATGTTAACCACTTTATTATAATATACGTACGTCCTTAGTTTAATGGTTTATTGGTGAATAATTTGCAGTTAATTAATTGTGATGTGAATTTACTTTTCCAAGGAGCTCCCTCAATTCAATAAAAACTGCCTTGAATGATTCTAAGCCCCAAGGCCCAAGCATTCAGAAAAGCCTTCAAATAGGAAGGTACTCAACCCAAAGAAAATATAAGGAAACAAAAAGCCATATAAAAACAACTGCACGTGGTACCCCGTTAAACTTGCTCTTGTTGGAAACACATTAATTCATATTCAACTGCGTTTGTTCCTTTAATTTTCTACTCTAATGATTCTTTGATTATTTTATTCTGCTTTTCTTTTTTTATTAGACGGAAGTATCCCACAAACACCCGCACTTTACATTTCCGGAGCACGAAGTTCAATATTAAGTTCGGTTCAGTTCCAGTTCGAGTTGAGATCTTTATCCTGTTTCGACGCCGCCGACTACGACGACGATATTCTCAAGGCTTATTATTGCAAAAGTTGCTATAATTTTATTATGTGATATTGTGCTAATGACAGCATGTTTTGTATAATTAATGAATTCAAGTTTTTCCGGCTCTATATATTAATAAAAATGTTTTTTGTTGTTGTTTTGGGGGAAGGCCAATAACCACAACCATCACCCACGACCCAAGACCCGCGACCCGTTAGCCCCTTTGACCGCACCACATCGCACCGCATCGCACATCAGGAAAGCCAAAGCTATAAAAAAATAACACATTGCGTAAAGTTTATGTTAAGATATGGAAAGTTGTGGTGAAAGTTTTTCAAGTTTTTCTTTCTCCCGCCCTACTTACATATTTTTATGTAGGTATTTCTATGTATGTATATAAATGTGTACATATGTGTTTGGTAACAATAAATAGGATAATTTATTATTCATATGGTTTTTTTTCGAGGCACATAGCTTCATATATATATTTTGTATGGAATATAGTTTTGTTTTTTGGTCTATAAGGCCTCCCAGGGAGCGAGCCTATATTTTATTTATTTATTTTTTCATGCCATCGTCTTTTCCATGTAGCATAAAGTTTTTCATTAAACTTTTCTTCAACTTTTGTTTTTCTTTTCATTTTCATTTATTAAGAAGATATTTTCTTCAAACAAAATAACAAAAATAACAACAAATTCAAATTGCTATTGCTATTGGTACTGGTATTGCCAATTTAGAAATAGAAATTGATGGAAACAAAAGAAAGAATTATTTATACACAAGTGAATAGAATAAGTAATGTGAAAATATTTACTAAGTGAAAATTTGTCAGTTCCTGGAAGTAATTTCATCAATTGATATTTTCATTGACAGGCATTACACTTGATTCTTTGAACTTTTGAGAACAATCATACTAAACTTTAGAATAAGTTTGAGAAATTTGTATTTTATCTTCATGTTGTCTGGGATGCGACCCACACTTATAACTTCCAATCCCGTCTGTCGATTTGTCTTGCTTAAAAGTTTGTAGGTTTTCGTGTTGTGTTAAAAAAGTTGTCAGCTGAATCATTCTTAAAAATTTCAAAATTACCAACAATATTTTGCATATTATTTCATTATTTTTAACTTCCCATATGAAGTTATCGTAATGGGTCCGATTTGTCAAATTGAAAATTTTGACATTTCTCGACGTTTCAAGGCCCTTAGAGTCGAAATAAAAGATTTTTAGAAAGATGTCTGTGCGTGCGTGTGTACGTACGTTCGTTCGCCCGTAGAAGTTTTTTTCGTCGTTCATAGCTCAAGAGAGAAGAGATATCGACTTCAATTAAATTTTGTTATACAGATAATAATGCAGAAATGGCTCTCAAGAAAATTGCGTGGGTGGTTTTTTTACCATAGCAGTTTAAAAAAAAGGTGAAAAATTTGGTTAACCCTAAGTATCTCACGAACCAATAACGCTAGAAACTTGAATTAAATTTTATATTACATATTGTAACGTCGTACCAAACAAGTATATTTTTGGAAAAAAATCCAACTAACGGTTTTTTTTTCAAATCAAAAAAAAAAAATGAAAAAAAAATATTTGTCATATCGAAAATTTTACGAATAAAAAATGATTTTATCTCTAAAACAATTTTGTGCAATGAAGGATAACGTTTTCAACATCTGGTAAAATTTTGCGAAAAATCGAATTGACAGTTTTTTTTATAAAAATAACAATCTAAAAAAACATTACTCAAAGTTGGTAAAAATTCAATTTCGACTTAAATATCTTTTCGAAAATTAGAGATTATGGCTTTCAACTTATTTAATCTTCTTAGAAATATTTTTTTCAACATTCGGCAAAATTTTGAGAAAAATCGAATTGACAGTGTTTTTACAAAAAATAAAAACCTAAAACAAAAAATTAATAAAAGGTAGTAAAAATTGATTTTCGACACAAATAACTTTTCAAAAAATTGAGACATATTGTTTTCAACATTTAGTAACATTTTGAGAAAAATCGAATTGACAGTTTTTTTTACAAAAAATTAAAAACCTAAAAAAAAATTAACAAAAGTTGGTAAAAATTGATTTTCGACTTAAATATCTTTTCAAAATTTTGAGATATTGGTTTTAAACTAATTATATCTTATGAGAAAATTTGTTCATTCAGTAAAATTTTGACAAAAATCGAATTGACAATTTTCTTACAAAAAATAAAAACCTAAATAAAAAACAAAAGTTCGTAAAAATTGATTTGGACTCAAATATCTTTTTTAAAATTGAAAATTTTGGCTTCGAACTAATTTTACTCACAGAAAATATAATTTTCGATATTCAGTAATTTTTTTATAAAAATCAAACAGTCAGTTTTTTCATAAAAAAAATTAAAATCTACAAAAAATGGTACGCAAATTTGGTAAAAATTGATGTTCGGTTCTCGATATCTCGTGAACAATAGAAGATATTAACTTCAAATTAATTTCATTCATCCAATTTCTACGTGTTTATATACGAAATACACATTTTTAAGAAATGCTACTAAAATTGGTAAAAATTGGTTTTCGACTAAAAATCTCGTTAACAAAAATAGATCTTGAAATCAAATTATTTCAATATATGCAACATATTGTTGGTAATTTTTATTTTTTTTAAATAATTCTACTGACAACTTTTTTGACACAACACGACAACCTACAAACTTTTTAAAAAGAAAATCGACAGACGGGATGGGAAGTTATCAGTGTGGGTCGCATCTCAGCCTCTTTTTAAATTGCTATATTAAAAAAACCATTCACTCAATTTTTTTGAAAGGCCTTTCTGCATTTTTCTGCATTATTATCTGTATAACAAAATTTATTTGAAGTCCTTGAAACGCCTAGAAATGACTTAATTTTTAATTTGACAAATTGGGCTGATTACAATAACTTCCTATGGGAATTTAAAAAGAATAATGGCACTTAGTTATAATCGTGAAGGTTAAACCTGAGTCTCGTTTAGTGCCAAAACAGCTGGCCTGTTCATGTCGATACATTTACTGGCTTTTGAGATGTGTACGAACGTACGAACGTACGAGTAAGATACGCATACACAAACATCTCTCTTAAAATCTTTGATTTAGATTCTAGGGACCTTGAAACGTTGAAAAAAGTTAAAATTTTCAATTCGACAAATCGAACCGAATTTCCAACTATTTTTATGTGGAAAATGGGTGCCGAAGTGTTTAAAAGCCTTAAAATCATAGAAGACATATAATGAAAATCTAAGTATTTTTAAAGGTGGTAGGTATATTCGACTTATTTACGGGACCTCTTGAAAAACAATGAAAACACTAAATGAGTAACTCGCCAAACCACCCTTCGATTTTGTTCGACTTTTTTCAAAAGCATTTTTCGAATTTAATAAGAAATAACCTACAAGTGACTTCAATCCTGTTTTAAAATCATACAAGTTTTAGGTTTTTAAATTATCTGTTGCTCGTTGATCTATAGAAATGGGAAACGTAGGAAATGAGCCAAGAATGTTCAGTTTGACATTAGCAGGATTCACATGAAAAATACAAATTAACTTTACTCTCTTGCAACGGTTTAAAGTTGATTAATTCAAAAGATATTTTATGAATTCTCGGATTGAAATCTGGCATCCTGTTTAAAAATGTTCATAGCAAGTTCACTTAATATTTACATTGTATAATTTCGACACTAACAAGAAAAAGATTGGCAGCGGCAGCGCAGCAATATTTTAACCTTATCTTTCCTCTAATGTCATTGGTAAGGTTGATGGAATAGAATGGAATTCATATTTCCTCGATAGCAACCCTTTATCCACCCCGACAAGAACGAAAAAAACAAACCCTTATATTCCGAATAATACTTTTCTTCCAAAAACTGTGAAGATGCATTTATATGGATTGACAGGTAGGTAACAGGTTGAGAGAGCGAGTGAATTTAAAGTTAAGTTTCACTCACCTGCACTTAACCGTGAAGTCACGCACGTATAGTTTAATGCATTGCCTCGCATATACTCGACTCGTTTCAAAGTTTTGAGATATGTAGCTTAAGATAGAAGTGGTGTGTTTTATATCGTTTCTTATGGAATTTGAAAGCGTGCGTTGTTAGAACTTTATATCCGTACCTCAACTATGTAGCCGTACTATATGAGAGAATTGGGGTTTCTGATGGTATATTCAGGTGTATAATGAAGGTAACGTTTTACATTGAATCAACTCACCTGGGTTCCATGGATCTACTTTTACGTATCGCACACATAGTAAGCTCTGAAGTAGTTTTTCATGTGAGAAGTCTTGTGCCTTATAGCTGGGAGTTCTCCTCAACCGTTGAACAGAAAAAGGTATACTAAGTATTTCTTACCTTACCTACCTTTATTTTGAAAGAAAAGGTAGGTTATAGTTATGATTTATAACTAGCTACAAAGTTGCAGATTTTTTAAATTTATTTCAGTAAATACCTACCGAAAAAGAAAAGGCTGTATCGAAAATCTTGGTTTGAAAATGATAGCAAAGAAAAGTTAAATTTTCAAAACATAAAATTATACGAAAAGAGAAACCTTATGGAAATAGTTGATGAAATGATGAGCCGGAAGATTATAAAATATTTGAAAATGTTGTTATGATATATGAGTAACAAATTTTATAAGCCCAAATCTTCTTTCGATATCGTTACAGATTACAGTTTTGAAACTTTAAAATAAAATGTTCAAGTATGTATGTATGTATTTCCAAAAAATCAATCAGACATTATATTACGAGTACCTTTAGCTCAGTTGAAGTAACAGGTAAGCCCCGATTTTTTTGAGCCTTGGAACTCAAATTATACGCAATGAATGTCTTACAATAAGAAATTGTAATAATAATAAAATACATACATAAGTGTGGATATATGCAAATTATTATTATGAATTTTATGAGTCTTTACACTGCTGCACGCTTGTGTGCTTTATTATTATATATTTTATTATTATTATATATTATTTATTATTATGGCCCCAACTGCTGCAAAAAATCATCAAAAATTGGGACTCTCGACTGGAATTTATTCCAGCCAGCCACAGCGACCACTTACCCGAAATCATTTTTAAAACATAAACACAACTAAATTCTTGGCCATGACATTAAAATATGTATGTGCATCATTTTGAAGTCATGGCAAGTTGGATTATTGCCGAAATGGGCAGTTAACAGTATAAGACGGGTGGGAGACCCTTAGGAGATTTTAATGCCAAACTAGGAAGAGAAGACATCTTTGGTGGCACAATCGGGAGATACAGTCTGCACGACACCACCTCCGACAACGGATTCAGGCTGATCGATTTCGCTGCGGGGCGAGACGTTCTGGTAGCTAGTACGCAGTTCACACATCTCAATATCCACAAGGGGACATGGAAATCTGCTGATCAATCAACTGTCAACCAGATTGACTACATTGCGTTCGGCGCACGACACTTCTCCAGTATATCCGAACATTCCGAGGGGCCAACATTGACTCGGGCCACTACCTCGTGGTAGCCAAGGTACGGCTACAGATATCCCGGTCCAAGCCAAAACAAGGAAGTACTGTGAGAAGTTTCGACGTTAGACGGCTACAATCGCAAGAGACTGTCATGTCCTTTTCCGATCGAGTCTCTAGTAAACTTTTAAGGAGTCCTATGCTGCCTGCATTAAGCATTGAAAACCAGTGGCAACATTGCCTTGAAGCCATCAGAGATGCCGCCTCTGAAGTGCTAGGTTTCACACGTTCACAACAGCGAAACCCCTAGTTTGACGACGAATGCCGGAAAACGCACGCAGCGAAACAATAGGCATACAAAACGGCGCTGCACAGAAGGACCAGAGCTGCTCGCGAGCTCTACGAGCAGAAAAGGAGAGAAAAACACCGGCTTCTTAGATGGAAAAAAAGAGAGCACGAGAAGCGCGTGATCGAGGAGATAGAGGGATGTCACAACAGGAATGAGGTTCATAGATTTTACCAAAAGGTAAAAAAAAACCTTCCAAGGGTACAAGCCATGAACCGAAGCCTGTAAGGACGATCAGGGGAACATCGTAGTGGAACCGCAGTCTATGTTGAGAATATGGAAAGAACACTTCTCCAAATTATATAACGGCGATGACGAACCGAATTCCGCTGTAAGGGAGATAGAACCACTCAACCAAGGCGACGCAGATCAACAATTCCGCCTACCCGACCTAGACGAAGTGAAGATAGCTATATCTAAACTGAAGTCAAACAAAGCTGCTGGAGCTGACGGCATCGCTGCCGAACTATTTAAAGCAGCAGGCGATGACTTGGTAAGGAGCATGCACCAACTCATAAGCAAAATATGGTCGGAAGAAAGCATGCCCGATGATTGGAATCTCAGCATAGTTTGCCCGATACATAGAAAAGGAGACCCTTTTAATTGCGCCAACTCAACTACAGAGGGATCAGTCTCCTTAACATTGCATATAAGATCCTTTCTGCCATATTATGTGAACGTCTGAAGCCGTTCGTCAACAATCTGATAGGTCCTTATCAGTGTGGCTTCAGACCAGGAAAGTCCACTATCGACCAAATATTCACACTACGGCAGATCTTGGAAAAAACCCAGGAGCTTCAAATCGATACCCACCATCTCTTTATCGATTTTAAAGCCGCGTATGACAGCATTCATAGGGAAGAGCTCTACAGAGCAATGTCTAGTTTTGGCATCCCTGTCAAACGTATCCGTTTGTGCAGAATGACGATGGAGAATGCACGCTGCTCCATCAAGGTCGGAAAAGATCTCACCGATGCATTTGATGCCAAAAAAAGGTTTTAGACAAGGCGATTCACTGTCATGCGACTTCTTCAATATCGTTCTGGAAAGAATTGTGCAAAACTCAAGCGTCAACACTAGAGGCATAATTGAACAACGACGTCTTAGACAAAACGTCACCATGGACAACTTTAACTTCGAGGTAGTTAATGACTTTGTCTACCTAGGCTCCGCTATAAACACACACAACGACACCAGCGCTGAAATCAAACGAAGAATAACTCTATAACTAAAAAAACTGTCAATTCGATTTTTCTCAAAATTTTTTCTAATGTTGAAAACAATATTTTTTATAAGTTAAAATTAGTTAGAAGCCATAATCTCAAATTTTTGAAAAGATATTTAAGTCGAAAATCAATTTTTACCAACTTTTGTTAAATTTTTTTTTCGGTTTTTATTTTTTTGTAAAAAAACTGTCAATTCTATTTTTTTCAAAATTTTACTGAATGTTAAAAACAACATTTTTTGAAAGATAAAAGTAGTTTAAAGCCAATATCTCAAAGTCTTGAAAAGATATTTGAGTCAAAACTCAATTTTTACCAACTTTTTTTTTATTTTTTTTTAGTTTATTATTTTTTGTAAAAAACTGTCAATTCGATTTTTCTCAAAATTTTATCAGATGTCAAAAACATTATTCTTCGTTGCACAATTTTGTGCAACGAAGAATAATGTACAATTTTGTGCAATGCACAATTTTGTGCAACGAAGAATAATGTTTTTGACATCTGATAAAATTTTGAGAAAAATTGAATTGACAGTTTTTTTTTATAAAAAATAAAAACAAAAAAAAAATTAATAAAAGTTAGTAAAAATTGATTTTCGACTGAAATAACTTTTTAAAACTTTGATACATTGGCTTTAAACTAATTTTATCTTTTAAAAAATATTGTTGTGTCGACAGTAATATTTTGAGAAAAACCGAATTGACATTATTTTTACAAAAAATTAAAAACCTAACAAAAAAATAACAAAAGTTGTTAAAAATTGATTTTCTACTAAAATATCTTTTCAAAACTTTGAGATATTGGCTTTTAATAATTTTGTCTTATGAGAAATATTGTTTTCAACATTCAGTAAAATTTTGGGAAAAATCCAATTGAAATTTGTTTACAAAAAATAAAAACCTAAACAAAATTAATAAAAGTTGTTAACACTGGATTTTCGACTCAATTATCTTTTTAAAAATTAATAATATTAGCTTCAAACTAATTTTATCTTATAAGAAATATTGTTTTAAACATTCGGTAAAATTTTGAGAAAAATCTAATTGACAATTTTTTAACAAAAAATAAAAACTTAAAAAACGCATTACGAACTTTTAGTTCGTAAAAATTGATTTTCGACTCAAATATCTTTTCAAAAATTTGATATATAGACTTCAAATTAATTTAATTTTATAAAAAAATATTGTTTTCAACATTCAGTAATTTTTTTTATAAAAATCTAACAGTCAGTTTTTTCATACAAAAAATAGTACGCAAAATTGTTAAAAATTGATGTTCGGTTCTCGATATCTCGTGAATAATAGAAAACATTGACTTCAAATTAATTTCATTTATACAATTTGTATTTGTTTATATAATAAATAAAAACTTTTAAGAAATGCTACTAAAATTGGTAAAAATTCGTTAACGACTAAAAATCTCGTTAACAAAAATAGATTTTGAAATCAAACTATTTCATCATATGCAAAATATTGTTGGTAATTTTGAAATTTTTAAGAATAATTCAACTGACAACTTTTTTAACACAACACGAAAACCTACAAACTTTTAAAAAGACAAATCGACAGACGGGATGGGAAGTTATCAGTGTGGGTCGCATCCCAGCCTTTTTTTTATACTGGAATAGGCAAAGAATATTAAACTCACTTAAATTAACTGGTCACATAAACAAAATCGTCTTAAAATAAAATATCTACAACGAAACTAAAACGTAATTATGAAAAGTATTTAAAATATCATTTCATAAAAAAAATTAAAAAAACAGATTACTGATTTAAAAATCAATGTTTGCATATTTAAAATTTTTTTTTTCGTAAAAGTTATTTGGTCTTTTGAAAAATATTAAGAATAGTGTTTTACGATGATTTATTTTGTATGCCTTTAATTTTTCTGATTTATTGCAAAGGTAAATGATCGTTCAAAAATACAAATTTTTATTTATATCCTAATTTCAATTTATTTCATTATTTTCATAATCCAAAAGTTCTTTAAGTAGTATTTTTTGATATTTTATTGATTGTCTGGGACTCCGGGACTTGCCACTTCAATTATCGAAATTATTTCCAAAATACCTTATTCAAAATAAACTCAAACACCAAAAACACCTCAATATCTCAGTACATCTACAAATGAACTCACCTATACTGAATTATGTACTTCGTTAGGGATGCAAAGATATTCAACAATATACCACCTACAGTATAGCTATACCTACCGCACAGAACAGAACACTGACATAATTGGCTAAGACAAGTCCCTACAATCGGTACTTGAGTATATATGTTATGTTTTAATTACAAAACTCTCACCTAGAGCACGTACTTGAGATTTCCCTTGTTTCTTGACTGCCAATTCTGTCTGCTAAGAGATTCTACGTTACAGATGTATTGGTATACATAATGAGGGTGAGTGCAAATATTTCCTTTTTGCGAGTCCTTTTTTGCAAAGGATAATCAAGTGGAATACACAAACTTAATAATGGGTGATTTTTTTGAGGTTAGGATTTTCATGCATTAGTATTTGACAGATCACGCGGGATTTCAGACATGGTGTCAAAGAGAAAGATGCTCAGTATGCTTTGACATTTCATCATGAACAGACTTACTAACGAGCAACGCTTGCAAATCATTGAATTTTATTACCAAAATCGGTTCGGTGTTCGGTTCGAAATGTGTTTCGCGCTTTACGTCCGATTTATGGTCTACAGCGATGAGGCTCATTTCTGGTTGAATGGCTACGTAAATAAGCAAAATTGCCGCATTTGGAGTGAAGAGCAACCAGAAGCCGTTCAGGAACTGCCCATGCATCCAGAAAAATGCACTGTTTGGTGTGGTTTGTACGCTGGTGGAATCATTGGACCGTATTTTTTCAAAGATGCTGTTGGACGCAACGTTACGGTGAATGGCGATCGCTATCGTTCAATGCTAACAAACTTTTCGTTGCCAAAAATGGAAGAACTGAACTTGGTTGACATGTGGTTTCAACAAAATGGCGCTACATGACACACAGCTCGCGATTCTATGGCCATTTTGAGGGAAAACTTCGGAGAACAATTCATCTCAAGGAATGGACCGGTAAGTTGGCCACCAAGATCATGCGATTTGACGCCTTTAGACTATTTTTTGTGGGGCTACGTCAAGTCTAAAGTCTACACAAATAAGCCAGCAACTATTCCAGCTTTGGAAGACAACATTTCCGAAGAAATTCGGGCTACTCCGGCCGAAATGCTTGAAAAAGTTACCCAAAATTGGACTTTCCGAATGGACCACCTAAGACGCAGCCGCGGCCAACATTTAAATGAAATTATCTTCAAAAAATAAATGTCATGGACCAATCTAACGTTTCAAATAAAGAATCGATGAGATTTTGCAAATTTTATGCGTTTTTTTTTTTAAAAGTTCTCAAGCTCTTAAAAAATCACCCGATATATACAAATTTATATAAGAAAAAGCTGCAAAAATATAAGAAACAAACAGAGACTATGAAATTAATGTATACAATATAGTAGAGATTTATAAATAGACAGAGATACAGAGAAGAAGAAAGAGAGACAGAAGAAGATGAAAAAACTACTTAATATCAACAAAATAAAATCACACATATCCTATACACAAACAGCAGGAAGGATATGCCAGCCATAATACTGCGCTGATGAACGGAACAGAAAGGAAAGGAAAGTAGAAACTACAATATACCAATATTTTGTTATCATCTAAAGTTTAATCCTTCCAATGGCTTTTGGTCCAGAATGAGCTTGACTTTGTTATACATGGCGGAGCTATAGAAGGATTTGTTATGGTAGAACTTTATACCTACCTATATCGAGACTCATAGATAGCGGGTTTAATTTTGATATTAGAGAGATTGAGAGCGTTCCCTGCTTTTCTCGAGATAGCGTAGAAATCTTTTACTTAACTTCCTTCTAGTATATTTTATCTAAAGGTATACATAGAGACACTATTATTATACTGTGTTCATTTCAGAAAACGGATATTCTTAATAAGTGCGAAATATTTTGTAGATACACCATTGTACGGTTATGTTTCATAATATGAATGTGAATGAACGAAGTTTCCGTTGAAAATAAAAGAATTTTAGTATAAAGAGCAAAAGTCATACACAAAGTCATAAGTTATGACTACAATAATATTTAATTATTTTAATACGGGACATCATACAATTACTCCTCGAATTGACTGTAAGACTTTAACTCAATAAAAGCTTTAAGCTGGTAAAAACACACAGAAGTGACTGCTCTGAAGTGTTTGACCAGTCCAAATCTTACTTACTTTCTTAATTACGTCCTCAGATCTTAAAGTTCCTATTCCATGTTCCCTAGTGAGACATAGGGCTTCAACTACTCCTACATCATGTGCGGTTTCCGGCGATATGCTTAAGCTTTCTCCAGCTCTTCCCCAATCTCGACAATTCCTCCTTGACTGTTCTTCTTCACGGGCTTTTTGGGGAATTTGTTGCATCAAGCAACTTAAAAAATGTCAGTTGCACGTTTTTGTGTAATACAAGGTTTAAAACCAAAACAAAATGTTCCTTCCATCTTCTAAGCTGGTCCTCATCCGAGATTAGCAGGGAACCATTTATATCTTTCACCGGATTGATTATCCTATAGAGGGTTTTGCTGTCGCACCTAATTGCGGCTTCTTCTACTTCTTGAGCCAAAGCTAATTTTGCTTATCACATCTTACGCTAAATTGAATCTCTTTCATATATCAAGCGGTTTGTTTCTTTCTTCAACTCGGGCAGCTGCGAAATAAGTTTTTAAATGTCTCCTTTCGTTATTTTTTACCCAAGTCTGCCTTTAAGGCCACGTGTTGTTTCTTAATTGCACACGACCGACTATTTTTTCAGCACCTGATGTTTAAACATTTCTCAAAGCAATCCAATGGTTTTCTAGCCTATAGGGTTCTGTTGTTGAAATTCGATCTTCGAACTGCAGCTGTACGTAAGCTTACGATTGCTACCATAAGTAAGGTGATCACGAACATGCCCAATGTCAGGGCCTCTTTTATTTCTGACGACCAAAAGACTGGTTCCGAAGCGTAGACTTATAGCGAAGTGATCAATTTGGTTGGAAAAACCTTACCCGTCGACACTTAGCTTATTTTGTGGCACGTCTTGTATTCAAATATGGTGCCACCAATCACAAGTCTACAAACCTCTCAACATTGTCGTTGCAACTGCCAACTCCATGCTTTCCCATGACATGTCTAGGCTTTTCTTTGTTATTGCCATTCTTAGCATTCAAGTTTCCCATTACCGTTATGAAATCTCTGCGCAGTGTTTTGTTATTAGCCGACTTGTAGAAGCATTCCAACCATCGTACTTCACTAAGCCCTAAGATTTCCATTTTTTAACATATTATTTCGAAGCAATTTGGCGTCCTAACATTCTAGAAACCAATTTTTATCCGGGTACAATAGCCAAAAGTTGAGAACGTGTGATCATTCCTTATCCGAGGCGTAGCTTCGGTTTTGTAAGCGTATAAATTCAATTACCTCCATAACCTAGTCCAGAGAGAGCTAGGAGCTCTAGCCTCTTGGGCTTTAGATAGATTTCAAAAGAGTACTCTCATTATCTATAATGTAAAAATAAGTCGGGTTGTCCTTCCTGACGCTATAACTCCAGAACGCACGAACCGATTTCCACGGGTTTGCATTCGTTGGAAAGGTTTCGGGCTCCGTGAGGTTTATAGCAGACAAAATTCAGGAACATTTTTAACAGAAAAGAGGTGAACTCCGTTTAGCTTCCCATAGAAAGCTATTGTAAAAATTCCGATTTGTGGAATTGAAAATTTTTAAATTTTTTGACGTTTCAAGGGCCCTATATTCTAAACCAAAGCCTACTTTTGGAAACCTTTTTTAATCAACCATATCTCTAGAAACGTCAGAGATATCGACTTCAGATATTGTTTTAAAGATAATTAGAAAAAAATGCAAAAACGACTTTTAAAAAAATTTAGTGAATGTTTTTTTTATCTTAGAGCAATTTAAGAAAAAAGTGAAAAATTTGGTTGACCCCAAATCCACTTGTATAAAATTCTGTATTACACATTCTGAGCAAATTTGGTATAATTTCGAAAAAATCAGTTATTCTTTTTTTTAAATCAAAAAACTGAAACAGTCACGAAAAATATTTGCCTACATCGGCCGCCGCACAAGACATGCAAAGGCAGCAACAAATGTATTCCCAGAACTTAAGCGAAGAAAGACAAAATATATTAAGAGAAAATTCCAAATTGGCCACAGGTGTTTTCCACTGATGCGCTAGGTGGCATGTACTGTTCATATCCTAGAAATGATGAATGTTTTTATTTGCGACTGCTGTTGGTAAATGTACGAGGACCAAAATCATTTGCGCATTTGAAAACTGTGAATGGCCACCAATGCCAAACATATCGAGAAGCTACTGATTGAAGTAGGAATGATTGCGCCAAATCGATCGATGCACGATGCATTGAACCAAGAATTAAATCGAGAGCTGCAATACAATGTTGATACAATGAACTGTAAAAACAAGTATACGAAACATTAATGCAAGCGGTGGACAATAATACTGGTGGTCTATTCTTCCTGGACGCACCTGGAGGAACATGGAAAAACATTTGTCATTTCATTGATTTTGGCCACTATTCGATCAAGATGTGACATACATAGCTTTGGCGTTAGCATCATCTAGAATTGCGGCAACTGTTCTAGAAGGCGGTCTGACTGCACATTCTGCGCTCATGTTACCACTAAATTTAAACACAATTGATACTCCAACATGCAAAATTTCCCGATCCAGTGCAATGGGAAAATTGTTGATGTAATGCAGGCTCATTGTTAGGAATGAGTGCACAATGGCACATAAGAAATCACTTGAAGCACTTAACTTCACACTGAAGGATATTCGACGAAGTAACAACATCCAACGGAGTTTTCGAACTCTCTGGAGTTACCAGGATTTCTATACCACATAACTTGCAACTCAAAGTTGGTTCAGTTATTATGATATTGCGTAATTTGAAACCACCGGGACTTTGCAACGGTACTCGACTTGCGGTGAAAAGACTTATGCCGAATTTGATTGAGGCAACTATTATTAACGGAAAGTACGCAGGTGAAAATGTATTTATTTCTCGAATACTTATTCCGACTGATCTTCCACTTGACTTCAAACGATTGCAATTTCCGGTTAGCCTTGCGTTCGCAGTGACAATTAACGCTTCGATTCAGTATTTACTTTGGATTCACTTTCATTTTTTACTTAGAGAAGTTCAACTAAATTTCACTTCATTTTTGTAATCGAAATAAATTCATTACTGTTGTTAAATGAAATAAAATGTTTCCTTTTCAAATATAAAACAAAAAAAAATAATTTTTCTTCATCTTTTAATCCCCAAACGAAATGTTACAAAAAACGAAACCATCTGGTGGCGAAACGGAGTTCGCCGAGTTTGCTAGTTTTGACATACATACATATAATAAACTAGATTTTACCCGCCACTTCGTCCGCATTAGATAGTTTTTTTTTGGATAGTAGTATGAAAAAACCTGAGCTGTACTTTTTTGTACGCATGTTTGAATTGTCCCGAGATGGGATGAGTCCATACTAAGTGTGATTGTCATAGGTTAGGTTAGGTTGGGTTAAGTTAATACATTTTAAGAAGAAGATAGATTATTGCAATACATTTTAATATACGACTTTTTTGTTTTTCCTTCCTTGGCCAGAACTTCTAGATTTTGGTGGGTTGAGACTCGTGAGCACGCTACATATAATTGTCCATGGGAAAAACATTTTTTTTCCAAATTTACACCTGCAACTTTCAGCGTTTGCCCCTGAGCTTTATTTATTGTTATTGCAAATGCTGCTTTCAGAGGAAACTGCACTCTTTTAAACTGAAACGGCAAATCAACTTATGAGAAGGGTTGGGAAAGCGTTGTTTTGCCGTAATACCAATTTTATCCAAATATTATTCAAATCTCTGGTGATTTAGGATTGAAAGCGATCAGATTCCCCGGAAAGTAATTTTTCCCATGGGAATGCGTTGTGAAGTCAAAAGTAACTCATGCCCTTTTTTAAGTTTTTTCAAACTATCTCCTTACCAAATTTTATTTAAATCCTTTCAGTAGTTTAGGCGCAAAAGCGATCGGCCCACCTGAATTTTTCCATGGGAATGCGTCATTTTCCCGGGGTAAAAAGTAGCCTATGTCCTTTCTCGGGTATCAAAATATCTCCATACCAAATGTCATGCAAATTGGTTCAGTAGTTTAGGCGTGATTGAGTAACAGACAGACAGAGTTACTTTTGCATTTATAATATTACTAGCGGACCAGACAGACTTTGTCCTGTCATAAAGATTTGTAATGTGAAAGTTTTTTGTTCCTACGTATGTATTTTATAGTCGTGGCTAAAAATTCTCCTAAACAGAACCGTCACCCTGGTGATAGGGCAATCATAATGATTAACAGAGATCAGTTTTATTATCAATGTAGTGCTTTGTGATATACGATGTTCTTCGTTTGATTACTTGGCGCATAGACAAACAAATCTGATGGTTTTCCAACACAGGAACAGGAAACATACAATTGACCATGTGAGAAACATGGGTTTTCTAGATTAATACCACAAACACTTAATGATTGCCCCTGGGACTTGTTTATGGTCATAGCAAAAGCAAGCCGCACTGGAAACTGTAGTCGTTTAAACTCAAATGGCACATCAGTCGGAATCATTGGGATGCGCGGTATAAGAACATCTTCTCCTTTATACTTTCCTTTGAGTATAGTTGCTTCGCTATATCTTATCGCTAACCGTGTAGCGTTGCAAAGACGCGGTTGGTTGATATTTCGCAACATTATAACTATTGATCCAACCTTTAATTGAAGATTTTGAGGTGGCAATCCTGGCAAATCCAGCGAGTTTAAAAATTCCGGTGGATAGTTGACTACATCATCTTGGTTAGTAGCCCAATCAAATGATTTATATATCCTCGAATTGCCTGTAATTTGTTCTTGAATTTTGAAATTTAATTCATTTACATCTATGTTTTTTGCAGCCAATATAGCTCAAACAATCATGGTTTCTGTAATTTTGAAAAACATCGGAAACACCTTCTGAATAAGTTCATCTTTTGATTGCGTTCACTGACAAAAACTTTGAGAAAAGTTAATGCAACCAGTCAACATGTCTATAGGAAATTTGCTATTACCAATGTCAATGAGTTGTTTAGAGAATATGTTTCCAGATTGGTCATTTCGCAACTCGACACGCATATTCTTGCTTAAATGAAGTACTTTGGCATGTTTCCACAAATTGGAGGACTTTAGACATGCATTGATTTCATCAACTGACGTTGATCGCTAATAAAATCATTGCACCACCAAATCTGTTATTATTGCTTCGTAAATCTTTAAAGGTTCTGTCTAAAGCCTCCAAAGAATTTGTATGTGCCATCGCACATTCATCCTTAATAATCAATTTACATTGCTGCAAAACCTTTGCCATTGCAGAGTTCTTCGAAATGTTGCAGGTTGGAGTTTCATTGCTTGGCATATTTAATGGCAATTTTAGTGCTTAATGGGCTGTTCGACCACCTTCAAGCAAAGTTGCTGCGATTCCCGACGAAGCGAGTGCAAGTTCAATTTTAATTTGTGAGCGAATTGTTGCTAATATTCAATTGTTGCTCGATTCAAACTTGCACGATTATTAGTTGAATGTCGCGCTCGCGCTTCACGCGTTTGTGATACCCGAATTCTTTCACGTTCATTTCGGTCGTCACGTTCTTGTACATTACGATTAGATCGGTAACTAGCTTGGTTTGTAGCATTTCGGGTCCTTCTACCTAAATTGCTTCGTCTTATCGGAGGCATATCAAATATAAATTATTTTGTAACTAAACACTAACTAACTAATCACTCTGCACAAAACACGATATAAGAAGTTGTTTCAGTCGTTTATCAGTTGACAAAAGCAAACTCAGTAGTTTAGGTAACAGAAAATCCAAGAAAAACAATACTTGTACACCGGCAAATCGACATCAACACTTTTTTTTTTTTTTTTTTAATTTGACATGACTTAAAGTCAAATCCTTTAAGCTGACTACGTTTTAGTTAGAAAACATTTGTATGGGAAAAAGAAAAGGACTGTTCTTATGGTTTTTCCGGCAATTATTCGAATTTTTTTAGTCGTAAAAACCATCCTTGAACTGCAACGAACATTTTAAAAAAAGAATTGGCCAAATTGGTCCAGGCGTTGTTGAGTTATGCGCTTACCAACACATTTTGCGATTCATTTTTATATATAAGATAGTATAGATTATCCAAATGCATTCCTCCACTCAAGCATTTAAGCCGTTCTTCTAGAATCAGGCTCCTTGTTTCCCATACTATTTCTGAACAATTACATTCAAAGTCACATGGGATCTAATCTTGTAAGTCAAAAGGATGCTTAAACATTTTAAACAATAGTTCATAATTTTTCGCCATATTAACCACTAAGGTGGTTAGAAGGGAGTTTGTCTGTAATATTGGATTTTCCTTTTCGGATAATGTGGCCGTTTTTCTATAATTTCTGCCTTCAACTTGTCAAGTATGATGAGTATGCTTTTATGGTCATTTTTCCTTTTTGAACCTTATCACCTGCGATTTTTATTTTATAACCGGGGTGAAATCAAGAGGTTTTCCATGAACTTTTTATGCCACAGTCGTAGTGCGAGCATTAAAATAAATGAATTGGGTGGCGCAACAGTCCGTTGAGAACTAGGGCCTAGTGACTAACAACTCTCAACCATTCCTGTGTGCGAGTACTGTTGTCAAGGAACGGAGGGGACCTACAGTTTTAAGCCGAATCCGAATGGCTAATTTAAGAAAGCACTTTTCATGACAAGAATTATTCTTGGAGAATTTGTCAATTCCTCGCGAGAGGCAGTACCATTGAAAAAACTTTATATGCCATAGGCATTAGGCAGGGATCGAACCCAAGACCTCTGGCATAACAGTCCAAAGCACTAACCATCATGCCACTGGTACTACGTGCGAGCATTGGTAAACGAAAAAAGTGTTTAAAGAAGCTGTTATAGTGTATATTGAATTTTAATTATTGAATTACGAATATTGCAATGAAAGAGTGTTGTAAAGCATACCACATTCGCATTGTACGGTAACAGAACAATTCTTTGATCCTTATGGTATGACTGAATTGCTGCTCGAGATTATATTGATGAACATTCTGAAAGCTAACACAGTGAATTTTATGCTGAAATGTATCATTTCTTTTTAAATTTATACATTTCATTCAACTTAAATTTTTGTTCATAAAAATAGAAGACCTAATCATACAACATTCTTTGTCCTTCCCCGAGCAACCAGCTTATGATAAAAGTTATCTTATAACAAAAAATATATGTCAAAACTTTTAGTTATTTTTACTTAAACTCAACCTTCATTATTTCGATTTTTACTTCCTTGAAAAACAAAATCATTTCATTTTGTGGGGAAAATATTATTCTACGTAAATGTAATCGGTTTAAATATACGATTTCCTATTTCAAAAGTGTCTTTTATGGACTTAAATGAAAAATCCATTAAGTTAAGCCCCATGGGCCATCACCAGGACCAAAGTTAGGCATTTTCAATTTTTTTCAATTGAATACAGAATGAATACTGATGATTTTATTAATGCATATTATATTGACTTGGAAAAACAATAAAACACACAACAACAAAAAAATGAGAAAAAATCAGAATTTTGGGGAGAAAGACCTTAAATATAACAATAAAAAGTTAAGGGATTATCCGGAATTATGGATTTTCTCATTTTTTTTTACTTTTCATATACATACATACCTATCTTCAACATTTTTTAAACTTTTCTTTGGGCTTTTATGGAGTTTCTATATTTAAGTGTTTATGTTTAATACTTTTGAAAAAACAAAAATATAGTTAAAACATCAGATACCTAACGTATTTTAAATAAAAACGTTTTTTGGTAACACTTAGTTTCTGTTTTAAGAAATTTTGTTGCGATGTTTCAAGTATTGCTTAAGAGTATCCGGATGTTTTCGATATTTGAAACTGACCTTTAAAAAATTCGGATGAACTTGTTCTGGAACTTTATTCTCTAGTGCTCACGACTCCACTGGTTTCACGACCGAATTCCCACTTTGATAATAGAGTACTTAAATCTTTGAAAAATAATCACGTAACTAATAAACATTAATGAATTGATTTCGGTTAAGCAAGAGCTATTAGAATCCTCATTTTCAATTTCTAACATTAACTTCAAACAGCTAACAAACAACCAAGGTCGACATAGACATTACAATCTATGACGAAGATCCTTGCTTTGGAGAGTACGAAATATTCCAACAACGTTGCATCAATGAAGTAGTGAAGAAGTGACAGCAAAAGCGCCCAGCTCTTGAAGAGTTAGCGAACTAGATCCTTCTCCGGAAAACCACCAAAGGCATTAAATAAATCTTCTGATCTAATATGTCACCAGTGACGGCACAATCTTCCAAAGGTGTTTGCAATTATTCGGATACTCCGATAATATTAACATTATAGGAAAATTAAGGCGCCATGTTAGGGGTAAGTTTTTGAACATTGCAACGAAATCGTATAAGATGGGTTAAGAGGTCAATGAGGGCAAGACCAAGTATTGGTTGTTATCAAGGAAGTACTTTGAATCAAGACGGAGGCGTCTTGGACAAAACCTCACCACAGACAACTTAAGCTTAAGGTAGTTAGGGAATTTTTCTACCTTAGCACCGTTATAACATGTGATTTTTGTTTCGGTCAGAATAGATGTAGAGTGGTGAGGAAGATGGAACGAAGAACTGTTTGGGCTGTACAGCGGCACTGATCTGGTCAAAAGAACAAAATTCCAACGACTTACATGGCTAGGTAATGTAGAGCGAATTAACATCAACTATTCAGCCAAGAAAGACGGCACAGTATAGAAAGACAGTGACTTAGGTAGAACACGCATGTGGAGGAGGAAATCAAGCAACTTGGCATGCGAACTGGAGATAGTTAGCTAGAGGCCAAGCTGGCTGGATACGCATATTAGTTAAGGCCTAGGTCCACCTCGGATTGTAGCGTCACATTAAGTAAGAAAGTAAGAATTTTGATATCACTGAGTGTAGCAATTATTGGGGTATAAAATTGTTGAATACAAACTATAAGATATTTTCCTCCATCCTACATGTCCGTGTAGCTCCATTAGCGAAAGCCATAATCGGCAAATATCAATGTGGTTTCAGACTAGACAAGTCAACAACTAATCAGATTTTCATCTTTAGTCAGGCGATGCAAAAATTTAACATGCAAACATACCATCAGTTTATAGACTTCAGAGCTGCTTATTACAGCATAGTGAGGGTAGAACTTTATAAAACCATGAAAGAGTTTATCATCCCAAATAAACTGATAGGACTATGTAGGACGACCATGACCAACGTTTTAAGGCATGCTAAAGGATTTCTGTTCAGACCCATCAACATCTTCAATGGATTCCGACCAGGGGACGTACTGTCCTGCCTTCTCTTTAACCTGGCGTTGTAGAAAGCATTCCGAGACTCTGAAATATCTACCAGAGGGATAATCGTCAACAAGTGCACACAATTACTAACTTACGCAGATGACATTGACATCTTTGGAACAAATTGCACATAACACAAACCTGGGATTGCAAATAAATGTGGAAAAACAAAGTACACGGTGGCTTTTTTTGCAGGAAACGTTGGAAACCCAACAGCAATATCGGAAGGTGATCATGAATTTGAAGTGTTCCAATCATTTAACTATAGTATAGTACCCGATAATTACATAGAAGAAGAAATACTCGGGTTTCTGCTTAAAGCCAACAGAACCTACTATAGCTTATCAAGACTCTTTAAATCCAAAAATCTCACCATAAATTCCAAACTGCTGGTTTATAACACTACGGTCTTTCCAGTATTCACTTATGGGTGCTAAGTCAAAGACTTCATTAGCGTTTGGAAGAAAAGTCTTTCGGAAAACTCGATTTTACATATAATTCTATTCAAAACTCATTTCCGATTTTACTTTCAAATCGTACTACGTATGAAAGTAGAATCGGATGCCGGTTATACCAACTTGTTTTCAAAAAATGTTGTACTTTCCAACGAGTATCGAGTTGTTTGACAGTTTAAAAAAAAAAAAAAAAAAAAAACATACAATTTTAAATTATTACAAAAATGGACACCGTTGCAATTTGGTTTAATTTGCAAGGAAATGAAGAACGGTACGAGCAAATTGAACGCAGAAGAATAAGAGATGATTCCAACATAATGGATCTGAGTGACAAAAAGGTTTGTACATATACATATGTATATATATACGTTAGAATATTTGAACGCATCCTTAATGAAAAATATATACTTTTGTTTTAGTTTTGTTAAGAACTATCTTCTTTCTAAAGACGGGTTTATGTTCTTACTTAACACCATATATCATCCGGCATGACTACTCGCAGAAGACAAAATGCTGTTCCGATTATCATTGAGTTATCAGCAGCATTGAAGTTTTTGGCAACAAGAGGTTACCAAAACCAAATCGGTAGTGACAAGAACGCTGGACTTGCACAGCCCACCATGTCAAAAATACTTGCCGAAGTTTTGACTTCAATCGAAAGAGACATGTGCCTGCTGATGATGAATTTTAAAATGAATGAGGACAAAATTTCAAACTCTATTTTTGGCAAAAATCATGAATTTACGGTGTAAAAGTTTACTTACACTTTTACAAAAAAAAAACTTGGCTCGCAAACACATTTGATGTAGAGTGATTATTTTCAAATCTGCCTTGTTTTGAATTCTACTTTCGAGTTACGTATTTCCTCGTTTATTCGAAAGTTCATAAGAATATTGTTGGCACTACTAGAATTATTCGATTCTCGTTGGTTCGAAAGTAGTCAAATAAATACATAGTACCAATTTTTCGAATTCGAGCAATTTCATTGCAGAATCGAGTTACATAGTAGGGCCCCAGTGTTCCCCATTTGTAAGACCTCGTTTCCATTTGCAAGAAAACTTCTGCAATAAATGTCCGATAGTCTGTCCGACAGTGAATTGCAAGTGGAAACTACCAAGCAAGTTCTATCGCGACAGTACTTTCATAACTTCTTGGGAGTATTTGCAAGTGCAATTAATTGCTAGTTTAAACACTTTTGCATCGACTCGCGACAGTTCTTGCAGCTCATCGAAACAGTTTCGTATATCTCGCGCAAGTGGCTGGTTGACGTCTTTAATTATTCCTCGTGTAGACAATCGTATAAAGCTTGGCATACTTCCGGAACAATTTTTGATATGGTGGATACAAGAATTCTAAATAAATACATAAGGGAATGGTATGAATCACCTGAAAAAATGATTATCAAAGATTCAACCTGCTAAATGCGTACCTATTGTCGTTAAATTATATGTACATACCAGTTGCTAAGAATCGCAGAGTCAACAGGAGTCTTTCCTTTGGTGATATTGACTCACGGAATCGAGTGTCTTGTTTTTTTTTTATAATATGACCCACTTTCAATATCAAAACTTCCAAATCAATTGCGGTCATGCGAGTGAAATTGAAGTATTGCTGAGCATATTCTATATTTAATTCGTTTAATAAATTATAGAAGGCACCAGCTTCCCGTCTTTTCAAAATCCAATCTCGAAACCAAGTTGATCTTTTTTAACTTCCCATAGGAAGTTATTGTAATGGGTCCGATTTGTCAAATTAAAAATTTTGACATTTCTCGACGTTTCAAGGTCCCTAGAGTCGAAATAAAAGATTTTTGGAAAGATGTCTGTGCGTGGGTGTGTGTACGTACGTTCGTACGTCCGTATACGTAAGTACGTTCGCGACGTTTTTTTCGTAGTCCATTACTCAAGAACCAGTAGAGATATCGACTTCAAATAAATTTTGTTATACAGATAATTTGTTTTCGACTAAAAATCTATTTAATAAAACTAGATTTTCAAACTAAACTATTTCTTTATATGAAAAACTAGCAAACCCGGCGAACTCCGTTTTGCCACCAGATGGCTTCGTTTTTTGTAACATTTCGTTTGGGAATTAAAAGATGAAGACAAATTTTTTTTTTGTTTTATATTTGAAAAGGAAAAACTTTATTTCATTTCACAACAGTAATGAATTCATTTCGATTACAAAAATGAAGTGTAATTTAGTTGAACTTCTCTAAGTAAAAAATGAAAGTGAATTCAAAGTAAATACTGAATCGAAGCGTTATACTTGTCCTCAAATTATCCGTTTTATTGAAGTGGTCTTTGGTAAACCAAATTTTTTGTTTTTTGGTCTGACGTTAACACAAACAAAGCGGATGGTTTCCCAACTCGTGAACACGCAACGTATAGCTGCCCATGTGAAAACAATGATTTTCTGAATTTTTCCCGCAAACACTAAGCGATTGGCCTTGCGACTTGTTAATTGTCATTGAGAACGCAAGGCGAACGGAAATTACAATCGTTTGAAGTCAAACGGAAGATCAGTCGGAATCATTGGTATTCGAGGAATACATACATTTTCACCTGCGTACTTTCCGTTAATAATGGTTGCCTCAATCAAATTCGGCATAAGTCTTTTCACCGCAAGTCGAGTACCGTTGCAAAGTCGCGGTGGATTCAAATTACGCAATATCATAATAACTGAACCAATTTTGAGTTGCAAGTTATGTGGTGGAAATCCTGGTAACTCCAGAGCGTTCAAATACTCCGTTGGATAATTTACTACATCATCGCGATTTTTGATTGAATGGTGAAATTCAGTGCGTGTACATCATTATTCTTTGCGGCGAGAATTTCTCGTTGACTTAACCAAGCATAATTCTGATTATTCTCACTAATGTTTGGGAAAACATTTTCAATAAGAGCTAATTGAGAGTCTACAAATCGGAAAAAGTCGTTGGTAAGAGTAATTAATCCAGTTGTCGCATCATCTGGCACTTTTCCATTTCCAACAGCTAACAATTGTTTGGAAAATTGTGCAGCGTTTTGATTATTTTGAAGGTGAACTCTCATATTGGTGGTTAGCGATAATATTTTTACGTTATTCCACAAAAGTGATGCCTTCAGGCAAGCATTCAATTCATCTGCAGGCGTTCCACGGGGAATTACTGGCAACGTCTGCCTGAAATCGCCTGCCAACTATATCATCAAGCCGCCAAAGATGTTGTTACTTCGTCGAAAATCCTTCAGTGTGAAGTTAAGTGCTTCAAGTTATTTCTTATGAGCCATTGTGAACTCATCCCAAACAATGAGCTTGCATTGCATCAATATTATTGATATTGCAAGTTGGAGTATCAATTTTGTTTAAATTGAGTGACAACTTAAGCGCAGAACGTGCAGTACGACCGCCATCTAGAAGAGTTGCCGCAATTCCAGATGATGCTAACGCCAAAGCTATGTCACATCTTGATCGAATAGTGGCCAAAATGAATTAACTGACAAATGTTTTCCCTGTTCCTCCAGGTGCGTCCAGGAAGAATAGACCACCAGTATTATTGTCCACCGCTTGCATTAATGTTTCGTATACCTACTTGTTTTTGCTGTTCATTCAGCAACGGCACATTATTTCGAATGAATTTCTGCAATGCATCAACATTGTATTGTAGCTCTGAATTTAATTCTTGGTTCAATGCATCGTGCATCGATCGATTTGGCGCAATCATTCCTACTTCAATCAGTAGCTTGTTTGCAATAGTCAAGCATTGATCCTTAATCAGAATCATTCCTTCATTGTAGATTTCATACGTTATTTGAAGTCGATATCTCTGACGTTTCTAGAGATATGGTTGACTAGAAAAGGTTCCCAAAAGTAAGCTTTGGTTTAGAATATAGGGCCCTTGAAACGTCAAAAAATTTTAAAATTTTCAATTCCACAAATCGGAACTTTTATAATAGCTTTCTATGGGAAGCTAAACGGAGTTCACCGCTTTTCTGTTGAAATTTTTCCTGAATTTTGTCTGCTATAAACCTCACGGAGCCCGAGACCTTTCCAACGAATGCAAAACCGTGCAAATCGGTTCGTGCGTTCTGGAGTTATAGCGTCGGGAAGGAAAACCCGACTTATTTTTATATAGTAGAAGAATATTGTTGGTAATTTTAAAAATTTTTAAGAATAATTGAAGTAACAACTTTTTTAACCCAACACGAAAACCTACAAACTTTTAAGCAAGACAAATCGAATGACGGGATGGGAAGTTATTAGTGTGGGTCCATCCCAGCCTCTTATTTCTTTTTTAATAATAAAATTATCATCGCAGCTGCTAATCGTTGACGTTTTCTCGCCATGACTTCACAATTTTAAGTAAACAACCAGATTTCTTGCGACATTAATTGCTCTCCTGGTGTAAATAAATCTGCAATAAATTGCGACAGTATGATGCGCGAGCTTCTTGCAAGACATTTATTGCAGAAGAAATTGCAAGAATTCATATGACAATGTAAACGCGACTGCAAGAAACTTCTGCAAGACTTCCGCGAGTTGACTTGCAAATGGAAACGCGGCCTAAGGAAGGAAAATTTCGGAGGAGGTATAAGAATGAGATATAAAAAATATACCGCGAAGCAGATACAGCCACAAAGTTAAATCGTGGTAGATTCTTCTTCGCTCACGAGTGTCCTGTCCAGCCCACCCGGAAAGTCCTCTGCGGTACGATTCATAGTCGAGGAAAAAGGGGGAAAATCATGCATCCACTGGAAGGATGGCTTAGACCGTGATGCCCGAAACCATGGGTGGATATTTCTCCACGGCCCGGACAGGATCCTGGTTGTGGCAGCGATGACGAAGTCGTTGGTCAGGCTAACGAAGTTATAGTAAGTATAAAAGCTTGTTCAAAAAATATTTAAATCGGTTGTTTAGTCCCTTAGAAATTGCATCACCGAAATTCTTTCATCACTAAACACATTTTCTGTCATTTTGTGTAGTTACTTAATTTTTGGTTACTTAATTTTGTTCATGGTTCAAAAAACATATTTTCAACAAAAAAAGTAGTTTGGGAAAATAAAATCCACACTTCAATAATAATCAATTCATCATGAAAACAAATCTATTTGTGTATAAATTTTCTAACAACGCTTGGTAAGAAGAATTAAATTTATTCCAAACGACTTGGCAAACTATATTTCAAAACATCACTATAAACCGTCATCACGTTTGCTAGATACCTTATTTTGTTTCCCATACATTCACACTTTTTAACATTTCTCTACTAAATATATGTATATTTAGTTTCATTGGAGCACAATTTCCTCCTTTCTGTATCTACATATATTCATCTATGGATGAGATAATGTTTTATAATATTTAAGCAAACAAACTTAATCCATCAAATACGTCCGGTAATTCATGAAGTTTCTAAAGTGCACGCAATTATTTTGATATCATAAAATCCCTCAAAGTCTCTCAATCCTTTTGCAACTTATGCGAATATCTATCTATCTACGAGTATCTTTATATCAGCTATCTATATTCTACATGTACCTATAAATCTACATCTACATCGAGATTCTACATACATATATTAAGTAAATAAACTTTAATCGTTGCTGCTTCCCAAAAATATAAATATGAACTCCTGCTTCCCATCATCATGAATCATTTTATTGCACGTTCATCTTCTAAGTCCGGGAAAAAGGTTTTTTGGCTCTGGCTTTGGTGGAACTGGGATGCTGTGGAATGATGGTTGGCATCGTCGTATGGAATATTAACGGGAGAGCGTTCGTTGGGCGCATCCTAATTGTAAATGCGAGATTAATTTCCTCCCAAGTCAACCACCCCCTGATTCGTCCTCGTTCCGCACTTCTATGAATGAAAGGGTAGCAGTGCCTGGCAGCAATGCCAACGTCCTGATGAGCTGATGAGCAAAATCAGGCGATGACTACGACGGACAACGAGCGACGAGCGACGACTACGGATTTTTGGGTTATTATTTTACAATTTTTGATGAAAATAAATTCCACCACCATCCACCATCTACCGTCAGCCATCAGCACAAGCGTCATCATCCATTACTACAAACAAAGCCCGAAAGTCCTCGAAAAAAGGACTGCGATCGTACGTGCAAGTTAAATTTATGAAAATGGCTGATTGTCCGAACCAAAATTCCAGGTCTTCTGCGTTGGCTGATGGCTGTTAGCGGTCGGCCGGCGGCGGCGGCGGTGTCGGGACGTTGTTGAAACGTATGGTATGGGCCATGTTGGGTCCTGAATTGGGTATGATGGCAGGCAGCAGGAGCAGGATAATTATTCATGAACTTCATCGTTGCTCGTCGATTTGTTTTTGGCGCCATAGCCAGGCTAGGCCATTGCTATTTCAGATTCGTCCTATAACTTTACATCTACTTCTACACACTTTACATCAAGGATCTGCGTTTTGTGTAAATCCTTTTTGTTGGTTGGTAAATGAGTTTTTGTTTCCCTTCCTTTTTTTGATGGTTGTGTATTTTTGTTTGAAACTGAACCAAAACCAAGTGGCTTGATGCGGTGCTGTATTTTCAGAGTCTACATGCAGATAAAGTAACAATTTAATTGTGAATGGAGCGGATTATTATTTACATATTTTGTTTTAACTAGCTCCAGATTAACCCTTTTTAAAGTGTCATTCACAACTTATATGCAGATAAGTATGTATATTTTTGTGTCTATGGATTGATAAAAGCAGCATCAGGACTGCTGTCGACTTTTCAAGCATTTTCGTGATGTGTAAGCTGATATATTACTCGTATTTGAAAATTCGAATGAAGTTACTCGTCTGTGGTATGTTCTGTGTTCATATGTGTGAATTTGTTAGTACATGATGTCGATAACTTTAGTATACCTAGATACATATGGCTGAAGGAGATTTTTAAATTAATTACATATATCTAAAGGTAAGCAGATACATAGGTACATACTTCAAGTGTTTTATTTATGAAATTGTTTAATATGGTAGACAATATTTATATGAAGAGTCTTAAGACCAAAATGGAACTAATTAAGGGGGTACTTAAATGCAAGCTGTTCAAATTATTATTTTGAAGCAGATATTAGTTAAGACTTCCGAATATTGAAATTGGTTGGAGATTATGGCACTCACTTTTTCAAAAACTTTGTACTTTTTCAAATGGCTTAGGTTACAAATAAGGAAAATTGAAATATTTCTTTAAGCACTATCAAAGAATAAAACAAACTATAATTTCTTGAAATAACCCTTATTATAACGTTGTTTAACCATTTTTTCCAGTTGAAAGTCTGAAATTTACGAAAATCGATCTCTTAACATATCGTATTCGAGAAAAATCCAAAAAATCTGAAATTTTGACCTTTGAGCCCGAAAAACTTTCAAAGCTCGCATGGGATTGATGGGGACCACTATTTTTGTGTCTAAATTGACCGGACTATATACATGAAAGGGCCTAGAAGGACCTTTATAATAAATTATAATCAAAAGGGCTGTTAAAAATGTCTAGGTCGTATTCCAATCACAACGACTTGATTCTAGAAAAGCTACGATGAGAATGCCCCAATTCTCATCGTTTCACTTTTCACTAGACGAAAATTATTTATTGTTTTTGTTTCGTTTTCAAACAATCCTTAACGACGTTTTCAAAGCTTATCGATCTCCTAATAACAAATTAACAAAGTTTAAATTTGTAAATATCTTTATCTATCACGGCCATCCTGCAATATGCAGCGCTCTCGATGCATTTTATAAGTTTTGGTTCTTACACACAAATCCTATTATTTCAAATTTATAAGTTAAAATTTATTTTGAATTCGATTTAATATATCAAAAAGTTATATTGAATCAACATTAAGGATAATATGTAATTTTTAACATCAAAAATAATAAACATTTAACAATTAAAAGAAAATGGAACAAAAAAAGTAACAATTATAATTTTTTTCACCAATTTAAATCAATAAATTAAATTGAATACAGGCATAATCATCACAAATATTCGCATTCCCAGTTTGTTTTTAAATCGTTGCAGGATCTTAATAAACCAAGCTTGTTATTACGCAATAACAACATTTCATCTTTATTAACAAAATAAAGAAAGCAGAAACAAGATTTAATGCAAAAGCTTGAACAACAACTTTAAACTTGTCTATTGTACCAACAACTTCAAACGTTACAATAGCTCAGAGGCAATCTTAAGCTTGTCTATTATACCAACAACTTCAAAAGTTACAACAGCTCAGAGGCAATCTTAAGCTTGTCTATTGTACCAACAACTTCAAAAGTTACAATAGCTCAGAGGCAATCTTAAGCTTGCCTATTGTACCAACAACTTCAATAGCTCAGAGGCAATCTTAAGCTTGTCTATTGTACCAACAACTTCAAAAGTGTTTTTTCAAAAATAAACCAATTAAAACCATTATTACTTACAATAGCTCAGAGACAATCTTAAGCTTGTCCATTGTAGCAACAACTTCAAAAGAGGTTTTTCAAAAAATAACCAATTAAACTTTAAATCCTTACAATAGCTCAGAGGCAATCTTAAGCTTGTCTATTGCATAATTTAAACAAAAACTTTCAAACGAAACATATTATAACTCAAACAGATCACCATTTTCTCAATTTGGCATTTAAATAAAATTATCTTTAAATCTAGTGATCAACATCATCTTATACCGGTCAAAAGTTAATATTCCTATCACTTCAAATACTCCTTGGTATTTAACATCTAGCTTGGACTTCCGAATCTGATTGCTTTTATAAACAACTTTCGTTCCTATTTCTAGCCGTGTTGGCTTAGTTTTCTTTCGATCAAATCTAACCTTCATTTTAGTTGGATTTTCTTTAATACTTTTATGGGCTAATTCTCTAATCGAAATAATATCATCATACTCTGGTAAATAAATAATATCATCATACTCTGGTTCCAAATTTAACTGAGAAAATAAAATCCCAGCTTGTGGTGTTCTGCCATTTATTCCTGTTAGTATTTTTAAAGGTGATAATTTTGTTGTCTTATTAATTGTTGTGTTCAACGTCAGTTGTATTCGACTAAGGTAAGTTGTCCATTCTATATTTATATCAAAATTAGTTCTTAAAAGATTTGCAACCGTGTCAACATATCGTTCTTCATATTTGCTCTGCTTATTCCTGGAGCAATCATATGGTGTTCAATTCCATATGATAAACACATTTTCTTAAAGTCATCACTTGTAAAATTTTTCCTTTGTCACTGATAATTTTTAGAGGCACTCCAAATAAAGCTATAAAATCTTTAATACATGGTATTGTTTGTGATGCTTGCAACGTTTGCAATAGACGTAGAGCTATAAATTTGGTAAATGCATCAATGATAATAAGTACATAACGATCAACTCCTTCAGATTTTGGAGCAAAAGGACCCATACAAATACACAAATTACACATGATTCTATAAATTTTCTGGCATCCCTTGCAATCGACGGCATCCAAAAATGTTCTCTCATTTTCAAAATACTTTTTTTCCCAACCTATAGGGCAATTACCTTCATAATATTTTTTAATAAAAGACAATCGACATTTTTGAGGAACGTATAACTTATCGCTACTTTTATCTTTTCGGTATAAAAGCCCTCCGACTATAGTGTACTTTGAAATAACTTCAGTATCTTTTTCTCTTACTTGATTCATTATATCGATTGTCATAGAATCTGTTTGTTGTTCTACATGCAACCAGTTATCTGTCAAACTTGAAAGTCTGTAACATGTTTTAGTGGGTGGATTTCTACTTAGATAATCGACATGTTGAACCATTATCCCCCGCGATAAACTATATCAAATTCAAAATCTTGTAGATAAATCCACGATCGTGCAATTCTTGCAATTTTACTTTTTATTTCATTCCTTAAGGCGTGATCAATTGCTCGCTGAAAAACTGAGCATTTGCTAATCCAAAAGGCATTCTTAAGAATTCGAAATGCCCTTCAGGATTCACAAATGCCGTTTTTTAAATTGAATCTTCAGCTATAGGAATCTGATAAAATCCCTATGCCATGTCCAAAGACAAAAATATTTATTCCCAGCTAATTGGTCTAAATGATCATCTATTCTTGGCAATGGATAACTGTCTTTAATTGTTATTTTATAATGCACGAAAATCGACACACATCCAATGTTTACCATTCTTTTTTGAAACCAATATAACAGGGCTAGCAAAAGCCGAGTAACTATCTCTTATAATATAAAAAAGAGAGGAGATAATAGAAAGAACCTGAATAAAACAACAACAATTACTTGTGTGTACTTAGAAAAATGCTAATCGGTTCAGTATAGTTCGATAGAACGAAAAAACCTGTAATTGGCTTACAACTTTCATGTGGGTGCGGTGGCGTAGTGCGTAGTGCACTAGCTCCTCACACGCTAGGTCGCTTGTTCAAGCCTAGCTCGGGCAAAAGTTCTTCAAAAAATTAAATTGAACATAAAGCGATTAAGCACCACTAAAGGAGTCTGATGATCGGGTTGGCCCCCGTGAAATAGCTATAACTCCAGCCTATGAACTTGGTGGTAGCACACACAAGTTGTTGTTGTTTCATTCTAAATTTTCTATCTCTTATAATATTATGTTTTTTTTTTCAAATACGAAATTATGTCCGATAATATTTTTTTTTCTGATATTGCCATTTTATATGGACGACAATTTACCACTGTATCCTTCATTAAGGCAACCTGTTCTAACTTTTTTTCTCCGGAAAGTAACTTTTTTTCTCCGGAAAATATTTACTTAAAATTTTGTTCAAACTTTCACTTTCATTAAATGATAACTTAGCCAAAGTGGATGAATCTATTTTTGAGTGGCAATTCACGATGTTTTTTTTTCTTAAAGCTGATCGTTTAGAATCAGCTACTATTTCTAAAGAACTATCCTTGAGTACTTCTCTTCCAATAATTAAGTCAACATCTAAATTTTCTTTTTCAACAACGTAATACGTCACCTCAAATCGAATGTCTTTGAACTCTACAAGCAATGTCAACTTTTTTGAAAAATGAATAGAATTTTGACTTATTCCTTGGACGGATTGGCTACATGGTTACATACATTTTTCATATTTAAAAGCGATTCTCTCATTTATAAGAGAACAATCCGAACCAGTATCAAAAAGACAACCATAATGTTCATTATTTATTACTACATCCGAGTAATTTGATTGACATAATTTGTTGCACGCATTAACTTTCATTCTATCCAAACGTTGCTTAGCCCAACATGAATTCTCAACATGACCAGATTTCTTACAAAAATTGCAAAGGTTTTCATTTTTATTTGTAACTTCTTTTAATTTAGTATTTGTTGTTATAATATTCGGATAATTAGTCAATGTGGCCTAGTTTACCGCAAGCAAAACTTTTTTTCAATTTTAAAACATTTACTTGTAGATGCGTAAGAATCTGCAGATCGTTTGAGTGACTCATGTGAAAATTGATTTTTAGGTTTTTGAAAACTAGACGAATTTAAAGCTTCAATACGCCTTGGAGAATTGCTTATTGAGGATAAATGATCAATAAGGCTCTGAACATTGTTTGGCATAACAAAAGTTAACGAATTTCTCAAACTTAAATCAGTTATACAACCAATAACAATTTGAACTATCATATCTTCAGGAATTTCAAATGGTAACTGGTGAATTTTAGCAATTTTTTCCATGATAAAATCGTTGTATCAAATGGATTCACAACTTTCAAAATTCGCCACCATCTTCAAAACTGCGACAACATTCATACCACTTGCAAAGGTATGGATCAACGACGAACGTAAATCTACCCATTGATAATGCTGAAACCCATATTTTTCAAACTAGGTTTCAGCTCTTCCCAATAATGCAGATTGAATTCGTGGAATAATATCAAAATCTTCTAAACTGTCTCGTTTAAATCCTTATCATCACACCATTTTTTAATATCTACACGTGAACGATCAGGGTCGAAGACAGGAAACCCAGTTATTATTTTTTGTCTATCATTATCTTTAACCAATCTCCTACTGCTTTTAAATTGATTAAATTTTGCTGATCGTTCTGAACAGCAACTGCCTCAACAGCATTCTCCCGACTTTTATTAATGTCTGTATTTATTTAATTTTATTTCTTTTTAAAAACAGAAGTGGACAGGACTGAACTGGACAAATAAAAATATAAGAAAAAAATAAAAAAAATTACTTATCTTTTCCATCTTGACAAAAAAAACTTCTTTTTCTTTTTTCATTTTAAAACTCCAAATACCTGGGCTTTTCTTCCAATTATTTCTTTAGAAATATCTCGAACTTTTTCCTCAGCAACAATCCTGTCTTGAATTTTCTTTGAGACCCCAATAATCAAAATTCTTGATTATACGCTGGCTTAGGATGTATCCCACTTCTGATGAAAGGGCCTAGAAGGACCTTTATAATAAATTATAATCAAAAGGGCTGTTAAAAATGTCTAGGTCATATTCCAATCACAACGACTTGATTCTAGAAAAGCTACGATGAGAATGCCCCAATTCTCATCTTTTCACTTTTCACTAGACGAAAATTATTTATTGTTTTTGTTTCGTTTTCAAACAATCCTTAACGACGTTTTCAAAGCTTATCGATCTCCTAATAACAAATTTACAAAGTTTAAATTTGTAAATATCTTTATCTATCATACATACATACAAAATAAATCATCTTAAAACTATTTTTATATATATAATAATATA
The DNA here is from genome assembly GCA_920104205.1 of Eupeodes latifasciatus. NCBI lineage: Eukaryota > Metazoa > Arthropoda > Insecta > Diptera > Syrphidae > Eupeodes > Eupeodes latifasciatus. The sequence goes on from OV049924.1 coordinate 376,345,939, forward strand.
TAATAATTTTTAGAACCAAACATTTTTAAATATGCAAACATTGACTTTTAAATCAGTAATCTTTTTTTTAAATTGTTTATGAAATGATATTTGAAATATTTTTCATATACGCTTTTGTTTTTAATAGTTTTATGTTATTTATTAAATTTTTCTTGAAAATCGTTACCGCGGATTTTTTTAATTGGCTTTTTATGTGTAAAATTTTCTAGAAATATTTTTGGTTAGCAATTATTTGCTGCTTATAAATAAAGGTTATACATTTGAATTCATTAAAAATTGTTGTCCCGTTTTTGAAATTATTGAATTTTAAAATAACAACTTATTTAGACAATACTAGAGTTAAAAAAAAATTAATAACAAAATAACGGGTCTTTGGATGGTTACTCTTCGTAGCAATACAAAAATATATTTTTTATATTGAAAGAAGCCAAGTTAATACAAAAATTTAAAAAATCTATCGTATCGCTTTCAAGAATGTTCTAATTTTGTTTTCTGACCAAAGAAAAATTAAAAAAAATTACAAAAAGAGGGTCTTGCATGCATCTTACACCAATAACTTCCCATTTCGGCAATAAGCCAACTTGTCATGACTTCAAAATGATACATATATTTTAATGTTAAGGCCAAGAATTTATTATGATTTTGGGTAAGTGGCCGCTGTGGCTGGTTCGAATAAATTCGAGAGTCCCAATTTTTGATGATTTTTTGCAGCAGTTGGGGCCATATATCAGCAATAACGCACCGAATATTCTCTTCCAAGGCTTGTTTAGTTTCAAGCTTATCTGCGTATAAAAGAGAATTCACATAGTCCCACACAAGCGTGCAGCGGTGTAAAGACTCATGATGTTAGAAGCCACGCCATATGCCCACGACCATGAGATAATCTGATCACAAAAAGTTTCCTTCAATAAATTATTATTGATCGAACCCAAACATTACTTTGGAAATAAATTTGAAATCTATTTATTACACTGAGCCAAAAAACAACGTAAAATCAATGGAAACCACTTTGAATCAATGTAAAATCACAACATTTATAGCCTAAAGCCGAAAATGATTGAATCAAAGCAGTTCGACTTTGATTTCCGATTGTTGTGAAATCGTAGTAAAATCTATTGAGTTCTACTTTGAATCAAAGTTAAAATCACAATGTTTTTAGCCTAATGCCGAAATACATTGAATCAATGTTATTTCAACTTTAATTTGAGTGGCTACGTAACCGATTAACGTTTACGTTATTCCTTACGTTTCAACTCAGAATCAAGTATAAACGTATTTGAATTAAATACATTGTCACTTAAATCAAATATGTTGCCATATTGAATCAAATATGTCGCCACATTGAATCAAATATGTCGCCACATTGAATCAAATATGACACAATTTTAAATCAAATACTTCGCCACTTTGAATCAAATTCGTCTCAACTTTGAATCAAATATGTCGCCATTTTGAATCAAATATGTCCCCACTTTGAATCAAATATGTCGCCATATTGAATCAAATGTGTCGCCACTTTGAATTAAATGTGTCGCCACTTTGAATCAAATACATCGCCACTTTAATCCAAATGTGTCGCCAGTTTGAATTAAATACGTCTCGACTTTGAATCAAATATGTCGCCACTTTGAATCAAATATGTCGCCACATTGAATCAAATGTGTCGCCACTTTAAATCAAATATATCGCCACATTGAATCAAATGTGTTGTCACCTTGAATTAAATGTGTCGCCACTTTGAATCAAATATGTGGCCACATTGAATCAAATGTTTCGCCACTTTGAGTTAAATACGTCGCCACATTGAATCAAATATGGCGCCAGTTTGAATCAAATACGTCTCAACTTTGAATCAAATACGTCGACACTTTGAATCAAATGTGTCGCCACATTGAATCAAAAATGTCAATACTTTGAATCAAATATGCCGCCACATTGAATCAAATATGACGCCACATTGAATCAAATATGACGCCACATTGAATCAAATATGACGCCACATTGAATCAAATATGAGGCCACATTGAATCAAATATGACGCCACATTGAATCAAATATGTCACCACTTTGAATCAAATATGAAGCCAATTTCAATTAAATACTTAAAAACGTCAAATTTAATGTATTTCGTATTACTTTTCAATATAATTTCCTTTTAATTTAGAATTCAATTGTAAAGTAATACGAAAAATATTAAATTTGGTGTTTTAAAAGCATTAGGTATTCCTGTAAATGAAAATAGAAATATCACAGATTAAATTGAAATTATGTAAATTAAAAACATAATACATTTTCTTATGTTTTCCGGATTAATTTTAGCATTTTTCTGTGAAATAATTGTTATTTAAATTAAATATACTTAGTTTAAATTAAAAAATGATTGAAAAATGTATTGTGTTTTTATTTAACATGGTAAGATTACCTGAGATTAGCCGTATTTAACCTTTTCTGAAAATTAAAAAAAGAACAAACACCCATTGCTGAAAATTGGAAAAAGGACAAGCAACCTTTAGCAAAAATTTAAGTAAGTTAATGCAAACTTTACTTAAAGCTTTTAAGAAAAGATACAGATTGTGATCTTATTGTTAGATTCGTATTTATTTATTTCATAATTCTTACAAGAATAATTCTAACACGTATTGTTTTGATAACATTATTTTTTTATTCAATTAAAAGTTTGCAGAAGGCTTATTTATTGCTTACATTTGTTACAAATATTTATTTCTGAGAAAAGTAAGTTCCCAATTTGTTTCCAACTTCGTAGGCTTGAAAGTGTCTGTTAAACATTTTAATCTTTATTTCGGAACAAAGTGTTAACAAATTATTGTTTTCAAACAACAAATTAATAATTTTTTTATATCTTATAGAAAGAATCAGCAACAGCTAAGTAATTATTATTTTTGTACAGTATACCCTCATACGTCACACAACCTGCAAATCTGACTTTGTCTAAAATGATACCGGAAAAAACTAATTCGGACTAATATTCCTTACTTAACAAATCATCGCTTTTAAAAATACTTTCATCAAAGGGAGGTTTAATCCCTAACTTATTTTTAGTTAAAAAATAGGAAAATCGCAGTGATGCCTCAATGGCAAGTGAATGGGGTGCATTCGATCTAGATGTAATATTATTAAGGTAAGCTTTATCCTCCTTATGTTTAGCTCCAAACCGCATTACATTAGTTGTGTGATATAAAAAAATCCACTTCACAAATTTTAAATAAACTTTTAATTTTATCAAACTGTAAGGAATATGGCCATGAAAGTTTTGAAATAGCTAAGAAAAAGAGAGTAAATAATTCGAAAAGTTTAAGGAAAGAATAGTAAAATAGAGTGAAGAGTGATTATATAAAGGATAAATATAATCCCTGTATAACATCTTTCGATCATAAAACTATTTTATTGACATTTGACGTATGACGTATGGGGGTATCTAGACATTTTGGAAGATCAATAATAAGTTTAGCGACAGATATTAACAATTAAATCTTAAAACTGTAATCTACAGGATATAAAAGAAATATCTTGCACATTTTTGCAACACATGTTTTGAATCAATTATGTCAGATTTTTAAAAAAGTTTATCAAAGATGTTACATTGCTTGATTTAAAATCAAATTTGCTTTCAATATTGAAAAAATATTTTTGGATAAACAACCAACACGACTGGCAAGCTAAAGGATATTTTAAAGATAGGACTTAGAAAGTTTTGAAGCACAGGTCGAGTGCTTCTATAAAACTATCAAACTTAAACAATGTTTTGTCTAAATAAACATAATATTCATGAATATTGTAGTCATCTTGACCAACGCATAAAATAAATGGCTGAATAGTTAAACCTATGTTATAATATTTGTTTACCATTTCGCTTATATTTTCCTCATATGATTGAATTGATGGAATCCTCAGTGCAAAACTCTCCTGCGCATCCGCAATTGAGACTTTCCTTTTGTTGCTTCCGTTCCTATCTTTGAATCTTGAAGACTCTGGTAAGACCGAGTTGAGCAGGATGGCCAGAACAAAGTCCTCAGAATCTGTAAAAAATCTTATTATAATCTAATCTTAATATTTTTATTTTCCTAAAGCATTACCAAATCATAAATGAAATGATAGACAACTATGATATTTTTCTTTTTAGGAAACAATGTCTTAAAGTTTGTTAAGGATTAATATTAGTTTTTTTATTAAAAATGTTTATTAATAACAATTTTAAAATTCTATAGGTACACGCACAAACTTATTAGTAAAATTAATTTTGTTTTAATTCTCAAAAAAATAAGTGTGAAAACTTTCACACTTAAAACAAACCTTCTAGTGTGTTGGAAGAGCTCGTATTAGAATTAAGTAAACGCAACTGCTTCTTGCAATTTGGGTTGTGGATGTTAGCTTCGTAATATCTTTTAATAATTATTTTGAAATGTTCCCAATTGCTCAGTAACAGGTGCTGTTTTCCAGGGTACATTATTTCAAAATCAATTTCAATCTTAAAAGAAAATAAAAATAATCAAAACTGGAGAAAAAGAAACTTTTGTGTTTTATTTACATATTTCGTTGATAAAAATGGTAATGATATACATATGTAATTATAAATTAAAATATTACCAGTTGTGGGGCTCTAGCATCTGCATATTTTGGCCAAGATTTTAAGAAAGAAGAGTGATTAGATGTAGTGGAAAGCTCTTGTTGACGAAGTGAATAAGATTTTTTCCATTTATCACACACGGAAGTCCAGTCAGAGCTATCACGACTTAAGGCTGTTTTCAAAGCTAACGATATGGAATCATCAACTTCGTCTGCTTGCGATGATGAATAATCTATGAGTTTCCCGTTTTCTTCAATGGAGGGCCTTGAACGCTTTGACCGCGAATTTCCAAATCTATTATATAATTTACCACCAGGGTTTTTTTTTTCCTTTTCGGGGAATGAAATAGTAATCCTAAAATAAGAACATTAAGCTCTAATTTATTACAATTTAATGTAGTGATATCGTTAAATAGTACTAAGTGGAGTAGTTAAAATATTTTATTCTCATAAGTTCTTGTCAGAAAGTTTTACGAAAATCGCTATAGCTTCGTTCCTAAGTAAGAATATACATATTTAAAATTTTTAAATGCAAATTTTACTACAGAAAAAATGAAAATCACATTTGGTTATCATCAAATAGGTACCACTAAATAATATATACCTATAAAATTTTTTTGAAAAATATTTGGTTTATTTTAATTTTTTTATATTAAAAGGTTAACTGCGCAAAGTTGTTTATTATTTGATTTTCTCTAGGTTTTATCAGCAATGTGACATTTTTCACACTTTGGTGTGTTCTATTTCTTTTTTGCAATACTACCTACATATGTAACTAAAGTTAACATTCTTCATCTTTTTATTTATAAAGTTACTTTGAATAGTGATACACCCTAGATCACAGAGATGAATTGAGAAATTTGTTTCCTAATATTTATATACCAGTATCCTAATATTTTCCTCTTAGTTTACAATTGAAGTATTTCTCTTCTTTAAACTACTTATCTTTCGATAATAACAAATATTTAGATTGTTGACATTGTAAGGTGGCGATATTTATGATTTTTATATAATTCTCAGGAATGCGTGTACGTTCAATTTTTTTAACGAATGCATTTTAAAGTAGGTATAGGTTATACTCAAAAATCATAGCAGTGATACTACAACTACTAATACCAACTATAGTAAAGAAAAAGAACACAAATAGTTCCTAGCTATTGTACTACCTGTACCGGATAACTGTATTTAAATTAATTGTCAGAATGTAGAAAACTTAAGACAATTCAGGGAAAAGTTGTTACTCATGCAACGCAAATACAGCACTTTTCTGTGCGGAAAATGTCTCATTTTATTTTATTTTTCCAAAGTAATTCTTTCAAAGCAAAGGCTTAATCTTACCTTTGCGTCCTTTTCGTTTGGAAAAATAGATAGTATTTCATCAACAATTCCAGAAAAATCACTTGGCGTTAAAGAACGTTTTCACAATTAGCTTCTTCAATTAGTATTTGTATTATTGTATCCCTGTCTACATTTTCCAAATGATTGTTGTTTGAGTAAAATTGGAACAAAGACTTTCCTTTAGACGAAGAATTCAAAAGTTGCAAACAATTCTAAACAACACAACATACATTACAAACAAAGCACATTCAACAAATCAAACGTTAAATTTCATTATACTCACAATCTTACTATTCCTTGATTTAAAGCTTGAAGTGGGAGTGTCCAACCCAGACTCATTCAGGTTTTGCCAAAATGTTATTTTTGAGTTAATGGATAGCGTGTCCTCATTGGTTCCCTGCTAAAATAATTTTGAATATAAAATACTTCGTTAGATATTTTTGTTAATGCAACGTCAAAATATTAACACTAAACCTATCGATACTTCATGTATTCCTACTAAAGCGAACCAAATGACCAGTCTTTAAAATGTTACATATATATAACTATAACTAGTTATCTAGCGAAAAATATATCAATTATATAAATTTGGTACATGACTAAAACTGTTTTTTTTCATATATCTAAGTATTCAACATGCTGTATATATTAAATTTAAAAACATGAATATTACATCGTGGTAGGTTTATTGTCAAAAACATGTTTTTCGTCATTGAAGTATGTAATTCTTTTAACATAAGTTTTTTATATTGCCCGCGAGAAGATTCATTTGAAATATAAAATATAATAAAGTCCATGCTGTTATGTCAAACCTGTTGTGTTCTCCAAATGAAAAGCTTTTCACGAAATTCAGCGCGTAATCCAATATCTTCCACAATGTCGTTAATGTCTTCTCTCGCCAAATACCTCAACGACCGAAATGTTATATTTTTTTCTAAATTAAACAAAAAAATCCAAATAATATTTAAAATACCTTTTTGATAATTTTTGACAAGATAGGATACTACTCTTTTATTTTAGCCATCCTGTCCATCAGTTATCACACACAAAAGGTTTTTTGCAATTGAGGAAAGATTTAGATTTAATTATTACTCGGCTTATACCTTATGTTTGTCAAAATTTGAGTCATTTCATATTAAAACCTTGGAGTTATACAGTACAGTTTAAACGCATTATGATAATAACTCATTTCGTAAATGATTATTTTCTATTTCAAATTTATTGCTTTTGTTATTCTGATTATGTATGTGCCGAATAATAAAATAATTTAATTTTTCTTTTCACTATCAGTACTACTTATGCAATGCAAGTATTTGGAATTGTTTATGTTTTTAACATTAATATACTGGAATATAACAACTTGTCACAATCACCATTTATGGTAATGCTTTTTGTAATGCATAAAATTGAGTCTATTTCATAAAAAGAATGAACAAACTAGAGTTAATGGGAAAATAAATATTAGAAATGTACCTCCAACGGATACAAATCGATAAAATAAGAGAAGATGCTCATAAAATATTTATCTGCACATGCAGGCTTTGCAAAATTAAAGATAAAACTTTTTGGATTTTTTTTGCTTCATTGGTGCGATGGTAAATGCTAGAGTTCAAGAATAAAGAACTAAGACTTTTATCTAATAACTTGTGTCTAAAAAATTTAAAATGTTTTAAGCTGCTATAACAAAACCTTCCTCATAATAAATGTAATTAAAGAAACTACATACATACAAAAATCTATCAATTTTTGTCAAAAAATAAAGTGCTTTTTTCTATTCCTTTGTATTTAAATAGTGTTGATACATAAACTATAGTAAAAAGTTAAAAACATACCTTTGAAAACGGGGAAAAGACCTTCCAAGTCAAAATTTTTGAGAACGTTCTCCAATCTGTAGATGTCTGCTTCTTCTGTGCTCGAGAATAAAACGTGGATGATTTGTTTGTTCTCGTCCAAAACCTGGACACTTTGTGCTGGAGGAAAATTTTCACATACTTCTGAAGTAGTCTCAATTTCAGTGGTATTGTTTAATTTGTTTTCTGTTAAAATGCTTGCCATTATTTAATTTATTTTATTTTTAATAAATTGAGTTTGCGACACTTGAAAAGATAAAGACAATATGGATGCCATGAATAAAACGTGGTGCTTTCGACAGACAGTTTAAATGGAAATGGAACATTGAAAAATATAAAAGTTGAATTTACGCTCACGCATACATACAAATACATGAATGCATATCGTGTTTGAATAGACAGGGTTCCCACTTATATGTAAAATGTATCGTTTATGATCAAAGTAGAATTCATTTTTTGTTTAACTTTTTGAAGTGAATATGTTTCTTTGGTTTTACTAGCAAAAATATTTGATGTCGTGTTTAATATGGTTTTATATTAAAATTGGTAAGATATCTTATAAAAAATGTCGGAAATGCAAATAAGATAAGATAAGCTATTTCGTATTGAATTTCGGAACAGTAAAACTAGAAAATTGGCAACATTGTTTAAATAGTTGTGCAAATTAATACGTGTGAATTTGTATGTACAATGTACAATAACACTTGGGTAGAAAAAGAAAGATGTTTAGATGAGGAAGAAAAATACAGACGCTACAGCGTTGACATATAATTGTTTGCCTAATAAAACTTAAATAATTAAATCCTAGAATTTATTTGTAAATCCCAGAACAATTTTCAATAATGATCCCGATAAATTCAAGGATTTACCGGGTAATTATAGAATTTCATTATTTCGGCTTTTTACGGAAACGTATATACCTACATATATTTATATTAAAAATCTATACTTACCTATTAAAATCAATTCACTTATGTTAATTTGTTTCTCTCTCTAGCTTTTCATAAAATTATTTTGTATATATTTTTGTTTGCTTTAAAAAAAAGAATTTTAGGAAAATATCACTTTTTAATAGTTTTACATTAATTGAAGCACACGAAAACGATACAACAACCGCAAATCACGACGCCAAAAATCAAACTGAAATAGTAATAATGAAACACGTTGTAGAAAAAGCAACACATCGATAGAGTTGGTTTAGAAAAAGGGGGAAATGGAACAAAACTGATGTAATATTTCAATTTTCATTGTTTCCCGACACACAATTATATGCATTTTCAGTGAATTTGAAAGAAATGAATGCGTTCAGCGTTTGAATCTAATGCGTTGCTACATTGGTTTAAATTGTTTCGTATTTGATTCAAAGTTAAATTTTATATTTCCATATTGATTTATAGTTGAAATACTTTGATTCAACGTGGAAACGTATTTGATACTTTTATAGGGAAAAAGCACTTTCAAATCAAAGTGGATAATATTTCACATCATATTATATTTGGCGCTAAAAATGGAATGAAATAAAACGCCGAAACATAAAACGAGGAACTTGCAGCAGTGCTGTCATTTTGTAAAGCATTTCATAATGATTCGAAAACAATAAAATGTTGAATGAAAATTCATAAACGTAAGATTTTATGTTTTCTTAATTTGTTTTGGGGCTTGTCAAAAGAAATGACTAAAGCCAAGCTATTTATTTCCCTAAAGTTAGAACCACTCATTTTATATTTCAATACATGCATTATAAAAAAATTATAAAGGTAGGGTTTTACGGTTTATGAAAATTCTTAGATTGATTAAATTAGATATCAGATTTTATAACTGGTTATCAAGAACTTATTTGAATTTCTACCCACGAGATCTTAAGAGATACATACTTTTTAATACATATAAATTCTATACACAAATTATGCGTAAGTACCTACATAAATAACAAAACTTCTGCGTTTAATAGCTTTGAAAACAAGATTTGCAATATTCTGTTCTAAAAGATATTTAATAATAGTTCCGTCATTATTATTTGCTTAAATTGAAACATTTAGAAATATGTAGAACATTTATGTTTTTCTCAACATAGGAGGAAAATAGTACTATACAATAGCCACTTTGAAAATCTAGACAAAAAAAGCAGTACAGTTATTCAAAGAGAAATTAATACGTTCCGTGTTTCATTTATAATGTTTCGTATTTGATTCAAAGTTGAAATTTATATAGCCACATTGATTTAAAGTGGAAATGCTTTGATTCAAAGTACAAACGTATTTGATAATCTTGTTAACGGAAAACAACTTTAAATCAAAGTAGAAATGAGTTTAAAACAAAGGGAAAGCAACTTCAAATCAAAGTTGAAAAGAGTTTAAATCTAATCTTTTATTTGGCGCCAAAAATAAGTAAATACCAAACCACATTGCAAAGAAGGTAGCAACAATGATGTCTCTTTGTAAATTTAGAGGGAAGACTTTTATAATAATTTAAATATTACCACAACGAATGATCAATTTAAATAAAGCATATAATTAACTTTTAATATATGTAAAACTACTTAGAAGCTTTGAAAATACATATGTTATAAGTATATGATTAAATAAAATTGAAGTTTTTCGATTTGAATTTTAATCTTTTTATTAAACATGCATACGATGTAGGTTTTATCTCTGGCAATAAAAAATGAACGTAGGTACTGCATGTCATTATTAAATAATCTCACTGAACATTAACTACGATATTTGGAAATATAAATTTGCAAAAGAGATTTGCCTTGAATAAACAAAGTAGAAGAATTCAAACACTGCAAAAATTGTACTATTATAATATGTATATCTGAAAGAAGAAAAATTGTCCTAAAGTAGATGCCAGCAGACAAAGCCAAACTACTTATATCCCTAAAATAAGAACCACTCATTTTATATTTCAATACATAGTGTTATCATATTTATTAAATTGTTTAAAAAAGATCTTAAAAAATATAATATTATATACTTAATTTGTTTTTACTTTAGGTACTTAGTTTAGTACTAGCTTTAATAAATAATTATAAAAGTAGGGATTTTACGTTTTATGAAAATTCCTAGATTGATTGATTTAGAAATAAATATTTTCTGCGAAAATGTTTTTTTTTTCGTGAATGAATTTTCTTTTAGCAATTCTTTTTTAGTGTTGAGATTTATTCAATAAAACATGATATAACTAGCAAAATGTCAAACGTTTAACCCTCAAAATCTTAAAAGATTAATTGTGTGTAAAAATTATGCTTATGTACCGACACAAATAACAAAACTTCTGCTTTAGATAGCTTTGGCAACAAGATTTGCAATTTCTATTCTAAAAGATATTTGATGATGGTTCCGTCATTATTATTTGCTTAAATTGAAACATTTAGAAATATGTGGAACATTTATGTTTTTCTCAGCATAGGAGTAAAAAGTACTATACAATAGCCACTTTGAAAGTCTAGACAAAAAAAAAACAGTACAGTTATTCGAAGAGAAATTAATACGTCCCGTGTTTCATTTATAGTGTTTCGTATTTGATTCAAAGTTGAAATTTATGTAGCCACATTGATTTAAAGTGGAAAAACTTTGATTCAATGTACAAACGTATTTGATATTCTTGTAAACGGAAAACAACTTTAAAGCAAAGTAGAAATGAGTTTAAATCAATGGGAAATCAACTTCAAATCAAAGTTGAAAAGAGTTTAAACCTAATCTTTAATTTGGCGCCAAAAATAAATAGACACCAAACCACATTGCAAAGTAGGTAGCTACAATGATGTCGTTTTATGAATTTAAAGGTTAAAGATTTCCTAATAGCTACTTTAAATATTACCACAAAGAATGATCAAAAGGTTAAAAATAGTATATGATTTGTGAAGCATTTAAGATAATACAAATGGTTTGGAACAGTTTTCTTGTTAGGTATTTTTACCGTTTCTTACTACTTTTATTTTGAGCAAAAATTTTCACGCTTAAAGGCAAAGATTCATGGACCGAAAGTGTTTATTCAAAGTTTATCAACTTTTAAAAATTATTTTCAATGTGTTTGATGAAAATACCTTATATAATTTATTAATACTATTTTTTGCGAAAAATATGTTAAAATAGTATAATAAAATAAAATGAAATCGAAGTTTTACGAATTGTTTTTCTTTAATCTTTTTATTAAATATACGATTTAGGTTTTATCTCTGGCAATACAAAATTTAAGTAGGTACCGCATTGCATTATTACATAAATTTGAGTGAACATTTACTAGGATATTTGGAAATTTAAATTTACAAAAGGGATTCGCCTTGAATAAACGAAGGAAAAGAATTTAAACATTGCAAAAATTGTATCATAACATGTTTGAAAGAAGAAAAATGCTACAAAAGTAGGAAACGTGACGAGTAAATGATTATGCATATACACAAACCTACTCGCACGTGGTTAATCTAGGTATAATATGGGAAAAGAACAAAGCCGCCAACAATCAAACTGAAACTCATTGGACAGCGTTTCGTGCATGGTTGTATGTATAAGGATATTGCTGGATATATTCGCTTCACAGTTAAGTTGATTTCGTTTGCTAGATTTGATATGTATGGTGGATTATGTGTTGCCACTTGCATTTAAAATGTTTTTATGTGATTTCAAGTAGAATTCTTTCCGCATTATTTTGAAGTGGAAGTTAACAACAAAATAATTGTCTTCTTTTGATTGTATTATGTATTTGGGTATATCTTATTTTCTTAAAAGCTAAGCAGTCAAAATATATCTCTGTTTAAATGTAGGTGATTGAATTAAACAAAATATCTATTAAAAGTAAATTAATTTTAATATTAAGGTACCTATACTTAGTTTTTTTTAAACTAATTAGACATATTAAATTTAATTAAAATGTGTTATTTATCTTTTCAATTTAAAAATGTATGAAAAATTACTTTGAACCGAAAATGTCATCACTTGATTTGAAGGGAATTTAAATACATTCTGAGATTGATTTAACGTCGTTACATCTTTGATTTGAAGTAGTTCCGTCATTGATAGTAAAAATAAATATTTTCTACTTTGAATCAAAGTTGTTTCACCTTTGAAATTATGTTGTTTTTTTATTGTTTTTTGTACTATGGTAAAGGAAAAACGCCTTTAATTCAAAAGTGATCATCACTTGAATTAAAATAAATTCTGAGATTGATTTGATGTCGTTACAACTTTGATTTGAAGTAGTTCCGTCATTGAATGAAAAATAAATATTTTCTACTTTGAATCAAAGTTGTTTCACCTTTGAAATTACGTTGTTTTTGTCTGTTGTTTTTTTTACTATGGTAAAGGGAAAACGAATTTAATTTAAAAGTTATCATCACTTGATTTTTAAAGGAATTAAAATAAATTCTGAGATTGATATAATGTCGTTACAACTTTGATTTCAAGTAGTTCCGTCATTGAATGAAAAATAAATATTTTCTACTTTAAATCAAAGTTGTTTCACCTTTGAAATTACGTTGTTTTTGTCTGTTGTTTTTTTTACTATGGTAAAGGGAAAACGCATTTAATTCAAAAGTGATCATCACTTGAATTAAAATAAATTCTGAGATTGATTTAATGTCGTTACAACTTTGACTTTAAGTAGTTCCGTCATTGAATAAAAAATAAATATTTTCTACTTTAAATTAAAGTCGTTTCAACTTTGAAATTACGTTGTTTCTTGTCTATTTTTTTTTTTCATGTGATAAGAGGAAAACGAGTTTGAATTAAAAGTTCCCACCACTTGATTTAAAGTTATCGAAGAATTTTTGCCAGATTGATTTAATGATGTTTCAACTTTAATTCAAATCATTTCACCTTTGGATCAAAAATAAAAATGTTCTACTTTAAATTAAAGTGGAAACGCATTTGAAACTACATTTTTTCGTCTTATTTTGTTTTAAATTGTTATGATGTAAAGAAAACGACTTTGAATCAATGTGCTCATCAATTAATTCAAAGAGACCAAATTTTTGTCCGACATTGATTCAACAACGTTTTAACTTTGATTCAAATGACTTCTACTTTGAATAAGAAACAAAGATTTTCTACTTTAAATTAAAGTGGTTTCGTCTTTCAATCAACATTGTTATTCGTTTGAAATATTTTCAACCACATAAATGCATTGATTTGAACGCGTTTATTTTTCATTCAAATGCGTTTCGTAGTAAAACTCCTTGTTTAATAGGTTTCGTATTCAAATCCAAGTAGTTTTACTTTGATTTATAGTTGTTTTTTCGAAGTGGCCTACAACGTAAATTCAAAAGGAATCGCATTACAATTTACGTTGCCATTTTTCTCTGAGTGTATGAAATGGTCAATCAAAATGATCATAAATCAAGTACCAGCTGTACAATTGTTTAAAAAATATAATTAACATTTCTTAACATACAAGTGAAAAAATTATAATAGAAATCTCAATATTACGATATTATTTCTTGTCATTTGTAGGTTGAATAAATTATCAAAAATAAAGCGAAAAGAATCTTGACAAAATTGTTGAGACTATAAGAAAATATACTATATTATGTAATCTTAACCTAGTAGGTATAGTTAAACATACAAAAATTAAACAAAACACTCAAATAATATAACACAAAAATTATATTAAAATTATATTTCGAAGTCAACATTTGTAAATCATTCATTTTATTTTTCAGGACCATTTTGCGTTGTTCGTTATGCATGAAAACAACGTTTTTGGTTTGCTTAAGCAGTTTGAAAAAGCCATATAACGGGTAATCCATTTTGCGGTTTCAAAAGTATAGGGCTACAATTTCACATCTGTCAAACGAAGTTATTAAACCAAATCTGACATTTACGAAAATGGAACTCTTAACTATCGCACAACGCATAACAATATTGTTAAAGCCTACTACAAAAATGGTGATTTTGCCACAGCCACATATCATGCTTTAAGAGTAGATTATGGTTTACATAATCGTCTAACTACACAAGCAATTGGCAAAATTGAAATTTGAAGAGACTGGATTGGTAACAGATATTGTAAGGCTTGTGCATCATCGTTTCGCTCGTACCACTGAAAATATCGCTGCTGTAAGTGAAAGTGTTGCCGAAGACCCGAAAATGTCGATTCCTCGTCGTTCTCAGGAATTAAGACTGTCTTACGGCACATTATGGCGTATTTTGTATTTGGATCTACACCTACATCCATATAAAGTCCAACTCATACAATAACTGAAGCCAGCTGACAATTCGCAACGTCGTCGTAGATTCGTCGAATGGGTGCTTGAACTTAACCAACAGGCAGAGGTAGACGATTTTCGAATAAAATTTTCTCGCTCGGTGTGTATGTTAATAAACAAAAGTGTCGTATTTGGGGTTCTGAGAATCCTCTAGTAATTGAAGAGAGCCAATAACATCCACAAAAAGTCACTCTTTGGTGCGCTCTTTGGTTCAGAGGTGTGATTGGACGTTACTTCTTTGAAAACGATGATGGAACGATTGTCACCGTCATTTCGGGAGCGTTATGGTCATATGATAACCGACTTTTTTTTTGTCTGTTATTGAAGAGTACCTACGACTTGGAGAATATGTGGTTTCAAGAATATCGTGCCACACAACTCGAGGGAATATGGCATTATTGCAAGAGACATTTCCTGGCCTCGTAATTCCTAGTCGTGGCGATATCAACTGGCCACCAAGATCATGCGATTTGACACCGATGGACTTTTTTGTGGGGCTACGCTAAAGACCGTGTTTATGCAGATAAACCTCTTGAGCACTTATAAACCAAAATTCGTCGAGTTATGGCTGAGATACCGCCCAATATGTGCCAAAAAGTGGTCGAAAATTACCTCAAAAGAATCGATCCTTGCAACAATTCGCGTGGTGGTCATAAAAATGATGTAGTATTTCACACATAATGTCAAAGTTTAAACTTTATGATATAAAAGAATTATCATGAAGAAAAATATTTTATACAATGTGTTTTATTTACGTTTACTTTTGAAACCGAAAAAAAAAAATAACCCATTATAAATAAAACCTAATGCGATAGAAAAATTCTAAGGCCAGATTTGAATTCAGGATATCTTAGTCTTTTGAAAAAGTAATATTATGTTTGTAGGACAAAAAAGAAAATAATTTTGTCCGCCAATGAATTAAATATTCACTTTGAAAACAAATTACGACAGAGTATTACTTTGGTGAAGATCTTTATTTATAGGTAGGTAAACCAACATTTTTGGAGTGAAGCAAAACATTTTAGGGAACATTAAATGCTGTTTTATCAAAATAACTCAAAACCCATATTTTTTTAGGAAACAAATTGTGGGCAAAAATGTTGCTCATATAATTTAAAACTTTAATTTCGGGCGCCAAATGCTACTAATTTGAATTTTATTTTATTTTATTTTATTTTATCTAGAAGCATATACGAGTAGTAGACGTCATTTACAAAATGAAATATTATCGGCATAGTTACTCCATTTCGTCCTTAAATTAATTTTTTTTTCTTCGAGAAATGGGTTAGAAAACTTATCGTCTTTGTGGGATCTCAAATACTTTATATTTTTCATAATCATGTTGCTGAACATGAAAACAGGACTATTTATGTTGCCCCTATATTAAAAAAAAAGTCCGCCAAATCAAACTGTACTCCAGAAATGTTGTTCGATGAGGAGTTGTACAGGTTTTCAAATTCACGTCACAAATTATCTGCACAAGTTAACGAACTTGAAGGAAATCAAAAATATTTTAATATTTACCTCTTTAATTACTTTGCAGGGGCGTGTTCACAATACAAAACTTTTATCTTTACTTAAATGTTTGTACTGATTTCTGGCTTACCTTTGTTCACGGGCTAAATTTTGCGATACATCGAAATAATAAATGAAGCCTAAAATATTCACGTATGTTTCTTACTTTACAAATGTTGAAATTTCAGTATTTTAAATATCTTATCATGTGTAATACATTACGAGTAACTATATTGTTTTGGTACGCTTATTTACATGTCTCCTACTACAATAGCTAACATTTTATTTTAAATTGAGTCTAGTAATTTTAAAGAAATTTTGACTCACCCTACTTAAAGGTACATTAAAGTAAATACTTCATATTGTCTATACCCAACCTGTCTCGAAACTACAGTTTCTAAGGATATACTATTCAATTTCATTTAAAACTCAAAATACTGCCTTGGGAAAAATATTTACTTTATCTTATGAGTAAAAGGTATGAGTCACGTGATGCCCTGCAGCTTTTTTGAGGTTTTAATCTTCTTTTTGTTTCATTTTACTTTGATGGCGAATGCAAGTATTAACTTTGCTGTTTGAAAAACTGAATTTCCCTGAAATGTGAACATTCAGCAGCGGTTTGATCTTTTTTGAGTTGAATAGTCAAAACAATATAAGTTAAGTGTACCTAAATAACAACATTTTATTGTTTGAGAAAAGTTCATGTCTAAGAGAAAACAAAAAAACCGAGTGCAGTATGATGTTGGAGGATTACAATTTATAAACAAAAATAATAATTAAGGACTTGTAAGCTTTGAAGATGTCCTTAATTCTAATCTTGTTCTAGAATTTACTATCACATCAGGTTTTTAAAATATGCCTCTTTAAAAATGCTAAAAACAATGAAAAAAAAGGGTTTTCTTAAGTTAAAATTCAAAATTTGTATGATGATTTTTCAAAGAACAAATCTTCTAGATACGATTTGATTTATTATTTATCTTACATATAAGTCTTTATTTGTCCTTATATGAAATTTTGAGCAAACCTTGAAAGTTTGGAAGAATACGTTTTGGATTTAATTTCAAGTGCTGATTTCGAATCGATACATACATTTTAACTGTTTGGTGAAGTTTTGAAAATACCCCAACATCTTATCTTAAAAATATGACTTGATAAATTCATTCTGAAATTAGATTTGAATTAAGACCATCCAAACCCATTGGATGTTGAGTAAAACTAGGTTGTAAGTCGAAATGAATTTTTTTGTCTTATCTATCTGTTCTTAATGTCTATGTTTCTTATCTTTCTATTCACTGTAGATAACCGTCAGTGTATGCTTAGGGTGAACTGTCTTATCTTTATTTCACATACACATTGGGTTATCTATAGATTGGGTATGTTCATGTTTGAACATTCTGCGGGCCAACAGAAAGTGCTAACATTCTTTTTCTGAATTTTATGCCTAGTATTATATAAATTACTAAAATAATAACCAAAATGCAACTTAACATTAATCCGCTGTGACCGCTTATGTGGTGAAAGTCCAAGCCCTTAAGGTGAATGTTTTCCTTCTTGAACCTTTCAAAAACCCGTTGAATTTTGAGTGGTTCTTTCTTGTTGTTTATTATAGTTTCCTGTATATTTTTAATTCTTTCCTCTGCAACTTCGTCCAGTGCCTTCGTCAATTTGATGATGGTGTCAAAGATATTGTTTTGTAGTCTAGGGCCAATCATCATGGCGTCATTAAGGCTGTATCCGTTGGACGTCTTCGCTTAGGCATCGAATACAACTCTTGTTTTTGTTGTAAGGCTTGTATCTTTCACAACTGCATGGTACGGTATATAGCATTTGCCCATATTTTCGTGTTGTTTGTCTACCTTAACCATGTGGCCCAGGTTTTCGTATTCTCGCATTAATGTATTTCTGCCATTCGTATCTCTTGTTGTTGTTTCTGCGAATCCTTGTCGTTTTCTGATATTTCATTATCTTTTTCTATTTCTTCTATCTCCCAGAACTTCTCCATCGATGACGTAACCGCTGACATGATTTTGCCAGATTGTCGTTTCGCGTATAGTGAGTCGGAACTATCCACCCGAAAATCGTATATTGTCCCACTATCACTATGCCATTGTGCTTTCTAACTCCTTCTTCAATTAACTTTGGATACAAGTCACTTCCGATGGTAATTGCAATACGATCTTTTGTATTTAGCTTTGGATCTGCCCGAATATAGTTTCCCCACTCATTTTTATTAAATTCAAATGATTCGTCAGGTAGTGGTTTTATGAGGGTGGGTAATACCAAAAACTCTGCTTGCATTTTGTTGTTGCTCATAAATCTTGGTCTTATCTCTAAATACATTCTTGATTTTGATGTACCCACTGCTGCATCTGAGAGTCCAGTTAGTTCTGTATTTATTCTTTTCCTTGGCAAGGAGAGGATCGGCGCTGCTTCCTCAGATATCATTGATATTTGAGAACCTTGATCAATCAATGCCCGAAATAGACATGTTACACCATTTAACGATTTGGCTGATATCAGTGCTGTAGCTAATATTACCATTGGACTGTCTATCTTCTTTACCATAAGGGAAGACAATGTTTTTTCTTTTGTATTGTTGTTGTCTGAGGCGCTTAATTTTTTGTATTGATTTCCCTCGACCTTTTTCTTCGTTTGGTAGTTTTCGCTGTGTAGTAGAGTGATATGCGATTTATTACACTTCTTACATTTTATTTGAGAGAAGCATTTGGTTTCTGCACTGTGCTTAAGACATAGGTATACTGCATATTTGCTTATTGCGTATATATGCTAATCGATTGGGTATCTCGATGTTTAAGAATTTCTCACAATAATAAATTCGATGACCACTCTGCTTACAGAATTCACAGTTCCACTCCCTTCTGTCTGTTTGGAAACTTCCATCTTGTTTTTTGTATTCTTTGCTTCGAGTCATTGTTTGTTGTTGAGACTCAAGGGTTTGAAATAATTGCTGAAGAAAGTCCATAACATCCTCCAGTTTTTGTATTTGGCTTGGTTTTTTGATGTGTTGCTCATATAATTGTAGGCCCTCCTTGTCAAATTTTCGAAGGAGTAGGTGAGCAAATATTTCATCGTTTTCATTCTTATCTTTGCCTATTGTCGTTGTGATGATGTAAATACATTCCTTTGCTGCATCGTGAAGTTTTTTAACATTAGAAGGTGATGTAGCGTTCATCATGGGCATGCCCAGCAAGTAATTCAATTGTGTGGAGAAATTGATTCTTTTATTTTCGTACCTTCTGGCGAGAGTCTTCCATGCTTCATTATAATTTGCCGAAGATCCTTGTATGAGGCTAGCAATTGAAGTCGAGCTTCGCCGGTTATACATGATCGCAAGTGATTTAATTTCACCGAATCTGGCACATTATTCTTATTGTGAACCAAATCTATGGACAGGTCGGAAAATATCTTCCACTCTTCAATTTTTCAGCAGTTCAATTTAAGGACTTTTTGTTAATACATTTGCATATGGATCAGATTTTATGCTTTCATGTTTTTCTTCCAAATTGGAAAGAAGTAATTTCACATCTTCTTCCAACTCGATTATATAATTTTCTTCTCTGAATGCCTCTTCTTGTATTGGATCCATCTTAGACAACTCAACTTGCAGTCGGTCATTCCATCGTTTCATCATTTTCCAATCCATATGTTTTTGGTATAAGGATGGGAAATTGCCCCTGGTTTCGCCTCGTCTATTGTTTTTTTAAGCTCTCCATTATTGTATGTATTTTCGTTAAATCTATATGAGTTTCGTGATTTGTTATTGTTTTCATCATGATCTCATTCATTTGTTTTTGCTGCAAGTCTAGTAGAGTAGCTAGCTGCTGATTAAAAGTTTGTATTTCTGCTATTTTGCTGAATAACGTTGCTTCGCTTGTGCCTTGTTCTACACTTTCCAGATCTTTGTTTTGTAGCAAATTTTGATTTTTCTGAAAGTAGTTATCTGCTCCTTTCATCCATTGTTCCTTAAAGTAGGGAACATCAATAACACCAAGCTTATGAAGTAACTTGTCGTTTTCCTTGAATGCTTGAAGATTCTTTTCAGCACAGACAAGAATTTCTTGATTTTTACTGCGCATTGTTACATTTGCTCCTTCTTTTAAGAACTTTTCAAGGTTTTTTAATATTTCAACCTATTTTTCAATTACGAGTACTTTTAGATGCTCTGATGACATTGTTGAATTTGTTTTTTGGTTGTATTATGTTTATCTGTTTTTTTTTACTGTATATGATTTTTTTTTCACTTGTCAGTATTTGTAGCTCTGACAACGCCAATTTTCACTCTATCAGTATTTGTAGCTCTGATAACGCTAAGTTTCTTTTTATCAGTATTTGTAGCTCTGATAACGCAAAATTTACACTTGTTCGTTTATTAAAAATCTCTTACCACTGGTGGGGGAAAATTTTTAATATACGAAGGACCAAATGTTGAGTAAAACTAGGTTGTAAGTCGAAATGAATACTAATTTTATTTAACTACGTTACTTCTATATATGTATGTATGTATATACAATTTTCTTGTCTTATCTACGAGTATCTATTCTTAATGTCTATGTTTCTTATCTTTCTATTTATCTGTAGATAACCGTCAGTGTATGCTTAGGGTAATCTGTCTCATCTTTATTTCACATACACATTGGGTTATCTATAGATTGGGTATATGTTCATGTTTGAACATTGGAAAAGTGCAATTTTATTGCCAGCAAAAAAACCTTGTCGACCAGTTAACGATTATAATATGTGACCAATTATTTTTTATTATATTTTTAATTAGTTTAAGTAGGCTTTTTTGGTCAATTTGTTTTTTAATGCAAATAAAACAAGTTTATTTCATCTTTTCCCAACCAGTGTTGTTTTCGTAACTCCCATTTGTTATTTATTATATCAATTTTAAGTTTTGAAAATTAATTTTCGGCGAATTTCTTATATTTGATATTTTGGGAGCTCACGTTTGAGCTAACTTTCTTGCCATAATTTAAATATTTAAAAACTCTAAAGGATTTAAACTGGTATAAGGATTTATTGTAATGTATATGAAATTCTTAAAAAAACCGATGTGATGTGTCTTAACATAATATATTTTGAAAACTTTATAGGTATAATATGTTATTCTTAATAGTGTTGCTAAATGCCATCGCTAATTTTTTTTGTAATTCTTTAAAGACAGATTAGGCAGTCTTTTCGTTGAAAGCTTTTATCAGACAGCTTTGATTTAATCAGACACATTTAACAATTGTCGCCGTTGTAATATTTCAATCAATTTAAGCAAAACCTATATAAATTATACAGATAGCTAATCCTTCCCCAGACACTACTTTGTCGATAAAGGATTTTTTTTCAATTGCCGCGGGTAGATTTTGGCTCAGCGTGGAGGCCATTTTGTTTTGGTCCAAAAACTATCCGACATTTATTCCTAGTCCTTTTTTTCAAAAAAAAAAACACTAAATTTAGGCTACTGTACGGAGACTTTTTGGACTAAGCGTATGTCAAATCTTTTGTTTATTATTCAGTTGTTTATTCCAAATCATCATGGCAAGTTACACGATTTTAACAGCACGTTAAAATGATAAGACTTTATAAGCAAAATGAGTGTTCGTTAACGCAAACGTTGGGCGCATTGCGCCCATTTTACGGTGGACGTGGTGGCCCTTGACAGTCGACTCTTCAACGTTTGGTGGCCGAATTTGAAACGACCGGTTCAGTAAACAATCAGCCAATACCCGCACGTTCAAGGAACGCAAGATCTGCCGAGAACAATGCCGTGGTCCGTGAAAGTGTACATCAGAACCCGAGGCAGTCTATTACTCGCCGTGCACAAGAACTCAACTTGGGACTTGGGCCTACAGCCGTACAAAATCCACTGACCCAGGAGCTCAAAGTTTATGACCATAGACAACGCCGTTTGTTCGCTGACTGGGCTTCGAATCGTTTGGAAGAGGACCGAAATTTTGGCCGAAAAATCATCTTTAGGGACGAGGCGCATTTTTGGAGAATGGCTGTGTTAACAAGCAAAATTTCCGTAAATGGGATGACACCAACCGACGCAAGGTTCACCAGGTGATAATGCATCCTCAAAAAGTTACCGTTTGGTGTGGATTTTGGGCCGGCGCGCGGCGTAATTGGTCCGTACTTTTTGAAAACGACGTTTGTTAGGCGCTCAACAGCGAGCGCTACATAACGATGACAACTAATATCTTATGACCCAAATTGAACCATTGACCTAGACGACATGTGGTTCCAGCAGTACGGCTCTACGTGCCACACAGCAAACGCCACGATTGACATTTTGCATAAATGATTTGAGGGTAAGGGGTGATGTGAATTGGCCACCAAGGTTATGCGATTTGACGACGCAAAACTTTTTCCTGTGGGATTTCTTAAAGTCGCAGGACTGTGCAAATAAACCACAATCGACCGATGCCCTAAAGGTGAACATAACACAAGCCATCGATCAAATTCAGGCGTATTTATGCGGAAGAGTCATTGAAAATTGGACCACTTGGATCCGTGCCACCGTAAGAAGCCGAGGCGGGTATTTGAATGATGTCATATTCCACACTTAATGGCATACATGCGCCTTTCAAATAAATAAATAATTTTGTTAATACCTCACACACAGCTTGTTTTATTCCATTTCAACATCTACCAGCCCTTATGGAAAAACCCTTTAGATAAAACATCTTGGAAATCCGTTAAGTAGCTTTAGAGTTTATTGGGAATATACAAATAAATAGGCAAATAGACGGACTTTCGTTTTTAATATCTAGTGAAAGTGATTAAATCGGGTGTGTGGACCCCCCCTCAAAGTCACTTCTCCTTAAACCTAATTCCAATCTGATGCATGACCAGATTTATGAACACAATAAAACTTTATTTCATTTTAAGTAGGTATCCCTATATCTAAAACTTTTCACTGGAGTTTAATTCTTTTCGCTCAGGAAATGTTCATAAATGTTCAAATGGGTTATGTATGCGTCTTTTTTCACCTAGTTTTAAAGTTCAATTTAATTCCTCACTGTCCGCAGTGTAATCATTTTAACTTTTCTATTTTATATTTTTACAAAACAAAAAGACTTAACCCAAAAACCTATATACAAAAATGTATATTTATAATGTTAGAGGATAAATATTTTACCATGTATTCCATTTAAAAATATGTATACCTACATAGATACGTTTTTACATATATATTAGATTATATTCGATACAAAACTCTGTGAACTTTTTCCTGAGTGAATATGGAATTGCGGATTTTGAGTTTAGCGTTTATGAATCTGTTTATTAACTTTTTACACAAAAGTACCCTCAAAGCAAAATGGTGTTTTTCCATTGTTATGATTGTGTTGTTGCTGTTTTTGTTGTTGTAATGAATGCAAACTGCCAAGTGCCAGTTTTCTCTTCCCATATACAATACAAAAATATACAAAACTAGACTGTTATATTGTATACGGATGCGGATGCGAATGCTGTGAGAATTATTCTTTGAGTTCATTTCCGATATGGAAGCATCCATAGAGCACGAGTACTACGAGCACTGAGCTGAGCAGTTGTACAGACCGACCGACAACTCGTTCTCGTTGCTTCAAAAACAGCATCATCACAACAGTTATAAGAGCAAGGATTATGTACAAAAATGAGATTTCAAACTTTTGCTATGGGTAACTGTGAGTATACTATACTGCACTGAATGAATATGTACGTTTAAATAATAAAATATGTAATAATAAACTTAAGGATATAACTAAAAAATATAAACTATAAACACTACCATCATAAGTTTTGAATGAATAAAAACAGCATCAAGCGAGTTGAGTTGTGTTGAGAGATATAAGCTAACAAAATATTATTATTCCGATTACATTAATTTAGTTTTGAGTTTTTGACTCAGTTGCAGAGTAAATGGGTTGATATGAAATATTTTAATTTTAGTTAGCGTTTTTGAAATGTTTTGTATAAGTTTTCCTTTTTTGCGTATCATTTATAGTTTTTGAAAGCATTGAAAAAATAAATATCGAATCAATTTGAGCACTTCAATGATAAATAAGTCCGAAAAATGTGGTTTCACATGAAGTGGCTTTTCATTTTTTGAATTTATGTGTCCATTGAAATTTTTGAAGGGAATTTATAGTAAAGGATAGAAATAGAGCAGCATCATTTACGATTTTGGTAAAATGTGGGCAGTTTTAAAATAGTTGTATTTGAAGTCGGAGAACGTTAGAGGTATAATTTCTGTTTATAATTTTTGTTTCTTTTCTCTAAAATGTACATACGAGTATGTTTTAGAAATATAAATCAAGAAAATGAATACAAATTAAATCATATCTATATATATAAAAGAAAGTCGTGTTTGTTACAACACTTATAACTCGAGAACGGCTGGACCGATTGCCATGGTTTTTGATTTGTTGGATTTGTTTCCGTCCCGAATAGCAGAATACATCTTAAAAACAATGGAAAGCTTATGGCCTGGTTGCTGAGACCTTTAAGCCACAACTTTATTTTTTTCTGGAGACATTATGTGTGCGTTGTTTTAGACATTAAATTTCGAAAATTATTTATTAATTATTTAATTTTTAATTCCCGAAAATTGTCTTTTTATACATAGGTTGTCTATGATTTTTACCGCGAGTGCACATTTTAATATTAATGCCGCGTCCTAGAAGATCTAATTTTTCCCAGCGAAGCCGTAATGCAATTAGGCAACGGAATATAGCGAGTCAACTATCTATTATTATCACTGAAGCAATTATTTCTGCATCTCCAAGTCAGATATTATGTGCCAGATTATTTGCTATCATCATTTCAACTTTCAACATGCTTCCCATCGAACCCACGTGACCTGTGGAACAAATACAAAGATAACATGTCAGAAGATATTTTACATCGAATTCGCGTCAGCTCAAGAAATTCCAATCTTGAGGTGAATGAGGAGATCCATAACCAGACTTTGCTCTTAATCGAAGATATGTGTTACCTCATGTGCGGCAGTTTGTTAGTTAGGTTAGGAATGCCAGCGCCAGATCGCGGAATGAATGACGCATTTAATAGAGAATTGGAACATGAACGTGAATATGATCCACATGAATTAATCCAATCAGTTCAAACGAATGCACCTCTGTTGAATCCTAAGCAGAGGGAAGTCTATGACACACTGATTAATGCAATTGATGATGGAAATGGCGGCTTATTTTTTTGGATGCCCCCGGTGGAACTGGGAAGACATTCTTCATGTCATTGATTTTGGCCACTGTACGTGCGAGATCCGAAATTGCGGTAGCAATTGCTTCTTCTGGAATAGCGGCCACATTGTTAGACGGATGCCGTATGGCTCACTCAGCGTTAAAATTGCCATTAAACCTTCAAACTACTGACCAACCGACATGTAACATTTCGAAACACTCCGCAATGGCCAAAGTTTTATAGTAGCATCAAAAATCATCATATGGGACGAATGCACAATGGCGCACAAACGCGCATTGGAAGCACTAGACCGAACATTAAAAGATCTGCGCAATGACTCGGGATGTTTTGGTTGTGCAATGATTTTATTATCTGGCGATTTCCGACAAACACTACCAATCATTCCAAGATCTACTGCTGCCGACGAAATAAACGCTTGCCTCAAAGCATCAAATCTGTGGCGATATGTAAAGAAACTTCAACTGTCTGTAAATATGAGAGTTGCATTGTTGAACGATCTATCTGCTGACGATTTCTCGAAGGAATTGGTGACTATCGGTAATGGCCGTGTTCCTGTTGACAAATCGAGCGGTTTGATTTCATTTCCTCCAAATTTTTGCAATTTCGTATCATCAAAAGACGAGCTTATCAACAAAGTATTCCCGGATATCATTGCTAACCACAAAAATACTAAATGGTTAAGTGAGCGAGCAATTTTGGCCGCTAAAAATAAAGATGTAGATGACCTCAATTCTATAATTCAAAATAATCGTAGGTACTCTGTATTCATTCAAATCTATCGACTGTGTAACAAACGAAGAAGAAGCCACTAATTATCCAACTGAATTTTTAAACTTCTTGGATGTGCCAGGTTTACCACCACACAATTTAGAACTTAAAGTTGGCTCGGTAGTCATCACGCTTAGAAATTTAAACCAACCAAAACTGTGTAATGGAACGCGTTTGGTGATAAGAAAACTGATGAGCAATGTGATTCACGCGTCGATACTTAAAGAAAAATTTGAAGATGAGGAAGTTCTTATTCCAAGGATTCCGATGATCCCGACGGATATGCCCTTTGAGTTTAAACGAATTCAATTCCCGATTCGTCTTGCCTTCGCCATGACGATCAACAAATCACAGGGCCAATCCTTGACTATTTGTGGCCTCAATCTAGAAAATCCATGTTTTTCTCATGGTCAATTGTACGTGGCATGCTCACGTGTCGGCAAACCATCCGCTTTATTTGTTTTTGCGCCTGACCAAAAACAAAGAATTTCGTTTACCACAAAGTACTTGAATGAAAATCCTGTTAATGAATTAATCCGAGTTTTATTTTTTCCCAATCTGCACAACATAGTTTTCAATCATTTTTTTCTGACAAGAGTTTGAAGTACTTAATTATTATTTTTTATTTTTTTTTAATTTTTATTCTCATTCTGTATGTATGTATGTTTTCATCATCATTCATCATAATAAAATACTTTTTTGTTTCTATCTATATAAATATATTATTTTGTATCATTGTTTTACGTTCATCAAAGCCTAAATTAGTTCAGCTAAAAAGTAACATGACATTCATTGACTGTTAGGCGGTACGAAGTTCGCCGGGTCAGCTAGTATGTACATAAATAAAGGGTTTTACTATAGGGTTTTTCATTTAGGACAAGTAGATGGTGTGAGTAGATGTCGTGGCGTTTGCTGTGTGGCACGTAGTACTGTCCTGCTCGAACCACATGTCGTCTAGGCCCATATGGTTCAATTTGGGCCATAAGAAATTAGTTATTATCATTATGTAGCGCTCACTGTTGAGCGCCTCACAAACGTCGTTTTCAAAAAAGTACGCACCAACTACGCCGCCGGCCGGCCCAAAATCCAACCCAAACGGTAACTTTTTAAGGATGCATTATCACTTGGTGAACCTCGCGTGGGTTGGTGTCGTCCCATATACGGCAATTATGGTTGTTAATACAGCCATTCATTAAAAAATGCGCCTCGTCCCTAAAGATGATTTTTCGGCCAAAATTGGGGTCCTCTTCCAAACGATTTGAAGCCCAGTCAGCGAACAAACGACGTTGTCTATGGTCATGAACTTTGAGCTCCTGGATCAGTTGGATCTTGTACGGGTGTAGGCCCAAGTCCCCACGCAAAATTCACCAAGTTGAAGTCTGCGAAAGGCCGAGTTCTTGTGCACGGCGGCGAGATATAGAGTGCCTCGGGTTCTGCTGTACATTTTCACGGACCGCGGCGATGTTCTTGTATCTAGTATCGTTACGTAATCGAGGGGCATCTAAATTTCACATAAGCATTACTGGCACACCTAATTTCAAGTGAGTTAAGAAACTCTACTGCGCAGGAAGTGCTCTGTTTTGAGACCATGACTGTGTCTATTAATAAATACTCCCTCATATCTTCTGGCTTCTTCATCCAATATATTTGAATTTATTTTTAAAAGAACATCGTATCTTGGACAGAAAAATTATTCGTCATGTAATGTGTGTTATTTTGTATTAATCAGGGTAAAAATTGAAAATCTCATGATTTTTCAAATCTTCCTTCAAAAAAGAATAAGAAAACCAATAATTTGTTGAAAACTTAATTTTAAAAATATAGATTACATAAAGTAGCGTAAAAGTAGCGCTTTTTTGGAAAATTTTCGTTGTGCCGTTGTTCGTCCTTCTTAGTTGAAGGTACTAAGCAAATATATATTCCAGATTCAACTTCAACAACAGTGTCTTCATAGATATGGAATCTTTGTCAATAACAAATGTTGTAAACAAAAATTGTCAGTCCATTTTTCCTCTTATTAAACATTTTCCAAATCTAGAGTCTGAAGATTGTTATCAAGAGATATATCAAATTGGCGGATGATAGCTTGGCATATCCACTCTTGTCTAAATTTGTTTTTGAGGTATTCTCACTGCCACATTCTTCAGCCAACACTGAAAGAATATTTTCAAAAGTAACATTACTCAAAACGAAAATCAGGAACAGACTTGAAGAGGATGCAATAATTGGACTTATTCATTCCAATGACCTTACTAAAAATGATTGAAGTTGTTTTGATTTCATAGTCACAAAACCATTAATCGACACATATTTTAGTAAAGTTTATAACCAATAGTAATGTACATACATATGTAATGTATATAATATTATGTAATTTATATATTTTTTTTTCTAAAATATCACTTAATGTTATTTTAAAATGTTTATGGTGAATTATAAGCTAATCTTGATTATTAAGGGCCCAATGAAGAATAAGCAATCTCATGATTTTTTTGAGGATCTCATGATTACAAATCATGATAAATTTTGTTTTGAATCGGCAACACTGAGTGTCACATAGCCTTAGGCACCGTTTTTTAACGGTCCATATCCTATGTTTATAGTTTAATGTCATTCTAAGAAATGTTCAATGATAGGCAACGATCCAAAGGTCCAAACCAGGCAGCACCCAATGATATGCTACTAATAAGTGTTCTAAAAAATAAGTGCATCGAATATCTTATTATAAGTGTTACCAGCAGATCTGCTTGAATGTGCTGTGATTGGGATGTTTGATATTTCATCAAAAAGTAGCTTAAAATACTCTCTAGCTTCAAAACAACCTCATACATACATATCATAATATTGCCTCGTTGCGACGTGGAGGACGGACAAACAAACAAACCGACGTTTCAATGTTTAAAGGCCCAACTATAATAGACTTAACCGAGCCTAAGCCAGCTTAAGGAAACGAACCAATACGCAGCCTTATATGTCACTAACCATAATAGACGTTCTGCTCAGTTTCGTTAAATTTCGGTAACTTTCGCGAAATTACGAAATTAAGAGCCATTTAAATGGCTCGAGCTTAAGCAAATGTCAAATTTGAAACGCATTTGCCTAAGTTACTTGAATCCATTATGGTTACTTTTTGTTTTGACGATAACTTCTGATAACTTTTCGTTCGGTTTTGACATTAGCTTACTTTCGGTTAAGGCTATTATAGTTGGGCCTTAAGACTATTAAAAATTGTTGCTGTAGTGAGGACGAAAAACCACGTTTGTCGATTTCTCGTCGATCTATACAACCGACATTGCATCGTATTATTTGTAAGGTACGGGCTGTGGTTTTAAATCGTCTAAAATTAAGTTAACACAAGAACTCAAGGCGGTCAATCATCAGCAACGTCGTATGTTCGTTGATTGTGTCCCTTCAATGCATTAAAATGACCCGAATTTTCATCCAAAAATAATCTTCACTGACAAGGCCTACTATCATCTTGTTGACTGCGCTAGTAATCAAAATGTTGGCATTAACCCACGAAATAGCCAAACATGTTAAATGGACTTAAAAATGTAAAATTAAGGTTTTAGGCAGATTCGCATTACTTTTTTTTCCAAAAATTACAGTTGTCCCAGTAAAATTTTGTTGGTCAATAATCGAAAAACAAATTATTTTCAACCACAAATAGATTTTTCTAAAGTGTTTTTTAACTTGGCTTCTTTCAATATAAAAAATATATTTTTGTATTCTCCATACGTGCACAACTACAGCTTAGATGTTATGTTGGCTGCTGGCCGAAAAAGTCAACACACTTAGACCGATAGTTGATCCGTTGTGATACCACTTGGAGCTAAGGATTTACGTTGCTCGTTAAAACAAATTAGTATAAGGTATGAAGCGTTTGAGACAATAAATGTCAGAATTTTATAAGATTACTTCAATCATTGTAATAGACGTCTTTTAAACGTAGCCTTCGTTCTTGTGATAGGGCAGGACATGAACTTTGAACATAGACGGTGAGACACTGTATCCTTTTCTTCTTCATCCATGCAGCTTATGCAAAAGTCATCATAAGCGGGTCAATATTTTTTAAAGAAATTCAAATGTTAAATGAATATTTATAACGAAATATTATAAGCAATTAAGGCATCTAAATTTTTGAAAATAAACTTTTGTTACTGGTAGTACCCGTAGCGTGATAGTTAGTGCGTTGAACTGTCATGCAAGGGGTCTTGGGTTCAATATCTTCCTGTGCCAGTGCCACCTAACTTTTTTCACGGGTACTGCCTCTTGCGAGGAATTGACAAGTCCTCAAAGAGTAATTCTTGTCATGAAAAGTGCTTTCTCAAATTAGCCGTTTGGATTAGGCTTATAAGCTGTAGGTCCCTTCCATCTCTGACAACATTACTCGCACACAGGAATGGTTGAGAGTTGTAAGTCACTAGGCCCTGGTTCTCTACGGACTGTTGCGCCATCTATATTTATTTTTACTGGTATATTTTTAAACAGTCCTATTGAATACAGTAACAAGTTCGTGCGACCAAGTCACGCATGTTATTTGAATATCAGAACGAATTTCCTATTAAGAAAAAAAAATACAATCTAATCTGAAATAATAAACCAAGTACACACAGATTTAAAGCTTGCCATTACAGTGGTAAAGAAGTCGAAAAACGTGGGGTCCCCAATTCCTTCCGTCTGCCTTCTGTCCTCGCTCCTACACCTACAGCCCAAACCATTGGGTCGATTGACTTCACATTTAGAAATTAAAGTAGTAGGTACTCATACAAATTTGTTGAGCAAAAATCGAAAATTCGAATTTTTTGTCAAATTTTACTTTTTTAAGCCTAGTACGCTGCTGATGCGAAACGAAATTTTTCGGCGGTCCCCAAGAGCAGAGCGAAATTAAAACGAAAACCACAGCGGAAAAATATTTGTGGAGAGTTCTGTCTGGAAGTTGAATTTCACTGCTTGTCTTCATCACTTCTTGCACATCACCAATAACATCCTGAGTTTCCGATTCAGAAATGCAATGTTGGAACACATTAGACAAATCCATTTTATTTTAAATTTTAAATCAAATATAAATCAAAGTCAAAACACCGAAAGTCACGAGTAAACAATTTTTTTTTCAATAAAAAAATTAAACGTCAAAATTTCGCAAGCAATTAATGTGCTGGACAATTAAATTGAGAACGAAAAGAGTGGAGAATTGTACTAAGAAATCTAGTACAGCTATCCACTAAAATGTCACATTTCGTGGTTCAGCAGCGTACTGAAAAACGAAAAGCACAGCGAAATTTTTCGTTTATGATTTCGTCATGTCATTTTTGTATGGGAATTTTCGTTTCGCATCAGCAGCGTACTAGGCTTAATTCAAAATTTTTCGAAAAAACGGGTCGTTATTATTTTGCGGAATTGAAACGAAAAACATATATTAATAAGCTCTTAGTGACTGCATAGCAAAAATATTTTCAAACTGAACCTGAAAAATTTTATAAAATTAAATGGCGTTTAAATTTTTAAAAACAAACTTTTCTTACAGGTTCATTTTTAAATTTGTACATATATACATATGTATGTATTTTTAAGCAAACTCTTTGGAAACATGACCAAGTTCTTTTGTTTTGGAATAATAAACGAAATATGAATAAAATCATATCAATTTAGGTGTTGTACTCACTCTAACACCATTTTTTAAGGAGTTTTCTAGAAGCTATAAAATTGATTTCGTGCGAATCAATCATGTTAACATACCATTTTTAAATAAATTCATAATTATGTAAAATGTTAAAATGTTGACATTCAAACGAATTAT
This sequence comes from Eupeodes latifasciatus, assembly GCA_920104205.1. Classification (NCBI taxonomy): domain Eukaryota; kingdom Metazoa; phylum Arthropoda; class Insecta; order Diptera; family Syrphidae; genus Eupeodes; species Eupeodes latifasciatus. Next base: position 376,378,217 of record OV049924.1, read on the forward strand.
TATATTATACTCGTAAGTACCTACTGAAATTTCTCACATAATGAATATTTAGCAATATTTATAATTAATTTGTTCTTTTGTTAGCTCCATGTTTTGTATAATGAAAACACATTATTGTTTTCCTAGAAAGACGGAAATAATTGCTGCACAAATATGTAGTAAATAGAAGGAAAGAATAAATAATTAACTATACTATAACACAATGTACACTGTACAGTACTTCAGCAACAATGTTGCTACCTGATTTCCAATTATGTACATACCTAACAATAGAAATTCAATGTAAAAGATATGCATGGTAATTTTAATTTTGAAAATCATATTCATTTTCCATAGAAATGCAACAAAGTTTCCGAATATCAGTGATGGTCATTTGAATTTTCATCTAAAAAAGGAAGGCAAGTGAATTTATTTACTATGTAGACTATGATGTATTTTATTCGTTACGTGTAAGTTTTGTGTAGGCTCGATACAAAATAAAGACCCTCCCAATTATTTTCATTTTTCTGATTGTGGTTTTTGATTTCAGAAGGACAGAACTGCTTGCGAAAAGGAAAAGGAGATAGAACAACAGAAATGATATTCGTTAATTTTACCAAAAAGTAAAAACCTGCCAAAGGTACCAGCCACGAATCAATAGAGACGATCAGGTTAATATCGTAGTAGAACTGCAGTCTTTATGCTGAGAATATGAAAAGACCACTTCTCCAGACTATATAACGGCGATGACGAATCGAATTCCGCTGTAAGGGACATAGCACCTTTCAAGCCAGTTAACGTAGAACAACAATTCCGCCAACCCGACATCAAAAAGGTGAACATAGCTATATCTTCAAGTCCAACAAAGTTGCTGGTGCTGATGTTATTGCTGCCGTATGTATAAGGAGTATGTCGGAGGAAATCATGCCCGATGAGTGGAGTCTCAGCATAGTTTGCTGAGAATGGAGAACGGCTGAATGTGCCAACTATAGGAGCATCAGTTTCGAACATCGCGTATAAGATCCTTTCTGCTGTATTATGTGAACATCTTAAGCCGTTCGTCAACAACCTCAGAGCTTCATATCAGTGTGGCTTCAGACCAGAAAAGTCCACTATTGACAAAATATTCACATTACAGCATATATTGCAAAGGATCCAGGATCGATACCATCTCTTTATTGATTTCAAGGCCGCATGTGTTAGCATCATCTACAGGAAAGAGTTTTACAGAGCAATGTCGGTTTGTGTAAAATGCCGCTATAGAATGAACTCTGCTCAATCAAGGCCGAAAAAGATCTTACCGATGCTTTTGATGTCAAAAGATGTTTTTGACAAGGTGATACACTGCGACTTCTTCAACATAGTTCTGGAAAAAACTGTCTAAAACTCAATCGCCAACACTAAAGGCGTGGTTTCCTAAAGGTCTGTCCAATTACTCGGATACGCCGATGATATTGACATAATTGGAAGATCAAAACGTTGTCAATGGCGCGTTTTTGAACACTGCGATGGAAATGGAGAATAAGGGTTTAGTGGTCAATGAGGGCACGAACAAGTTTATGTTGTCATCAAAAAAGACACTGAACGACGACGTTTTGGACAAAACGTCAATATGGATAGCTATAACCTTGAGGTAGTTGAGGACTTTGTCTACCTAGGCAAACAACAACACCAGCGCTGAGATCAACCGGAGAATAACTCTTGAAAATCACTGCTTCTTTGGATTAAAAAGGCAATTGAGTAGTAGATCCTCTCTCGAGCATCTAAAATCACCATCTATAAAACACTCATCTTCCCGGTTCTCATTTATGGCGCTCAGGCTTGGACCTTGTTAAGGCAAGATGAGAACATCTGCATGGATAGAGAGTGGAGAGTGAAGAATAAAAGTCCAACGACTTAAATGTCTGCATCATGTAGAGCGAATGGTCATCAACGTTCCTGTCCAGAAGGTATTCGAATGCAATCCCGAGGCACGGCGCAGTAGTGGAAAACCGCGACTTAGGTGGTACACGCCAGGTGGGAGAGGTCCGTCCCAGACTATAGTGCCACCTTAAGTAAGTTAGTAGTTGGATAACAAGCCATAGAAGCCAAACAAAATTCAAGTATCCCGATGTTTTGTATATCTAAAACTTATCGGAATAAAGGATTTGATATCTAACTATCCAAATAGTTTGATTTTGTTGGCTTTCACGGATGTATTCTGAAATGATAAAAATATCCAGGACATATTCGATCAGGTTTGAATCGAGACAGCTATACCCTACACAACAAAAATACCATTAACACTTTTGGTCATGCGTCAGGACTCGTCCTCGATCAGTTCGACGGAGGGAGAGTATGTTCTGTTGCCAGTATGCTGGGCTTAGAAGAGGAGTGGAAACGCCTTAAAAATACTGTCATTAGTACTGCCAACTCCATCTTAGCCAACTCCAGAAGAACAGAAAAACGGCTTCATAGTCACAAAAATTCAGCGTTTTACAGAACTTGATCTATAAACTTGAACAAAGCCCAAAGCGAGGTTCGCATAAGGTGAAAAAGGTGAGGAAGTTCTACCAATCCGTTCGAAACATGGAGCCGTATTCACCACGCTTCACATATTGCAAGTACGGACAGGGAAATCTGATTATCGATTCTGCAGGCATACTGGAGCGAATTGCCAAACGGTCAGCTCACTACCGCCACCAAACATAGAAGTGGTCGAGAATGATGTAAAAAAGACTCAATCAAAACAAAGTACTTATAGTCGACGGCATATCAGCCAAGCTTTTTCAACATAGCAAGCAAGTCATGTAATCATAGGGCCGGTATGGGAACATGAAGAAATGCCAGAAAACTGGCGAATATACAAGAAAGGAGATTATAAATAGGTTTCACGTTGTTAAATACCGCCTATAGGATACTCTCCTCTATCAAACGATCAGGTTTTCACCCTTAGACGGGCGGGCGATGGAAAAATGTTTAGAATTTAATAATCGAACTCGCCATTTGTTTGACTTCAAGGCCGTCTACAATATGATTTCCAGAGTAGAACTATACATATCCAGAATTCGCCATCCCAAATAAATTGAAACGACGCGTTAAAATAGCCCGACTGCTATCCACCCCTATCAACATCTGCAATGAATTTCGTCAAGGGGATGGTTTGGCATGCCTTCCTTTTAACCTGGAATTGGAGAAAGCATTCCGTGACTCTGACACGTTAACAAGAGTTATCATCGTCGTCAGGTCCAGCCAGATACTGGCTGCGAGCAGGCGGTACAAAATCTGGGTCTGCGAAGGAAAAACAAAGTACATGGCGGTGTATTTTGAAAGAAGAACAACTGGTTAAACATTTAAGGTAGCGTAGCATGAACTTGACGTAGTGCAATCCTTCAAAAACCTTGCGTAAATAGTAGCAGTCCAAACTCGAAAACAACATAGAAGAAGAAATACGCGTGCAGTTGCTCAAAGCCAATAGAGCCTAATTCAGTCGATGAAAGCTTTTTAACCAGAAACCGTACCATAACTTCTTAGCTGCTGCTGTACATGACGATGGTTCTACCAGTACTCACTACTCACATATGGATCCAAGACATGGGTACTACTTAGTAAAAGGCACCGACCTCTTAGGCATGTTTGAGAGGAAGGTATATGCATTTACCTCGAAGGAGATATTTGTGACAAAAGTTAAGCCCGGTAAATTTCGGTAGACTGGACAATAAGTTCGTATGAGCGAAGAATAATCAACTCGGAAAGTGCTTGTAGTACATTTTATGCTTACGTTGAAGAGATGGCGTAGACCATGACGCCCGAAGATCCGAATTGTTCAGCTAACGATGATGATGATGACATATCCGTGTTATAACGAAAATATTTTCATCATATCTGCATAGCGTCAGAAACCTGGGCAGTTAAATCAATAGAGACAGAGACTTTCTGACAGTTTTCTAATAGATTCTGATCCTGATTATACCAGTGGTTTTGAGGAAGATGAAAAACATGAAATTGGTTCCGAAAAAGAATCCGAACCATGCGTCATTTTAACTTTATACGACCCAATTCGGACAGTTTTCATCACAATAATTGTCTCCTTCGTTAACGGATATGTTAATAGTATCAATATTTAGGTATAATGTCCATACTTGCTTTTCAAACTATATGGAAGGCTATATAAAAATACTACAAGTCAAAAACTTTCCGAAGGCGACGAACCCATGTGCGCCAAGAATTCATTTTTCATCCCCTGTTATTCTACTTTTTTAAACCCTTTACCTTTGTAAACCAAACCCTTTGTCGGTTTGTCTGAGTATTCATCAAAATTTTAAAATAATTGTTTTTCTTTTTTTGTTTCGTCTAACCATTCAAAGTCTGGTCAGTACAAAGCTGGTCCAGGTAGGTTTTCGAATAATAACTATTACTCATTTTTTCCTTGGCGGTGTTTAATGCAAAAGAATCAAAAGCTTTGGTTGGTTTTACATACAAATTAAAAGAAGAACAAAGTTAACCAAAAAGAACTGAAAAGTAAAAATATTATTTTAATTTGTCCACAGTTTTCGTTACTATTCCGAAAGGTGCATTTGGCATGAGCATTCATTGCATTCATAAATTTAAAATGGCACAGACGAGACATGTACTTTTATTTTTAATTTGAAAAATGGGTTCCAATGTAAAACAAAATACAAAAAGAAATAACTCCAAATGACAAAACCCTATGTAAATACGGAAGGTATAGAGGTTGGGTAGGGTAGGGTTTATAGGTATAACCTGTACAGGATTTCTCCAAAAAACTGTTAAAGTAGACAGAAAAAAGGAATTTGCGGCGCAGTGTCTGACGGATGATGATGATTACTGTTGAAATAAATGCAGACAAAATGGTGGTAACCATAATAAAAGTTTAAAAAAAGAACCCTACATCAGGGAAATTCAACATTTTTATAGCTCGTCGAAATATGCGGTAGGTAAAAATACTTAGGGTAGATATGAAGGTATACATTTTTGAATGCATTTTTACTTTGCGAGTACAGAACATTTAAAAAAAAATAAATGGAAGAATGACAGACTGACGACACGTGAGATTTATGATTAACTGTTTGCTGTCAGCCTTTACGACAGGTATTGTATTGTTTTATCTTTTGTATAGCTGTGGTTGAAATTCAGTTAAGGTAACTATAGAAAAAAGTCTTTAACTCCTCTCCCTACCACAAAAAGATTACAAGGCCATAATAATTGTATATGGAATGTTTTAAGTAGCTTTTCAGGAAAGCGCACGGAGGAAAAGGGTGGATTTAGAAGCTCAAAAACAGTTCGTAAATTACCAATATTTTTATGATTATTTATGACATTCAATCATTCACATGGGACCTTCTTGTTTAATAGATTTGAAATGATGGAACGGATTATTGGTAAAATTACGGTCCTTACATTAGTATCTAGTTTTTCAACCTAAAGTTTTATTCATTCTTTCAGGTATTGTTATTGTTGAAGTAGCTTTAGAAAGTTCTGGGGAGCACGGAACTTTTGAATACCAGAAATGTAGGTATCTTCACCAAGAACAATAGGAATTGCCAACATTGTCATGTAGTTTTGGGGTAAGTAATTTACGGTAATGCCAGTGACGGATTTAGGCTTGCTTCCGCCCTAGGCCCCATTCGATGCGCCGCCCTTATTGATAAATTATAATTTATATTGAATCAAAATTTATGAAATATAATTATATAATCTTCACCAATAACAATAGGAATTGCCAACATTGTCATGTAGTTTTGGGCTAAGTAATTTACGGTAATGCAGTGAATTGAGATGAGTTATTGATTGCTTTTAATGTATACTGATTATCAAGTGCTGTTTGTCCTCTTTCGGCTGAAGTCCAGTGATCGTATTAATTAAGCGTTTTGTTTCACCATCTGCTAGCAAATGATGATAGGCTAGGAGTTCTGAACCGATGATTGGTACGCTAACGTTAGCAAGAATGAATCTCCAAATAAAACTTCGACCAGAAGTCCTTATTTTAATTCGAGGTTCAAAAATCTAGACGTCTTTATTTTGCTATAATTTGAAGAGTTAAGATCATAATCGGTTGCAGACCGTCTTTCTGGAAGTAGATGAATAGAAAAATAAAACAGGTCAGATCCGGTCAGCAAAGAAAAAACGGCTTCCAGGAACTTTGCAGTCATTCGCCGTCATTATGAACTGCTGTTGGTGTTTTCCTGGAAACTAAAAGGTTTGCTGCATTTGTATGCTTTGTTTTTTGGGAAACCACTCTCTCTTCTTTGACTTCGATTTGTTTCTTGAGTATTGTTTTTCAAGACTACATGAACGGCCACGATGGCTTCAATAGGCTGTTAACTGCCCAACTTGCCTGGAGAATTGTTCTATAGAATTTAAAAAGTTGGTTCGGGATGCTTATTTGTTGATGTAGAGTAAACGGCAACAGGAAGAGAGGCTGGAGAAACGTCAAATATTTGGTCTGCTTATGATCGAGAGATCAGATCTCGAAGTCAAAATAGCTTGGACGTGTGATGGGAGTCTTCTTAACCAAAGTTCCTGTATATTGGAAGGACCGCAAGAGAATTAAAATGGTGAAAGAATTCCAACAGTTTATGGTCTTATAAGCCATCCGACCCGTTTCTCTTCTGATGCCGATAAATGTTCGATAAGCTTTGTTTTTAAAACGGTTCACAGGCTCAGACCCGTTTAGTACCCGTGGCATGACTAGTGCGTTGGACTGTCATGCCAGATGTCTTGGGTTCGATCCCTGCCTGTGCCATCTAAAGTTTTTTTCACGGGTACTACCTCTTGCGAGGAATTGACAAATTCTCCAAGAGTAATTCTTGCGTGCTAATGGCTGTGAATGGCTGGAGGTGAAGCACTTTGAATGTTTTGTTGAATGTTGCTTCAATCGATAGGTTTTGTAAAGATTATCATCTTGAAAATCTTCTCCAAAAACTGGAATTTTGATATTTTTGCTATGCTTCTTTTGAATAAGGTATGTATTATTTTGAGTCGAAGGTCAATATAGGAAATAAAGGGATGCTTATTTCTTATATATTTTAAAAGATGATGTTTATTCCAATATTTATGTATATAGAAGATTGAAATGTTATTATTAAGGAAATAATAAAATACGATAACAAATATTTCTCTGATAATAATGTTTATAATGCCAAGTCATATAAAACAATTAAGTATAAATTATACTAAATTAATGGTAATTATTTAAATAATCTTCTAGCATGAACTTTTAAACTTTAATAATTGATGGACGCGGACATGCCTGTAAAGCTTTATTCGTTTTGACTTACGTTTTCAAGCGGTTCATTTTCCCTGGTCCATTTTTCATCACTTGTTTTTCTGTTTGTTACTCGTATCTATATTTTTATATATATATGTATATATTTTTTATAACTGTGAGAAATTTTTTTCTGAAACCATTTTAGCATCGTCCAGGTAATTCTTTCCAATAGTACTTCTTCCAGTTTCTATTAGAATCGGGCATCTCCCCAAAAAGTTTAATACATCCTTCTTCTCCTCGTACATCATTTTCAAGTAGCAAGTAGTTCAGGGGAAAAAACTTTCTAATTGCTTTAAAATGATTGTCATGAGGCCGGTTGAGAACTCCACCCTCAAGTAATTGTTAGCTGTCAGTTGTAATAAATTTGCGCATATTTGTAGTACCGTTGGCTTGGGTTCAATCTCTGCCTGTGCCACCTAATTTTTTTTCACGTATAGGAATTGCGAGGAGTTGACAAATCTTCCAGGAGTTATTATACTTGTCATGAAAATTGCTTCCATAAATCAGCTGTTCAGATTTGACTGTAGGTCCCCTCCATCCCTAAAATGACTCGCATACCCGAATGGTTGAAAGTTGTATTGCACTAGACCTAAGTGTATACAGACTGTTGCAATACCTATGTACATATATGTGCCAATCTGCATCGTGAGTGTTTATGTGAACAGTACCTACTATTTGGCAACCTTAATGTTCGTTTTATTTCAAAAGATCCCCAAACATGTTTCATACATGATTACTTTCACTGTTGTTCTGAAAATGAGATCTTTGGCTTTGTATTCCACGTCTTTGGATTGCATTACACACCACCAAGTTGCATTTAGGGCATTCTTTGATAGTTTGTCTTCTATATGTTTTTTTAAATTAACATTTCGGGAGATCCTTACTCCGAGATAATTGTATTCATTGATTTCCAAATTTCATCACAGCAATGAAGGTAGCAATTGCCGTTGCGAAAGATCAATATTTTTAACGTAAGATTCGCCTAGACCCTCCACTTTTTGCAGTACTTCTACTACTTGGAGACTTCCAGGCGATTCAGCGAAGACAACGATCATTAACATAAGAACTTTGATTGTAACAGAACAAAATAGGACTCTAGCTGCAGGCTTGTCTCAATTATACTATTATTCAAAACTGTTCCGAAAGTTTGTTACCAGAGGTAGTTGAATCGTACAATTGTTCAAAAACTTTCCTAAACTTTCTCGAGATTCGTCTGCTGTACAAGTACATCTTTAAAAATTAGTGTTTTCCTGTCTATGATGTCGAATGCTGCCTTCAAATCAATAAAGAAATAAAAATATTTCAGCTATGTTGGTCAGTAAATAAATTGGTCTATTATCGAATAGCTTACCCGAAGCCAGCTTGTGACCATCAAGTTATTACTCTGCCTCGGTAAGCTCGTTAATTAAGTCCACCATAGTCCACAGTATATTTAAAAAATTCATATTGGCACAGCTCTTCTCCTAAAGCTTTGTTCGGGTGGCGTAGTTGTATCACTTTTGAGATTTCTTCAACAGTGCGATGGAATGGTCAAAATATTAAGTTTCCAGAAGTTGTATGGCATAGAGCATCAACTGGTTTCAATTTATTGTCTTATTGAGTAAATTTTCGAAATATTCGGCTTCGGATTTGTAAAAATTTAATATTATTTTCTTTAAATTTAGTTAATTTTGGATGAAGTAGTTCAAGTATAAAGTAGTGCCCGTGGCATGATGGTTAGTGCGTTGGACTGTCATGCGAGAGGTTTTGGGTTCAATCCCTGCCTGTGCCACCTTAATTAAAAAAAAAAAAAGAGTTTTCACGGGTACTGCCTCTTGCGAGGAATTGACAAATTCTCCAAGAGTAATTCTTGTCATGAAAAAGTGCATTCTCAAATTAGCCGTTCGGATTCGGCATATAAATTGTAGGTCCCCTCCATTCCTGACAACATTACTCGCACACAGGAATGGTTGTAAGTCACTAGGCCCTGGTTCTCTACGGACTGTTGCGCCACCTAATTTATTTTTTTTAGTTCAAGTATAAATATTGTTTTTCTTTACAAATCCGTACGTTCGTACGTCCGTATGTCCGTACGTTCGCGACGATTTTTTCGTCGTCCATAGCTCAAGAACCAGAAGAGATATCGACTTCAAATAAATTTTGTTATACAGATAATAAGGCAATAGATGCAGAAAGGGCTCTCAAGAAAATTGCGTGGGTGGTTTTTTTTTACCATAGCAGTTTAAAAAAAAAGGGGAACATTTTGGTTAACCCTAAATATCTCATGAACCAATGACGCTAGAGACTTGAATTAAATTGTAATATACTGTAACGTGATACAAAACAAATATATTTTTAGAAAATAATCCAATTAACGGTTTTTTTTATCAATCAAAAAACTGAATAAACAAATTTGTTACCTCGAAAATTTTACGACTAAAATATGATTTCATCTCCAAAACAATTTTGTGCAACGAAAAATAATATTTTTGACATCTGATAAAATTTTGAAAAAAATCTTTAAAAAAAACATTACTCAAAAATTGAATTTCGACTCAAATATCTTTTCAAAAACTTGAGATTAAGGCTTCAAACTTATTTTATCTTATAAGAAATATTGTTTTCAACATTCTGAAAAATGTTGAGAAAAATCGAATTGACAGTTTTTTTACAAAAAATAAAAACCTAAACAAAAAAATTAATAAAAGTTGGTAAAAATTGATTTTCGACTCAAATATCTTTTCAAAACTTTGAGATATTGGTTTGATCTACTTTTATCTTTTAAAAAATATTGTTGTCAACAGTCAGTAAAATTTTAAGAAAAATCGAATTGACAGTTTTTTTTTTAAATTAGGTGGCGCAACAACTCTCAACCATCCCTGTGTGCGAGTAATGTTGTCAGAGATGGAAGCGACCTACAGTTTATATGCCGAATCCGAACGGCTAAATTGAGAAAGCACTTTTCATCACAAGAATTACTCTTGCAGGATTTGTCAATTCCTCGCAATAGGCAGTACCCGTGAAAAATACTTTAGGTGGCACAGGCAGGGATTGAACCCAAGACCCCTTGCATGACAGTCCAAGTCCAACGCACTAACCATCACGCTACGGGTACTACAGTTTTTTTTACAAAAAATAAAATTTAAAAGAAATTTTAACAAAAGTTGGTAAAAATTGATTTTCGACTCAAATATCTTTTTAAAACTTTGAGATATTCGCTTCAAGCTACTATTATCTTTTAAATAATATAGTTGTCAACATTCGGTAAAATTTTGAGAAAAATCGAATTGACAGTTTTTTTACAAAAAATAAAAACCTAACAAAAAAATACTAAGACTTGGTAAAAATGTATTTTCGACTCAAAAAGCTTTTCAAAAATTTAAAATATTGTCTTCAAACTTTTTTTATTTCACAGAAAATATTGTTTTCGATATTCAGTAGTTTTTTTTATGAAAATCGAACAGTCCGTTTTTCATAAAAAAAAAATAAAATCTACAAGAAATAGTACGCAAATTTGGTAAAAATTGATGTTCGGTTTTTGATATCTCTCAAATTAATTTCATTCATCCAATTTATAAAAATATAAGAAATGCTACTAAAATTGGTAAGAATTTGTTTTCGACTAAAAATCTATTTAACAAAACCAGATTTTCAAACTAAACTATTTCTTCATAGGAAAAATATTGTTGGTAATTTTGACATTTTTAAGAATAATTCAACTGACAACTTTTTTAACCCAAAACGAAAACTTACAAACTTTAAAGCAAGACAAATCGACAGACGGGATGGGAAGTTATCAGTGTGGGTCGCATCCCAGCCTCTTTTTTTTGAAAGGCTTGGGTTTGATGCTCTCAGGATTTGTAAAAAGCCTCAAGTTTTTTTCCTTGGTAGGTACTCTTCACAATCTTTGTCAAACCGTGGATCTGTCCATTACTGGTTTCTTACAAAGTCAAAAACTGTGCTGACTAAGAGGTCAACTAGTTGATATTTGCAAACTGAATCTAAAAACTGTCTAGATTACATTTATGTATACAGTTTCACGTAACAGTGTTTCCACAGTAGTTTGGGTATAAAATTTATATCCGTATCATTTCTGATCTATTTGTCCTTAAGCACGCTGTCGACGGTAAGGGGCATGTGATCCGAATAGACTGGCTACCAGGGTTGTAAATCGTCCTCGTATTTCATTACAAAGAACTTAATTTTGCGTCCAGTTCTGTTGAAAATCAACCAACACACCTTTTTCGTCATTATCAAGCAATATCTGCCGGAAACCTTAGAGCCCAACACTTAGGGATTTGTACGTTATGACTTATGCTTGAAAAGTAAAATTCCCAAAAGTTCAGCTGACCCAAAAGGATAAGGTTAACAGCCATAGACAACATTTTGTGATAAATCATCAACAGACGAAATTTTTAATTTTGTAAAGATCCAATTCACATGAGCTACAAGAACTTCAAATGTATCCGGAAAAATTCTATGCATATTCTAATGGCAGCGACATTAGGCTACTTTTCTTTGAAAACGTGGCTTTGGTTTGCCAGATCATGACCTTCCCTTTCGCTTGTTTAGTCAAATTTCAAAAACGACGATCTTAATATTTATTTTCAGAAATATAAAGTCAATTATAAATTTTGTAAGCCTCATCTGAGAAAGATTTGATCAAGTTAATTATTTTTATCTTTGCATCCATCATCTCCTTTAATTATGAAGGACATTCAAACTGAAGTACATTTGCATAATATTCTTCTTACTGCCAATGTCAACAATACTTTGTGCCTTACTGGTTTTTTTGGTTTCAAAAAAAAAGAACTAAAATTCTCACTAAAAATAAAATCCTTCCCAATTTCATTTTCGACAGAAAAAAAGAAATAAAATCCTCAAACTGCCATTTAAAATTTGCAACTTGAAGCATCTGAGTTTGAATGGTGTGATGCTGTGACGACGAGAATATGTGAAGTGAAAGGGAAAAGCCTTTTAAAACGCCTTTCAATTTGTACGTTCATCCTCCAATAAAAAAGAGACCCATTTTTGTGGTTTTCCATCTATCTTTGGCTGTCCATTTTAATTTTCTACTTCAAATATTCGCCATTCTTCAATTCGTTCTAAAAAACCTCAATGCCACTTAAGTTACCTTTAACGGCAGTATAGTTAACGTCGGATTTTTCCTCATTCATCCTTCATATAGGCAGCCATTGTGAGGACGAAAACGGTGATAGTGACGATGACGGTGAGGACGATGAAGATGACGGAAACATGCAGTTAAGCCCCACAAAATCCCCATTCTTGATGATGACATGATGATGTGTCCTTACGAATGATTGGTTTATGCATCATGTGGATCATCTTTACGCCCAAATGCTGCTACTGCTAAGGCTGCTGCTTCTGATGTCCTTGATGTGTTTCTTTCACCTTATTATTGTCTTTTTTTCCAAGTTTTCCAACTATTCCATGAAATGATGGCGACGAACGCCAGAACGACGACGCGACGCCATATACGCCAACGGTGGTAAAGTCTCTCCAACTATCGAGAGGCACTTCCTTCCGTTCGTCGTCGTCGTCGCCGCGTCGTATATAGTTGGATAAGTTGGCGTCGTCGTCGTCGTTGTCGATTGTGTTGAAAATTGGGCCTTTATTTTTGTTCGGTTCTCAAGAATAAAAAAAAAAGACAGAGAAATTTTGAGAACGTAGAACGAAGGCAATCGACACCCAAAAAATAAAGGAAGAATCATCGCATCGGTGATGCTAGCACGTTCTTTGAAAGGCACGTGTACGCCTTAAGGGTTTATTGTCGAGATGCTTTCCACAATTTCATTTAACTATTTCAACATCAAAGGTCCTTGTAAACCACGCAGTGTCTGATGTGTACATAGAAGAATTTTAAAATATACCAGTATATGGCATTAGTACCTGCATATACCTACCTACACCTATTTATATAGCTAGCAGGACATAGCACACCACTTTTTAACGTCTATATCCTTGATAGCTATGTAGGTATACCTATACCTATGCTATAAAGAGAAAACTAAGGAGCAAAAGTGTAGCTCAAGGCTAACTGCAAATACTCTAGGTAAGTACATATAGACATTGTACAGATGCGATTTCTATGTTCGACTATTTTATTAGCAAGGGGGAGCAGGAGCAGCAGAATAGAATATTACCCCTGACTCTTAATCCCGAGCAGCTTATTGCTCGTTGTCCTTGTGAACCTCTCTGTAAACCATGATGTATGGCAAATGCGAATAGGAATGGGAATGGAAAATAGCATCAAAACTGAGATCGAGGGTGGGGGTTCGTTCGGATGGTGGTAGCGCTGGAAGTAGAAAGGTATGAGTGAACAGAGAAGGTACATCAGAGAGAGGCTAAATGGATTTGATTTTCGCCCTCAGGGTGGACATGTGCAGACATTTTAATTTTCGTCCCCAAAGGCCGGAATTACGGATGAAGTACCAAAGAGAGTGGTAAATAATATACGCATTGTGAATACGAATGCATGTCCTTTTTCTATGCAACATCCATTCCACCCCCGTTCGTCGTCGTCATCGTTTCAATACTAATTAGTTTTGATTGCTATTTTTTGTTCTGAGAAAATGATAGAAATAAATAACCTAACCATGAGCCTTTTTGTTCTAAATAATTGTACACAAGAACCTATATCCTTGACCAGATTTTAATTTTAGATTGTAAGGGGTGTTGTGTCTCGCCAATCTAGAGACCCTCCATCAGTCTTCGCCTTTTGTATCATAAATGTTCGAAATTTGCTCCTTCAACAACGAAACACATTAAGCAATGGGTAATTTTCCATCACAGCAGAAAAACAAAACAAAATACGATTAAAAGAGTGTAAAATTCAAGGATCAACTATGGTATTTTCCAAGGGTCCTATGTGAACTGTGAACATGAAAGTCATTTTAATTTCTTTCTTCGAGGAAAATTTATTATCATAGAAAAACACAAAAAAAACATAACATGGAAACAAAACATTTTAAAAAGTTTATTTCAAGTGGAAAAAGGTTCGGCCCCAAGAACGGCCTTAAAATGAAATACAATACACATATAGAAAGAAAATTCCTTTGCAACGAAATAGTTAGTTGGTATATGACTGCTGGTTGGCTCCAGAGCCAGAGACAGAGTCCAGACATTGTCCGTCGTCGTTGTCGGCAGCGGCGCGGCGTCCAAACGAGAGTGTCCGAATATTTGATTTATGTTGACAGATGCAAAGAAAAATTAAAAAATATTTGCTGGTGTTTTATTTTTTTAAGTGCGCTCTAAAGAGGTTTGGGCTGTGTTCATTCAATGATGTCTACATTGAAGATAAGTATAATTTGAAAGTCTAGCCATAATCTAGTAGAATTTAAATAATGGAAATATTTTAATAAGTTACTGATGTTACTTTTAGATCGTACATACATAATTAATACAAAATATGGTAGTCTAATACCTTCATCAAGGAATTTCATTATAGACGAAATTGTGGTATTATTTTTAGATATTTTTATTGTCTTCAAATTGAAACAACTTACGATAACTTAACGAGCGATGTTATGTTTACCTAGTTATATTGAAAAACTTTGTCCATTAATGTTCATCAAAACTCCGACAGATTTGAAGTTTTTATGCTTTACAAAAAGTAGCATTACTTTTTTTACTAAATACGTTCTAAATATACGCTTATAGTTCATGTACATTATTCTGCCCATAATCTTGTAAAGGCCCTAACTAACATTTTCACTATTCCGAGATAATGATGAAAACACTAAATCGTTAACCGCGATCTGAAGGTAAAAAGTGAAAAATACCAAAAAATATTTTTTGTAAAGCTTTTTTATTGCTTTATTTTTTGGAATAGTTTTAAACTCAAAATTTTTATGCATTTGGAAAACAAGGTAGATAGGGCTTTTTAGCTTTGGACGAAAAAAAATAAAAGGCCCTATGTACAACAATTTACGTTATACTTTAAAATCCTTAATAAAACATGAAATAAGAATTCAAATTCAATTAATTTATTTCAAACATTTTAGTTATGAGTTATGACACACAAATTTAGAGGCATTATTAAAATTATTACGAGGTTACAACCTTTTACATAAAAATTTGCAGCCAGAAAAAAAGCCCTAACTTCAAAAATTCTTGCGTCAAAATTTGTAAAAAGCCCTAACTGCCACATAGGGCTTTTTAAAAAAGAACATGAATATGCTTTCTCTATGCAGTGTATTATAAAAGGCCCTATGTGGTAGTTAGGGCTTTTTATAAATTTTGATGCAAATGATTTGTAGTTAGGGCTTCTAGAAATTGTGTTTTTCTGGCTTATTTGAAGATTTAAGGTTAAGAAATGAATGTAGACAAATCGGAGACAATGCCCTAACTCCAAATATGCAAAAAACTCAAAATCGGAAATTTTGTAGATAGGGCCTTTACGAGATTATGGGCAGTATTGTTCTCAAAAGTATTAAAGACATTTTTTGAAAATAGTCGAGTACATTGGAGGATAGTGTATTTAGACAAACAAAATTAAATTTTAAGAAGGGTTCAGAATTTTGTTTTTATTTGGGTTATGTTTGGAAATAATATATTTTCTTTTAAAGAGCCAGGGGCCCTACTATGTAACTCGATTCTACAATGAAATTGCTCGAATTCGAAAAATTGGTACTATGTATCTATTTGACTACTTTCGAACAAACGAGAATCGAATAGTTCTAGTAGTGCCAACTATGTATATATTAAATTATAAATTTTCGAATAAACGAGGAACTACGTAAATCGAAAGTAGAATAATTCAAAACAAGGCAAAATCGAAAATAATCGCTCTACATCAAAATGTGTTTGCGAACGAAGTTTTTTTTTTTTGCCAAAGTGTAAGTAAAATTTTATAAAGTATTAATATGCAATTTGAATTTGTGAGTTTTTCATTCAACTTTTTGTGTTTTATTATTTTACCAACCCAATTACACCGGGAATTCGTGATTTTTGCCAAAACTTCGGCAGGTATTTTTGACATGGTTTGCTGTGCAAGTCCAGCGTTCTTGTCCCCACCGATTTGGTTTTGGTAACCTCTTGTTGCCAAAAACTTCAATGCTGCTGATAACTTAATGATAATCGAAGAACAAAAGTATATATTTTTCATTAAGAATGCATTCAAATATTCTACCGTATATAAGGTATGTATAAAGGGTCCGCCAAATAACTTTTTTTTTTGAAAATGCTATAAAAACATCGAGTGTAGCTTCGGCTGTGTGGCACGCACAGTGGTGCGAGAGCGAAAAAAGTCTTTTTAAAAAGTCATATTTATCCTTTTAAACTTTATGTTTAAGTACTCTTAGATACCTCGAGCGTATGATTCAAAAGTATTTTTTAACATATATATTGTATGTTCTGATTTACAAGCCCTCAAAGTTGAAAAATAATTTTACTCAAATCGCGAACCGTATTTTCAACAAATTTTGAGATGTTTTTTTCCGAAGTTCCTTTAGATAAATTCTCTAGCTTCTTAAATAATTGAATTGGTCTATTTTCGATTATCTAAAAAAAAAAAAAAAATGATTATTTATAAAAGATACCTTCTATAAGTAGTCTGAAGCTTTAGTACTAGGAAAAAATGCGTTTTTTTTTAAACTTTTTGATTTAAAAAAAAAAAGCTCCAAAAGATATCAAGAAAGTAAGTATGCCAGCATATGCTTCCTACATTCGTGTTAAAGCACAGAAAAAATCAGCTGCAGATTCCTGCAGATGTGGAAGTTATGATCAAAAATGTTTCACTGTTTGATTTCTTCGTTATTAATTGTCAGAATGAACTGGTTAAGCCCATTATTTTAAGACAAAATGTCAAACTTTATTTTAAAAATAAAACAAAATTAATACATTGACACAGGTCTGAGAATTTCGATTTTTGCGAAACCATATATTTCTGCCCGGAAAATTTTTTCAACTTTGAACTCAATTTTCTTGGAAACAGCACACGAAAAGCAATATAGTTTTATGATATTTTAAATTATATGATAGAGCTTAATAAAAAATAAAGAAAAAGATTAGGGATAATCCTTTATTTTTTTAATTTTTCGCTAAAAGTAGGGCAGGTAGAAATAAAAAAGGTGTTATTTTTAAAGTTTTATTGCTTTGTTTTTGTTGTGTATTGCATAATTTTTTATTACCTGACTTATTAGAATAAAATCTCTTACTTAAATCTATATATATAAAGGATTAATTAAAAAAACGTCATTATTGAGTTATTGAGCATTAGTGCAAGGTTTTTAAGAAGAAAATACTTCCAACCAGCGCAGACGCTAAAAACCTCATTTTAGCGTTATAAAATTACTACTTTATTGTTTTTTTTATTTGTTTTTTTGTATGTATTTATCTATTTATTTATTTAATTTTATAATATACATACATAGTTAGTAATACTATTTTGTTCAAAATAAAAAGTTAAGATTTTACTAAAAAAAAACTTTTATTTAAATAAAACATCAAAAGCCTCAAATTTTAGAAAAATGTCAATAACTTTTTTTCTAATAATTTTTTCTTGACTAAATTTTGACCAAGCATGTATAAGACTAATCTTAACTTGTGTTTCCAATTTCATTAAAATTCGTTTAATAGTTCAGATTTTACAAATTTTTTTCCGCTCTCCCATACAAAAATCAAAAACCCTCAAATTTTAGAAAAACGTCAATGACTTTGTTTATAATTTTTTTTTCAACCAAATTTTGACCAAATATGTAAAAGACTAATCTAAACATGTTTGCCAAATTTCATTTTAATCCGTTGAACCGTTCAGATTTTACAGACTTTTTTCCGCTCTCCCATACAAACCGAACCACTGTGGCACGTAGCGCGCACCGCCGCCGCCGTCCTGTTGAAACCAAATTTTGCCAATATCCTCCCCCTTTTTTGAACAAAAATTCGTTTAATATGGCCCGATAACGATCGCCATTGACTATAACGGCCACTCCTTGCTCGTTTTCGAAGAGCCTCTGGACCAAAATTCGCACCAAACAGTGACTCGTTTTGGGTGTATCGGGTATTCAATGTAAGCGTACGAGTTTTCTGTGCCCCAAATGCGGCAATTTTGCTTGTTTACATACCCGCCAAGATCAAAATAAGCTTCATCTGAAAAGATGATGAAGCGTATACACAACCATATTCGTTCAGCGAAAAGATAAAACTAATTATCTGTGAAATCAGACATACGTTAAGTGTAACCATTTAAAAAATAAGCACAAGTTAAAAAAAAAACCTTCGATGGCCGACCCTATATGTGCAAACGTTTTCTCACTCAGCTGCATTATTTTGGAGTTATCTCTTATTCTTCTGCGTTCAATTTGCTCGTACCGTTCTTCATTTCCTTGCAAATTAAACCAAATTCCAACGGTGTCCATTTTTGTTATAATTATTCTTGTCCAAAAATTTGATGTTTTATTTTTTTTCTTTGTTTTTAAAACAGTCAAACGACCCGATACTCGTTCGAAAGTAGAAATTTTTTGAAAACAAGTTGGCATAGGTAACTGGCATTCGATTCTACTTTCGAATAGAATTAAAAGTAGAATCAATAAGTTACATAATAGGGCCCCAGGACTTAGATTGGTACTAGAAGCTAAATGACGTTTTCTTGTGAGCAAATATTTTGTTAGCATTTATACAACTCCAGTAAATTAATTTTATCACAAAATGGTTAAAAAATAACCTGAATACAAATCTAAGTTTTGTGTCAAATGAAGGTTGGAAGATTTTGAAATGTGGTATCTAAAATATTATATGTTTTCTTACAACGCTCAGTCTCACTTCACGTAAGACGATAATCGTCGTCAAAGTGATATCGTCAAAACGATATATCTAAATAGGTAGGTATCGTCTGTCATTGATTTCCAAATATTAATAATACAATACAAATAAAAATGTTTCGGCGTAATTGAGTTTTGTTAAAAAGTGAAAATTAAAACTCGGAAAAAAAACAATGTGGATAAAATGGAATCTTGTGGTCTTTCAATTGAACATTATTGGGGTTATACTCATTGGCCAAGGAAGGATGCTCATCCATAAATGTTATTCCCATTTGCAGATGAGTTTGTTTTACTCATGTTGCGGTAAGATTTACCACTACAAGTTTTACTAGCCTATCTCATATCCTTTTTCCTTTTTTTTAACCTTCCTTTCGTCGTTGCGGCTCCAAAATATTTTAAGAGTTCATGTTGAATCCTGCTTTCCATCCGTCACCTGCTCTTATTGTATTTTGGAAAAGCAAACAAAGTAGGTTTTGGAGTTGTGTGACAGAAGGGCCACATTTTAATTTACTTTTAACATTTTTGACGGGCGATCACAAAATGCATAATTGTGTGACGGATGAGTCACAAAGACGGTCTTATTGAGTGTGCGGCCGGCAGGTGGCCCACCCAAGGAGAAAAACATAAAGAGTTTACCCATGTTCAACGAATAGTGTGCATCCTTTCCTCTAATTTGCACACCACCCCAAAATTATTATGTCTTAATGCCCAACTTAAAGTGTCGAAATACTAACTTAGGTCACCTTGCGATGTGTTTTCCCTTCCCCTAAAGTGGTCTGCACGGAAGTCTAAGGGTTTAGAGTCTAAATTGCGAACTATCGGACCCTGCCTCCCAATCTTGGTTGAGAAATGCCAAGGTTCCTAATTACAAGAACGCTTTCCTCATGTTATTAAACTAGGCCGGTTTGGGCTGGTTGATTTTATTCGCGAACTCTCAATAATTTTTCGTTTACTTTTTTTTAGACCAATTGGGTTCGACGGATAAGAACTGAACTCGTCCATTAAGCCAAGGTTGGTGTTCAAATTACCAAGGTGAAAGAGACCACAAAGGTTTGTCTGTTTGAAATCGGCATGCACCCCAGCGAAAAAGCAGGGTGTCGCAGTTAGACCGAGAGAGAAAACCAGACCATAACAAAAGGTCAGAGTAGGATGGCATACTTGTCGTGGCCTCTTGGATGAGGGAAGTTCGCCATGAATATGGCACTTTTTAGAGAAGCGAAGGAGAGTGAGGTCGTGAAAAAAAAACTAAGATTAGTGAAACATTTTTGAAGAAGAAAAAAAAATAAATCGTGGTAGTTTGTATTGGGGGTTAATACAAAAAAATCTGATAAACCAAACAAAATTTGTGAGGAAAGCGTTTTTTGAGAATAGAGGATAAGGAAAAGGCAGGACCGATTTTTCAAAAAAAAAACTACGTATTTTTTTTCCTTTCGAGAGAGTTTTGTGCTTTTTATATTTTCTTTTAATTTGTGGTTGGCTATAAAGAGCCAAAACTTTAACCCGCTAGACTTTCGGTTGTTTTCTTTGTCTCCCGAGATTGCGGGACCCGCGACCGTGAAATTCTTTGTGTCCTTTGTTACACAACCAATTGTTTTCTTTTATTGTTTGTTTTTTGTGTCACTTTTAACTGTACGAAATTTTGGAAAAAATTCTGGGTTTTCTCCCTATATTTATAAAGGTTTCCCAGATCTAAAATAAAATAAAATACCTAAACCTTTTTAGGTGAAAAATCATTCTTTAATTTTATTTTAATTGGGAACAAAATTTCCGTTCTTTTTTTATTATTTTTCTTGATTGGTGATGGTAAGTACCAAAATACTTCCTGGCGCCCATTTTCATTATTTTTTGCTACGCCCCTGTTTAGTATCTTTTATTGATTTTATAATTCATTTCGATTTTATTAATCGAGTTCGATTAATAAAATCTACCTTTTACCAAACCCACCCCAAACTGAGCTACTGGGTGACAGCACTGTTTTTGCTGTCGGTGGTAAAATTAACAAACAAACCCTTTTTGAAATTTGACATTTGTGATTGTTTTCACTAAGAAGTTGGTATCCACTCGTGCGCGCGCCGGCTACCTATCCATTATTATTTTAAATTTATTCGTTTCTTATCGCGTTTTATTTTGTTAGATTTGCGGATCATTGTTCCGCCAACCTATATCATAAATTAATAAATTCGCGTTTCGGTTTAGTTAAAAAAGTTGTAAGTTGAATTATTCTTAAACATTTCAAAACTACCAACAATATTTTTCATATAATGAAATACTTATAGTTAAGTTTCAAAATCTAGTATCGTAAAATATATTTTTAGTCGAAAACAAATTTTTACCAATTTTAGTAGCATTTCTTAACATTTTTCGTGTCTTATATAAACAAATACAAATTGGATGAATGAAATTAATTTGAGAGATATCGAGAACCGAACATCAATTTTTAACAAATTTGCATACTATTTTTTGTACATTTTATTTTTTTATGAAAAAACGGACTTTTGGATTTTTATAAAAAAAATTACTGAATATCTAAAACAATATTTTCTGTGAAATAAAATAAGTTTGAAACCAATATTTGTAATTTTTGAAAAGCTATTTGAGTCGAAAATAAATTTTTACAAGTTTTAGTATTGTTTTTTTTTTTAGGTTTTTATTTTTTTGTAAAAAAAACTGTCAATTCGATTTTTCTTAAAATGTTATCGAATGTTGAAACAATATTTCTTATTAGTTAAAATTAGTTACAAGCCATTATGTCAAATTTTTGAAAAGATATTTGAGTCGAAAATCAATTTTTACCAACTTTGAGTAATGTTTTTTTTTAGGTTTTTATTTTTTATAAAAAAAAGTCAATTAGATTTTTCTCAAAATTTTATCAGATGTGAAAAATATTATTGTTCGTTGCACAAAATTGATTTGGAGATGAAATCATATTTTTGTCGTAAAATTTTCCAGGTGACAAATTTTTTTTTACGTTTTTTTGATTTATAAAAAAAACCGTTAATTGGATTTTTTTCCAAAAATAAAACTTCTTTTGTATCACGTTACAATATATAATATAAAATTTAATTGAAGTCTCTAGCGTTATTGGTTCATGAGATATTTAGGATTAACCAAAATGTTCACCTTTTTTTTAAACTGCTATGGTAAAAAAACCACCCACGTAATTTTCTTGAGAGCCCTTTCTGCATCTTTCTGCATTATTATATGTAAAACAAAATTTATTTGAAATCGATATCCCTTCTGGTTCTTGAGCTATGGACGACGAAAAAACGTCGCGAACGTACGGACGTACGAACGTACGTACACACGCACGCACAGACATCTTTCTAAAAATCGTTTATTTCGACTCTAGAAACCTTGAAACGCCGAGAAATGTCAAAATTTTCAATTTAACAAATCGGACCCATTACAATAACTTCCTATGGGAAGTAAATAACAGTGAGAATAAACACCACAAAATAGCTGGTAAGTTTGGTAAAAAGCAATTTGCTGCAAATAGACAAAAACCAAGTTTAATAAAATTTTTACGTTATCGAACAAGCATTATCTTTAGTTGAGTTTATTTTGACATTTCAGTTATCTTATATTAAAACGATAGACGAGACGACAGTGACAAAGTTGCGTGATGAAAATTATATATTCCCTGGCAATGTTTCTGTCAAAAGACTTACATATATTAAATACCCTATGTACTTTTTTCGAATTTGGTCTTTTTGACAACTGTCACTTGATTTATGCTCAGCTTGATTTGTCATTTTATAATGAATATAGACTAGCTCCTGAACAAAGCTTGCAAATTGTGCAAATTTGTAACCAGCATAATGATTTGCGACGCATCTATTTATTGAAGGAATCTTTTGCTGAGTGCATTATCTCTCGGTTAAGGGCCTTTGATGTGGCCTCCAAGATGGAAAGTAGTTTGTCTACGCAGATAAACCGAAGACAATTGAAGCCCTTGAAGGGAATATTCGGCGAGGTTTTTATTGACGTACGGCCACAATTGCTGCAAAAAGATGTCGTATCGGCACACCCTTATCTTTATAATAAAGCTAAATTATTGGCCATAACATTAAACTATGTATATGCGTTGTATATATTTTTGAAAACCAAACGTCTAAAAAAAACCTGTATTTCAAATTTGACTAGCTTTAAGACTTTTTTACGTGCACCATAACGGCTTCCGGTCCTTGGATTTATACTAAGGATCTGGCTCTTTCTTTCGATTGCGGGTGGTGTAGTCGGTGTGACTTGAAGACCACGTCAGGAACTTAATAGGTCCATATCAGTTGTTGTTATATTCAGACTAGAAAAATCGACCATTGATCAAATTATTCACATTAAGGCAGATCTTAAAAAAACTCACGAACTTCAAATCAATACCCATATTATATATTCATCGATTTCAAGGGCAAGCTTGTTTGTTTGTACAGAATGACAATAAAGAATATGCACGCTGCCCTATCAAGCTGTTATGCGATAGTGTTCGTTCGATTTGGAAAGAATTGTGAAACACTCAATCGTCAACACAATACTCTTGCAAATCGCTGCTTCTTTTGACTAAGATGGCAACTCTCGTGCATCATCAATAAGACACTCATTATCCCGGTTCTTATTTATTTCGCTATGGCTTTGACTTTGTCAAGGCAATATGAGAACGCCTAGGATGCTTTGACAGAAAAATTCGTGTTGTGAATTTCGGTCAAGTTGGCATTATAGATGGAATGGAGTAAGAGCTACACTGATCTGGTTAAAAGAATAAAAGTTCAACGACGAAGATGTTCATGTAGTGCCAATGGTCATCAACGCTCCAGTCCAGAACGTCTTCGAATCGAATCCGAGGAAGACCGGGACTCAGGTGGCGCACTCAGGTCAGAGAGCACATTAACCAACTTGGCGTTCGAGACTGGAGTAAGCTGGCTTGAGACGCATGTCTGTATAGCCACCTTAATTAAGTATGTACATGGCTTAAGTAAAAAAAATAAATTAGGTGGTACAACAGTCCGTTGAGAACTATGGTCTATAGTGACTTACAACTCTCAACCATTCCTGTGTGCTAGTAACGTTGTCATCAGGGATGGAGGGGACCTACAATTTAAAGCCGAATCCGAACGGCTAATTTTAGAAAGCACTTTTTTAGATTAAATTAGATTAATTCTTTATTATACAAAAAAATGGTTTACAAATTTAATTTCTTAAGAATAAGAGCATGGCTTTTCTGCCGTCTGCCTGATGTGAAATTTCATTACAATTTTTAATATGAAGTGAACAATAAAAAATGAAAGTTGCTAATAATATAGTATGTATAAGTATTCTAAAATGGGTTATAATTCATATTTAATTGAAAGTTAAGGTTGTGAGAAAAAAGATACATTTGTATGTTTATTGTTATTATTTTTTCACTAGATTTTGATAGCGTTAACTCAATTTTAATATGATTTGAAACACAAAATTTTGCCAATTTTGAAATGATTTGAAACACAAAAGTATTAACAATTTTGAATTATTTTATAAGCAAAAATTTGACAATTTTTTCAATTTTAAAGTGAGTTTGAACACAAAAAAAAATCAATTTTTAAATGATTTGAAACACAAAAATAGGATGCATTGAACTGTAGTAACTGGATTTTTTAAGGATTTAAATATCGAAACTGTTGCGGAAGGTTAATGCGTGTTTGCAATAATTATATAAAGTACACCATCCTAGTCCTCCGTTTAATATTTCGTAAAGTCTGCTTGGAGAAATGTAGCTCTCATCAAAATAGAGTCGGCGGATTTCCTGCAGTATTGGGAAAACGGAAATGAAATGGTTTATATCTTCATTTTCTCTTCTATTGCAAAGCCAACAGATTTAGGGTAAATCTGATCGATGAGGCATAAAGTTTAAGTTAAGAACTTCAACACGAGCTCTAAATATGTAGCTTATATTTTCAGCCGAGTATTCATTACGAAAATAGTTCATTCCTGAAGAAATTTGGTGATTGAGATTCTTATAAGTGCTCTTAGACAATGTTGAATTCGCTCTGGATAGATGTTGGTTGTAAATCTTTTCGTCTATTTTCGCAGTAACCTCCGCAAACATACCCTGCCATTCATCGACTCCAATAATGATAGATGAGCTGCATGAGAATGAGCTAGTTCCTTCCAGTCCTTGAATGGAGAAGCGTTAGATTGCAAAAGCCTTGTCATGATAGACCTGTGAAGACTTGTTCCATTTCTTCTGATGACCCTTATCAAATAATCATAGTTAGCTTTTAGATTTCTTATGTACAGAGGCATTATACCAGATTCCATATAGATAGCATAGTTAGGCGTTGAGTTAGGTAGTTTGAATAATCGTTTGAAGAAATATCTCTGCACCGATTCAAACGTATCGAAATTTATATAGCCGAAAACCTGGGCACTATAGCACATACAAGTGTTGACCGTTGCATGAAAAACACGGTTTTTTGACGCGAGATCGATATCTTGGTTTGCAAAGAACTTAGTTCACATCATATTAAAGGCTAATTTTGCTTCATAACTTTTTTGTTTGGAATGTTTTGAAAAATTAAGATTGTGTGTAATCCAAACACCCAGGTACTTAAATTCTTGCACAACGTCGATGTTTACATTATTGAGAGACCATTTTTCGTCGGGTTGTCTTCTCCTTTGACGTGCTTCAAAAATCATCACCTTTGTCTTTCTTGTATTGATGACTAACCCTTATTTCTCGCAAAATGCATTCAGCCTGTTTATTTGTAATTGCAGAGCATATAACAAAACTTTAATTTGTATATCAGCAAACGATATCCCTCCTGGGAGTATATCACAAATGTCGTCAACAAACAAAGCAAAAAGTAATGGGCTTAAAATACAGCCCTGTGGAACACCTGCAGTTGTTTCAAACCATTCTGAGAAGTCCGTTCCGTCCCATACAGATGCACTAGATGAAACAACAAATTTAGAGTACATGGTCAAAAATTTTCGGGAGATTCCTATCGTTGAAAGCTTGTACAGCAAAGCCTGCCTGTTTACTTTGTCAAATGCTGCCTTGAAATCTACGAAGCAAGCGTATAGTTTTTTTCTTTTTATCAATGGATTTTCTAGCAATGCTTGTCAAAGAAAATATTTGATCCCTGGTTGAGAAGCCCGACCGAAAACCAGCTTGGAACATACTTAAAAGCTTTTTTCTTCGATCCATTTGATAAGCCTTTCGTATACAATCGAAGTAAGAATCTTCCTCAAAGTGCTTGAAATAGAAATTCCTCTGTAGTTTTCCGGTAGGGTGCCATTACCGCTCTTATGAATTGCAAAAATAACTGCTTTGTTTAGGTTGTGTGGCATATAAGAATCGCTGTATAATCTGTTGAGGTATGATAGAAGGTAATTCTTGAATTGAACTGTGCTATTTTTGTAGAATTCTACCGGAATTCCATCTATGCCAGGAGCTTTATTGTTTTACATCTTATGAAGTGAAGTATCGAATTCAGACAAAGACATTGGACAATCCAGTTCATCAACTATAACGTTGGGTAAAGCATAAGAAAAAGTATGGTGATTAACCTCAGCCGACAAAAGAGCCTTAAAATGTGATGTTAGCGTTTCAGCTCCAAGAGAGTTCCCCATATTTAGATTACGACCACTTTTCATGACAAGAATTACGAAGCACTTTTCATGACAAGAATTACTCTTAAAGAATTTGTTAATTCCTCGCAAGAGGCAGTACCCGTGAAAAAAACTTTTAGATGACACAGGTAGGGATCGAACCCAAACCTCTGGCATGACAGTTCAACGCACTAACGATCATGCCACGGGCACATGGGTGGCTTAAGTAGACTTAAGAAAAAACGTATTTCTCTTAACTTCCATCCATTGGTGTATTTTCAGAACTGTAAGAAGAGCTTAATTTAATCACATTCAATTGGCAAGACATCTTATATGTATCTAAGAAGCTGATAAAATTTAATTCCATTCTTCTGAAAAATGAAAATGACCCGATCTCCCTTGGTAACGTTTTAATAATAGACTTAAAACACCGAAACCTATTTTGTATTATTAACTTCCCATAGGAAGTTATTGAAATGGGTCCAATTTGACAAATTGAAAATTTTGACATTTCTTGACGTTTCAAGGTCCCTAGAGTCGAAATAAAAGATTTTTAGAAAGATGTCTGTACGTCTGTACGTCCGTACGTCCGTACGTCCGTACGTCCGTACGTCCGTACGTTCGCGACGTTTTTTTCGTCGTCCATAGCTCAAGAACCAGAAGAGATATCGACTTCAAATAAATTTTGTTATACAGATAATAAGGCAGAAAGATGCAGAAAGGGCTCTCAAGAAAATTGCGTGGGTGGTTTTTTTACCATAGCAGTTTAAAAAAAAGGTGAAAATTTTGGTTAACCCTAAATATCTCATGAACCAATGACGCTAGAGACTTGAATTAAATTTTATATTATATATTGTAACGTGATACAAAACAATTATATTTTTGGAAAAAAATTCAATTAACGGTTTTCTTATAAATCAAAAAAACTGAAAAAAAAAATTTGTCACTTCGAAAATCTTACGACTAAAATATGATTTCATTTCCAAAACAATTTTGTGCAATGAAGAATAATGTTTTTGACATCTGATAAAATTTTGAGAAAAATCGAATAAAAAAATAATAACCTAAAAAAAAAGTTGGTAAAAATTGAGTTTTGACTCAAATATCTTTTCAAGACTTTGAGATATTGGCTTTAAACTACTTTTATCTTTCAAAAAATGTTGTTGTCAACATTCAGTAAAATTTTGAAAAAAATAGAATTGACAGTTTTTTTACAAAAAATTAAAAACCGAAAAAAAAATTTAACAAAAGTTGGTAAAAATTGATTTTCGACTTAAATATCTTTTCAAAAATTTGAGATTATGGCTTCTAACTAATTTTAACTTATAAGAAATATTGTTTTCAACATTAGGAAAAATTTTGAGAAAAATCAAACTGACAGTTTTTTTACAAAAAAATAAAAACCTAAACAAAAAAATTAATAAAAGTTGGTAAAAATTGATTTTCGGCTCAAATAGCTTTTCAAAAATTAAAAATATTGGCTTCAAACTTATTTTATTTCACAGAAAATATTGTTTTTTATATTCAGTAATTTTTTTATAAAAATCGAACAGTCCGTTTTTTCATAAAAAAAATAAAATCTACAAAAAATAGAACGCAAATTTGGCAAGAATTGATACATTTAGACAAACTTTTAAGCAAGACAAATCGATAGACGGGATGGGAAGTTATCAGTGTGGGTCGCATCCCAGCCTCTTTTTTTTTTTAAATTTCTGCTGAAGGTTAGGTTAGGTTAGGTTAGGTTAAAGTGGCTGTTGGTTGGGACGTCCAACACACTTAGACCAAAGTATGGTCCGTTGTGATACCACATGGATCAGTTAATCAGCTTAACTCGTTGAACCAATTGGAGCTTCGAATGAAGCGTAGGAGACAAGTGATGTCTGAATTCTTTAGATCACTGGTATCGTTAAAATAGTAGTCTCCAAGGTGGATTCTACGTCTTTGTGATAAGGCAGGGCATGTGCACAGAAGATGAGAGATTGTCTCTTCTTCTTCTTCGTCCATGCAACTGCTACAAAAATCATTTGCAGGGGCTCCGAGTCGAATAGCATGCCTTCCTATTAAGCAGTGCCCAGTCAGGACACCTATAACGTAGCTAATGTGCAATCTAATCAAAGAGATTAATTGTTTTGAGCGCCTGGCGCTAAGAAACGTCGAAAAATGTCAACATTTTCAATTCGACAAATCGGACCGAATTACAATAACTTAATATGGGAAGTTAATATTAAAATAAGATAGAATTTTGGCTTTACTTCTTACTTATTACTTTACTTTTTTGATTTTAATTTTATTTTTTTAAGTTATTAAGAAAATATTTTACATTCCAATTGAAAAAATGAATGCTTTAGTCACTTCATTTCGTTCAAAAAGTCCAACAAGGATATTCTGAACCTGTTAAAGCTAAGTGTTGATGCAACAAGTTTAAACCTTACTCCAATTTGTACACGATTATTTAGTTCTTATTAACTCTCGAATTTATTGATAAACCAATATCAAAACACAAAAAGGCAACTTTTTTATAGGTATTCTACTTAACCTCTTGTCTAACTTAAAACATCCCTCCATAAAATGTCCTTTTAACCTAAAAGGCTTTTTTTATTGTTAAATTGAAATAAACTATCACCTAATTGGACTATTTAGACACACTATCTCACCATAAAGACCCGTCTTCTACAAAACTGACAGGAGATACACCTTTTTATGTACATGTTGTATAGGTACTTGTTGAGCACATCAATAATAGAAGAACCTATAAATCAATTTATATAACCGACAACCATCAAATAGAGATGTAAATCAAAGATAACTTTTCCGCCTTATATGACAAAATAGCAACAGCAACAAAAATAAACTGAAGCAACACATTGTGAAACAAAGAATTCTACTCACATCCTTTTATAACATAACAGTTCCTTGGTACATATCGATATTGGCTTTGGCATAGAAGACCGACCGGCTTGTGTGTAGTGTGTTGCTATGCTGGCGGGTCCCTCTTGGGTAATTTAATGAGCCCCAAATGTCAATATAAATTTCCTCTCACGAAACGTAAACATTAATTCGATTCCAGTCCAACGGAGTAACTCCCGACATTACATATCTACATTTCTGCACATACACCCGTCCACAACACGAAGAAACGAAAATAAGAAGCATACAAAAAAACCTCTGTTCTTTTTTCCCTGTGGATCCTTACAGCACATGTACTGCTATACGTACTTACACATATAACTACACACATCCTTGAGCTCATTCGCATTCGATGCCATAGCTACCGGGATCAAATGACATTTGCAATATTTTAGAATACCTTTTTTTTTTGAGTGCTTCTCCTTTTTTCTGTGTCGAACTTTTCCTAGTCAATAGGGTTGCCAGACTGTGGTTTCGTATTCATTTAGAGGTCTCAAATTTTAGAAACGTAAGAGCTTAAAACCATGGGGTAATCTCTATTGAATATTTTTGTAGTCAACGGCAAAAGTTTAAGATTATAACAACTTTTAAGAAAAAAGTTTGTGGGGGATATTCAAAAGAAAGAACAAATGTAAACGCTTTCCAACTTGCATAAGAGGTTAAACCTTGAAATCACTTAACCTTCAAGAAAAACTTTAAATGACCAATAATTGAAAAACTATTTTTTCGATCAATAACCCACATTTGAAATACTTTTTTATTGAATATCCCACATTTGTTGTGTTTATATCCCACAACCAGAATTAATTTAAAAAAGTACAAACAATCAGCTAGTAAATCCGAAACAAGTCATAGAAGTCTTAACTTTCATAGAAGTCACAATTTTTCAAAATACTGCAATGGCAACCGTACTCTAGGCAAAGTCCTATAAAATACTTCTTTCTCGAGGTCCTTTCAATTTCATCATGTACCTATATGTACCATTCAGAGATACCCAATGGAATTTCACATTTGGTAAAAGTGAAGAAGCTTCGAATTTGTCGCGAATTGTATAGGACGTCTAGGTAGGAACAGTAAAAGCCAAACCTACAGCAAAAAAAAGAATGATTCCAAGTTGACGGCTATCTATGTAGATAAATGGGATAAAGGAGGAATAGGTGAAGCAAGCCGCAGTTTCGATTAAAATTCATACTCACGAAATGGATCCTAAACTTCAAGTGACGCAATATAGGGTTTTGTTGAAATCAACGGTGGCAGCGGGATGGGAAACGGTACTTCCGTAAAGCTAGACTTGCACTTGACTGTTGGTGTTGACTTTCCAATACACAACCAACCTCCACCCATAAGCAACCATAGGCGGCAACGGCGATTAAACAGATAGATAAAGGATTGTTGAACAAAAACATCAGGACGAAAAAACAAAAAAAAAAGAATTCCTCAGAGTTCGTGCTTCTGCCATTTTGTATTTTTGTCTATAAACCTGACTCGTATATCTCTTAGGAAAATGGTTTAATTGAAATTGAAACCCTTGGTAAATTTATTGGTGTTCTTATAGTTTCGACTTTTGGTGGTGTTTTTATATTTTTTTTTGTTTCTATGTGTCTGGAAATGGTTTCTCTTACAATATTCCTATTTCTGGAGTAGAGTGGCCTAGGAACGGAAGGTCTACTGAATTCTAGGCGGATGAGAAGGTGAGTGACTTTTATCTCTTATAGACTGATATAAAAAAGGATGTTTAACGGTGGTGGTCTTTGTTTACTGTTGCTTTTATGGTCTCGCTCTGAATATTTCGATGCTCTTGTCTGTCCTGATGCTTAAGCACACTAGGAGTGATGACATTTTGTAATGTTCTTGTTGTGTTGCGATCTTAAGTTTAGCTGTTTTATAGACGAGACATTAAACAATACAGGACTTCTCGGGGGACTTCTAATAGTTAAAGACGTTTTGATAATTTGTTGTGTATTCCTCGACTACGGAGGAAAAAGAAGGCTGTTTGCAACAATGTTTGTTAACAGACTTCATATCTTTGACATTTGATAACATCTATACTATATTGCTTTAGCTTCATATGTCAAATCAATTGTCATTCAATCCATTTTAACAATCACCATAGTCGAATGTTGAGTTCGAAAACACGTGAAAATGTTGAACTTTTTTTTACTATAGTTTTTACGATTATAGTAATTGGCTTTCTGAGAAGACTGTTATCAGTAAGATTGACCGCTGCTCGTAGAAGTGTGACTCGACTTCAAAACCTCGACGAATTTTCGGTCTTAAATTGAACAACCGAACAGTTGAAAGTAAAGGAAACGAACAGACACAACGAATTTTTTTCCGTAAAAAGACTCTTGTCTGGAGCAGTCGGAAACTGAGACTTATTTTCAACGAAAAGTCACATTCAGCAATGACGGCTTTATTTGAAAACATGGCTACGTTCCGTTTAAGCCATATTGCATGAGAGGTTTGAAGGTATACTTATCTATATATTTTTTAATATTATAAATGGGAAAATCAGTTTGCCTGTTTTTTTGTTTGTTTGCTTGTCTGTCCTTCATGTCGCAACAGAGCAATATTATGAAATTAATTTTTAAGTGAATGTCGAAAGAGTAGTTACGAGGCTGCAGAGTTTTTTAAGCTTCGTTTTACAGCGGTAAAATATTTAATTCACAGCTCATTCGTGCAGATCCGTCGGTATAACTTATAATTAGATATTCAATATATTGTAATGTGTATACACTCTTTATCTCTTTTAATATCGGATTAATAGGAGAACTCGCTACTTTAAGCATCGAGAAACATCTAGTGGCTAAGAGGGGAACTCAATTCATTCAGCGCATACAAGAACCTCGAAAGGGGGAACATCTAGGGATTAAGAGGAGAACTAGCTTCGTTAAGCATCTAGTGATAAAGAGGAGAACTTCGTTAAGCATCGAGAACAACCTCGTAGATTCTCGAACCGATTTGAGGTATATAAATAGTCGCTCGGAAGCGAAGCGGTTGATTATTGGTTGTAAACTGCGATAAAGTAAAGACTGTGTAAAGTAATAATTGAAAGTAAAGACTGTGTTTGGAATGTAATAATTGAGTGTTCAATAAATAAGTTTGGAACAATTTAAATAAAGTAAAATTGTGTTTTATTTACAAGGTGAATAAGTTTTAATTGTCAGACCAAGCCGAATATTACAATATACTTCTTCTTTAAAGAACACTAATTAATATCATACCATTAGGTGCTGCCTGCTTTTGGACCTATCATCGTTGAGGTTTTTTATGATGACATTAACGCAGAAAACTATGCAGAACCACTATTAAAAATATGACATGGGGGCTTAAAAACCTATGCCGAGGGCTATGTGACACCAACGGAAGATTTTTGTTAATTAGTATACAATAATTCTGAACTTATTACAATTGTTTACCCTGATTTACAAACTTATTATGTAGCGATACAAGTCTTTTATGTCACACAACTTGGACGAAACATTATTGGTGCTAATCCCGGAGATGCTGAAACGGCGATTCCAAGAACCCCATAAATTAATACAGAAACAAAGAAAGAATTAAGTAGCAGGGGTGAACCAAAGCCGTGCGTCATCACTCTATCAATTGGTCCCTCTTTGTTTCCTTTTGATTGTTGAAAGTTTACCAACTAACTTATGTCTCTATTTGATATTTTCATTCTCTTTTACCACGCAGGTAACGGCTAGTGGTAAAATAAAGCATAAGGACCAATAACAAGTTTCCCGTAGTACCCGTTGCGTGATTGTTAGAGCGTAGGGATATCATGCCAGAAGCCTTGGGTTCAATCCTTTCCTCTGTGCGACCAACAAATTTTTCCACGTGAACTGCCTCTTACAATGGAATTGACAAATTCTCGAAGAATATGTAAGTCTTGTCATGAAAAATTAATTTTCAAATAATTGACATAAGAATTGTAGGTCCCCTCACACTCAATTTTAAGTCACTAGGCCTTGGTTCTCTACGGCTGATGCGCCACCTTATTTATTGGATTAGAAATTGCCCCTTATAAAAATGCAATAAAATTTAAAATAGAACACAAAGTCGTTTAAGCAACAGTTTCGGCTGGCCTCTCAGGAACGCATCACTACAATTTTACCAATCTCCCGTGCCCCACAAAAAAGTCTAAAAAGGTCAATTGACATTGCAAGCCGGCTGATAATGAAATTTCCTAATTTGTTGCTCAAGATACCAACTTTGGCTTGAGATAATCGTATGTTCCCATCATCATTTTAGAAAAAAAGTGGTTAAGTCATGCAACCACTCAACTATCCGCAAAAAAACTGAACCGCATCGGTTTTCCAACCCCAAGAGCTTAAAAGACGGCTTTTCAGAAAAGAGTAGTGCCCGTGGCTTGATGGTTAGTGCGTTGGACTGTCATGCCTGAGGTCTTGGGTTCCATTTCCATCCCTGCCTGTGCCATCTAAAGTTTTTTTCAATGGTACTGCCTCTTGCGAGGAATTAACAAATCCTCCAAGAGTAATTCTTGTCATAAAAAGTGCTTTCTCAAAATAGCCGTTTGGATTCGCCTTAAAACTGTAGGTCCCATCCATTTTTGACAACATTACTCGCACACAGGAATGGTTGAGAGTTGTAAGTCACTAGGAACTAGTTCTCAGCGGACTGTTGCGCTACCTAATTTATTTTTTTTTTTCTCAAAAAAGAGTAGGTATTTTTATTCCAAAACCGTTATTGAATTCAAGCTGCTTTAAGTTCCAAGGTCCGAAGCTAACAAATCTGATGCGCCTACAATCTACATGAAAGTTAATTAATTAAAAATTTGTAAGCGATTAATTCGAGATCTTTGTGCAGAGATCTGTTAAAGTTGGTAAAAAGCTGACGTTCGTGAATTCAGACTCTTCTATTGTCATCTTACGACGACAGAAAGTCACGAGTGTTGTCCCCTAACATACCAGTCTGACGAATTTTGTTTACCTACGGGAAACGAAGTGGGTACTTTAATTTGGAAAAAAAAACTTCTTATCGAAAAATTCATTAAGGCTACACAGCATTTACTTTGAAAAAAGGTTTCAAATATCTACCAATGTTGTTAAAGTGTAAAGCGACTTCTGCTTATAGCGGAAACTGAGGTTTTGTCAAGATTTCTAAAGCGAAAACAGCTTTTCATGTTTAATTAACCTAAGATTTAAAAAGAAACTACTAGATGGCCCATCAAGGGTGCACGTGATGGTAACATGGTTAGGTAATGCAGATCATGTCAATCGATCTATTTAGACTTTTACTTTTGGGGTTTTCTGAATAAATTTTGCGAATTTTCCACAAAACCTGCAGTTTCTCTCGAAGCTTACATACCTCATAGCACACTATCAAATTCGGTGTCAAGCTCTGTTTTCTCGAAATTTAACCAAGGGGAAGCTTATTAAAATATCCTTCAAGAAATTAGAATTTAGTTTAAAAGAGCTAATGTTCCCTCACCGTTAATTAAAAACCAATGATTTTAATATCTATTTGAAAAATAGGTTGCACACACGCCACTTTGCTCCTTTAACATAGAAACTATAGATATTTTGTTATTTAAACTGCTCATAAAAGTTAGGCAAATTTCATTATTTCAATACGTATATCTTCTTACTATATAAAAATAATTCGGGTTTTCCTTCCTGATGCTATAACTCCAGAACGCACGAACCGATTTCCACGGTTTTGCATTCGTTGGAAAGGTCTCGAGCTCCGTAAGGTTTATAGCAGACAAAATTCAGGAAAAATCTCAACAAAAAAGCGATGAACTCCGTTTGGCTTTCCATAGAAAGCTATTGTAAAAGTTCCGATTTGTGGAATTGAAAATTTTTAAATTTTTTGACGTTTCAAGGGCCCTATATTCTAAACGACATAATTCCTGATCCAGTCTCTGATCCCCATCTACACGACATTGTGACGACACAGATGGTGCATGGACCCTGCGGTGTATTAAAGCCATTATCGCCTTCCATGGCTGATGGAAAGTGCACAAAACGATATCCGCGACCATTAGTTGCTGAAACAGTTTATCGTCGGCGCGCGTTCAAAAGAAGATAATGGTCGAACTATCAAAGTTAAAGTTCAAACTCAAGAGATTTAGATCGGAAATGAATTCATTGTACCATACTGCCCGCTGCTATTACGAATTTTCAAAACAGATGCGAACGTTGAGAGTTGTCATTCGGCCAAATCAGTCAAATATTTGTGCAAGTACGTTACAAAAGGCAGCGACATGGTTGTGTTTGGTATTGCGTCGGAAAATCCGAATGCCGAAATCAGCAACTTCCAAATGGGCAGATACCTCAGTACTAATGAAGCACTGTGGCGATTATAGTCATTTTACATTCATGAAAGATATCCCACAGTTGTACATTTAGCAGCGCATTTGGAATATTGACAAATAGTTTACTTCACTGAGGCTAATGCTGCACAACGAGCTGAGAGACCACCATCGACAACATTGACTAGCTTCTTTTCAATGTGTGAAGTATATCCATTCGCAGCGACGCTGATGTACTTTGAAATGCCCAAGTATTACACTTTGAATCAATCAACAAAAAAATTCCAACATCGCAGTTCCAGATTGGCCACAGGTGTTTTCCACTGATGTGCTAGGTCGCATGTACACTGTTCATCCTAGAAATGATGAATGTTTTTATTTGCGACTGCTGTTGGTAAATGTACGAGGACCAAAATCATTTGCGCATTTGAAAACTGTGAATGGCCACCATTGCCAAAGATATCGAGAAGCATGTAACTATTGGGTTTGCTGGAGAACGATTCTCATTGGGATTTAACACTTGCGGATTGAGTTGTTTCATTAAATGCGTACCAAATACGAACGCTGTTCGCAGTTATTACATACCTCATAGCACACTATCAAATTCGGTGTCAAGCTCTGTTTTCTCGAAATTTAACCAAGGGGAAGCTTATTAAAATATCCTTCAAGAAATTAGAATTTAGTTTAAAAGAGCTAATGTTCCCTCACCGTTAATTAAAAACCAATGATTTTAATATCTATTTGAAAAATAGGTTGCACACACGCCACTTTGCTCCTTTAACATAGAAACTATAGATATTTTGTTATTTAAACTGCTCATAAAAGTTAGGCAAATTTCATTATTTCAATACGTATATCTTCTTACTATATAAAAATAATTCGGGTTTTCCTTCCTGATGCTATAACTCCAGAACGCACGAACCGATTTCCACGGTTTTGCATTCGTTGGAAAGGTCTCGAGCTCCGTAAGGTTTATAGCAGACAAAATTCAGGAAAAATCTCAACAAAAAAGCGATGAACTCCGTTTGGCTTTCCATAGAAAGCTATTGTAAAAGTTCCGATTTGTGGAATTGAAAATTTTTAAATTTTTTGACGTTTCAAGGGCCCTATATTCTAAACGACATAATTCCTGATCCAGTCTCTGATCCCCATCTACACGACATTGTGACGACACAGATGGTGCATGGACCCTGCGGTGTATTAAAGCCATTATCGCCTTCCATGGCTGATGGAAAGTGCACAAAACGATATCCGCGACCATTAGTTGCTGAAACAGTTTATCGTCGGCGTTCAAAAGAAGATAATGGTCGAACTATCAAAGTTAAAGTTCAAACTCAAGAGATTTAGATCGGAAATGAATTCATTGTACCATACTGCCCGCTGCTATTACGAATTTTCAAAACAGATGCGAACGTTGAGAGTTGTCATTCGGCCAAATCAGTCAAATATTTGTGCAAGTACGTTACAAAAGGCAGCGACATGGTTGTGTTTGGTATTGCGTCGGAAAATCCGAATGCCGAAATCAGCAACTTCCAAATGGGCAGATACCTCAGTACTAATGAAGCACTGTGGCGATTATAGTCATTTTACATTCATGAAAGATATCCCACAGTTGTACATTTAGCAGCGCATTTGGAATATTGACAAATAGTTTACTTCACTGAGGCTAATGCTGCACAACGAGCTGAGAGACCACCATCGACAACATTGACTAGCTTCTTTTCAATGTGTGAAGTATATCCATTCGCAGCGACGCTGATGTACTTTGAAATGCCCAAGTATTACACTTTGAATCAATCAACAAAAAAATTCCAACGTCGCAGTTCCAGATTGGCCACAGGTGTTTTCCACTGATGTGCTAGGTCGCATGTACACTGTTCATCCTAGAAATGATGAATGTTTTTATTTGCGACTGCTGTTGGTAAATGTACGAGGACCAAAATCATTTGCGCATTTGAAAACTGTGAATGGCCACCATTGCCAAAGATATCGAGAAGCATGTAACTATTGGGTTTGCTGGAGAACGATTCTCATTGGGATTTAACACTTGCGGATTGAGTTGTTTCATTAAATGCGTACCAAATACGAACGCTGTTCGCAGTTATTATCACCACATGTTTCCCTTCACAACCAATTCAGTTATGGAACAAATACGACATATGTAAAGATATCTTACATCGCTTGCACATGTAATCCCGACATACAAATAACTGATGAAATCTACAATGAAGGAATGATTCTGATTGAAGATCAATGCTTGACTATTGCAAACAAGGTACTGATTGAAGTAGGAATGATTGCGTCTAATCGATCCATGCACGATGCATTGAACCAAGAATTAAATTCAGAGCTACAATACAATGTTGATACATTGCAGGAATTCGTTCGAAATAATGTGTCGTTGCTGAAGGAACAGCAAAAACAAGTATACGAAACATTAATGCAAGCGGTGGACAATAATACTGGTGGTCTATTCTTTCTGGACGCACCTGGAGGAACAGGAAAAACATTTGTCAGTTCATTCATTTTGGCCACTATTCGATCAAGATGTGACATAGCTTTGGCGTTAGCATCATCTGGAATTGCGGCAACTATTCTAGATGGCGGTCGTACTGCACATTCTGCGCTTAGGTCTCCACTCAATTTAAACACAATTGATCTCCAACATGCAATAGTTCCCGATCCAGTGCAATGGGAAAATTGTTGATGCGATGCAAGCTCATTGTCCAATGGAGTTTTTGAACTCTCTAGAGTTACCAGGATTTCCACCACATAACTTGCAACTCAAAGTTGGTTCAGTTATTATGATATTGCGTAATTTGAATCCACAGCGACTTTGCAACGGTACTCGACTTGCGGTGAAAATATTTATGCCGAATTTGACTGAGGCAACCATTATTCACGGAAAGTAGGAAGGTGAAAATGTATGTATTCCTCGAATACCAATGATTCCGACTGATCTTCCGTTTGACTTCAAACGATTGCAATTCCCGGTTCGCCTTGCGTTCGCAATGACAATTAACAAGTCGCAAGGCCAATCGCTTAGTGTTTGCGGGATAAATTTAGAAAATCATTGTTTTTCACATTGGCAGCTATACGTTGCGTGTTCACGAGTTGGGACACCATCCGCTTTGTTTGTGTTAATGTCAGACCAAACAACAAAAAATGTGGTTTACTAAAGAGCACTTCAATGAAACGGATAATTTGCGGAAAAGTATAACGCTTCGATTCAGTATTTACTTTTGTTTCACTTTCATTTTTTACTTAGAGAAGTTCAACTAAATTACACTTCATTTTTGTAATCGAAATGAATTCATTACTGTTGTGAAATGAAATAAAATTTTTCCTTTTCAAATATAAAACAAAAAAAAAAAACAATTTATCTTCATCTTTTAATCCCCAAACGAAATGTTACAAAAAACGAAGCCATCTAGTGGCGAAACGGAGATCGCCGGGTTTGCAAGTATTTAAAAAAATTATTCGACTTATTGGAGACTTTTTAAAACATTCTAAATTTAAACTGCCTCTAGATTGATCCTAATTTTCTTCTGCTTTTCACCCAAAAGTATCTTTTCGAATAGTAAAATACTTCTTTGTATTTAATATACAATATTGAACTAACGTGACTCATAAAATCGAGTCGAAAAGTCTTTTTAATCTGAAAATAAAATTATTAAATAACATCAACTTAAAAAACAAAAAGAAAGGATTTAAGCAAATTTATTTCCGCTCATTGTTTTACTATTTGTATACAACATTTATGTTCTACTTAGTTCATTCTTCCTCTTTTCCATTTCCAATTATGTTTCAATTAAGAAAAAAACTCTTTACTTAACCTAAACATCCTGTCTGATATATAAGTATAGATAGAGGTCTAGAAGCTTGCCTACCATTTCATTATTAAATCAGAAAACCAACATCCTCCGTTTCTTCATTCATAAGGAAGCAACAAAAAAAATTAAAAACAAAAATTGAAATTGTGAAAAAGAAAACTTTTTCTCGAATTCATTCAAGGGATTTGAAAAGACAACATTCGTAATTCCTGTTCCTTGTACAATCCACAGCCGAACAAGGAAACAAACATGAGGGAAGCAAAGAAAAAATTAAAAAAAGAAAAAGACTGTTTTCCAATGGATAACATAAAACATCTCCTGCCTGCATCGTTCTCAATATGCCCAACCCATAGACCTACCTTACCTATCTACTGACTGACTGGGAGTCTTCGATGTTCTGTAGTTCTTCTCTGGAATTTTTACTTCTACTCGACTAGGACCTGGGAGGCATTGTTTTCAGGATTGTATTTGGTAAAATGAGCAGCCATATTCTTTCACTGCACACTGCAAACCATGGAACATCGAAAACTGGCTCCAACTTCAACTCGAACTACCAACGCCACCTACCACAAAAAAAAAATGTGAAAGAAAATCTCCCAGATAGATAGTTCTGTGTTGCCAAGGGGTTATGGGAGATGAGGTGGAGTAGGTGGTAGAAATAGGGTCTCTGTCTATACAAAAAAAGGATAATCCTAGAAATGTCAGAAAACTTATTAAAAGTTCATAAACTGAAATTAACCAGGTTGTCCCCTGAAGGCAGAATTTTGATCGAGGTACCGTTGTATATACATGGAGTCCTGGCCGGTATACCTATATAAGCTGAGTAGCAGTAGGTAAGTCAGAGGATAATGTGGCAGGCAATGGGAGCTATAAGAAAACATTGCGGCAAAAGTTAATTGAAATTATCTACCTTGATAAAAAAGTAGGTAACAAAATAAAAAGCAAAACTGAAAAACAACTTGGAAATAAAAAAAAGGATATAAAAATAAAACTCTGTAAAAGGAGAAAATAATGTATCAAGAATACGACGACGACGAGGACAGAACTTCGAATTGAGCAGTTAACTTCTGCGTTTGCCCTCACTTTATCTTGTGATTAACCCTATTTGTTTGTTTCTTACTTTTTCCTTTTTATCTTTTAGTTATCTTTGATATTTTTATATAGAAGATAAACTTAGCATTTGGTTTTATTGGAGTAATGTTTGAAGGCATGATTTTAGATTTATTAGGTTCAGATTTCATACAGAGCCATATATTCTGGACAAAAAAAAAAGGAATACATTTCTATAAGCTTGAGATTTGATGGATACAAGTTAAACATTAAACACAAATATTATTAACTAGCGGACCCGACAGACTTCGTCCTGTCATAAAGATTTGTAAAGTGGCAGTTTTTGTTCCTACGTGTTTTATAGTCGTGGCTAAACATTCTCCTGAACAGAACCGTCACCCTGGTGATAGGGCGTTGTGAATAAAAAATAATTTAATGAAACATATAACGATTTAAAAGTAGGTAATCGCTTTATTGTTAATCATGTGAATCATAATTATTAACAGAAATCAGTTTTATTATCATTTTAGTGCTTTGTGATATACGATGTTTTTTGTTCCATTACTTGGCGCATAGACAAACAAATCTGATGGTTTTCCAACACGGGAACAGGTAACATACAATTGACAATGTGAGAAACATGGATTTTCTAGATTAATACCACACCACAAACACTTAATAATTGTCCCTGGGACTTGTTTATGGTCATAGCAAAAGCAAGCCGCACTGGAAACTGTAGTCGTTTAAACTCAAATGGCACATCAGTCGGAATCATTGGGATGCGCGGTATAAGAACATCTTCTTCTTTATACTTTCCTTTGAGTATAGTTGCTTCGCTATATCTTATCGCTAACCGTGTACCGTTGCAAAGACGCGGTTGGTTGATATTTCGCAACATTATAACTCTTGATCCAACCTTTAGTTGAAGATTGTGAGGTGGCAATCCTGGCAAATCCAGCGAGTTTAAAAATTCCGGTGGATAATTGACTACATCATCTTGATTAGTAGCCGAATCAACTGATTTATATATCCCCGATTCGCCTGTAATTTGTTCTTGAATTTTGAAATTCAATTCATGTACATCAATGTTTTTTTGCAGCCAATATAGCTCGTTCGCTCAACCAATCATGGTTTCTGTAATTTTGAGAAACATCTGGAAACACCTTCTAAATAAGTTCGTCTTTTGATTGCTTT
Organism: Eupeodes latifasciatus; assembly: GCA_920104205.1. Lineage (NCBI taxonomy): Eukaryota > Metazoa > Arthropoda > Insecta > Diptera > Syrphidae > Eupeodes > Eupeodes latifasciatus. The sequence goes on from OV049924.1 coordinate 376,420,067, forward strand.
ATACGTTGTAATTGATCATTTCGACGATGTAAAACAATATCACGGGATAACAAGTTTTCTCCAACTACAACGATAGCAACTTCATCAATAGTTGGTACATTAAAACTTCCTGCAGCTGATTTGTCAGCTCTGATTACAATTTTGTGATTATCAGATGGCATTAGATGCAGTGCAGTTTTTAACAATATAATTGATTGATTGTGTTCATGAAATAAAGTTTGTAATTGTTTTATAACAGACCTCTTTACTAAATTGTCATTTGCACAACGCAGATCAAATTCTTGTGGTGAATTGCCCATAAAATAAATTTGCAGGAATTTGCTGTTGCTATCTGAGACTGGTAACAGTGAACCTGCTCTGTGATATATTTGCCCTTGTATCTGATATTTAAAAAAAGAGGCTGGAATGCGATCCACACTGATAACTTCCCATCCCGTCTGTCGATTTGTCTTGCTTAAAAGTTTGTCTTTATGTATCAATTTTTACCGAAAAAAAATTACTGAATATCGAAAACAATATTTTCTGTGAAATAAAAGAAGTTTGAAGCCAATATTTGTAATTTTTGAAAAGCTTTTTGATTCAAAAGTAAATTTTTACCAAGTTTTAGCATTGTTTTTTTTTTGGTTTTTATTTTTTGTAAAAAAAACTGTCAATTAGATTTTTCTCAAAATTTTACTAAATGTTCACAACAATATTTTTTAAAAGATAAAAGTAGTTTAAAGCCAATATCTCAAAGTTTTGAAAAGATATTTGAGTCAACAATCAATTTTTACCAACTTTTATTAATTTTTTCTTTAGGTTTTTATTTTTTGTAAAAAAACTGTCAATTCGATTTTTCTTAATATTGAAAACAATATTTTTTATAAGTTAAAATTAGTTAGAAGCCATTATCTCAAATTTTTAAAAAGATATTTGAGTCGAAAATCAATTTTTACCAACTTTGAGTAATGTTTTTGTAGGTTTTTATTTTATTATTCTTCGTTGCACAAAATTATTTTGGAGATAAAATCATATTTTAGTCGTAAAATTTTCGAGGTGACAAACTTTTTTTTTCAGTTTTTTTTTTGATTTATAAAAAAACCGTTAATTGGATTTTTTTCAAAAAATATACTTGTTTGGTATCACGTTACAGTATATTATATAAAATTTAATTCAAGTCTCTAGCGTCATTGGTTCATAAGATATTTAGATTTAACCAAAATTTTCACCTTTTTTTAAACTGCTATGGTAAAAAAACCACCCACGCAATTTTCTTGAGACATACGTACACACGCACGCATAGACATCTTTCTAAAAATCTTTTATTTCGACTCAGGGACCTTGAAACGTCGAGAAATGTCAAAATGTTCAATTCGACAAATCGGACCCATTACAATAACTTCCTATGGGAAGTGTTAAAAATATTATTTTTGTACCAAACACTATAAAATAAAATAAATAAGCAATGGGGTATAAATTTATGGATTGTCAGTGATCAAACTTAAATAATATTTGATCTTAAAAATTATATATTTAGTTATAACTAATATCTATCAATAAACATCTTAAATTAGGTGATAGAAAATTTTGTTCGCTAAAATAATTATGAATAACTGCTATAATACATACCTTGAAAGTTGGCATGAAATTTTCCGAACTACATTTGTTGCCCCAAATGAAGTCATTTGAAAGCAATTGTTATAGTGTTGGATAAGTGTCAAAAAGTGTATGGAATCTGTTCCTATTCCTGAAACCAATGAGTACAATGGCTCTGGTGGTGGATCCAATGGTATCAATTTCACTTTACCATTTGCGTAATACAATCCATTAGCTTCGTTTTTGTACTTCAATGCTTTACAGTGTGAGCAAACCGAGTTCATAGAACCAATAACAACACATTGGTAGTTTCTGTAGTCAATTGACACATCGTAACTGAAAGCATTTCGATTCAAACTTGAGCGATCATTAGTTGAATGTCGCGTTCGCGCTTCACGCGTTTGTGATATCCGAATTATTTCACGTTAAATTTGGTCTTCACGTTCTTGTACAGTTCGATTAGATCGGTAATTAGCTTGTTTTGTAGCAGTTCGGGTTCTTCTACCTAAATTGCTTCGTCTTATTGGAGGCAAATATAAATTATTTTGTCACTAAATACTAACTAAACAAACACTAACACTAACACTCTGCACAAAACACGATATATGGATTTGTTTCAGCCGTTTATCAGTTGACAAAAGCAAACTCAATAGATAAGGTAACAGAATATCCAAGAAAAACAACAGCAAATCGACATCAACACTATTTTCTTCTTTTTTTCTTATTTTTTTTAATTTGATATGACTTGAAGTCAAATTCTTTAAGCCGACTACGTTTTAGTTAGAAAACATTTGTATGGGAAAAAGAAAACGGCTGTTTTTATGGTTTTTCCGGCAATTATTTTAATTTTTCTCGCCGTAAAAACCACCCTTGAACTTCAATGAATATTTAAAAAAATAATTGGCCAAATTGGTCCAGGGGTTGTTGAGTTATGCGGTAACCAACACATTTTGCGATTCATTTTTATATATAAGACAAATATTGAAACCTTTCCAAACTTCGAATAAGTAAGTAAGTAAGTAAGTAACAAATTCATTTATTAATTCAATAATTGTTTAAGTTTTAATTTATACATGAATTTTGAAGCTATGGCTAAGCCGTCAGCCTGGTTGAGAAGAATTATAATTCTTATAAACGTTTTTTATAGATAACAATTATGTAGATAAACTTACAAATTAAACATATTCGCTAACTAAAAGCATTTTATATTTGAAGATAACTTCTAAAAATTTACTTAGTGTTTTCCAGTCTCACTCGTTTAGTATTTTAAAGGTGTCTTGCATTGAAAGGTTATTTTTACCAAAGAAGAAACGTCGGTGTAGTCGGTGTCCAAACTTCTAATAATACTCTAACTTAATTGTTACCCTAAATGTTTAATGGAACAAATCATTATTTTAAAAATCATGCAATTACATGGACCTTTTCGAGAGATGTATTATTTAACTGCAGGGAAATTGCATGGTTAGCTTATACATTATTTATCATAAGATCTTTGACACTATTCTGTTTATACATTTTATTTTGAAAATTATTGAACAAAGGGCAGTATTAAAAATTATGGTCCTGATGCTGAACTTCAGTGATAGCAAACGGAGCAAAATAAAATACTCTTTTATACATTAAACATTAAAATAACTTCTTTTGGTTTACTTTGTTATCAAAGTTCTTAATACATTTTTTTTTCAATAAACCACCCTTTCTCATAAAAAAGCTAAAAGGTTTTCCAATAGGAGATTTTATTTAGCTATCTATATTTAGGCAGATTTCACAAAAAGCTGTCATCTTTTAATATGCAAAAACCTCACCATTCCTGGAAATGGAACGATATAATACACTTCAACAACGCATTAAAGTTATTTAAAATCGCTCAAAAATGTCGAACATTTTGAAGTCACAAAGTTCGTAAAACTGAAACACTTTTGGATAATCGTGAAGCACTTTCTTAGCCAGAACGACAATCGTGAAAATGGTTATGTGAAACTGGTTATGATACTAAAATGTTAGTTGTAGAGATCAGTTAGTGTTGTCCAAAATCGAAGCCTTGTTCATCGCTCAAGAACATGTGAGAACTTTACTACTGTAGCAATTTTTATAGTGTCGAAGAAAATCCCGGATTTGTCTACTCTTTGTCGATCTTTCCAATAAGGTATTGCCACTGCCTAATGCATAGAACATAAAGACTAAGATCGACCAGTTGATCGCCAGTAATGTTGTATCTACGATGATCGTAAGAATTTTTGAAACACCTCTTCATCGTTCACAATATGTCTCTTTTTTTTTTGTTTTAGGGCTGTGGTGTTTTTGGACCTTATACATATTTGAAAATGAGGCTGGAACAACTAATACGATAAATGGATTGTTCTATCGAACTTTGATTAATGAAAAAGTTCAACAATTTTAAACTTTTTTCTTTATGGTCACGTAAAAGATAAGGTCTATGCTTATGTTGTACAATTTATTCAACACCTTAAAGATGGATTTCGAATGGGCATACCGTGAACTAATAGACTAAGAAAAATTGTATGAAATAGATGTGGTGCAGCAACTGTAGCCGTGGCAACCATTTGGCTGATATCGCTTTTTAATGAACGTTATCTCCCTAGTCGATCTATAAATTACAAACCTTCAACAGCTTATTGCTCAAGGCATCCATTTGATATAAAATATTAAGCAATTAAAAAGGATATAGCACAGAAAATAAAGTTGTCCTTTCGTAAATCGTCGATAGTCAACTTGAAATTTGACCAAATTGTCATATTGACTAACTGATAGTCAATAGAACAATTTTCGATTGCCAATTTTGGGTAGGTTGCACTCTAAAAAGTTATTGTGGATAGAATCCAATTTTGGGTAGGTTGCACTCTAAAAAGTTATTGTGGATAGAATCAAAGGACTTTTAATATGGCACGCGTGGAAAGAGAATGAAATATTTCATTTTTCATATGAAAAGATTTTACCGTTAAAGAAGTTCATAACAAAAAAAAAACGATACCATTTATGCCACATCAAATTTAAATTGTTGTTCTAATGGTCAAAAGTTACCATCACCACACTTCTTTAATGGTTTGATTGAAAGTCTCACTCCAAAGTGTCCTATCTTCCCATTTTTGGGAAGGAATTTTAAAAGTTCTACCATCATTATGATGTCTTAGAGGGTTTGGTAAATTATTTTACAAATACCCTTTTTAATAAAGGTGGATAGATTTTTCTACACGATTTTGGTAAGACAAACAAACGAAGACAACAAAAAAGTGCTTATGGTCAACATAGTGGGCTCTCGGGGAGCCCATATTTTCATCATCAAGATTATTTTTTGTGGTCAGAATTGAAAGACTTCTCACAGAATTTTTTTAAATTCTTAATACAGAGTTAACTGAAGCAGTGTCAAAAAATATCAATAGAATCAGTGCGTGCCACTATAGGCTTACGGCCACAGCCCTTAAGTGCTGGCATTTAAGCAGAGGTCTAAGGTAGGTCATTTTGAGTGAAACTACTTTTTTAATTAAACTTGTATTATGGTCAAATAAATGAAACAACAATGAATACAAAATATTAACTAGTTCTTGGCTTATGGTGTTTTATGCTTGTAACAGAACTTATTGCTCGACTAGGTGCATTCTTCTAACAACAAAATAACATCCGTTGATTTCTTTTAAAAATAATTGATTTTACTAAAGTTTTTTTAATCGAATCGATCTGTCAAATTGCTATTTTTGATATTTCGAAACATATAAATGTCCCTAGAATCTAAATAATTCCTTCCGTACCTTGGGGCTACCTTTTTTCGCTGGCCATAATATTTGAAGTAAATGCTAAAATATCGACTTCAAATAAATTTTCTTTTACAGATAAAAGCATAAGGATAAGCATGAATTTCAATAAAAGATAAACCTTCAAAATAATTTTATGAAGCAAAGAATACAGTTTCTAAAATCTGTTATAATTTTAGGAAAAATCAAATTGATAGTACATTGGTAAAATTATTTTTTGATTTTTGAACAAACAAGTAAAGTTGAAGGAAACTGACGGAACTGATATGCTATTTCAAAATGTTAGCAAATTCCATATAATTAAGTACCTTAGAAATTGACTTATTGACTATAGAACTTAATAATAGTTCATTTCGTTGTTATTAGAATTTCTTAAAGTTATTTTCTCTGTTTTCTCATAAAATTTCAACCAATTTTGGTTTTATGAAGCCACGTTTTACATTACTCCTTTATACGTATCCATCCAGTGGTGATTGGTGCAGCGTCTAGGTATAGATTTGTATAGAACTATTTGTCAATATGCAGTTCAGTGCAGAACATGTGGATTTGCAACCGATGCATGCATAAAAGATTATGGTTATGGTTATGGTGCACACACCGGAATCAATATGAAAAATTTGACCTGAAAACATAGAGCGGGTACCGCAATTGATGACCGGATATTGAAAAAAAAACAACAAAATCGAACTGAAGTGTGTGACTGAAAATAAAAACAAAATTAAAACATACCCGTATACCTTTGACACTGCTACAAAAACCCAACTATACACTGTGTACTTTTATGTTGACTGTACACAGAAAAACCATCAACAAATGCTAATAAATGAAATACGAAATGCAAACATATAAGTCTCATGGGATGAAGCCCCCACCTCCAAACCTACCAATCCAGAATACCTACACGAAAAAATAAAAGAAAAACAAAAAATTTGGGATTTTATCAAAAATGTCCCGTAACCCGGACAACACAACGATACAACATGCAATATGCCTCCAATATCTTTGTTTTCTTTTGTATTATTTTCCCAATTTGATATCCTTGCGTGTCCTTATGGTGTTTGCATGTGAAAATCGCCAAGCAAAATAGAGGTTTGAGGGTTGAAAAAAAATATTTTACTCTCTCTCTCCTGCCTCCTGGAGATAAAATCCATTAGAGAATAATTGGTATAACATTCACACACTGTCGCTTGGCCAGGATCAGAAAGCCTCCTTGGGGGTATAAGAACAACGATGATGATGGTTGGCTAGGCATCATTGGGGGTTGAAAACCATGAACTGGAAAATGTGATTACATTCCATTCTTTGGTTCTGTTGTTGGAATACTGGGTGATGGGATGCGGGGATGACGGTTGTCTGGGATGTATACCGAGCGACGACGAGACGTTTGTCCTGCGATGTCCTGTACACCATATATACGGATGCATAACTTCCTAACCCTTCTTTTTTTTATGTTGTTCGTCATATACGGACAACAACAAGCTTTTCCATATGACTTTGCTGCAAACAACCAATCTGATCTCATAACAACGCACAATAGAAGAATACAACAAAAAAAAAACTCTTCATCAGGATGTGGATCGGAGGCGGGGGAGTTGATATATCGAATGCCGGTGTATCGAAGCGAGTTGATAGACACTGACAATAAAGGGTTCAGTAATATACTTCATTCCACAAATAGTACAAAAACAGATATATATTTTGATATGCGTCCTCTTACTCGTCCTTGCTCGCAATCGCCATCCGATGTCCCACATACCAGAACCAGAGTAGTAGAAGTGTAGAAGAGTCGCAGTCGAACAACCGGAAATACCAAAATAGAGTACTACGTACATATATTGTTATATGGACGGGGGTATATGGTTGCTAAAATGCTACTCATCTATTTGTTCATAGCAACGAAGATGACAGTTGTTTGGAGTCCAGGGTCGTTATATGAAGAGTTTTAAGGGGATTTCTTTCACTATTGCCTAACTTAAGGCAAACTTTCAAGTTGGCCAACTTTAGAGTTGATTACAACTCTTGAGTTAGGACGCAATTTGAAATTTCTTTTTATTTACTAATTTGCTTCTTAACGTACTAGTTTTAAATCAAAAGTTGGCCTACTTTAGAATTTAAAAATATCCCTGGCAAATTTTTGAAAATGGAACTGAAACTGTCAGTTTCATAATTAAATTTCGGTTAGACGTGTTTTTATTAGGATTAATCATTTATAAAGCTAAATATCGTATCCAAAAAGACAGATTTCAATTTTTTCAATTGAGGGATAATTAAGCATTACCGGTTCCACTACAGCACCTTGCGTTTCCAAAACATTCATTCAAGTGTTTGATTCGTTATTGATAATGAAAGTCACAAACCGCAGTCGTTATAAAAAATAAATGTTTCTGCTCGGTTTTACGCTCTCAGCCATTCTTCTTTAAAAATTAAGTAGATATTGTTTTTTTTTCTTCAACCAATTAAAATAAGAACATTCTAACGTCATTTCAGCTATGTTTACATAAAAATCAACAAACAAAAATTAGTATTTCTCAGTCAAAACCCAGGTTTGCTTTTTAACTTCCATATTTTTTTAAAGTTGTGAAAATCTAAGGTTGATTTGAACTCTTAATTAGGAAAAACAAAATCACTAGTTGATAGTAAACATCCTCAAATTATGTTCAACTTTGAATAAATAGAATCGGCCAAAGTTATTTCGTTAATTGTTTAGAATAATTAAATAAACACATTAAATACGAATATAATAATGTATTTTTAATCCAGCCTTTTATTTCATAAATAAAATGCGTGTTAATACATAGATTTATCAAAAAATTTGAATATTTGAAAAAGCCACCATTAATCTCTCTTTTAAGAAAAATGATAGCGTTATAACCTTTCAACTGAGGGGTATAATTTCAAAACTCTTCTATTCCACTTTTTTTCAAAAATGAGTTAATTATGAGAAAGTGTTCTTTAGAAGAGCCCTCGTCTATGTATTTAGCTAAAATTTATCAAAACTTGTTACTTCCTTTACTTTTGAGTACTCAAAAAGTGAAGTTTTTTTTTCAAAACTACACTATTCCACTCAGTCGTTTAATTCAAAACTCATTTATTCCCATACAAACCAAAATCCGCACCAAAACTCTTCTTTTCCCATGCAAATTAAAGTAGCCGCTTTCAAAACTCGTGTATTCCAATGACATTAAAAAGGCGGGAATCTTTGTTGTTTTGAGAGCATTCATGGGTTAAACTATTTAGTGTTGCAATAATTATTGTTAAGAAAACATCTTTGGTAAGTTCGCAGATAAAATAATGTTTTATAAGTAGATTTATATTTAATAATTAAATATATTGTATTTATAGATCATGAAAAAAAGTTTACTTTCTTTTCAAAACTCATCTATTCCTAAATAGGTTGAATTAAAACTCAACTATTCCAATCGTAATTTTCAAAACTCTTCTTTTCCAAATTAAATTGAATTTTTATAATTTTTGGAATTTATCTTATAGGTTCAAAACCAAAAGAAATAGATAAAGATCATTCCAAACTTCAAATTTAGCCTTTCGACCAATCGCTAATGTCATTTTAACAGCTTTTAATAGTTTTTTTCGTTTTACTTAAAATTCTAAAAAGTGGAAAAGAAGAGTTTTGAAATTATACCCCTCAACTATTCTTTAGTATTTAACAAAGCAAATATTTTGTTCTTTCTCTTTGAGAGTTAATATTTTATTTTAATATTACTTTAAAATATTTATTAGTAGATTCCTTACCGTGGGTGCAGTGGCGTTTTACGCATGGGCCCGCAACTATTTGGCCCCTAAATCCACCTACTCAAAATGAATGAATCTATACAAGAATTATATAGAAAACGAAATAAGGTTAGTACTTAGACAGTAACAGAAAAACAAGTTTCATTTTACTCTCCGTTCCGTTGAAATTCTCCTTCCAACATCGTAAACTTCTGGCAACATGAATCTTTAATCATACACCTGCACACGCTGTCAACATTATTTTAAAAACTCTGGTTTCGTTCTACTCTAAAGTTCTGCACACATGTTGGCTTTTCAACTCACTCCATAAACAAACGCAAAGTTGTCCCATGATAAGTTGCGAAATGATGAGTTGTACCATGATGAGGCGGATAGAACAATTTTGAATATATGGCTGACACAATCTTGACATTTCTGGAAAATCATGATATTTCAATAGAGGATTGTAGAGGACAAAGCTATGATAATGCGTCTAATATGTCGGGAAAATATTCTGGTTTGCAAGCAAGGTTAAAGGAGAAGTGCGAACTTACTGCCTTTGTACCTTGTGCAGCACAATCTCTTAACTTAGTAGGCCTTCATGCGGCTGGTTGTGTGCAGGAGGCAACAAGTTTCTTTCAAGTGGTTCAAAAAATATACAACTTTTTTTCTGCTTCTACCCATCGCTATAATAAATTGAATGAATGTTTAGGTTCACACAGAGTTGTTAAAAGACTTTCTGAAACAAGATGGTCCGCACGATCTGATGCAATTAACGCGCTCCATCATGGTTATAAGCAAATTACTAAAGCCTTGACATCTATCTTTAGAGATCCAGAGCAAGCTCCAGACACAAAAAGCGAAGCGCTAAGCGTGTCTAAGAAAATGTCAAAACTTGAGTTCCTCATTTTAACAGAAATTTGGAGCACAATATTAGAAAGAATTCATAAAACCAGCAAGAGACTTCAAAAAGAAACAATAACGATTAACGTTGCTGCCAATTTGCTTTGTTCACTATGTTTTTCCATAAATGATCTACGAGAGAATTTTGATAAATTTGAAGCGTGTGCCAAAATTCAGAATCCGGATGCTAATTATAAAGACTTAATGCAACGAAAAATAGTACGAAGTTCGCGTGCCACATATTTTGATGGTCCTGCACCATCCGTCCAGCTAATTGGGAAAGAAAAGTTTAAAATATCAACTATTTTTCCAATTATTGACACTATTACTTTGCAATTAAAAATACGATCCAATTGCTATCAAGAAATTAATGCATTGTTTGGCTTTTTTTGTCGATTGCAATATTTGACTTCAGTAGAGTTGCAAAGTTCTTGCGAACAGTTTTCAAAAAAATACCATAGAGATGTTAATGCAGAAGAACTTGAGGTAGAATGCCTGCACCTCGTACAGTATTTAAATGAATTCAATAAAGATCTTATTACAATGTCAAAATTGTACAGTCTAATGACAGTGGATGAAATTGGGAACACATTTCCAAATGTAGAAACTGCCTGTAGAATTTTTTTTATCTTTGATGGTTTCAAACTGCAGTGGAGAGCGTTCATTTTCGAAATTGAACCGGGTAAAAAATTAACTTCGAAGCACAATGCTCGAGATAGACTTAACAACTTGTCAATTTTGTCAATTGAAAATGAATTACTGCAGGAAATTGAATTTGATGACTTAATTCATGATTTTGCAACTGACAAAGTTAGGAAAGTATGCCTTCAATAATATTTTATTGTATACTTAAACTTACATATACATATATCTAAAAAAAAAAATAAATCAAAACAAATATAAAGAAATAAACTTACACAAAATTAAAAAAAAAAATGATATAAAAACATTAGAAATCAAACAAATCCTATTGGGCCCAGGGCCCCAAAAAGTCTAAAGACGTGGGTGGGTGGGGAAAATCTTTGGCTTACATGAAAAACTGATGAGTACCTATAAAGTAACTTTAAATTTGGAAATAAAACCTTTTCCAATTTGTGGCAATGTAAATGTATTCGATATTTTTAAATGAGTTGTACAGAAAAATGGAATTCTAACAATAATTAAATGACCACACTCGATGGACGTAAGTCATAGAACAGGCTTTGTAAGTAGCAGCTGTGCAAAAAGAAAATGTTTTAGACCAAACGAGCATATTTGCCAAAAAGGGTAGTAATAGGTAAAACGGGTCACACGACGAATTATCCTTATAGCAGACTTTTTCAAAACAGCTGTTGATATAATCCTATAGACTAATAAAAGTTTCCACAACAGCTTACCTCCTTTACTCGAATTTAGAAATTTAAAAAAAAAAAAAAAAAACATTCTTAAACAATTACTTTCTTGAGGCATACATACTGCTTAAGTTTATTTATATGATAACATCAACTTATATTCTGATCAATAATTATACCAGTATATAAAGCTATTTAAATATCTTAACTATTTACTTGGTTTAATAAGAGAAAGCTTCGAAGTTTTTGTTAGCTTAAAGTATAATTTTTGTATAAAGCATTACAAACATTAAGCTTTAACGTACACCAACAGAGCAAAAACAATAAATATCAATCTCTAAGTGATCCAAAAATCACAGAAAATATAAAACTGAAAATATTTAACTTTTACTTTTAACAAATCAACGTTTAACTTCCTGAACAATTTTGAACAACAAACATTCGCTACAAGAAGTTATAAACTGGGCTAGCTATAGTCAATTTTGTACGTATAAAAAGACTTATGAATAAAAGCCAAATTATAGATAAGAGAATGTTTAAGACAGGACAGAGCACTGGCGCACACATTTATTTTGTATTAGTCAGACTCAAACCCATACAATACCACTTAATTTTAACGGTCTGAAAAGTAATTTATAATACAAAGAAGGCATTGTATTGTACGCAATTGTAATAACTTAAATATAATTGATTTTGATTCAGCTAAATATGCCAAACTCTACTAAATATTCTTGAAATTGAGATTTGTTCAAATGTCCGGTGACGTCTACCGTACTACGCATCTTCGAAATATTTATTTTAGAATAGATAAGCTTTTTCTAGAGACCAAACGAATGGAGCTTCATTTACAATGCATTTTTAACTAGCAACCTATATGTACATATTTGCCAAGTTATGCATTAGTACAAAATTTCGAAATCGTGATTTCAATCAAACATGACGATGGTAGAGAAGTAGATAAAAGTGGGACCGGTGATTCCGTCTATCTGTCTGTCCTAACCACTACAACCTAAACCATTGGACCGATTAAGTTCAAACATGGGAGCTACTATTTTGAAAAAGATTAGCGTTAGATGCTTTTCCATTTTTTTAAGAACAAAAATAACACTGGCCTCCATAAAAATTTTGTATTCAACACAATCATTTTTTATAAAATGTTCTCAATTTTGTCGGTATTTGGTATTGCTTCAAAAGCGTACCTCTCATAGAACCGTTACTCTTGAGCCGATTTCAATAATTCTGCACGAGATCTTATATAAGTTAAACAATATTTGATGATCAAAAAATTTTAAACATTTAAAAAAAAACATTTATTTTTCAAAATTCTATATCTCGAAAACGGGTCAGCATTTTTTTACAAAAACAAATCTTAAATGTATATTAATATGCTATAAATAAATGCATTTTACAGATATTGTGAAACAAAAATAAAAAAATGTATATAAACAAAAATAACTAAAGAGGCTGGATGCGACCCACACTCAGAACTTCCCATCCCGTCTGTCGATTTGTGTTGCTTAAAAGTTTGTAGGGTTTCGTGTTTTGTTTCTTAAAAATTAAAAAATAACCAACAATATTTTGCATATAATGAAATAGTTTGATTTCAAAATCAGTTTTTGTTAACGAAATTTTTAACCGAAATCCAATTTTTACCAATTTTAGTAGCATTTTTTAAAAGTTTTTATTTCTTAAATAAACAAATACAAATTGGATGAATGAAATACCTTCAATTTTTCACGAGATATAGAGAACCGAACATCATTTTTTACCAAATTTGCGTACAATTTTTTGTAAATTTTATTTTTTTATGAAGAAAAAAATGTATTGAATGTCGAAAATTATATTTTCTGTGAGCAAAAGTAGTTTAAAGCCAATATTTTTAATTTTAAAAAAGATATTTGAGTCGAAAGTAAATTTTTATTAACTTTTAGTAATGCCTTTTTAAGGTAGGTATTTATTTTTTGTTAAAAAAACCATGAGTTTGATTTTTCTCAAAATTTTATCGAATGTTCAAAACAATATTTCTTATAAGATAAAATTAGTTTGAAGCTAATATTTTTAATTTAAAAAAAAAAGATAATTGAGTCGAAAATCAATTTTTACCAATTTTTATTATTTTTTTTTAGGTTTTTATTTTTTTTTTAAGAAAATTGTATATTCGATTTTTATCAAAATTTTACTGAATGTTGAAAACAATATTTCTCATAAGATTAAATTAGTTAAAGCCAATATCTCGTAGTTTTGAAAAAATATTTGAGTCAAAAATAAATGATTACCAACCTTAAGCAACATTTTATTAGGTTTTTAAATTTTATAAAAAAACTGTCTATTCGATTTTTCTCAAAATTTTAACAGATGTTAAAAACGTTATTTTTCGTTGCACTAAATTATGTTGGAGATAAAATCATTTTTGGTTCGTAAAATATTCGAGGTGACAAATATTTTTTTCAGTTTTTTTTTGTATTTATAAAAAAAAGTTATTTAATATATAATATAAAATTTAATTCAACTCGCTAGCGTTATTAGTTCGTGAGATATTTTGGGTAAACCAAAATGTTCACCGTTTTTTTTAAATTGCTATGGTAAAAAAACCACCAACTCAATCTTTTGAGGGTGCTTTTTGCATCTTTTTGCATTATTATCGGTACAGCAACATTTATTTGAAGTCGATATCTCTACTGGTTCTTGAGCTATGGACGACGAAAAAACTTCGCGAACGTACGAACGTACATACGTACACACGAACGCACAGACATCTCCTTAAAAAAATGTTATTTAGATTCTAGGGGCCTTGAAACGTCAAGACATGTCAAACTTTTCAATTTGACAAATCGGACCCATTACAATAACTTCCTATGGGAAGTTAAAAATGATTTTCAAATTAAGGTTTCTTAGAGACATTTTTGAAGACAGGTAAGTCCTACTATTTTTAAACAGACTCTTTGGATACAAGAAAAAAATTGTGCTGCCCAGTCGTAAATTTTATTACAAATGACCTGATATTTTACTATTGAGAGATTAATAAAAACCTGAAAAAGTATTGAAAATAATATTTTGAGTTAAATATCTAGAGGATAAAAGAAGATACTATCTTCCAAGTTGTTGCATGCCATAGAAATATTGTTGTTATTGTGGGTCGTTTCGAGAGAAAGATTCTTCGTGTGATCTACGGTCCCGTATGCATCGAAGGGGAGTGGAGGAGAAGATGGAACGACGAACTGTACGGGCTGTACAGCGACGTAGACTTAGCAAGAAGGGTAAAAGTCCAACGACTAAGATGGCTAGGTCACGTAGAGCGCATGGAAACCAATGCTCCGGCCCGGAAAGTCTTCGAATCCACACCCACAGGACAGCGCAGTAGAGGAAGACCGCGAATCAGGTGGCGCGCACAAGTGGAAGGTGACCTCACCCAACTCGGAGCGCGAAACTGGAGACATCTAGCTAGGGACCGAGCTAGATGGAGAAGTTTGTTGGGTGAGGCCCTAGTTCACACAGGACTGTAGCGCCACCTTAAGTAAGTAAGTAATATTTAAAAGCAGTTTTTTTCTATACAAAATGAATAATTTAACACCTCGAATACATCTTTACATAAAACAACTTAAACTTAAATTTTGAATTGCATAATCTGTCTTTTCTTTCAATAATACGAGTATCTTCTAATACTAAAATTGACTTGTTAAAAAAAAATTGAAATTTTAAGCTGCTACCAATGGGAACTATCATTTTTCAGTTTTCCGATATAACATCGCTGGTGAAAAAATGCACATCACGTTAAAAACCACCATATACGGCACTGGTGTTAACAGTTCAGTTTTTGTTCGTCATTTGTCCAAAAAGGATATACGAGTATATATGGAAAACAATCGAAGGACTTCCAACAAAGCACTTAAAGAAAAGCTTGTTTGTTTGGAAGTGGGAAAATGGTGTTGCATTAAAACGAATGGTATACAAAAAAAAAAAAAAAACGAAAAACACAAAATACAAACTTCAACATGTTAACCACATGCAATTTGTTCAAAGAACATTTGAGGTCAATGGTTTTACACAATTTGCTTAACTTAACTTAATTTTTTTTTATTTTTATTTTTATTTTTCATTTGTTGGCTTTTCCGTTCTCATATTTTTCATGTTCCTGGAACTTTTATTATCCTTCTGAAGTCATTTGTAAAATTGTCATTTTTAATTGAATATGGGGGTCGATGTCGTCGTTGTCGTCGTCGGTCGTTGCAAAGGGGCATAAGGATATTTATTTCAATTTTGCCAGCAAACAGTGGTGTTGATAGTAATCCCATTCAAAAGTATAAAAACACCAACACCAAAAAAGAAAAAGAAAAAAACGTACTGAGCAATTTGTCCTCTCCCAGTCTCAGGACATATCAAAGGAGGCGGTAGGACGTATAGGAATTATATTTGGGAAATTGTCTATAGGTAAAATTTATATGGTCATCTCTGATAAAAGCTACATCAGCTTTGTTGATTGCCATCAACTTTCATTAGTTGATATTAGGTTAAAGGTAGGTAATTTCAGTGTTTGTCTGTTTCTGAATATGACGATGGTGACGGCGCGGCGCGGAGGCGGCGGCAATGGTGGACAGGACATCAGGCATCAGGTGAGGCTACACCATTCAATTTAAAATTTGTTGGTTTGCAATAGAAGCGGAAGTGGTTGTGCGGACGGAGTACCATCCAGTCCAGAGTGACAGAGAGTATAGGTTAAGGTAGAATGATCGACGACAGTGATAAGAATGTGGCTGCCATCAACTCCCATGTGTCGTACCGTACATAGGTATAGCCGTGTGGTCATGTGGAGTTGAAAATTATTTTGCATTATGCTGCGATGACGAGCAAATGATAAATGACAGCTTATGGTCTGCCTGAAAGGCTATATCATTTTCAAATTTTCTATTGAGCCTCAGCCTATATTATTATTTGAGGTCAAACGATGATCCTTATATGATATCTAGGTATTCAATATATGAAAAGAACAGAGCGAACCTGTATACATATTCATAGATGTCCTGTCAGGATATAAAGCATATGTGCAGTGCATATTATGTGTAATTATGGTCTTCAGATAGCGAAGATAAGCCTCTGGGCATAGAAAAGCAATACATGTGTCATGTGCGATAAAGCGGAGGTTTGGATATTTTGTAATTTTAAATAGCCTGCTCTGCGGCATTATGAAAATACAAGAAAATACAAAAAAGGATAATATCGTCACCACCCTCAAAAATGCCGGAAGCATTAATTTGAGAATTGATTTTTTTTTTCGAATTAATTAGTCGGTTTGATGAATGTGTTGCCATCTTTCATGTCAGTCATTGGATACTGGAAGCGTCTGAGCACTGAACGCATCAAAGTTCTTAAAATTTAAAGACATTTTTTTTCGATTTAGGCCTAAAAAAAATAAATAAATAAAATAAATTAATAAAACAAAAATAAATTTGGCTGAAGCTTTTATATCAACATACGCGCATTTTGTTTGTTTGTTCGTTTGTTTGTCCCCCCTTTACGTCACAACGGAGCAATATTTTGACATCAATTTTTGTGTGGGTATAGTTACTGATACGCGGGTGTCCCAAAATTAACGCAAGATTTGAATTTGCCGCCATTTATGCAGTGAAGTGTTGGCAACCCTGAAAAAAAGCAATTTGACAGCTAACAGTATAGGGTTATTAAAAATGGAGCGTTACACGAGAGAACAACGTGTCTTCATTATTAAAGAATATTTCAAAAATAGTGAAAGCTTGGCGGCAGCAGTTCGAAAATTTCATACAAAATATGGTCGGAATAGTGTTTTAACTTCGTCAACTGTGAAGAGATTAATTGAAAAATTCATGGAGACTGGATCCGTTGGAGACGCCAAACACACTGGTCGTCCAAAAACAAGCCGTTCAAATGTGAATGTCGAAGCAGTGCCTGAGAGTGTTGCTGACAATCCAGGAACCTCAATTCGACGTCGTGGACAAGAATTGCAAATTTCAAGAACCTCTCTACAGCGTATACTCACCAAAGATCTGTGTCTTCATGCTTACAAAATTCAATTAACACAACAATTGAAGCCTAATGACCATGGACATTGGACAGAGAAGAGAGTTCGTTGAATGGATTATTGAACATCAACAAATGGACCCTGATTTTTCGAGCAAAATCATCCTAAGCGATGAAGCACATTTTCATCTTGATGGCTTTGTCATTCGCCAAAATTGCCTCATTTGGGGTTCGGAGAACCCACATGTGATTGTCGAAAAACAAATGCATCCACAACGCGTTACTGTATGGTGTGGATTTTGGGCTGGAGGCATAATTGGGCCATATTTTTTTGAAAATGATGCTGGTCAAGCAGTGACTGTTACTGGTGCTCGATATCGCGACATGATTACACAGTTCTTTCTGCCAAAATTGGATGATATTGATGTGTCCAATATGTGGTTTCAACAAGACGGTGCCACATGTCATACAGCCCGTAAATTCAATTACTGCATGAGACATTTCCAGGTCGTGTACTCTCTCGTTTCGGTGATCAAAATTGGCCTCCTAGATCGTGTGATTTAACACCATTAGACTTCTTTTTATGGGGTTATTTGAAATCACAAGTCTATGTCAACAAGCCCACAACCACCCGTGCATTAAAGGAGGAGATTCAACGCTGCATCAACGAAATTCAGCCACATTTATGCAGAATGGTCATGGAAAATTTCAACAAAAGAGTGCGCTTGTGCATGCAAAGCCGTGGAGGCCATTTGTCCGATGTGTTATTCCATACATAACCCTATCCTATGTACTTTACGAGTCAGTAAAAATATAACTATCAAAAGACTAAAAACGGCGTTTTCTATTTAATTCAAATCTTGCGTTAATTTTGGGACACCCTTCATAAATATAAAATATCTCCTTCACAGCTCATTCGAGCAGATCCCCCCTGTAACACTTATAATCACTGTTGCCATTTTGACTTGTTTACAGTCAGATTTGACTGGATTTTTTCTTCGTAAGCTGGAAATAAAATACAGATCCAGTCAACATTTATTTTTGACTGGAATCAAGTCAAAAATTCGAAACATTTTATTTAATTATTTAGAAGAACTTCAAAGGGTTAACAAAATATTTGAAAGTGAAAAAGGCGATTTTGTTAAAGTTTTGGGTGATTTGGAACTTCTCATATTAATCCTTATCAAAAAAATTGTTATGCCCAACTGTGATTATGATTTTAGTCCTGATTTAGACATAAGTTGCTTAAGGCTACAAACAAAGCCTTACAGATAAAATGCTTTCGGTAAGCGAATGCCTTTTGCAAAATAAATCCTCTATAAAATTGCAACCTGTTTTGAATGCAATGAATGTCGAGGCGATCTTAGCTAACAAAATTTCTAGTCAATGGGACAATCTAAACTTTGTAAGATGGAACAACATAGAGGAAACAGTACCTTTTTGGTGTTTGAAGTTTCATCTCATAAAGATGCCAGTGGAGAAAATCTTTTTAAAGAATTGGCAAAGTTCACTATTTTGATGTTGGTATTGCCAATATCAAACACTGAGGTAGAACGAATTTTTAGCCAATTAAACTTAGTCAAAACCAAGCAAAGAAAAAGGTTGCATTTAATTTCTACAAATGCTATTTTAATTATAAGAAACAATTTGCGAGGGGTAAAACGTGCCATAATTTCATCATTCCAAATGAAGTTACGAAAAAAATTTTAACAAATGTAATTTATTTAAATATTTATACGGAAAACAATACTTCGAGTTCCGATTCGGAATAAGTATGTATAGGTATTCGTAAATTTTAATTACGTGAAAAGAATTATTCTTATTATCATAAATTTAATAACATAAGTACATTATACGCTGTGAATTATAGAAAATAAGTTATTTTTTGTTAATTTTTCTATTATAGTTTTTGTTATAAAACAGAATAAAATATGTTATTTGTTTGTTAAAATGTTTTTATTATTTGACTGGATTTTTGACTGTTTTTTTGTTTTTAATTATGTTTAACTGTTTTTTTTTTACTGGATTTAAATAATCAAAATTCAGTCAACAAGTCAGATCTGACTAGATTCCCAATTGCGAGCTGGCAACACTGCTTATAAGTACATAATCAATAATTATTATTCTTTTTGTTTTAGAACTCATATTCGTAGCATATCATTAGGCCCTGCCTGTTTTTAGACTTATCATCGTTGCCTACCATAAGGTGTTTATATGTTGAAACACTATCAAAAATAGAACCGATGTCGAGGGCTATGTGAAACTAAATTAAGATTTTTGTATTTTAGTTCATAATAATTCTGAACTTATTGCAAGTGTTTATCGTGGTTTACAAAATAATATACATTATACAAAGGGCAATTCTAACACCAACAAACGATATTGTTTTGACAAAAAAAAAAAAAAAACAAAAAACAGATTGGATGAAGCAGCAGGAGATATGAGAAAGTATTTGCCAAAAGAAACATTAATGGCTTTAGAACAAACCACTCTATATACCCAGTAGAGTTTTTTAACTTACTTAAGATGTCCGGTGTTCCCTCACGTAAGCTCCAATTTAAAGAAGTCGGGCCAGTGCTTATGCGAAATTTAAATGCTCACAACCTGAGCGAAACATTTTTAGTGCTAATATATTATCTTGAAAATGTAAATATCCTTCGATTCCAATAATCTCTACAGGTTTACTAATTCAAAGGTCTTGAATTCTAAATAATTTTTGCGTAAATTATTGAGTCTCAAAAAACCTACAATTAATTGTAAAGCAAAAAACTTGATTATTTTGATTAGTTAAACTATATAATCAAGGTTTTGGGGGGTCTCATAAAGTATTTAGCATATAAAAATAAATTGGGTGGCGCAACAGTCCGTTGAGAACTAGGACCTAGTGACTTACAACTCTCAACCATTCCTGTGTGCGAGTACTATTTTCAGGGATGGAAGGGACCTACAGTTAAAAGCCGAATCCGAACGGCTAATTTGAGGATGAACTTTTCATGACAAGAATTACTCTTGGAGAATTTGTCAATTCCTCGCAACAGGCAGTGGCCGTGAAAAAACCTTTAGATGGCATAGGCAGGGATCGAACCCAAGACCTCTGGCATGACAGTCTAACGCACTAACGACCATGCTACGGGTACTACTTTTTTTAGCATATAACAAGCTAACATTTTTGAGATTAGGGTATCCGACAATAAGTAAGGGACATTTTAAAATCTCTGTTTTTTTAGTTTTGTATAATTAATATTTTAATAACGAAGGCGTTTATTACGTGTTGTCTGGAGCGAAGTCCTTCATGTTGCTTATTAAATAAATTTTAATGTCACACAATACATTTGCTGCCAATTCAATATTATGGTGACATGTGTCAAGTTTCATTAATTTTCTTGACTATTATTAATATTAAGGTTTTGATATTTTGAAGAAAAAAAAATACTAACACCCATTTTCTTAACATTGGTCCTTAACTAACCTAGCACCCAGTCTACCTAGGCCAAGTATACTACGTTTTATACGTAGTCCTTACAAAAACCTGGTACACCTACATTTCTTCACATCACTTATAACCGATCTGATTTCAGAACTCAGTCTTAGAAAGTAATACGTTTAAAACTGGCCTAAGTTTTATTTTGACACCGATTTGGTATTTTAAATATTATCTTTATACTTATTTGATATTTGCAGAAATTCAAAAAAGTTAAAATTAGTAAAACTAAATCAAATGTTTTTAAAACTTACTTACTTACTTACTTACTTAAGGTGGCGCTACAGGCCGGGGCGGACCTGGGCCTCAACCAACATGCGTCTCCAGCCAGCTCGGTCCCTAGCTAGCTGTCTCCAGTTTCGCACGCCAAGTTGGTTGAGGTCCTCACCCACCTGAGTGCGCCACCTGAGTCGCGGTCTTCCTCTACTGCGCCGTCCCTCGGGATTGGATTCGAAGACCTTCCGGGCTATAGCTTTGATGTCCATTCGCTCTACATGACCCAGCCATCTAAGCCGTTGGACTTTTATTCTGCTAACTAGGTCAGTGTCGCTGTACAGCCCGTACAGTTCGTCATTATATCTTCTCCTCCATTCTCCATCTATACGTACGGGACCGAAGCATCCTAAGACGTTCTCATCTTTCTTTGACAGGGTCCAGGCCTCAGCGCCATAAATGAGAACCGGGATGATGAGTGTCTTATAGATGGTGATTTTAGATGCTCGAGAGAGGACTTTACTTCACAATTGCCTTCTAATTCCAAAGAAGCAGCGATTTGCAAGAGTTATTCTTCGTTTGATTTCAGCGCTGGTGTCGTTGCCTGTGCTTATAGCGGTGCCTAGGTAGACAAAGTCCTTAACTACCTCGAAGTTATAGCTGTCCATGGTGACGTTTTGTCCAAGACGTCGTTGTTCAATGTACTTTTTTGATGACAGCATATACTTGGTATTGCCCTCATTGACTACTAAACCCATCTTCTTCGCTCCCGTCGCAATACTCAAAAACGCTCCACTGACATCACGCTTTGATCTTCCAATTATGTCAATATCATCTGCGTATCCGAGTAATTGGATGGACCTTTGGAAGATTGTGCCTCTAGTGTTGACGGTTGAGTTTTGCACAATTATTTCCAGAACGATGTTGAAGAAGTCGCATGACAGTGCATCGACTTGTCTAAAACCTTTTTTGACATCAAATGCATCCTTGAGATCTTTTCCGACCTTGATGGAGCAGCGTGCATTCTCCATCGTCATTCTGCACAAACGGATAAGTTTGACAGGGATGCCAAAACTAGACATTGCTCTGTAGAGCTCTTCCCTATGGATGCTGTCATACGCGGCTTTAAAATCGATAAAGAGATGGTGGGTATCGATTTGAAGCTCCTGGGTTTTTTCCAAGATCTGCCGTAATGTGAATATTTGGTCGATAGTGGACTTTCTTGGTCTGAAGCCACACTGATAAAGACCTATCAGGTTGTTGACGAACGGCTTCAGACGTTCACATAGTACGGCAGAAAGGATCTTATATGCAATGTTAAGGAGACTGATCCCTCTGTAGTTGGCGCAATTTAAAGGGTCTCCTTTTTTATGTATCGGACAAACTATGCTGAGATTCCACTCATCGGGCATGCTTTCTTCCGACCATATTTTGCAGATGAGTTGGTGCATGCTCCCTACCAATTCATCGCCTGCTGCTTTAAATAGTTCGGCAGCTATGCCGTCAGCTCCAGCAGCTTTGTTTGACTTCAGTTTAGATATACCTATCTTCACTTCTTCTAGGTCGGGTAGGCGGAATTGTTGATCTGCGTCGCCTAAGTTGAGTGGTTCTACCTCCCTTACAGCGGGATTCGGTTCGTCATCGCCGTTATATAATTTGGAGAAGTGGTCTTTCCATATTCTCAACATAGACTGCGGTTCTACTACGATGTTCCCCTGATCGTCTTTTGAAAGCAGTTAAGAAATAAGGATTTGAAGAATATTTTCTTAGGTTGTATATTTTTGGAATTTTTGGAACTATGCAGTTGTTTAAAATTTTTAAATTGCTGTCATTTTTTATATGTATGTAAATATTTTTAGTGGACATGATAATTCGTACATGTGTTTGCATGTGTGTATCTGCATATTTCGTTGTTATATTTCATCCGCGACTAAATAAAGAACAAAATGTAAACGGTTATTTTAAACCGATAACGTCGAAAAATCAAAAAAAAACATGCTATACCACTATCAAGTTCCTCCTTTTCTTTCTAGTTTACGATATTTTAAGAATCTTGAAACAAATGTTCGCTTTAATAAACTAAATTGATCTTTGATGAACTGCAGACAATACCAAATTAGATACAAAAACTGAAATAGAATAAATAACAATAAAATAGAAATTCCTTAATTCTAGGAACAGCTGCCGAATGAACGTTATTGCTTTGATTCCAGTATATATTAACGCTCTAGCCAATCGATTTTGCTGTACCAAAAAATATTCTGTTCTAACTAGTTTCTCTGAAGAAATCAATAGGTACCGATTCGAGTATTAACAACTAGTATAATGACCAGCTCCTGGCTTTTGCTAAGGAACTTACTTATATACTTAAGGTGGCGCTACAGTCCTGTGTGAACTAGGGCCTCATCCAAAAAACTTCTTCATCTTGCTCGGTCCCTAGCTAGATGTCTCCAGTTTCGCGCTCCAAGTTGGGTGAGGTCACTTTCCACTTGTGCGCGCCACCTGATCCGCGGTCTTCCTTTACTGTGCTGTCCTGCGGTTGTGGATTCGTAGACTTTCTGGGCCGGACCATTGGTTTCCATGCGCTCTACGTGACCCAGCCATCTTAGTCGTTGGACTTTTACCCTTCTGGCTAAGTCTACGTCGCTGTACAGCCCGTACAGCGCGCCGTTCCATCTTCTCCTCCACTCCCCTTCGATGCATACGGGATCGTAGATAACACGAAGAACTTTTCTCTCGAAACGACCCAAGGTGCTTTCATCCGCTTTTGTCATAGTCCTGCACCCTATAGCAGGACGGGGGTGATGAGGGTCTTATATAGCGACACTTTGGTCCCTCGAGAGAGGGATTTGCTACTCAATTGCTTTCTTTAACGAAGTCCTTAACTACCTCAAAGTTATGTATGTACTTTGTTTTGCCTCATTAACATATAAACAAATTTTTGCCCCCTCTGCCTCAATATTCACAAAAGCCCCATTTACATCACGCTGAGTCCTTCCGATTATGTCAATGCCATCAGCACATGCTAGTAATTGGAAAGACTTTTGAAAGATAGTGCCTCTAGCGTTGACGTGGGAGCTCTGCACTATTTTTTCAAGTACGATGTTAAAAAAATCGCTTGACAGCGCATCACCTAGTCTTAAGCCTTTTTTGACATCGAAAGGTTCTGTTAAGTTGTTTTGTTTATCTCCAGCTACTTTGAAGAGCTCGGCATTCAAGCCATCTGCTCCAGCGGCTTTGTTAGACTTCAGCTTAGATATGGCAATCTTTACTTCGTCTAAGTCGGGAGGACGGAAGTGATGGCTTTCGTCGTCTATGTTAAATGGATCATCCTGCCTGACAGAGGAATTCGGTTCGTCGTCGCCGTTTTACAGTCTGCAGAAGTGGTCCTTCCATATCCTCAGCATTGACTGCGGTTCCACTATGATGTCTCCACTTTCGTCATTGCAGCCTTCGGTTTGAGGTTTATGGACTTGTGAGTTCCGTTTCACCTACTCATAAAACTTTGGAACTTCATTCCTGCTTTTGAACCTCTCAACATCTTCGACCGCACGCTTCTCATGCTCTCTCTTTTACCTTCTGAGAAGTCGGTGTTCCTCTCTCCTCTTCTGCTCATAGAGCTCATGAGCAGCTCTCGTCCTTCTATGCAGCGCCGCTATGCGTGCCTGTTGTTTGACTGCATTTGCCTGTCGACATTCCTCATCAAACCAGGGGTTCCTTGTTGGTGGCTGCTTGAAACCCAGCACGTCGAAGGCGGCTTCTCTGATGACATCTTGGCAATGTTGCCACTGGTTTTCGATACATTGTGTTGGCGGCAGAGAACTTCAAGAGAGGTTACTTGTTACTCGGTCGGAGAAGGATTTGGCGATCTCTTGCGATTGTAGCCGTTTGACGTTGTACCTTCTCCCAGCATCTCCCTGTTTTGCCTTGGGTCTGGATACCCGAAGTGCTACCTTGGCTACAACGAGGTAGTGGTTCGAGTCGATGTTAGCTCCTTGGAAATTTCGGACATCCATGATGCTGGAAGCGTGTTTATCGTCGATCGCAATATGGTCAATCTGGTTGACGGTAGATTGATCTGGAGAACTTCAAGTTCCTTTGTGGATGTTGAAGTGTGGAAAACGCGTACTGGCTACCATGACGTTTCACCCCGCAGAAAAATCGATGAGCCTGAATCCGTTGTCGAAAGTGTTGCCATGCTGGCTGTTTTTCCCAATTATTCCACCAAAAATGTCTTCCCTCCCTAGCTTGATGATGGTCATGAGGCGCTCGTTGATGAAACTATAGCTCAAGACTTGTTGCCTAAGTCTAGCTCCAATGACAATGCCGCATCCAAATAAGCGCTGTTGGTTTTCTTAGTAGCAGCCACCATAGTAAATATCGCAGTTTTTTATCCTCTTGTTGCCCGGCTCATCCCATCGTATTTCCTGGATGTCTGTGATGTCCGCTTTATCGCAGTCTAGGGCCTCCGGCAATTCTTGGGCTGCACCTAGTCTTCTAAGGGATTTAACATTCCACGTGCAAATCCGAAGTTCGTTGTCCTTAATTCGTTTGCGTTGGTTGTCAGCAGTAAATCCGTCCGTATCCGAGGCTTGTTGGTGCTTCGCAACTGGGTTTTGTTTATGTGGTCAGGAAGTCACCCTGACCCATGACCTTCAACCTGAAGGACCAGGTCCTTGATTTATTTGTTCACTAAGTAAAGGGTCCGCCAAAAAACTTTTTTTTTTTTGAAAATGCTATAAAATCCGCGCGCCGTTCTTATGAGACCAAATGTTGCCAATTTTGTGAACAAAAATTCGTTTAACATGGCCCGATTACTCCTTGCTCATTTTCGAAGAAAAATGGCCCAATTATGCCTCTAGACAAAAATCTGCACCAAACAGTGACTCCTTTTGGGTGTATAGGCTTTTCAATGTATGCGTGCGGGTTTTCTGTGCCCCAAATGCGACAATTGTGTTTGTTTACACACCCGCCAAGATCAAAATGACCTTCATCTGAAAAGATGATTTGTTTGGCAAAATCGGCATCTTCTCTAAGCGTTGTGTCCAGCGTTGTTCAAGCGTATACACAACCATATTCGTTCAGCGGAAGGATAAAACTAATTAACTGTCAAATCAGACATGAGCTAAGTTTTATCATTAACGAAATAAGGAGTTGGAAATAAAACGTTCAATGGAACTGTAGACGCCACCGTTGATTCCATCTTGGGAATTCCTCCGCTGCCGTCTAGATGAAAGGAGAGGTGCCTAAGTGGAAGCAGCTCTACCCCCTCCCTCGTTTGTTGTTTGGAGTGGAACAACTTTCCACTGAGGTTGGAACCCAATCTCCAGTTGAGGTACTGGGCACCCGATGTTCACCACGAAATGCACATGTCCACCAGTGAACACTGGAACTTTTAAAATTGACAATAAATCTTCAGATTTCGGATCCAGAATCTTTTTTTAAAATATTAGAAAGGGGTCGAATTACTTTTTAAAAAAATGTCCTTGATAATAAAATTAGTATATTTATCGTGAAATAGATTTTTTTCTGTTATTATATTTTATTAAAGTTTTGAAAATTGGTTAACAACAATTAAAGTTCAATGCATTTTCGGACAACAGAGATAAATAACTTTACCTATAATGACTTCAATAGACACACAGTATTGAAATTATGCACATTTTAAAGACAAACCATAAATATGATACCTCTTCACTTAAATTTTATATTATTTTATTATATGCTTGAAAGAAGAAGGCCAAAACGGTTTTCGTTCACGTTAAAATACAATGATGATTTTGGCAAGACATTTGGTATTCTTTTCATGATGAATATTGCATAGAAGGAAATTTCTGAGCCGGGGGCATCCACTTTGTTCGCTTTGCTATTAACTTAGACCTTATATTAAGTCTTAAACTTCTTGAGAGAAACCATTTGACTTTATCTCAACCATAAGAAATTTTCTTTTTTAAGCGTTGCTCCTCGTCGCGTCGATGGTAATGGAAATTAATTAAAATAGAAAAAAGAAAAAATTGAAAGAAAAGAAAACACTTTTTGTTCTGGTCTTTTTCTCGTTGTAATGATGTCCTTCAGGGTCTTTTTTACCAGAATTAAAATAGTGAATATAGTATAGGTTTCGAGCAAACATCTTATACATTATTTCTCATCTATAATTTTCGTTTTTGATCGTCTTGTTTAGATTAAGACTATGAAGTTCTGGAAATTCTGTTCTTAAGTGTATGAAGGTACTCTTACAAAGGTGGAATGGAAATTCCTTAATATTTTTATAATTTACTCTGTGTAAACATCGCAAGAAATGAAAACGGAATCTAATTAAAAGCATTGTTTATTTTTTGAATATCTAATTCGTTATTTAAATTAGATATGAGGTAAATTTCAGGGATTATTGGACTTAGAAATATCAAACCATGTAACATAAGTTTGAAATAATTTAATTTAGAAAAGAATATTAAAATGCAAGAAAACAAGGACACAAATATTTGCTTGGTGCGCGTTAAACTACTCGTATCAAAAACAAAAATAATTGAAAATGTTTAAAAAGTATCGGATACATGTAATATATTATTCATTTTTTCGTTCTCCCTGCCAGTAAAGATATCGACTTCTGCCAGGTGTTGCGCCACCTTATTTCTGTATTACGCTTTAATACAAGCTTATAACCTATTGAAGTTGTAAATGCTTGTTAACGTTAATTAAATTACATTTACATGCTTTGAACTTAACTATTATTTATTTTAACTCAGCTTGTTTATCAAATATTTGTATATTTTTATCAAATTTTTTCAAATGTTCTTTTCGTTTAGAAATATTTAATTGAATGTTTAATTCATTTTGTATGGGCTTGCGCTCAAATGCTCACCAGGCACCAGTTCTTAATGACTAAAAAAAAGGGTTTATTGAGCTGTAGAGATTGTTTTTTAGGAAACAAGAAAGACTGATATGGAAGTCAAAAGTGTTACATGACCATTGTTGGCTTTGGGTCAACATTCTTGGGATAGATTCGAAGAAGCTGTAATTAAGGTGTTGTGTGTGTGGTTGGTGAAAAAGAGGGACATGTTTAAAGTTGCATGTATCAAAGGACAGGGTAGTGTCAAGTTAAGTTCTAGCACTACTACCCCTCTAATTTCAGAACAAATCAAGCTATGAATTTCAAATTTGCAATACTTAGGTACAACTATATAACTTTGAACTCTTGCAAATCGCTGCTTCTTTTCACTTAGAAGGCAATTGAGTAGTAAAGTCCTCTTTCAAGCATCTAAAATCACCATCTATAGGACACTCATAATCCCGGTTCTTATTTATGGCGCTGAGGCCTGGACCCTGTCAAAGAAAGAAGAGAGCGTCTTAGGACGCCTCGAGAGAGAAATTCTTCGGGTGATTTTCGGTACCGTCTGCCTAAATGGAGAATGGAGGAGAAGATACAACGACGAACTCTACGGGCTGTACAGCGACACTGACCTGGTTAACAGAATTAAAGTCCAAAGACTTAGATGGCTGGATCATGCAGAGCGAATGGAGTTTATGTGATAAAGCGTCCAAAAACCGTAACTGACTGACTGATTATCAAAATTTTGAAGCACAAAGTAAGTCTTTTTTAACCATAAAAAGAAAATGCGGCTTAACACCACTGACATGCACATTGCACTAAAGCTGCAATGATGAGGAAGAGCAGGATACAGCCCACTTCTCTAGCCACTGTCCATACTAGAAACAGACCTTTAGGCAGAAATTTCTTAAATAAACTTGAAGAACGGGTAGATATTTCAGGAAACCGACTATTAAGCTTTATTAAAGCCTCTAAATGGTAAGAACAAGACAATCCAAAAACATTAGGTTTTTATGTTTTATTTATAGGGTAGTTAATACTTTGTGGTATCAGAATGGATGTACATGGATCTTAGTGTGGCGATGACCTAAGCTAGGTCTTTTAGTTCAAGAACAAACAAAAATTAAAAAATGACTCAGGGGGCCTGGTATCGCTTACAAAAATGTAAAAGGGATGAGTTAAAAATACCACTTCTAAGTGTTCAAAAATAATACCTACAATTGATTTGAGTGGTAGGTGTGCATATGTAATGTACACACAAACAAAAATCTAGGCACACAAATTGTACCTACATTTTTATTTATGAAATAAAAAAGTGTGAAATATCAAGGGCGGAAAATCGCAAGGGCTTTAAGCTTACGATAAAACATTTATTGACTAATTTTATGATGGGCTTTACCAAAATGTATGGTGATAACGTCCACTAGGTTTCCTTTTTCTAATTTATTTAGAGTTTAAAACAGAAATTCAGCATACGATTGGTTGTAAAAGCCGTGTTGCTCCAAGGAAAATATAGATCGATAATACAAATAGAGAAAGTCGTAAAAACTGCTTTCAAAAAGCTTGGGAGTTGAAAAAATCTTGGCTCATCATCATTATTTTCTCCAAGAGGCATCAAGACCCTTAAGAGATAGCTATGTTTTGTAATTGCAGGTCAACCATTCCAACCACTACAAAATTTGTGTAGGAACTTCCTCTAATATGGCGAATTTTTCAATAAAGTGCTCAACATATATTCTCTTTCTTTGGTGGTAGATAATTTCAGTGTAATATGAAGTTCAAGGGTAGCAGTTAGCAACTTACCCGAAAAATTATTGATATCTCTTAAGCATAAAAGTTATGACTGAAATAATTTACTTTTCCAAGATTGTGTTCGAGCTTAGAATATGTTTCCCTGAATATCCGTTCTTTTACCCTGTTTTAAGCTGGCATGTCTCAGTTTTATATTAAATTTTTCTATAATATCGCCTACGTACGGCTTCCAGGATGGTAGGTTTACATAAGTATAGATTTTAGCTAACAGGCAATCCACATTTTTCAGCTATATTTTCCACTATTTGCACTAGGAATCTTTAGATTTGACAACTGAGACAGCTATTCTGCGAGCGAATTTTTCATTGAGGCTATACTTAATATTTATATTAATGAAGCTTAAAAGATCTTGACTGCGCCTCACATGGTCCATCCGCTTAGTCCAATTTTGGCATAGGCGTTAAATCGCACGATCTAGGCGGCCAATTGACCGGTCCCGGACGTGAAATAAAATGTTCACCGAACTCGCTTCTCAATAAGTCCATTGTTGCGCGTGCTGTGTGGCATGTGGCACCGTCTTATTGAAACCACATGTTATGCAATACAAGCTCTTCCATTTTGGGCATTATCTTTGAAAAAGTACGGTGCAATGATGCCACCAGTCCATAAACCGCACCAAACTGTGACTTTTTCTGGATGCATTGGTAGCTCTCGCAATGCTTCTGGCTGAGATTCACTCCAAAATCGACAATTCTACTAATTTACGTACCCATTGAGACAAAAATGAGCTTCGTCGCTGAACACAATTTTTCGGTAAAAAAGTAGATCTTCAGCCAACTTTCCAAGAGCCCATTCACCAAAAATTTTACGTTGCAGTAGGTCGTTCGGCTTTAATTCTTGCACCAGCTGTATTTTGAAAGGCATAACACCTAAATCCTTCCGCAAAATTTTCCAAGTTGTTGAGTAACAGAGGCCCAATTGCTGCGAACGGCGACGAATCGATAATTGATGGTCATCATTAACACTGGCCGATACAGCTGCTATATTTTCTTCAGTTCGCACTCTACGTAAGCTTATTGGTGGTTTAATGTCCAACAATCTAAATTTGGTACGAAATTTAGTCACAATAGCCCGAATAGCCGCTTCAGTGGGTCGATTAAACTGACCATAAAATGGAAGAATCGCGCGATGAACTTTCTTAAGAGAGGACGCATTTTGATAATAAAATTCAATAATTTGCAAGCGTTGTTCATTTGTAAGACGATTCATGGTTAAATTATAGACCAAATTGAAGATGTTCGACAGTGAAACAAAACACGAAACGTGCGTCAGTTGTTTAAACCAGTGTTTCCAAAAAGATGATAGCTAAACAATCACCCATAAACATTTTTCCAAATTGTACCAATCGCGTTTTAGATGCCGATAATTGTTTGTTTTGGTGTTTCTTAAAATACATGTTGCCGGATTTGGTGAATCCTAGATACTGACATTCTTTAACGGTCTTAATTTGGTTTGCTCCATAAAACCATCTCTCGTTTTCTGCTAATCGTAGGTACCCTTTCCAGAATACCATTGTTTTTGACTTATTTAGATTCATATTCAAATTCCAATCAGAATAGAAGGAATGTTGATTGTTGATCATTAACTGGAGTGAATCAGGAGCCAAATTGATCGGCTACATAAGGGGTCCGTATAATGTGATTCCTTAAGACATAACTTTTTTAAGATTTTCAAAATATAGAGTAAAACCTAGTAAGCTAAAGTTCCATCGTTGTTTAAATTCTACCGTTTAAATTAACCAGTTCCCCATTACATGATGTATTTTGAGTTTAGTTTAAATGTCTTCAATTATGTTACCGAACTTTAGTTTTTTTTTTTTTTTTTTTTTTTTCCGCAGGAAGGTGAGAAATCTTCAGAGACACTATAAGCCCGATGCTTATAGTAGTGTCAGATTTTTACTGACTAAAACTCACCTCCCTTATCTTCTATATTATTACTACAACTAAGTCCAGCTTAACAAGTAGTTTTAGCGTCATTTTGTTCGCGTTTTGTCAGGAAGCTCCCCAACGAGAGGACCTGAAGATTCCACAAAATTCGAGTGGAGAGATTAATTTGTTTGCGCTAGATCAGAAAATCTTGTTCGGTGCAGACGCCGAAAAACGAACGCCTCGCTAACAGATTGTTGGATTAAGTTATTACTATGATTTCTAAGTCGTGATCTTAGCTCTGTAGCAAATTTTTTAATTTCGTTTTCTACATATTTTATATATAAATCTCTATGTAAGTCGCTATTTCTTACATACCATGGAGCATTTACTATTACTTTAAGTACTTTGTTTTGGTATGTTTGTAAAATTTGTATATTTCTTTCGTTGGTACAACCCCAAAGTTGTATACCGTACGTCCAAACTGGTTTCAGTACTTGCTTATAAATAAGAAGCTTGTTATAAACGCTTAGATTGGAATAACTTCCAATAAGCCATGTCAATTCGCGGAGTTTATTTTCGAGTTCATCGCGTTTCTTTTTTACATGAACTTTCCATTTAAGTTTCGCGTCTAGAGTCATGCCTAGATACTTCGCTTCATTAGCGTATGGAATTTGCACAGAATTTATATAAATAGGTAAGTTATATACTTTTTTATACGTAAAATTTGTGTGCGTCGATTTCGTTTCATTAAGAGCAATTCGCCATTTCTTTGTCCAATCTGAAATGCTATTTAATGCCTTTTGAAGCTTAGAGGTTGCCGTTTCTATTGAATCCGATATTGCGAGTACAGCTGTATCATCGGCAAAAGTGCCTAAAGTTGTGCCTTCTGTTTGGGGTATATCTCGGGTATAAAGAACAAACAAAATCGGTCCAAGGACGCTAACCTGGGGAACCCCAGCGTTTATTTCTTTAAACTCCGAATACTTCGTTCCTTGCTTAACTCGAAAGAATCTAATTTCTAGGTACGATTCAAGAATGTTATATATTTGCTCTGGAAAGACTTTTAATTTATATTTTAGCCCGTCATGCCAAACTTTGTCAAAAGCTTGAGAAACGTCAAGAAATGCAGTTGAGCAAATCTTTTTTTCTTCAAATGCTTTTTCAATTTCGTTAGTTATTCGGTAAACCTGATCAATTGTCGAGTGATTATTCCGGAAACCGAATTGGTGGTCGGGAATTAAACGTTTTTCTTCAATAATTGGTAGCATTCGTTTAAGAAGCAATTTTTCAAATATTTTAGATATAATTGGTAAGAGAGAAATTGGTCTATACGATTTTTTCTCATTCGGTGGCTTACCCGGTTTGGGGATCATTATTACTTCGGCGACTTTCCATTGCGTGGGTACGTAAGCAAGTCTTAAAGCAGCGTTAGTGAGCTGTAAGGGCTTAACCATTGCTTTTTTAGGCAACTCTTTGAGGACACGACCGTTAATCAGGTCGTAGCCAGGAGCTTTATTATTTTTCTGCCGTTTTATTTCCTGGACAAGTTCAGTCAAAGTAATATTCCTGATAGAAAAATTGTCCGGCGCTCATTGGAGCTCTCCGTCATTAATCAGAAGCTCTTGACCATCGAAAGGTTTGAACGTTTCCTCAAGGTGCTTAGCAAATAAATCCGCCTTTTCCTTATCAGTTTTTGCCCATTCAGAATTATTTTTTCGAATAGGTGCCGACATTATTTGAGGCTTTTTAATACCTTTTACCGTCTTCCAAAGAGAATAATTCGTTTTTTTGTCTACTGTTAGGCTTTTAAGATAGGCAGAATTCCCGCTGTTTTTAAAATCTCGTAACAAATTTTTAATCTTGTTTGATAAAAAGTTGACGACACTTTTATGCTGAGGAGCACGTGATTGCTGCCATACTTTTCGAGCTTTTCGTTTTTCGCGTATCAATTCTTTTATATCTTCTGGAATTTTTTCTTCGTATTGCCTTGACTTTTTACTACAGATCGGAGTATTATTCCAAGCTGCTTCTTAAACAATATTTATAAATTTTTCTGTTTCATCTTCTAACTCAAACGGAGTTTGCAAAGAGACGTTCAGTATAATTCTATTTTCGCAATCTTCTTTGAATTTATCCCAATTTGTGTTATTATTTGTTAAAATTAGGGGCTTTTCTTTTTCGATTACGTTACTGTTTATTGTTAAGATAACGGCCGAGTGATCCGTAGAAAAATCGAAGTTATCATCTACTGTCATATATTTTCTGTTCATTCCTCTTGCGATGAAAAAGTCAACAAGATCGGGTGTTTTCGCTGTATCGGTTGGCCAATACGTTGGTTTTCCTGATGAGAAAAATTCAACGTTACATTCAATACCCGCTTTGTAGAGTTGTCTACCCTTCGTCGAAATGCAACGTGATCCCCAAAATGAATGTTTCGAATTGAAGTCGCCGCCAATAATAAATTTTGGACCTAAAGCGTTGAAAAGATCTTTAAAATCGTTTTTGTCTATCTTGGACCGAGGAGGACAGTAAATAGACGCAATATTAAAAAATACGTGTCTAACTTTTATGCTAACGGAAGTAACTTGCATTGTATCGAGCTCGATATTTATCTCAAACGAATGATTGATATTTTCTCTGATAAATACGGAAGAACCACCCCTTGCTCTTTCGGATGGATGGCATGCGTGGTAAGCCGAATAACCTTTAATACTTAAATTTGAGTCTTTTTTCAAATGAGTTTCAGAGATCAAACAAATATCTATTCTTTCGTTAAGTAGAACCGTTTCTAGTTCTTCGATTTTTGCGGTAAGTCCGTTCGCGTTCCATGTTATTATGAACTTTAGTGACATCTCCATCTCCAAACAGTTTGTTCATTAGGGTTCTTCTGTTAATGGAATCAAATGCTGCTCGGAAATCCACAAAGAAAACATGGAGTTTTTGGCGTCTGGCGTAGATATATTTCTGCAATGTTTGACAGTACGAAGATATGATCTAATGTGGAATTTCTTTTCAAAAGCCGATTTGGAATTCACTTAGGAGATGCATGCTCTCGATTCCCTTAGGCCTCGGTCAGGCAGTAAGCGGTTGAGTGGCAGCTCTAAGCGACGTATGGACAGGCACTGAGCGACTGCTTTTGAGCGATTAGTAGTTAAAATGCCGTTGTCAAGAACAGTTCACCGTATTTTCGGAAAATCGTTTGTACGTGATTGTGTACAAATTACTTATACGTATACAAAAAAGAAGACGATTTGGTGTTCATCCGATTAACCAATTAAGATCGGAGTTTGAAAAATTTAATCATTTATTTTTGAATCTACGAAAATTTCCAGATAGATTCTGGCAATATCTACGTATGTCTATCGAATCTTTTGATTTGCTGCTTGAAAAAGTGCGTCCTAGATTAATAAAATAAAAAAAAAAAGAATTGCTAATTCTCCAGAGCAGAGATTTGCTTTAACTTAAATTTTTTCAAATTTGTTCATTAGTTTTAAGTTTTTCCAAAATAATCTTTTGGATGTCTCCCCTTACTTCTAGTTTGTCCAATAATGGAATTTTTTCATAAAAGGCAATAAACTTTTAAAGAATTTTAGATCGTTGCAGTCTTCCTCCTTTTCCATTTCTGATTTCAACAACTTAAGCCTTTCCCTTTCAAAATTTAAAAATTCGGAATCCACATCCATGGCTGAGCTCTTCCTTTTTTTTTGGCTAATGTGGCGGATGGGCGTTGGCTATCGTATTGATTTTTTAATACTTCTTCATCGCCCAGCAAATCACCCAATATATCAGTGAGGTTTAGGTCATCAGCAGCATCCACAGGTCCCGACAAATTTCCTCAGTTGGATCCGGCACAATGGTATCTTTAATGAATGTCATAGATTCGAAGTATGGCCATTTTATTTTAATGGAAGTTGCTTCAGATCTAGATAATGGTCTTGGTATTTTTTGGAGGTTCTTGCGATACGTGTCTTTTAGGTTCTTCAACTTGTTTTTTCCGTCCACTCCTGAAAAAAACCAATATTTTTATATTATTTTTATATTTATGTATTATATAATATTTTCAGGTTTCTTGCTACTGGCCATTCTTTTAGGGATTTGGCATTTGCTTTTCGTATGGGCAGAAGCACAGTCAGTGCAATCGTTTCGGAGACTTCTGTTATTAATGAATATATGCCTGTTCCAACAACAGATCATCTTAAAACAGTGATCAACGATTACTATACGCGTTGGAAGTTCCCTGACTGTTTTGGCAGTATTGATGGCAAACATTGTCAAACTAAATGTCCAGCAAGCTCTGGATCACATTATTTCAATTATATGCATTATTTCTCCATTGTACTGCAAGCTGTAGCTGATGCTGACAAAAAGTTTATCACAATAGAAGTTGGTGGGACAGGAAAACAAAGTTATGGCGGAACTTTTGCAGGTTCCAAATTATTTACGTTGCTTTAAACTGAAAAGTTCAATGTGCCTCCTCCACAAGCACTGCCGGAATCAAATATTGTACTACCGAATTTTTTGATAGGTGATGAAGCTTATCCTTTGAAACCTTATTTGTTAAGACCGTACCCACGGAGGGATTTAAATGCACGAAATGAACATTTTAACGATTGACTTTCAACGGCAAGAAAATGTATAGAATGTGCATTTGGAATAATGCGATCAAAATGGCGCTTTTTGCAAAAAAACATTGAAACGAAACCGAGAACGGCGATAAATTTAATAAAATGTGCTTGCATACTGTACAATTTTGTGAGAGAGTGCGATGGAGACAGTGATTTGGACTATATACAAGTAACATCATCAATGCCAAACGACGCAGTACGAAGTACGAACTGGCAACGCAGCAGCAGCAGGTTACCGTTTTAATAGAAGTACCCATACAGCTCTGGATGTTTGAAGTAAAATAACGGAGTATTTTTTTGATTTTGCACACTAAACCAAAGGTGTTAACTTGCTTTCTATCTTGCCATAAATCTGGTCGAGATTGCACACACGAAATTAACAACTCAATGTTTACTTTGGCCATCTTTACTTCTTGCCGCTCAGAACATTACTAAAAATTAAAACAGGTTTGGTTGCTGAGCGGCGCCGCACCGTTTAGCCGCTCAGAATTTTGTTTCGCCGCTCGCTCATAGCGTGGCCGCTTCTATGTGAGTTCATATTTTTTATATTTTTTTTTTCCGCTCAGCCGCTCAGCCGCTTACTGCGTGGCCCCGGCCTTATGGTTAGATGACATCGCAGGATTTCCATAAATATTTCTAGTGAAGAGTTGAGAAATGCTATAATGCGATAATTCGATATATCCATCTTTATTTATAAATATTGAGAAAACAATTAATTTCATAACTGCCAAACCACCTTTTGCCTTAAAAATACACGCTTTGATTTATTAAATTAATAACAATTCTTCACTCCTCCTTAAAAGATATGTAGGTATTCATTTTAATATGGGAGGAATTATAAGCAGCGTTACCACTTCTCAAAAAAAAGTGGAAGTAGATTTTAGAAAAAAAGTGAAGTAGATTGAGAAAAATGGAAGTAGATTTCAAAAATTATCTTTTTCATATTATTCCACATTTTTAAATTACATTATTTCAATACAAAAATTAAAAAAAAAACAACTAGAATTTTTTATGCCTTCATATCATATAACTTAATATGTTAATGTAACATTTCTTAAATTAATTATTGGTTGTTGGCAACGAAAACGCAAAGATTGGGCTCGTGTTGGTCAAATGAAATGACTTTAGGATGTTTTGATTGCAAAGGACGAGTTCTACAAGAAATTGTTACTGTAATCGTAATAGAATTTCGGTACATCAACACTCCTTTTATCTTTGTTTTTGGATAACTTGAAAATATCTTTTCATATTGAAAACAAAAAATCAAATCCAAAGTAACACTATAGCACAACTGAACACAAATAACAATAACAAACAGAAAAGAAATAAAATGGGCCACTGGTTCGCATGAACTCGCTCATGTATCCAAAAAAAGTTTGTTTTTAAAAATGTAAATGTAAATGATTTCTCAAGAAACCCTTAATTTTTTTAAATTTGAACTTTAGTTTAAAAATATTTTTGATATATAGTTTTGAGCTTAATATTAGAAGTGTTGCATTTCAATTTTGTAAAAAATGATGACCCATTTATCTGGAATTCGAATTTGTTTACGAATGCAAAACTTGCCATACAGGTCCTATATGTCGAAAGTAAAAATGACGAAAGGGTTAAACTAGAATACATTAGATAAAACGGAACTTCACCGCAAATGCAAATACTCAAGCGATTTTTAATTCTCTACAAAGTTTTAAAACTAACATACAAGAGTGATAAGGAGAAAAAAGAAGTAGATTCAGTATATTTTTATTAAAATTGAAGTAGGTAGAAACACGGATCTTAAAAATGAAGTAGATTTCAATATTTTGATGATGGTGCGAAGTAGGAAGTAGATTTTAAATTTATTTGAAAAAAAGAAGTAGATCTACTTCAATTGAAGTAAAGTGGTAACGCTGATTATAAGTGATAACATTGAAAAATCAGTTTAAGGTGGAAAAGGAGCTTTTCTTTTTTCCTTTGGGTGTGAATGTTTATACACCTTTAACATCTACACATAAATCGATATCTATGCTATTTCCTTTTTGAAAAATATCCTCAGGCATGCATATGATATTTAAGAAACAAATCTATATTTTCAATCTCTCAAGAAAAACATCCCAAAATTCTATAAAGATGATGATATCAACAGCAATCCATAACACAAATATAAATATAAATAATAACGCGTGTAGCATGCTACACATTATTAAGAAAACAAAATATTTTTCTTTGATTATTATAAATCCCTGAAAATATTTAATCGAATTCCTAAATTCCCAATATTTATCTCTCGAAAGAAAATATAAGAGGTCAGTGGTTTGGTTTAGGAGGCGAAGTAGGGTTTTCACATCTTCAAACTTAGAATAACCATTTTTGTGACTTTTGTTGTTGCTTTCCTACGTTAAAACTCACCCCAGGATCTAAGAGAAATGGAACTCTGGTAGAATGAATGACTTTTCTTTATTCAAATTAATCTTAAAAACAAGACAATCACCAAAAAGGAAATCTTTGACTTTTTACCTTTTGCTAGGAAATATTTGTTCCCAAAGATGGTGAAAACATGACGAATTTTGAGGGTGGTTATAGCTCCTATACCCGCAATACAAAACGTCCTTTTCCATTGATTTGAAAGTACATAGAAAAGAAAATACGGGACTATAGTTTGATAATATTTTAAACTCACTTTCCCTTATCAAAAGAGGCTCCATGGTATCTGCAAACTCCCCAGAACTTTACTTCTACTTCCGTCCGTCATACCATGACCATTGAGAGCCATATTGGGGGATGGTTTGGTAATAAAGGTGGTGGTGTGGCGAAGATCCTGGATGTTGATGCCGCTGCTGCTACTGCTGCTGTTGTTACTGGCTCGGCTCCTTGTGGTGAAGGTGCGGAATTTCTATAAAACAAAAACAGTAAAACTTTTCACTTAAGTTATGTTACAACCCCTAAGGAGGTCACAGTTACAGCATAAAATATCCTTGTATTCCCATAATTCAGACAACGACTTGGCTTCACGGCCAAATGATACCGTTTTCAATACCCAAAGACTATAGACTACACCATAAGCATATAACTAAATAGATAGGAAAAAACTCATTGTATAGATTGTATTTTCCCCCGCCTGCGCCTGAACTAAGGAGGGCGCTCGTGGCTAGGCTGGTGGATAACCACTGTCGGTATATTGGATGTTTTCTTTTTCTGATTTTTTTTTCTTTATTGTAACTGAAGATGAGAAGATAGGGAAAACTTTTTATCATTCGTTTTGTTTTTATTTTGCTTCTAAAAGAGATTCAGTTGGGACAGACTGTTTTTTTTTTACTTTATTTTGTTTTTCGTTCCCTTCCTTCCGAATTGGAAAACTCAATTCCCAAGCTCCTGCAAAGACACAAGCGCATAATGTATTCATTGGATACAATATAAAGCAAAAAAAAAAACAGTAGTCTCAATACACATTGGTATTAAGATATATGGTTGTATATGTTTTGTATATGATACAAGTTTAAAAGATGAGAAATTTATATTTTGTAAAATTTTCTTAAGAAGTAAAAAGTAACTTCCTTACTTTAATACTCAAGAGTCCCAGAACTGATGGAAGTCTTTTTCCTTCATATTTAAACTCCTTCTACCAAAAATGAAGTTCTTGCCATATACTTCATTTGAGAACTTGTTGCAATAACCCTTTTTGAAAATATCGTAATTTTTAAGCCGTATGCCATAAAATTGTTTTCCCTTTCCCTAAATTTCAAAAATAAGAAAAGTTTATTCAAGAAAATCATATTATTGTGTAGTAATGCTATTTAAGCTTCTAGTCTCTGCTGATTACATTTTATCGAAATTTAATTTTTAATTAGTTTTTGATAGAAGTTGAAAAAGCGCAAAAATGGCCTTGTTTTGTAACTAAATTCCATTTTCTTAAAAGTTACACTTAAAACTTGAGTGTTATCACTTTGAAATACAAAATTTATTTAGCTTTAGTTTTTAAACACTTTTTTGTTATACAAATAAAACTTAGTCTTAGAACTCATTATGCTCCAGAAATATTGAACATTCGGAATATCATGCAATTACAACTTTTCATATCGTCTAGAACTCAAGCGCTCTTTATGTATAAATGTAAATTATTAGTTTTGGAAAACAATGTTTTTTATTAACTTCCCAAAGAAAAGTATTGTAATTGATCCGATTTGTCAAATTGAAAATTTTGACATTTCTCGACGTTTCAAGGTCCCTAGAGTCGAAATAAAAGATTTTTAGAAAGATGTCTGCGCGTGCTTGTGTACGTACGTTCGTACGTCTACGTTCGCGATGTTTTTTCGTCGTCCATAACTCAAAAACCAGTAGAGATATCGACTTCAAATACATTTTGTTATAGAGATAATAATGCAGAAAGGAATCTCAAGAAAATTGAGTGGGTGGTTTTTTACCATAGCAATTTAAAAAAAAGGTGAAAATTTTGGTTAACCCTAAATATCTCAAGAACCAATAACGCTAGCGACTTGAATTTAATTTTATATTATATATTGTAACGTGATACCCAACAAGTTTATTTTTGGAAATTTGTTTATAAATCAAAAAAACTGAAAAAAGAGCCTGGGATGTGACCCACACTGATTTTTCTCAAAATGTTATCGAATGTTGAACACAATATTTCTTATAAGTTAAAATTAGTACGAAGCCATTATCTCAAATTTTTGAAAAGATATTTGAGTCGAAAATCAATTTTTACCAACTTTTGTTAAATTTTTTTTAGGTTTTTAATTTTTTGTACAAAAGCTGTCAATTCGATTTTTTCAAAATTTTACTGAATGTTGACAACAATATTTTTTTAAAGATAAAAGTAGTTTAAAGCCAATATCTCAAAGTTTTGAAAAGATATTTGAGTCGAACATCAATTTTTACCAACTTTTATTAATTTTTTTGTTTAGGTTTTTATTTTTTGTAAAAAAACTGTCAATTCGATTTTTCTCAAAATTTTATCATGTTTACCATGGTAAACATTTACTTTCGACTCAAATATCTTTTCAAAAATTAAAAATAGTGGCTTCAAACTAATTTTATCTCACACAAAATATTGTTTTCGGCATTCAATAATTTTCAAAAATTTGAGATATTGACTTCAAATTAATTTCATTCATCCAATTTGTATTTTTTATATAAGAAATAATAACATTTAAGAAATGCTACTAAAATTGGTAAAAATTGGTTTTCGACTAAAAATCCCGTTAACAAAAAAAGATTTTGAAATCATAGGTACTATTTCATTATTCATTGTAAAATATTGTTGGTAATTTTTAAATTTTTAAGAATAATTCAACTGAAAACTTTTGAAACTTGTGGGTCGTATTCCAGCCTCTTTTTTATTTTATTTTTCACCCATAAGTGCAAAAAGTCTTCTTCTTTTTATGTCTAAAACTGCACTGTAACTACTCAATAACGTACATCTAGATACGACAGTTTTCAGTCACATTCAAGGAAGTTAAAATCCCTTTTGTTACATAATGTATGTAACTACTCAGAAACATTGTAGGTAAGGTTAGGTTATACGGAGTGATGCATCCGTAAGGGCCAAGGAACATCTCACCTTAATCACTTTGGATTGTGTTCCCCAGGAAAATGGAAGGATTGGGTAAGGTTTAAGACGGTTGATGAGGATCAAGGTTGAGGGTGCTTCCCTGAATCATCCTGATTTCTGGGAAAATTTCAGTGTTACTCTAGGTGACAAGGATGACACGTCACGTCACATAGGTCGCCGAGAAAATATTTTCCTAATATTGTCATTCTTTTTTTTGGATATCCTTGGGCATTCGTATAGAAAGTGGCAAGTATCTTCCAACGTCTCTTCGTCGTCACATCCTCTGGATAAATCGGATGAGCTGATACCCATTCCATTTATGTTGGGCCCAATAAGTTGTGATACCATATGGCTCGAAGTAAGCATTGATCTGGTATGCCTTTTCATTTCCGTCAATGTCGCAGTACCATGGAACCCAACGGAGGGAAACTGTGTTGGCTTCGCTATATAAACGAAGCTCCTACAGCATTGCTTTACCAATTTTGTCATTGTTTCAATGACAGATATTATCTATGTTTTTCGTCTTCCAAATTGCTGAAATAAAGATCAGAAGCCCGCACTTCCGGCTGAAAGGCACTTCAGTAATCTAGCAGCTTTATTGTTCTTTTCAGGGAATGATTATATAAAAAGAAACGTAAGCAATTCAATAGTCATTCTCAAGCTTCCAGGCATGTTCAGCGTCGAGTAGTTCTTTAGCCGTACTACGTGAATGTGAAAAGTTTTAACACATCCTCTTCTTCTCTGTTATTCAAATATTCAAAAACATTGTAAGTTAACGCTTATAAAAATAGTAATAATTCCGATAAAAACACATATAAAGATCTGTTAAATCTTTTAGTTGAAATAATTTATCCTGCTTAAATTCATAAAGAAATGCCCATATCTCTTAAAATGAATACCAGAATAATTCTCGTTGCTTTTGTTAATTTATCTCCATCATACAATTTTTTAAAATTTGAAGTTCTTTTTCGAGACTAACAGCGCTTCATTTGGCAAGATTAACCCAAAATTCTATTTTGAAAAATTTAAAAATTTCAAAATAAAATCTCAATATCTAAAACTACTCTTTAAGATCATATAATTCTATTTGAAACTTTAAAGACATTGCAATTTGCAAACATGGTCTCATGGTTTGTGATGTTAGGATTTAACTTTCAAGAAAACATCAAACTGAAAACATTACTCGCAAACAGGAATGGTTGAGAGTTGTAAGTCACTAGGCCCTGGTTCTTCATGGACTGTTGCGCCACCTAATTTATTTTATTTATTTGAAAACATCAAACAAATAGATAAAAAGGCCTCATTTGCCCCCTATATTACATGATAATGTACACAGTCATTGTAAGGCCAATATTAACATACGCAATACGCATGTTTGGTATGGTTGGAAAAAGGGCTTTATTTGGTGACAGAAATATAAAGAACAGACATGGACACTAAAACAGACTATTTAAAGAGTAAAGACTTACCTAGATTTTAACTCAGTAGCATTAACAGAAATAATAAAAAAAAGTGTCGAAGACAGCACAAAACTCTGGGACGAACCAACACTTAGTTTATGGTTATCCGACTTGAACCAATCCAATACAGGTGAATGGAACTTTCCGAAAAGTAATTATTAATTTAAAGAAGTAGGAATTCACAAAACTGAAAGCACGCATTTTTAATAAGAGAGCCTAATGCCAACTTTAATTTTGAATATCATAAGAACTAATCATAACTTCTATAAAACGAAAACCCTCACCTATTAATCTATTGCGCTGTCAAAACCGTACTGCCGTACAGTTACATACTTTTGGTCTTCGAGAACACTCTCTGGTAGCATTTAATTGGTTGTAAACTGCTTCGAAAGGAGACCCTATGATCTGCGCCAGCCACAAAGGCATGAGTCTCCTTAACATCGCGTATAAGATCCTTTCTGCCATATTATGTAAACCTTTGAAGTCGTTCGTCAACAACCTGATGGGTCCTTTTATCAGTGTGGCTTCAGACCAAGAAAGTTAACCATTGACAAATATTCACATTACGGCAGATCTAGGAAACCCCACAAACTTTAAATCGATAATAACCATCACTTTATCAATTTCAAGGCCTTTTATGACAGCATCTATATAGAAAAAAAAGCTATATAAAGCAAGGTCTTGTTTTGGCATCCCTGTCAAATTTGTACGTTTGTTCAGAATGACGATAGAGAATGCACGCTGCTCTATTCAGGTCGGAAAATATCTTACCGATGTTTTGAATTCATGCGTGCCTCGCTCGTCTTCAACGTTCTGGAAAGATGAATAAAATCGTTTAAAGTCTTTCTGGCTAGTTTGAACTCTTTCTAGTTTTGCTTCTTGTCAAAAAAACTTAACATTTAAACCCAGATACGAAAATTCATAACAATATAAATTTATAATTTTTAGTGTACAGAATCTTAACCTTGAATTAACAAGAAAAATAAGTAATTCTCACTTTAAACGAAAATCCGCTGAATGTTTAAAATGTTTCT
The DNA here is from genome assembly GCA_920104205.1 of Eupeodes latifasciatus. Taxonomy (NCBI): domain Eukaryota; kingdom Metazoa; phylum Arthropoda; class Insecta; order Diptera; family Syrphidae; genus Eupeodes; species Eupeodes latifasciatus. The sequence continues at coordinate 376,464,236 of OV049924.1, forward strand.
TACATACGAGTATTTGTCGTCCAATTGCCTTCAAAAAATACTACGTTAGCAAAACTTTTGTAAATGAAAAGCCTCCATGCATAGAACATATTCAGATCCAGATAAATGTCATAAGAGAATATTCCTAGGCAACTCATTTAATTGTTATTACCTTATCTATGTTGGTTTAACCGACACACTTAACAAACTGAAAGAAAGGATTTCAAAATTGGCAGTTTATTTAAAACGGGTTTAGCTGTACTGCTTGACTTTAAAAAATTGAACTAGACTCGTTTATTTCTGCAAAGACTTTTAAAACAAAGTTTAAGATCTTCTTTCGAGTTAAAAATTTTCAAATTTTAACGCCATTGTTTCTTCAAATTTTCAAAAACATTTAAAGCTTTAAGGTAACCGAACAAAAATATACATATTAAAAAATTCTTTTTTTCTGATTTGCTTATCGATAAAATTAATTTTTTCCACAACTCAAAATCGACTTTTTCGCATACACAAAAAAGATAATAATCATTATTAAAAAAAACTGCATTTGCATTAATTAAAGTTATTAATACTTCCACAAACTTATAAGTACTCACTTGGTGTCATCACAGCGAGTTCATAGCCATAATGTTGTAAATGTAACTCTTGTAACTTTTAAATCCCTCCCCTTCACCCCACCCCTTTCCATATTTAGAAAGCAATCTGAATACTTAATGTAGATGTTGCAGAGACTTTAGAGTGAAGGTATAGACTTAAGACTTTATATTCGTTTTCTTTTCATAAATGTTTCGCCCGCGACTGCTTTCACAAACTTTGTGGGCGTACATAATATCTACACAAGAAATTGGTATTAAAAATGCTAGTAAATCCGAAGATTTGCTATAGAAGTTCATGGCACTCCAACTCCAACTCCTCCAGAAAAGAGCATCAAACAAAAGAACAGAACACCACAAACCAAAATAAAATAAAAAAAAACTTTGAAGCTCTATTTGGCCCGCGGAGCAAACATTATCGAAGAAACTTGATGACTTCACTATAGCGGTATACTGCATGTAAGTGGGTACCTTCCTCTTCAACGATGAAGATGATAATAATAATGAAGGGTAGCAGTGCCACCATCCCCATACCGCCACATCGTGTTATGATGAAAGGAGTGTCATGCTGCAACATTTTTGCCAATAATCCTTATTTGCTGCTCCAAACTCCAGCATCAATCTGGAGATACGAGTAGGTTAGGTAGCTACTGGTTATAAGGAATAAGGATACCCCAGCCCAAGGTGCTCAAGCATATGCTAAACTCCTGCAAGAACATTTTATGTCAAACGCGTAACATGAGAATGAGGACAACATACAGAATTATAGTGACGGTGCAATGATGACGATGATGATGATAATGATGATGCCTGAATCGCTTCCTTCAACAACGACAACGACAACGACTACGGCAACGACTACGGCAACGACGCGACGACACGAGGACGAAAACGAAGACGACGACGATGATGATGGTGATGATGATGACGACACGGGTGATGAAACTAAGGATGATGGAACAAAAATTTGACTTCATCTTTTCTAAAACACTCAATGCCTCATCGAGTTTAGTTTGTCTTCACATCAATACCCTGTTAATATGAACAGGATAAGAAGACGTAAAGTCAAGCTTGCTAACATGACAGCTAGTCGAGGTAGATTTTACCAGTTTTCCTTATACGAGCATAATGAACGAATGACACAACATGCAAAATTTCTAAAATGTGTCACACATCACACAAAAAGAAAAAAAGAAACATTGTTTGTCATTGGAACTTCGGTTGCAATCAGTTCTAATCGATTGAAAATTCATTCTTTTGAGAATTTAAATAATTTAATATTATCTGAAATTTTGATTTTTGAATTGATACAATACCCGTGTTTTGTTGGAAAATCTATCCATAGTATAGTAGGATTTTACACGAATAACAAAAACAATGTCCATAGTATGTATAACACCGATAGAGTAGAATCTTACTATGGATGGGTTTTTGACATTTATACGAGTCTCGGATGTATCTTATGTGATTTCGTTCTCAAATGTTGGTACGATTGATATTCCATTTGTATCTCAATGGCTGTGTTCGTTGAGTAGTTGTGTAGGTTTATCTCAGTTTAGATTAGATAAATCTTTTTGGTGTTTCCACCGCACAAGAAGATGTAAAAATGATTAAGTTTGAGAGCACTTTCTAAAATGCAAATGGTGTTTCGATGTTTCTTATGAAGTGCAACTGAGATAGTTTGATTCGTGTTAAACAATGTAAAACTGAATAGTTCAGCACCATATAAGAATATGCTACCTACTCCATGTGATTTTTTTTTTTTTTTAATTTGATTAAAACAAAACTATATTTTTTGTACACAAACATGCAAATAAACAGACCATAGTGCATTATCTGTGAAACCAACTCCTCCAAACAGGTTTTTCTTTACAAATGTTGACTCGACTCCGATCCCCGACCGGTATTGAGGCGAATCAAGCTCATTTCAACTTGATTCAGGTATATAAAGAATTTAGGCGAGCTTCAAGCTCTTTTCAGCACCACATGTTAATGTAGTAGTCTACAAACAAACCCCCTAATTGAAGCAATTGTTAAATGAACTTTTTTTATAGAATCTCAATTTCCAGATGTTTTCTTACCTTTTGTTCTTGAAAATTGTTTTTGTTTAAGTTAGTTTTTTTGCTAAATTAATTTTAACATTTGATTTCCACAAAACTTTCTTCTATTTGTGTGTTTTTTTATCAATATTCTGACAGATCTTCTTTCAGTTGTACCAAATTTTAAATACAAAAATCTGGCAACTGTGAATCGTTTTGTTGACAATATCTCACTGTACTATATATGGAATACCAAAAAAACGCACTTAATGATACAGAGAAAAGAGTTTGAAGGTTTTTTTTGATAAAGACAAATTAAAGAAATTAAAACCGAAAAACGGATCAATCCAGAGATGATATGACAGATGATACTCAAAGAATTCGATCCACATTTTTAAAACATAATTATACTGAATTTAAGATTATTAAAGTGATCAAGAAGATCACCATTTCCAACGCCAGCGGTTAAATAATTAGCACTTTTATTGTTTCGCCCAAGTTTTTAGGAACGAAGTTTTGTACCGTTACATAATCGAGGGGCATAAGATATGCCTTATGTCACTTGGTCTATGTGAGGGCCCACCAGACAGCTCAAGTGACTTAAAAAACTCTACTGGGTATGAAGTGTTCTGTTCTGACACATACTCCCTCAAAGCTCCTCTTAATTCATTCAATATGTTTAAATTTATTTTCAAAACAACGTCGTTTTTTGGTGCTTGAATCGCTATTTGACAGAGAAATTGATCGTCATGTATCTTTTTTTGTAAATCAGCATTAACACTTCCAATGTTCCAATAAGTTCAGAATTACTCTGCACTAAATTACAAAAATCTTCCGAGTCACATAGTGCTCGGCATTGGTTTTTAACCTTCCATCTCTTAATATCAATAGGTACTACTATTTCAGAATAGTTTCATGCGTAATGTCGTTCTAGCCTAATAATAGGCAACGATTATAGGTCAAAAGCAGACAACACCTAAGCATATGCTACTAATTAGTGTACTAAAAAGAATATATCAATTACTAGCTGACCCGGCCACGCGTTGTTGTGGCTAACCTTTTTTGTCATATTGCATTGTTGTAAACTATTTAAGGAGAACTGTAGGAGAACATCAGACATGGGCACCACCACGCCTTTTTACATAGATTCCATTTGTAAAAAACATGGCGACCTTCATGACTGATTTTCTACTAGCGTTACCCTTATTACAATGAAATTATTATTAAAGAATTGAAACGTTAAAGCTTGTATACAAATTGACTGGTTTGGGATTTGAAGGGGAAGGACTTTGAACACAATTGATCAAAAAAGAACTAAATTTTAAATTTATTATTATTTTTATTCAAGTTAAAAAGTTTTTAGTAAATAACATGTGAAAGTTAAACTCATAAATGATGTAGGTAGACCGCTTACTTCTTAACCCAAAGAAATCAAAGTGTCTCGTGGTCTCAAAAAACAAAATTGATGTGTCTTACTTTCCAGCAATCCTTTTGAATAACTGTCCTATTGCTTACGTCGACTCAGCTAAAAATTTAAGTGTAGTTTTTAACCGCAGCCTTACCTGGACACATCATATAAACAACACAATTGGGAAATCGTATGGTGTCCTACGCATGCTATGGTCAACACAGCACTTTATTCCTTTAACAATTAGAATTCTGCTAGTTAAAACGCTGTGAAATTTTTTGTAAGTTAGACTTCGAGAGTAAAAGGAAATTAACGGTTGCATTTAATAGCGCAATAAGATATATTCACGGGCTGCGACGTTACGATAGAGTTTCGCAGCATACATCCCAACTTCTTGGGATGTCGTTTGACAATTTTTTACAATTCCGCACAATAACCTTGTTCTCTGACATACTTCTAACCCGTCAACCTGTGGATCTTTACAATGAATTAAACTTTTTCAACTCTAATAGATGTCGTGATCTAGTAATTCCGCGTTTTCAGTGTCTAACATCTGAACGTCAGTTCTTTGTCAACTCAGTAAGAATTTGGAATTCATTGCCGCGAAAAATAAAAAGTATTAATAACACGAAACAAATGGGAAAGGAACTTAAACTTTACTTTAATAATGCATAGATTATGTTATATTCGCAAATTTATAAATATGTAAAACTTGAATTAAAATCAATTATGTATGTAGCTACTGTACATTTTACAAGCTACACTATAAATAAGATATTGTATCTTAAAGTGTAAGCTAATCAAGAAATAAAATAAATACTAAAATACTAAATACTAGACCGGATAAAATCTTCTAACAATAATATTTATTATTTTAAAATTAATTTATAAATACTAGCACTAATCGGAGCACAATATTTTTGGTTAACCTGTCTTTCGCTTACACAAATAGGTTCGACGGCTTTTCTACACGTGAACATGCAACATGTATATTATGCCAATGGAAAAACGTGGATTTTCCAAATCTAAACCGTAAATGGACATTAGTTGGACTTGAGACTTATGTATAGACATGCCGAAAGCTAATCGAATGGGAAACTGAAGGGTTTGGTAGAATCTGACGGTCAGGGCCGGCCCAAGCCAAACTTGCGCCCTGTGCAAGATTTGTAGAAAGCGCCCCTTTTTTATATTTTTTTACACATAAACTGATACACAAGCATAAGCCTGTCCCAGATTACCCAGGAGGTAGACTTTCAATGGTTTTTTTTTTATTGAGGTATCCCCAGGAGGCCTAAACCATTAAACTAAAACGCAGCGAAGAAATGAGCAGAGGGGAAACTTTTAAACTTGGAAACTTACTTTTCTGGCCTTACATTTTGCAAATTCAGAAAAGAGATCATCAAAGTCTAAAGAATTTAATAATTTCTTTTCAATGGACATTATAGATAAACCTACCAATCTCTCTTGAGTCATGGTTGTCCTAAGATAATTTTTAATAATTTTAAGTTTAGAAAAACTACGTTCTCCTGAAGCTACCGTGACCGGGATTGTATTAAGGATTTGGAGAGCAGTTACTAAATTCGGAGCAAAATCTTCAAGGTTTGAATTAAAAATAAAATTTAACACATCTAAACTTGAGCTTTGTGGCGTAACAAGCTGGGATATTACGGTTAACTCTTGAAACAATTCTTCTCCATCTAAATATTTAAAACTACTTTATGTTAAAACATTCTGCAAATTAAGGCATGAAGCACGTACATTTTTATTTTTTAAACATTCGCTTATGTTACTCAAAAATGTAAAATTGATACTATACGTATCAAACCTTTCAAGTATTTGAAAAAAAAATTCAACTTTGAATCTTTGTTTCGGCTAATATAGTTTCAGGACATTCATCAGCATAAAGTATTTTTCTCCGTTGAGATCGCAATGATGAAGCTACAAGAAACATATTTGGTATTTCTAGGGAACTAGCAATACGCTCGGTTAATTGAACATACCTACTCATTAAATTTTTCATCGGAACGCATTAAAATCAAACTGTTTTTTGTATTTTCTAAAACTGTTATGCCAGTTGACAGATTAACGGACGGACTTTGCAAATATTTACTAGTTTAATTTATATTTTCTAAAATATCAAAGCAAAGCGAAAAAACAATCGAAACAATCTGCATTCTGCATTCTGCACCAGACTAGATATACATTTAAAGTAGCCGTTACAACAGTCATTAACTTTCAAAAAAAAAACTGCCTGTGCAAGAACAATTCGACTTCACATAGAATCATCCCTCTTTAACTTTTAAGCTCTATGCTCCTTTTCCATTCTATTAAAAATTTCATCTCCTGTAATCAGGCACTTAACCCTCACAGTGTGCAAATGCAATAAGAAAACCTGCACGCTCTGACCCATATGATTCCGTATGAATAAGTTTTTTTTAAATATCTCCCATGTTAGTTTCGATACTCAGTGTGCAAAAAAGAAAACTGGCACATCAATTGACCATACCTACCTACCTACCTACATACCTAATTTCCAAATATTTCACCCTGTTCAGTTCATACAAGAGAAAAAATCTCAACACAAAAAAGTTCCATGCAAGAGAAAAAACGAACAAATCTCAACACAAAAAAGTTCCATGCCATCTCATATGTGCAAGATATATTTTATGCACACCGAGTCCCAAAATTAACATAGAGAGTATGACGAAGCAAAATACTTATTCGTATCGAATCGTATGGGCTAGTACGTGCAGGTTTTGTATCACGCACCGTACCTGAATGTGAGTTCTCATCTACAAAAAAAAAACAACAAAAAATCACTCCATATATATATATACATATATCAAAAACACTCCATTACCAAGACCGGAATCTTTCGTACGTTTCACTCTCCAAAACCCGTTTGTTTACATTGTTGTATTTGTAATTTTGACAATTAGTCCATGAATAGATGTGAGCACAAACAAAAAAAAAAACGACGCCGTGGCTAGCGGCACTTTGCATAGAAAAAACAAAATGGAGGGGTTAATAAGTTTTTTTCAGGTTTTTCCTTTTACTTTTTTCGATGAAAAAGTCAGTTTTAAGCTTTAATTTTGCAGGCATTTTGTGGATAGTGAACCAATGTAACTTTTTGTGTTGAAAAAAGAATGTTCAACATCAGTTTATTATAATTAATTCACTAATTTATAAAAATCACTACGAAATTCTTCAAATTTCCAAATTAACCTCGGATTTTTGTATCAAAGATGCGTTCGAAGAACCATCAAGTTAAGGGTGCGAGCGCAATTTTTGTATTAAATTCTAATAAATTTTCGTTAACGAACGAACAAATATTTTGTTTGCAACTAATTAAAATCTGTATCAATTTAATTAATCGAAGTATATTTATAGTTTGTTTTTAATGATTTAAGCTTGCAACTATTTTTCAATTCCATTTTGATTAATAAATATTAAATTTAAAAAAAGAGTTATAATCTAAAAATACCTTATCCATAACATTCTTGATTGATGAACATACATGTATTTGCTATCAAAAAAAAAACTATGCATCAAAGGAACACCAATGTTTTAAAAAAGTAATCAGAACGATTATAGCGAACCTGTTGAATAAATGCAGAGCAAATAAAATGCAAGTTTTGACATATATCACAAAATGAAAACGTCTTAAAATCGTTCTGAATTCATGCACAACTAATTCAATAGAACATGTAATAGTCATGAATGTTTATTGTTGACGTACAGAATTTTTTTTTAGTGAATTTCCACAGTTTAACGCAAAATATAATTTTCATTCATTTCTTAAAAATGTTTAGTTACCAAAGTTCAAGTTTACTTATTATTGTTTGAAGGGTATGTTTAGTAAAAGTGCTGCTAAAAATGAAACAAATTAATGAGTTTTACGTACATGTTTTTCTTAATATAGTAAATACTTCCGTAGATTACATTTTTAAATGCAGAACATAGAAGAAAATATACATAAACAATAGTTTTCAGGTGAAAGGTAAAGCCAATAATATTTTAGGTATGTTCATTAAAGAAATTTCCGCTTCGGCTAACCTTCATGAACTTTTTAGAAAAAAAATTAGCATTAATAGCAGCAAATTATTTCATAGCATAATTAATTTTTCAGATTGTAAAATGTCTAGAAATGTTCATACGCTACAAAATTCGTAATTTTATGCGTAAACATAGAAGATAACATTATTTAATCAAGAAGTATGGATTTTGGCGCGTATACCGTTTTTTCTATTGGGTGTTCGGTTTCCCCATACTGGAATAAAAAAAGTTACTTAAATCTATTTATTGCACTCATTTAGTTGGTATTGTGTGTAAACATATTGCCTATTTCTATTCCTTAAAGATGCTTTACACAAAGCAACTTATTTTTAAAACATGGTTCCCTTAAATTTTTATTCCAAAATCTAACTACAAAGAAAATTCTAACTCTAACATAGTCCCTCACAAAGAAATTTTCAGGAATATTTCTGCAACAAACAAAACTAAAATTTGGTCTTGCAACTACCGAACTGCTTAAATGATGAAAATACTAATCTAATTGAGGAATCTGAACTAGCTAAAGTTGGCAATGGAACTTCACAAGTATGCTTCTCGTAGCATTGTCTGTACAAAAAAAATACGGAGGCACCCGCCTATTGTTTCCACCTGAACTTCTAACGTCGCCAAAAAAATGCTCTTAGCAAACTACAGCTGGAAAAATTGTCTGTTTTGTTGTTTTACAAAGTATTGAGTTACACTTTTGTCCATTTGCAATAATTATACTTAACCAGTTGCAGCGCATGTTGCGTTCGCAAATAATTTAAGTAAACAAAAAAATAGTAATAAACTAATAAATCAATAAATAATATGTATTTGGTCAATTTTATTTTATTTAATATACATTTACAACATTTATTTGGATTGAAATTAAAAAGCTATACAAATCTTCCAATTTAAGACCATGTCAGCACTTCAGATTCTGTTGGTTAGGATTGTTTAGTTTTTGAACGAGGCCATGAAACATTGAAAATGAAGCATTTAGATGGGGCTAATTACTATAATGAAGCATTTTGATGGGCCAAAGCACTAATTGTGAGAATGTGTTTGGTTTTTTGCATCATTTCACGCACACTTTCTCACATTTAGTGCTTTTTAGCTTGTAGGCAAACCGAAATGTCAGTCTGAGATTCCGGTCTTGGTAATAGAGTGTTTTTGACATATAATAATATGGAGTGTCTTTGATTTGTAGTAATTAGAAGGTAGCACAGCAACCTATCTGCTCTCTTTTTTCTGAGGCATTTTTTTGTTGTTTTTTTGACTTTTTTGTGTTGAGATTTTTTCGTTTTTTCTCTTGTATGAACAGGGTGAATGGTGAAATATTTGGAAATGAGGTAGGTAGGATTTTTAGTTCTGCGATATCTTGAGTTAAATTTTCATTGAATGCAACAATGAAATTGATGTTAGTTAGTGCGCAAGAGATAACTTAGGACAGTTGTGATGTGATGGATGTTTTTTTGAGATTATTTTAAGAATGTTTGTGGTTCAAAAAATGGCAAATAGTAATACATGTTTGTTTGCCCAAGATCAGATTACATTTTCTTGCTCCTGGCAATGCGCCCCCAGAATTCTGCGTCCTGTGCATTTGCACATCTTGCACATATGCTTTGTCCGGCCCTGCTGACGGTACAATTAGAATACCAAACGTGTACCGTTTGGACTCAAATTACGCAGAAAGTAATAGGTAAACCAATCTTTAATCGAAAATTATGTGATGGTATTTCAGGTATATCTAAAGGATTTAAAAATTCAACAACTGTTGTATCTGGAAGTTAATTTCGTCTGCATCAACATTTTTGCCTGCCAAAATAGCATGAGGACTGAGTTATGATTTAAGTAATTACTCTCTATATCCGGAAAAATACTCTGAATCAATTCATTTTGCTTCTAAGGAACAGTGCATAAATTGTCTGTCAGTTTAATGCATTGCGTCTTTGGTTGTAATATTATTCACTATAGTATGAATTTAATTTATACTTCAGTCTATGTAACACGTGGTCGGCTATGCTAACGCCAAAAACTGTAAAAGTAAAAGTCACTGTAATTCGTTTACTATGAAATAAATTTAACCAATACCTTAGTCTCAGCAACATGTGGTAGTTGGAAACTTGACATAGCGCCATCTATTGAATACTAACTCTATACTGTCAACAGATGTCGCCATCATCTAGTCCAGTCAATAAATGACCCAAAATGAGGTGTAGAGTGCGTGAGCAGGTAACTAAGCGATTCCTTCAGAAACTTGTTCAGGGGGCTTAGGTTGTTAATATACCAAAAGTCCTGACTCCTAGGTGATGAGCGGGGGGGAGGAGGGGGGGTAAAGGTACGAATTTGGGGTTTTTCGCTTATATCTCGAAAACGGTGCATCCGAGAGAAATATTTTTAGAGAATAAAATGGAGTTCTTAAAATTATCTAAAACTTTTATATCATATGTTTTTTTCTAATTCCTAACCGTTTTCGAGCTATACCCTCGGAAAAAGTTGAAATTTACAAAAAAAAATCAATTTACGTCAAAATATTCATAAACATTGCATCATATTGTCTAAACCTGTTCATAAACGAAAAGTATGAATAGGAAAGAAGTTGTAGATTTTTAAATTCCCTTTTAGAATATATATACATATGCTGATTAATATCCAACCCGCCTAAAGTTAAAGCTATTTTAAAACTTGTATAGCATTTTGCAATTTTCAGAAAATTAGTTTGTATATCATATTCTTAACCCACAACCTTTGTTCGTGTATTTTCATGAGATGTGCACTTCGCTTGAAGAGTTTTCTGGAGTCACATTCACTTCAAGTGAACAACACAAGGACATTGGACAGGCTCGCAAGATGCAGAAGACATTGTCAAACTCAATCAGTAGTTTGATTCTCATCCTCTCTTCCCAGAAACCTCTCAAATCATGTCAATTTCGAGTGGAGTTGTCGGAGATGCCACGATAACATGCTATGATGCTGTTCGAGTAGGTAAAAGGGCTATGAATTCAGTAGTTGACTTGACATTTGCAGACGTAAAGTTATCGCGCAAGGATCGGGCATTGCCAATATCTTCTGTCAGCTCATCGATAAAAGTATGAGTTGGCCCCATTTCAAAAATCTTACTTATTGAGGGCAAGAGTGATATAGGCCTATAGTTACCCAGATCATTAGTTGCTCCTTTCATGAAAAGTGGCAAGATATTGGCACATTTAAGAGCAACCGGAAATACTCCAGAAAAAATACTTTTGCTAAGGATATGTGCCAAAATATCAATTATAAAACATGCTACATTTTTCAAACAAACATTTGAAATACCATCATAACCAGAAGAGTTTGAAGTTTTTAAAGTGCCAATTAACTTCAGAATCTCTAAACTAGTTATAGGCTCAAACACAAAACTTTGGCTTTGAGAAGGTTCATTACTGAATGGACTACAAAGTGTACAAGATGGGTGACTAGAACTAGCTTGTAGATTAAGTGAAATCGTTGAAAAGTATTCATTGAATGCATTAGCAATTGCAATTTTATCTGAGACTACACGACCATTAACATTGACAACAGATGGTTGTTTTTTGCACTGAGATTTATTAAGTATACTATTCACTATTTTCCATTCATTTCTAATATTTCCTTCAGCTAGATTGAATTTGTTTTTAACGACAAATAGGAATTTTTCTTCTTTAATTCAACACAAATTTTATTATATTTAGTTTTTAAAATCTGACTGCTGTTGCGTTTTAAACACTTTTCTTAATTTGTTTTTATACTTCACTTTTTTAAGCAAACTATACGTAATCCACGAGTACCCGTAGCGTGATGGTTAGTGCGTTGGACTGTCATGCAAGGGGTCTTGGGTTCAATCCCTGCCTGTGCCATCTAACTTTTTTCACGGGTACTGCCTCTTGCGAGGAATTGACAAATCCTCCAAGAGTAATTCTTGTCATGAAAAGTGCTTTCTCAAATAAGCCGTTCGGATTCGGCATATAAACTGTAGGTCCCTTCCATCTCTGACAACATTACACGCACACAGGAATGGTTGAGAGTTGTAAGTCACTAGGCCCTGGTTCTTCATGAACTGTTGCGCCACCTAATTTTTTTTTTTTTGTTTTATACGTAATCCACGGCTTTAAACGCTTATTAGACTTTTTCGGAACGATATCAAAAGAAGCATCAGAAATGTATACATTCCATATCCAGAATGAATAGAAATGTAAGACGAGGTAACGTAATCGTCCGCTTGCTCGGAGCAACCTTCGTCTTTGCTAGAAGTAAGTTATTGTGGATATCTCCTTTGTTATCTAATACTCGCACATAAACCACTGCTCCATATGCTTTGGTTGAAGCATCGCAAAAGCCATGCAACTCGATTGCTTGATTTGATGGGCTCATTCGATTCCATCGCGGAATTTTCACCTTTTTTACGGTTGAGAGTTCTAGCTGAAAAGCTTCCCAACTCTTTTTGATGTGGGCTGGAACTTCCTCGTCCCAATCACATCCAAGATTCCAGAGCTTCTGCATAAGATTGGGGGTGGAAACGTGTAGGAGACACCCTGGTGGCAATTACAATGGAAAATCTACCAGCACCAGAGGTTCTTCTGAAAACTAAATGTGGCAGCCGAAAAGCGATGCTCACTTGTTCTGCAGCGTGCCTCCACTGTCAAGGGAAGTGCCTGAACAGTGTGCCTGTTGACGATGGGGACGATGAAGACGATGTAGAGCCCATTCAGCAAGAGCCACCCGCTACTGAGGAAGGAGATGCCATGGAAGAACAATCATTGCCTGGGCCCTCAAGTTCAAAGAGGATGAAAATTTGATTACTTTTAAAGTTGAGAGTAAAACATTAGGAATATATTGAGAACAATGGGGCTTACAATTATTATTGTATTGGTGTAACGAAACTATCTGTAGAATAAAGTGTGAAATTTGTCATCATCATTATTTTTCTACTTTATTTAATAACTTGGTTATGAGTGGCCATATAATATGTTATTAGATGAACGAACAAAGGTTGGGGATTAAGAATATGATATACTCGTACAAACTTATTTTCTGAAAATTGCAAAATGCTATACAAGTTTTAAAATAGCTGTAACTTTAGGAGGGTTGGACATTTATCAGCATATGTATATATATTCTAAAAGGGAATTTAAAAATCTACAACTTCTTTCTTATTCATACTTTTCGTTTATGAATAGGTTTAGACAATATGATGCAATGTTTATGAATATTTTGACGTAAATTGATTTTTTTTGTAAATTTCAACTTTTTCCGAGGGTATAGCTCGAAAACGGTTAGGAATTAGAAAAAAACATATGATATAAAAGTTTTAGATAATTTTAAGAACTCCATTTTATTCTCTAAAAATATTTCTCTCCGATGCACCGTTTTCGAGATATAAGCGAAAAACCCCAAATTCGTACCTTTACCCCCCTCCTCCCCCCCCCGCTCATCACCTAGGAGTCAGGACTTTTGGTATGTTAACAACCTAAGCCCCCTGAACAAGTTTCTGAAGGAATCGCTTAGTTACCTGCTCACGCACTCTACACCTCATTCCTTGACTGGACTAATCGGTTGAAAAACCTTTGGAACTAACAGATAATTGTGAAAAATAATTTGCAATAAAATAATATTGCGATCATAAATTGAGATGTAAGCTATCCTATCTTTCAATTTGGATCAAACTGCACACGGTGTACAAATTTTATTAAAATCGGTTAAGTAGTTTAGGAGTCCATAGCGGACAAACATCGTGACACGTAATTTATATATCTTAGATGAGTTTTACTGGCGGATCTTCTCAAGTTGGGACTGAGATATTTTACAGCTAGAAAAATTAGTTTAAAACACTCTCCAGACTCGTAACGACCTTCACACAAAAAATCATATCATAATATTGCTCCGTTGCGACGTGAGGGGAAGACAAACAAACAAGCTGATTTTCCCAATCATAATATTAGTAGGTATAGATATTATGCCTTAGATTTAGGGGGATAAATTCTAATAGATAATGTTACACAGGCAGTCTTAAAAATAAAAGCCAAGGATCGAAGACAATTTCATTTCCTGACAGATTTTGGGTTTAAATGCATAAAATTTTCCAATAAAAGGTTTCATTTTATACAACCTGGTATTTGGATAGATATCAATTCTCAAGCTATCTTCTTGTTCAGCTTAAAACTATTGCATTGCTATAAAAGTAAAGATTTTTGCTTTAACAATGTATTAAAAGTGTTAAAATTCAATTTAAAAATGGTAAACAATTGCCTTTTTTTATATAATGACAATGTTATTTCTTGAAGAATTTATTACAATTGGCTAAAAAGATCTTATGAATAAGCACCTCCGAACATTTTAAGGGCTCCATGGAAGATAAAGTCTATTCTTATGCTCCACAATCGATTTAAAATCATAAAGATGACATTCGTGAAGTTATTGAAAACGTACAACCGAGAATGTGCGCACTGGTAATAATCAATTTCATGAAAGGAATATGTGTTTTCGATCAGAAAATAGCAAGGTTGCAAAGTTAATTTATTACTTTGAAGTAAATAGAAGAATTCAAGAATTAAGATGCGAATGTTACTGAAATAATGCAATCCATCATAATGGATACTAAGTGAAAATAAATAGATTCAATTGGCAAAAAAAAGATTTTCTAAATTTAAAATGATATTTTTGCAATAATAAAGAAAAGAGAACCTAGGTGGTTGCCTTGTGGAATGTTGTGTATAGCTATGTAATCTGGTTCTTATTATTTCTTATAATTAAATTAAATTATTAGGTCTTTTAAAGAACTAGAACTTTAATAAATGTAACAATATCAAATTGAATTTGAAAAAAAGCATCTAAGAGCAAAGGAAGTGAATTTCGCAGTATGGAATAGGAGTGGAAGATTCTCTTCTCATCTTCTTCTAAAAGTAGTATGTTGAAATGAAATTATTATGTTTTTATCTTCTAGCCACTAAGTTCTCATTTATACTTTCTATCAATGAGACATTCTTCAAATTGGGTGACATACATTTTTCTCGGTTCAAAAACTCTTAGGATTTAGAAACTAAAAATATGTACTTAGCAATTTTGGAATAAGTGAGATTTTTGAGCTTGATATTTGAAAACCTTTTGATAAAATTTTGCATCAGATCTAAAATTCGTCCGTAGTTTTAATGAATCCCTATACTATTTAACTTCCCATAGGAAGTTATTGTAATTGATCCGATCAATTGTCGAATTGAAAATGTTGACATTCTTCGGTGTTTCTAGTTCCTTAGAATCTAAATCAAAGATTTTTAGAGAAATGCCAGCGTGTGCGTGTACGTTCGTGGTACCTGTATTTTTGTATGTAAGAAATAAAAACATTGAAAAAATGCAACTGCTATTCAATACAAGTATTTGACGGATTATATTTTAACACATACAACAACAAAAAGCGCTGGTGAGCCCCAATCTTTTATCTTGTCTCCGAAATTTTGTTCATTTTATGCATAATATCCTATCTGAAACATCTGCTCTTCTTGCTAGCTTCGCTGACGACAGTACACTCAACTTTCCATATACCTTTTTATGTACAACTCTGCTCTTGGGGAATGGATCTCTAATGGCGATGATAAGTTCATTAAGTTCTAATCTTAAATGGAGAATATAAAGTAACATAGATATTTCAATATTGCATACTTTCGTTCACCCCTATCCAAAAGTAGCACTTGCTTTAAGGAAACTGAAGATCTCGAAATTTTCGGTATCACCAACCACTTTTTGTGATAAAATGGGCCAAGATGTTTAGGTTTAATGATTCGATGCAAGAAGTTTATCTCTCTTTCTATTCTGGCTATATGTATTATCTTAACAATTTATATACTTCCAATTCTCACTTATAAATCCTTTCTTTAGGCTGGTTTTGCACTTACTTATTTGGAGTTCAAAGTACATACATTATCGTCGATTAAACATCACATTAATGTCTTTTTCTCACAATTTTTACCAATTTTTACAATTCAACCATAAAACCTAGTCGTGCCTTTAGGAGTTAGTTCATAGATTCGTTCTTTAGCTAAACTACGCGAATGTGAACATTCTTTACCTAAAATAATTCTCATTTTTCATATATCATTAAATTAAGTTTTTAAGCTCTAACTTTCAGCGATTAACAATTTTTTAGGGATTGTCTGGAATTTCTTTTAAAAAGAATCATAAGTAATTTTTGTTTTCTTATTCTGACTTGACTATCAACATTAAAATGCAACATGGTGAAATTCAACTGAGGTATTAAGATTTCTGCTCAGCAAGCAATATGAATTCTCCGTTCTTCGTTTTCTTAGCATACGGGTGTGTACATAATAGTGCTTTATATGCAATGCAGCCCCTCCTCAGGGAGTTCGCTCTATTTAACCTCAAATATTTAAAAGTGAAGTGATCACACAAGAACTCCAAGAGGGTATGTGTTTTCCCTATTTTCTTCTTTTCATTTCTTCGGCGCGGTGTATAATTATGAGTGGATGCGAATTAATTGGGTGGAAATATTCTGTTGAGTTTGCTTTATCCCAATTTTGCTTTCAACAATCTTCTAGGAATTTAGTGAAGAATTTTTTCTGTTTTTCTTGTTCAATTCATGGATAATTATAACTTGCGATAATAGGGCCGTTGTTGATGTTATCGGGAACAAGGATCAAGGAGAGGGCTTTCCGAATGTGTTATGGAGGTACCTAGCTAACAGTCTTAAGCTGATGATGCTTAAACAAAAAAAAATCAAACCGTCGAATTCGTGGTAATGAATAAAAGTTAATTGATTTTTTTCTTTTCTTCATAATTTAAGTCAAGCATGAGGTATTTGGCACTAGTGCTTCTTTCGGGAATATTCCTACACTATTCCCATAATAGTTCTGAAGAAAACTTATACGGATAAAGTGTAGGGGGATTGATTTGAATTTGACGAACTCATTATTGTGATTTAAGTTCAATGAGAAATGTTCGTATTTTCCGCAGAGTTTAAATAAAATACAACAAAGAATCTACTAGAACGTACGAAAGTTTTAATTTTACAAACGAAATCTATGATGCAAGGTGTCCCAAAAATCAAAGATTAATTCTTAGGCGATTGTATGAGACCTACAAAGGAATTCGTTAAAGTCATATGACAAACAAAATAAGAGCGTAGTATTAGATTGAACTGAGATATGTAGATAGACCTGTTTCCAGCAAAAGGATATGGATATAGCCGTACTGTTGGGTAGTTTAAAGGTGCGTTTCAAGAAGTATCTGAGAATCTCTCCACTTCTGTAAATTCTTTGTGCCCAAACTTTTGCAGCATATAACGTATTCGTTTTAGTCGTTGTTTTATTTGTCATGTGGTTCTCCAAGCAACAATAATAATAGTTATAATCACTCACGATTACAATGTTAAGGTCTCTAAATTTCCATTTTTCGCTGCGAAAATTTCGTCATTAATTCATTAAATCAATAATTGGAGACTTTCAGTTGACTTGACAGTTGACTATATCATAACGATATCATCTTCCAACATATCATCTTCTTTTATTATAAGGTCGAGTTCCATCTTATTAAATTACTTCGATGTCGTCGATAAACAAGGCAAAAAGTAGAGGGCATAGACAGCAGCCTTGTCTCAGCCCTATCTTTACTAGAAACTATTTATACACTTTTCTCCAAGGCTCACTGCAGAAGTTGTTGAGACGTATTACCGTTTCAAAGTATTTCTAGACTTTGTCGATATTCCTTGATTACAGAGCTTCAGTATTAGTGCTCTTCTGTCTAAAGAATCGAATGCCACCTTGGAGTCAATAGAAAAGCGTACATTTTCTTTTTCAATCTCAACTATATTAGTAAGTGAGTAAATTCGACTGTAGACTAATTTTTGCGAAAACCAGATTGTACTTCACTCAAAAAGTGTTTTTCTTCTACCCAATTAAAAAGACGGTGGTACAACAGTTTTGCTAGGACATTTATCAATGAATTCAGCAATGATATACCTCTGTAGTTAGCCGAGAGACTCTACTGTCGCCTATTGACAGATGATAGCTTCTTTGAAACCGTTTGGTCGTATACTTGCTCTCATAAGCTTGATTTAGAGCTCTTGTAAGATATTCTACGAAGAGAATGCTATTTGAACTTCAAAACAAGAAAATAATCAATCAAGCTCATTGTTTTGTTGGTAGGGGATAGTATTCTAAAAAGATGAGGAGCAATTATCGTCCGTCAGCATTCGAAAATGTTGTACTAAGTCATCAATTTCGACTAGTTAAGACTGTTTTGTTGGATTTTGTGTTCATTTTGCGAACAATCTTTCAGAAGTTACATGTATTTCTACAGCCTGCAAGGTCTCGATCAATGCTCATGCAGTAATTTTGTCTCTTAGCAGTCAGTAGCGGTAAGGTATTGTTCTTTGATAAAGAAATTTTCTTAATTTACCCATTTTTTCTTGTAGTTGATGATGTTTACATTACTCATTCTAAATTTAGCTAGTATTGCTCTTTCAACAATTTCAACAAGATAAGACAAGTTGGGAACATCGAGTGAAAAATTTCTTTGCCGCAGAAGGAGAACGCTATTGAAAGCCTCTGCATACCCACTACCAAATGCATTTTTCCAGTTATATTAAAAAAATTAAGGAGTTGTATTGAAATCTTAAAGCTGACTCCTGGAGCTGATTTTGATTTAGATTTATTGTCACTTGAATCTGTTAATGAAAGGAATGTTATGCAGTTATAACTTCGAATTCATCTAATAAATTATTCCAGTCTCCCGACCTCACCTTTTCCTCTGAACCATTTAATTCTTCTGCCTCTGAAAAGTGTCATATTTTTTCCGTCCTTGATCAGTATCATCCTCCTTTATCTTTCTTCTTTTGTCTGGATGATAATACTCCAACTATTGATTATAAAAACTCTTCCACTTCAACTTTTGTAAAGCCGATTTTTATCATCTATATACGCTTCTGAACAGCATACATTTTAACAACTTTATCTGCCCGTCTACACCTATCCACACAGATCTTTCCTTCTTCTACACCTCTATTTTTGCTTGTCTTGTTCAATACGTTCATAATACAAAAGAACTCTATTTCATCTCCTCTGTGAACGTGAAAATAAAATCAGAGGGTTCCTCAACGCTCAACTTCCTTGGCACATCTTCATCTGGTCCTAAAATAATAGTTAATCTTTTTGCTATCTTTTTCAGCCAGTTTTATAGTAAGGGTTCAGATGCACTCGGTCTAGATTTCCACACATCCCTATCCAACTTCCCACAAACATCTCTTGTCTCACTTGCTATTATACTTCCTCCTATACGTCTATGAAAAGTTAAACTCACAGAAAGATGATTTTTCTGCTAGCCCCGATAGAGTTCCTGATATTTTCTTAAAAAATGCTATAAAGTACTTTGTGAACCCCTTATTAAACACTTTAGACGTTCACTTTTGCAAGCTGTTTTCTCCTCCGTTACAGAACCATTGCTAAACTTTGTGCCAATGTTTTTGAAAGTATCGTTTACGACTCTCTTAAATTTCATTGTAAGTCTCTTGTTTCTAACACTTCCCTTCTGACACGGCTTCTTAGAGGGCATATCCACCACGCAATTTTTCAAGAAAAAAGACACGTAGTTAATGTCATAACCACTGATTTTGGTAAGGCCTTTGACAAAATTATACACCAAATTATCAATTCAAAACTGAAAGCTCTTGGTTAACCAACATTGTTTATTGAGTGGATTAAATCTTACCTAGAAAACCATATTTATATTTGCCATCAATGACGTTAGTAACATCATTTCCTTTCCTGATATCTTCATCTTTGCTGACGACATCAAAATAATCAAAGCGGTCAGTTTTTCCGAAGACACTTCGCTTCTTCAACATGACCTAAACACAAACTTTCTGGAACTTCTCCCGTAAACTTTTACCTTTGTTTTCTTGAACCTATCATTTCCATAATGTTTTTGCCTCTATTGTGTCCTCTATAACTAACGTAAGGTTAATATGTGATATTGCAACCTTTTCCCAATACCTCAAATTGCCTGGCATAATTTGCCTTAGTCTGATCCCTTTAAGCCCTTATGAATACCGTTACAACTATTAAACCTGCCAACCGTTTTTTCAACTTCGTCATATTGCTTCGTCCACTAACTTATCATTGGTATCATCAACTCTCCTGGTTTATTTCAATTGTATTTACTTTAACTGCTTTTATCCTCATTAATTTATAGTCACTAAAACTTGATTCGAATTTGATAAAATGTCCTTAGTAATATGTGTTTCTATTATTTCAGATATTACATATTGATTTATAGTTTGTAAAATCTAAAATTCCTATCCCTCCAACATTACAATTTAAAATATTTACTTTTACTGATTTATAATGTCGAAAGACGGCTATATTCTTAATAAATAGATAGATAGATGGATTTATTGTTTATTTTCCAAATTTAAGTGTACAAAAAAGTATTATACTTTAATTTTAAGACATGACTATAAAAGCCGTCTGCCCGAGTTTAACAAAATGTACATAATAAAGTATTGTAAGAGGTATGTTAAAAATGTTCTTCAATTATAGCTCTTCTATATTTCGATGCTTGTTGACAATAGTTGTGCAATTTTTTCCAGTCAACGCTATTTAAAATCATTTTCATTTCTGGTTAGTTCTAGTTAGTTTCCTAAAAAAATGAATCCTGAACTCCTTTAAGACAGGACATCTTCCCAGGAAGTGATAAATGTTTTCCCTTTCACGCATATTACAAATAGTGCAGAAAATTTGCAAATCTTCTCTGTGGGGTATAAAGTTAAGGTCCATAATTTCTCCTCTGGCCTTAAAAACAGTAGATATTGTGTCAGTTGAGTATTTTTCATTAAAATAGTTGTTTTCGCAAAGATTATGGTTTAAGCTGGCATATATTTCGCGATGGGTTGAAGTTAGTGCTTTTTCAATGCTTTCCGCTCGCACTTTTTCATCCACCGCTTTAATTAAATTATCGAACTCTTCCTTCCATTGATGGATATTATCCATAGAAATCCTTAAAGTTTGACCAGCCAACTCTGCGAGTGCTTTCCAATGTTCATAAAACAATATTCTCTTCTCTATCACGTAACTTGCTATTCGTTTGGTCAACCTTTCTCCGTCCAGTACCATAGTTTTCGCAATGAAGTTGAAATGAAGTCGCAATGTTTCTATGAATAGTGATGAAATTCCTTTTTCAACAAATAGCATATGGTTTGGTGAGGATTGTAGAAGCTTAAAAATTCGCTTTAAGAAAAATCGGAGCAGTTTTTCTACTGTATCGTATGATTTGTATCCCCACACTTGAGCTCCATATAGCATTATTAATTTGGAAACTGCCTGAAATAATTGGTATTTAATTCTCATCGATATATGTTTATCTTCCAGACAGTTTTTCCATGCAGCACTTATAGCTGATTTAGATGAAGATAGCTTCTCCTTCCATGTTCATGTTGCAGCAGATATTTATTCCCAAGTATTTATATGACTTTACTGTTTCTAATTCCTGTCCATCAAAAAACCACTTCTCATTCCTAGCGTAGCACCCACCTCTTTTTCTTAACACCATCGTTTTGGATTTATTTATGTTTACATTCAGCCTCCATTCATCACAGTATTTTTTCAACTGATTAATCATTCGCTGTAAACGTTCTGGTGTGTCCGCAAGGAGCACCAAATCATCTGCATACATCAAAACTTTAATAAGGATTCCCCAAATTCTTACATAGCCACATAAATAATCGGAAATGTCGTCTATAAACATTATGAATGCTTGCGGACTTAAATTGAATCCTTGTTTCACACCTGTAACCGTTTTAAAAAAATTTGACAGTTGGCTACCGTCCCAAACAGCAGAAGTTGCTTGTTCATAAAATTTTTCAATCAAGTTGCCAAATTTTCATGATAGACATATATTGTACAATTTTTATATATTCCTAATACCAAATTTTACATTGAAATGTAAATAAATAACATTGAAATGTATTGGATATTTTTCCCGAAATACGAACTACTCTCAGATGTCGTATTATTGAAACCAACTTAAAAATGTGTATTAACTAGATTTGAAATTCCATAAAATATAAAAATTACGTATGCGCCTCAGTGTACAATTCTTACATATGTATATGTATATCCGTCTTAATGCTTTTCAATTGAAACGAAATCCTGAGTTTATGCTTTAAATTTAATTTAAAGTACTTGTATTTGTATTTATAAAAATTGTATTTATCTTCAGAGCAACGGTTGTAAGTGTTCTTATAATATCATATTTTTTCTTTCAAAAATATCACCAAGAGTCCATGCTGAGATCTGCCTCATCACCGTTACGTCTAATTCCTTTTTCCATTCTAAACTTTAAACTTTCTTCCCAAATGTACTGTAAATAGTATTTTGGCGCCTTCACTATTTCCCTCGTTCAATATTCCACAAAAAAACTAACATCAAAAGTACCATTTTTATTTTATACCTCCTCCGCAAAATTAAATTTACATACACACGATGCTTCAGGCATAAAATACAATTTAGGTACCTATCTGGCTAAAATGCTATAGAAAAATAGTGCATAGTTTTTCAACTCAAAAAATGAGACTTTTGTGTACTGTTGCTATTTTTTCTGGATGTCCCGTCGCGCCGCTTTTTACATAAAAATATGAATAGACCAAAAATATTCTAGGTTCTTTTTTGTGTGTTCATAAATTCAAATAGGAGTTCATCAGGTTATTATTAACGTTTACGGTATGTTAATTCCACATCTCTGATGTGCTATGCCTGCCGTTTCAGGATCTCCAAAGTTATTCCTAAAAACAACTAAGAGATTCCAAAAAAATATGAAAAAACAAAAACAAGGAATAACTTTATGGAATAGTAGCTGGCGTCCGCATTTGAATTCTGAAACTGACAACGGCGGCAACAACGACGACGACAACGACGGCGGTGATGGTGACGACAACATCCGTAAGTGATTTTATGACCCTCAAGGAATTTCAATAAGGACACAATTTTTCGCTCCAACGGAGAAATTATTCATGAGATGGGAATCCTGAGGAACGATTCCATTTCTGTTAATTAAATTATTCAATCAAAACGACCAGACAAATAGCAAAAAAAAGAAACCGAGGACATTCGTTCGTCCTTTAATATACGAAGTCAGCTAGATGAGGCAATGAAAAGGACAACAACAACAACTCGTACTCGCATATAGTCCTTAAGCTAAGGTACTGAAAGGGCCAAATGGGAGGTGTGTGCAATTAAGTTATTTTTTAAATGCACATCCAACTTATATGATGCAACTATCACTATCCACGACCGACGATAACGACGACGACGACGCTGCTGGTGTTTGTCAGGTGACAGTGAAGGAACAAGTTTTATCAATTTAATTAAAAAAAATAATATAGATATTGACACTTGGATTGGATGGATTGAAAGTGGTGAAATAACAAAAGTGGTTGCAGCAGATATAAATTACGAGTACGTTTCTGTATGAAATTTCGTGTTCAATATAAGTTTTATTGGAAACTTCAAATAGATCGATAAAAAGTTAGTTGGTAAAATATGTAAATTGTAAATATTTAAATAGTTAAATATTATTCGAATGGACATTTAACTTGAATCCATTTAAGACCTTTTATTTTTGGGTGACATATAATCAATTAAATAGAAATGAACAAATACAACACTATTGAACAGTGTTGTTCGAAAATGTCTGCGTTTATAATTAAATTATTCAAAAGTGAAAATGTTTTGCCTATCAGAGGTTGCGTGTAATCATGACGTGTATGGAACTTTACCTTGAAAATCTTAAGTTATTCCAAAAATCGGATTTGTTAGGTTTCGTGTTTCAAAATTTGTTAATCTAAATAGAATTGCTATTTGCTTGTCTCGCTAACACTCGAGAACGGTTGGACTGATTTAGCCATTTTGGTCTTGAATTAAATTAAAAATTAAATTAAATTAAATATATTACATTTACTCCAGAACAATAAGCACTAGAATAATACCCTCAAGGATTCTATAATATTTTTATCAACGCATCAAATTGGTACATTGCTTGCGATTATCATATCGACCCCCTCGAATCCAAAGGATTTATGGGTTAAGCATTTAGAGGGCATGTTGTTTGATGATGTTTTGCATCGTGTGCATCGTCAAACTTTGAGTCCTACACTACAAATTACTCCAGAAATTTACAATGATACATTGATTATGATTGAAGATATTTGTTTGTTGATGGGAAATAAAATATTGCCAACCACAAGTTGCAAAGAGAACAACAGTACTACATTGAAGTATTGGCCAACACAGTTCGTACAATTTTTCACAATTAAAATCAACAACAAAGAACGACACTTTGATAAAAGATGTGTACAGTGGATCTTGTAGATATTATTTCCTTAACGCTCCCGCAGCAAACGGGAAAACGTTCTTATTTTCATTGCTTTTGGCGAGGATCAGATCGTGAAATGATATAGCTCTAAGATTAGTTTCATCTGGAACATCTGCGACTCTGCTAGAACGCGGGCGAATTGCATACTCTGCCTTGATACTACAATTAAACATGCAAATTAACGAAACACCAATTTGCAACATCGCCAAAAATAACACAATGGATAAGATCCTACACTACAAGTATACAAATTGATTGTTTGGGATGAATGCACAATGGCCCATAAGAGGTCACTGGAGGTACTGGACAGAAAGTGAAAGACCTTCGTGATAACCAAAATATTTTTGTTGGGCCCAGATGATTTTCGCCAGACTCTTAATGTTATTCCGTATCAATTTTTGCTGATGAACTAAACGCATGCTTAAATAATCATATTTGTGGCGGTACGTAAAGACCGGAATTGCCTGGATTACTACCTCACAATTTGCAGTTAAAAGCTAGATCAGTTGTCATCATGCTGCGTAGCATTAATGAACCTTGATTCTGCAATGGAACAAGACAGGCTGTAAAAAAGTTGATGAATATATAAAGGGAAAATACAAAGGAGTGGATGTTTTGATCTCGCGTATACCGATGATTCCAACGGATTTACAATTCTATTTGTAACGTTTACAGTTTGAAGTTTATTTTATACAAAAAAATAATTGTTTTATTTATCGATTGAGGCAGAACAAAGTCTGCTGTTTTTTGGCGAAACGTGAGAGTAAAAACAATTTTTTTCTAGAATAACTTGAGAATTTCAAGGTTTGAGGAAAGTTTTGAAGTAGCATAAAATGATCTACAATTTCTCTATTGGTAATTTCAAAGATAATTACAATTTTGCATTTTACAATGTCTATGTTATTATTTTACAAGTTTTCATAAACTCTTGCCTTCGAAAAAGAAGACAAATATTGTAATTGCATTGAAATTTTATTTAAAAAAAATAAAGGTAAAAGGCAAAACATCTCCAATTTTCTTAAACTTTTTGGAAATATTCCTTGTTGACAAATTATCGAAATTCAGAAGGATTTTATTTTGCTATATATTCTTTACCCTATGTAAAGATCACAAAATAGTTATTTTTGTGATTTACAGTTAACATTAAAGAGGATGTAGTTTTATTTGCTATTTTCGGGTCCCTAAATTTAAAAACTTTAATTTTTTATTATCAATTTCTCTTTAAAAATTTGAGTTTTCAAAAAAAAGCCCCACCTGCATTAAGATACAAGTGCATCAGTGAAACTTTCCGAATTGAAAGTTCTAGTCATTTCTAATCTCATGTATACCGAAATTAAAGCTGTTTTAAAAACAAACTATAGTTTAACATTTGTTTTCTTTAGACAAACACCATTTATAAATAATATGCACGATGCCCTACACATCCTTACTAATATTGTAAATGGGAAAGTCAGTTTGTTTGTTTGTCTGTCCTTAACAGCACAACGGAGAAATATTTACGCCACTTTTAACTGCGGTAAAATATCTCATTTAGAGCTTATTTGAGCAGATTTGCCGGCAACACTTATAATTACGGGCGGGTCAATAAGTCCGTGACTTTTGGAATAAAACACTGATTTTTTGATAAAAAAATAATTTTATTTTCAACGTAGTCTCCCTTGAGCTCTATACACTTTGTCCAACGCTTCTCCAATTTTTGTATCCCTTTCAAAAAAAATTATTTGTCTAGGTCCTCAAAATATGCCTTTGTTTGCGAGATGACTTCATCATTGGAGTCAAATCTTTTTCCACCAAGCCATTTCTTCAGGTTTGGGAACAAGAAGTAGTCGCTCGGAGCCAAATCTGGAGAATAGGGTGGATGAGGGAGCAATTTATAGCCCAATTCATGGATTTTTGCCATGGCAACTGCACATGTGTGCACCCTTGCATTGCCTTGGTGGAAAAGAACTTTTTTCTTGGTCAAATGAGTTCGGTTTTTTTTTTCAAATCGTCATTGAATCGGTCCCATAAGTTGGCATAATATTTCCCATTGATTGTTCTTCCCTTTTGAGTTTTGGATTATCCCGCGTGCATCCCAAAAAACAGTCGCCATAACTTTATTGGCTGACAAACCCACCTTGCCCTTCTTTGGCGCCGATTCACCCTTAGAAACCCACTGTTTTGACGTTGTTTGGTCTCTGGTGTGTTGTGATGGATCCATGTTTCGTCCACGATTACAAAACGGCGCAAAAACTCCTCCATATTACGATTAAACAACGCCGAACCTTCCTGTGAAGTTGTTACACGATTGCGTTTGTGGTCGACTGTGAGCAAACGCGGCACCTATCTTGCGGAAAGCTTTCTCATGCCCAAGTGATCATTCAAAATTGAAACCACTGAGCCATGCGAGATCCTTACGGCTTCCACAATCACTCGCACTTTCAATCTTCGGTCGGCCAACACCATATCCTGAATTTTTTCGATTATTTCGGGGTGCCTCAACTGGGCATCCAGGACTTTCGGCATCTTCAGTGCTTGTACGGCCACAACGAAATTCAGTAAACCACTTTTTTACAATTGAAATCGATGGTGCAGAGTCCCCATAGTATTTATCAAGCTTAGCCTTGGTCTCGGTAATGTTTTTTTTTCGCAAGAAATAATGCTTAAAAAGCACACGAAATTCACTTTTTTCCATTTTCTCCTCAAATTAGTGAGTAGTCTGATAAAAATAGCTGTCAAACACAACTAACTGACGCAGCAAGTTTAAATTTTGATAGGAGTCAACTGACAGATGCCTGTTGACAGGAGCAGTGTTGCTGTTTCAGTAAAGAGGTCAGAAATTCAAAAAGTCACGGACTTATTGGCCCGCCCGTAATATTGAGTATAATTTTGTAGAACACTAATAAGAAGTATATCATCAAGTTCTTTCTGATTTTGGAATTATTATCGTTGCCTGTCATAGGGCGTTACTTGTTTTATTTGGTGGCTTTGGTACAGACTACCTCCCTACCTACGACTTCGTGAGACGTAACTTGGGTAAAACATTAAAAGTGCCAATATGTTAGCCAGTGGCGTTGAAAAAGATAAACATGTAATTATTCCTCGAATCCCAATAATTCCTATCATTCCAATTCAAAAGGCTTAAAATACCCATTAAAATTAGCTTAGCTATGACAATTAATAAGGTGCAAGAGTATGCACTAAAAGTAGCAGCAGTGAAAATGAAAAGGCCATGCTTTTTCCGTGTTTGCGGGTAAATCGAAGAATCTGTTCATTCTTTCAATCTAATAAAAAAATATCTAACAATGAATTAACTTTTATAAATAACTAGCTGGTTTAACCGGCTTCACCCGGGAGGTATTCAACCATTTAATATAAACAAAAAATGAGGATGAAAAAACTACTATTTTCTTATATTGTACCTTTTTTATTTATTAATTTATATATTATCTCTGTACATATTTCTATTTAGGTTATAATACTTCTTTGTAAACAATATTTTTTGTTCTTTGGTGAGGCGCATACACATATAGATTTTTTGCCGAGCTGACACGGGAGCAAGCAACATAAAATTGTCCGTGGGTAAAACAGGGATTCGTGATGTCAAGGCCTGCAACCTTCAGTGTCTGTAGTACTTGTGCCTTATTGATAGACATAGCAAAACAAAGCTTTATAGGAAATTGTACTCTTTTAAATTCGAACGGGTATTCTATTCGTTAGTAATCATCGGTATCCTGGGAATGAAAACGACTTGACCTTGGGCCTCGAAAAGAATTTTAGCTTCATTCACGTTCCTCTGCATAGTTACTATCCGTAATCTAGTACAATTGCATAACTTTGGTGCATTTTAATTAATCATAAGTATTATTGGAACCCCAATTTTCAAGTCCAGTTTATGCGGAGGAAGTCCTGATGGATTCAAAGAATTCAAAAATTCAATTGGAATATCAATAGCATTATCTCGATCAGTCAGATTATCAATACAAAGATAAGTTTTGTTGATGGGCCTAAAACATTGAAAGAATTTTGTTTTGTATGCTTGTAACAGAATCGTTTTTAGGTGCTTAAATCGCTCGTTCGCGTAACCAATCATCCGTTTTCTCTGAAATTTGGGCGACTTGCGGGTAAACATTAGCTATTACATAATTCGTCTTGTCCAGTGACGCTAGTTGCAAATGTTGGTTCTATTAGTACTTCACCATCATTATTTAAAAATTTCCATATCCAAAAGAGTTCTTGAAAATTGTGCTGCATTATTATCACCACCCAAATGTACGCGCATATTTGTGGTCAATCCTAAAAGTTTGACAGAAGCCCACAGAAACGACGATTTTAGGTAAGCATTTATTTCATCACATTTGTACCTCTTAGCACAACTGGCAATGTTTGCCGAAAATCACCAGCGAACATTATTACAACACCTCCCATCGGACGTTCATCAGCTCTTAAATCTCTAAAAGTACGATCCAGAGCTTCAGGCCCACCTTTATTTACCATAGTCGATTCCTCTGTGTACTAATTAAAAGTACCCGTGGCATGATGGTTAGTGCGTTGGACTGTCATGCGAGAGGTCTTGGGTTCGATCCCTGCCTATGTCATCTAAAGTTTTTTTCACGGGTACTGCCTCTTGCGAGGAATTGAAAAATTCTCCAAGAGTAATTCTTGTCATGAAAAGTGCTTTCTCAAATTTGCCGTTCGGATTCGGCTTGAAACTGTAGGTCCTCTCCATCCCTGACAACAGTTCTCGCACACAGGAATGGTTGAGAGTTGTAAGTCACTAGGGCCTAGTTCTCAAAGGACTGTTGCGCCACCCAATGTATTTATTTAATTAATAAACACTAAAATTCGATGATAGTTTTTGCAGTGTTTTTTAACATTGATCTTTTCAACCCTGCACTTACGAAGCATTCATTAAATTTTTATATATTTGATTGCAAATGTTTCTACAGCACTGTTAGCTCTAAACAAAAAAAAAACAATCAAATAAAGTGTTTGAATAAAAAAACTATTTTATAAAAGTGTTAAAAACTTTCCATTTATATTTTTCAATAGAAAAAAAATTAATAAATTGAGCATATAAAAACTGTAACTATTTGCTTAAAATATATGCATAATTTTGTATTTATTTTGGCATTACCCCAAAGTATACTTAATGAAAGTGCAATCATTTATAAAAACAGTTCAGTTCAAAACTCCAAATATAAAAATGACGATGCTGTTTGCATTTTGTTTTAATCTTTTTTGACAGGACAGAACAATCAAATGTATTAATGTCATTTTTTCCAATAAGAAAAAAGTATTTTAAAATTATTAATTAATTTAAAACAAAAATGAATCATAATTTACTTTGTAAATTAACGACTCAAAGTTAAAATGCAATGCAAAAAATAATAAACTGTCAATTTGACGTGTAACTGAACTATTCGTTATAATTGTTAGGTCAGATGTCACTTTCAGAAAAATTTTAAGTAAGATACACATACTCATAAATTTATTGATTACATTGCTTATAAAACAACGTTTGTAAACTTGATTCGCACTGAAATTAAATGTGTTTATTTTTTAAAAGCTAATACTCGTAAGTTAAATAGGTCATTTCACATGTCAAACCAAAAAAGCCGAACTAATTTTTAATTTTGTAGAAATCATTCATAGCTTTTCAATGTTTTTTGAAAATACTTTAGTACTGCTTAATGGAATTTATGCACATTTGGGGTGTAAATTTAAAGATATAATAATAATTATTAAAATTAAGTAAGTGTCGAAAAATGGCCCTGGGAGTGAAAGTACGTAGCTATTCTCCTTTTTTTATAAAAGGTTTTTCAATTGACGCGGGTAGATTTTGTTAATACACACAGCTTGTTAACTTCCCATAGGAAGTTATTGTAATGGGTCCGATTTGTCGAATTGAAAATTTTGACATTTCCATTTTTTTTTCCATTTTAAAAGGCTTTCACTTTTTTTTTTTTTTCAAGGTACCTAGAGTCGAAATAAAAGATTTTTAGAAAGATGTCTGTGCGTGCGTGTGTACGTACGTCCGTACGTTCGCAACGTTTTTTCGGCGTCCAGATAATAATGCAGAAAGATGCAAAAAGGGCTCTCAAGAGAATTGCTAGGGTTTAAAAAAAAGGTGAACATTTTGGTTAACCCTAAATATCTCATGAACTAATAATGCCAGAGACTTGAATTAAATTTTATATTATACACTGAGTTACAAAAAAAGTGGCGCAGTCATACTTTTTGATGTGTTGTTATTATTTTGATAATATACCGCTATGTTTTTGCAGAGATTATTTTTTTTTTTCGTTTAACTGTATATTTGTGTGTATGTTTGCATATTCTTTTTCGATTTTCCTTATCACATTAGTGCATTAAGTGCATTATATTGAGGAAAGCCGCACCTTTATCATTTTTTTATAATAGACGCGAGTTATACAAATTTTGGCTTCCGTGATCCCGTAAATGTTTTAATTTGTTTATTGTAATGGGTTTATTTTAATTTGATTCTTTATCAGTTTTTTAGTGATTTTTGTGAAATTAATGCAAATAACGGCAGAAGAAGTCGCCAGGGCGCTGGCTTTAGTTGATGATGAACGAAGTGCGCGGTAAGCCGCTGTTATGATCGGAAAACCGGAGACGAACGGTAAGAAGAGCCATTCAAAGATTCAAAGGTACAGGGAAACCAACTCCTGCAACCGGCGGAAAGGCTCAGGTCGCCCCAGAGCAACATCTGCAAGGGATGATCGATATTTGGTGCTTTAAAGCCTTCGAGATCGTCACCAAACAGCGGTTGAGCTGTCTCACAGACTTCGATCCGTTAGGGGGAGAGCTGTGAATGCTCAAACGATGAGGAGGCAATTAGTGGAGAGTGGCCTGAGAGCAAGAAGACCTGCTAGTGTACCAAGACTCAGGTTACAGCACAAGTGACGTCGGATTTAATTTGCTCAACTTTACCGTGATTAGACCGAGGGCGACTGGGGTAGAGTTCTTTTCACTGATGAGTCCAGGTTTTGTCTGCGCTCACCAGATGGACGTAGCAGAGTGTGCAGACGATTATGTGAAAGAAACTCTTCGGAAACGGTTGCCCAGCGCGAAAATTTCTAGGGAGGTTCGGTTATGGTGTGGGCGGGAATTTCTATGCACGGAAAAACCGAGCTGTGCATCGTGCTAGGTGCGTTACCGACTACTTACAAGAAGTGGATATCGATGTAATGGCTTGGTCAACGATTAGCCCGTATATGAATCCCATCAAACACGTTTGGGATCTACTGGGAAATGGAGGAATGGGAAAATTTGGACGATACCATCGTAATAAACCTTATCCAAGCTATGCCCAGGCGAATTAAAGCTTTATTAGATGTTCGTGGAGGCAATACCAACTATTGAAGAAACAAGGACTAGTTTAAATTAAAAAAAAAAAACAAAAAATTTAAATTGCCAAGTTATGAAGTTTTTGCCTATTTTATGGTTTATTTCTAAGTTCTTCCTATTTTTTCGTTTTTTTTTTACATGAACGACTTACTTTTATGTTAACAAACAAAACTTTACCAGAAAAACGTTTATTTTTTTAAGTTACTTCAAAATGTTGCAAAATTTTAAGGTGCGCCACTTTTTTTGTAACTCAGTGTATATTTTAACGTGATACCACACTAACATATTTTTTGAAAAAATTTAAATCAACGGTTTTCTTTATAATTCAAAAACTGAAAAAAAATGTGTCACCTCGAAATTTTTACGAATAAAAAATAGTTTTATCTCCAAAACAATTTTGTGCAACGAAAAATAACGTTTTTGATATCAGGTACAAAAAATAAAACCTAAAAAAATTAATAAAACTTACTAAAAATTGATTTTTGACTCAAATAAATTTTTAAAACTTTAACACATTGACTTTAAACTGATTTTATTTTTTAAAAATATTGTTGTCAACATTGAGTAACATTTTAAGAAAAATCGAATTGACAGTTTTTTTACAAAAAATAAAAACTTAAAAAAAATTAATAAAAGTTCGTAAAAATTGATTTTCGACTCAAATATCTTTTCAAAAATTTAAGATATTAGGCTTCAAATCAATTTTATTTTATAAAAAATATTGTATTTAACATTCAACGGCAGCGTATGATAAGCTCATTAAATTCTGATCTTGACAGCATTGTCCAATGAGGAATCAAAAACCGTGTAAAATTTAATGCTTCGAAAACTCAATGCTGTCTCCTGTCGTTAAAGCGTAACATACCCCCGATGCCGCTATATATGAGTGGCACTTGCATCCAGGAAACTAATCAACTGTCAGTACTCGGTATGTGTATCACAGATCACCTTATATGGAATGATCACATATTTGATATTGCCAAAAATGCTGCCAGGTGCTTAGGATTTCTCCGACGACGACGACGGTGCAAGAAATTTTTCAACCCTTCTGATCTGGCTGTAATTTACAAAGCCTTCAATCGTCCAAAACTTGAATATAAAACGCATGCTCATCAGTTTACCCTCGAGCTCAATTTCGGACGTACTGTTAAGTATAGAGATTCTTTTTTTAACCACTCATCGAGAATGTGGAATGCTTTACCCAACTCTGTTTTCCCCTCCCACTTCAATATTCAAAATGTTAAGACCAATGTTCACCGGTATCTCCTCTTAAATCCTTTCCTATTTTCCTAATACTCGCACTGTGTTTAACCGTTAACGTGTTAAGGGTATTAATATCCCCTTGAGTGCCTGTACTTTATAAAAAAAAATGAAAAAAAATGTTCATACAAAGTTAAAATTTACAAAAAATAGTACGCAAAATTGGTTAAAATTGATGTTCGGTTCTCGATACGTGCGTCGTCGCTCGTGAATAATAGAAAACATTTGCTTCAAATTAATTTAATTCATCCAATTTGTATTTGTTTGTATTAGAAATAAAAACTTTTAAGAAATGCTACTAAATTGGGAAAAATTGGTTTTCGAATAAAAATCTCGTTAACCAAAATAGATTTTGAAATCAAACTCTTTTATCACATGCAAAATATTGTTGGTAATTTTTAAATTTTTTAGAATTATTTAACTGATAACTTTTTTAACAAAACACGAAAACCTACAAACCTTTTAAGCAAGACAAATCGGCAGACGGGATGGGAAGTTATCAGTGTGGGACGCACCCCAGCCTCTTTTTTTTAAGATCACAATATGTTAACATTATGTCAGGAGATCGAATAAGTCAGGAGATCGAATACTATCGCTAAATAAAATTCATATAAAATTAATTCAAAAAAATGTTTTTGCAGACCAAACGCTCTTTGGCCAGCATTATATTATTAATGGTACCCAAATTAAGTCTGCCTATCGTTTTTATCAAAGTTAATTCAAAAAAATTCCTCTCAGCAGCAGCTGAGCTGTGAGGAAGTAACATCAAGTTATAAACGAACTAACTTAAATTTTGAAAACAATATTCATTTAAAGCGTTTTTATGATAATTGACCTTTTCCAAAATTCTTAAGGTATGTAGGTATTTTATTTTTGAGATTATAAAAGGAATAGAGTCGAGTTATTTTTTTTTCAATTTCTTAAAAAAGGGACCAAATGGAATAAAAAATGACCATGCGACCAAGTGAGAAAATAATGACCACATTTGGTCTTAAATGACCAAACTGGCAACCGTGCTGTTGTATTGTGCGGTGCCAGTCTCACCGACCGTTCGCAAGCAGTGTTGCCATAGGTATCGTTACACAAGTTAATACTAGTTATTATTTTACTACAAAATTGACAGACGGGATGGGACGTTATCAGTGTGGGTCGAATCCCAGCCTCTTTTTTAGTACTGATTTTGAACCCACACTTTAATTTTAATTATTTGGTCATGTTTTAAGACTACCCGTTTTAATATTATTTTTATAATTTGTAATGTATTTCAAAAACTTTGATATAAGAGAAATGTGTAGACAATAGATTCGTTATAAGAACAAAACTTACCTTCAAACCGTTTTGCTTTTTTCTGCTGAAATCCTTTTTAGCATAAATTTTTTAGCGTTTCTTTCAGATTTTTGTAAGAAAGGTGAAATCAAACAACTTATGAAGATTTTTTGAATGGTATATGAAAAATAATATAAATATTTGAACTGAATATCGAAGAAAAGGATTATAGATTTGGAAAACCATCACGAGTTTTATTGAAAAAGCAAGTTCATAAATTTAGATAGTCTCAAAAAGCCTTATGTACGTGTTTTTTACGAACTTCTAAAAGTAATATCTCTAAAACCTGACGTGTACATTGAAATTTGAATTAAGGCCATCACAATCCATTGAAAAAGTTCAATTTTATTGCCAGAAAGAAAACCAACCCACAATTTAAGGTGCGCTACTAAGATGAGTTTCGATATTAAAACACACCAAAAAAACATAAATTTAAATTGAGTCAAGTTGATACAGTTTTCTCTTATCGTTAAATCTATAAATACTTATTCCCTGAACGTGTTATTCAATATTTATCAAAACAACGAATTCGATATCCATTTGTTAAAACTAACCCCGGAATTCCAAAACAATTTAAAAAAAATAACAACCTCTAATGAAAAATAGCTTAGACCATTATCCATAAAACTTCTTTTTAAATTCACCAAAATCCAAAAAAGAAATGCATGGAGGAGTACCTATGATGGCGCAAACAAAAGCCCCTCTGATTTATAGCCTCCTTCCAATGCATTTATGTTGGACGATTACTCATCCAATCAGCAGCGACGACGACCGAGGATAGGAAGACGACGACGACGATGACGACGACGACGTTCATCCATTATCCAACTACATATTTTACGCTCCGCAATCACGTGACAAATAAACTGCCTCCTTAACCGTTTCTATCGTTTAATATTTTTTATTTCTATTTTCGTTTCGTTATAGAAAAATTGAACGAAATGGGTTTTCTCCTGCAAACAAATCTGATTTTTCTAAAATGTTCAAATTGCTTTCAACTGATTCCTCCCTCCAAGTCCACCTCCACCTCCCCCTCTCACTATCTTTCACTTTGTAAACCTTTCGAGTTATCCACAAGTTGGATAGAAAAAAGAAACGAAAACGAAGACCAAGACGACGATGACGATGACGACAGGCAAAGGCAACAATTTCTCGGTGCTTTTTAAATTGACACTTTAGAGAACTAGCGAGAGTGCTTCCAGAGCTCACCCTAAATTTATTGACTCCTCGAGAAATCGGCAAGAACATTGTTTCACATGTCTACAGAATCCATATGAAGGAACGAAAAAAATAGGACCGATCTGTTGTAAGACTCAGGAGGAGCGTCAACAAAACGACATCAGCGCAATGCCATACCGTACCGGAGCGCACAGTCATAGTCACACCATCACTGAGCTCTGAGCAGAGCAAGAGTAGTCTGGAGCAAATAATAAATCTTTAAGGAATATGTCGTCACTTGACCCGGGGGATGGTGGCGCTCATAAATCGCACCCAAGTAATTGGTGCTGACTTGTGTGACTCAAAAAGAAAAAACGAAGAAAAGTTTAAAAAATGTGCGCGTTTCCCGCCGAGAACTAACACCTCACACCAGCACTGCCCTCCCCTGTTCCATGTTCCATAGCTCGAAATCACTCGCAGCGGGAATTAATTCGCCTCGGCCGCAAATAGCTCATGATACATGATGAGCGGCAACGTCCAAAAGTTGCTGGAAATCCGTGTAAGTAGAACAACATATCGTCGAGCGTTGAGTGTCGACTGTCGCGTCGTCGTCGTCGGACGGTCGGACACGGATACGAGACGGAGATGGAGACAAACGTGGCTGCCTGAAAGGCGAAGGGCAATAAATAACTATTAAATCTATAGAAGCATTATGGATACGAGAACAGAGCAGAACAGAAAAATCTGGGAGCCGAAGCAGTTGTTTGGTTCCATCTCAAAGTTATGCGTTCGAGTCAAGGATAAAACTGGTAACTGGTAGCTGAGGAGCTCTCTAGAGGGCATCCTCTATATATGCTCTGTGATTTTCCTCCTCGATCTTCTTCCAAATGTGTCATGATACTAATATGAAAAGAAACTTCTGTGAATTTGGTACCTTACCTACACTACTCGTATATCGTATACGTAGTCGTATTATATTTCAAGAAAAAGCGCACAAGTTTTATGCTGGATTTTGGAATACACCAGTTTTGATTTACGGATTTGAAATTCAAGTTGAGAATATGGGATTCTGTAAGTATGAGATATGGAACTCAAAAGATTTAGATGTTATATTCTTTTGGTTCGTAGGTGGATGGTGATAAAATTTGTGATGGTAACATGTTTCTTATGATTCATTTGCATATATTATATAAATTTAATGGCGGCGGCGGGACAAACTTATGGTAGTGACAACCATGAACAAAATTTGAAATAATATGATTTCTTAGTCCTCCAGGGTTTCCTTTTATATGGAAGTTTTAACGACAGCAAAATACGAGTAGTTGTCCTAATAACTCTCTTTGACTTTTCTAATTTGAATATAGTACAATCGACACGTGCTTACGTGGGTGGATTCGGAAAGCTTTCAAAATAGCAAGGGTTAATAATTTTTCTTGAGATTTTATTAAGATCATCGGTGCTTCTAATTGGACTAAATTCTTTAGAATTACACTCCTAGGTCCGTTTCCACACACGAAAGAGTTTCTTCCTATAGAAAAATAAAAAAGAGGCTGGGATGCTACCCACACTGATAACTTCCCATCCCATCTGTCGATTTGTCTTGCTTAAAAGTTTGTCTATATGTATCAATTTTTACCAAATTTGCGTACTATTTTTTGTAGGTTTTATTTTTTATGAAAAAACGGACTGTTGGTTTTGTATAAAAAAATTACTGAATATCGAAAACAAATAATAATATCTGTGAAATAAAATAAGTTTGAAGCCAATATTTTTAATTTTTGAAAAGCTATTTGAGTCGAAAGTAAATTTTTACCAAGTTTTAGTATTGTTTTTTTTTAGGTTTCTATTTTTTGTAAGAAAAACTGTCAATTCGATTTTTCTCAAAATTTTATCGAACGTTGAAAACAATATTTCTTATAAGATAAAATTAGTTTGAAGCCAATGCCTCAAATTTTTGAAAAGATATTTACGTCGAAAAACAATTTTTACCAACTTTTATAAATTTTTTTTTTTAGATTTTTATTTTTTGTAAAAAAAAAACTGTCAATTCGATTTTTTTCAAAACTTGTTCTAATGTTGAAAACAATATTTTTTATAAGTTAAAATTAGTTAGAAGTCGTTATCTCAAATTTTTGAAAAGATATTTTAGTCCAAAATCAATTTTTACCAACTTTTGTTATTTTTTTTTCGGTTTTTAATTTTTTGTTAAAAAAAATGTCTATTCGATTTTTTTAAAATTTTACTCAATGTTGACAACAATATTTTTTGAAAGATAAAAGTAGTTTAAAGCCTAACTCTCAAAGTTTTGAAAGATATTTGAGTCAAAAATCAGTTTTTACCAACTTTTATTAATTTTTTTTAGGTTTTTATTTTTTGTAAAAAAACTGCCAATTCGATTTTTCTCAACATTTTTCAAAATATTGAAAACAACATTTCTTATAAGATAAAATAAGTTTGAAGCCTTAATTTCAAGTTTTTGAAAAGATATTTGAGTCGAAATTTTTTTTTTTTTATAAAAAAAACTGTCAATTAGATTTTTCTCAAAATTACGTCATATTTAAAAAACATTATTCTTCGTTGCACAAAATTGTTTTAGAGATGAAATCATATTTTAGTCGTAAAATTTTCGAGGTGACGAATTTTTTTTTTCAGTTTTTTTGATTTATAAAAAAAACCGTTAGTTGGATTTTTTCCAAAAATATAATTGTTTTGTATCACGTTATAATATATAATATAAAATTTAATTCAAGTCTCTAGCGTTATTGGTTCATGAGATATTTAGGTTTAACCAAAATTGTCACCTTTTATTAAACTGCTATGGTAAAAAAACCACACACGCAATTTTCTTGAGAGCCCTTTCTGCATCTTTTTGCCTTATTATCTGTATAACAAAATTTATTTGAAGTCGATATCTCTTCTGGTTCTTGAGCTATGGACGACGAAAAAAACGTCGCGAACGTACGGACATACGGACATACCGACATACGGACATACGGACGTACGAACGTACGTACACACGCACGCACATAGATGATGTGACATCTTATTTACCTGCCGGAATCAACATAGCTAATACAGTAATAAAATCTCTTCTTTATGCTGATGATTTGATACTACTTGCCGAATCACCCGAAAGCTTACAGTTGATGATTAACAAGTTGAAGGAATATTGTAATTTTTGGAATCTAATTATCAACATAGATAAATCTAAAGTTATGATAGCGGGATATACTAGAGGAAGTTGTTCACAAAGAGAGAAATGGTATTATGGTAGAGAAAATATTGAAGTCGTCAAAAGTTACAAATACCTTGGAATAGATGTAACTCCATCCTTCAATATGAAACAACATCTTACATCAAAACTTGTCACAACAAAAAATGCAATTAATTTTAGTTGGAATCTACTATTAAAAAAGAAAGAGGTACCGAATTCAGCCAAATACAAAGTTTATGAGGTGGTACTACGTTCAATGATGTGCTATGGAGCCCAGGTCTGGGGCTTTCAAGAATACGAGGAAGTCGAAAAGCTTCAAAGATTCATCATTAAAAAGATATTCCAGCTACCTAAAAATACACCAAACTACATGATTCATCTTGAAACTGGATTGGCCGCACTCTACATATACACGCTAAAACTCCATGTTGACTACATTATAAAAGTTATCTCAACCTATAGTCAAGAAAGATTACAACACATTCTAGGACTGTACGCTATTGGAAGGAACCACCCCTTTATACAAAAATGGAAAGATCTAGCGTAGTCAGTTGCCTCTCCTCTGGCTATAAACCTTGAAAGGCCTTTAGAACTAAAAAATCAAATGTATGCAATAATAAGAGAAATAGATATAAAACACAGAGAAAACTATATGAAAAAAGCAAATGAATCAGAAAATCGCCTTATATACCCATCATTAGTCTATAATCTCAACGAAAATAATTATTTCACCGATACAAATAGTTGCAGAAAAATATCTTTGTTATTTCGATCAAGAGGAGAACTCCTTAACCTGAATTGAACATCTTTTAACAGCGCCGAAACCAACTGCTGCACACTTTGTAACCAACATGCTAGAGAGGACACGTTTCATTTCATAGGTATTTGCCCAATATTGAGAAACTGGAGGATCCAGTATTTTGAAAAACCAACTTAAAGAAGAACTTAAAAAATTACTTAATGGTCCGAATTGGGACGTTATTTATAAATACTGTGAAGCAGCTTTGCGCTACCGAAAACTAATTATTTCAGAATTTAATTAAATCACTTAAAATATTATATGTATATGTTACTCACTCTGGCAGACGGCTATTTTGGCCATTGTCATCTCTTTTTCATTTAAAGCATTGTAACACGATCATGTAAAATATTTAAAAACTGTTTAATAAATGAATCTATCTATCTATCTATCTATCTATCTATCTATCACACGCACGCACAGACATCTTTCTAAAAATTTCGACTCTACGGACCTTGAAACGTCGAGAAATTTCAAAATTTTTAATTTGACAAATCGGACCCATTACAATAACTTCCTATGGGAAGTTAATAATCAAAAAAGTATTACAAATTAATAAAACTT
Organism: Eupeodes latifasciatus; assembly: GCA_920104205.1. NCBI lineage: Eukaryota > Metazoa > Arthropoda > Insecta > Diptera > Syrphidae > Eupeodes > Eupeodes latifasciatus. The sequence goes on from OV049924.1 coordinate 376,504,350, forward strand.
TAATTTTGAGTTAAATATAGGGTTTTTCAATAAGGGAGGGTAGATGTTGTGTGTAGATGTCGTGGCGTTTGCTGTGTGGCACGTAGCGCCGTCCTGCTGGTACCACATGTCGTCTAGGTCCATATGGCGCTCGCTGTTAGTGGTAACCACCTAACTAACGTCGTTTTCAAAAAAGTACCCACCAATTACGCCGCGCCGCCGCCGGCCCAAAATCCACACCAAACGGTAACTTTTTGAGGATGAATTATCACCTGGTGAACCTCGCGTGATCGGGTTGGTGTCGTCCCACATACGGCAATTTGTTAACACAGCCATTCATCCAAAAATGCGCCTCGTCACTAAAGATAATTGTTTGGCCAAAATTGGGGTCCTCTTTCAAACGATTCAGTCAGCCAGCGTACAAACGGCGGCGGCGCGCGTTGTCTATGGTCATGAACTTTGAACTCCTGGGTCAGTTGGATGTTGTAAGGGTGTAAGCCCAAGTCCCGACGAAAAATTTTCCAAGTTGAAGTCTGCGAAAGGCCGAGTTTTTGTGCACGGCGAGGAATAGACTTTCTCGGGTTTTGCTGTACGTACCTTTCACGGACCGCGGCCATGTTCTCGGCCGATCTTGCGTTCCTTGAACGAACGGTTGTTGGCTGATTGTTTACTTTACGTCGAAGAGTAAAGAACACTCATTTTGATAATAAAGTTGTGTCATTTGAAAGTGCTGTTAAATCGTGTTACTTGCCATGATGATTTGGCATAAACAACTGAATAATAAACAAAAGATTTGACAGATGTCACCAAAACAAAATGGCCACCACGGGGCGCAAAAATCTACCCGCACCAATTTAAAAACCCTATAGAAATAAGTAAGTTAATACGCCAACCCATTACGTTTCTGAAAATATTTTAAGAAACAATTATAAGTTCATAAGATTGCAAGAAATTTGCTAAAGTTTTTTACTGACAGATCTAACAATTGTCTCCTATATATACCTATATTAGCTTAAGCGACTTATTACTTTTTTTATAATTTTAAACATTGATTCCTAGAAAACAGAAATTTCCATAATAAATATTGGCCAAACTGTCAAAAGTCTTCCAATAACATCCAATTAGGTGACAGCTATCAGTTTTCTATCGAGTGAAAACTGTTCGTAGGTAGGTCGATTTTATCCTAATAGTAGACAATTTTTGGTAGAAATTTGCACTTCTATGTTCTTATCTCTTGTATGTTGGGTTTTGTGCGACTTTTCTTTTTTTTGGAAAACTTGATTATCAGTGCTATAAAAAAAAACACATATAGAATTAAACAAACAAAAAGCCTAACCAATACGTAACCGTAGATCACACGAAGAACTTTTTTCTCGAAACGACCCAAGGTACTTTCATCCGCTTTTGTCATAGTCCATGCGTCCATGCTTCTGCACAGCAGGACGGGGATGATGAGGGTCTTATATAGCAACACTTTGGTACCTCGAGAGAGGGCTTTGCTACTCAATTGCTTTCTTAGCGCAAAGAAACAGCGGATAGCAAGAGTTATTCTTTGTTTGGTCTCAGCGCTGGTGTTGTTTTCTGCGTTTATAGCGGAGCCTAGGTAGACGAAGTCACTAACTATCTCAAAGTTACGTCTGTCGATGGTGACATTTTTACCAATACGTCGGTGTTGTAAGTCCTTTCTTGACGAAAGCATGTACTTTGTTTTGCCCTCATTAACCGTTAAACCCATTTTTGGCGCCTCTGCTTCAATACTCACGAAAGCCCATTTGACATCTGAGATCTTCCAATTATGTCAGTGTCATCAGCATATGCTAGTTATTGGAGAGACTTTTGAAAGATAGTGCCTCTAGTTTTGACGTGGGAGCTCTGCACTTTTCTTTCAAGTACGATGTTAAAAATCGCATGACAGTGCATAACCTTGTCTTAAGCCATTTTTGACATCGAAAGGTTCTGTTAAGTTGTTTTGTATATCTTCAGCTACTTTGATATTCATTCAAGTCATAGGGAAGACTGGATTGTTGGCTTTCGTCGTCTATGTTAAATAAATCATCCTGCCTGACAGCGGAATTCGGTTCGTCGTCGCCGTTATACAGTCTGCAGAAATAGTCCTTCCATATCCTCAGCATTGACTGGTGTTCCACTATGATGTTTACACTTTTGTCTTTGCAGCCTTCGGTTCGAGGTTTATGAACTTGTGAATTTCGTTTCAGCTGCTCATAAAACTTTCGAACTTCATTCCAGCTTTTGAACCTCTCAACATACCTTGTCCTTTAAGGTAGTTTATACTGCGCACAACCTGCACCCCACAAACAATCTCCTGAATAAATTGTTAAGCTTCTTCATGCGTCCAATCCTTTTCAACTTTTTTTTTGTATGACTTCTTTTGCGTTATTTTTCCAGACGGTGACTTCTTATTTCTTTCCATTTTTGTAGTTTTTAAATTCTTTCAAAATACAGTAAGCTTTTCTTTATGTTTAATTCCCGAAAAATTGTCTGGTAATTTAAAATTGGATAATGTTGTTGACAAACACCTTCCAATATCCGAGTAGTGGATGATCGTCCAATTATTTGAAAATACAAAAAGTTGACTGCTTAACCGAGTGGGGTGTTAACATGGCTGATAGCAAATTGGTTAACAATTTTTGGACTGAATGTTAGAAAATCTTCCAATTGTGCTTAGCTTAAATACTAATAAAGGGCTGATACATTTTATGGGCCGATGTTGATTTTGAATAAAACACAAATAATTTAAGAAATTATTGTCATTTCTTTTTATTATAAAATATCGGCCAAATGACCGCCGCCGCGAAATTGGCGCCACTCCTCTGATGCGTGTAATTACTTGACGCAAGTTTAGGAAATAATTCAAGAAAATAAAGTGACTGACATTACTTTTAAACTCTGCATGGCTTCTTGATAAACTTTTATTTAAAGATCCCTATGTGCTTTTAAAGGCAATTGAATAAAATTTTGAAATATTAATAATTAATTTAACAGTAAGCCTGTTTCATAAACTCACATACAAAATAATTCTCCCATGAATATCTAAAGACAACTGTCGGACTTGTCACTTTTCAACCTTGTTTTCGATGTTTCTTCAAATATCTATATATACATACTTTTATTATAAAGCTGAAAAGTTTATTTAATCGTTTGTTTGCATGTTTGAACGCGCTAATCTCAAAAACTACTGGTCCGATTCGAAAAATTCTTGCAGTGTTAGGGAGCCCCTTTATTAAGGACAACTATATAGCTTTTATTACGCTAAGACTAAGATGAGCACCAATAAAGAATGTTTTAAAAAGTGGGGATTTGTGTTCACTGTGGAAACGCTTAAAGTTTTGCTAAAATATTTTATTAACTTCCCATAGGAAGTTATTGTAATGGGTCCGATTTGTCAAATTGAAAATTTTGACATTTCTCGACGTTTCAAGGTCCCTAGAGTCGAAATAAAAGATTTTTAGAAAGATGTCTGTGCGTGCGTGTGTACGTACGTCCGTACGTTCGCGACGTTTTTTTCGTCGTCCATAGCTCAAGAACCAGAAGAGATATCGACTTCAACTAAATTTTGTTATACAGATAATAAGGCAAAAAGATGCAGAAAGGGCTCTCAAGAAAATTGCGTGGGTGGTTTTTTTACCATAGCAGTTTAAAAAAAGGTGACAATTTTGGTTAAACCTAAATATCTCATGAACCAATAACGCTAGAGACTTGAATTAAATTTTATATTATATATTATAACGTGATACAAAACAATTATATTTTTGGAAAAAATCCAACTAACGGTTTTTTTTATAAATAAAAAAAAACTGAAAAAAAAAAAATTGTCACTTCGAAAATTTTACGACTAAAATATGATTTTATCTCCAAAACAATTTTGTGCAACGAAGAATAATGTTTTTGACATCTGATAAAATTTTGAGAAAAATCGAATTAACAGTTTTTTACAAAAAATAATAACCTAAAAAAAAATAAAAAAACAGTTTGTAAAAATTGAGTTTTGACTCAAATATCTTTTCAAGACTTTGAGATATTGGCTTTAAACTACTTTTATCTTTCAAAAAATATTGTTTTCAACATTCAGTAAAATTTTGAAAAAAATAGAATTGACAGTTTTTTTTACAAAAAATTAAAAACCGAAAAAAAATTAACAAAAGTTGGTAAAAATTGATTTTGGACTAAAATATCTTTTCAAAAATTTGAGATAACGACTTCTTACTAATTTTAACTTATAAAAAATATTGTTTTCAACATTAGAAAAAATTTTGAAAAAAATCGAATTGACAGTTTTTTTTATAAAAAATAAGAACCTAAAAAAAACATTACTCAAAGTTGGTAAAAATTGAATTTCGACTCAAATATCTTTTCAAAACTTTGAGATATTAGCTTAAAACTGCTTTTATCTTTCAAAAAATATTGTTGTCAACATTCAGTAAAATTTTGAAAAAAATCGAATTTATAGTTTTCTTACAAAAAATAAAATCTTAAAAGAAAATTTAACAAAAGTTGGTAAAAATTGATTTTCGATTTAAATATCTTTTCAAAAATTTGAGATTTTGGCTTCTAACTAATTTTAACTTATAAGAAATAATGTTTTCAACATTAGGAAAAATGTTGAGAAAAATCGAATTGACAGTTTTTTTACAAAAAATAAAAACCTAAACAAAAAAATTAATAAAAGTTGGTAAAAATTGATTTTCGGCTCAAATAGGTTTTCAAAAATTAAAAATATTAGCTTCAAACTTATTTTATTTCACAGAAAATATTGTTTTTTATATTCAATAATTTTTTTATAAAAATCCAACAGTCCGTTTTTTCATAAAAAAATAAAATCTACAAAAAATAGAACGCAAATTTGGTAAGAATTGATACATTTAGACAAACTTTTAAGCAAGACAAATGGATAGACGGGATGGGAAGTTATCAGTGTGGGTCGCATCCCAGCCTCTTTTTTATTATGATAAAATTGGTATGGTTTAATTATGTATATGGAAAAATATATCGGCCACATAGCCGACGCGACCTCGGCAAAACACATCCATCCGATGGTAAAAATTTTCGATGACTTTGAAGTATAATTGAAGTTCTATGCCGTTAATTTGCTGAATTATCTCATCCCTTAGGTCTTGAATTGTTGCTGATAACCCCAAATAACCCCAAAGAAAGAAGACCAACGGTGTCAAATCACATGATCTTGGCAGTTGGTTATATCACCACGTGATATAACATGGCCGTTGAATGGAATGGAAATTGTGCTTATTGACGAATCCACTGAGATGAAAATGACCCTCGTCACTGAAGATGATTTTCTTTGAAAATTGATCATCGACTGTTGATATTTCTTTCCACCATTCTGACGATTGACGATGCTTGAAATGGTCGAGAATCCTTAGTTCTTGAGTCAACTGAACCTTGTAAGGGTGGAAATGTAAGTCCTCCTGCAAAATATTCATCAACGACAAGCGTCACATGTTCAACTGTTGGGCACGACAACGAGGTTAGGTGAACGGCTCTTCAGCCACGAGCTTTATGAGCATGGACTAGTGTTTTTACATCTCCTACAGGCCCGATTTGCGGAAAAAAATCACGAAGTGCACGATATGCATTTTGGTTTGAACACCCATTTTTATAACAAGCATGAATAACTTTAACGCGTTGTTCGATTGCGTATCTTTCAATGGTTAAAATGGAGTTAGTTTGAAATTGAGAAATATGAAATGAAATGCTGAGAAAAACTTGACGTTTAAGTGCGGTTCACATTCAACATTGACTCTTAAAATTTACCCACCCTTTATTTGAATAAGGAAGATTTATAATTATTAATACAAAAAGACTTAAAACAATTATTATTTGCATATCCAGGGAACCAAAAGAACATTGACTGTCTTAAAAAACCTATACAAAATATTTGTTTACTATTTAATATATTTTAAAAGTTATTTTTTTGAAATCTTATCATTCAGTCCTAAAACTCACATGATAATAAAAATATCTTAAGTATCTCAATACCCCATTAAGATTATACACAAAAATGTAACTATACAAGTTTAGGTAGGTACACAAATATTTTTTCGAGGCTGGTATATGTTTATATGTATAATATACCAAACACGCAACCGTCATTCTAATAAACATAAAATGAGTTTTGAGCAGCTTTGTGATTTATTGGCCCATTTATTTCAATTACTCCCGCCTGATATACATACACAATACGAATACACATTGGCAGTATAGGCACAGCAACAAAATCACGAATATAATAAGACAAAAAAGGAAAAACATTTCATCCCTTGTGGGTAAACTTGTAGGCTTGTACAGAACTATAGATGTAGATTTTCGCAACGAAATTTTCAAACCAAATATTAATAGTCAAACTCGAGCCTTGTATAGTTCTTGTTTCATATATTCTGTTAGAAAAAGGAACTAAAGGACGTTTGTCTTCTGTTCCACAAGAAAGGAGCAGTTAATACATGAGCATTGAAAATAAAAAAAAAGGATCCTTAGGAAATGTGTAGGAAGTACCTTTCGTCAGTTCTAAGACTCAATTTTGGCATTTGGAACAAGAACTTTAAAAATTTAGCCCAAACAGGTTATGGACGTTGAAAATTGGTGAAATTGTTGAATCAAATTGTATCGTATTCTGCCCCATGAAAAGCTGGTCCAAAACTACTTGATACTACAACATTGCGCTTATTTTATAGACTTGTTTTCGACAATTTTTCACACACTTCTATTCTTACAAAGGTTTCCGAAACAATAAAATGATAACTTTTTGTTGTTTTATTGTTTTTCAAGACAGTTTTAACCTGAATTTGTTGATTTTTCTTGGCTAAAACACACCGAATAAGAAACAGCAATACATTTTCAAATCCATTAGAAAACTACATGCCAATAAAATGAGAACAAATTATTTCATTTTCATATATTATGTACATATGTATGTATTAGATGTTAAAAAAAACTATTGAAACAAAAATGTTTTAAACGAATCGTTTCGCTGTTATCGACATTTACATGTTTTTATAACATGAAATATTATTATGTATTTATTAAGTGCTTTTAAATCTACATTTTACATTTGAATTTTGTTAAAAAGTGTTGACCCCTTTTTAAGATAACAAATTTGGAAAACATTACATATTTTGAACATCAAATATTATATAGACATTGTGAAGTCTTGTTCAGAAAAGGCAATTATTTAAATCGGTTCATTTTTGTCTGACAAAAATATTCAAACAAAATGATGGTGATAAAATAACAGATATACCGGAACCACTTCTTCAACTTTGACTTTTCTTCCAGCGCAATGGTAATTTTTGATTACAATCTCGAGTTCGATATTTTTTTGAACGAAATATTGAAGGATATAAGACTCGAATACGATAAAGACAATATCTCAGTACTGTGCCTATTGGACTTCTCGAAGGCTTTTGACAAAGTTGATCATCGAGTTCTTTGTCAAAAACTTGAGCACTACTTTGGTTTTTCGAATTCAGCTGTTCGTCTCATTGGTAGTTATTTGTGTAACAGAACTCAGCGTGTATGTGTTGGAAACAATTTTTCAGCACATACGTATTTGAAGATGGGCGTGCCACAAGGCTCTATTCTGGGGCCAATTTTGTTTTGTGCCTTTATCAATGATTTGCCTTCGGTTTGTGAGCACATCTCTTTTCATCTATATGCAGATGATATACAAATTTATCTCTCACGTAGAATTGGTTTAATAGAGGATCTTGTCTTTCGCGTTAATGAAGATCTTGAGAGAATTTCTAACTGGGCTAAGGAAAATGGTCTAGTGCTCAATCCCAATAAAAGTCAAGCCCTACTAATTTCTAAGAAGACATACAACCATTAGAGATCTACCTTCGATTACTTTGAATAGTGCCCATGTTAGTTTTGTAGATTCTGTGACCAGTCTTGGATTCAAAATCTCTAGGGATCTCTCTTGCAGAGACCATATAAATTATGTCAATGCACGTATTTACGGAACTTTAAGAAAAATATGGGTATCTAATTCTTTTACTCCTCAAGAAACAAAACTTCGTCTTATGAGAACTCTACTCGTACCAATCATTTCCTTTTCTGAAGTCGTGTATCCGAAACTGGATTCTTTATCTGAATACAAACTACGTGTGGCGCTTAATGACATGACTCGCTACGTTTATGGTATTCGCCGATATGACCATATCTCTGCTTTCAGCAAAAAAATTCTTAAGTGCACTATGGTCGAATACGTAAATTTCCGTATTTGTATCTTTCTCCACAGAATTATTCGCACAAGAACACCTGAGTACCTTTATGAAAAAATTGAGTTCTGTACATCGTCAAGAACAAATAATTTAGTTATTCCAACTTTTAGATATCTAAATTCCTCACAGTTGTTCTTCGTTCAAAGCATTCGCCTTTTTAACTCTTTGCCGGTTAGCATTAAGAGGATAACGGATGCAGTGAGTTTCAAGACCGAGGTTTTTAAACATTTTTGGAACAACTAGGATGTTAAGGGGGAAATAGGAAAGAAGAAGAGAGGAAAAGTCTTATATGTATTATTAAAAAAAAAAAAAAAAAAAAAATATTTTTAGCAGCCTAAGTATTATTTTATTGTATATAGAATCAAACAGCACTTTAATTGTTCAACCAAAGTACAAATACTATAAAAGACATTGTCTTAGTGTATTGTTTACAATAAAGAAATTGAATTGAATTGAATATTTGACAAAACGTTTCTTTATTTTGCAAGTAAAAACTTTTTAATCGGAAACTAAAAACAAAATTTCTGATATGTTGGTATAAAATATTTTTTTCTTTAAATCATAATCATCGGATCGACAACCGGGATAGCGAGCCGACACCATACAGTTGCGCACCCCAAGGCTTTGTGCGTACTGATAAACATCATCTCTCCAGCGTAAGCGTGGTCTGCCACGCTGTTGCCTACTATACAATTTATTACAAAGGACCTTCCGAACTGGTTTCTTTTCGCTCGCACGCTCAAAAACACCGGGTTCAACCAAGCTTAATTTTTGTCCAATACCAGCTTTGAATTAGAATGCATAAATTTCGTGATTAAAGCGTCTCGTCTCCAATGTGCATAAGACGTCGGAATGCCTTTTACTAAGCACCCAGGGTTCGGATCCATATGTGAGTACTTCCACCCCATCGTCCTGTATTGCAACAGCTTAGAATTTATGGTAAGTTTTCAGGATTCAAAAAGCTTTAACAGACTGAAGTAGGCTTTGTTAGCTCAGAACAACCGCCCGCGTATTTCTTCTTCTTTGTTGTTATCTGCTGCGACTGTTGGAAGGATTGCACTACGTCAAATTCATGCTCCGCTACCTTGATTGTTTGACCAATAAGTATTCTTCTTTCATAAGACACCGCCACGTCCTTTGTTTTTCCTTCATTATTGTGCAGCCCCAGACTTTGTGCCGATCTTGATCGTGGAATCGTGTCCAGTTTCTTCGGTTCTCACAATGATGTTAAAGTTGTCTGCGTAAACTGGTTCTGGCTGGACCTGGTGGAGATGGTGGCTCTTGTTGACGTGTCAGATTCAGGCCAAACCATCCCCTTGTCGGAGTCCATTGTAGATGTTGATTGGTCTGGATAGCAATCCGACTATTTTAACTTGTCTTTTTATATTGGTCATGGTCAACCTATACATAATCGTGTCTATTTATATGGGATGAAAAATTCTCTCTTAGCTTTTTGTAGTCCTATCCTAGCTATGTTATCGTAGGTGGATAGCTATAGATAAATGGTGGGTTGGATTATTAAATTCTAGACATTTTTCTTCGGTGCAGGGAATTAACTTCACGGGAACTACTTTTCACTTTTTTTTGTGAAGTTATCTCCCACTGAAGGCGGGAGATAATTTCATCAGAAAATTGTATGAAGTAACTTCCCACCTATGATTGAAATATCTGAAAAAATATCAAGCGTTGAATTGGTGACGTGAAATAGTACCAAATGAAATAACACCAAATTTCAAATTTGGCCAAATAATTTCGTTGTTCAAAACGAAATAAAACCAATTTGGCTTATTTCGATTTATAAAAGGAAATAAGGCCAACAAAATAATGGAAACAACGCCGAATTTTTAAAGTTCACTTTTTTACATACAAAACACGTAAAAATGGTTGATTTATTGTCTAGAATTTGCTAAAAAGTTTTTTGAATTGATAGCACGGCGGCGTACTAACAGCTAGGTATATAAGGGGGGGCATGCTGCCCCCCTGCAACACCCCTGCTTGGGATCACTATAGGATTTGGGATGGGTGCGAGTTTGGGTATATGCAAAGAACTTTTGCATTTGAGCACTAAAATCAAAGAAATTCCCAACAAAAAAAAGCAAGTATGGCTCACAGTTATGAAAGAATCACAACGCATTCGTGTTCTTTGCATATACCCAAACTCGCACCCACCCCAAATCCTATAGTGATCCCAAGCAGGGGGGTTGCTGTTAGTACGCCGTGCTATCAATTCAAAAAAAACTTATTTTAGGCTTCAATTTCAAAAATTTCAATCGAGCAACAAGTATCTGTCATTTTTCAACTTCAACTTATGTTAACTTCACACGAAAGTGAAATTGATTCCCACAAAAAAGTGAAATTATCTCCCACCTTCAGTGGGAAATAACTTCACCAAAAAAGGTTAAATTAATTCCCACATGAATTTCTCGATGTAAAGCTGGCCCACAGCTCGACTGAGGTGCCATTGGCTCCCGGGGCTTTGTTTTGTCTGACCTTTTTTACTGCTTTCTCGACCTCTTCTTTACTTAGTGGCGGTAGCATATGGTGCTCTTGTTGAAGTGCTGGAACATCCACTTCTCCAGTGAGCTGAATGTTTAACTATTCATTAAAGGACACTTCCTATCGCTTTAGTATGCCTGCAAGATCGTTAATCAGATGTCTTTAAATACGAATCAAAAAAGTTTTGACAAGCGATGTCTGTTATTATAGCCTGAAATCATAAAATTTTGTAGCTACTCAAGGAGCTAGGCAAATTGTTTCATAAACTTCTCTGAATAAGCTATAAAGTATGTCAAAAACTCTCTTCCATATCTTAGGAATCAAAAATGATTCGATTGATTCCATGGGTTTTTAACATCAATTTGTTTCAGTGTTTTTGAGGATCTGCTAAGTTGTTACTACTAATTTTCTTTTTTGACAGACTGTCGTACGTGTAGAAAATATTCATCCTATCAGATACACACATAACACACCTACCTATACAAAGAGACTTGGAAACTCAGTCAGTGGTCGTGGATGAGAAATGGCAACCGCATGAGTAATTAGAGGTAAAGACAAAATTAAGTTTGCGGAATTGGGTCTGTGCTTAAAGCTATTCACTATACTAGCTATCCCGCTATACCTACAGTAGAATATATACACTGTGTAAAGTAGATACACATATAAATTTGGGTATCTCCGAAATAGAGCTACTAATGGATGCGGCATGACCAAACCAAAATGTAAGGGTGAAACTTCTACCCTACCTAACTTATACCTATACCCCACCAACATGGCGTGCAAATGTTAAATAATACAAACGAGGTGCTAAATTGAATTTCGGATGAACAACGTCGTCGTCGGTTGATATAGCCCGCTTTTAATAAGGAGATGCATGATATGTTGTAGAACCCAACGACAACGAAAGGACTATGACGACGAGCGACGACGCCAACGATAGCAATGATAGCGACGAAGTCGACCGTGTTCCTTACTTTTTGTGTTAAAATTAAAGTTTTTTTTATTTTATTGCGTTGAAGCCTTCCTACTTCGTGTATGATGCCTCTATGTTGTTATGGTGCTCATAGTGCTCTTGCTGTGCCGAAGAATTGGCATCAGCTGTGTACTGCTACGCTATAGCCCGGTGGTAATTATAAGGCTCGTGTTTTGTAAATGATACCTAGGGGTGTGATTATCTAACAGACCTTCGCGACCATTTGTTTGTCGAGTTGAAATGCATGCTGGTAGGTATATATTATTTAAGATGTGGTCTCTGCAATAATATATTGTTCATAAAAGGATGAGATACAGTTCTGTGGATGAAAAGGATTTTGGACGACAAGTTGCAGGCTAGAAGAGTGTTTCCCTCATATCAAGGTTGTCTGGATGAACATATAAGTTAATTCCCATTGGGTTTGTGGTTTAAATTTTGTTCAAACGAAATAATTATGAATTACTTTTTCAGACTTCTTATACTGTTTTAAAAATCCATACATGGTTCATGGGCGCTTTAAATGTTTTTCGTTTCTCACTCTTCAAAATATTTGTTGATTCAAGTCTTCTAAGCAATTACCCGTGAACTGTGACCATGGAAGTAAAGGTTCAGCTGGAATGATACCAGTTTTTGAAAATGCATAATTTCTTCTTAGTTTTTTTTTTTTTTAAGTTGAAGTTCCACATCCAAATTATTTATTTATTTATTCATTTATTTACTCGTCAATGGGTATTTATCTTTGATAACATTTAACAATTAATTCATCTATTGATTATTATTATTAGAAATTCTAGAAACAATATTCTCAAAAATACTTCTATCCATTAGAATTCCGACTTCAAGATTAATTGAATTAAAACGAGATTATGAACGTGATATAGGTTCCTTTAAACCATAGTTTGTCCTGTGATTGGGAATAAGACAAAAAGAGCATCTCTGTTTCTAAGGTTTCTCTCTGAAAAATAAAAGGGCATAAGATTAAATAACTCGGGTGAGTCAATTCTTCCAATAACTTGAACACAAAGTTTCTCGGCGGCTTTCAAAGATTTCAAATCTATAAATGTGCACCTAGATTCATATGATGGAAAACCTTTTGACTAAAAACAAATTTTCAACGCAAAGCGCGTAAATCTTTTTTGAATATTGCCAATCCCATCGGAAGAGTTTTGATAATAGGGAGACCATATAATACAGCAGTATTCTAAAGAAGGTAAAACAGGGCTTTTAAAGCATAACTATCCTTAAAAATGACAGAATTACGCTTTAAAAAACCAAGAAGCGAATTTGCTTGCGAATTTTCGATATTATGAAATCAATATGTGATGAAAAAGAAACCTTCGTATCAAAAATAACGCCAAGATCTTTTATTTCACTAACGCTCGATAAAATTCCACTGCCAAGACTGTTCTCGTAACTATATAGATTTCTAAGTGTTGAACGAAAATCTCTAAACATTTTACATTTGGAAATATTTAAATCAAGATGAATAGATTATATTTACACCAATGATAAAGATTATCTATGTCTTTTTGAAATATTAAGCAATCTTCAATCTTTGATATGGGATAGTATAGTTTTAAATCTTCAGCAAACATTAGACAATCTGCTTACTCTAACAGGTCAGGAATAACATTTACAAAAAGAAGCGGTCCCAGATGACTACCTTGAGGGAGACCCGACAATACTTCAAAAGAGAAGGTTTCATCATTTACAATTCTTACAACCTGTTTCCGATTCGTCAAGTAAGTTTATCATTATCTAAGAAAACTAAATTTGAACCCTATTTTCTGTAATTCTCAGTGTATAAGACATCAACTTGTATTTTGTTCTCCAAATAGTAGATGCAAAAATTTGTAAAAATACAAAAATTTATTGTACAAAAATTAAAGTTTTACGACATAAAGGCCTTTTTCAAGCAGTCTTTACGAGAAGGCATACATTATGTTTCTTTAAATTTTAAAATTTCCTTTAAAATAATTTCCCTGAAAATAAAATATACATATCTGTGATGTCTATGGATTTTCTTGTTCTAGCCATTTAGGTGCTTTGATAAAGGTTTGCTGAAATTTCTACTAAGAGTTTGTTTCTAGTATGGCATATAGTGCTGGTGATAATCAAACAGGATCTGTTATTGTCAGATTTTGACCATATTTTCCTGGTTGTAGCACAGGTTTCGAGGCTTTTCCATCTTTTATTTGTTTCTTAAAGTATCTAATTACCATTGACCTGTTCACAGGATGGGTTTATACACGAGTCTATAATGGAATTGGTCCAGAGTTGTACGTATCCTCGACAGCTCATCAGTTCTTTCGTTAACAGGCATATCACTCTGATTTGGTACCCAGCAGAGTCGAATGTTATGATGTGAGCTAATAACCGTCATAGTTCGTTGTGATAGTAATTTACAAGCTTCGATTTGATTACTGTGGCAGAAATCGATTTTATTGCTGCTTGGCTATCAATAAAACTGGTTATATTAGCTTGTGATAGCGCCATCATTGAGACCTGTTTTGCCTTGTTTGTCACTGCCAATACCTCGGTTTGAAAAGATTAATCGGGGAGTCTGAAAGCGTTGGCAAGATTAAGTGTTTCAGAAAAGAAACCAGAAACCGTTTTTGAGCTAACAGTATTTATAGATATTGTCGACTCACTGGTCTAGCTAGGCGCTGTTTGCAGCAGTTTCCTATACATAAAGGTTCAGGGATTGAGTATTGCTTCAATTCCTGCAGTAGGAGTGGTCCTCATCGCTCCTAATATGCCTATTATACATGCCACTTTTTTTACCCTTGTGAGGGTTTTTAGGTTTTTATTTTTCTCTGACACATTCCACCATACTATGTTACCATAAGTGAATGATGGTCTGACGATTGCAGTATGCATCCATATTTTGATTTAAGGATTTGAACCACTATGTTCCTATTGAAGAACCTATTGCACGAGTAGAATGCAATCTGAGCTTTTTTGGATCTCTCCAATGTATAGTTGCAACTTAGCAACTAGTTCTGCTTTTTATCCAGGATTACTCCTAGGTATTAAGCTTGATTTGATAATTTGAGTGTGGTTCCATCTCTACTTGGAACTGTATAATCTGGTATTTTCCTCTTATGTAAAAATTACTAGGTCTGATTATGGGTTTAATTGTCAAGCCACAGTTTTTTGTCCACGTATAAATTTTGGATAATGCTTGGTCTAGGTGTTCAATTATATTGGTAAGGAATGTCCTTTGCGCCAACAGACCAACGTCATCGGCGTAGGCCGATTTCTTTCTTGCTTTTTGCATCGATTAAATGAAATCAATAAATTGCTTGAATTTTTTGATGCATAGGAACTTCACATTAATGTTGAAAAAATGAAGACGAGCGAAAGAAGTTTGGAGAACTGAAATCGGACTAATTGAAAAAGTTTTCTAGTTATAATGGGTGATTTTTTTGAGGTTAGGATTTTCATGCATTAGTTTTTGACAGATCACGCGGGATTTCAGACATGGTGTCAAAGAGAAAGATGCTCAGTATGCTTTGACATTTCATCATGAATAGACTTACTAACGAGCAACGCTTGCAAATCATTGAATTTTATTACCAAAATCAGTGTTCGGTTCGAAATGTGTTTCGCGCTTTTTTATCGACAAATTTTGTTCAGCGATGAGGCTCATTTCTGGTTGAATGGCTACGTAAATAAGCAAAATTGCCGCATTTGGAGTGAAGAGCAACCAGAAGCCGTTCAAGAACTGCCCATGCATCCCGAAAAATGCACTGTTTGGTGTGGTTTGTACGCTGGTGGAATCATTGCACCGTATTTTTTCAAAGATGCTGTTGGACGCAACGTTACGGTGAATGGCGATCGCTATCGTTCAATGCTAACGAACTTTTTGTTGCCAAAAATGGAAGAACTGAACTTGGTTGACATGTGGTTTCAACAAGATGGCGCTACATGCCACACAGCTCGCGATTCTATGGCCATTTTGAGGGAAAACTTCGGAGAACAATTCATCTCAAGGAATGGACCGGTAAGTTGGCCACCAAGATCATGCGATTTGACGCCTTTAGACTATTTTTTGTGGGGCTACGTCAAGTCTAAAGTCTACACAAATAAGCCAGCAACTATTCCAGCTTTGGAAGACAACATTTCCGAAGAAATTCGGGCTATTCCGGCCGAAATGCTCGAAAAAGTTACCCAAAATTGGACTTTCCGAATGGACCACCTAAGACGCAGCCGCGTTCAACATTTAAATGAAATTATCTTCAAAAAGTAAATGTCATGGACCAATCTAACGTTTCAAATAAAGAATCGATGAGATTTTGCAAATTTTATGCGTTTTTTTTTTTAAAAAGTTCTCAAGCTCTTAAAAAATCACCCGATAGTACGTAGGACGTAGGTGTTCTTTTTAAATCAAACCTTAAGTTTTCACAACACATGAAAGAAAAGAGCTTTGAAGCTAAGTTGCAACTTAACCATTATGTGGCCTAAATTGTTGGAACTTAAAATTTTAACCATTCGTTTACAGCTTTTAATGCAACAATAAATAATTGCTTGTGATTTTGGGCGCAAGGCCTAGGAAATACTGCATTCAGAGAATTCTGTCAAGTTCAAAGAAATGTTTAAAACCAACTTGTTAGCTGTATATAATGTCCACGATAACTACCATCGGCAATTTACATGAAAAACTTAAAATATATAACTTCATTTCAAATGTTATCGGTGGAAGTGACCAAACTCTACATAAATGGATACAAGATAAACTACTGTAAACAAACGCCACAGTTATTAAAGTTTGAACAATCCTCAACGAGTGGTTTGATATATTTTCAACAAAATTAGGTTGCACAACTGTCCGTTGGGAAATAGAAACTATAGTGACTTACAACTTTCAAAAATTCTCTGTGCAAGTAATGTTGTCAGGGATGGAGGGGGCCTACAGTTTTATGCCGAATCCGAACGGCTTTTTTGAGAAGCACTTTTCACGACAAAAATTACTCTTCGAGGATTTGTCAGTTCCTCGCAAGAAGCAGTACCCGTGGAATAACATGTAGGTGGTACAGGCAGGGAATGCACCCATGGTCTCTAGCATAACAGTCCTACACACCATCTCGCCAAGAATACTACAAATATAATTGCAAATATAGAGGACAAAATCTTAGATCAACATCTTATGAAAGCCTCCAAAACTATGTCTAGTAATCAAACTCATCAGAACAAATAACCTTAATTTTTAAAGCGAGAGTTGAACTTCTAAGCTCAAACCTCATTCTACATGAAACTGATCGACAACAAAATTATAATCTGTAAAATAGAAGAGAACTGCAATTTATTGTTCATTTTATTGCAGTTTGTCAAATCTTGAAAAAGATAAGAAGACTTTAATGACAAAAAAGTTTATTGTCAATGAGTTGTCTATTCAAAATATTATAAAGTGTCTAAGGTTGACTAAGTTTGTTTTCATACCGTAATAATTCATACATGTTTTTTTGTTAACCTGCTTGTTCCAAATTCTTTCAAATTTTTACATTTTGTTTATCACATCATATTACATTTTTTAGATGCTCAACATTTTCCTTATTTGTTCTGTTTTTTTCAAATTACTTTAAAATTGCTTTAACATTAATGTATCAAATCATTAAAATTTTAAATCAAAACCGACAATTCAAAACTAACAGAAGCTTATACGTTATTGTAGGTACATATTATTTTTAGATTTAATTATTATTAACTGTAGTAATAATTTGAAAAAAAAAAAAAGGAATAGAATGATGACTGTCAGTTAAAGTATATTAAGTCTTTCCTTTGTCAATTAGCTTGAACAGAACCTAACCCACATTAGTATCATACAAATACAGGGTGGGCCGTAAATAAGTGCACTTAAAAAAAATTATATTAATACAACTGTAGCGCTTTTAAATGAAATATTTATTTTAAATTATACAAAACGAAATGAATTTTTATTTTTTAAAAATTAAATCATCCAAATATTGTCCATTTCGCCTACAGCACTCTTCCAATCTGACTCTGAGATTTTGGAACACTTTTGTCAAAAGTTGCGGAGTGATTAAGCGGATTTCTTCTTCAATGTTCGCTTTTAATTCAGCCGTCGTTGAAGGATTATTAGAGTACACCTTACTCTTGAGGTAGCCCCATAAAAAGAAATCCGGTGGCGTTAAGTCAGGGCTCCTGGGTGGCCTAGCAATATCACCCCTCCTCGATATCAACCTTCGAGGAAACATTTCTCTAACGACCTCCAGAGAGTCGTTACTTGTATGGCAGGTAGCGCCATCTTGCTGGAACCAGGTGTGAATAGTGTAACCACTCGATTCTTGCAGTTTTGGAGCTAAAAAATCTCTAAGCATCGAAACATAACGCTCTGAATTAACAGTAACATTACGCCCGTATCGATCTTCATAAAAATAAGGCCCTATGATCCCCCACTTGGCTATTCCGGCCCAAACGGTCACTTTCGGAGAGTGTAACGGTCGTCCATGTTTTAAGCGTGGATTTTCTGTTCCCCAGTATCGACAATTTTGTCGATTAACAAATCCGTTGACATGAAAATGAGCTTCGTCTGAGAAGATAATGTTATTGAAGTGAGGGAATCTCCGTAACATTTCTGTTGCGAAATTGAACTTTGAAACAAAATCGGATTCTTTCAAATCTTGGACAATCTGAATTTTGTAAGGGTATAACTTCAAATCATCCCGTAAAATGCGACGTAAAGTCGTTCTGGGTACTCCCAGGGCCGCAGCGCGTTTCCGTGTAGAGCTTCTTGGATCCTCGCGCACAGAAGCTTGTACGCGTTCAATTGTTTCTGCAGTCCGCCTGGAACGTGGGCGTCCTGTAGGTCGAAGTTTTTGCGTTGATCCCGTTGCCTCGAATGTTACGATCCATTTTTTGATTACATTCGTACTTGGACACTCGGTGATGTTGCGTAATCCAAACTTTACCCGAAAAAGCCGACGAACAGTCACGTATGAGCGATTGTTTTCATGAAAGGCGCGAACGCAGAAATCGCGCTGCTCTCCCGTGAACGGACTCATTGCGACTAAAAATTTAGATCTCGAGCTGCAAGGAGATACCATCCCCGCGCGTCTCGGTTATTTCGTTCGGGAGTTAGAGCGAGACAAAAAGTGCACTTATTAACGGCCCACCCTGTATATAGCATAAGTTCCAACTTTTTGTGTTACTTCTGCAGGAATTGCAAAGTTATTGCAACAGTTTTTATTGCGCAAATGATTTCTTATCGTCAAAAGAGAATTAGTTTACAACAGCTGCATTCTGTTTCTTTGTTTCGTTTTAATCAAATTTAATTGACTAACAATTCTTTCTACTTCTGCATTCGAAATTGGTAAAACCAATAATGATAAAGAAAACTTTGCCAACTCCTTAAAGTCTGATTCAGGTTTTACAATTTTTTTTATAAAAATTAATATAAGAAACTCTAAATTCCCTAACACTTTTAAATAAAGTCAAAAAACAAGTCACAACACTTTTGACAAGATTTGTATTTCATTTCATGTCAACAGCGATGAAATCTTGTCAAATTTGACATGAAACAGGTCAACTTGGCAACACTGTTCATAACTGGGCTTAAATTGGACGTCTTCAAAGTAAAAAGGGCAAGTTAAGCTAATGCAAGGAACATGCAGGTTTAAAGAAGACATTATTGAAAAGTAGAACATTCTAGGTAAAAATGTGTCGATCTCAACAAGGTTAGATACTCGTATTTCAGCCTAGCTAAGGTTTCCTAAGACTAAGACACTATTTCGACATGAATAGGGCTGACAACGAAACGTCACTAAATTAGACTTATATAAATGTGAATCGATTAAAACGTTTTATTTTTTTAATTGAGTATCAGTAAAAGTTTAAAAAAAAAAAAACACATACAATTCCAAAAAATACATGAAATCTTTATTTGAATCGATAGTACGGTCCATATAATTTAATGTTTTAAGATTATTTCATGCAAATGTTGACCTTGACTGCGCCTCCATCCGCTTAGTCCAATTTTGGCATACTCTTTTCAACATTTCGGCCCTTATGTCACGAATAAATGCTTCAATATTGTCTTCTAATGCGTCAATTGAAGCGGGCTTGTCTGTATAGACATGATCTTTAACAAAGCCTCACAAAAAATAGTCTAAAGGCGTTAAATCGCACGATCTAGGCGGCGAATTGACCAGTCCCGAACGTGAAATAAAATGTTTACCGAACTCGCCTCTCAATAAGTCCATTGTTGCGCGTGCTGTGTGGCATGTGGCACCGTCTTGTTGAAACCACATGTCATGTAAGTCAAGTTCTTGCATTTTGGGCAAAAAAAGTTGGATATCATCTTACGGTAGCGCTCACCATTCATCATCTTTGAAGAAGTACGGTCCAATGATGCCACCAGCCTATAAACCGCACCAAACTGTGACTTTTTCTGGATGCATTGGTAGCTCTCGCAATGCTTCTGGCTGAGATTCACTCCAAAATCGACAATTCTGCTTATTTACGTACCCATTGTGTGGTAAAAAAGTGGATCTTCGGCCAACTTCCCAAGAGCCCATTCTACGTTGCAGTAGGTCGTTTGGCTTCAATTCTTGCACCAGCTGTATTTTGAAAGGCATCACACCTAAATCCTTCCGCAAAATTTTCCACGTTGTTGAGTAACGAATCGATAATTGATGGTCTTCATTAACACTGGCCGATACAGCTGCGATATTTTCTTCAGTTCGCACTCTACGTAAGCTTGTTGGTGGTTTAATGTCCAGCACTGTAAATTTGGTGCGAGATTTAGTCACAATAGCCCGAATAGCCGCTTCAGTGGGTCGATTAAACTGACCATAAAATGGAAGAAGCGCGCTATGAACTTTCTTAAGAGAGCACGCATTTTGATAACAAAATTCAATAATCGGCAAGCGTTATTCGTTTGTAAAACGATTCATGGTTAAATTATAGACCGACCAAACTGAAGATGTTTGACAGTGAAACAAAACACGAAACGTGCTTCAGCTGTGTAAACCAGTGTTGCCAAAAAGATAATAGCTAAAAAATCAACCTTTATATGGGACCTTTTCCACAAGTTTACCCTATTAGGTTTATAATCAACTAAAAGGTGACGTTGAGCTTGTGATACGAGTAGCAAAATTTTTAAAAACGTTCATGGAAAAGCTAGAGATACCTGAACTTGAAGTTGTTTCTCACTAAAATAACTACATTATACCTTCCGAGTCACAAAAAGTGAGAAAACGATTTTGATATATTCTGATGATGAAATCTATTTCCGCAAGTTTCTGACTTAAGACCGTTTTGCCTAATGTCAAACAATTATTCTTCTCCAGTGAACGACATATTTTGATATATTTAGATTTTAGTTCTTTTATAAACGTCTTTTTTTGTAGACAAAATTTTAAGGTCTTCAGATATGATTAATATTGATTAAATAGGCTCATCACTTATTTCTTAAAGATGTTTTTTTTTTTTCAAAGGACAAAAAAAGACCACTTTCAAGGACTTGAACCCGAACTTCTTTAAATCTTTTGTACGAAGAATAACAATTTAACTTATAATTTCAAGTTAACCTTGCATTCGAGGCCAAAACAATTTTTTTGTTGAAAAATATAGTATTAGTTATTTATTAACTAATTTTAGTGTCAGATAACTTTAAAAAAATTGCTATGATTAAAAATTATTGATTTTTTATTTAAGAAGCGTATTTAAAGCGGGTTAAAGGACCATCTATATAACCGAAGTTAAAAAAGACTTTATTATACCATCCCTCTTTAAAAATTATTCCTAAATGAAAACATGACAGTGAATTATTTTTGAAATTAAATTAAACTCCACTTTAACTTCCACACAAAATATTCTTAAATTTTTAGACAAGCTTCTCTATAACTTAATTCAAGCTCTCTCTTTTCGTCACCACAAAATTAGTTTATCGCCCAGGAAGCAAATAAATCCCATCGCATTGGCATCATCCGAGCCAGAGCTTTACCTATAGCTATGTGTAGCGGAATTACTACAATATGTATTGTATGTATATATAAATTTGTATATCCGTTCTCATCGCGTCTAAATAATACATCTCCGACAACAATCCAATTAAATAACAACAAAATAGCAAAATCCAATGAATAAGATAAGCGCCAAGCAGAACATCAGAAAACATTTCGACTAAATACCATAGTCCCGCAATAGCTCATTGACAAATTTGTCCATCGACTATGCGACGAGGCGGAAGTGATTTATGCGCCCTCTGGATGACAGTAGTGCTGCTGAAAATACGTCGAGTTTTGTCAGCCTATATATGTACGTTTACAGCGAGAACATCAGAAGCTGTGCGGAATGGGAGACGTTTGCAATCATCGTTGTAGTCATTCGGTGTTGTAGCTTTTTTCGACAGTCGAAATGTCGCGTCCTCCTCTCATCTATATACCGTAAAGTGATAGTGATAGATATAGTCCTTGTGTCCTTGGAATTCAGAATTTTGTTCATCAACTAAAAAGCATTTCTCGGTCTCGAGGAAATTCCGCATGTTTGATGACTATGGCGACAACGACGAAAACAACGACATCATCGTTGTCGACAGGACACTCCAACATTACACTAATTAAATGTTGCTTTTAATTTTCTCTCCTGACATCAGCTCTGGAATATAAATTCACATCCTGGCGACAGACAGGAGAGCGCGTTTAATGTAGAATATAGTTCCTCTCCTTCTTCTCCCTCTAAGAAATACTCGTACTCGAAATTTAAAGAACGGGCGAGAGTTCCCTCGGTCGGTCTTTATCTGAAAATATGGCTTTGAAGTGAATGAATTGTGAGGGTATTTTCATTTTCATGCTGATAGTCGCGGGAGCGTTTTTCTATTCATAGACCATAGACTATAGACCAACTCCATCTTCATCGCCATCAGAATGGAGCGTGAAGTCAAAGAATCTTTGGTGCTTTTGCCTCTTCATTCCTTTTGGAATGAAAATTTCAGCAATGGAATTTTCACAAGTTGTGACAACCAAGGTGGAGATTGAATATGCTCTCAAGCTATAACATAGATGACCGTGGTGGTTGTATGGATGGTTGGTCGTATAACAAAGAAGGCGAAGTAATCAATATGGAGCGATAATGGTGTTGGTTTGGCGATGAAGTTTTGCAATATTTATTGTAGCTTGTTTGATAAAGGAGATTGGGATAAAGTTGAGAATAATTCATTTTTATAAGGAGATAATTAGTCCGAAATAATGGCAAACAGTTCTCCCGGTTGAAATTTTAAGTGTATCAATTTATTGAAGCACATTGATCTTTGAACTAACCAGAGGAGTTTGAATTTACTTAACTTTAACTTTCGAGGGCGATTCTGTAAATACTTATGAGATATTTTTGGTGAAGAAAAAGAAATGAAGTTCTTACACCCAAGGCTCCAAAAAATATAATTTTATTTATTTATTGTTGGTAGGCTATCATATCTCAAACTATTGGTGTGGACATTCCATGGTCTTTTCTTTCTAGAACCTTTTTATAATCTAATATTAAAAATACGTCAAAGATAAATTTAATTCTAAGTGGAAATATTAAAAATTTAATTTTTATTATTTAAATAATAACACTTTATTATTATTATTATTATTATTATTATTATTATTATTATTATTATTATTATTTACTCATAAATCGTTTTTCAATAATAGGTTGTATTTTGAATAAATGGATTAAAAAAGGCAAATGGTATGGTGGCAAAATGTAGGCGACCAAATCACTCAAGACCTGGCTTCACGTGCTGTTTGGTAGGTGGCAGTTCTAGTGTTGGTATTAAATTTTCTTTAGTTCACAGAAAATAATAATTTTTAGGCTTTTCCTAAAAATTGTTGCTTTCACTTAAACATAGTTGAACGCCATTATTTTAGAAATGGAATTTTTTGATCCTGAGTTCTTAATTTTCCGGAAAGATTGTCAAATAAAGGAAATATAGCAGGTCGTGGAGTCTTAATAGCTATCAGAAATATAATTGGTACAACTTTCATAACATTCTTTTTTAACCTGAAAATTAATCGGTGCAATCAAAAGATTTATTTTTTTTTAACGTCTCTATTCCTCCAAAGAGCCCAACCTCAGCTTTTGTTGAACTCTTTCTTGCTCTTGATCATATCTTGTGCATCGCTGATTTTAATAGCAACATTTCTAAGAAGCATCATTGAGTTTGTCTTAACCAGGAGCTTCTATTATTAGACCATATTAACGCTTCCTTTAACTGAAAATCACGTTATTGAATTGCAGAATTTACTTGATGACCTGATTGCTAAAACTGATAATGCGAAATATTTACAATATCTAGAAAGGGCATTCTCTTTAGAAAGTAGAAACATTTACAGGAACCTGAACCACCAATTGTCATCTGATATGAGTTATTTTTGCAAGGAACTGACTGCATAAGCTTTCGGTATCATTTTTAGGGCTAGAGTCGAAATACTTAATCTAAACTTTGTGCCTTATAGATCCGATTTATCACAAATCTGCACTCTCTGCAATTTAAGAGAACTTGAAGGTACTCACCATTTTATAGCAGTTTGCCCAATATTGCAAGAAATAAGGCGATTATATTTCCAAGCCAGTTTTTTGACTTTGAACGAGCTTATTGATATTCTCAACGGATCAATTGGTTGGGTAAATCTCTTTAAATTTTGTAAACATGCGTTGTCATATCGCAATAGTTTTTGAACCTAAAGAAATATTCTCCCAGTTAAAAAAATAATAAATATTTGTGTTTCAAATCACGTGAAAATTGTATACCTTGTATTTATGTTTCAAATCATTAAAATTGCATAAAAAGCATCCTTCAAATATTTGTGTTTCAAATCACGTGAAAATTGAATAGTAGATATTTAGGTATGTTCCAAGTCATTAAAACTGCTTAAAAGTGTAATATCTTTCAAATTTAAAATATAAAATGTATCTCAACATTATCTATCATTACTATGATCTGCTATAAACTAATTGTATTTTAAACAAAAACTACTCCTTTTTTAAGATTCGCGTTTTTCTTTAACAATTTTCTCTTTAAAAGTCGAATAAGTTGATAAAATAAATAAAAAATGTAAAAAACTGTTTATTGAAGATTTAAAAACTTTTATGTTTTACTTATATGTATTTTAGTTCAAAAAATGTCTATCAGGCAGACGGCAGCTCAGCCATGTCCTTATGTTCTTAGTTTTAATAGAATGTAAAACTTATATATTGTAATAAAGAAATTTATCTATCTTATCTATCTATCTAAAAAATTCCTCAAATCGAAAACTCGTTTTAATTTTGTCAGTAGTAGTAGTAGTTCAATAAAACTCTGCTTTATCGAAAATAGATATATTCCACCACCATATGACTTTTTTTTACTTGAAAGGTCATTTGCTAAAAAATAGTAGTTCACATGACTGTTAATACTTTATTGACTTTCTGAAAGCTATTTTTTAGCAACTTTCTGAATATCTATCTGCTTGTGAAATTAGGAATATACCAATTTTAAATATGTTACGCGTTTGCTAACAATTTTCAGCAATCTTTCATTGACACTCCTGTGAATACAATGAGAATTTCTTTCTATACTTGAGAGACTGTCCCCAGACTACCTTTAATAATGTTCAAATGACGTTATACAAAATTTTGCATTATTTGGCATTACTTTAAGATTATTATTTATCTGGAGCATATGGAATCCCTCCAATTGTCCTAGAATTTCTGCATAACTGTTAAACTACTCTAGAACTCAATTGACCAACTTTCACACAATATCATCACATTAAATATGCAGGCAATTGGGTTTCGTTCTATGTTCATCACATGTATTTCTACCTATCTTCAAAATAGGTCTTCTCAAATTAAATTCAAAAGTTCTTTCTCCAACCTTCTTATTGCCAAATCATGAGATTGCCCAGGGTAGTCATTTAGTACCTTTACTATTTATCTAAGCTATCAATGATGATGAAACCCTTTTTTGTAGGATACAATAACATTTTAATCTATGCGGATGATATACAAATCTTCAAAATCAATTACAACTCCAAGAGGATATTAACAGAAAAAAGAGTTGGCTAAACCTTAACCCAATTAAACGTCAGAAAATGATTTTCTCTAAGAAACGCACTCGTACTTACTTACTTAAGGTGGCACTAAAGTCCTGTGTTATCTAGGGCCTCACCCAACAAACTTCTCCATCTAGCTCAGTCCCTAGCTAGATATGTCTTCAGTTTCGCGCTCCAGATTGGGTGAAGTCACGTTCCACTTG
Organism: Eupeodes latifasciatus; assembly: GCA_920104205.1. Taxonomy (NCBI): domain Eukaryota; kingdom Metazoa; phylum Arthropoda; class Insecta; order Diptera; family Syrphidae; genus Eupeodes; species Eupeodes latifasciatus. The sequence goes on from OV049924.1 coordinate 376,530,295, forward strand.
TGCGCGCCACTTGATCCGCGGCCTTCCTCTACTGAGCTTTCCTGTGGGTGTGGATCCGAAGACTTTTCGGGCCGGAGCATTGGTTTCCATGAACTCTACGTGACCCAGCCATCTTAGTCGTTGGACTTTTACCCTTTTGGCTAATCAAACGAAGAACTTTTCTCTCGAAACAACCCAAGGTGCTTTCTTCCGCTTTTATCATAGTCCATGCTTCTGCACCGTATAGCAGGATGGGGATGATGAGGGTCTTATATAGCGACACTTTGGTTTCTCGAGAGAGGTCTTTGCTATTCAATTGCTTTTTTAGCTTTTAAGCCCAAAGAAACAGCGGTTAGCAAGAGTTATTTATTCTTCGTTTGATCTCAGCACTGGTGTTGTTTTTTGTTTAGACGAAGTCCATAACTACCTCAAAGTTACGTCTTTCGATGGTGACGTTTTGGCCGAGACATGTCGGTGTTGTCAGTCTTTTCTTCACGACAGCATGTACTTTTTACTCGTAGTTTGATTTATTACAAAATATCTCAGAGCTCTAAACATCGTATTCATAGTTTTAAAGATCTTGGAGTTCTTTTTTTTAATTCCAATCTCCATATCCCGGAACATATTATCTTTAGTAAAGTCAACTTAATGATAAGACTTGTTAAACGTTGTTTTAAAGAATTTCAAGATTTGTATGTTACTCTCGGCGCAGGGACATAAGGCCCAGGGACATAACGCCCAATTTTTTTTTGGGACTTATATCCCACCCGAGTGGGACATAAAGCCGAACTTTAATTTTGGCCCTAAGTCCCACCAAGTAAGTCCCAAATTTGTTTGTTAAAAATGGGACATTGTCCCCAAATTTTTGCAGAGCCAAAAATGAATATAAAGTTTTTTATTTTAATACATTGAACAATAATTTTTTGATACGGTGGTAATACAAAAATTAGGAAAAACAAAAAAGTTTATTTTCAACATTATTTGCGGGATCTCAGGATTTTAACTTCCTTTTTCGGGGTCACACCCGCTCACGCAACTCCGTTGCTCCGCTTAGGGTTTGTAAAGTCGCCACGCAGGCGCCTATATCAACAACTTATTTCAATAAAAGCACCTGGGGGTGGCCCGCTTCGCGGGTTCTCAGGATTTTAACTCCCTTTTTCGGGGTCACACCCGCTCACGCAACTCCGTTGCTCCGCTTAGGGTATGTTAAGTCGCCAGACAGGCGCCTATATCAACAACTTAAAATGTTGGGACATAAGCCCCAAATAAAAATGTTGGGCGTTATGTCCCTGGGCCTTATGTCCCTGGGCCTTATGTCCCTGCGCCGTTACTCTCGCTCTATATAACACTTTGGCCTGCTTCCATCTTGAAAACGAATCTCAAGTATGGACTCCTTTTTACGAGATCCCCAAGAACAGGATAGAACCTGTTTAACGCACTTTCATATGTTTCGCATTAAAACGGCTACCATGTCTGATCCTTACAACGCCCCGCCTTATGAACTTCAGAAAAAGCATCTTAAAATGCAGCCTCTATCACAAAGAAGGGTTAGTAATAATATTGTCTTTATTCATCTATTTTTAGCATGTGCACATAATGCACCTGATTTATTAAATTGTATAAGTTCAAACTACAATAGGGATAATCACAATACCCTTAGTTTCCAGTTAATGTATGTTTGATCCTAAGATATAGCTTTTTATTAAGCTTTCTTACTCTGAGATCTAATAGTGTAAAAATAAATATGACTGTCAGAAACCCATTAAACTGGTTGACGCAAGATTTTGTCACGGCAATTAAATTTTACTTTACCAAAGACTTTTAGATATTCCTTTTTAAATCCGACTGAGATATGTTTGTCTTTTTAAAATTTGAAAAAAAAAAAATTAATTGATTCCAAAGCTCGGATCCCAAATCAGAAATAAAAATGTATTAAAAATTGTATTGGAAGTTGCAGACAGGAAAAGAATAGGATGGAAGGGTTTTGTTAGCGTGGTAAAAAACAGGCCAGCGGATATATTTCTGATAAAATCTGTTAGCACTCTAGACACATTAAGAGTACGAACAAAGATTAATCCAATAGCATATTTAAAGCACTCAACAACTTAAAAGAGTTTACTTAAAGAGTCTCAGTAAGAATATGCCCAAGAGAAAAATGGCACATATGGTTTACGAACGAGCAAAAATTTGTATTTGTTTAATTGCGCTGTATCCAAACTTATTTGTTATTATCTATCTTAAGAAAGCATATACAAATTAAGAAGGCTTTTAACCATCATCCAAATCTACTTATTCGAAGACATAAGCAAACAAAAGTCTTGTGAATTCATTGCATTTCTAACTTACCTACGCACCATCAGTGTAGTTTACAAGGCTTATCCTTAAAATTTTGTTTTCCTATGCTTCAACTCTCACGGTTATATTGATGCGAAAGTGCAACCTTAATTTAAAATCTAATTAAAACTTTCTAAGCTTACATATCACATCACATCATTCCCTATATCTCCATATTCCATAGCATTTCACATCCGTGTGTTATATGACAAATTTGATTTGCTGCATCTTACTTCAAAGCCCATCTATTCTGTATAGATAGGAGTATACATACAACCACTTGGCCAATGATGCCATGTAATTTCAATTTACATCCCATCAGCCTAAATGTGTATCTAGAAATGCCTCGAAACCATATCGTCAAAAACCTTTGAAAGTCTCCTCCATCTTCATAATAACATCATACTTGTACCTATACGTACATATAGAAGTTTGAATAGAGAGTCTAAAACACCAACACCTTATACACTATTAAGTGAGCAATTTTAATGAACCGAACAATCCTCAGATGTGCAATATAGGTACCCGTAGTTGCCATACCTCCACTTCTATCCTCTCTTATAGAGATGAAGATATGTACATTCGGAAGATACGGATACGACACTGTACATCGTTTCAGGACAAACCAAACCGAGAAGTAAAGAAGCATCCTCCTCCGAAAATATATACATAAGAGAAACATTTCGTTACATGTGCCAAAATGATGGATGCCACCTCAAGGAGTTGAGGCAATTCCTTCAACATAATATATAAAACCCAGCTATAGGCACACATATCCCATCATAAATAACTTCAGTCCTCATCCCACTCCTTCTGCATCAACATCTCTAAGACCCATTCCTTCTTTTTTTTTCAGACGACCGAGAAGCGAGAATATTCTGAAACGGGGCACACGTTCCACATCCAAAGGAAAGATTGAAACGTTCGTTTGTCTTGCAAATGTGGAAGCACAAGTCTGAGCACTGGGGCGCAAAAGGAAGTCAAAGTCAGTGTGCTTGTATAGCCTGTGTCTGATGCCTGCTTGCCACCGCGGAAGATTACACCAAGTCAGTGCAAAAATTAATATTAATCAAAGGAGCTAGCGCAACGGGACCACCCGAAAATAGTTCTTCTTCGCTACCTCCGCGCGCCTCGCCGCCGCCGCTGTTCTCCTCTGCCATCACCGATGTGACTCTACGCCTTGATGTTTGTTAGAATGGATCAGCTTTCGTCTTCATCTTCATTTTCGTCTTGGTTTTGTTTTCGAAAATGAAATAATGTTTCATAAATTTTCACATCACATGTTTTTGAGGGTAAGAAAACCAGAGCAGTGAACGGTACATTCACACTTTCGTCGAATTGTGTTATGTTTTTATTTTCTAAAAATGTTGGCAAAGCCTGAGAGGCGCATATATGAAGTGACATATTCCATATAGGTGCTGGCGTGGCGGTGGTAAATTAATTTCTTTTTTCGTCATGATGAAGAATATAACATATACATCATGACAGGACGCGAGTACGGGTACAGTACTCGCTACCCTTCTCCTGCTCCTGCTCCAGTTCATGGTTCTTGGTTGGCGTTGGATTTGATTTGGAAAACCATGATTAGACTATTGCGTCTCTTCGTTTGCAACGGAGTGGATTTGTTGTGATGTGAGCCTTTTGTCGATTTGATTAGGGAGAGTGTTCTTTATAAGCGAAGAGGTTTCACTTGGAAGATACACGTGTTAGTATGAAATTGTGATTATATTTTGTTTATTTATATATTTTTTTAAATATATAGTAACAATTTTCAATCTTATGTTTTCTTTTTTCCGTTCACAGGTTTAAGAAAACAAAGATTAACATCGTACACCTGGGCGTATATGTAACCTTTTTTGTTTGTTGGTCATTTAAAGTTGTTTAACGTCCGCATCACTTGACCAATTTACATGAAATTTGAAACGTTCATAGATTTTTGTATGCTAAAGATTTTCATTACCTAACTGATCTGACAGGTGGCTCTGAAGTCGAAAAGTTATCGAGTTTCTCGCATCTACATTAAATGAAATATTCTTCTATTTTATGGAAATTTAAGCTTTACTATGGGAACCTTTTAAATATCTATGCGTAAATGGCGCTATGTGTTCCTTTATTTATATAACGCCTTCAAAATTAAATCACAAATACACCCCTGAGTATAAGAAAACCACATAAGGGCGTGGGTGGCATATTATTTTGAATTTAATTTTATTTTTCAGTTGATATCTATCTCATGTTGTATTTTGGTTTCCCTTTGCGTAATTTTTTGTTTTTTGGTTTTTGTTTTTTTTTTTTTTCAAAATGAAATGTCATTGAAAAATTACATTTGAGAAAATTAAATCTTCATACCGTGACTATAAAGACGGGTAAAACTTGTCAAGAATAATGACACACTAGCTGTATACAGCTACATACGCAATTTGGATATTATAAGGCAAATATTCTCTAGACAAAAAAATAATTCATGTTGTGCGATTCATGGTGTATAATTCCGAAAGATATTTCTGATGCGTGTAATCACGTGACAAGTTTAAGGAAGAATAAAAAAAAGACAAAAAGACTGACATTACTCTTAAACTCTGCATGGCTTCTTGATAAACTTTTCTTTAAAGATCCCTGTGGTGATTTTACAGGTAATTGAATAAAAATTTTAAATTTAAATAATTAAGTTCACTCCAAGTCTGCTTTTTAAGGTTAGGTTAGGTTAAAGTGGCTATCCGTGAGGGAGTAGGACACACTTTGGCCAGTTAAATGGCTCATTTTGATATCACATGAATCTTGAGGCTTTCTTCTAACCTCAATGAAACAAGTTTAAATCCTTTACGAAACGTAAGAGACTGATTATGCTAGATCGTTATCGAAGAATTCTCCTAGGTAATTCTTGCGTTTTTGAGCTAGAGCAGGGCATGTACAGAGTAGGTGAAGAACTGTTTGCTCCTCTTCCTCATTAATACAGCTTCTACATAAGTCATTTGAGAATACGTCTAGCCACGTGACGTACTTTCCTATTAGGCAGTACCCGGTTATGATACCAATTATCGAGCTTATATGCGATTTACGTAGAGATAGCAAGCGCCTTGATCACTCTAAATCTAGTGTAAGACAGATGTTTTTTGTGACCTGGCATGATGCTTGCCTTCTTCATAGCGTCTTGCAATAGTCTAAGCAAAAGCTTATATGTAACGATTGGTGAGCCAGCATTAGTCAATTGTGGTATAATAGGTTGTACTGCACCATTTCTGGTGAGTTAATCTAACTTACAATTTCCTGGAATGTCTCTATGGCCCGGCACCCAACAAAGATGAATACTAAACTGTTGTGCCATTTCCATAAAAGATGATCGACAGTTATGAACTGTTATAGAGTTTTAGAGACAAAGTATAGAGATTTGATAGCGGCCTGATTATCTGAGAAAATACGGATATCAGATGTTGATATGGGAGCACTACCTTTGACCGCAGACCAAAATCACTTTTAACGAAATCTCGCAAATTTGAAAAAATTTCGCATAACGAAATCTCGCATTCCCAAAATAACTTATTTTCAAATCTCGCATTTTAAAAATCTCGAAACACAAAATCACTCATTTTTTCCGAAAATCTCGCTAGTGTCAAAAAATCTTACACTATCGAAATCTCGCATTACAAAATCCCGCAGTGCAAAATCTCGCACATTAGAAAAATCAACCAGTGATTAATGTTTATATAGCAATTAAACTATTTTTTGCATTTATTTAACAGAAAATTAAACGATAATGTTTTTTATTACAAACAGCAAAAATTTTTTTTAACCAAATTAAATAAAAAACTGTACAATTCAAATAGGTAGCTTTATATATTCCCAAGCCTAGGAAAGATATAGATTTCGAGCTATGCTATTCAACTTTGGAAATCCTTTGTCTCTTTTTAAAGATCGATGTTAAGGCCTTACTGCGAATTACTGTTCGGCTGCGCTGTTTCTAATTTCTGCAGCTTTTGGATTGTTCAAGTTTATGCCTTCCCATTATTATCCGCGTTTTATTATCACCATGATCTGATCCGGATCTTGAATTTACATGCATTACAACAACAACACAAGATCCTGCTTTGTGTATGGATCTGAATTTAAGATCCAAAATTTAATTCTTTTTTTCACAACAAGGAGAGCTTTATCATTGTAATTTCACATGTAGATGTTGGTATCATTGCAAATAAATTAAATAAAACCTGTATTGCCATATAAACATTTCCATTTAACTGAAATAATATATTTTTTAAATAGAAAGCGAGAAGCTTTATATTTATTTATTTGGTATATAATCCATGAAATAATTAGATTTTTTAACAAAACTATAGATATTAATTGGTGAAATTAAAATAATTAAGTCCAAAAAAATGTATATTTGACATAATTTATGGGTATTATTTTCCCCAAAAAAAAAGGAACAAAAAAAATCATTGAGCAAAATGTTCTTTGGGCAACCCTGCTTTAAATGTCAAAAAATATAAATAAAATCGAGAAAGCTGCAGCACAAATGGGAGAAAAGATGTTCAAATAAATTGTAAGTAATCTCTAAATTAAATTATTTAAGTGTCACATTTATTAAAAGGTCAAAAAGATTCTGGACTACATGTGAGACCATGTTCCTGGATGCTTTGAGTTTGAGAGTGCAATGGTGATTTGCAGAAACATTTTCAAAAGTTGTGGAGCTTCCATTTTTGGTATGTGTTTGTTTTTTTTTGCTTCGAAATGTCACTTTTGAAAGAACGAATTTGACACTGCTACCAAACTTTAAATAACAAAAAATATGATGATCCAATGCTGTTTTATTATCATGATCTGATCCGGATCAGATCATGGTGATAATAAAACGCGGCTATTAACTCACTGGATAAATGACCAACAAGGCTATAGACACCAATATGCCGCTTGTTTACGATGGAGTTAAGCCGTCTGTGCCACGCTTCTACATTATTTTGTGTTCTTGGTAAATTTGTTGAAAACGTGTCAACAACATTCCAAAAACTCGGATTGTATTGCGGCAGTGTAACCTGAGACTTGTTGGTTTTGACTTCTCCGGTTATATACACTTTGTTGAACCAATTGCCAATTTTTCTTGCATCAGGGTCATCAAAACTATTTTTCAAAGCTTGAAAATAATCCGAGACCTCATCTTCCGGCAAAAACGCCAAGCTTTTTATCATTTTTACTTGAATTGAAAAGTTTTCGTTGTTGCCGTATTTCGACTGTAGCCCTTCTCTTTGAACCTTACGCCAAATTATTTGACCAAATTGAAATAGGCAACCCTTTAATACACAATTTGTGAAAACTGTTTTCGCGGCTGTTTTCTTTTTGATATGCATCAGGGTCATGATTATGGGCACTCTGATTTTTTAAAATATTATGGCAATTACTAACTTTACATTCAGTGTGTACACGACTTTTACAAAAAAATTTCTTTTTTTTTAGAACACACCCAAGAATATTTTTCTTCATTTTGTCTTTCTAAATGATAACTATAACCATCTATTATAAGTTTTTTTTTCCTTTATTAGAGTCTTCTAAGCTTATTTCCATTTTCAAAAGAAAAACCACGATGATTTCAAATTAATACTCATAAGAATACTGTACGATTATAACTGAGTATTGCTTTCTTATCACTTAAAAAGCTCAATAGTTTCGGTAAAAAAAGAGAACGGGAAACTGTACAGTTTTTGTTGTACATAATCATATTAAGTTGCACTTTGATTTCATGCTCAGCTTGAATCATCGATTGAAAGAGTAATCTCTCTTGTATTCATTTTAACAGTTTGTTTATTGCTTGGCTTATCATATCTTATATCCATTAAAGCAATAAATTAAAATGAAAATTAATCGTTAGTCCCGTTTTATTTTATGCTGCAATAAGTCTGATAAACTATAATCCTGAAATTTGAAATCTCGCATTTAAAATAAAATATTTGCGAGATTTCAAATTTCGGGATTTTAGTCTGCGAGATTTTAAAATTGCGGGATTTGCAGAAGCGAGATTTTGTGATTGTGAGATTCTAAAAAACAAGATTTTAGTCTGCGAGATTTTAGTTTGCGAGATTTTGTGAACAAGATTTTAATCTGCGGTCTTTCGTAGCCAACCCTGTTGATATCACGTTTTCTTTAAGCCAGGAAAAGTCTTCTTTTATCGTCAAAAGTTAAGCCTGGTACAATCTACAATGATGCGGAAGGCGGAATGAGAGATTCAGTTTCAGTCATTCAGAGTACACACCTACAACAACCCTTTCATTTGTTTTAGATACACCTGTGTAAAAGTGGACTAATTCGTCTTCTAGGAATGCCCTATTCTCCCAGAAAATTCTGGAAGGTATAGAAATCTAGAAGTTTCTGTTGAATTGCTGTTGGGGGATGGTGTAGTCTGTGTGTTTTCTAATTGATTCTAAATACCTAAGAATTAAGGAGTGGAGAATGTTGTTGTTAATCCACTTCGACGAAGCTTTGATGTGAATAACAGATTGCTTTTTGTTTGCTAAATATATCAAGAGGTGTTGGGTAGAGTAAGGTGTCCATGTCCAGTGCCGTGATCCGCTTAAACATAGGCAAGTTGAACGTTGTACTTTGCAGTTTATAGCCTTTTCTAAAGCAGTCCACCAAATTATCACAGCGAACATTAAAATCGGTCTGATTAACGATGTGTATAGCCAATGCGTGATTCCGGTTGTAAGCCCCATTTATTATCAATAGCTTTTTTGCAAGAAAAGATAGCTGCAGTAGCTTTTTTGACACTTTCTTGTACGCTGCGTTTCCAATTTAGTTTTTTGTCTAAAGTAAGACCCAGGTACTTAGCCTCGTCTTAGAACTTTAATTGTTATCAAATTGAATTTTGTTTTTCCTCAAAAATAGGACCAATTCGGTTTTGTGTGGGTTAACACCCAGTCCACAACAATCATCCCAAAGTATTAGTTTGTCTAAGGCGTTTTGTAAAACCGCTATAGTTTTTTAAACTCACCTTACATTTCTAAGACAACTTTCAGTCTTTTTACTATTCATTCTTGTTTTCGATGTTTCTTCAATTTTATCTATATCATTCAATTGTATCGATGTATTATAAAGCTGAAAAGTTTTTGTGCTCGTTTGTTTGTTTGTTTGTTTTCTTGTTTGTTTGAACGCGCTAATCTCAGAAAATACTGGTCCGATCTTATAGTTTCTTTTAGCGTAAAGTAGTTTATTTATTGAGAAAAGCTATAGGCTATAAAACGCTTAGACTAAAACGAGCGGAGCACCAATAAAGAATTTTTCTTAATCGGTGATTTTTTCCCTTTTCAAGGGATTTGATTGTGATTAATAGTAATAGTGATTAATAGTAACAGTCTGCGACACTATATGTCTATCTATCAAAGTTGGCTATTTTTATAGCAACTAAGTTTGTTTTAAAATAAAGCACGCGTGAGTTGAAATAATTTGAGGAACTTAATTTAGCAAATAAAACTCCAAGCAATATTCGTTGATCAGAAATTTTAAATTAATTAAAGCACTTAAAAACTTATTAAAAAAAATTATTTTTTCTTTTAAATACCGAAATTCATTCAATGAAAAGGGCCGAACTTGTCTGCCAATTTAAAAAAGTTAATTTGAAATGAAAGAGTCAAGCATTTGAAAGAATCATTAGAATGACTCAAAAATGGCTATCGCACATTGAGACGATATTGTAGTTACTACTTAGTGTTAATAGCTTCATGGACGTCTGAATGTCTCGGTCATTAAGTAGTCAACTCTCTATAACTGAGTATAAGTAAAGTATCATAACTGAAGCGACACCTTTATCTTTAAACTGCAGAGTTCGATAGCATTAAAGTGCAAATAGAATTGCAGTCACAGTTCACAATCACAGTCTACATTGTAGAGATAGCTAACTACATCTGTATATGCGCATAAAATCTAACGAGAATCAATAAAATCATAACCCTTATAGTGTGCTATTAATTAATTTTCATGAAAGCATCATCATCATCATTGTCACTTCGATACATATATATACAATGTATGTAAGTACAAGTATTATGTATTTGGGTCCTTGCTTCAATTTCAGGATCTTTACCTGGTTTTCTGGTCCTCTAGCAATTAAATACGATACTTATAGAACTAAATGGAGAAATTGTTTCAATTGAAAATAGGTAAGTAAAATAGAATAGACTGAAATCAAGTATCATATAAAATATTATGTATGTGTATGTATTCGGAGAGATAGTATTACGACAAGAGTTCTCCGTATTATTTCTGGATCTGAAAATGGAAAACGCATTCATTTTGATTTGAAAATATTATTGTAGTTCATATTGCATTAAGAAATAGGGGACTACATTTTAATATTTATGGATTATAAAAATTGTATGCAAATGATAAAATCATCAATGCAGCACTCAAAAACATAAAAGTTCAAATCCTATTTTATAAAAGTCCATTAAGTAATTTCATCTTTTAATTTAAAATAATTCAATCTTGGGTTGAATACATGTTTCTTTTTAATCATGTAAATAAACAAAATAAAATTAGTTTATGTTTTATAGCTTAACTGTTTTCAATTGACTTCCTCGGCTGACTTTGCAGTAGCACATTCTGTACATTTTCAAATTTCCCAAGACCTTTTTAATTGTATTGTATATCAAGGACTTCAATTGTTTCTATCATAACGGTTCCCCACAAACAAAATAGATCAAGGGGATCTAATCGTACCTTCAAGGCTGTGTGGAATCAAAACCATACGTTTCAAGGCTTGTTTTTCCAATCGATCAGTTTTTTTGTTTTGAACATCAACCAAAAGATCGAAAAATGACAGGAAATTAGATCCAATTATTGGCTTCTGACATTTTCTCTTCTGTTAGATGTCTATGTAACTGTGACAATGTGGTGATACCTAAGAGTTCTTTAACTCGAAGTCACCAATGTGGTTGCTTCTAAATAAAAATAATTAAAAAACAGAATTGTTTTTTATTGAATTTTGAAACATTATTTATACTTAAAGTTTGTTTACATTCAAGCCTAGTACGCAGCTGAAGTGAAACGAATTTTTGCGGCGGTCTCCAAGTGCAGAGCGAAATGAAAACGAAAACCACAGCGGAAAAATATTTGTGGAGAGTTCTGTCTGGAAGTTGAATTTCACTGCTCGTCTTCATCCCTTCTTGCACATCACCAATAACATCCTGAGTTTCCGATTCAGAAATGCAATGTTGGAACACATTAGACAAATCCATTTTATTTTAAATTTTAAATCAAATATAAATCAAAGTCAAAACACCGAAAGTCACGAGTAAACAATTTTTTTTTTCAATAAAAAAATTAAACGTCAAAATTTCGCAAGCAATTAATATGCTGGGCAATTAAATTGAGAACGAAAAGAGTGGAGAATTGTACTAAGAAATCTAGTACAGCTATCCACTAAAATGACACATTTCGTCGTTCAGCAGCGTACTGAAAAACGAAAATTCGTTTATGATTTCGTCATGTCATTTTTGTATGGGAATTTTCGTTTCGCATCAGCAGCGTACTAGGCTTCAATTAAAAAAGTTTATAAATTACAATGTTACGATAAGTTATTTTTATTGAAAATTGTTCTTAAAACTAATGGAACAGTTGTTATTTATAAACTAAGTGAATAATATGATATGAGGATCGCATCAAGGTAGAAGATCGTAGGAATTAGTCCATCCAAACCCCCTTAGCGCAAATCTCAGCAACCTTTTTTGCTCCAGTTCTAGTCTGGATTAATGACAGGTATAATTTTGTTCCCAGACCTGACAAGCTTGTTCGAGAATTTGCCGAAAAAATGTTAGGTACAAGAATTGAATTAGCCTTATTAGTTTTTGAGTTAATGTGTTGTGAAAATGTAATTTTTTCATCGAATAACACACCATACATTGTTAGAAGCATACAGTTACAAATAAACCAATAAAAAAAAGGAGTGAAGATCACATTGTAATTCTTTACAATCACGAGAACTTGGAACAGATTTGAAAATTGTAACGTTGTTGCAATAAATGATGAACTAGAGTTCTTCAACATAATTGGTAAATCGTTGATAAATAAAATAAAGAGAATAGAGCCTAAATGACTACCTTCTGAAATTTCAGAGTTAACTTTCGACTTTTTTGATTCACAACCATTGAAAAGTACAGAGTATGTTTTTTTTCAATTTATAAGATTAAATCAATTTTAAAATTGTATTTTGCTTTTAAAGAATTCAATACAGTTTTCAGATAGTTTCATTTAAAAAGTGAAGGCAGAACACCCCTTAGGAAAACCGTGCTGATTTGAAACAATGAAAGATTTAACAAAAGAAAATAGGCAATAACAAATAATAAACTCAAAGAGTTTATGAATGACAGATAATCTAGCAATAGGTCTGTAATTTTCAACTTCATAATAAAACTTTTTCATATAGATTGAACCACATAAGAAGATATTGAGAAATTAAAAAGAATGGACAACGGAAACGACATATGACTTACATCACAGTTCTCCACAATAGTTAATGTTATACCATCAGGACCTTGTATACAAGTATCATCAAGGTTAGATATAAACTGTGCAATGTTGTCATCATTAATATAAAAGCTGAAATTAGTCAAGTAAGTAAAAGATTAACCCTATAGTATCACAGTTAAAACTATTACTATTAAAGGCATTTTGAAAGAAGTTTAAAAAAGTGGAGTTATAACATGTGGATCGTTACTTGAAACGTCATTGAGTTTGAGATCAGACGGGTTAAGATTTATTTTTAGATCTCTTTGCATTTTTTTAATATAATAAAGATACTTTAAATTTGAAATTCTGTTAAAAATGTCTTTTGAATTACAATCAAATTTAAAATAATTTTCATTTGAACACATTTTCTTTACTGACCATAACTTGTTTCTTCGATTTTTAAGGCTTTTAATTTCACAATCATACCAATCTTGAACAAAAGATTTTGATTTTACAATTTCAAGAGGAACAGATACAAGAAAACAATCAAACATAATACAATCAAAATCAAAGACTATAGAGTTAACATTTAAACAATTATTCAAACGAAATCAATCTACTTCTAACAAGATGGAATAAAGTTTAACAAACTCAGTTTTTTTGTTAAATTAAAAAAATAGAAACTGTCTGAAATGTCATCATTAAAATTAATAAAATTGTTTGACAGTGAACAAATCAGCGCTGGGCTATGATTATCTACAGATACAAAATAATCAATGGATTTACAGTGATGTTGCCATCGAAACTACGAGTACTTAACACTAGGTCCAGCAATTTTCCATTAGAATTTAAAACATCGTTATGTTGATGAAGTTTAATTGAAGTTATATTGTGAATTAATGTTGAGTTGTCCGATCTAAGGTTAACAGATGGTAATATAACATTCTTGTAAGGGCAGCATGACAAGCAACATTTGTTAGATTAAAATCACCCAAACAAATTATGTAATCCTTATAATTTAATAATTCATTAACGAAGCTTATGTAAGTATTTAAATGCTTTTAAACAAACATCCTGTGTGCTTCCAGGAACATTATTTAAGTTCTCATCTTTTAATGATACTTTTATGCAGATAATTTCTGTTTCAATTGCCACTGGAACATGAATTTGTACAGCTATAAAAGAAGAACAGCTATCAAAATCTCGCCTCCAACAAAATCGATATTTGGATCAGAGTATCTGTCATGTCTAAAACATTAAACTTATTGTCAAAAAGTTCAGAATGTAACCAAGTTTCTGTGAATGAAATAATATCAAATAAACAGGCAGATGTAGAATAGAAGACCTTGTTGGTTTTAGTCCGAAGACCGAAAATTAAAATTTGGAGAAAAAATGTCTATTACTAGCGACGATTTTAATGTCTTGTCATTTAGATATACTTTTAAGTGCAGAAAAAAAGACGACTTTTCGCTTAAAATTGTTGCTCACTTCAAGCATTGAATAATTACAAATAGAAGTGGACACCGAACATTTACTCAAACCACCATGCGACTTATGAGCATCCAGTGAGTACTATTAGTAGCTTGAATATCATTTTCATGATTTTGGTTTTTGTATATGCTAATTTATATCCTCAAAAGGGATTAAAAAAGTCCTTTTGGGATCTTTTTTGAAAACGAACTATATAAATATTTATAGATAAAGACAATAATATGTACGCGTTAAATGGGATAATGTGTTTGTGTCGCCACAAAAAAAGGAATAGGTATACCTAAAATCTACATCTATATGTTAGGTAGGTATTTGAAAAGATACTATTCGTTTTTCGTGTGTAAAAATTGTATGTGTAAAAAATGTATTTGACAGATCACGCGGGATTTCAGACATGGTGTCAAAGAGAAAGATGCCCAGTATGCTTTGACATTTCATCATGAATAGACTTACTAACGAGCAACGCTTGCAAATCATTGAATTTTATTACCAAAATCAGTGTTCGGTTCGAAATGTGTTTCGCGCTTTTTTATCGACAAATTTTGTTCAGCGATGAGGCTCATTTCTGGTTGAATGGCTACGTAAATAAGCAAAATTGCCGCATTTGGAGTGAAGAGCAACCAGAAGCCGTTCAAGAACTGCCCATGCATCCCGAAAAATGCACTGTTTGGTGTGGTTTGTACGCTGGTGGAATCATTGGACCGTATTTTTTCAAAGATGCTGTTGGACGCAACGTTACGGTGAATGACGATCGCTATCGTTCAATGCTAACAAACTTTTTGTTGCCAAAAATGGAAGAACTGAACTTGGTTGACATGTGGTTTCAACAAGATGGCGCTACATGCCACACAGCTCGCGATTCTATGGCCATTTTGAGGGAAAACTTCGGAGAACAATTCATCTCAAGGAATGGACCGGTAAGTTGGCCACCAAGATCATGCGATTTGACGCCTTTAGACTATTTTTTGTGGGGCTACGTCAAGTCTAAAGTCTACACAAATAAGCCAGCATGTATTCCAGCTTTGGAAGACAACATTTCCGAAGAAATTCGGGCTATTCCGGCCGAAATGCTCGAAAAAGTTACCCAAAATTGGACTTTCCGAATGGACCACCTAAGACGCAGCCGCGGTCAACATTTAAATGAAATTATCTTCAAAAAGTAAATGTCATGGACCAATCTAACGTTTCAAATAAAGAATCGATGAGATTTTGCAAATTTTATGCGTTTTTTTTTAAAAAAAAGTTCTCAAGTTCTTAAAAAATCACCCGATATATGTAATTACTAATTACCTACCTAATATTTGCCTAAACAATATACCTACTTACCTATACTTATGTATGTATGTACACTTGCAATTTTATACTTTGTAGTAAAGTGATTCATCGACTATCCCTATTTTCAGAAACAAAAAAGAAATTTAAAAACAAACCTATCCCAACCCATATCAAACTTATAACGAAATTGAAGAAAAATTCACCGAAACTCACAAATCATCATCATGTCGAATGCACCGAAAAGCACTAAAATCATTTTGGTTTTATGAATGAGAAATTTAAAAAAGAAAAACAAACCTTCAAAATACATTTTCTGCAGCGAACGTGATTTGGCCTTGAATGCCACACTTCAACAGACATGCGAGTATGTACTTACACAGTTGTTATTGTTGTTTTTTATTCTAAATAACAATATTCCGTTATCTTTCTCGACTATAACAAATTGTGAGTAAATTTCCCATAAGGACCAAATCTGTAAAATTGGGTGTTGTATTTAATAGACAGATACAATAACTCGCCGTGCGTTACTAGCGACTTATGAGCATTTGAAAAATAAGTGTCGCCATCTAGATCAGGATTTGCCCGGTCTCCCTTCTATTTGTAATTATTCAATGCTTCAAGCTACTCTAAAGTAAAAACTGCAAAGAGATAACGGAGTGGATGGTCGTGCGAATAAATCCAAGACCTTTGTGCAGAATTCTTTCCAAAGTTGAGCTGTTGAGTTCAATGCTGAGCTGATGTTCGTGAATGAAGTCTCAAACGCTTAGCTACAGCAGCCACATCCTCATCTGGGTGCAAGTGCAGTGGCTGCTTCTTTCGACCAAAACTTCACAGCGCTCACTTTGGAAATAAGGTTTGTATATATCCCACTGTATTTAAGGGTAATGGGACTTATTTTGTCTGATGAATGAATCATACTAATTTCGGTAAAAACTTTGAGAAGGGAACAGCTGTCAGTGTCGAAATACCTTTTGATTTGGACTTTGCGACTTCGCTGGGTGGCTTTTATTCGAAGTGTGCATTTTTAATGGCTTAAGTTTGATATATGACAACATTTCTGTGATTTGCGGCTTTTTCGCTTCTGAAAATCCCATACAAAAATTATAATAGGGTTTTATCATATAGCTTTGGTGGCCGCTTCATATAGTCACCTCTACCATGACCAGACCCGACCTAGAATTGCTTGTAAGAGAACTTCCGAAGTTGTCACACTGTTGCTGTACTTTTCATGCCTAAGAAAGTTGTTTACGGTGATAGCATGTAAAATTAAGTCCTCAAACAATAATAATATGAACCGAAGGCGTTGCACACCCAAAATTAATCTTTTTGGGATGCATTACAAGCTTTTATGACTTGTGCTAATCATTGTTATCTTTAATTTAAGAAGTTTGTTCATTGAAATACCCATGCATTTTAAGATGAATTTACGATTAAAATAAGACTTAGTTCCCAACTGCTCTAAAGCAGCAAACACAAGCTCCTACGTACATTATTTCGTCGCCGTTCTATTAAAACTCCCTTAGTCCATTTTTTGTGTCTTGAGATATTTGCATTAAAAGTTTGAAATCAATATGGAAATTAACAGATTTTGACTCTTTATAATTTAAAAGTGGTGCATCGTAGAGCTTAGTGAGTTTTGAGAGAATATAAAGTTTGTCATTTACATGAAATTGGTGTATTTACTTCATTTTTGCGGAAAATGGACTAACGGAACGGAGTTTTCAAAGAACGACAACGATTTGAAGATTTTACAATTTTTATGGTTTCTTGTTCGTTGTTTACAGAATTATATTTAACTCAAATTTATCCAAGATACTGCAAAAATAATTTTATCATTTGCACGCTGTATACGACCATGTAAATTAAACTTACTGAATAAATGACAGGCAATCTGACAAATGTATACGGTTACTGTCAACTGTCAAAGTTTACAAGTCTCTATCGGAAGACCCTTTGTATAGAGTATTGGAAGTCTTACGTCACAGACTTTGAAATTGAACAGTTACCTTATTCAGATCACCTTCCAATAATTGTTTCCTTTCAACTTGATAGTTTTATAAGCGAGGATGAACGGAACATGACGTTACTTCCTAAACTAGCGTGGTCAGAGGCAAAAGGTAACAATTATCGAGAGAACTTAGAAAACTTGCTAAGAAATCAAGAAATAGCCAACTTTGATCAACTAGAAAATGTGATTAAAACAGCATATCATATTTCGAACCAGCAGAGAAATGGTAATAAGTTATTTGTCGAACCATGGTTTGATAGTGAGTGCCTAAATACAAGGCAGAAATCATTTTCGTGGTTGCGAATTTTCCAGCGCAGCAGCAGCAATTTCAACAAAAAACAATACATGGAAGCAAACAAGTTGTTTAAAGAGCTATGCAAACACAAAAACAAAAAATATTTTGAAATGGAAGCCCAAAAACTGGCGAGCTGCAGAAATTCGGCTGAATTTTGGCAATTGGCATGTAAACTTAACGGTGTACAATACACAATTGGTCGACACCTTAATTGTGATGTTTTATCGCGGCACTTCAATATGCTTCTTAATCCAGTTATGAACCGGGTTGTCATTCATTATGCTGCTCCAGGAGTCGAGAATCAAATCCTTGATCAACGAATAACTCCGGATGGGGTGAAACTGGCAGCTGAGGGCCTTAAAGATAGAAAAGCACCAGGGTCTGATAGAATACCAGCTGAATTCTATAAATATGCGAATAGCGGCCTTTTTAAAAGTTTAGCTCTCTTGTTCAATAATGTTTTTTGAAACAGGCGTGATACCGCTTCAGTTCAAGGAAGCACTGATTTTTCCTATTTACAAGAAAGGATGTGCATCGGATCCAGCAAACTTTCGTTTCTTAATGCAACCTATAAAATATTTACCGCAATAATGCAATGAAGACTGTCAACATGGATAAAATAAAATAAACAATTAAAAGAATTTCAAGCCGGCTTTAGACAAGGGTATTCAACTGTTGATCATATATTTGTGCTGAGGAGTATTGCAGATTCATTCTAAGACCAAGACAAAAAACTCTACGTGTTCTTCATTGACTTCAAAGCTGCGTTCGATACTGTGGATCGTAAATCGCTAATCTATAAGCTGTTCGAAAAAGGAATGTCTCTGAAGTTTGGCAGACTAATTGAAAAGATATATGAAGACACTCGAGCTGCTGTGTGGAATGGTGAATAAAAGTCTGATTGGTTCCAATTTGCATCAGGGGTTAGGCAAGGTTGCACACTAAGCCCGCTTTTATTTGCAATATTCATAGAGGATCTAATCGACTGGTTGCCCGGAGGTATTGTTTATGCGGGGACGCTGATTAAAGCTCTGCTATTTGCAGACGACATTGTACTGCTCGCATATACTCCAGAATCACTTCAACTAATGATTAATCGGATACAAGAATATTCCAAACGTTGGGGATTAATTGTCAATTAAGAGAAGTCGAAAGTGATGATCTTTAAAAAACATGGAGGGAGAAATTGCGCAAACGAAAAGTGGAAATTCAATGGAGAATTGATTGAAGTGGTTAAAGAGTTTAAATACTTAGGAGTTACCTTCACGAAGAACTTAAGTATGGAGAAACACTTTAGTGAAAAGCTTAATAAAGCGAAAATGGCGATAAACCTCACATGGAAAATATGTTTCACGAACGAATCTGTGGCTCATAGTAGCAAATACAAAATTTTTGAAACGGTAGCAGAATCCATTATGCTTTACGCTGCACAAACTTGGGGGAGTAAATATTATGAGATGGTTGAAAAGCTATTGCGCTTCCACATTAAACGAGCATTCTATTTGCCAGCCAACACACCGAACTATGTCATAATGCTAGAAACGGGAATTTCTCCACTTTTTGTGAAAACATTAAAACTGCAAGTGGATTACATAATTAGAAGCTTAAATTTAGCAGACTATCGAGTATCGTTTACCCAAAATATCAGCTCTTAAGGCCATCAATTCAAGGAGTGGATGGTATTGCGAATGGCTTGAATTGGCAGAAAATTGTGAAATTAATTTGGTTTGTAATGTCGAGGACCTTTCCAAATTAAAAAAGGACATGTACCAAATTATTTCCAAGGTAGATGAAGCAGCTAGAACCAAGTACATGGATGAAGCTTCAAACTCCTTACATCGTACGTTCTACTGCCAGCTTAACCACAATTTGCAGCAGTCAAACTACTTCCGTGATGAGCTTAGTGTCAGGGAAATATCTATGATGGTCAGGCTACGAGCTGAAATTCTAAACCTGAACTATATACCTTACAGAGCAGATCTTCCAGTCATCTGTAATATATGCAACAGGATGGAGAGGGAAGACGTTGTGCATTTATTGGGAAAGTTTCCTACTCTAAGAGAAACGAGAAGATGTATCTTTGGAAAAGATTTTCTAACCATTGAGGAAGTCATATTCGAATTAAATCAAATGAATGTTTCTAAACTGTATCAGTTCTGTACAATTGCTTTAAGATATCGAAATAGAATCTTACAAGGACTTTTTTGATGAAACACCTTTTTTATTCTTATTATTATGTCATAATTGTTAATTAAAATAAATTAAAAATCGCTAATTATAAAATTTAAAGTCAAATTTAAAAAATAAATAATATTGTAAAAGTATATAAAAATAGTCAATTCGGCAGACGGCAGATAGCCATGCCTAATGATTTTGTTTTATATTAAAATGTTATATTAATTTTATTAATTATGAATAAAATCAATTCTAATCTAAAAAAAATCTAAAAATCTATAGAGTATCTTGATTGGATACCACCAAATACAATTACGACTAACCCGAAGAAATGTAATGCTTCAATTTTGAAAATTTATAAACAAACAACAAACGAAACAACTATTTTAGTTCTTAATCAAAAACAAATTTACAATACATAAACGTATACAACACTACTGACTTACGTGTTTCGAACAATGATATAAATTAAAATCAAATTTAATTCCCACACTCACCAAAATATATTCCATTAATTGCCTTCATTATGTATGTAGAAATTAAAAACCACAACTTGTTACATAATAATTAAAGTTTGTTTCAACAACTATTATAAGCATGTTTTGTAC
Organism: Eupeodes latifasciatus; assembly: GCA_920104205.1. Classification (NCBI taxonomy): domain Eukaryota; kingdom Metazoa; phylum Arthropoda; class Insecta; order Diptera; family Syrphidae; genus Eupeodes; species Eupeodes latifasciatus. The sequence continues at coordinate 376,550,891 of OV049924.1, forward strand.
TATACATGACTATTTTGACTATTTTGAATCCTGTGAAACCAACTCGCGTGCACTCAAAACATTATAATATAGAAACCTACATATTTATAATATGAATAACATGTTACTTTGCACTTATCTTCGAAAATTAGTTGTATTTTCTGCGGTTTTCAAAATTCTAAAACACAAAAATATGGAATTATAGGAGAGTAGGGTAAAAGAAAAGGGCAGCATTTGTCTTTTTGAAGTGAAGCTTTTCAAGAGAAGATTGTAAGCAAAATGGACCTTATATTAATACAAACTGCCCATACGATTTGTGTAAGAACCTTAATAGCTTAAGTTATTTTCATCTTCAGATCATTGAAATGTAATTCTGAGACCTTTCCCTAATAATGCAAAAATTTGCTCCAAACTTTAATTCAATTCACTTTCTCAAAAAAATTCTTGGAAACTGCTTCAAATACTTTGGTAAAAATTCCTCAAAAAAGTTCATCAAAAATGTTTTGTCTTAGAGGTTTTTTTCGTTAATGTGTTCCCTTTTGAAAATATGTGACTTGTAATTTAAAAGTAAGATTGAAGAGTGTCCCACTATAGGCATCTCTCCCCTAATTTATGCAAAAGTCCGAATTCCATTGGGCTTACGTGACAAGTCTCAATTCGATGAACAAATGAAATGATCTTCCTTATGTACCGCTCACACCGGAACCAAGTCACCATGTTTTTGTTTAGTATACTCGTACTTGTATTATTGTATAAATTGTGTACTACATAACTATACTCTTGTCCCTTGGTATTGCATTGCATGCAACCATATCAACCAGCCAGAGGCTTTAGTGTTTTGTATATGTATTTGCCTTTGTATTCCGTTTTAGCCACAAAGTTCATTCAATGCCACCATCGCATATATGCCAGGATAACTCATGACACGCAATTAATAAAGGACAAATACGAGCGTATAACCAGAGAACCACGCTGGCGCTGGTGCTGCTGCTCCTACTGCTGAGGCTCTGTGACTGCTTCGAGGCAACTCGGAAATAGAAATATTATTGATTACAACATTAGTCTCTAATCCCATTGGATTTTAAGTTGACAATCCTCAAGCAAGGACTTTTACTATTACGCCAAAACATACAAAAATATATTGCGGGTGCGCTATGCACATGGAACAAAAATAAATAATATAAAAATAAAGGATACAAATAAAAACCGTTATACTTACATTTGACTATATGATTTGGAAGAGCAAAATTTATATAAATCGAAATGTATACTGTTCCATATCTGTAGGGGGTTTGTAATCAAAAATTCTGGAGGACTCTGTGTGCGGTTATACACTTTGCAACAACAATATGCAATTCAATAGCGCATTCTATAGCTTCAGCTTTGGCTTTCTATGATGATGTAGTCTTTATAGTGGAGTTGTGGAGTCCAGAGAGTATAGTGACGGAGTGAAAACAAACTAAAACATATCGAGGAAGTTCATTGAAAAAAGAAATATTTTAATTCCATTTCGCAGTCCTATGCACTTGCTCAATATTTTTGAATTATTATGCCTCGAGCTGTATCAAATTGATATTGGAGACGATTTTGAAAATGATTCCGCTAGACCATATTCTACAGTGACTTTTTCTAGATGAATTGATAGATATTGCAAAGTTTCTAGCTGCTCCAAATACGTCAGTTTAGCTTGTTCACGTTCCTATTCATTCCACCATAGCTACGTCGTTGAACACAATTTTTTTTGATGAAAAACTTTACTTCGCCAGCTTTTAAAGAGACCATTCACGAAAAATTTGGCATTTCGATAGGTCGCTCGGCTTCTGTTCTTACACAAGATGTATTTTGAAAGGCTTAACACTTGAAATATTTCGAAAAATTTTCCGCTTACCAGGGAAACAGATTACCAATAGCTGCGAACAGCACGGAATCTATAATTCACGGTCATCTTTAGCACTGGCCGATATAGCCTCGGTACTTTTCTCAGTTCACACTCTTCGTAAGCGTTTTGATAGGTCAATGGGCAATATTTAAAATTTAGTGTAAAATTTAATCACAATAGTCCAAATAGCCACCTCGGTATGTTAATTTAACTGACCATAAAATGGAAGAAACGCTTTCTTAACATATCACGAATTTGTTATTAAACTCTAATAATTTCCAAGCGTTGTTCGTGTTCGTTTGTACGACGATTATTATAAATTATACACCTAACTTATAAGTTTGACAGTGACAAACAACACGAAGCGAAAGTGAGCTGTCGAAACAAGTGTTGCTAAAAAGAAAAAAATCACCTATTATAAAATGAAAGCTTAAGTCAAGCCAAGACGTTTCAAGGTCCCTATAATCTAAATCAAACGTTTGTTCGTTCGTAAGCCCGTATTTTCGTCGGCTTTCTTAAGAACTAGTACAAATGTGGTGTGGACTTCAAATTAATTTTGTTTTACAGATGATATCAACAAAAGCTACAGAAATTATTAAGCGTGTTTGAATATGAAAAAATATAAACCTTAAGAAATTCTACTAAGAATTGGCAACAAATCAAGATATTGACTTCAAACTTCTTTATCTTATCTTTTGTAAAATTTTACGAAATATACAATTGGTAGACGGGTACGAATAGAAAGTTATTAGCGAATTTTTCAATCTAGCTCGGTCCGTAGCTAGATGGCATTTTTCTACTGCACTGTCCGGTAGGCGTGGATTCGAAGACTTTCTGGTCCGGAGCATGCGGGACCATAGATCACATCTGCACCGTATAACAGGACGGGTATGATAAGGGTCTTATATAGCAACACTTTGGTTGGTCGAGAGAGGGTTCTATTGTTTAATTGCTTTTTAGTCCAAAGATACAGCGGTTAGCGAGAGTAATTCTTTGTTTGATCTCAGCGCTGGTGTTGTTTTCTGCGTTCATAGAAGCTCTTAGGAAGACAAGGTCATTACATACCGCAAAGTTTCGTCTGTAGATGGTGACGTTTTGACCGAGTAGTGTTGTAGATCCTTTACTGGTGACAGCATGTACTTTGTTTTGAATTATCTCCAGCTGCTTTAAAGAGCTCGACATTCAAGCCATCTGCTCCAGAAGCCTTGTTAGACTTCATCTTAGATATGGCAATCTTTACTTCGTCTAAGTCGGAAGGATGGGATGGTTGGCTTTTGTCGACTATGTTGAATGGATCATCCTACCTGACATCGGAATTCGGTTCGTCGTCGCCGTTATACAGTTTGCAGAAGTGCTCCTTCCATGTCCTCAGCATTGACTGGTGTTCCACTATGATGTTTCCACTTTCGTCTTTCCAGCCTTCGCTTCAAGGTTTATGTACTTGTGAATTTCGTTTCACCTGCTCATAAAACTTTCGAACTTCGTTTCTGCTTTTATACCTCTCAACATCTTCGACTGCACGCTTCTCATGCTCTCTCTTTTTCCTTCTGAGAAGTCGGTGTTCCTCTCGCCTCTTCTGCTCATAGAGCTCGTAAACAGCTCTCGTCCTTCTATGCAGCGCCGCTTTGCGTGCCTGTTGTATGGCTGCATTTGCCTACCGACATTCCTCATCAAACCAGGGGTTCCTTGTTGGTGGCTGCTTGAAAACCAGCACATCAATGGCGGATTCTCTGATTGCATCCTGGCAATGTTGGCACTGGTTCTCGATACATTGTGTTGGCGGCAGAGAACTTCGAAAAAGGTTACTTGTAACTCGGTCAGAGAAGGATTTGGAGATCTCTTTGCGATTGTAGCCGTTCGACGTTGTGTTTTATCAAAGCAGCTCCCTGTTTTGCCTTGGGTCTGGAAACCCGAAGTGCTACCTCGGCTACAACGAGGTAGTGGTCCGAGTCGATGTTAGCTCCTCGGAAAGTTCGGATGCTGGAAGATCCATGATGCTGGAAGCGAGTCTAGCGTCGATCGCAATATGGTCAATCTGGTTGACGGTAGATTGATCTGGAGAACTCCAAGTTCCTTTGTGGATGTTGTGATGTGGAAAACGCGTACTGGCTACCATAACGTTTCGCCCTGCCGGAAAATCGATAAGCCTGAAGCCGTTGTCGGAAGTGTTGTTGAAGGCTGTTTTTCCCGATTCTTTCATCAAAGATCCCTTCCTAGCTTGGCATTAAATTTACCCAGGACAATTTTAATATCGTAGCTAATACTGCTCATATATTTTTTCTAAGTGCTCGAAGAACATATCCTTGGTGTTGTTATCCTTCTCTTCTGTGGGGGCGTGCAAGTAATCAGTCGAATTTAAAATGTTATTAGTAAAATTTTGTAGAATCCTTATTTTTGTATAGATTCTACAGAACATCGTAAGTGAAAATTGTATTCTTTTACGGGAGAAAAAAGAAAAACTGTTTCTTCAATTACCCGACTGTATTAACAATTTTAACGTTTGTATCTTATTAGAGGCAGAATTGCGAATTATAAAAACGTTTAAGGTTTTCAAAAATTATGTTAAAAGTTTTTTGTTTCGCCCATGTACGAGTACAAAAAAAAAACAACTTTTCATGTTTTTACAACCACTGATTTAAGTATAGGTGACTTCTTATAGATTATATATTCCGATCACAGCCTGAATATGTAGGGCCCCGAAGTAAAACCAAATATTGGTTAATAAGTCTTGTGAATAAAAAAAAAAAAAACTAAAGATAAAACTTGATTTTCTAAGTTAAGGCTAGACTTTGTGTTATTAAAAATAAGCTTGAGCTAAAAAATATAAGATGTCTTCTGGTAAAAGTTATTTTAAAGTAGCTAAAGTAAGCTTGCTTTTCCAGCTCTAGCTTCAAATTGTGTGATTAATAATAGTTAAAGCTAGAATATAATAGTTAAAGCTTCAAAAATGTAAAAATTCCTAAGCCCCTGACTAGAAAGTTTTGACTAGTTCTTATTTTTAGAGGTTTTTTTCAGTTGAAGTAGCAATATGGAGTTTATATTCGTAATAAATGTGTGATGACGAATTTCTTTGTTAAGAAGAGGTGCGCTGACCTCTTGCCAGAGGAACGTGAATTTTAGATTGGGATAGGACAAGATATTGGAGTTGAACTTGAACAGTGTTCAAAACCATTAAGCTCGTCACCAACAAAATTACGGAAAGAATTCATATTCATACAAGATTTCCGTAGAATTGAAGAAAAGGTTAAATGGCCAGAAAAATACACGTTAACACTGCTTTCTCCAAACATTTAAGTTTTCCTGATAAATACATCAAAGGGAAGGCTTTCTTCAGCCTTAATGTACAATTTATTGGAACAATTTTAAATTATCAAAAAAGTTGTATTAGAGCTACCCATTCAAGAAAATCTAACACAACACTGCTTTAAAATGTTCTGCATCCATAAAAAAATTTGAAAACATGTAAATCAAACACCAAAAGATGGAAATATTAAGCTTAAGCTTAATTTTTTATATTCACATGAAACAATGATTAAACTGGAATTATCTAGCTTTACCTGGTAGTACTAGTAGCTATAGCTAACTAACCTTATAGTGGTCCAAAAATAGCTTTAGCTTAAGCTTTTTTTTCACAAGGCCTCATATCATATTGATTTTCAAAAGGTTGTTTTCTTGACAGATCACTCGTGACTCCTATCAAAATTTGTTTTGTCATATTTGTTAAGTATCGTATCAGGCTTACACCATAACAGGACTCTAAATTGTTCAGCTACATTACAAAAATCAGTCTATCGTGAAAAAATTTGCTCAGCTAAACAAACAAAATTGTCGTAATTGTGTTGATAAGCGAACCGAAAAGTAAAATACCACTTCATCTACTAAAAACATCAGTGTGGTTCATATGCTTGATGCTGGTCTCGGTGAGCTTTGGTTTCAACAAGACGGCTCAGCGGTGCTATGAGCCGGTTAGTGAAGCAAAATCGTATCCTAAAGAAAGCTTATCGACTGATATCTTCAGCAGATTTTGTCTTCATCAAACTTTAGCACATAAGTTGGGTGAAGAGGGCCTATATTTCTTCTGTATTAAATCTTAAAATCAATGATTCTCAGAAGACTAAAGAAGTTTTCAAGCAGAAATAAAAGTAATTCCTTAAATGGTTTTCAGTTAATTCCCTTTGCAATTTATACTTTTAAATACTAGATTTTATACGAGTACGTTTGTTTTCTTTCTTTCTTCTACAAATTTTGTATTACTCCGCTTAAGCAATTCAACGGTAAAGCCTTTACTTCACAACTAATCATCTGTATACTCTCAAGCCCAACTTCGGTTATACTTTCAAGTACAGATATTCGTTCTTTTGCCGTACTTCGTGAATGTGACACACTATCTTTGCTATCCTTTCAATATACAAGAAATAGATAACTCTAAATATCTACAAATGAACTAAAAAGAAACACTTGCTGAATCTCAACTTCAGTTTCACAAAAGGATAACAGTCTATGCCAGACAAAATCTTTAGTAGGAAGTATTGCAAGTGATGAGAAGACCAAAAAGCCAACATCCACATGCCGCAGTTTTATGTTAATTCTGAATTTCATCAATTCAATTTCAATTCAATTCAATTTATTAAATACAAATGTACAGTAAGACTTTGTCTTTTATAGTACTTAACGGTTGGATAAGAAACAATTATTTTACTATATTATATAAAAAAAACCTAAATATTATGTGTATAAAGTACGCAAGTTGTAATGTATGGGCATAAATAAATTCACTTAAATTTTATTTAAATTATGTATATGTATTATGTAGAAAAGAACCTGTTTAATTTTCCTTCGTTTACCTATAATTTATTTAAAAAAGCATTGAAGAGTTTAGCGAAATTCAGAAGTAATTGCATTTCTGAAATTAGAAACACTTATAATTTTCTTAAAAGCCACTGGGAGAGAGTTCCATAGCTTCGTTCCATAGATCATGAAGAGCCACGAGGAGTTCAAATATCTAGTTATAATACGGTACCAAAATCTTTAAAGTTCTGAGGGAATGAGCAAATGTAAGTTTTTCATAAATGTATCTATAAAGGTGTTTTACTTGGAATAATTTTGTGTAAGAATATACAGCACCTAGCATCAAGATATTGCTGAAGGGAGCATCCAAGGACAAGTCGATGGTAATGCGATATGTGCTTGTGTCTCCGAAGTCCATACACATATCTAATCATGTCATTAAATGCGACAAGGAGCTTGTGTTGGGAATGCGAATCAGGTTTACAATACACGGTATAACCATAGGTTATTAAAGGCAAAAGCAAAGTTTTTATGAGCCTGAGTTTAGTATTAACAGGGGTTAGGGAAGAAAATAACCAGAGCTTTCGGAGTCCAGGGTAAATTCTACTGACTATATAATTTGTGTGGTTTACAGCTGAAAGCGATTTATTCACCTTAATACCAAGACTGGTTACACTGTCAAAAAAGTCAAGCTGAGATTAAAGTAGAAAAATTGGGGGCAGAAGTGACGTATCAAACTGCTTTTTGGATATTGCGATGAGTTGGGTCTTTTTTGGATTAAGCGTAAGACCATTTTTGAGTGAACAATTGGATATTGCAGTGAGATCCTCATTTAATCTACATATCAAATCTTTTTGCAAGCCAAGTGGACGGGATATATACATTTGTACATCATCTGCGTAAAGATGTAGCAGTACATTCGAACAAGCTTTTGGAAGGTCATTTATGTAAATACAGAACAATACTGGTCCTAAAATAGAACCTTGCGGTACACCCATTAGCAAGTCCAAAGACTCTGATTGTAATTGTCCAAAATGCACTCTTTGGCTTCGGTTACAAAGATAATCTTTAATAAGACGGACAGCTCTATCGTGAAACCCAAAGTAGTGCTTCAGTTTTTTGCACAGCATATCATGGTTAACTCTGTCAAAAGCCTTTGAGAAATCTAGTAAACAGAGAATGGTTAAATTGTCACGGTCATATTGAATCCGAATATCATCAAGAACTTTTATCATAGCAGTTTGACAGCTATGATGTGCACGGAACCCAGACTGGAATTGTGACAGCAAATTGAATCTATTTAAGTGATCAGATATCTGAGAGACCAGAATTTTCTCAAAGACTTTTGACAGACATGGAAGAATACTTATGGGACGAAAGTCCAAGCAAGAGCTAGCATTCGACTTTTTGGAAACAGGAATGATCTTTGCTTTTTTCCAGCTTTCAGGAAAAGATGAAGAGGTTATGCAAAAATTAATTAAGTGTGTCAAAGCATTGGAAACGTGAGGTAAAATCATTTTTAAAAAGCAAATTGGCACACCATCTTCACCAAAAGCATCTGATTTGATAGAACGACATCATCAAGGACATCATATTCAGATATAACTTCAAACTCAAATACCGTTGATGGTTCACTTGAGACTTCACTGTTGGGAACAAAATTGAGTTGTTGAACTTCTTTCAAAACAAAGGTATATCGTTAAGTTGATTGGGATCAGGAAAATTTCGAATAGTCTCTTTTTTACCGATTCCAATCGAGCGTAGATTACTCCAAAGCTTTCGAGACGACTGGACATGAAAAACATTTGTTTGGCTCTGCGAATAATAAGAGTTGCATTGTTTCGAGAATGGCAAAAAAAATCCCAATTTGCAGTCGTGGGGTTTAACTTCCACTTTGAGTGAAATTTTCTCCGATTCTTGATAGACCTGTGGACATCAGAGGTAAACCAAGGACAAATTTTGCTTATCAATCAATAATGAATTAATGCTTTTATTCAATAAAATCAAGAAACCAAGCCAAACCCTACGTTTTCAACAGTGCCAAACATATTTACCGAAAGACATACGGTCCGGTTTGCACTTCAGCACTGACAGGATTTAGGGAAGAAGATTTAACTTAAAGAACTCCCTACAACTATACATACATATGTAATTAGCGGGTTTTGGTATTCCAAAGAGGCAGCGACTATTTTTTTTTTGAAAAATCAATACATCAGCCCTAAAAGTTCAAGTCAAAAAATATTGCGACAGGAAGTTGAAGGACAAATGCACTATTCCCGCAACGAAAGTCCGTATCCGAGACCCAAAAATAAAATTCTGCGTTGGGCATTGCATTGTGTATAGAATATACGAACTTCCAGTACCAGCAGCACATAGCACAAAGTACAATCACATATACTTACATCACCGCATATTCATAGATATAGTAACGTTGTAGTGTATATGAAGTGATTGCTCTAGGATCAAAATTATATGTAAGGACAAGAGTGTGCTGCGTTAGTCTTGCTCAGCTTGCTCGCTGATGCCTTCCACACAGGAAACGAGCTAGGTATACGCGCAAACAATTTTCATTCGTTAGAACTAGAAAGTAATAGAATGCAATACCGCCTGCAGGGATAAAAGGATATCTCACTGATCCTGATTCTGGTACTAGTAGGTACTGATGGTACTCGCACTGGTCTGGTACTGGTATACTATAGTTTGCATCCGTTTGAGCGTCCGTTACGTCGCGTTGCTCTCACTCGCCGTCATATCACGTCTTCCTCTCCTGTCCTGTCCTTGTTGGTTGTCGGTTGTCGTTTGCCTTCCCTGGGTCCCGTATATATGTATGTATATACTTAAAGGTATATATTGCAACCATGTTTTGTGTGTAAGTTTTGCGGACAAAACTTCAAGTCCGGTCGAGGGCTTTGTTCCTCTGTATGTTGTTAAAATTAAATTATACTCGGTTCAATTGACAGAGGACACATCGGCTCCTCCGACCCGGAACACACTCTTGATATATGGGGTAATGTGGATTTGGTCCAGTTGCTTGCACCTATGCACATTGCACATATGCAGGATGTATGATCCTGCTGTTTTTATTGTTGTTGTTGTTGATATGCAACGAACGTTCCAGAACCAACGTCCTTCGTAGTCCTTGTTGCCGGCCTATTCGGTTGCATTTGATTTTGTTATGCTAAACCCTATAGCCTAGGTATATCTATATCCGTATAGCTAAACCAACCCGACACAGACAGAGATATAAAGGGGGAAAAAAGGACTAGTTTCCAGCAAGCTTGGGTTTTGGTATAGGCATTAGACAGTAGGCAGTGGGGACTCTCTGTTGCTGTTGCTTTTACTTTTGCCGTATATCACAGCAACATTCTTTGCAACCATTGTCCTGTGTAATGGGAATTATTCAATTTGAATTTTATCAAGAGACCGCCAATAGCAACGGGAATGGAGTTATCATATTTGACCAACAGAAACCCGGTCTGTATATGATAATGACGAATATACAACAAAGACGAAACCATGTGATGGACTGGCATTCATATGATGGCTTGACTATGGCTATATGGCTATGGCCATGGTTAAGGCTATTTCAGGTTCCTGGTGGTTCTTGTTCCTGTTGATGTTGCGGTACGGTGGGAGGCTTCTGGCCGATTGAGCTAGTTACATAAATAATTTTGCGAATGCATTTTGCTAATTTATGGCTTTTTAATTCCTAAATCAGGCCGAAGACTTTGGTCAATGATGTGTTACGATATACGATGTACATCTACATATATTCCTAGTAATGGAGATATTGGTTTTGGTTAAATGCAGAGAATTTCTATTGTTCCAATTATGTACCTATCCTACGATTTACATATATTTGTATATACATATTGTATAAACAGTAAACAATAACAGTTTCGATTAAATTCAATTAAATGATATGAGAATTATGAATCTCGATTAATTTTACAGAGTTTTAATACAAGTATTTTGATGGTGATTGTTTCAAAGTAAACATCAAAGTCCATGTGCACTGTGAATATATGAATTTCAAATTCAGCTGTGATGTGAAGAATAATTTATTAATAGATATGTAATTGAAGTCCACAAAATGAGGCTTTAATTAATTTGCGAACTACAAAAGCATTAATTAAAATTATTAATTCGAGTAGATTTAAAATAGCTTAATGGATATACATGAGGACTCTTTAAATTGTTCACTTTGAGCATCCTGTTGACTCCTTAGTGCAAATCAAATCAAAGTAATAACACAATTTGGAGCAAAATAGTACATCCGTCTCTTTTGTTCCCAAATATAATCAAATAGAGGGTGGGTGGAAGCTTTACGTTTGAATAACATTGGGAAACATTGAACTTATTTCCAAAGTGAGGGTTTTTAAGCCCCAAAAAAAACGTATCCTTTTTAATGAAATTTTCCACGAAGAATTCGTGCATTTGCAGCCTTAGGTATGTCCTCGATATCTTCAAGAATTCCATCCAGGAAATCTGTATTCGATTATGAAACATTAGAATAGATCTTATCTTTTACTTGGTTCCAAAGGAAAATGTCTGAAGGTTTTAAATTACAAGATCTCGATTTCAAATTGTGACCACTTCTTCGAGAAATAACACAATCATGAAAAATTTATTTCGAAACTGGAATTTATGACCACACAATTACACCATTTAAGTATGCAGTGAATCGTTCCTTTTTTACTCTGTCAGTCATTAAGTCTGTTTTGCTCAATCACCATCAATGTCAATTTCAAGTTCTTAACTAGAACTTGGGCCTTAGACCAAACCAAAATTTAGCGACCATACGAAAGCAGATGAAGTTAAACGACCACTATCAACTTTGGAAAATAACCAATTCAAAAGGAATCCGAAAACTCACTATTTGGTGTGGATTCGAAATGTTAGCGGCTCTGTCATCCATCCATATTTTTTTGTTTCGAAAACGACCGACACAAGTTTGCCAAGCTATTATCGTTAACCGCTACTTCGAACAAACTATTAGGTAAGATTTTTAAAACATACATATACCGCTTTAAAAATGTAAAATAATACAGAATTTTTAAGGTTTGATCATAAAATAGTCATTGAGTTTGATTTTACACAATACAAATCAGAAACAGTTCAAATAGTTTTAGTATCCCAGTTTATTTTCGGATAATCTCATAAATTATGCGATGAATTAAATTCTTCATAATGACTTTATATGAAATTTTGAAAAATCTTGAATGTTATGCTTGCATAACTTTGGAAAATTAGTTTTTGAGTTAATTTTTGGCACTGATTACGAATCCAAACACCAACTTTAGTTATAAGCTCAAATTTAAAAACTATCGGAAAAAACACTTTTTATGACTAGAACTACTTTTGGACGATACGGAAAAACCTATCAAAGTTTTTGACTACTAGAGAATGATACTTTTTGAAACCACAATTTCGAAGATGCTGAGATTTCGTCAAAATGCTTAACAAATACCAACATTGTTTGTCAAACCTACTGAAGAATGAAGAAATGTATGATGAAGCATTAATTCTGATTGTAGACATGTACTTGATGCTTACCAACAAAGGATTAGTACAATTAAGAATGCATTTAATCAAGAGCTCAGAAGGAGAAGCATTATTAGAAACTGATTGAAAAATAGTCTCCCTTTTAAAAGAGCAACAAAAATATGTCTACGATAAGCTAATGAAAGTAGTGAACGATGGAATTGGCGGAAAAACGTTTTTGTTATTATTTATTTTGGACACGATTCGATCTCAAAATGGTATCGCTTTACACTTGCTTCGTCAAGTAATTCAATTAATTTGTTGGAAGGCAATAGAACAGCTCATTTTGAACTCAAGTTTCCGTTAAACATGCAAATAAATGAAACACCAATAACTTGAAACCTTTCGAGAAATTATGCGATGGTAAAAATATTGCAGTAGAGCAAATTAATAGTTTGAGATAACTGCACGTTGGCACACCAGAAATCATTGGAAGCATTAGACCGTACCTTGCAACATCTACGAAAGAACCTTAACCCGTTTGTTGGTGTAATTATTTTATTAGCAGGTGATTTTCGCCAATTCCCAGCCGACGGTCTTATCACAAGCTTAAAGTCTTTAAAAAACAAAGACGTTAAAATGCTCAAACTAAATATAAACATGGGAACAGAATTGCAAAACGAGCAATCTGTAGAAGCTTTTTCCAAACAATTGCTCGATACTGTTAATGGGAAAATACCTATAGTGACTCATCGTCTGGATTAATCACATTTTCTACCAATGTTTGTACTGATGTCAACTATCCAACGGAGTTCTCGAATTCTCTGGAATTTCCTGGATTACCACGTCATAATCTTTAACTAATCTCTAATCTCAAGGACAAAATCAAGGAAAATAGTGAGGCGATTAAAACTATTATCACACAATTTGAAATCGATAAATAAAAACAAGATCTTAAAGAATCCATGTGCGATGTCTTATTACATGGCATTCCCATTCTACCGCGAGAAGATCTAAAGTTTCTTCTTAATTCACTTTGCTTCACTCTTAATAATGTTAAACACCATTCACTAAGCACATATTTCGAATTAAATCAAGATCGAACACAACAGCTCCGCCGATAATAATAAAGTTCTTCTCTATACACGATAAGAACCTCGTTTTACGTTCTATTGCCAATTACCGAAAAACTACACAACGATCACTACGACTTTTTGATGTTGGTTTTGATAATTGCTCTAACAATACTGAAGTTTACCTGCATGAATGCTTGACAATTAAAAACCGCTCTCTCATGCATAATGCATTGAAATTAAAAAGAGAAAAAAAACTGCACTCTGTTTTCTCAATGCGATGTCTTGTTTATGTCAAGAAGAGGGGTGATGATAACTCTACTTTGATTAAATCTGCTGAGGACTTAGCTAGTATTGCCACCGAGCGAATTGTAAACAAAACAACTAAAGATGTCAATGACTCCGACCGCGCTTCCAAAACAGCTGACGATGTCAACAACTGCGATTATCCTAAGGAACCAACTGTTGAGGGCGAAAATAGTGATAACCAACAAAATGCATAACTTTTTAAAATTAATTTCGTTTTCTCTTTTTTATATATTTATTTTCTATTTTTAATTTTTTATCAAGTTAAACCTTTGTATTAAACTTTCTTTTTATTTTACTCATATCGTCATCATTTTAATGTCTTTGTTTTCTGCTTGGGCTTTTGAACGGGTTGTGATGCTTTTTCGTTCGATGAATGATATGTGCCTCGCTGGGCACTTATCCTTATTCTTAGAAGCTTATGGTAATACCTGAAAATAATGAAGGGAATTCCGTTGACAATTATTATAATAAGACAAATATACGCGTTATGTTAAATATTTTTTGTAGCTATCGTAATGGATTGCAAGTGTGTCATATAAATGCACAAAGCTTACGTCCAAAAATAGACGAATTTAGATTTTTGATAGAAGGGTCGAAGCTTGATGTTGTTTGTGTTTCGGAGACGTGGTTTTCACCTGAAGTAAGTAATGCGATGTGTAATTTGGATGGGTTTAGATGTTTTAGATCTGATAGAATTGGGCGCGTTGGAGGGGGGGTTGCTGTTGCTGCAGATTAGTATGTAAATCAACTGTTGGTAGTGAAATAGAGTATATTTTTATTGAAATTAACTGCAAAGGAAACAAGATTTTACTTGGATCTGTGTATAGGCCTAATCGAAATATAAACTTTGCTCCATTGAATTCTATATTAGTGCAATTATCCTATGTTTCACCATCTGTAATTATAGTTGGAGATTTTAACTGCAACATTCTAAAAGATTGTTCTCTCGTTAACAATATGAAAAGGCTTAATTTGACTCCAGTTAACACTTTCACTTCAACTCACTTCTCTAACAACAATAGTACACTGCTGGATGCCTTTTTTGTAAGCTATACTAATAATATTCTTGTCTACAATCAGTTATCAGTTCCATGTTTTTCACATCATGACCTTATCCACTTAACTTACCAATGTGAACCTATTATTGAAAATACAGTCAACTATATAAGAGATTTCAAAAATATTAATATGGTTCTACTTGAAAATGATTTAATATCAATCGAGTGGTATCATGTATACAGTATGCTATCCGCAAATGATCAAGCTGATTTTATTCAAACTTCCATAATCAATGTTTTCAATAATCATAATAATAAGCCTAGAAAGACAGAACACCCTTGGTTTACGGATACAGTCAAAAACTTAATCCACTTGCGAAATCGGGCTTATCGTTGCTGGAAGCGTTTCAGACTAGTTTCTCTATTTCGTGAATATCGTGTTCTACGAAATAAGGTAACACTTGAAATACGTGAAGCTAAAAAACGTTTTTATGCCTCGCGACTTCTGCCTTCGATTGCAAAAAACAAGTTATGGAAAAAATTTTAAAGAAATCGGACTTGGAAAACAAAGTAATAACGACCTTTTAAATGTTGATGCTAATGAGCTTAACCGAATATTTACCTCTCCCCCAAACATTTACTATTCTGAAGATACTATGGCTCCTCGAGCGGAAGACTCAATTTTGAATTCGGATACACCAAACTCTTTCTATTTTCAATTTGTTGAAGATGCTGACGTTTTGGAAAGCTGCTTGTCAATAAAGTCGAGTTCCGTTGGTTTAGATGAGATCCATCCTGTTTTTATTAAGGCTATTCTTCCTATTATATTGAAATATATAACACATTTGTTCAACACAATCTTCATGACTGGTATCTTCCCCAATGTCTGGAAACGAGCAAAAATTATACCTATTTTAAAAAGCAATAAGGAATATAGACCTATCGCCATTCTGCCGTATCTATCAAAAGTCCTTGAAAGAATAATGAGCAATCAGATTCAGAAATTTTTAAAAATGAATTGCTTGCTTTGCCCTAATCAGTCAGGTTTTCGTGCTAAACACAGCTGTACTACTGCATTAATTAACGTCGTTGAAGAAATAAGACAGTCGGTTGATAATAATGAAATGACGTTCCTTACATTATTAGACTTTTCAAAGGCTTTCGACACAGTGAATCATGAAATCCTATGTAGCAAACTTATATCACAGTTCAAATTTTCATCTTCCTCTACTAAATTGGTTTCTTCTTACCTTAGCGATAGATTTCAAGCAGTTGTATGTAATAATACAGTAACTGATTTTCTTCCCTTGTGCAGAGGTGTTCCACAGGGATCTATTTTGGGCGCGATATTCTTCACAATGTATATTAATGACCTTCCTCAATGCTCAATAAGCTGTGCGATCGATATGTATGCTGATGATGTTCAGCTTCGAAAAAATTGTTTGTTGGGATCAGTGGAAAATGGGGCATGTGAAGTGAACGAGGATCTCGAAAGAATTGCTTGTTGGTCTCGATCGAATGGTTTATTTTTAAATCCGATCAAATCCAAATGCATTGTTATTTCAAGAAAGTCGGTAGATACAACGTATTTTCCCAAAATATATATGAATCATACACCCATACAATTCGTTGACTCAGTGAAAAATCTAGGACTGATTTTTAATAAGACACTTACTTGGAATGACCACATAATTTCTACCGTGGGTAAAATGTATGGTTGCCTTCGTATGCTATGGTCAACACAAAGAATAACGCCTTTAATCACAAGACAAATTCTTGCAAAAACTCTACTCATGCCAATTTTATTATATGGCTGTGAAATTTTTTCGAATTGTGATTTTGAGCATATACGAATCTTAAATGTAGCTTACAACAGCATTGCTAGATATGTCTATGGACGAAGAAGGTTTGACCACATTTCTGCTCTCGCCAAATCAATATATGGCCTAACATTTGACAATATCCTGAAACAAAGAACGATTACATTGCTCTATGACGTTATGCAAACGCGTCAACCCTCGTACCTATATAATAAAATAATTTCCCCGCGTTCCAATAGAAGCTGTGACCTTGTGCCCATTCAATACAAATATTTAATTTCCGAGCGTCAGTTCTTTATTAATGCGATTAGACTATGGAATTCCCTTCCACAATCGGTTAGAATGATAAGTTCCAGGACCCTGTTCAGGGTAAAGCTGAAGCAGTATTTCGAGACTTTTTCATGGTGATGATGACTTGATTAATTGTATTTATATTATTCTCTTTTTATATTATTCTCTTTTAGAAATTGCTTTTTTTTTTGTAGCTATTATTTGTGATTTAAATTAAAATTAAATTAATATTATTGAATTATATTTTTAACCGTATTTAAGCTTGGAGTTATACACCTAAATTATGTTGTTATTATTAAAATTATGCCATTGTTTACTATACATCTAACAATAATTGTAAACCATTGAAACTTACACTAACTAAAAAGATTATATCTTACTGTGTAAAGTTAGTATATATGAATAAATGAAATGAAACATTCCTAATCCAATGTTTAGTAGCCCTAAAGATCGGATCGGATCGAAGCCACAATTTTGAAAGCGAAGTACAAATGCGAAGACGTTTCATATCACGGATACCTTTGATTCCAGACGACATGCCTCTCGACTTGAAATATCGATAAATAAAACTCAAGGGCAGTCGGTAATTTTGAGTGGCATTAATATTGAAAATCCATGTTTTCACATGGCTAGTTATATGTCGCCAGTGTAGAAATACCAACAAAACTATTTAAATATATACGCGCCATTAAGCATTAGAATAATATAAACTTTATTCCTGAAATATTTGTTAAGTTAATTATACCAATTTGAATTTAATATTTATAGTTAAGATTGGATAACATCGGTTGGGTCAATTAGTTCGCTATATAAGAACATACAATTACTAAAAACGGATTTAACATACATACATACATGCTTTAGAGTTTTCTTAAGGGTAAGAGAAGACAAGTGGAGTCTAACAACTAAACAGAATTTTTGTTAAGGTAACAAGATACTGAGAATTTTCAAACATTATATTAAAGATAGGCATAATAGATTTGGTAAATCATTACAAATGTTATTTCAAAACAAATAAAACTACTTAATAAATTTAAATATCCTCAAAAACGTAATATAAGGTTTTTTTTCGAACTTTTAAAGGTTATACCTTTAAAACAAACTAGACCTGATAGATTGCTATACAAAACTTTAGCCAGAGTAAATGCACTTACAAGGCAATTTGTAACCATAAAAACAGAAATCTTCGTCTGAATGGCAAGCGGTTTTCAATCAACCTGAACCCGAGTCCAAATCTTCTGACATCCTACTTTCAGAAATTTTTGAATGCAGCCCAAGAGAAATCTACCTATAATATGCAACTTCATCTTTTTACACTGAAATTCTTGATTCTTCTATAAGTTTGCAAGAATTGATCTCAGCAGTAATAAAAATGAATTTTAAAAATATGGCACAATACAACTAATAAACAAGTTGACAATTAAATATAGCAATGTCCTGGAAACGGTGGTCATGCAACAAGAATTCAAGGAATTAATTATTTATCCGATTCACAAGAAAGAAATTTTGAATCTTAAATATTTACGCTCATATTGCAAAAAACGCGTTAATATAGATGAATCGATTACAGCAAATTTCGGCCAGGTATAAGGAGTGTATATTCTACCCTAAAAACTATTGCAGGAACATTCCTTCATACAGAAATGAAGCTGTATACTTTTTTCGCTTATTTCCACGCCATAAAGTTACGGGATTTCATGAAAGTTTGGAAGGGTTATACAGAATCTTTACGGGGACACAATGGCTAAGATATGGAATAGTAATAGTTAGACTAGGTTGTACAATAAGCTCAACCATGTTTTCTTATTTTATTGAAGACCTTATAGACTAATTGCCGTGTGGAGTTGAATACGCGCGAAGATAATTAAAATATAGATGTTCGCAGAGGCCGATGACATTGTACTTTACTTACCTGTACTCACCTGAATCATTGCAGCTTATGATCAAACGTCTATTTAAATATTGTATTTAAATTATGAAGGCGAAAAGCGCAATTAGCATACCAGGGTAGTTGTTTCTATAATAAAAGTATAGATCATAGCAGCAAGTTCAAAATATTTGAAGCGGTATCAGCATCAATATTATTTTACGCTGCGCGGACTTGGGGACCGAAGTAGTGTGACAAGGTGGCAAAACTCCTATGATAGGTACTACTGCAAACGAATCTTCCAACTTCCACATAGCACACATAACTACCTCATAATGTTGGAAACAGGATTATCACGTTTGTGCATAGAAACCTTAAATATGCAAGTGGAGGGATAAAAGTTTCAAAAATTGAGCCATAAGAACTAAAATAAGCTGGTGTGCTGAATGGCTGGATCTGGCGAATGTGAGATAGAAATAATCTTGAACAAAAACAAATCGAGAGCATGATCATCTCACGCGGAAGTGATGTGTCAACTTGCAACTGTGATTTTGCAATAGTAAATCTGCATGCGACTTACATATGTCGTGTCCAGCCGCAAATCCAGCAATTACATTAATTCAAAATTTGGATGATATCTTACATAACTAACTTTGTTTTTTAACTTCCCATAGGAAGTTATTGTAATCGGTCCGACTTGTCGAATTGAAAATGTTGTCATTTTTCGACGTTTCAAGGTCCCTAGAGTTGAAATAAAAGATTTTTAGAGAGATGTCTGTGCATGCGTGTGTAATGTACGTACGTTCGCGAAGTTTATTTCGTCGTTCATAGCTCAAGAACCAGTACGACTTCAAATCAATTTTGTTATAAAGTGATAATAATGTAGAAAGATGCAGAAAGGTCTCTCAAAAAAATTTAGTAGGTGGATTTTTTACCATAGCAATTTAAAAAAAAAAGGTGAACATTTTGGTTAACCCTACATATCTCTCGAACCAATAACGCTAGAGACTTGAATTACATTTTATATTATGAATTGTAACGTGATACCAAACAAATATATTTTTGAAATAAATTCAAATTAATGTTTTTTTTTATAAATTAAAAAATCGAAAATTTTACCTACACAAAATAATTTTATATCCAAAACGATTCTGTGCAACGAAAAATAACGTTTTTAACATCTGGTAAAATTTTGAGAAAAATTGAATTGACGGTAATTTTTTATAACAAATAAAAACTTAAAAAAACATTACTCAAAGTTGGTAAAAATTGATTTACGACTCAAATATCTTTTTAAAAATTTGGGATTATGGCTTCCAACTAATTTTATCTTATAAAAAATATTGTTTTCAACATTCAAAAAATTTTGAGAAAAATCGAATCAACAGTTTTTTTAAATTAAAAACCTAAACAAAAATTAACAAAAGTTGGTAAAAATTGATTTTCGACCTAAATATCTTTACAAGAATTTGAGATTATGGCTTCCAACTAATTTTTGAGAAAAATCTAGTTGACAGTTTTCTTACAAAAAAATAAAAACCTAAAAAAAAAACAATACAAACTTGGTAAAAATTTACTTGCGACTCAAATATCTTTTCAAAAATTAAAAATATTGGCTTCAAACTTATTTTGTCTCACAGAAAATATTGTTTTCGACATTCAGTAATTTTTTTATAAACATCCAATAGTCCGCTTTTCATAAAAAAAATAAAATCTACAAAAAATAGTACACGAATTTGGTAAAAAATGATATTAAAATTGGTAAAAATTGATTTTCGACTAAAAATCTCGTTAACAAAAATAGATTTCGAAATCAAACTATTTCATTTTATGCAAAACATTGTTGGTAATTTTAAAATTTTTAATAATAATTCAACCGACAACTTTCTTAACAAAACACGAAAACATGCAAACTTTTTAGCAAGACAAATCGGCAGAAGGGATGGGAAGTTATCAGTGTGGGTCAGATCGCATCCTCTTTTTAATTTATTTGTTTTTTAGGATATTATACGAAGCCCTCAATGCAAGATCCCGTATTGCAAGCAGTGTCAAACTTAGACCATAGATCTGTGCGAATAGATATTGTGTATGACTTAATTTTTTAAGAGTTGCACGTTTACTCACTGTCATTTCCACATCAGAGAAAAAGTATTTATATATTTACACTTTTTAAAACTTAATTTCCATAACAATTATTTACAGTTTTGTTTCCTTATGAATTAATAGAAACGGACATTTTCGACATGTGGGAGTTTAGACTTATAAGGAAGATATAATTTCTTAAGACAAAAATTAGCTTCGATTGTAATGATTTTTGTTTAATTAACATACCTTAACTAAACTACAAGGACTTTGAATTTAATCCCAATCTACATAACTTAATTTATTTTATTGAAAATTAATGTACACGCAGTCAGGTCTAAATATGTACCTTACCTACGACCAACCATACTACCTACCTGCAAAAAAGTCATTAAGATCTTAATGTAGCAATCATCTACAGCGTCTTGTGTCTTCCTTGGCTCTTCGTCTTCGTATACCTTACATCCCTTGTCTATCCTCTCCTCATGATCTTATAACCAAACTCCTTGGGTATATTCTACAGTTCAAAGGTTGCTATACAAACGAACCCCTAAATAGTGCTTTAATTGATTTAATTAAGGAAACATTTCTAGCCTAAAACACAGCAGGATATATGCGGGAGTGTGATGGCGGCTGCTGGCGAGTCTCTTGATGAGAGAGAAACAACAAGTACGCACAAGACGCAGGACTTGGACTATAATGATTGCGATGGCGAATTTGCTTTTGTGTTAAAATGACCATTAGCTAAGCTAAGCCAGATAACATTGAGTTTGTGTGAAATTTGCTAAAACAATTCGCAATGATTTTTATCTTTAAAATGAAACTTTTACTAACCAAAGGCAAGGCTGCGCTGCGGTGCGGTTGTGGCGGTGTGAGGTATAAAATATAAAGAGAGGGGAACTTATTTAGATGCTGTTATTTGTTATGTACAAAAGGATAATGCCAGGACTGAACAGTGAGCATTGAGCATTGAGCATAAGCGTAAGCAACCATCACTGTTAGGTAAGGTATATGCTGTAGGATATAGGGTGTAGATAGATAGGTTTATATGTTGGCTGGAATTATTGCGTAGTCTTAATTAATTTTATTTTTGTTATTTGCTAATGGATCCATTTATTATCGTTGCGGTAGTTGCTGATGATGCTGGAATTAGTGATTTATGTCTGCGTTTGCGGATTATTCAGCCCATTCCAAATAAGTCTCAGACTCCATCCAGCAGCGACTCTGACTCAGAGTTCGAACTCCAACATCAGGGACGGGACTTCGCAGCAGTATATGATAGGGCAAATAAAATAGAGTAATTCATCACAAGAGGGTAAAACTCAAATTTCACAAAAGTTTAAGAAGCTCTCCTGCAATTTATTTTAGCGGGCCCTCAATGTGAACGTGAAAGTAAGGTGGGGGAGTGGTTTTTGTTTGTATAAAGTTTCGTTAAGAGAGAATTTGAAATAATTGGTATGCTAATATTGTCCCGAAGGAAGTTTGTGGGCAGGTTATATTATTGACTTAGCATCACACAGGGACTTTTACAAGAACTGTTTTTCGCAGTGCGGAAACATTTTCTCATTTTATATCTTTTTTCACACCTATTTTTCAATTTCAACACAATGGCACGTGCATTTAAATATTCTAAGAACCCAAATTCACCAAAAAAAATTGAAACACGGAGGTTTTTACTTGTAATTGTTCACATTTCATTTGGTAGAGATAAAATAATAATAGTACCTTAGCTTGTTTTGGTGTCGTGAAAGGTGAAGTGAAATAAGATCAACTTTCAAAAATTGGCCTTATTGCACTTTAAAAAAGTGAAATGAAGTACGAGTACGTAAATTCTTGACATTTGGCCTTATTTTACTTGGCCATATTTCACGACCATCCTTATTAACTTCCCATAGGAAGTTATTGTAATGGGTCCGATTTGTCAAATTGAAAATTTTGACATTTCTCGACGTTTCAAGGTCCCTAGAGTCGAAATAAAAGATTTTTAGAAAGATGTGGACGTACGTTCGCGACGTTTTTTTCGTTGTCCATAGCTCAAGAACCAGAAGAGATATCGAATTCAAATAAATTTTGTTATACAGATAATAAGGCAGAAAGATGCAGAAAGGGCACTCAAGAAAATTGCGTGGGTGGTTTTTTTACCATAGCAGTTTAAAAAAAAGATAACAATTTTGGTTAACCCTAAATATCTCATGAACCAATTAAGCTAGAGACTTGAATTTAATTTTATATTATATATTGTAACGTGATATAAAACAAGTATATTTTTTGAAAAATTCCAATTAACAGTTTTTTTTATAAATCAAAAAAACTGAAAAAAAAATTTGTCACCTCGAAAATTTTACGACTAAAATATGATTTCATCTCCAAAACAATTTTGTGCAACGAAGGATAATGTTTTTGACATCCTATAAAATTTTGAGAAAAATCGAATTGACAGTTTTTTTTTTACAAAAAATAAAAACCTAAAAAAAACAATACTAAAACTTGGTAAAAATTTACTTTCGACTCAAATAGCTTTTCAAAAATTATACTAGCGACTTCAATTAGATTTAATACATCAAACATTGGAAAGAATTCGAAAAAAAACATCAACTATTTATGTATCAAATAACTGAAAAAATGTGTTACCTTGAATATTGTACAGACACAATTATATTCCTTTATTTTCACTATAATTTAATGCATCAAAAAATAAAGGTTATGACATTTCGTAAAATGTTTAGAAAAGAGAATTTACAGTTTTTGTGCAAAAAATAAAATATCCTGTCACAGAAATTCATATAAAAATTGGTAATATTAAGTTTTGAAAAAAAACAACTAAAACAGGTAACAGTTATTTCGAATCAAGTATCATAAGAAAAAAAAGGCTGGGATGCGACCCACACTGATAACTTCCCATCACGTCAGTCGATTTGTCTTGCTTAAAAGTTTGTAGGTTTACGTGTTTTGTTAAAAAAGTTGTTAGTTAATTATTCTTATAAATTTTAAAATTACCAACAATATTTTGCCTATAATGAAATTGTTTTATTTCAAAATCTATTTTTGTTAACGAGGTTTTTAGTTGCAAATCAATTTTTACCAATTTTAATAGCATTTCTTAAAAGTATTTATTTCCCATATAAACAAATACAAATTGGATGAATGAAATTGATTTGAAGTCAATATCTTCTATTGTTCACGAGATATCGAGAACCGAACATCAATTTTTACCAAATTTGCGTACTATTTTTTGTAGATTTAATTTTGTATGAAAAAACGGACTGTTGGATTTTTATACAAAATTTACTGAATGTCGAAAACAATATGTTCTGTGAGATAAAATTAGTTTAAAGCCAAAATTTTTAATTTTTAAAAAGATATTTGAGTCGAAAATCAATTTTTACCAACTTTTAGTAATGTTTTTTTTTAAGTTTTTATATTTTGTTAAATAAACTGTCAATTCGATTGTTCCCAAAATGTTACCGAATGTTAAAAACGTTATTTTTCGTTGCACAAAATTGTTTTAGAAAAATCATTTTTTGTTCGTAAAATATTCGAGGTGACAAATGTTTTTTTTTTTGGTTTATAAAAACACCGTTAATTGTATTTTTTTTACAAAAATATGGCATCACGTTACAATATATAATTTAAAATTAAATTCAAGTCTCTAGCGTTATTGGTTCGTGAGATATTTAGGGTTAACTAAAATGTTCACCTTTTTTTTAAATTGCTAGGTAAAAAACCACCCACTCAATTTTTTTGAGAGTCCTTTATGCATCTTTCTGCAGTATTATCTGTATAACTAAATTTATTTAAAGTCGATATCTCTACTGGTTCTTAAGCAAAGAATTACTTGTTCTATGGACATTATTTCGACTCTAGGGACCTAACGTCGCGAAATGTCAAAATTTTCAATTCGACAAATCGGTCCGATTACAACAACTTCCTCTGGGAAGTTAATAAATAATTAAAATGAGTTAAATATCTTGTAAACGAAGAAAGATATTGACTTCAAGCTTTTTCATTTTATATACTCCTAGAGCTGAGAGCTAATTTTTGGCTTGAAAGAAAACTGGGCTTCTGGATGAGATCAATTTCAAGTGGTTTCGCAAAAGTTTTAAAACGTCAAAAAAAAACAAGTTTTTGTCGACCTTTTTATTACAAATACGGCAATCTGCACTTTAGTCGAAACACTTTTTTAAATGAGCAAATCTTAGGAGTCAAGATGTAATGCATTTAACTCCATAATTCAATTTTCATTGTATTTTGACGTGACAACGTCTTAAATTAGGTTGCGGCTGGGAGTCACTTATGAAGTCGATGAGTCACCGAACGAGAGAGAGGCCCGCCGAATGCCTTGCGTCTCTCTCCCACTCAACTATGATCGGTCTGCCGCGCGCGCAGCACTAGAGAATTAGGCGCATTGAATCGGCGCATGCTTGTGTCTCTGTCTTTGTCTTTCTCGAACGTTCTTGGCGTTGGAAAAACAAGAAAGCGTCATAATACAAGTTCACACGTGTGGTTAAAGTATCGTCAGCTGTGTCTGTAGTGAAAATGTGGAGTGCTTAGATTCGTCATTTACAACAACTACAACAATAAAGGTAAATAATTGTACACTGATATTTCATTATCGTAAACTATGATTGATTGATTAATTGTTAGATTGACACAAAAGTTGAGAAACTGAGTTTATAGGTTATGTCATACTATTGATAAATGTTGATAGTGTTAAGTAAATTATTAGTTTAAAAAATTTGTGCAATTCTTATTTTCATTTAATTCCTTGTTCCTATTGTGCAATTTAATTATATTCATATCAATAAATATTCTACCGAGAAAAAGACGTTGTCACGTAAAATCTTCGCCCGTAAAACCGACTTTACAGGCAACCATTTTATTTAATGTACTTTTTCTCGGAAACGCTGCCACGACGTTTTGTCAGACGAACGTTTCTGCTATCACCATAAAAAATACTACCTGCAACTTTAACATCAACTAATTTCCTTTTACGCCAAATTAGCCATCAGCTTTTAGAATAATATAAAAACTTGTTATAAATATTTGTAGGACTTCTAAAAAAATCCAATTAACAGTAAAATAAAAACCTAAAATTAATAAATACTAAAAAGTACTAAGAACTGAATTTTGACTGAAATATTGTTGTTAATATTTCGAAATACTTAAATAATCTCTTCACAAAAATACACGTTTTTTAATTTCCTGGATATATCTTTAATTATTCTACAACCTCTCATTATTTCTTACAAGTTATAAATGTAGGTTTTTAACGTTAACTTTTGTAACCGGTGCGATTTGTCAAATTCAAAATTTTGACACTTCTCGACATTTCAATATCTTAAGAATCAAAATCAAATGTTTTTAGAGAGACGTTCGTTTGTGTACATACGTCCATATGGTCGAGATACCATTTTTCATCGTTGTTCATATCTTAAGAAGAGATATCGACTTCAAATAAATTTTGTTTTACAGATAATAACATCAAATTTTCAACAAATTGAGTGGGTGGTGTTTTTGCTATAGCAGTTTAAAACAATTTTGATTGACCCCAATTATTTTCTTATAAATCAAAAAAACTCAAAGAAAATATCTGTCACTTCAAATTTTTGCGAACGAAAATTGATATTACCTCCAGACTAATTTATGGCAACGAATAATAACGTTTTTAATATCGGGATGAGTTTTGAGAAATTTTAAAATTACTGTTTATTTTACATTAAATAAAACCCAATAGTTTTTTTTATACAAAATTAAAATCTACAACAAATAATAAGCCACATTTTCAAAAACTAAAGTTCGATACGAATATTTCAAGAATAGATGAAGGCATTGCACTAAAAAAAAGTTAAGGTAAGATAATTATCCTAAAAAAAAATAAGAAACAAATTTTTTCAAAAATGCTGCTAAAACTGATAAAAATTGGTTTTCGACTAAAAATGTCCTCAACAAAAAAAATATTAGAATCAAAATTGTTTTATCATATGCAAAATATTGTTGCTAAGTTTTATTTAATTGCTTTAAAAAAATGCAATTGTCACCTTTTTTACTAAACATGAGTTTTCGACTCAATTATTATAAAAATAACAAAACATGTTGACTTAAAATTGTTTTATCTCACAGAAAATATTGTAATAAATATTTGGTTAAAGTTTTAGAAAAATCGACAGACGGGCACGGATGGGAGTTATCAAAGTGGATCGCATCCTAGCCTCTTTTTATAATTGTAATGGACATTCTAGATTTTTTTTGAGAGCCAGCTCAGTTCCAAACTTAAGGAAAGTCATTTTAATAGAATTTATGTGCTGAAATATTGACAGAATTGTGTTGGTATATGGCAAGATATGATACTATTAAAAGATATGTACTTTGAAACCACCTTTTTATGTCTAGCAATTATAGTTCCAGAATAATAGTTTAATAACAACCAACTATGGAGTGGTTTATCTTGGAAATAGTGTGTCCATAGCCCCCTGAAATAGTCCTATTGGCTTTTCGTCCACTGAGAGTACGAGGAGGTGCAAGTATAATCTGGAAAATTTGTTTTGGAATACCATATATACTCGTACATAGTTTTATCATCTCAATTTTAATTCAAAAGAAAGCTATTTTCAAACGCTTTTTCCAAACGGTATCAAAATATGGACAACAAACGCAGGTTACCATCTTTCTTGGACAACAAGTGCTTCAAAAATGTTACATAATTTCCACAAATATTATTTACTAGAAGTGTTGTCGACAAAATTACGTTTTTTTTTCTGCTGCACAAATAGGGATTCATATGTCCTGAATTCTAACATCAACTTTAAATTTTTAAGTCACATTGGGTTTTTAAAACAAGAAACTTTAAAAAAATTCTAAAGTCATCAAAAAAGGCGGTTTTAAAAGTTAAGTTAAAACGAAACATATCCTTTAACAAAAAATTGTTAATTGATTTTAGAATGTACATATCCTTATCTTCTAGATAGAGTTTAACTCATTAAATAACATAAATTACTTTATGTTTTTAAATAATTTCTTTTAAAGTTAATTTTTAATTTTAATTTCGAATCCAAACTCCGATTTAAGTTATATGTGCTTAAACTCAGAAATACCCGTTTCCAATATTGTGTTTTTATATTTTTTAAAAAACTTAATGATAACCCTAAGACTTTTAATTCATAATAAGATCAAAAATTGCTTTTATATCATTATGTTTTTTTTTTTTTGTTTAGAACCGTTTTAGCATGAATGCGTCAGTGAATGTATGTCAGTTGAAGGCTTACAAATGAGGATATTTTGAAAAATAATTTAAATACTGAACATTTTTTAAACGGAATATTGAAGTAAGGAATTTTAGATTTGGATTATCATCACGAATTTTATTTAAAAAAAACCACTTGATTAATTTACATAGCCTTAAAAAAGCCTTTTTCGAATTATAAAATGTTGTAGGTATCTCAAAAACCTTACGTAATTGATTGATTTTGAAGTCGGATTCGAACTAAAACCATCAAAAACCTTAGAAACAGTATCATTAGACTAATGTACTTATAATATTAAATAGTGCTCAAACCAAGTTGGGTAAGTAAGCATTACTTTTTAAATATTCCTTAAATTTCATTGAATTTCTGCGTTTATTAGAAAAGCCCATTAATAGTGCTATCCCTAGCTCTAGCTGATGATGGGATTTAGTCTTTTTGATTCAGACAAATATTATGTAGGTAACTAATTATGATTAATTCTAAGAACTTCTTAATTACTTTTAAAGTAAAATACCCAATTAAGGATTCGAACACTATTCCTACCTGTTCCATGATTTTGTTGAATATAAAAGATTAGCAAACACATCCAGAAAATCAGTCAGTTTCATTCTTCAATCCGAAGAGCACTTCTTGCTAGTTCATTTCACATTTTTCCGAAAGTAAATTAAAAAAAAAATATGGACAGTTTTAATAACCAAAACAACTCCATAGCCTACACATATAGCTCACCAGTAACTGGTTGGAGAAATACCAGTGAAGTATCTTATCAGGATGAAATTCAACAAAATAATTGGACAGTTTTGGATACAACACAAGGGCATCAGTATCATGACGAAACTTTGGTATCACCCAGAGCATTGAACTTCTCCAATCAACACAACAATAGTTGGATACAACAACCAGCTGCTGATGTTACAGGAAGTCATTCGTCGTTTACTGGAACATGGATCGCTGGCTATGCGAATTCTTCTCCGAGTTCTTATGCATCTGATTCAATAGACTACAATCCAATGCCACAACGTCATCACAATATTAATATGTTTCCAATGCCAGCAGAATCATCAAACAATCAAACTGGAGTTGATGAGAATTGGGCTATTACGGGATATCAAGGAATAGATGCAATCCATCATATGAGTGTTTTAGAAATCCAAGCTCATGTTGAAAGAAGGGCTTGCCAGCAGCTAAATCAACCAGAACATATTCCATTAGTGGGAGAACAATCGATAGAATTCATATCTGATCTTCAAAACACTTTCAATCAATACGGTGTTGAAGATGAATGTCTCCGGGGTGATGGTGGTGATCGGTATGAAGCTTCCGGACTATCTTTTCCAGTGAATTCTTCACCTTTGATAGTTGGATCAGACGAATCAGTCGCCAGGAGACTTATTTGTCGGGGATGGGGACGTTGCTTCTGATATACACGAAAAATTGTGTCTTTTTGTACAATTATCAAATATTCTTTGTAACTTAAACTTAAAACAGTTTTACATAAGTTTAATAGAAATAGATATCATTAACAAAAACGGTTTTTTTTATATTGGGTGTTTGCGAAGCAATTTTTGAAACTAAGAAAAGATAATCAGGTACTTCTAGTCTCCTATTAAACTCATGTGTAGATAATTCCAAAACAGAAATGATACTTTAGTTCAAAAAATATGGCCTGATAATTGTGGCACTTAATCAATCTTTATTATTCGAGTAGTCAAAGAATTAAGACAGGTCATTTTTTTTCTTTGAACAACCTTTAGCAATGTCAAAGCACCAAAACGATTAATACAGGTAAAATATGCGCATAATTAAATAAATAAGGCAGGTCAATTTCAAATATGTGAGGTTTTTCCTAATTTTAATACCTGTGTAAGGGTTTTCTACATGAGTCTTACTTATACCTTTAATCGTCGTCAAACAATTGGTATTCTTTGAAATTCAATTGAAAGACACAAAACTTTATAGGTGTTAACTACTATACCAATATTCTTTTTTCGCACTCTGCTATTTTTTTCTTTACGTGCGAAATATTGGCGCCCAACGTGGGGCTTTTTAAATAAATAATAAAAATCCCAAAAAGTATAAGAATTCATAAAAAAAAATAATATTTCCTGCAAAATTTATCGATGGTTACTCCTAATCCAAAATTATGCAAAATTAGTGATCTGAAACATTGAAGTCGCTTGCGAGAAAGTTGAAAATCAAAAAAAGTAAATAACTGATTTTGTCAGGAAACCTTTCAATCGATCCGATACCGATATTTTGTTTTACCTTTATATTAAATAAAATCCTCTTCGACCTTGTTTAACCAAAATAATATTGCTTAATAAGCCGTGATTTTATGTTGCGGTATACAAATCGTATATAGTTAAACAAAACAGGTAAAACCCAATCAAAGTAAACCACAACTACCGCACAAGCTACAAGCTGTATATAAGCTATAAGCAAAGCACCCAACATCATATATAACATGAAGCTTTAGACTCGAATATTATATATATACCTTACCGCTACCATCATAAAACCCATCACTATAAAGGATATTGAATAACCTGACGAAAGGCAAGGTCGTGTTAAGAAGCCTTAACTTTTGGAACAATCCTGATGAATCCTTAAATGAACCATGAACAATATTCCTTTACCTATACCTAAATGAAATATGAAACGACGCGGTGGCGGCAACAAAAACAGCAACAGCAAAGGCGGCAGCGGCGGCGGCGGCTTCGGTAAAAACCACCTGAAAATACTTTGGATAATAACAAAACAAATCAACACCCTTTACGCTCTTAACGGTGAATATAGTAAAGTATAAGGATAATGAAGATGGCTTTATGTTGGGGTAATCAATGTTATTAGGTTAATGTGCTGGCACAAGTTGGTTAACAAAAATTTCCTTAAGAAGGTGTATTAGTAGGCATAGGTTTAGTTAGTGAAAGGAAGTCAAGAAACAAACCGAAAAGTCTATAATAGGGCTTTATATTTTTCTGTGTGTGCGTTCTTTTTCGTTTTTTTTTCCATGAAAAATAGTGTATAAATAATTATTTTAATGGACAATTATAAGACGGGTGTTGACCTTTATTTTATTCTACATTGAAATTGTACTTTGTAATATTTTATTCCATTCCAATATATTTATTTAATTTTATATTAATCCACAGATATAAATCCCACTTACATTTTTTTTATTTCAAACGCTATCTTCAAATGGAAAAAATGGAAACATTCTAATTCAACAATAATCAAGAAATGGAAGAACTACAGAAATGTAAGCTTATTTTAATGCAGATACAATTACAGAACTAATTTTAAATCAAGATCAAATTAATAATCGTTTTTTCTATGCCATAAATATAATTCGGGAGCGTATCGGAATCCCGATTTTTAAAATCCCGTTTTTAAAAAATCCCGAAAAAAAAGTTTTTTAATCCCGTCTACTAAAATGCCGATTTTTTGAAATCCTGTCTTTTAAAATCCCGCTCATTCAAAATCCCGATAAATTACAATCCCGCTTTTTAAAATCCCGTCAAATCCCGACAATCCCGTTTTTTACAAAATACGTGCATTAAACTGAATAACAATAGGAGTCAAAGGTTTGAATGTTGAATTAATTGACTAATATATAATAATTACAAATAAAACTAATATATGTATAATAATATCGTAATTTGTTTTGTTTTTGCAATAATTTTTATTTACAATATTATTTCTTTTTAATTAACGGTTTTTTTTATAAATTAAAAAAACTGAAACAAAAAAATTTGTCACCTCGAAAATTTTACGAATACAAAATAATTTTATCTACAAAACAATTTTTTGCTACAAAAATAAAGTTTTTAACATCTGGTAAAATTTTGAGAAAAATCTAATTGACAGTTTTTTTTACAACAAAATAAAAATCTAAACAAAAAAATAAATAAAAGTTGGTAAAAATTGTTTTTCGACTTAAATATCTTTTCAAAACTTTGAGATATTAGCTTTAAACTACTTTAATCTTTTAAAAAATATTGTTTTCAACATTCAGCAAAATTTTGAGAAAAATCGAATTGAGCATTTTTTTACAAAAAATAAAAACTTAAAAGAAAATTTAACAAAAGTTGGTAAAAATTGGTTTTCGACTGAAATATCTTTTCAAAACTTTGAGATTATGGCTTCCAACATGAAATATTGTTTTCAACATTTGGAAAAATTTTGAGAAAAATCGAATTGACAGTTTTTTTACAAAAAATAATTATAATAAAATATAATAATAAAAGTTGGTAAAAATTGATTTTCGACTCAAATATCTTTTCAAAACTTTGAGATATTGGCTTTAAACTACTTTTATCTTTTAAAAAATATTGTTGTCAACACTCAGTAAAATTTTGAGGAAAATCTATTTTTTTACAAAAAATAAAAACCTAACAAAAAAAAACATTACTGAAACTTGGTTAAAAATTTACTTACGACTCAAAATGCTTTTAAAAATATTGTCTTCAAACTCTTTTTATTTCACAGTAAATATTGTTTTCGATATTCAGTAGTTTTTTTTATAAAAATCCAACAGTCCGTTTTTTCATAAAAAATAAAATCTACTAAAAATAGTACGCAAATTTGGTAAAAATTGATGTTCGGTTTTTGATATCTCTCAAATTAATTTCATTCATCCAATTTGTAAAAATTTAAGAAATGCTACTAAAATTGGTAAACAATTTTTTTCGACTAAAAATCTATTTAACAAAATTAGATCTTCAAACTAAACTATTTCTTTATATTAAAATATTGTTGGTAATTTTAAAATTTGTAAGAACAATTCAACTAACAACTTTTTTAATCCAACACGAAAACCTACAAACTTTTAAGCAAGACAAATAGACAGACGGGATGGGAAGTTATCAGTGTGGGTCGCATCCTAGCCTCTTTTTAATTTGAGTTTGTTGTTTTGTTTTTCAAGAATACTGCCTTACTTTATATTTTTATTTTGTTGATATGTTATTTTTGTTAAAGGTTACAATAAAATGAATCAGAAAAATACCTCATTTTTTACTTTTTTTTTAATTTTTTATTATTTCGATTTTGCAATCAAAACTTATTTAATTTAAAAAAAACTAGTTTTGGTTGCAAAATCGTGATAATAAAAAACGAGATTATAAAAACCGGGATTATAAGAAACGGGATTACAAAAAGCGGGATTATAAAAAATCGGGATTATAAAAAGCAGGATTATAAAAGATGGATATCGAACCCAACCCATATAATTCAAACATACACTGCAGGTCATAAGGTTATAAGCAGGCATTTTCGAAAAGTAAAATTGATATATCTACCGTTACATGATGGATTAGAAAAAAAACAACTATGGTATATGAGGGACTATTTTGTTGACAACAAAATATAAAATTTGGGTATAGGAGGATTTGGCTTAAGACACTTTTATGACAAATTGTTAATTGAATCAAGAATATGCGAAAATAAATCGGGTCATTAGATTAGAAGCAGTAATAAATCAACGTTGTCTTGTGAAATGCA
This sequence comes from Eupeodes latifasciatus, assembly GCA_920104205.1. Taxonomy (NCBI): domain Eukaryota; kingdom Metazoa; phylum Arthropoda; class Insecta; order Diptera; family Syrphidae; genus Eupeodes; species Eupeodes latifasciatus. The sequence continues at coordinate 376,584,201 of OV049924.1, forward strand.
TACATTATTTTTCGGAAAAACGTTTAAATTAATAAATTAATTGTTTTTAATTGAGTGTTAACAGAAATGGGCAACAAATAATGTTTGACAGTGGAGGAAAGGGCAAGAATAGATGTCTATTGCTCTAAAGGTTTTTAATGATTTGCTTTAGTCCGAAAAAAAAAATTTAAGTGATCATTGTGTCAGCAATTATTTAAAAAACCATCGTCTTACTCGAAAAAATTATAAAAAAAAAAACATTTCCTCTGCCTTAAGAAACGCGAAGTATCCTTAGAATAGCGTCAAATTCAGCTTTATCGGCAGTTAAAACTAGGGAGAAAGCTAATGTTAAGGCCAGCTTATCCACTGTTAAATGCGCGATTCGCCATGCTAAACACTTAAAGCGCCTGAAGCTTTAGAAAAAAACACCACTTAATGACGCAAGAAAGAAGCAACACTTGTGTTTCGAGAAAGATCAAATGAGCTGGGATGTGCAAAATGGAATGACCGCAAATGATTGGCGGAAGTTTATTTTTTTCCGACGAAAAATTTAACCTAGATGGGTCAGATGTTTATAGTTATTATTTCCATCACCTGAGGAGAGAGTAGTGATTTTTAAACCGTCACCATAGCAAAGAAGGAGGCGTTATCGTCTGGGTCTCAATTTTATGATATGGCGATATAGACTTGGTAGTCCAGGATACCAAATGACTAGGAAAACGTACAAAGCCATGCTGGAATCAGTATTCCCCAATATTAGCGAGCTTTTTGGACCAATTCCATGGATTGTTCAGCAGGAAAACTCTCCCATACACACAGCCCGAGAGGTAAAATCACTTATTGCGAACCAAAACTTGCACTTGCTGCCTTAGCCACCATATTCCTCGGACCTTAACATAATTTAAAATGTTTGGGGATAGCTTACACGTTAGGTACATGAGGAAGGGAAGCAAAACGATGACAAGGGAGCACTAATTCATGGTATCAAATTTACCTGGAGTGAGATTTCTCTGGTTTACTTGGAATCTATTCATAAATCCTTAAAAGATAGATTTTTTGAAGTTATTATGAAGGCTGGTGGTAGCACACATTATAAAAAACCTAATGAAAGCTAAAAAAATAACAAAATACAAATACTTGCATTTTATTTCCATTTATTTGATTTGCTTCTAATCTAATGACCCGATTTATTTTCGCATATTCTTGACTCAATTTACAATTTGCCATGAAAGTTCCGTAAGCTAAATCTCTCCTTTACTCAAGTTTTATATTTTGTTGTTAACAAAATGCTCCCTCATTTACCACAATTGTTTTTTTCTAATCCATCATGTAACGGGAGAAATATCGATTTTACTTCTCGAAAATGCCTGCTTCTAACCTTATGACCGGCAATGTAAATTTTTTAGAAGTTAAATAAAGTGGAATATTAATATCAGAAATGTTAAAAAGTAGTGGACCTAAGTGACTTCCTTAAAGAGCTCCAGGTAAAAATTTGAAAATGCTAGGAAAAATTGCTGGGTATACTTTTTGGAATCAGACTTTATACATTTTATGAAAAATTAAGACAAAAGGTTTGGTAAATGTAAATATATGTTGTTTCGTAGTGACCTTTTTGTTTATGTAATGTTGTTGAAATGGGCTTCAGGTCAAATAAATAAAACACTAAGTTTTCACGACGTTTCGATGGGAAATCCAGCATCACCAATAATAGCAGACATCATACTTGAGGACCTACTTGACACCTGTTTGGAAAAATTAACAACAAAACCAAAAATATTGACGAAATACGTGGATGACGTTTTTGCAATCATAAAAGCGAAAGATGTTGATAAAACTTTAAATTGCCTAAACAGTCACAATAAAAAACTACAATTTACAGTTGAAAAAGAAATAAACAATATATTACCTTACCTTGACACAATAGTCTTTAGAGAAGACGGAGAATTAAAAATAGACTGGTATCAAAAACCTACTTCATCTGGACGAATCATTAATTACAACTCAAAGCATCCACGACAAATTATTATGAACACAGCGCAAAATCTCATAAAAAGAGTTCTCTCAATAAGTGACTTAGAATACCATAAACAAAATATAATAAAAATCAGAAATATATTAAAACAAAATGCATTCCCCTTAAAAATAACTAATACATTAATAAATCAAAGAGACAACCAAAAACAACAACCATCAGACGACAAAATTATAAAACCAATTTATAAGTCATTCACTTACATTGAAGACATAGCTGAAAGGTTTAAGAATGCACAGCTTTTTGACAAAGAGAAGTATAAAATAGCCATGAAATCAAACTACACAACTAGACAGTCATACACCACCCTAAAGACAAAAATAGATAAAATGGAACATTCGGACCTAATTTACAAAATCAATTGTAATGGCAACGCTGACGAAGAATGTGACAAAATTTACATCGGAACAACAAAACAAAAATTAAAAAAACAGACTAGCAGGACATAAATCAGACATTAAAAGTAACGCACCACAGAAGACAGCACTGGCAGCACATTGCACATCACTTAACCACTCTCCCAATCTTGACAACGTCGAAGTACTGCAAAGAGAAGAGAATTACAACAAAAGAATGATCATAGAAACGCTTCTTATCATCAATGCCAACAAAACTATGAACCGACGAACAGATATGGAAGAAGTGAGCCCACAATACAAACACCTACTGGAGGGAAGGGGAACGAGAATGCCTGATTGAAACAAATATTTTTGTGTTCAACAATTTTGTTTGTGCATGTTACTTGTTAATTTAACATTGTGAAGTGTTGACTCACTTTCTTATTTAAGGAAGTCAATTTGTTGTTTTTATTTTGTTTTTAATTTTTAATGTAACAATTAATGTAAGTTTGATAGAAATTTGTTTTTAATTTAAATGTAATAATTTTGTACCCTATTTTTCAATGCCAAATAGAAAACTGTTTACACCTGATGATGTTCATAATCATGAACGAAACGTCTTGAAAACTTAGTGTTTTATTTATTTGACCTGAAGCCCATTTCAACAACATTACGTAAATGTAAATAGTTACAACTTGATAACCAAACTCAAAAAATCGGTGAAATATTTGCAAACATTAAAAGACTTCTTGAGTTAGATCTTAATAGTAAAATCCATGCTGTTCAATACAAATATGTTCATTTATATTGAAAAATGGCGATCTTGAATTATAACTTACTTTCATAAAATGGTGCTACAATCCTGTGTTAACTGGGTTCTCACCCAACAAATTTCTAGATGCAGATCAATCCTTAGCTGGATGTCTCTATTTGCGCACTCTTAGTTGGGTAAGATCACAACAAAATTGTGCGCGCCACTTGACTCAGCCTTTCACTAATGCGCTGTCGTGTGGACCTGGATACGAAGACTTTCCGGGCCGGAACATTGGTTACCATGCACTCTATGTGCCAATCCATCTCAGTCCTTGGACTTTTATCTTTCTGGCTAAGACGACGTCAATGCACAGCCCCTACAGCTCGTCGTTCCATCTTCTCCCCCACTCACCTTCTATGCACCGTGTAACAGGACGGTATTGATTTCAAAGCTGGTGTTGTTTTCTGCATTCATAGCGGAACCCAATTAAACAAAAACCTTAACTACCTCAAAGTTACATACGTCTGTCGATAGTCACATTGTGACCTAGACGTCAGTGTTGTAGGTCCTTTCTTAAATTGTACTTTGTTTTACCCTCATTAAACGTTAAACACATTTTTCCCGCCTCTGTTTCAATACTCACAAAAGCCACATTGACATCACGCTGAGTTCTTCCAATTGTGTCAATGTCATTACTATATGCAAGTAATTGGACAGATTTTTGATAGATAGTGCATCTTTGGCTTGTCTGTCGTTTTAAAGTTTTACTTCAAGTTATATCCGGCCCTATAGAGGTAACCGTCGTCTTCGGACCGAAATATTTTCGGATTTCCTACGAATGGTAGACATTTTGCTTCGAAGAAGTTCTTCAATCAGCTGATCGATGCTTTGCGTTTGTAATGGTTTTATTTTTGAAAAATAACAATAAATTCATCTCCGAAGTCAGAGTTGTTCTGAATAACGCTTTAGAAAAAAGCTGTCCCATTAATCATATGGGAAAAGGTAGGAAAAAACCACCTTGGTGGACCACGGAGATAGGCAACTTAAGAAAAGAAACTAGAAGAATTTTCAATGTCGCCAAAAGAACTAGGAAAGAAGCTGATTGGGAACATTATAAGACCAGTCAACGTATTTTCAAGGTCGAAACACAACGAGCAAAACGTAGCTCATGGATGGCCTTCTGCGACGAAATAGAAAGTACAAATGTATCAGCAAGGCTCAGGAAAATTCTGACCAAGGATTCAGTCGCTCTAGGATCCCTCAAAAAATCTACAGGCAGCTGGACTGAATCCGGTGGCGAAACGCTTGAGCTCCTTGTGAATACTCACTTTCCTGCTGCGTAGCTGATATCCGCAGTCCAGAAACAGAGTCTCATACGGAAAACCTAGTACCATCGGATATTATAACGGGAGAAAGGATAAAATGGGCCATTCACTCCTTTTCCCCGTACAAATCCCCTGGTCTAGACGGCATCTTCCCTATGATGCTTCAGAAATGCATAAACCTTATCATCCCACACCTAGCTAGCATTTTCAATAATAGCCTTAAATGGGGGTATGTTCCCTTATCGTGGCGTGAGGTAAAGGTAGTTTTCATCCCTAAGGCTGGTAAACCTAGCCATACGGAGGCCAAAGACTACAGACCCATTAGTCTAACATCGTTTATTTTGAAAACTTTTGAAAGGCTAATTGATATACACATCCGAAGCACCCTGAAACCGGACTATATATCGGAATTTCAACATGCCTACATTAAAGGAAGAAGCGTTGAAACAGCATTGCACAGTGTTGTCAGCGTCATAGAAAAATCACTGCATGACAAGGAATACACCCTTTCAACGTTCTTGGATATTGAGGGGGCCTTCAATAACGTAAAGAACGAAACAGTGAAGCAAGCCTTGGACGACCACGAAGTCGAAAAAGCAATAACACAGTGGATAATGTGTATGCTCAGAAAGAGACAAATTAACTCTGAGCTAGCGGAAGAAAGGGTAAGAGTAACCACATCCAGAGGAACCCTTCAGGGTGGGGTTCTCTTACCGCTACTTTGGGTTCTTGTCATAAACGGCATACTTCCTAAATTGAAATCAAGTGGAGTAGGGATAATAGCCTACGCTGATGATCTTGCATTACTAGCAACTGGCAAGTTCCTACCCACTATCAGTGAACAAACCGAATACGCCCTCTCGTTGGTAAGCAAATGGACTAGGAGCTGTGGGCTGACAGTCAATCCAGCTAAAACAGAACTAGTGCTATTTACTAACAAGCGCAAAATACCTGATTTTAAAATTCCTTCAATTGAAGGCTGCCCTCTTAAAATCTCTGATCACGCAAAGTATCTCGGTGTGATCTTAGATAAAAAACTAAATTGGGGCCTGAACATCAAAGATAGATTCAAAAAGGCATCGATTGCCTTTTACTCCTGCAATAGAATTTTCGGGAAAACCTGGGGACCAAACCCTAAAATTATCAGATGGATGTATTCGGCAATAATTAGACCAATACTAACCTATGGTAATTTAGTATGGTGGAAAGCTTTAGAAAAGAGCACGAACCTAAAAACTTTGACAAAAATTCAAAGACTTTTGTGCACTGGCATTACGGGAGCAATGAGATCCACTCCAACTGCGGGACTGGAAGTTATACTCAATCTGATTCCCCTAGACCTCTTTGTTCAAGAATCTGCGGCCAAAAATGCCCTGAGACTTAGTCAGCTGCTAAAAAGGTATCAATGATGGCGATACCACGAGCTGATATCACCTTTTACATTGATAGCCAAGCGGCAATAAAAGCGATTACTGCAACTAAAGTAAAATCAAAGCTTGTTTCATGCTGCCGCGAAGAGCTTAAGGTTCTTGGCGCACAGCACAATATTAGACTCTGCTGGGTCCCAGGCCACAGCTATATACTCGGCAACGAGAAAGCCGATGAATTAGCTAAATTAGGGTCAATGCTTGACGAAAGCCAAGCTCAGCTAGTGAGCACCCCTACCTGTTATTTAAAACAGGAAATCTCAAAAAGAATAACTACTAAGGCCGATGAAAGGTGGAACCTTCTTGACACCTGCGGTACTACAAGAAAGATCTGGCCCTGTTTTAACAAACAAAGAACGGAAAGAATTATGCAGCTACAAAAGGGATCACTTCGATCTCTTGTAAGCATAATCACCGGACATAATCTGTTAGGTTTTCATATGAAAAAGATGAGAATCAGTTCAGATGATCTATGCAGAGGATGCGGTGACGAGGAGGTGCATGAAGACACTTCGCACTTTCTGTGTCACTGTCCCGCACTCTCCCATCAAAGGAAGAAACTGCTTGGCAACTTTTTCTTTGAGGATTTAAAAGAACTCTCTAGTACGCCAGGTACTAACATTTTGAACTTCGTCAAAGCCTCCAAATGGCTTGACTAACTGAACACATAGGTTTTTTCTTATTAGCTTGAGTATCAATACTCAAGGGTATCACAATGGATCTGTATTGATCTAAGTGTGACGGTTAAGACACCAACTGTCAGCCCCTCAACCTAACCTAACCTAACATATCTCCGAAGTCCTCTGACAGGTTCTTGTTGCGGAAACTGTTTTCGGAAACCGATGATTTGCTTTGTATTTGAGTTCAATCTGCTAAAAAACAAAAGCAAACACACTTTTATTTGAGCGAAAGTTTTACTTGAATCTGGAAGAGAATAAGAAAATAAGAAGAATTGTAGAACGGGGAGATAAAAACTAGATTAAAAGATAAGTTTACTTACGCCGCGTCAGATAGTTCACGTGTATTGCTTTTGATTCTTAATTATCTCCTTTTTATTATTTCGTGCCCTATGGATTCGGCGTCCAAAAATAATCCTACCTTTTCCATTTCTAATTATTATTGCTTGTATTAAGTTGGTCAAAGTTTGAAAGCTATTTCGAACTGAAATTAAGTTTCCAACAAAGGATGCGTTTCGGAGAAAACTACGCACCAACTTACGGTTACCTTAATAGGGACAATTTTTTAATCATACCATCTGTTCGAATGTCTAGGAGGTACATATATTTTTGAGGTCTTGAAAATCCCGTATATTTCTCTAAAACCTATGATTTCATCTGTCCTAATTATTTACTTAGCTGAGTTAACTACCATCAAGTGCAAAGCTTAAAGTTGTTAATGACTTCCATTGCTGAAGTGAATCAGGTTCCCATCACTCTGTGTGATGCATAAGCATTCTAGCATTTGTTTATTCTTTTAGTGACCTCCTAGTCTTAATTAAGATATTTATAGATGACTTTTGTTTTAAAAAGATAATTTTGGTTGTTCTCAAATATTGAGCAAACAAAAGAAAATAAAGTTGTCTTCTACACATTATATAGTTCACACAATTTTAAATGTACTTTGTTTATTCGATTTCTGATCAATTTATTCGAATTTAAATTAATTATTTTCCTACTCAAAAATCACAATGGGCCATTAAACTGGCCTAAGTGTGTCAGTTTCCATCTTGGACAGCCACTGTAACTTTACTCAAATATAATAATGATTTTAAAAATTAAAAATTTTAAAATAAATTTAAAATTATTGTACGTCTTAAGCTGAGATTACACGATTGGTCAAATGTACCGATTTTTGTCCATTTGTATGTACAGATCGTGTGAAAGGCAGAAAATATTGGGCATAAGGCAGATAGGACAATTTTTTTGGCAGATAGGCAGATAAAAATGAGCTGTCAATCGTGTGAACTGTTCATACACCGATGAAGACAAACAAAATTCTTAAATGTGCAGATAATTTGTTCTGCCACTTAATGACCGATAATAGTGACCAATCAAAGCAGATAAGTGCATTTAATTTGTTGTTGTTGTTGAAAATTACGATTTTTTTATAATTGGCCTTGCACACTTCTGGCACAAACAAAAATATGATATTTGGTGCTATTCGAAAGTGAACCGATAAGCTTTTGAAGTTGTCTCCAGAAGCTAAAAAACGTAGCGTGACTGCCAATTTTTCATTTGCTGAGAAAGCTTGGCGCATGTTGGTGTTATATTTTTAACTTCCCATAGGAAGTTATTGTAATGGGTCCGATTTGTCAAATTGAAAATTTTGACATTTCTCGACGTTTCAAGGTCCCTAGAGTCGAAATAAAAGATTTTTAGAAAGATGTCTGTGTGTGCGTGTGTACGTACGTCCGTACGTCTGTACGTCCGTACGTCCCTACGTTCGCGACGTTTTTTTCGTCGTCCATAGCTCAAGAACCAGAAGAGATATCGACTTCAAATAAATTTTGTTATACAGATAATAAGGCAGAAAGATGCAGAAAGGGCTCTCAAGAAAATTGCGTGGGTGGTTTTTTTTACCATAGCAGTTTAAAAAAAAGGTGAAAATTTTGGTTAACCCTAAATATCTCATGAACCAATGACGCTAGAGACTTGAATTAAATTTTATGTTATATATTGTAACGTGATACAAAACAATTATATTTTTGGAAAAAAATTCAATTAACGGTTTTTTTTATAAATCAAAAAAACTGAAAAAAAAATTTGTCACTTCGAAAATTTTACGACTGAAATATGATTTCATCTCCAAAACAATTTTGTGCAACGAAAAATAATGTTTTTGACATCTGATAAAATTTTGAGAAAAATCGAATTGACAGTTTTTTTACAAAAAATAATAACCTAAAAAAAAAATTGGTAAAAATTCAGTTTTGACTCAAATATCTTTTCAAGACTTTGAGATATTGGCTTTAAACTACTTTTGTCTCTCAAAAAAAAATTTTGTCAACATTCAGTAAAATTTTGAAAAAAATAGAATTGACAGTTTTTTTTACAAAAAATTAAAAACCGAAATAAAAATTTAACAAAAGTTGGTAAAAATTGATTTTCGACTTAAATATCTATTCAAAAATTTGAGATTATGGCTTCTAACTAATTTTGACTTGTAAGAAATATTGTTTTCAACATTAGGAAAAATTTTGAGAAAAATCGAATTGACAGTTTTTTTTACAAAAAATAAAAACCTAAACAAAAAAATTAATAAAAGTTGGTAAAAATTGATTTTCGGCTCAAATATCTTTTCAAATATTAAAAATATTGGCTTCAAACTTATTTTATTTCACAGAAAATATTGTTTTTTATATTCAGTAATTTTTTTATAAAAACCAACAGTCCGTATTTTCATAAAAAAATAAAATCTACGAAAAATAGAACGCAAATTTGGTAAGAATTGATACATTTAGACAAACTTTTAAGCAAGACAAATCGATAGACGGGATGGGAAGTTATCAGTGTGGGTCGCATCCCAGCCTCTTTTTTTGATTTGTGGAGAAACTTATTTAAGCAGATCATTAAAAGAGTTTTCATTCATTCGCAAGAAATAAACATTTCTGATTTTCGATTTCTCGGAACTCCGCCAAAGTTTTACACAAGCGCCATAAGTACTCCTTCTCAGGAGCCAATCCCGTACCCAAACACTTCGCTTTTTTTTTGTTTTTCAATTAATTATATACACAAATGCACTGCACATTATAGCAGCTATTTTCTTTTTTTTCCGTATGGACATCATTTTAATTTTATTTTATTTTGTATTTTTTTAATTAAATTCAATTATTATATGTATGTATATTATCAAACATATAAGCAATCAATCAGCTGTTTATTTTTGCTGTTGAAAATAATGCCAGATCGTGTGACAGGAATGTACAGATATCGGTCATATTCATGCATTGCACAAATAAGCGCAGAAAATATTTGACTAAAACACACCAATCGTGTGAACACCTAAAAATATTTTCGGTACACAAAATTTCTGTCATCAAATGTGTACAGAAAAATTTCGGCCGAAATCGGTACATTTGACCAATCGTGTGATCTCAGCTTTATAAATAATTTCTAGAGAATTATTTGCTAGAAATAAATAACTAACTTATTGTAAGTGTGAAAGGATGTGGGATATATGTAAGTGGGAGAGGTATTGAACACTGTGAACGGTGACAAAATATTAAAATAACAAATCACCAAACAATTTTTTTTATTTATTAAAATTAGTTCTTTAAAATTATATACATATCGCTAATTATGACAATACTACAAAAAAAAACAATATCAATCCCTCAATGCAACAGAGTGTACAATATTTTTGTGTGATCCCATCTTTCACCAATACAAACAAACTGGATGGTTTGCCCACTAGAAAGCACGTCACGTATAATTGTCAGTGTGAAAAACATGAAGTACTCAAATCTAAGCTTTGACTTTGGGACTTATTGATAGTCATTGCAAATGCCATCTGTGGGTAAAATAGGGATTCACGGTAATAGTACATATTCACCTCGGAATTTTCCATTTCGAATTATGTCTTCGATTACATTTTAATTTTGTAATTACTAATCGCGTGCCGTTGCACAACCGTGGTAGGTTCAAATTACTAAGCAAATTTACCGAAGATCCAACCTTCACAAACTGTATCAATAGATTTGTATGACACCAAATCTCCTGGTAACAAATGTTGTAACTTGAGATTTAATTTGTTGACATCCACATTTTTTGCTTCTAAAATTGTTCTTTCTGCCAGCCACTCATGATTTGTTTATTGTCATCGGGAAATATCTGGTCAATGAGAGCATCTTGTGAATCAATAAAAGTGCAGAAATCTTTCGGTAATTTTATGCCTCCAGTTTCATCAGCGTACGTTGAACGTGGAATAACGGGAAGTGTTTGTCTAAAATCACCTGAAAGGTATAACAGACTGCCACCAAATATATCTTTCAATGTTCTGTTCAACGCCTCAAGCGGATATTTGTGTGCCATAGTGCATTCATCCCAGATGATAATTTTACACTGTTTCTGCACTGTGGCCATGGATTATTGTTTTTTTTATATTGCACACCACGTCTGGGTTATTTTGAATATTTAGTGGCAGTTTAAGTATTGAATGAGCTGTTCTGCCTCCATCCAATAAAGTTGCAGCAATCTCAGAAGATGCAACAGCCAATGCGATACCATTATTTGATCGTATTTTAGCAAGAATTAGCGAAATAAGGAATGTTTTGCCAGTTCCACCTGGTGTATCCGAAAAAAAATAATCTACCTTGTCCTGCCGAAACTGGGAGCATGATGTGGTCATAAATAATTCTTTCTTCTTCATATAGTGGGACATTGCGAGCAACAATCGCTGCCATTTCTACAGTATTGTATTGTAATTCACGGTGCAATTCAGGGTCTAATAAATCAGATGCATTTTGATTTGGTGAATGCATGCCGAAATGACTAGTGATAAGTTGGCAATATTAATGCAAAGATCGTGTATGATATTGATGCAATTAAACAATAGCACTTCGGGTCAGCTAGTAGGAATATAAAAAATAGATAAAAACCTATTCTCAAACCTACCGAATCTATGTATATGCAAAATTTCATTGAAATTGGTTAAGCCGTTTCGGTGGGGTATAGCAACTAACACTGTGACAGGAGAATATCATATATTTGAATTAAAAATTCCAAAATTTTACCAAAAACGTATTAAAACTTTTAGTGGATCTATGTTTAAAATTCACCTAACATACTTTTTATTCTGTTTCGGTTATGTTTTTAAGTGAATTATGAATCGCATTAAAAAAACAAATTAGGTCACACTTTTTGTATACAAAACCACAACAAACATTTCTAGATTTAAGAAAAGGTTCCCCCAATCAATAGATACACCCTGGATGAGCGTAGAATGACATCCGTAAAAAATGATTCCCACAATGATTTATTTGGGATTTTATTACAATGGTCTTTGTCGGGGTGAAATTATACAATTATTCATCTTAGACTTATTCGTTGTCCCATCATAACCATGATAATGATGGGTTTTTCGTGTGGGTGGAAACGGAAAATCATATTGTCAAAACTCAAAAACAAAATACAAAGGCGCATCAAGGACATAAAATTCCAACCATCGTCGTGTCACCACCGCCGCCGCCGCCACCGTAGCACCACATTATACCACAGTCAAATAAAGGACCAACAATCTTGGATCTTTTTCATATCCCATTCCCATTCCTATATCCCATTTATAAGAACCGCACATTCGCAGCCATTAGGCAATTATCAATCAGAATTACATCATTGGATTCCACACAGAGAAGAGAGGAGAGAATATGGAATTTCCATTGACAATGTTTTGTCATTTATGTCAATGTTCATTGCTCATCGGATATTGGGATGGCAGAACATGCCGCTCCTCGTTCTCACCCGCACCGGTCGACGGTCGTTCGTTTGTAATAGCGTAAAGGAGACAAAGAAGGATAACAATGAGTCAACCAACACTGCAAAAGGACGAAGAGTGCAGGACAAATTTATACCTATTATCTTTTTAGGAATATAACAAGTCGAGAGGGAAGAATATGCTGCGAGTGAGGAATTATGGCCAAAGCTGGCAAGTAAATGCGAATCCACAAATTGAATTCCATTCCTTTTGTTATTCTCTCATCTTCAATATGGCCATAAATGGCGACAATAATGATCAAGCAATAAAACCTTTACTTTACCATTCCATAACCACCATTCTACCACCCTGAGCTTGATGGAAACAAACATCAAAAAAGGATTCAAAGACAGGGGAAAAGGATGAGATGATATCAGAAACACATTAGATACAGAAAAGCACCTAGGTATATCACTTAAGGCTCGACGGCATGCCACATCCCATAGTTGTCTGAAGACAACTAGCATGGAAAGGGTATACCAACTACAAGTTATAACTCTCTGTTTGAAGTTATTGTAATCGATGCGGTTTTTCAAAGTTCACTAGAATCTTTTTTTACAAATATTTGTGTTACGCTACTTGGTGCTTAAAATATACGTTTTCCATTTGAATTTTGTTAAAAAATGTTGAACTTTTTTTGACATAGGTATACAAAAATTGAAGCAAGCAAATCAAAATTACACAATTGCAACAAGAAAGTAATTTTTTTATCCTGAAATAATAATAATTATTATTATTATTATAAATTTATTTAAAGTAATATAAAATTACAGAAAATATTAAGGAAAAAGCGTTAACATTTGTACCCATCAGCTTTTGTTTTTAAAAAGAAATATTTGACTGTTAACAGTCAAATAGTTTTTTTCTGAATACTGTTTATTTTTAATAAAAATGATTTAAAATCATGAAAATCATGGAAATAAATATAAACCAGCAAGTGTTCATATATGCGTTTCGTCCCAGTGTAATGGTTGGGCTCATCAGAAGATGACCATTACACCTTGTCTTGACGCATATTTTCCCGAATTAATCGAGATATAGCATATAATCCGAGCTACATAGAGCAACTGCGAATAATTTTTCAAAAAAGCCATATAGCACGCAGTGGCGATTCCTGCTCATGATCTCAGGGTTAGCTACTTTCTCCTAGAAGTTGAAGATAAGTTTTCAAGAATAATAATTCATTTTATTCAAATTTTCTGCAGTCCGCCCTGAGCTTACATCGATAAATGCAGCAAATGTTTCATGATTTTTTTTTAACTTCCCATAGGAAGTTATTGTAATGGGTCCGATTTGTCAAATTGAAAATTTTGACATTTCTTGACGTTTCAAGGTCCCTAGAGTCGAAATAAAAGATTTTTAGAAAGATGTCTGTGCGTGCGTGTGTGCGTACGTTCGTACGCCCGTACGTCTGCACGTTCGCTACATTTTTTTCGTCGTCGACTATAGCTCAAGAACCAGAAGAGATATCGACTTCAAATAAATTTTGTTATACAGATAATAAGGCAGAAAGATGCAGAAAGGGCTCTCAAGAAAATTGCGTGGGTGTTTTTTTTTACCATAGCAGTTTATAAAAAAAGGTGAAAATTTTGGTTAACACTAAATATCTCATGAACTAATGACGCTAAAGACTTGAATTAAATTTTATATTATATATTGTAACGTGATACCAAACAATTATATTTTTAGAAAAAATCCAATTAACGGGTTTTTTATAAATCAAAAAAAACTGAAAAAAAAATTTGTCACCTCGAAAATTTTACAACTAAAATATGATTTCATCTCCAAAACAATTTTGTGCAACTAAAAATAATGTTTTTGACATCTGATAAAATTTTGAGAAAAATCTAATTGACAGTTTTATTTATAAAAAATAAAATCCTAAGAAAACATTACTCATAGTTGGTAAAAATTGAATTTCGACCCAAATATCTTTTAAAAAACTTAAAATTAAGGCTTCAAACTTTTTGTATCTTATAAGAAATATTGTTTTAAACATTCTGAAATATGTTGAGAAAAATCGAATTGACGGCTTTTGTACAAAAAATTAAAAACCTTAAAAAAAATTAACACAAGTTGGTAAAAACTGATTTTCGACTCAATTATCTTTTTAAAAACTTGAGATAATGTCTTCTAACTAATTTTAACTTATAAGAAATATTGTTTTCAACATTCGATACAATTTTAAGAAAAATCGAATTGACAGTTTTTTTTTTACAAAAAATAAAAACCTAAAAAAAAACAATACTAAAACTTGGTAAAAATTTACATTACATTTCATTATATTACACACTACTCAGCACATAAATGTACAGAGTAGAGAACACAACACTTTGAGCGACTACACTATATAAGGTGATAACAACACAAGACATTAATACAAGACAGAAGGACAGAAGAGAAAGAACAACAGAAAGAAAGAAAGAACACATGACAACAGCACGCGGTAGGTTTCGAGAACCACCGGTCCCCCATCTGAGTACTAACCACGCTCACTGATGCTTGATTTCGGTGATCGATGGGAACCGATGCTTTTTTTTTTTAAATTCATTTTTATTTATTCATTCTTAAAACTTACTAATCTTAAAGCTAGACAAAAATTCATAAAACTAGCCTAATTATCCATAACTTATTATTAACTTACTGGACACTCTAAGTTAAACTATAATACTTAATACTAATGCCTTTCGGCCCTAAGATCTATTTTACTTCAATTAAATTTTATTTATTTTGTATTTATTAGAAAATTTGAAAAAAGTAATATCAATATCCTTTTTTATTTTTACTTAAAAAACTACTTAAAATAAGGTCCTTAATATAAAACTTAAAGCTAACTAAAACTACCTATTCTACCTATAAAGTACTTAAAACTAGAACAACCACAGCAGCAAATCTAACTAACATTTTTTGTTTTTCATACTTTGGTCTTTTTTTTTTTTCTTATTCCATGTTTTTTTTATTTTTTTTTTTTATTATTTTTTTGTGTTTTTTTTTTGTTTGTATTTTTTTTTGTGCCACCATGCCTATTCTACTTAAAACTAAACCCTAAAACTATAAAACAAGTATGTAAGCCGGCCAAGGCTTTAAACCCCATCCCGACTACCCACTATCAAGTGCCGATTGCAGCCACCAAAACTGGTTCTCCTGCTTCACCCTATCAGTTCGGTCCCATTCGGACACAGCCCTACTGAACCGAAGGAGCTCTGCTCCGTTTTGTGCCACGACGTCCAGATTATACAGGAGTCGCCTATCCACGGTTCGTCGTCTGACGTGGTAGATTAGCGGAACTGCCAATCTATCCTGTATCAGACCGCATCTGTCTAAAAAGAGGAATGCCTCTGGTGGAATAAAGCCGCTCAAGCGTGCACTCTCAAAATACTCGTCGTTCGGATAAAACGCCCCGAAAATTAAATTGTTGGTCGAAGACATAGCTATAGCAATGTGACCTCGAACGAGTCTTATCACGAAATTGTCAATTCTGTTGATTCGAGCCCCGTTGTATAGGACCTCGTTGGAATAGTAATGCACGTAAGAAGATTCTGCTGTTCGATATAAGCCGGTACAGCGTCGTAAACACTGCCGCTCGAACACGCGAAACTTCTCCATCTGTGAAGGGGCAACGTTGAACCACACCGGACAACCATAAACGATCATCGGCCGTACGAGGGCCATGTAGCAAATTACCTTCACTCTGGGGTCAAGCCGACTGCTGTAAAACAGCCGTTTCTTCAAAGCGAAGGCTTCTCTGGCCCTGGTCAGAGCAGCATTTATATGTCTGTCGAAATATAAATACTGATCTAACCAGATACCGAGGTACTTCACTACACTTTTGCTCGCTAATAGCTGCCCATGAAGATCAACGATAACCATCTTGCGCCAATTCTTGCACGTATCCCTCGTGGCCCTAGCCAACGGAGTCCGGAACAGAATTGTCTCCGACTTCTGGACATTTATTTTCAGTTTCCAGTCGTCGCAATATCGCTGAATCTTG
Source organism: Eupeodes latifasciatus (assembly GCA_920104205.1). Lineage (NCBI taxonomy): Eukaryota > Metazoa > Arthropoda > Insecta > Diptera > Syrphidae > Eupeodes > Eupeodes latifasciatus. The sequence goes on from OV049924.1 coordinate 376,600,518, forward strand.
TCGAAATCACGCTGCAAGAGAATTCTAATAACCTCAACCTTTCGGGCCGTTCTGTACGCAATAAGATCGTCGGCGTACGCAATTGCCTTTGTAAGACTACCTATCAGATCGCTGGTGTAAATGCTGAAGAGAATCGGCGAGTTCACCGCTCCCTGTTGAAGACCATTTTAAATTAAGAATGTTGTGGTAGAAGTTACATTGCCACTTTTGACAACAAACTTTCTACCGTTAAGCATATCATAAAGTATATACAACAATGGCTTGCTTATGCCAAGCCTGCTCAGTTTTAGGTAAAGACCCTCTAACCATACGGTGTCAAAGGCCTTTTCCAAATCAACCAGAACAGCACCTGTGCATTGTTGTTTTGAATTATTGCATTGGATATCAGAAACGAGTTTAGACGCAGCATGAATTGTGTCATGACCCGCCTTGAACCCGAACTGTTTATCCGGAATTATTTTGTTGTCCGCAGCCCACTTAGTCAGAGCCCTATTGATGATCTTTTCGAAAACTTTGCTGATGCTCGGAAGAAGACTTATCGACCGAAGATTGCCTGCAAAAATTTACTTTCGACTCAAATAGCTTTTCAAAAATTACAAATATTGGCTTCAAACTTATTTTATTTCACAGAAAATATTGTTTTCGATATTTATATATCATTCGATATAAAAATCCAACAGTCCGTTTTTTCATAAAAAAATAAAATCTACAAAAAATAGTACGCAAATTTGGTGAAAATTGATACATATAGACAAACTTTTAAGCAAGACAAATCGACAGACGGGATGGGAAGTTATCAGTGTGGGTCGCATCCCAGCCTCATTTTTTTTTTATTTTCAGATTCACGTGCTACTCTCGAGATTTCTTTAATTAAATATTCAAATTAAATCATTAAATGGAAATATTATAAGTGAAAATGATATTTTAGCCATTTTAAATGTGTTTTAAGGGGAGAATTTTAATCAATACCTACATAAATTTTCATTTTAAATTTCTCACAATATAGGCTCAAAAACAATTTGCTGAATAAAAAAAACCTTGAAATACTTGAAAACAATAAAGCAAACCAAAAGTTTCGAAAGAAGAACAACAACAAACAACGCGGCAACAATGCTATATCCTTCACAGTAAGTAAAGCGAGGTGTGTACACTGTTCAGTGTTCGTACAACCTACATACATCCTTCAAATGTCAAATAACAAACAAACTCAAACCATCACCACCGCATCCACATCCACATCCACAAAAACAAAATTCGAATTTCTTTACAAAACTTATGTGAAAAATTCATTACACTCAATGAAACATACGACAATACAGCAGTTACAGTAACAGCATCAGTAGTATATGAATAACAGCCAGTAGCAAAATGCTCAAGGACTTCGTATATTAAGTGTCAATTTCTTCCTCTCACAAAATAAACCAAAACATCAAAAATAAAAAAAAACAACAGAACAATTCTGAAAACCGAGAACTTTCATATATAAAATATTTACATATCTATCTATCTATATGTATGTGCATATATCGATTAAAACACCAAAACAAAACCAAATGACAGCAAACATAACTCACACGGAGCGTGCATTCGAGATTAATTGAGAGCCAGCCCGCGTTTGATGATCAAGAATTTATATTCCCGAATATTTTAAATGCAAGTTTGAGTTTGGATACGTAGGAACTCCGTATACCTATGTATAAACGAAATACCAGAAACCAGACCAGGTTTCGTTTGGAATTCTGACCCTAAACCACCCACTCACTAGGTTATGTGTTTTTAAGTCCTACAACTGCAGTCAGCCGAGGCTGCGCTTGGCGTGCCACCTCATATCCTTTATCAACTTTGCATGCAACTCAAACAACACCATCAGAACTCTGAAGCGACATTACAAGAGAGAAAACAAAAAGTGCTGAACCATAAAAGGTGTAAATATTTGATAGTATCGATTTCGCGGGAATAATTCTGCCCTTTTCCCCTTATCCTTCCACCGGCAACCCTTCCCAATCCAACCCCCCATCCGCAACCATATCTCACTCAATTGTCTTTTCACCACTGCAAACGACGACGACACTAGCGCCATCACCACACACCGTGCGCTATTCTGTTCTGCTCAACACACAGCATCATTGCCACCACCGCGCCGCGCCCGTACCGCACCCCACAACGAACCGTGTCGTCCTTTTGTTGTCAATGTCACTCGACTTGTGCCTGCCAAATAGCTGGGATCCATTGTAAAACTATCGGCATTGCATTTACAATCCAGAGAATCCAAATGTGCAGAAGGTATGATGTTGGTTGGATGGGTGGTGGACTGGTGGTGGGCGGGAGTCCTATTCAAGAATCGAGAGATGATCCCGATTCAAAATGGTGGAATGCAGACAAAGGACCTATAGTCAATAACAAACGATACAGCATAAGCGGGATGCTGAATTCGAAAACATTGCAATGTCACTCTATGACGCGCACTATGAAAAATTCATTATTTTGTTTGTTGTCGTTTTTGATGCTACTACGACAACTATGGCGACGAGCGACGACGGTGACGATGAGAGGTACGTCGTGTGGGAGGAATTGTTGATTTTTGCATGGCTCATATAAAAAGTTGACACAAAATATTTGACTTTTTTCCATTTTGATGCGAGGACAGACAAAACTCTATGATTTTTTCTTTTTTGTATTTCTGTTTGTCAAACTGATCCCCACTTTTATCAGCTTATTTCATAGTACCATTATTCTACATACCGCTACAGTGTTTGGCTATATTGACAGTAGGTAAGTAGTGTGAGTCTTAAATTTCTATTTTTATTTTGTTTGGTTGTATTGTTTTGGTCCTTGCATCATTGGCGGAATAAAATTGTAGCCTTGTTTAATCACATACAATATTGCAAAAACCTAATTTAATTCCTTCCTCCTACATATACACAATTTTCACAGTTATATAATACATACATACATACTTATATAGAGGAGAGGAAGTTAGTGATGGGACGTGGATGGCTTTGATGGTCTTTGTTGATTTATGAATTATTTTTGTCACGTCTTTTTGATGTTTCAAAGCGACCGACACGAGGGTAGAACAATGGGACAGTTGTCATAGATTTATTGAAAAAATTCCGAATTCAAAATAGATGACACCTAGCTTTTCTACAAATCGTACTTAGCTTGAAACTAAGCAAGATTGAAAATATACATAGGTATGTTATTCAAATCAAAGCTTTTATTTTTTGCTTAAAAACTTTACAACTGGATTCCTTGGGGATCTGGAAACTTGTCGTTTAAAATTCTTCTTTTAGAATTGTATACATGAAATTTTTTAAGTACAATCGAAATTTGTTTTGGTTCAATATTTAAAATTCTTGACTTCACTGCATTATAAATTTGTGAGTTGTTAAGCTTTATTTACTTAGGTTCAAGTTTTTCAATGTGATTTTTTCATACTTTTATGCAAAAGTACTAAATTTACTGAAATGTTTGATGATTTGTTGCCAATAATTTAAAAAGTTCAGCATCAATTTCGGAAGTTGAAATAAAGCAACATAAATACATTAACAAGAAAAGAGGCTGGGATGCGACCCACACTGATAACTTCCCATCTCGTCTGACGATTTGTTTTTTTTTTGTTTTTTTTTTCGAAATTCATTTTTTTATTCATTTAAACTTAACTCTACTTACATGCTAGACAAAATGGGAAACTAGCCTAATTAATTCTACTTAAATATAACTTACTGGCCCTAATCGGCGCTCTAAGAAATTCATGATTCTTAAAATTAATGCCTTTCGGCCTACGAACTAAGATTGTTTTATTTATTTCAATTTATGTTTTTTTTTTTTTTTTTTTTAGAAAAGTTTAAAAACTAAAATCTTTATCATTTTTTGGGGTTTTTACTTACATACTAAAGTCCTTAAAATAAAACTTAAAATTACCTAATCTACCTACAAACTACTTAAAACTAAAACAACCACAGCGGCAAAACAACTATGTCCTTCTATTTGTAATTCCATCGAGGATTTTTATAATATTGTCTGTGATATGTGTTTGCATTTTTTTTTTTTTTTGTATTTTTGATTTCTTTTTTTTGTTTTGTATTTTATGAGATTTTGTTTTTTTATTCTTTTTTTTTATTTTATTGTGCCACCATTCCTACTCTACTTAAACCTAAAACTTAAGACTAAAACAAGTATGTAAGCCGGCCAAGGCAAAAATACCCCAACCCGGATTACTCATTATCAGTTGCAGTTTGAAGCCATCAAAACTGGTTCTCCTGCTTCACCCTATCAATGTCTGTCGATTTGTCTTGCTTAAAAGGTTTGCAGGGGTTCGTATGTTTCGTTAAAAAAAGTTGGATTATTCTAAAAGATTTAAAAATTACCAGCAATATTTTGCATTTGATGAAATAGTTTGATTTCAAAATCTATTTTAGTTAATGAGATTTTTAGTCGAAAATCAATTTTTACCAACTTTAGTAGCATTTCTTAAAAAAATGTATTTCTTATATAAATAAATACAAATTGGATGAATGAAATTAATTTGTTAATTAATATCTTCTATTGTTCACGAGATATCGAGAACCGAACATCAATTTTTACCAAATTTGCGTACGAGTATTTTTTGTAGATTTTATTTTTTCTTATGAAAAACTGGCTGTTGGTTTTTATTAAAAATTTACTGAATGTCGAAAACAATACTTTTTGTGAGATAAAAATAGTTTGACAATGTTTTTAAATTTTGCAAAGATATTTAAGGTTGAAGTACATGTTTACTAAGTTTTAGTATTGTTTTTTTTTTGGTTTTTATGTTTTGTAAAAAGAACTGGTCTATTAAATTTTTCTTAAAATTTTCCCGAATGTTGAATACACTTACTTACTTAAGGTGGCGCTACAGTCCTGTATGAACTAGGGCCTCACACAACAAACTTCTTCATCTAGCTCGGTCCCTAGCTAGATGTCTCCAGTTTCGCGCTCCAAGTTGGGTGAGGTTATTTTCCACTTGTGCGCGCCACCTGATCCGCGGCCTTCCTCTACTGCGCTGTCCTGTGGGTGTGGACTCGAAGACTTTCCGGGCCGGAGCATTGGTTTCCATGCGCTCAACGTGACCCAACCATCTTAGTCGTTGGACTTTCAACCTTCTGGCTAAGTCTACGTCGCTGTACAGCCCGTACAGCTCGTCGTTCCATCTTCTCCTCCACTCCCCTTCGATGCGTACGGGACCGTAGATCACACGAAGAATTTTTCTCTCGAAACGACCCAAGGTGCTTTCATCGGCTTTTGTCATAGTCCATGCTTCACCGTATAGCAGGACGGGGATGATAAGGGTCTTATATAGCGACACTTTGGTCTTTCGAGAGAGGACTTTACCACTCAATTGCTTTCTTAGCCCAAAGAAACAGCGGTTAGCAAGAGTTATTCTTCGTTTGATCTCAGCGTTGGTGTTGTTTTCTGCGTTAATAGCGGAGCTTAGGTAGACGAAGTCCTTGACTACCTCAAAGTTACGTCTTTCGATGGTGACGTTTTGACCGAGACGTCGGTATTGTAAGTCCTTTCTCGACGACAGCATGTACTTTGTTTTGCCCTCATTAACCGTTAAACCCATTTTTGCCGCCTCTGCCTCAATACTCACAAAAGCCCCATTGACATCACGCTGAGTTCTTCCGACTTGGACAGACTTTTGAAAGATAGTGCCTCTAGTGTTGACGTGTGAGCTTTGCACTATTCTTTCAAGTACGATGTTAAAAAAAAATCGCATGACATCACCTTGTCTAAAACCTTTTTTGACATCCAAAGGTTCTGATAAGTTGTTTACAATCTTTTTGGAGCAGCGTGAATTCTCCATGGTCATCCTGCACAAACGGACGAGTTTGGCTGGGATGCCAAAACTAGACATGGCTCTATACCTATAGATGCTGATACCCTGTAGATGTTGTCATATACGGCCTTGAAATCGATGAAAAGATGGTGGGTGTCGATTTGGTGTTCTTGGGTTTTTTCCCCTCTCTCGTTTGCTGCCCCAACAACTTTCCACTGGGGTTAGAACCCAATCCAATTGAGATACTAGTTGAGGTACTAGGCACCCGATGTTCACCACAGGGAGGTGAGAGTAGGAGTTGATATACAGAGGTGGGTTTTGAGAAAAAATTGTGGACGCGTGTGTCCTCTTGAATGCACATGTCTACCATTTGAACATCGAATGTTGAAAACAATATTTCTTATAAAAAAAATTAGTTTGAAGCCATAATCTCAATTTTTTCAAAAGATATTTGAGTCGAAAATTACTTAAGCCTCAATTTAAACCAACTTTTAGTAATGTTTTGTTCAGGTTCTTATTTTTTGTAAAAAAAATTATCAATTCAATTTGTTTCAAAATTTAACTGAATGTTGAAAACAATATTTTTTAAAACATAAAATTAATTTAAAGCCAATATCTCAAAGCTTTGAAAAGATATTTGAGTCGAAAATCAATTTTTAACAACTTTGAGTAACGTTTTTTTTAGGTTTTTATTTTGTATAAAAAAATCTGTGGATACGATTTTTCTCCAAATTTTAACAGAGATGTCAAAAACGTGATTTTGCATTGCACACAATTATTTTGGAGATGAAATCATTTTTTGTTCGTAAAGTTTTCGAGAGGACAAGTATTTTGTTTTCAGTTTTTTTTTAATTTACTATAAAAAAAAAATTAAATTGGATTTTTCCAAAAATATATTTATTTGGTATTACGTACGTACACACGCATGCACAGACATCTCTCTAAAAATCTTTTATTTCGACTCTAGGGACCTTGAAACTTCAAGAAATGTCACAATTTCCAATTCGACATATCGGACCGATTACAATAACTTCCTATGGGAAGTTAAAAATATGTAACACTAAAACTGACAGGGATTTCAAAATAGTTTTTAAATAAAATAAGTCGTCGATTTTTAAATGTCATCGTTTTCAAAAAAGTACGGACCAATTACGCCCCCGTACTAAAATCCACACCAAACGGTAACTTTTTGAGGATGCATTACACCTGGTGAACCTCGCGTGGGTTGGTGTCGTCCCACATACGGCAATTTTGCTTTTTAACACAGCCATTCATCCAAAAATGCGCCTCGTCACTAAAGATGATTTTTCGGCCAAAATTGGGGTCCTCTTCCAAACGATTCGAAGCCCAGTCAGCGAACAAACGGCGGCGCGCGTTGTCTATGGTCATGAACTTTGAGCTCCTGGGTTAATTGGATCGTGTATGGGTGTAAGCCCAAGTCTCGATGCAAAATTCGCCAAGTTGAAGTCTGCAAAAGGCCGAGTTCTTCTGCACGGCGAGGAATGGACTGCCTCGGGTTCTGCTGTACACTTTCACGGACCGCGGCAATGTTCTCGGCCGAACTTAATTTCCTTGAACGTAAGGGTGTTGGCTGATTGTTTACTGAACCGGTCGTCTCAAATTTGGGCACCAAACGTTGAAGAGTCACCACGTCTACCGTAAAACGGGCCAAATGCGCTCAACGTTTGCGTTAACGATCACTCATTTTGATAATAAAGTTTTATCATTTGAACGTGCTGTTTAATCGTGATTCAATGATTTGGAATAAACAACTGAATAATAAAGAAAAGATTTGACAGATGTCACCAAAACAAATTGGCTGCACCGGGGCGCGAAAATCTAATCAATCATCAAATGAATAGGCCAAATTAGCTAAAAATCCGATGTGGAAAACCCTTCAGGGCTCAAGTCTCAGTTTCAAGTACTGCAGCCCCTTAATGTAGACAAAATTGGGTCTTTATTCTTAATTCTTAAGGTAACTTATTTCTTAAGTCTATAATCATAAATCTAATGGGAGAAATTCAGGGAAAATTAGCTCCAAAAAGGTGTGGTTACATTTAAAGGGCCGATGTTGATTTTGCATATAACACAAATTATTTAAGAAATTAATGTCATTTATTTTTTTACTAGCTTTTTACCCGCGGCTTCGCCCGCAGTGGAGAAATTAAATAAGTATGAGAGATAAAAGGTAAGGGTATAATAATAGAAATGAGTCAATATAATAACTAAATTTTATTGCTTGGCTGAGATCAACAATTTTTAAAAATTACTACAGACAATGAAGTTTCAACACCTTAATATATGCTTATTGAAATGCAACAACAAATGTTAAAATATATTTCACCGTAACAAAAATAAATAATTCTGAATTCTAACAATTTAAAAAAATAAAATACAAAGTATTAATTTAAGATATTTTTATAGACAATGTTATAAGTTTTCGCGTCGGGTGCAAATATGTGTAAATTCCGGTCATTAGATACACGTGAACAGGCTACATAAAGTTGACCATGAGAGAAGCATGGGTTTTCTAAATGCACTCCTGCTACCTATAAAGTTTGTCCTTGTGCCTTGTTTATAGTAACAGCAAAGCTAAGCTTGACGGGAAACTGAACCCTTTTAAATTGGAATGGAAGGTCAGTGGGAATAATTGGTATCCGAGGTATTATAACACTATTTCCCTTACCGACACCGGTTAAAATAGTAGCACCAAGTATGTTCTGTCCCAATTTTGTTATCCGAAGCTTTGTTCCATTACATAGCCGAGGAGCATCTAGATTTCGCATAAGCATTACTGGTACATTTAGTTTCAATTGAAGTTTATGTGACGGTACACCCGATAGTTCAAGTGAATTTAAAAACTCCACAGGATATGAAGTACTTAGTTCCGTATCCATAATTGTATCCATTGACAAATATTCCTTCATTTCTCCTTGAACCTCGTTTAAAATGTCAGTGTTGATCCTATTTACAATTTCATTTCTTGGTGCTAATATTGCTCTTGCACACAACCACTGATCACTACACAAATTTTGTTGCAATTCCGGAAAAACATTAGCAATGAGATCCACATGACGATATTTTGACAAAGAATTTTGAAAATGTGAATAGTGTTATACTGCATGTAACGACAGAAGAAAATAACAATAAATATAGAAAAATTAGAAACAGTTAAAACTATATTCAATTGAATTAGATATTGTCGTCACCGTCGGTAATACAGTGGGTTGGTATTACAGTATTCAGGGTTGAAACTTCATTGATGCAAGATGGCATTGAAGTAGCTAAATTTGACGATATTTTGACAAACAATTTTCTTATTTTTCGTAAAAAAAATTTATTTTTTTTAATAAAAAGTATCCTATGTTACTTCTAATACTTTCAAGAGTGTATGAGCAAAGTTTCATGATGATCGGTTAAGTAGTTTTTGCGTGAAAGCGTAACAAACAAACTTACATTCGCATTTATTATATTATAAAAAGTATTAGTATGATAATAGTATTGATACGGTTCAATTATGTATGGAGCAAAATATCAGCAAAATAGCGGCAAAATATCCGCCGCGAAAACAGTGACACACTTCCATGCAGAGGTCCAAATTTTCGATTACGCTGAGGCAAAATTGAAGTTCGATGTCGTTAATGTCCTGAATTATCTCATCTTTTAGCCTTTAAATGTTAAACAACACCAGCGCTGAGATCAAACGAAGAATAACTCTTGCTAACCGCTGTTTTTTTGGGCTAAGAAAGCAATTGAGTGGAACAATCCTCTCTCGAAGGACCAAAGTGTCGCTATATAAGACCTTTATCATCCCCGTCCTGCTATACGGTGCAGAAGCATGGATTATGACAAAAGCCGATGAAAGCACCTTGGGTCGTTTCGACAGAAAGGTTCTTCGTGTGATCTACGGTCCCGTATGCATCGAAGGGGAGTGGAGGAGAAGATGGAACTACGAGCTGTACGGGCTGTACAGCGACGTAGACTTAGCCAGAAGGGTAAAAGTCCAACGACTAAGATGGCTGGGTCACGTAGAGCGCATGGAAACCAATGCTCCGGCCCGGAAAGTCTTCGAATCCACACCCACATGACAGCGCAGTAGAGGAAGACCGCGGATCAGGTGGCACGCACAAGTGGAAAGTGACCTCACCCAACTTGGAGCGCGAAACTGGAGACATCTAGCTAGGGACCGAGCTAGATGGAGAAGTTTGTTGGGTGAGGCCCTAGTTCACACAGGACTGTAGCGCCACCTTAAGTAAGTAAGTAAGTAAGTAAGCCTTTAAATGTTGCTGGCTCATCGACGTACACTTTTTCTTTCAAATAATCCCAAAGAAAGAAGTCGAACGGTGTCAAATCACATGAACTTGGCGACCAATTGACATCACCACCACGTGAGACAACACGGCCATTGAATTTGTCGAGCAAAAGAGCCATTGCGTCGTTAGCTGTGTAACAAGTAGCACCGTCCTGTTGAAACCAAATATATATATATATCTTCCAATTCGGGCCATAAAAAGTATGTTATGATCTCACAATACCAAACACCATTCAAAGTAAGTGCCTGACCGGCCTCATTTTGGAAAAAATACGACCCGATCGATGGTGCACTGGTTTTTCGAGTTAATCACTCTTAGATTATCGTTCGACGAAATGCGGCAATTCTGCTTATTGACGAAATCACTGAGTTGAAAATGTGCCTAATCACTGAGAATGAAATTGTCAAGAGGCTTTAGTTCTTGAGTCAATTGCGCCTTGTAATCGTTTAAATGCATAATGTTTATCAACGACGACGAACATGAGAGGTGCAATTGTTGGGCACGACGACGAATTGAATGGGGCGGCTCTTCAGTCACACTATCGTAAACAGCAGCAATATTTTCTGCAGTACGAGCTCTACGAGTATGCACTGGTATTTTCACATCTCCTACAGACCCGGTTATTGCCGAAAAAATTACGAAGTGCACGATATGCATTTTGATTTGAACGCCTATTTTCATAATAAGTCTGAATAACATAAACACAATGCTTGATTGTGTAGCTTTCCATAGTTCAATTTGAATTTGTCCGGGTCTTCAAGACCGACCAGCAGTATAACTGAAAATTCGTCTCCTGTTTCACCAGCTCACACTTTAAGTAATAGTACTGTGGTTTCCCACACTTTTGTAGCCAAAAGTAAGAGCAGAAACAAAATATTATACATACTTACTTTTCGTTGTAATGGCCCTCGCCCTCACATTTCTTTTCTTCGAACAGTAGACTTCTAAAAGCTTTGACACCGCAGTTCCCTGGTAAAAGAACTACAAAACATGGCCTTACCACCAAAAAGGTGAACAAACCTCCCCGTACTTCAGTGCTTAATTTTATCGGCTGTGGTAGAATTGGGGAACATGTTTCATCCGCCTCTGAAGACACCAAACATCCTAAAGGAAGCCCTGAGCAGAGTGGGAGCAAAGCTCAATTCTTCTAAAACATTCTAAGCAATGCTAAGAGGATCCTCAAATTATTTGGTGAACAACTTAGTGCCGGGAGAAGGTCTGAGAATAACGCAAAAATAAAGTTATACTCTATACTTCAAAGCGTGTACGGTCTATAAAAGGTACTATTCCAATGCCCAAATTCCTAAGTGCCAAACATCAAAACTCTATCGTATGCCTGTGGAGGGAAAAAGATTTTCATTGATGTTGTCAAACACAAGATCGTTTTCGCGATTATTGTCAGGAATGATATTTCAATGGCTCGATCGCTGTGGAAAACTGAAAGGAAGAAAGTAAGAATTGATCTTCATAGACATAATGATGGAAAACCAACTTGTCCAAAGATACTGTTTCGCTAAATAAATGAAATGTGTGAATAAATCCAATACAAAAATATTACTATAAATTATATTTCTACCATGAAGAAAATGTTCCAGTTAATATTAAATTCTTCGAAAAGCTTTCTCAGGGAAAATTTGTTCGTCTTAATTTAAAAGCCAAAATAAAAAGAATCGTCGTACACTTTTATGCAAGTAAACGACTTAAACCTTTCAACTTTTGGTCACAATCAAATCATTAATCAAGCAGCTTTCAAATTGTACTCGTAAGGATAGGTATACTTTACCTTATATAGCTATAAGCAAATTTCAAATTGACTTTTCTATTTTCGGCGTTATGGTTTGCAGGAAGTGCATCCATTTATCCATCATAATCATCATCATCATCATCACATGACATGCATCTTATCAGCCATTAGACCCAAAGTATAGTTGTTTCGAAAATGAACTTACTTCAAATAATAAACCACATAAACAAAACCATGACACACTATACGAAACGAATACAACATACAACGTTATGTTTGTATTTATATGTACACTGTACAGTTACCTATATCTTGGTAACAACAAGTTATTGCAACAAGGCACAACCTATTTCCTGTTAAAATTAACAGAACGACAGAACTGGGGATTTGAGTCAGAGTCAGAGTCAGAGGCGAACGCCAAGGACTGAACTCAACGCACATAAATAATGCAGAGTGCACAGACATTCGGGAATGGTTGGGAGTTGAGTTGAGTTGGAATAGTTGATAGTTTGTACCTAATATAGATTCGTAGTGTAAGAAGATGCATGTGATTGCCTTTGGGAGAAGCTTTTCGCTTTGCAATGTTGCAGCTATATATGAAGGAGGATAGCAGCTAAGAGAGATGATGGTCACTGCCACGTAAACAGCCCGAATGGAAATGAACACACAAACTAATAACAACAACAACTATGCGCTATTTGCTCCAACTACCATGGCAAACCATCATCAACCAACGAACCAAATCCCCCAATGCCACCCCGTCGTCGTCATCGTCGTCGTCATCGAGCTCATCAGCCGAATCGTTGAAGCACCAGTTCCACCGAGCTCCATGTCATCATCAACAACGAGCAACGAGCTAGGAGAATGGGATGTCCTTTAGTACACTCGTACTCGTACTCGTTCGTTCTAGTCGTCGACTTCGTACATCCAGTCATATCATCAACAAAGTCATTGCAGCAGGAACTCTGTACGCTATATACGTATGTAGGTCCTGAAATGTCCTTCCCTGGGATCGGGATGTTGTCGATGCAATTCCCAATGCCATCCAAACACGAAATATTTCCCCTAGTAGTGTAGTATATTGCATGATGTTAGCTTATTAGTGAGTCTGGCCAATAGCAAAAGTATTGCTTCCATTCCATATCCAACTGCCACTTACTGTTATAGTTTGTATAAAGGGCTGATGCCCGTGTATACTGTATTCTGTGACAGTAGTTCCCAAATGGTTTGCTGTATTTTCGGTTAACAGTGCGGGAGCATGACAAATATACTTGTTTTGTGTCTAGTGTATCCTTTCCTGTCCTGTCTTCCTGTCCAGAGATACCTTGGTTATTGTTTTTTTTCTTTTGTTATTGTTGCTTTCTTACATAACAGGTAACAAAAGCCAGCTCGCAAGGATACGACTGCAAATCATTATGTAAAACTTAAGTTCCCAAAGGAAATTGAGCGTGTTGGGTTATTGTTTCCATATACATATAACATAACCCAGGGATGTGTCAATATATACATATTTGTACTGAAGTACTAAAGACATTTCTAATACTATACATAAATCATATTCAAGAAAGTTTTAAGACTAATGGTAAAGGTTTTTGCAGGACAAGTACATACATAGTAAGTATAGGTACCTGTAAGACGAAGACCGAACTCTAAAATAAAAGAACTAACTCATCGTCCTGAGGAACCATTAGATTTCACCTGCGACACTCTTATATAGAAGCTCTGTTTTATGTTTATGAACAGAAATTCCATCGACTTAGTCTGAAATAAGAAATTCGCGTTCCAGCAGCCATTGTCTTTTCGTTTATACATATATCTGCCATATGGCACAAAGGACATAAAATTCGTCCAGTAGTAATATCATCTAAAGGCTTCCTATCCTAAGGTAACATTAACTTTATGCAGGTAGGTAAGGTACGGAACGTATATCTATTGAATATTTAATAATCTCAAAACTCATGTCTGTGCATAATAAAAGCACAACAGAAGACAAACAAAATATCATACGATTCTTATAGCCGCAATATCCTTCTGATGGAAATAAAAATCTAACCGAAAATTCAATTCAATTTAAATGTTGCTCTGATAAAAATTTGCTACGTCAAAAATCAGCAATGAAGAGCCTCACTCTGAAGCCTGAACTTTCCTATAAAATTCTAGACAATCTCATTTAAAAAAAAAAGAAGAAAAAACCTAACCAAACATTTTTTAAATTCAAAAAACCGACTCACAAGCTCAAAACCATGCAGCATCAAAACAACTGTGCGCGAAGCCAAAATCAAAATGGAATATTTAAAAGAACTATACAATGTCGGTATGGTTGATATTTTATAGGTACAGTTATATCCAAAATAGTGGGCCAGAACTTAATTTTTGGTAATTACGGTTTGAACTTGTCTAAGGCAACAATTCAAAATTTTAACCATTTAATTTTTGTGATGAATATTTTTTTAATGTTTCTTAAATTGTTTACTAAAAAAAAATAGTACAAAAGTCCAGTAAAATAAGGGTTTCACTTTGGAATGAGAAATAATAAGCTGGACATTTGTCTATACCTTGAGTTTGATCCTATGATTAAGGTTTTAACACAATGGGACCAACAGAAATGGAAATAATCACGAGAAAGCGGTTTTCGCGACATTTTGGTGTTCCATAAATTACTAAGCGGACATGAAATTCTATGAAACTTTATACACAATGTTTAGAACACTAAAACACAAAATTCCGAAGTTGCCCCCTTTTTTTCGCCTAATTTCACTGGACTATAAGATGACCAAAGTAGGAGCACTTTATTTAAATTTCAAAATTTAAGTCGATTTAATTATTCGATGGAATATTTGTATTTCACATTTTTCATAGCAATCAGCTGTTGATCGGCCAGGAAATAACTTTTGTTAAATTTAGATTCATTGCGGATTGTAGGTTAATATTATATGTATGAAGAACATACGGCATGGCATTTTGAGCATATTTATGCATATGCCGAGGACTTCATCTGAATATATTATCCTTGAATAACATTTGACAGAACAACGTATGTTGGGTCAGCTAGTACGTGTAAATTCAAAATGAAATGGTTTTTTTACTTAGCAACACATTTGACGATTTTATACAATAGTATAGTGATTATTTCATGGAGTTCCAAGATGGATAAATCGATTTTAGCTTGTAAGATTGTAACGGTATCTGCTGTTCCCATCTGACGAAAGGCTTTAATGTGCTTTCCCAAGAGACCACAGGATTCTCTGAGCAGAACCTGGAAAAATCGGATGGGTTGTTCAACCAACAAAGTACGGTTCGGCATGCTTGCATCACCATTAGCTTGTCGCGTCGGTGGGGTTTATGACTGAGTAGGTTGACGAGTTAAAGGTAGAGCTGGGTTTCTTTTGATTGCAGGAACAAATCAACCAGACCTCGTTGATCTCTCAAACTGTCTCGATTTCACTTGCTTTCTTTATGCACCGTGATGACGTGGTCAAGTATTGACCTGCGCAGGAGCTTGTGAAGAGTACTGAGATCGATCAGCTGGCTTCCTGTTGATCAGCGAAACAAGATCAATGATCTGCTTTCGACGAAAAGTCTCTTTTTGGTGATCTGGTACTATCAACGAACTGTGAGGTTGGTTTGGGAGCAAGGTGCAATCCAAAATGGGAGTGAGCACAGAGTTTTTGTGTGCAGATCACTTTGCGACAAAGCAAGCTTGCTTGATTTAGATTTTGATGTGATTTGGACGATGATTGAAGCGATGTTGTAGTTTTTTGCTCGATTCTTTTTGTGATGATTGGGATGGTTGTTACCAACCAGTGAATGCGTTGTTTGGAGTGACCACGCGGTCTGGGAAAATATTGAATCTTCTCCAAGAAGTTCCTAAAATCATAGGGTATAGGTTTTTTTGGTTGATCTCGACATTGATTTACCTGATAAATCTGAACCTTGATATAAACAGATCAAAAAAATGATTTTTTGTGCGTGATCTACTTGATGGTGTTGTATTAGCTGGATATTGGTTATGGTTGTTACTAACCAATGATTCAGGGTTCGGGCCGCCCACGCGGTCTGAGAAATTTGGATTCTCTTCTAGAATTTCCTGATTAAATTGGCTTTAATTGTGAACAAATTATACTGCTTTGGAAGAATGTACTTGATTCTTATTTTGTACACTAGTTTAATGGATTGATTTAATATATCACTTATAAGTTTATTTCACTTTTTATTCCGTGTGACACGGTTGAGAGTTGGAATTGAAAATAACAAATCTCGGAAAAGGAAAAAGAATATTCATGAAAAATGAAATGAAGTTTGCGAAATTTCGAACTTTGCTGCTGATACGGATTTCTGTGTTAAGGGCATGGTTACACTGCACCAAATGTTGATGTATGTTTAATGATCGATCAAGTTTGGCAAAAGATGGTAAAAATAGCAATAATGTATGAATTGTTCCTCGAACTGCACAAGATTCATCTTAACTTATTTCAGAATTAAAATAAGAGAATACAATACAATTAATTGAAGAAAAAATAATAGGCAACAGCAATTATTTCACTAGGTCCATTTCATGTTTTGACTCAATCAATTAGAGTACATACTAAGATACCATAAATTCTACTAATGGAGTCTGACGTTACTTCAAATCAACTTATTTTACAATTATCATAAAACCAACTTTTTCAACTTAACGTAAGATAAAGGCAATGAAATTGACACAACTCATATTTTACTTCTTGAACACACTCTTCAAATCGATTTAAACGGATTCAATCTTATTTTATTTAACTCAAACCTACCCTCAATATGTACCAGATATTCATTTACTGGGGCTACTTAATTTTTTAACAACCCAGGTCTATAGATGAATAAACATTTTTGAAGATTATATACTTTCCGAATTCTGTTTTAATTCGTAATAATTATTTTTATTAAGTAGAGACTAGCTAGAAAGTTGTGTTTTAAATATACAGATTGGTCAATGCAATCAAAGGCTTTTGTTATGTTTCATATTTTATTGTTTCTAATCAGACTTTCTTTTGATAAAAAATAAATAAATAGTTAGAGGACTATTAGTATGACAGTTTAATCTACTCGAAATAATTCTAAGGGTTAAATGCCTTCTTGCTATTTTGACTCCGATTAAAATACGACCGACAAAGTATATGTAGATGAACATGAAATCGTTTCATTCAAAATGCCATCTAAAAAGCAGAACTGCAAATACTCTCTGGGACCAAGACAAGATGGGAGATTTATCAAAGGAAGCCTTTGAGTGTAAGGATGTCATAAAAGTCTATCAGGCCAGGGAAAAAAAAACAAAGAAAAATCTTTAAAATCTACGTTAAATACTTTTAATTCCATCAATATGAGCGGAAAAGTATAGAGTCTAGTACAATAATAAAAAACTGTATTCTCTATTCAAAAGTGACGAATTCAACATATAGTCATAATTTATTATATTACGTTTGCGTGTAAAACACATTGTATTACATTTGTCAATATTTAAAATTTAACGATTTTTGTTGCACCATTAACAAAAATAGTTAGATCTTCTTTAAGCTCTTAAAAATCCTTGATTAGAGTTATATTTTAAAACAGAAAGCAAATCATTTATGAATAAAATAAACAGTAATGTACCAAGGTTGCTCCCTTGAGGTACACCAGAATTGACTTTAAATTGACATAAAGGATTACTCCTGAACATAACTCTAAAAGATCTATTTTTAACATATGTCAATATTAAGTAGAATTTCATGACTTAATTTGTCAAAATGCCTTTCTGAAGTCTGTAATGATGCAATCGACTTGAGAGTGTATTTCGAATGCATCCAAACAAAAAGGAAAGAAATTGTAATAAATTTGTGATTGTAGATTTTTTTCACAAACCAATGTTAAATTTACATATAACAGAAAAACAATTAAAAAGAATTATGTCAGAGACAAGGGATTCAAACAATTTAGAAATAGCAGACAATTTTGCTATAGGACGATAATTCGTAACTAAATTTTTAAAACCCTTTTATTTTAGAGACTCATTGAAAAGAAGACACAAGGGATACAAAATAAAGGGCTTTTCAATTGGCACGTTTACATTTTGGCGCCCCGTGGCGGCCATTTTGTTTTGGTGACATCTGTCAAATCTTTTGTTTATTATTTAGTTGTTTATGCCAAATCATCATTTCAAGTAACACGATTGAACAGCACCTTCAAATGATAAAACTTTATTATCAAAATGAGTGGCCCTTCACAGTCGATTCTTCAACGTTGGGTGGCCAAATTTGAGACGACCGGTTCAGTAAACAATCAGCCAATACCCGGACGTTCAAGGAACGCAATATCGGCCGAGAACATCGCCGCGGTCCGTGAAAGTGTACAGCAGAACCCGAGGCAGTCTATTTCTCGCCGTGCACAAAAACTTAGCCTTTCGCAGACTTCAACTTGGCGAATTTTGCTACTGCCCAGGAACTCAAAGTTTATGACCATAGACAACACCGTTTGTTCGCTGACTGGGCTTCGAATCGTTTAAAAGAGGACCACAATTTTGGCCGAAAAATCATCTTTAGTGACCAGGCGCATTTTTGGATGAATGGCTGTGTTAACAAACAACATTGCAATATAAGAGTCGACACCAACTCACGCGAGGTTCACCAGGTAAAATTGCATCCTCAAAAAGTTACCGTTTGCTGTGGATTTTGGGCCGGCATGCAGCGGCGTAATTGGTAATTGGTATTCCATATGGACTTATATTATTATTAATATTATTATTATCATTATTATTATTATTACATTTTTCACAGAATTGACAAATATACAGTATATTCAGTAAATAAATAAGACAAGGAAAGAAAAGTGTAAGAATTAATTGTATGAATTTCGGCGATAAATCATCTTGTCCCACTGCGTAAGACTAGACCGTATGAATTCTCTTCCTGTTACATCTTTTTTTTACTTTAAGGTAAGTCTTCTGTAGGATATGAATAACCTTTCTTAAATTTACTTGCTTTTCGAAATCTCACTACAGATTTGTATCATTTTAAACTGATATCGTCTCGGTAGTATATTTTTAAAGAAAACTTAGACATAAAATTTGACGCTTTAAATCGAACAAAACTATTTTATACATTTCTTATCAAGTGTTTATCATATTTTGACCGGCTAAGACTTAAATCTCCATGATCTTTGTCCACAGTATACCTCATATCGGTTATTTACTCTTGAATAAAACAGTTTATCAATCTTTTTCATGACGTGTTAGGTTTATGTAAGTGAAAAAAAAGTAGTTAAACTCTAAAGATATGTTCCTATTATTTCAGCCATAACTGTATTTATACCTATCTACTCGTATTAGGTATTGTATGTGACCACAATACCAAAAAATATACTCGAATGGCGCATATTCTTAGCCAGAAGGGACACATGAATTAATCACTCGCCAAAATGCTATATTGTATGTATATGATGCTTTTGCTTTAAATCAAAGTGCGCAAATACACCCACGCTCCAGCACCGTCCTGGATTCTGGGATCACGTTTATACCGCCATCATTCAGCGTAGCGCCATCCAACCGTTCACTCTATAGATTCGCATTGTGTGTGTATATTGGATTAGGTATAGTATGAGTATTATGGGAGTTTCGTATTTCATATTTATTTATTTTTCCCATATCCTTTTCTATTATTTGATGTGTCCTGCGGGGCTGCTTTTGAAATCTCATCAACCATCGAGGAGAGAATGATGGCGACAACCAATATAACTTGTATATATGCATGTGTATCTATATAGCTTTAGATTTATTCTCTTTCTTCTAAAGCAGCAGCACCTGATTCAAAGTCCAAAATAAAAACATTACCCCACTGTTTGGATGAAGCTACTGATTACAGCGATGCCAATATAAATGATTTTTTTAAAAGTTTCATTTAATTTCCAAATTAAAACTATTGATATTTCGAAACGTTAAACATAAGGTTGAGAGTTCTTAGGTCACTAGAGTTGAGATTTGTAGGTAACTAGAACCATGAGCTGTAGCGCCACGATAAGAAATTTTTCTTATTTTTAAAGTATGTAAAACTACACCGAAAATTATTTATATCACAAAACAAGAAAGTTAACATTGGCGTCTGGAGCTTTTCGCTATTAAAGTTATCAAAAAATATGATTTATTTCTCTTTGAAGATTAAATCTTTTATTAATTGTTTATTTTTTTTTGTATGTATCTATGTATTTCAACATAATAAGACTAGTTTATATAGAAAATTAAATATTTTCCAAGAAAATAACTCAATTGTATTGAATATTCAAAGCAAAAGTAATATCTAATAGGAAACTTCGTTCTCGTTGATTCTCATTGATTTGTGTGACCTTTACTACGGAATGGACACATTAACTTAAAGGACGAATGGTATTGCTCACACCATCCGCTACTAATCATCATTACAAATTGATTAAACTTATAATGTTAATCTCAGATAGAATATTTAAAAATATAGCTTAAAATTTAACACAAAATACCTAAGCAGAGCGCCTTCTGGTGCTCGCAAATATTATTATCAATGTCAAAGCTCGTTTCTCCAAATTGTACAAAATAACCATAATTAACTTTGAGCTTATAATAAACAACACATAGAGAGAGACATTAACTTTAGCTTATAAATAAACAACATCAAAAGTTGAACAATAGAAACAAAAGCGAATCAAAGAACCAAAGAGATATAGAAATCAAAATAAAAGGATCTGATGATCAGGTTAGCACACGTCAAATATGTACGATCAAATTGTTGTTGTAACGTTTCAAAAATTTTAAATTATAATAACAATGTAATATTTGTAATATTTTTATATAAAAAATCTTTTCCATTATTAATCACAAAATAATTTCCTATTTTATAATTTAATATTTTTACTGCTATACTTTGTAAACAGATTTAGTTTCCAATTTCCTATTCAATAAAATTCAAAACGATGCTCAGTTTGATTGTTGTATTTTTCGAAACCAAACAAAACTGAATGGCAAATCCGTCACATCAGAGTCTGTTCTGATTTTTCATTAACATCCCCTAGAGCTATAACGTCAATATTTTAGCATTACGATCTCGTATTTAGGAGGAAGTGGAATATGAGAAAGAAGGTTGGTATTATAAGTGGTATGACGTGGAACGTGGTTTCTGACGTTACCACAAACTATTATATATTGTGTGACAAGTTGCGTTGGTTCCAAAGCCGGTTATTGCACCATGACAACAACGGTAATTTTTACCATCCTCTAACCCCCATCGTCGAAGTTGTTATAATGCAAAAACCAGCAACATTTTGCTGTTAGCAATAATAACGACGACGAAAAATGTCAATAACTCAGCCCCCAAGGATATCAAATAAAAATAAAATATTGGCAAACATAGACAAAATACAAAAGCAAAAGAATAAAGGACCTCCAGTCCCAGTGAATGATGCAAGGACAAGGATAAGGAAACCAACAGCTAAATACAAAAAAATAACACAAAACTCCCCCAAACGTTCATATATATATATATACATATGTATGTATGCATGAATTCCTCATAGAACAAAAACAAAAGCCGCTGTCTTCGTCGTTGGAACATAATACGACATAACCACAACAACAAAATCCGATGAGAGCAAAAGCAAAACAAGAGACACTCCGATGGCAAAAACGGAAGCATTTCCACAATGAACTTGCGTTTGTAATGTAAACATACATAACAGGACATTGAATTCATGCCTTGCCTCCTTTATTATGTTTGCTCTAGCCATTTCTACAACTTCTGCCACAACGCCCGCTACCGCTCTGCCTCCTCTCGATCCTATTGATCCTTTATCTAAAGATGAATGTAGGCGGTATGTATGTCGTATGTATGTATGTACATATGTAGCATGTGCGTCCATGTCTTGTCCATTGTATACAGAGAAATTAATTATCCTTAATTATTATTTGTCCAATGTCAAGGCGTCAGTGAAGCAATCAATTTTTATGACAGCAAACAAGGATATCGTAGGCTATTTCTAGAGCTATGTCTTTCTGTCGGTCGCGTCGTCGTCTTCGAGAAATCCTTCCGTGTGTACTTTAAAGTTGTAGGTGCCTGTAGAGAAATTAAATTCCAACACAAATAATAACAAAACAAAAATACAGCAACAACAAAAACAAAAAAAAACACAACAAACTGCCCCCTAAGTCGTTCTACAAGTGGATGTTGTCAAATTCCGGCAAATGTGTTGTGTACGAGTATATCGGGGGTACGAAAATTCAATTTATGAACAATGTGACACTGACAGTTTATATTTATCCTGCGGCTTACATGATGGATTGGATAAATTGACATTGAAGCCCACCGATAAGACATATTATTTGCCTCGAGGGCTATTGTGCAATGTACAGTATACCTACCCACTTCGTTTGTCGTTTATCAAGATTTTTCTTTCTTCATTTTATACTCGCCTTTATTTCCCGGAAATGTGTCTTTTCCGATGGGGGTGGACGTGGACGTTAAGAGAGTTCTTTTTTTATTTTTCTCTCTCATTCTGTTTTGTCTTGAAGTTTAAAGGAAAATACATTAGCCTGGTTGCTTAGTGAAGTGAATGCACAAAGTAATTTTAGAAATTTCAAAGAAATGTGTTGGCCGATATTATTTTTCCTCCTAACGCTAATATAACACCAAAATGAAAACAATAACGCTTTTTGAATGTCCTTAAGTAAGGGAACAGGTGTTGAATGATTTTTGTTTGTTTTTTTTTTTAACATAATTTAAGGATTTTTATATGAGAAATTTATATATTAAATTTTAAGGAGAAAAAAAAATATTCGAAGAAAATATTCAAATTTTATTTCACACAGCTTTTAAGGAAATATTCTAATGAAGCTGTAGAAATTTTTTGGTAAGAGTAGTTTTATTTTTAAGTTTCAATATTCTAAGGACGGAAAATGGTTAAACCTTCAGAATACTTTTAAACTACCATAAATGGCATTTGGCTTTTGATACATTTAATAAAACTAATTTATCTTCTTTACAATATACATAACCTGAAAAAAAATATGAAAAAGAATTTTTAAAAACCAATTTCCAATTTAGATTTTTGAAAATGTCGGTCGAAAAAAAACAAAGGTGAATATAAAAATGACATCTTCTGTTTCTTAGAATTCTTTGAAGGGTTTTAAGCTAACACAAATTTTTTAAACAACAGTTTTTAAAGTAATATTAAGTTTGCAGTCATTTAGAGTTTATGAATTTCGAAAAAAAAAATATTTAATATTTTTTTAAAAAAACAGTTTTGACCATCAAAAATATTATTGAGACGGTATAAAAGCTTGTACTTACAAACAATTACTGAATTGATTAGTTCTTGAGAAAACATAAAACCAAAATAACGGTTTTATGGGGGATACCCTTCTGGAGCAATACAAACATTTTTTTTTTGATTGAAAGAAGCCAAATTAAAAATCTGTCGCTTCGTTTTTTTTTTATAAATATTATACGCGCACTCAAGGGGATATGAATACCCTTATGATGGATAATCACAGTGCGAGCAGGGAGGATAGGATTAGAAAGGAGATACCGATGCACATTGGTTTTGAATGTCTGCACATTGTAATGAGTGGGAAACATTGAGTCTGGTAAAGCATTCCACATTCTTGTAGTGCGACTAAAGAAAGAATCTCTGTACTTTACAGTACGTCCGAAATTGGGCTCAAGGGTAAACTGATGAGCATTCCTAGAAGAACGGATATTACGGTTGAATTGTTTGAGGGAAGGAATGCAACTGGCTATTTCATTAGAGCATTGGTTATGAAAGTAGCGATAAAATAATGACAGGCATGAAACCTTACGACGGTGCTCTAGAGAGACAAAAGCTTCAGTTAGACAACGGTCACCTATCATTTTTAGAGCTCTCTTTTGAATTCTGTCTAGGAGACTCAAGTAGGTTATAGGAGCACCTGCCCAGATATGGGAATTGTACTCGAGTTTTGGACGAATATAGGCTTTATAGATTATAACCAGATCAGAAGGGGTAAAAAACTTCTCGCATCTTTGGAGAACACCTAAACATTTAGCAGCATTTTTGGCGATGTCAAATATGTGATCACTCCACAACAAGTGGTTTGTAATGCACTGCACATACCTAGGACTGAAAGCTGTTCGGTATCCTCGATGCAAGTACCACTCATGGATAGTGGCATTGGGGGAAGGTTACGCTTTTGCGACAGTAGACAGCATTGAGTTTTCGAAGGAATAAATTCTACACGGTTTTTGATTCCCCATTGGACAATGCTGTCAGAACAGAATTTAATGAGCTTATCATACGCTCCTGTTGGTAGTCCACATCCGAAGAAAAAGGATGGGAATCTAAAAACGAATATGAGAAGCTGAGGGTACTGTCATCAGCGAAACAATTAAGTGGGTTAGAAGTTTCAGACAAAAGATCATTTATAAAAATAAGGAAAAGTGTCGGAAACAAAACGGAGCCCTGAGGCACACCAGCGTTTATTTTGTGGATATCATATTTGAACCCGTCCAATACTATTTGAATTGAACGGTCCGAAAGGTAATTTCTAACCCAACAAAGAAGGGATTCATAAATACCAAATGCACGCATTTTCGATAAGAGAGCTTGGTGCCAAACTCTATCAAATGCCTTTGAAATATCAAGTGCAATAATCTTACTTTCTCCAAAACGATGTAGAGATTTGTTCCACTGTTCGGTGAGATAAACCATGAGATCACCAGTGGATCTATTGCAACGAAAGCCATACTCCCGGTCATTAAGAAGCTTCCGTTCTTCAAGATATTTCTTAAGCTGAAAATTGATCAGCGTTTCCATAACCTGGGAAAGAAGGGACGTAAGTGCAATTGGGCGATAGTTAGATGGTTAGGAGGATTCGCCTTTTTTAGGGACAGGATGGACAAATGCAGTTATCCATCCACTCGGAAAGAGACCTGTAGAATAGGACAGATGGAAAAGCTTAGGCAGTGGTTTTACCAGCGTTGAAGAACACCTCTTCAGAACTATAACGGGGATACTATCCGGGCCAGCGGATTTGTGAATGTCAAGATTTTTAAGTACTCTAGTAACCGAACGAATGCGAAAGAAGATTCGTCCCATAGAATCGTTTACGCTCGGAGAATCGTCAACTAACTGAGTCAGGTGGTTTAACTCAGCAAAAATCTCGACATACCTTCCTTCGGATGTTGTCTGACTAGAATAGCACAGCCACGAAGAATTGTGTACATTGAAATCGCCCGTAACAACGATCTCACAGTGCGGAAAATGGGATCCAATTCTCTGTATAGAGTCGGACAGCGCATCGAATTCGTTAGAAGTCGAATTGCTATCCAGACTTGGGCTACGATAAATAAAACACGTGTGAATGATGCGCCTTTGGATGGTGAATTTAAACCACATATAATTAAAATTTGTGTTGGTGCACTGACCATATTGTGGTAGAAGTTGATAGGTAACATCATGGTGAGAAAAGAATAAAGGCTGTAAAGCTATAACCGAAGAGGCTAAACTCAGAGTGATCGGTGGTTTCACCAACCTGAGTTTCGCTTAGTGCCAAAACAGCTGGCCTGTTCAAAACAGTATGAACATATGCAGCATTGAAATTTTTCTAAGCCTACGAATGTTGCTATATTGAACACAAAACTTACCAGCCATCACAATACACAAAAACACAAAAAAAACCAAAACAAGTTAGATATTTTTAAATGCCTACCGCGAATCGTTTTAAAACTTTAATTTCCAAATTTGAAGTCAATCGACCCAATGGTTTAGTGTGTAGGGACCCACTTTTTCGACTTTTCTACCATAGTAATGTCATGTTTGATTAAAATGTAGATAGATAACAATTGGTTTTCCAAAATATCGTGAACAAAAACCGATATTGAAATTAGACTTACTTTATAATATGCAAAATATTGTTGCTTATTCTTATAATTAATATTTTAGAAAATTTCAATTGACAACTACTTTTTTTACTAAACACGAAATCTTACAAAAACAACAAAAAACTGATAAGAAATGGTTTCGAGGTTTTCAAAAAGAAAGAAGTTTTAGGTTGTTTTTAGAAATGTAAGGTATTTTGAAGATAGTGTTTCACTTTAAATGAAAGATATTTTATGATCCTTCATATCATACCTAAAGTATTATCCTACGCGCTATTCTCTTTGAAGTATACGTAATTATTTGCAAAAATGTCGGATTTTTCCCATTTCCGAAGATCATCTCTAAGTCCAATTATCTTAAGATCCCCACGTCGGAATTCAAAAAGATTTAGCAGATAAGTTTGGGATATAATTAAGCTTTTATTTGGTACTAGTCTCATAGGTGTACGCCTCTTCCGTTTTTTCATCTTTCATAAAATGTTGGTATTAATATTTTGTTGAACTTTTAGTCAAATCTACACATGGATACTGATGGGAAGTTATCAATTTGGGTCGCATCCCGTCTCCTTTTTTAAAAAAAATTGTTAATAAATTAAGTACCTACATCAATTCCAAAGTATCTATTGCGGAATTCTTGCAGAATTGGACAAAATCCCAAAAATTGGAACACGTCTTCACGTTCTCTTCGATTGCATAGATAACACCATAGAATAAGACGGTGGATGGTGAGGAATAAAGTTTAAGCGGAAGAGTTAAATTCTGACTCTAAAGATTGTACTGATTTTACGTATGGTGTGATCGGCCAAGAAGTAGGTCCTTATTTCCATAAAATGGTTAACTTTACTGTAGTAAGCTCTTTATAATGATGATTTCGCTTCCTCAGTTAACTGATCGTACATTCTGTTTCCGATTTTGATCAACAAAGCATCAAATTCCGAACTAAGTGAAGAACGGTTATCTTCAGTTGATATTGAAAAAGTTGTTGAGCAATCGTTAATTATACCACTCACCTAAGCATGCTCCTCTCGAATTAATAATGTGACTTAGCACAAGTCTCGGGATGCTGTTTTCTCCCATCTCCATAATTCTTGCCACATAAGTGTAATTTGAGAGTATCCAAAAAATGGGGCCTATTCCTGTTTCCTGTTTCTAGTAGTTGAGTGTCGTACTCAGCAGTCTTAAGATGCTTTTGATGAAAAAACGGAGGAACTTTTCCACTGCATCGAACGACATGTCACCCCACACTTGCGCTCCGTAAAAAAGAATTGCAGTTGCGGTTGCTCGAAAACCTTTGTGTTTAGCAATATGTGAAATGTCATTTCTCAAATGACAGCTTCTCCACACGTTACACATTGCACGCTTAGCTTCCGCTAATTTTGCTTGGAGGTGTCTATCGAGATTCAGTTGGAGGTTATCAATACGCCCATATAATTGTACTCCTTAACTATTTCTACGACTTCTTCTTGAAAAGTCCATTTTCCATTCTAGAGTACCTCCCTCCACTGCTTCCAAATATCATTATTTTGGACTTTGATAAATTAACTGATAAGTTCCAGACTTTGCAATAGCAAATAGTTGAATTCTACAGTAAGGTGTTGTAGAAACTTGGGGGTACGATGTTTATAAAATTCGAAAGGTATTCTGTCCTCCCCAGGAGCTTTACCATCTTTAGAGTTTTGTATAGCTACTTCAACTTCGGATAAAGAAAATGAAGCATCAAGAATTTCATCAGCTATTAAAGGGGTTGCATATTGAATTACTGGCGATATTTCAGTTGTGTTTAGAAGACTCGAAAAATGTTTTAAGAAGGTCTATGTGCAGAGCTGCAGACATTGAATTCGTCTTTCTTTCCACTCAAGAGCTTAACTCCTTTCCAGAAATCAGTTGTGTTTTTAGCCTTGTTTATTGTTTCAATATTTTTGTGGTCAAACATTTTTTTTTAAGCTTACAAAGCTCTTTAGATTTTTTGTTTGCAGATGCATACAGGACTTTAAAGTTTAGGTTGTCTGACATTCTGAGTAACTTAAGGTACGCAAAAGAAAGATTTCTTGCTGCCAAACACTTTCTATCGAACCACTTTTGCTTATTTGTAATGTCCTTTTTTTCAAACGTTTTTTGACAAGCTGCATTTTTTATGTCAGTTACGAGTGTGTCTAGGTTGGGGTTCTCTGGAACTTCTGTGGCTACCAGTAAAATTAAATTTTGTATTTGTAATAAAATAGTTGCAGTAAAAATTGAAAAATGAAGCTACCTTTTGTCTTAAAAATATAATAAATCAAAGAATTTCAATGTTAATAAGGAGAGGACATATATTCAAACTGTGAAAACACAAAAGTAAACCTTCCGGCAAAAAAAAAAACAACGCCATATAATTGAATACACACGTCTTTTATCGAAAATTTAATCCAGTATCCTTTTTCACAAAAACATAATCAATAAACCTCAGATATGCGTAATGCCATATGAACATAAATACAAACGTGAAACAAAGGATGCCATATTTTGTACTCGAAAAAGTTCAACTGGGTTAAATCGAATCAATAATAATAATGAATTTGTTATAACTTAAAATATTTTTTATAATTTATTAAAACAAAAATAAACTCCCACAAGTCTACAACACATCAGATTTATCAAAAGCGAGTGGGATAAATACTTTAATAAAATATCCAGAGTTGATATGGTGATGATGCGCATTTAAATTTGTGAACGTGACACACGGAAATAGTATAAAAAATGTTGTTCATGTTTGTATATAGGAAAGTAGGTAGTGCGGCTATAAAAGTTATTATGACCATGGTTATTATAAGTTAATCAATGTTTTCACCAATAATATTAACGAAGTGTATAAATAGAGTTGCAGTTGAAGTTAAAAGTTTTTACCAAACCAAAGGATTTCCGAACATGTACTTTAGTATAGAACATCACGAATTTATATCATCACATAAGTTATTTAATTAATTATTTATACACAACTGACACCATTTCTCGTGGGAAGTCCGAAACAACGTGAGGAAAAGAAATACACGAATATTTTAAGCTGGAATAAAAATATATTTATCACAGAACAATGTACGCAATTTCAATCTTAATTAATAAGGACAAGGAGTGAAATTTGATTTCGATATAAAAATAACTTTCCCACGTGATATTATTGTTTTTATTTCAATAACACTCCAGAGAACGTTAAAAGTAAACAACACAATTATAACTATGTGAGCCTTGGTTTTGATTAATTAATTTAGATCAATACGTAGTTTCGAAAGTGTTTACTTCTTCTTCAGGTTTTAAGACTGAAATTTAAAAACTTCTAAATATTCATTTTATTTAACCGGTGAGTCCAAGTGGAAATACCGGGACGAAACGTCAATACATACCAATTTTTCATGGACTTTAGACCACAATGCTGTTTTAAACATATAAAGGGTGTCCCAAAATTAACGCAAAATTTGAATTAAATAGAAAACGCCGTTTTTAGTCTTTTGATAGTTATATTTTTATTGACTCGTAAAGTACATAGGATAGGGTTATGTATGGAATAACACATCGGACAAATGGCCTCCACGGCTTTGCATGCACATGCGCACTCTTTTGTTGAAATTTTCCATGACCATTCTGCATAAATGTGGCTGAATTTCGTTGATGCAGCGTTGAATCTCCTCCTTTAATGCACGGGTGGTTGTGAGCTTGTTGACATAGACTTGTGATTTCAAATAACCCCACAAAAAGAAGTCTAATGGTGTTAAATCACACGATCTAGGAGGCCAATTTTGATCACCGAAACGAGAGATTACACGACCTGGAAATGTCTCATGCAGTAATTGAATTGTTTCACGGGCTGTATGACATGTGGCACCGTCTTGTTGAAACCACATATTGGACACATCAATATCATCCAATTTTGGCAGAAAGAACTGTGTAATCATGTCGCGATATCGAGCACCAGTAACAGTCACTGCTTGACCAGCATCATTTTCAAAAAAATATGGCCCAATTATGCCTCCAGCCCAAAATCCACACCATACAGTCACGCGTTGTGGATGCGTTTGTTTTTCGACAATCACATGTGGGTTCTCCGAACCCCAAATGCGGCAATTTTGGCGATTGACAAAGCCATCAAGATGAAAATGTGCTTCATCGCTTAGGATGATTTTGCTCGAAAAATCAGCCGCCAAGCTTTCACTATTTTTGAAATATTCTTTAATAATGAAGACACGTTGATCTATCGTGTAACGCTCCATTTTTAATAACCCTATACTGTTAGCTGTCAAATTGCTTTTTGTTCAGGGTTGCCAACACTTCACTGCACAAATGTCGGCAAATTCAAATCTTGCGTTAATTTTGGGACACCCTTTAGTAAACATACGACCTTAACTTTTTTTTTTATAATAAGCGCACACTTAAGGGGATAGTACTACCCTTATTATGTAAAAACACAGTGTGAGCATTAGGAAAGGGAGAGAGGGGTTAAAAGTAGGTGTCAGTGCACATTGGTTTTGAATTCCTGAATATTGCAATGGCTGGGAAAGACAGAGTGTGGTAAGAAATTCCACATTCACGTAGTACGGCTAAAGAACGAATCTCTGTACTTGACGGTACGACCGCAGTTAGGTTCGAGGGTATACTGATGAGCATGCCTAGAAGCGCGAGTATTACGATTGAACTGTTTAAGGGGAGGAATGCAGCTGGATGTTTTTCTAGAGCATAAACCGTTAAAATAAGTAAAAAAGAGGGTGAGACCAGGAAACTTTACGACGATGTTCGAGCGTCGTAAAAGAGTCTATGATGGTATTATGACCAATCAATGTAAATGCTCTACGTTCAATACTGTCCAAGAGGATTAAGTAAGTTGCAGGAACACCAATCCACATATGGGAGTTATACTCAAGCTTTGGACGTATATAAGTCTTGTAGATAACAGCCAAATCAGAGGGGGAGTAAAGCTTCTTGCATCGCCTTAGAAAACCCAAACATCTTGCGGCATTTTTGGCAACATCGCGTATGTCATTCAACAAGAGGTGGTTGGTGGTACACATACCGAGAATATCGAGATGTTCAGACTCCTCGATGCAAGTGCCATCCAGGGATAATGGCAAGGGGGGTATATCAAGCTTTAACGATACAAGACAGCATTGCGTTTCCGAAGCATTAAATTCCACGCGGTTTTTTATTCCCCATTGTAAAATGCTGTTTAGGACAAAATTTAATGAGCTTATCATATTTTGTCGTTGCAGTTCCACATCCGAAGGTGAGGTATGTGATTCTGAAATCGAATATGTAAAGCTAAGAGTACTATCGTTAGCGAAACAATGTATTGGATTAGAAGTTGCAGACAGGAGATCATTAATAAAAATGAAAAAGAGTTTTGGAGATAAAACGGAGCCCTGGGGCACACCAGCATTTATTTTATGGCTTTCAGAATTGAATCCATCCAATATTACTTGTACCAGTATTGAACGATCCGAAAGGTAATTACTAAGCTAATGAAGCAGGGATTCATAAAAACCGATTCATGAAAACCGAAAGCACGCATTTTCGATAAGAGAGCCTGATGCCAAACCCTATCAAATGCTTTTGAAATATCAAGTGCAATAATCTTACTTTTTCCAAAACAATGTAAAGATTTGCTCCACTGTTCGGTAAGATGAACCATGAGATCACTAGTGGATCTATTGCTGGGAAAAACGTATTGTCGGTCATAAAGAAGCTTTTGATCTTCAAGATATTTCTTGAGCTGATAATTAATCAGCGTTTCCATGACATTGGAAAGAAGGGACGTAAGTGAAATCGGTTGGTAATTAGAGGGTGAATAAGATTCGCCTTTTTTGAGGATAGGTTGGACAAATGCGGTTTTCCATCCACTCGGAACGAGACCTGAGGAGTACGACAGATGAAAAAGCTTACGCAGTGGTTCTACCAGCGTTGAAGAACACCTCTTCAAAACAATAGCGGGGATACCATCCGGACAAGCGGATTTATGAATGTTGAGATCTTTAAGAAATGTATACTGCCTTTGGGACATTGCAGTATTTTTTGCCGTAATTTTTGGTCATGTAAAAATTTGGTCCGTCGAATATGGGATTTGCAGGCCTTCCTGGCTTGCTTGAACTTATTCCGGTTTTCCTCAGTTGGATTGGCTTTAAAACAACGGAAATTTACCTTCTTGACCCTAATAGCCTCTTTACAGCTCGCATCGAACCATGCGTTTTTCTTAGGTCTGATGCTTTTAACCCTATTCGGGATAAAAATTCTCATTCCCAGTAGAATCAAACTTGTGATCATATCAGCGCTGGCGTCAACGTCGCTATCGAGGAAGCATAGTGACTAGTTAAAGATCATGAAGTAAGTCTCAGTTGGTTTTCTCGTATTGCCAAACGGTTCTCTTAGGAGCTCTTTCTTTAACTGGAGAGTTTTGACACGAGAAATTTTCTGATATGACACAATGGTCAGATGTGCCTAGAGGAGATAGAACACTAATAGTATACTTGCCAGGGTCAGAGGTAAAAAACAAGAGCAAGTCAAGCATCAAATTCACGAGAAGTTGATACTCTGTTTAAATTTGGACTTCGATAAAGGAAGCAATAGTGAATGATTTGCTTATTTATGGAAAATTTAAACCACATAAAGTTAAAGAAGGAATTGGTGCAAAGAACAACTTATTTAAAATATTGAATGGAAATGCAAGATTATATTTAATATGCTTCCACTACCAATTACTACTTTTTAATATTTGAAAGTCTTGAAAAGACGTTTAATATCATTTAAATTTTTTAATATAATAAATTAATACTTCACATGAAATAATTATGCTTCCATAAATTTACTAACATCCATTGTCTTTCAATAAGTTCACTTTTTCGAGTTCCTATAAAAATAGTTTATATCCCCACGTTTTTCGTACATCGCTTCTATGTTGTAAGTAGGTCAGGAGAAGAAACTCTTCTCGTGGTTTTGAAATGAGCATGATGTAGGTTTAGTACTCCGTCCTGTAGTAATTGTTAGCTACCAAGTTGTAATTAAGTTGCACATATATGCACGTATGAACCGAGCTTCTGGCTTTTCCAATATATGTAATCTTCTTGCTTCTTCTCGTCCAACAAACTAATTGAACGAAAGAGTTCCATTTTTCACATGTCCACCCTATCATCTAGAAGTGAATGTGAAAGTACACAGCGCTCGGCAAAATTTCTCCAAGATTCAAACCATGAACATGAAAAACCATTTTCTTATTTCTAACATTTTTATATTTCTTTGGTGTCTGACATTTCTATTGTTTTAAGTATTTTGAAACTCTTTTGGTTAGCCGTACTATTTGGTAACCTTAATGTTTGTTTTAGGAAGAATCTCAAAAACTTCTTCACTTCTTCAAATTTGTTTGTCCCCAGCTTTGAGGCACATGTTGTTATGTTGTTTTGAAAATAGGATATTTGGCTTTGTATTCAACGGCTTTAGACTGCATCCCACACCGCCAAGTGCCATTTAGGTGAGATTTGGATTCCGCAACTTTGTCTACTATCAGGTGATTTTTTTGAGGTTAGGATTTTCATGCATTAGTATTTGACAGATCACGCGGGATTTCAGACATGGTGTCAAAGAGAAAGATGCTCAGTATGCTTTGACATTTCATCATGAATAGACTTACTAACCAGGAACGCTTGCAAATCATTGAATTTTATTACCAAAATCAGTGTTCGGTTCGAAATGTGTTTCGCGCGTGTTATCGACAAATTTTGTTCAGCGATGAGGCTCATTTCTGGTTGAATGGCTACGTAAATAAGCAAAATTGCCGCATTTGGAGTGAAGAGCAACCAGAAGCCGTTCAAGAACTGCCCATGCATCCCGAAAAATGCACTGTTTGGTGTGGTTTGTACGCTGGTGGAATCATTGGACCGTATTTTTTCAAAGATGCTGTTGGACGCAACGTTACGGTGAATGGCGATCGCTATCGTTCAATGCTAACAAACTTTTTGTTGCCAAAAATGGAAGAACTGAACTTGGTTGACATGTGGTTTCAACAAGATGGCGCTACACGCCACACAGCTCGCGATTCTATGGCCATTTTGAGGGAAAACTTCGGAGAACAATTCATCTCAAGGAATGGACCGGTAAGTTGGCCACCAAGATCATGCGATTTGACGCCTTTAGACTATTTTTTGTGGGGCTACGTCAAGTCTAAAGTCTACACAAATAAGCCAGCAACTATTCCAGCTTTGGAAGACAACATTTCCGAAGAAATTCGGGCTATTCCGGCCGAAATGCTCGAAAAAGTTACCCAAAATTGGACTTTCCGAATGGACCACCTAAGACGCAGCCGCGGTCAACATTTAAATGAAATTATCTTCAAAAAGTAAATGTCATGGACCAATCTAACGTTTCAAATAAAGAATTGATGAGATTTTGCAAATTTTATGCGTTTTTTTTTAAAAAAAAGTTCTCAAGCTCTTAAAAAATCACCCGATATATGGGTTTTCAGGTTTAAATTTCTCACACCGAGTGTAATTGTTTTCATTGACAACCGCATTATATATGGTTCTCCAAATGTCTAGGTTTCGTTGCGACAATTGTGATCCCCACCGTTTGGAAAGATCATTATTATTAACTTGGCGGGAACTGCCAGAAACCTCCATTTGTTGCATTACTCGAACAATCTATTGATCATCAATTGGAGACATCCAGGCGACTGAGCCAAGAGTATCAGACGTCAATGTTTCTGATGTTGATGTTGTCGTATTTTCAGAAGTCCCTTCCTTTAAACTTTTTTGCGTTCATAATTACCTAAAATGCATTTTGTTTACTTCTATAATTCTATATCCAGCCAAAATAGTTACAACATCGTCATGAGGACCAATTTGCCTCAGCCCCTGTACGGTGATTACGTCCTGAGTTTCAGTGAGGTTTTTAAATATATGTACATATGTACATATATCCGTCTTATAATAGAGGATTTGCTAGTCGTTCTGTGACTTGTATGATTAAATTGGATTTTTTATCTGATATTCTCAGCTGATTAATTTATTCCTAGAGAAAATTGCATCGTTTGCTTAGAACTTCTAGAGTGTCCTTGAGTTGGCCATTCACTTTCCTAAATATTATTAAACGGTTCTAGGAGAAGATGGTTGAGGAAACTAATAACGTTATACAAAACCGAAAAACTTTAAATGCCGATCCGGAGTTCCTCAAGGTAATGTCTTAAGTCCTTTGCTTTTCTCCCTATTTATAGATGATGTCGAAAATCACATCACAGGGGGAGTAAGGATCGGTGATGAAACTGTCGAAATTCTCCTCTACCCAGACGATTAAGTTATTTTGTCTGATTACCCACTTACTCTACAGCTACAAATTAACAAGCTTCTACAGGATTGTTATGCGTGTTACCTTCAAACTAACAGCTTAAAATCAAAAATGATGGTATTTACAATTTAACAGCTCAAAATCAAAAATTAAGGTTTACAGGTCAATAGGTTAAAGTCGTAACGGGGACGATCTGTAACGCGGTATCAATAAAGTGGGTTGTGTGCGATATCCCGGTTTTTATATTCCCGTTTCTTAAAATCCCGATTTTAAAATCCCGTTTTTTTTCATAATCCTGCTTTTTATAATCCCGCTTTTTGTAACCCCGTTTCTTATAATCCCGTTTTTTTATAATCGCGTCTTTTATAATCCCGATTTTGCAAAATGGATCCGAGAAATTGGAAGAATTGCAAAGCCCTCAAAGGAATTTTTTTAAATGAATATTAAGACTTAACACGTTGACTGGCAAATTTTTTCTCAGAAGGCCACATGACCCACCGGTGGGTCTATACTATATGTTTCTAGAAGCGATTTTTTGCGATGGATTGCTGAGAAAACGTAATATTTTCTTCGTTGGCATGTAGTTAAAAGTCCGCTCATTGATCCATTGAAATAAATAACTCTATATCGGCAAAGTTGCAGAAGTTATAAGCATTTTTTATTTAAATAAAAAAAAAGTAGTAATTCAAAAATTAAATCAAAGAAAGGGATTTTATAGAAAAATCCATTTTAGATTCTTATTATATAATGAACAAATTAAATAAACAATAAAATTCAGTGTGTTTTATTGAAGCATTCCAAGTAAAATGTTGTGTTTCCATCGCATTTTTGGCAAAAAGTTGAAACTTTTTTTGTTTTTTTTGCTGCCTCTTTCCACCCAATAGTTTTGGAAAGTTCTGTATAACAGTTCAAGCAGCGTTTTCGGATTTTCCTGTTGTTTTGGTCTCTTGTTTTATATTCTTCGAGAACATGAGGAGCAATAGATTAGCGTTGTACCCGTACGATAAAAGTTCTTTGTTCGCAGAGTGCCTCACATATTGATTTTATAAACTGAGCGATTTGTATGTTATTTCCAGTTTTTTTTTTGTAAACAATCAAAGCATTGACGACAGATGTTGATAGCAAATACTCAAAAGCTATTTTGTGGTACCACCTTTTAGTTTTTCTCAATGGTGTAAAATAGCATGCCATTTGGTCCGAAATATCTATGCCTTGTTTGGCGTGGTTATAATCAATAACCATTTTTAGCTTTTTTATGGACTCAACATCACCATGCCGATCTCTTTTTCCTGTTTCACATTCTTCTAGGTCGTGTTTTGTGCTCAACATAAGTACATCGATAAGCATCCGCTAAGTCTAGCACTATTTGCGTACTATGTGACGTTGTATTCGTTGGCATACGTCTTTGATTGAGCCAATTGTTTTTATCGGCATAAACAGAACTGGTGTATGTATCCATATGGATCACAAAGTTTGTAAATTTGTACGCCGTACTTATGGGACTTTCCAGGATTATACTGGCGGAACTGTAGTCTCCCACGCCAGGGAATCATGGACTCATCCACAACTAGCACCTCACCAGGAGTTTGGGCATTCATATAATTTTTTTCCCAATACTTCCTAAGGACCACTGACCTTGGCTAGACGATTGTTAGGAACAGTTGCATTATTATCAGCGAAATGGATACATTTCAAAATCAGTTGAAAACGGTTCCGTGACATCACTTGAAGGACAAACGAGTTCTTGAAAAATGAATCTTTGCTCCAATATTCATTTATAGATGGGTATTTGATGCCCATATATATATTGAGTCCGACAAATGCCTTTATTTCTTGAACATCCGTATTAAACCAACTCCCTATGCGCGATGATCGAGTAACAGCTCTACTAGACAACGCATTTTGAGCGTTCAAATTTGTCTGAAGAACTATCAATTCATACACTTCTTGAGTCACCATGAGTGAAAAATAATTAAAAGTGTCCATTGTAGAACTGGAACCAGCGCGCGGCAGATTCCATGGGTTCCACATAATCAAAATTTTTCAAAGAACCTAAATCAACAGGTCTCCAAGTATTAGCAATAGAAACATTATCTTCATCAGACTCTTCATCAGATGGTTCCATTGCGTTGGAATCGGAATCGGATTGTACATCAGAAGTAGAAGGAAGATACTCATCCAGAATCTGACCCTACGAAACCAACTTCGTCGTCCATCGCATCGTAAGCTTCATCGTAAGAAGACCTTCCATAAAACCTTCTTGGATCCATTTCTTATTTCAAGTAAATAATTGGTTTTTCAAATAACTCTGCAAAAAAAAGTGCGAGTAGAAAATACAACAATGTATGCACATACATTTTATTATTTAATATTATCTAGGTGCCACCTGACCCACCGGTGGTCATGCTCCTAAAACACAAAAAAACAATACACTTTTACTAAAAAAACTATTGGACAGATAAACACACAATAAAACATACATTAACACAAAAAAATACACTTGGCACACCGATGATGCTTTTTTTTCGTATGGTGGCAGTCAACGTGACATTTGACAGATAATTGCCGAGAATAGATAGATTTTTACAAGGTTCCTAAAATGTATATCAATTAAAA
This sequence comes from Eupeodes latifasciatus, assembly GCA_920104205.1. Taxonomy (NCBI): domain Eukaryota; kingdom Metazoa; phylum Arthropoda; class Insecta; order Diptera; family Syrphidae; genus Eupeodes; species Eupeodes latifasciatus. Next base: position 376,638,165 of record OV049924.1, read on the forward strand.
TTTAAAATTTTAATATTGGAACATTCGGCATTCATTTAAGTCTTCCAATTATATATTTCAAAATATTACATTAATAAACATGTAGTTTGAGAAAAATATATTGCATCTTTAAAACAGAAATTCTTCCTATGACCCACATCACTTTAATCATAAATAAATGCGTATGTGTGCAATTTATAGCAACCACATAATCTGTCCCAAATATTTCCCCCCTCCCTCCTATTTCCAGTGCTAACAATCTTCAAGAAACGTCAATACCTAGCTATACTTTCTAGCTTGTTCACAACATACCATCAACGCCTTCTCAATCAACACAATTTGAAATAACACCCATCTTATATTATCCCCCGTTTATACATTAATTTAAAAATGATGTCGTTATGATAAGTTAATTATACTTTGCTTCTTCTTCGAGAAAGGAAACCACCATACGATGATGCATGATGGCATTCCGTGTGTAGGGAAATCCGGGTCCGGGTTCCGATATACGCAACACAGCATCGAATCAGACTAAGATTTATTTGAATTCTTTCGAATGACGACAGATGAGATGGGATGATTATTTTAATTTTTTTAAATTTAATTTCTTCAATCAATTTGCCTTACATACTCAAAACGCACATGGTTACAGAAAAAAGAAATGTTTATATTTTTATGGATGATGGCAGGGTGTGCCCCAAGCCCATAAGTGTTCATATTGGATTATTCAAGATTTTTAACACCCCATTCAGATTACAGATGAACGCGCACAAGCTAATGCATCGCAGCGTGAACGTACTGCACGTTTATGTCAATCTGAATCATAAAGTATTGAAAATTCTGAATCAACATCTACCTAAAATTGCATACATGTTACAGATTCGGGGGCAGATTTATCATCAAGCTGGTTCGTTATTGCCATACCCCGCTGATAATCAGTTTTTGCAAATTTATTTTATTGTGATGAAAATCGTGAATTGGATCAACGTTGTGCAATTGTTTTAAATACAAGACGAGGAATTATTCGTGAGTTACAAAGGTTTTTCCATCAGCATAACACATTAGTTCAATTGTTCAAAATTGCTCTTGATCGTATGCCATCTGATAATCACAAAATTGTAATAGCACCAAATTAAATATTCAACAAAAACATGTATATGACACAAACATGCAAGCCGTTTCCAAAAATGCAGGTGAATTATATTTCTTGGATGCACCTGGTGGTAGAGGAAAAACTTTCGTTGTATCATTGATTTTAGCGACTATTCGATCGGAACAGAAAATTGCATTGGCACTTTCATCTTCGGGAATTGCTGCTACATTATTAGAAGGTGGTCGGACCGCACACTCTGCACTAAAATTGCCATTGAATGTACAGGTGATTGAAACTCCAACTTGCTATATTTCGAGAAATTCTGCTATGGCAAAAGTTCTGTGATTAACGTCAATTATTTTATGGGATGAGTGCACAATGGCGAATAAAAAATCAAAAGAAGCATTTAATCGAACAATGCAAGATTTATGTGGTAATCAACAGCTTTTTGGTGGTGCTCGATATTGCTGTCAGGTCAGGGGACTTTCGTCAAACAATGCCTGTCATTCCTCGATCAACTCCTGCTGATGAAATAAACGCCTGTTTGAAGTCATCAGTTCTTTGGAGATATGTACGAAAATTGACACTGAACATTAATATGCGTATTCACCTACATAATGATGCAACTGCCCATGAGTTTTCAAAACAATTGTTAGAAATTGGTGATGGCAAAATACCAATCGACAGTACCAACGGATTGATCACTTTACCGAACAATTTTTGTACAATTGCGCAATATATAGATGAGTTGATTAAATGTGTTTTTCCGAATATTCTTCAGAATTACAGAAATCATGATTGGTTGAAAGAACGCGCCATTTTAGCACCGAAGAACATTCATATCAATGCCATTAATTTTCAAATTCAAGCGAAACTGCCAGGTGTAGTCACGACATATAAATCAATTGACAGTGTTATGAATCAAGATGAGGCAATGAATTTTTAAATTCATTGGAACCAGCTGGTATACCACCGCATTGCTTGAATCTGAAAATTGGTTCTTTGATTATATTATTGCGAAATATTAATCCACCAAAACTGTGTAATGGCACCAGATTGGCAGTGAAAAAGTTATTGCTTAATTTGATTGAAGCTACAATCTTAACTGGTAAATCAAAAGGAGAAGTGTGTTTGATACCGTGTATCCCTATGATTCCAACTGATATGCCATTTGAATTCAAAAGATTACAATATCATGTACGCTTATCATTTGCGATGTCCATAAATAAGGCCCAAGGGCAAACACTTCACGTTTGTGGTGTCAATTTGAAGGAATCATGTTTCTCACATGGCCAACTTTATGTTGCCTGTTCCAGAGTCGGTACCCCCAACTGTTTATTTATTCATGCTCAAAATGGAAAAATATTGAACTTAATAATCATTTTTTTTATTACTATGCCTAATACGTAGCGGAGCACGTACCGTGCAACTAGTATATAATATTAATTACATACAAAATTATTACAATCATAATTAATAATAATAATATAATTATAAATAAGAACGAAGGTATATATTAAAATAATTTAAAGTGTTAAATTTGTGTCAAAACACAAATTGGGGTTTTAGTTTAGCTAAAACAAAGTTTATCATTAGACCGCATGTGTTAAAAGTTAATATACATACATGTTTTTATATGCCAGAGCCTCTGAAACAAATCGAATGAGAGTTTTCCATCCACTTTCTCCATTTAAAATTGCAAAACATTCTTCAATTTTAAAAAAACTTTTATTAAAATATAATCTTGGGATTTCCTGTATGATTGGACAAAACGCTAAGAAATGAGAAATATTTTCAGCCTGATTGAGGTTACATAGTAAGCAATTCGGATTCAAATCATTTCTGTGAGGTCTATAATTGAGCTCAAGCATTTCAACGCGCATTTTAAAGATTAGACTTATCTCATTGGCAGTAAACTCGTTTCGAAAATAGTTGTCATACCCGAGACATAAGTTGAGTTTAGAGTAAGCTGTTCTTGTAACAGACTCTCTTGCCCGAGTTATTGATTTTAGATACATTGTTTCATCTATAATAGAAATAAGGTCTTACAGTTCATTTCTAAATGCTTTTAAATTATCAATACTTAGTGACAACGGATAGTTATATTTTGATGCCAAATCAAACCAGTCTTTAAAAGGAGAGTACCTACCCCGTAGAGCTATCAAAATAATCTTTTTCTGAATATTATTATTAGGTCTACTCATGACTTTAACAATATAGTCTGCGTTAGCTTTAAGGTTTTTTAAGTAAATTAGAGGCAGGCCAGATTCAATGTAAATAGCGTAGTTTGGTGTATTAGCAGGGAGTCTGAAAATACGTTTGAAAAAGTACCGTTGGACTAATTCGATTACTTCCAATTCCTTGTATCCATAAACTTCATTAGCGTATAAGAGAGAACTTTTGATAGTTGTCTCAAATACTTTAAATTTAGTCGACGCATCTATAGAGTTACTTTTGAAGAAGTTTGACCACATACAATTGATAGCTGCTTTTACTACCTTCACTTTGTCTTTAAAATGAGCTCCAAGATTTAGATTATGTGTTATAGTAAATCCTAGGTATTTTTAATCAGTCACTACTTATATGTTTGAGCCGTCAAGGTGCCAGTTGCAATTAGTCCTATTACTGCGGTTTTGAGATCTAAAAACCATTATCTTTGACTTTGAAGTATTTATTTTAAGGTCCCAAGTATCGCAATATTGTTTTAATTTGTTAATCTGAACCTGCAAAGTCTCTGGATTATCGGTTAGAATGACAAGGTCATCTGCATATAAAAGCACCTTGATAAGTACATCTCCAAAAATAAAACCACCTGGAATTTGATCTTCAATGTCTTTGATGAAGAGGGAAAAATTCAAGGGACTCAAAATGCAACCCTGTGGTACTCCCGTTTCAGATTTAAATTGATTTGACAATCTCATACCAATTTTTACTACTGAACTTGTATTTGATATTAATTGTTCATATATTCTTATGAATTTTGTAGACAAGCCTATATCTGTAAGTTTGAAAAGTAGTAACCTTCTGTTTATAGTGTCAAAGGCGGCTTTGAAATCTACAAAAAATGTATAGAGGTTCTTTTTTTATCAATAAAACGTTTAGCAACACTCGTTAGAGTAAAAATTTGGTCTATTGTAGAGAGATTAGCTCTGAACCCAGCTTGGAAACAAATTATTTTATTATTCCTTTCAACCCAGGAAACAAGCCTTAGGTACAGTAATTGAGTGAAAATTTTCCGCAGAGAGCTGAGAACAGAGATTCCCCTATAGTTTTCCGATAGGTTAGGATCTCCCTTTTTAAAGATCACAGAAATGTATGAAGATCGGAAGCTATATTTGGAATTGTTTCATCTATAAACATCTTGTTTATTAAAAGTAAAATTTGTTCTAGAAATTGTGAGCTGGCATTTGTGTAAAACTCGGACGGTATGCCATCTAAACCCGGAGCCTTATTATCCTTCATTTTTTTTAAAGCCACTATTAGCTCTAGCATTGAAAATCGGGAATCTAACTCATCAATATAAGTGAATGGTAGTGCAAAACTTATGTTCCTTTGACCAGGGTCTGCTATGAAAAGTGTTTTGAAGTAAGTAGCCATTGTATCCACATCAATAGCAGAGACCGTTGACTTATTATTTAGGCCAGCTAGAATGCGTACATTTGACCAAAATGATCTAGAATCATTACAATGTATGAGATTCAACGCCATGTTTTTTAGATATTGTTGTTTTTTGAGGCTACACAATCTTCTGTACGAATTATTTGCCTGAAAATATAGGGACTTAGAGTCTTAGAGGCCAAATTATTGTTTTTTCTAAAGATTTTAAGAAACACGAGAACTAGATTTAAAGGGATTTATTCGAAAATTAAATATAAAAAAAATGTTTGAATAATAATAATTGTATTGTAATTTAAATTAAATATCTAAAAAAAAAAAAAACTGGAAACCATTTTAAAACTAAACTTGTTTTAATGGAACTCAATAATATGGTTGTAGGTTGTAAATAAATTAGTTGTTCTTGAAAAAGTCACATCCACACTTAATGGATGCACATTTTTTTCTAAGCAAATATTTTGTAGAAAAATTAAACTTCAAGATTAATTCAAGGACTAATTATAACGAACAGTAAAAATGACAATATTATTTTAGTCTTATTGTTCTTATTAATTATCACTTTTTAATTCTTTTGATTGTTACGAGTATGTCATAAATACATACTTTTATTTTAAGCCTTTAACTGTCAACATCAAAGCTAGTTAAACTTATTTTGTAAAGCCTATTAATTAATCTCTCTTATGTTATAGCAACTCTTTAAAATTGTAGTAATGAACTATATGTAATGCCTACATACGTCATACATTACACATAACGTATCATGTTTTCAACCTCAATGTTCATATACAAAGTTAAAATAAATACTATTTCATTGTATATTCATACAAAATTCATCGACCTTTAATACAATGTATTTTTTTTTTGTACAAAAACAAATTAATTTTATTGAGCAAAGCCATTTATTGTGAACCCTTTTAAAAATAAAATAAAGTTGATGTTTTACGTTTTTTAGTTTCTAGGCTACTTACAAACAAACATCTGTTCCGTAAAGCTATTAAACCATAACGTGGCCTGTCAATTTCAGGACATTTATATGCACTCTACAACCGACGAACTATTTATAAAAACTTAAACAGGAAGGATACATGCAGGTATACCTGTATTTATCTTATACAGAAATTGACTGTTTTAAAACTAAAACACATTTTACATAAATAAAATATCCTTTCAACTATAAATACATATAAATGCAATAAAGTGATTAAGAGATCATGAACTCATTCATGCATATCTCATGACTGAGTTGAGTTCATTTACATATTTAGGTTTATGCCTACAAACGATAGAGTAAGTGCATATTAAAGTTATTACAACTAAAATGAAAACGGTTACTAGCCGCCATACGACGACGTTTTATGGTTAATTTAAACACATGATAGCCATGCTGACCTTTTTTGATAAATGCACCCTAACTTAACATATAAAGGGTGTTACTAAAGGAACTTTCAATGTTAAGGACTAACAGCAATGAAATTAAAAACTTATAAAATGCTTTTATTTAGAAGACGTATAGAAAAGGTTAACTATACACTAAGTCCATTTTTAACATTTCCGTTTCCCGAAAAAAAAACTTCTAATAGCTAGCTAAACTTCTTTAAATAAACTTTTGAAGATAATATTGTATGAAGCTTTTTTAAATTTATTTATTTTATCACATATTAGTGATATTTTTTGATCAACAGACCAAAATAAGATATTTACTTGTTTTTTTTTTTAAAGAACAAATATTTAAAACAAACAACTTTTTTAATGAATTGCAAATACTCTTTTAAAAATTAATGAAACATATGATGAAATTTATATACGTTTATAAAATTTGTCTACACGTACAATTCGCAGAATTATTAGAGCTTGAAGTTATTATATTTTTTGAAGTTTTACTTTATAAATTTTAATTACATTTTGTATTTTTTTTATAGTTTAAATACATAGTTTCTGAAAATTCTTATTATTTATGAGTTTCATAGTTTTGAAAAATGCGTTTGGGAGTTAATTTTAAGTCCTGATTTGGATTTCGAACTTTTCAAAAATACTAGTTTTTAACATTATTTTCATACTTTTTAATGTATTTCAAAAAATTGATTTGATAGAATTGTTAAGACGACGGATTCGTAGACTAGTTCTATTGAAAACCATTTTGGTTCAGCGTTTATTTGTTTCGAGACACGTGAAATCTAACAACTTATGAAGATTTTTAGAGTATTTTATAAAATACTATGAATATTTTAACTGAATATTGAAGAAAATGATTATAGATATGGAAAACCATCACGAATTTTATTGAAAAAAAGCTTCCTTATGAATAAATGTAGCATCAGAAAGGATTATAAAGGGTTTTTCAATTGGCGCGGGTAGATTTTGGCGCCCGTGGCGCCCATTTTGTTTTGGTGACATCTGTCAAATCTTTTGTTTATAATTCAGTTATTTATGCCAAATCATCATGGCAAGTTAAGTTACACGATTGAACAGCACGTTCGAATGATTAAACTTTATTATCAAAATGAGTGTTCGTTAACGCAAACGTTGCGCTCATTGCGCCCATTTTACGGTAGACGTGGTGACCCTTCACAGTCGACTCTTCAACGTTTGGTGGTCAAATTTTAGACAACGGGTTCAGTAAACAATCAGCCAACACTCATACGTTCAAGTAATGCAAGATCGGCCGAGAACATCGCCGCGGACCGTGAAAGTGTACAGCAGAACCCGAGGCAGTCTATTCCTCGCCGTGAACAACAACTCGGCCTTTTTCAGCTTGGCGAATTTTGCATCGGGGCTTGGGCCTACACTCGTACAAGATCCAACTGCCTCAGTAGCTCAAAGTTCATGACCATATACAACGCCGTTTGTTCGCTAACCGGGCTTCGAATCGTTTGGAAGATGACCCCAATTGTGGCCGACAAATCATCTTTAGTGACGAGACGCGTTTTTGGATGAATGTCTGTGTTAACAAGCAAAATTGCCGTATATGGGACGACACCAACCCACGCGAGGTTCACCAGGTGATAATGCATCCTCAAAAAGTTAACGTTTGGTGTGGATTTCGGGACGGGCGGCGCGCTGCGTAATTGGTCCGTACTTTTTTGAAAACGACTTTAGTGAGGCGGTCACCGTCAAAAGCGAGCGCTATATAACGATGATAACCTAGACAACATGTGGTTCCAGCAGGACGGCCGGCAGCGCTACGTGCCACACAGCAAACGCCACGATTGACATTTTGCATGAACGATTTGACGGTAAGGTTATCTCTCGCAGGGGTGATGTGAATTGGCCACCAAGGACTTGCGATTTGACCCCGCTAGACTTTTTTCTGTGGGGTTTCTTGAAGTCGCAGGTCTATGCAAATAAACCACAATCGACGGATACCCTAAAGGTGAACATAATACAGGCCATCGCTCAAATTCAGACGGATCTATGCGGAAGAGTCATCAAAAATTGGACCACTTGGATCCGTTCCACCGTGAAGCCGAGGCGGGCATTTGAATAATGTCATATTCCACACTTAATGGTATACATGCGCCTTTCAAATAAGAAAATAATTTTGTTAATACCTCAGACAAAGATTGTTTTATTGCATTTCAACATCTACGTGATAAATTAGTCGAATTTGAATTGAAGCTATCAAAACCGATTGGAAAAGTACAATTTGATTGTCTAGAACAAAGAATATAGAAAACATTGTACTAACAGCGATTGGACCGAATGATCAACCCGTAATGTACTGACGTTAGGTTTTTCTATCTGTAGAAAATAATTGAAAGATCGTTTAATAAACATCCCTCAAACTATTCGAAACTTTTTATTTCATTTTATAACGAAAAAAAAACTTTTTATAAAAATATTAGTTCAAAATCATGTTTCTTTTTCTGAGTCTTCTTAAAGATCTAGATAATTCATCGGATTACAGATCAATGTTATAATACACATATATTGGCAACGGTCACTGATAAAGCTTCGATTCCCATCGATCACCGAAATCAAGCATCAGTGAGCGTGGTTAGTAGAAAAATGGGGGGCCGTCTCGAAACCTACCGCGTGCTGTTGTCATGTGTTCTTTCTGTCTGTTGTCCTTTCTCCTCTGTCCTTCTGTCTTGTATTAATGTCTTGTGTTGTTATCACCTTATATAGTCTTAGTCGCTCAAGGTGCTGTGTTTTCTACTCTGTACATTTATGTGCTGAGTAGTATGTAATGTAAATGTAAATGTAAATACATATATGCTATAGCAAAAACTTGTTAATCAAACATTCTAAAAGGGAACTTTTCGGTTGAAAGGTTACCTTAGTAATTCCTCTTTTTTAGGATTCAATATCATGAAGTCCTTAGCTAATCTTGTTTGTATGTATCTTAACTCAGTCATCCGACTTTGGCACTTTAAAGCCTCTCAGAGTTTTCTCAACGATACCCCTGGGGCTGTAGTTCACTTCTCAAATACGTTTTTTTCAATCCATTCAATTCAATCCGTCCTTCTGTCTGTCTTTCTGTCTATCCTAGCCCGTACAGCCGAAACCATTGGATCAAATGAGTTCAAATTTGTAAAACAAGGTTTGAAGCAGGTAAGCGTTAGCTTTTGTTCAAAAACTCGAATTTTCTGAAAAAACATCTCGATAAATGTTTGTGAAAGGAGAATGGACAAAAATATATGAAAACCTAGAACCCAAATATGAGATTTTAAAAAATGATTAGATTCTATGAAGCAATTCAACGTACGAGCATTAGAGTTAGTTAAAATATACGACCAAAATATAAGTAAAATATTTTGAAAATTCGTATCTAGAATCAAACTGCTAATGTTTTATATTTTATTTTTGTCATATGGATTTTCATTTTGACCGAGACGTTCGGTGTTGTGTGTCCTTTCTTATTAACAGCTAATCTCATGTTTGCCACCTCTTTCTCAATACTCACAAAGGCCCCATCGCGCTGATTTCTTCCTATTCTGTCAATGTCATATGCGAGTAATTGCATTAACCTTTGAAAGATAGTGCCTCTTGTGTTGACGTGGGAGCTCTGCACTATTCTTTCAAGGAGGGTATTAAAGAAATCATTTGACAGGTACTTTAAAGGAACTATTTTCAGAAATACTCACTGAATACAGGAGCAAGTTCGTGCGAACCAGTCGCGTAGTTTATCTCCATACTGATTTTTAATCTTGTAGGTACTTGACTACTCCAGGAACTTAAATATGCTGAACTTAAAAGCTTCATCAAGTAGGTATTCTGTCTCTTACTGTAGCTCACTAGTCAAAGATGGCGTATCCAATCCAGATGATCTTTCCAAATTCACTTGCACTTCAACGTTCTCGACAATTCATTGGAGGATAATATCGACATTTTCGTTTCTCTGGGGTCTGAATGTTTGTATAACTTTTGTATGATTAATCGAAAGGGATTCTTTTATTAAAGATTTACAGACGATATAGTTCTTATTTCTACAAAAGCTACACACAGTTAAAAAAGGGGACAGCTGAAATAATTTAAGGACCAAGAAAATAAATAAATTAACATACGCATCACAAATAGCTGGAAACAGTTTTGGAGCCTTAAACATATTTTACAATTGAACCAAAGTGCAGACACAGTGAAAAATGTTTATATTCGTCTCTGCTATTCTACCTATCCCTACTTACGGACTATACATACAATTAGCTTAACTGGAAAGACTGGAAGAAAGGCGAAGATGTTTCCACCCACATAGCTCAGTTGAGAAATTTATGAAATGAGCTTTACAACGGTCTTATCGCTAAAAAGCACAGTGCGTTACCAGACTTAATTCTAGTGTGTAAAATCTTACACATTTTACCAAGCAATTTTAAGTCTTTTAAGTCAAGTTGGATGCTTTTGGCAAAAGAAGAAGACAAGACATTTGATGAATTACCATAACAGCTATGCATGTTTGAATGAAATTTTCACAAATCTTCAGACAAGGAAGATGGCTCTCAAGAAGCCTTAATAGCAAGAATAGACAGTAAAAATCAAAGAAAAATAAAGAAAAACTGGTCACGAACTCAGGACTTATGCAATTATTGTAAGAAGAAAGGTTATTGGTTGCGGGATTGCGGAAAATGGATATCTGATGGATTTCCAAATCGAGCTAAGCCAACAAATACCATCAACAACAATTTGATCGATGTTAATGCTTCATTAGTTTCTGTCTGCAACGAAGTTCTTACTATTGAAGAAAATTCAAATAATTGGTGGATCGACAACGGGGCAACCAGACATGTGACGAATTCATCCGATCATTTCTCTGAATTTAAAGAATTTGTTAGCCCATGTAGAATTCAAGCAGCTGGAAAAGAAACACTTCACGCTGTTGGAAAAGGAAATATCCGAGTTAATTCCAGAATTAACAAGAGGGAAATAGAAGTCCACATACTAAGGGATGTTTGGTATGTACCTAATAACAATTTATTACGAAAGCACATTTAATTTGAAAAATGCACGTTGATGTATTCTTAACATATTTAATTATTTTTAGCTGAAAAAAGCTTCAATCAAACAATTATTGGTTAAGGTTTTCATACCATACAAATACAAATCATAAAATTGTTCTTAATGAACCAATTTTATGATCAAACCCTACAATAAATTAAAAACTCATAGTACTTCACCTATAATGCAAGAAGTTCAAAACTTTTACCAACAACTTATTACGTTTCGACACAAACTCCAACAAGAATACAACAAAACTCACACTCAAAGCCACAAAGAGGCACTGAAATATTCCCAATAAATGATTGATTGACAAAAAAATTTCAGAACTTTTTAAATTCCCACTACGACGATTTTTAACACAATTCTTTGTAAATATTTTACACAAATGCCCGGTGATCTTCAATTGATCAATTCGTCGGTTTATTTCTTCGGTAAAAAATGAAAATTTGGATAGACTTCCACAAAAATTAATATAAATTGCTGAAAATTTTGTTTTTCTATAATTATTTCTTGATATTTCTTCGAAATAAGAAGGAACGAAATCCGCCAATATTAACAAAGCCAGTTTTTCACTTGATGAATTTTGAAATTTCTGAAATGCTTCTGACCAATGGTCTACAAATACAAATCGTTCGGTATTCTTTTGGATTTCTGATGTGAAGAACTTCCTATGAGTATCTTTTGTCACAAAGAAATAACCTTGAAGTAGCATTTCCTCTAGATTCATTGGTGGCTTTTTGAGGGATCGATAATAGAAAAATTTAAACATCGAGCCCTCATATAAACTACGCAAAATAAATGTGCCCAATAGCCAACAAATTATTGCAAACTTAATGGAATACCATTTTGAAAAGATTGTTGACTTTCGTTTTTTCAAGACAAATGTCCATATCCATTTTACGAGGATAATAAACAGAATAGTCAACCAAATTGAGAGTTCAAACGGAATGAGTAATATTTCGAACGCAGTGTAAGGCTTTCTAGATTTTAAGATGACATCCATTTTTGTTGATAAATACACCCTGGAGGTAGCAAAGAACTCTCGTCTTCGTTTTGTGCAAATGTTTCCAGCAAACATTAAGTCACCTTGGTGATCCGTTAGCTATAAAAAAAAAAAACAATAATCTATGAGATCGAAAAAGATGCTTGATAAAGCTATTGTTTTGTTGACTCACCATCTTGAAAGCTCCTGTCATAGTTCCATTTGCTTGAATACTACCTCGCTTATTTGGAGAAACCACTATTTCCAAAGTGAAATTCATTATGTCAGCCAGGAGCTGGAGAAATGTAATTTCCAAGCCTTTAGTTTGATTTTTGTGAAATATAACAAACGGTTCGTTGTGCCATAAAATTGTCCTAACGGGACACTTCCATATATTGCGAGTTTTTTTGGGAAAAGTTGGTTTATTTATTTGAAGTTGGCCATTTTTGAAACGATTGTAAATGACCGGAGTGCTGTTTCTGCAACTTTTCGGTGTAAAAGGGAAATAAGTGTAAACATTCACGGTTCCTTGATGATCCTCAACGAGAATATTAACATTGGCAACCATTTCCTTTAAGCAAGAATTCAAAATTTGAGCAATTATTACATTCTTGTCGCTTATAGAATTCGGAAGCAGTATATAGAGCTTTTGATATAATCCAGAATTTTCAAAGGTAATGTTTCGTATGCGTGCAACTAAAAGACTGAAATTATTGTTGCTCAATCACTACTAAAGTATTTTAAATTAATGCAAAATTTTACTTGAAAGTATTCACTGAATTGACGAAAAGTATCTTTGTGTGGATTTTATATTTAGACGTTGATACTCTTGAATGATGAACGGCATGAATGTTATTTGTTGTTGTTGCAAAAAATGCATCCATCATATCACGAAATATCAACTTATTTGCATAGGATTCGTCCTCATGCACATAAAGTCCGTAATTTGTATTAAATTCAACTTTTTCATCAATATTTTCTTTTTTGAGTAGAGCATGTAGACATTTTATTGAGTTCGAATCCCTTTGTTTTACTATTTCAAATATAGAAGCTGTAGTTAGCATACCAACACCCAATAGTGCAAAGACAATTCTTTTACAAAGGAACAGCATCACCTTTCGAAACAAATACAACACTGAAAATCTATATTTCTTGAGGATATAGATTTTGTAAAAAATGATTATCAATACAACTTGTGCATGCATTAATGTTTAAAGCATTTTCTAATGTATTTAATTGAATCTTAATGTATTCTTTATTATTTAACTTTAGTAAGATCTTATCGGCTCAAGATATGAGGAGACGATATTTTGTAGCTCAATTAAATCTAAAACGAAAATTTATGAGGTACCTAATGGATTTTGATTTATTTCCAAATTTTGTGTGGCTGTTTTGGTTAAACTGTTTAAGCTTACACTGTAAAATATAAATGTATATATATATGAAAATCTTTGGAAGAAAAAATGCAAAGCAAAAAATGCAAGTTATGGCTAAAAAGTAAATTATTAGAAAATGAAATTTCTAGCTAGAAGACATTAGATCTTCATCCGACACCACTATGTTCTTCACTCTTAATTCTTATGGTCAATTCTATTACTAGACACAGTTAGAGCTACAGACATTCAAATTTATAATTGTCAGATAAAAATTTACTTTAATTCAATTAGCTTATCTCTCAGAGCTTAAATCTGCGATAAGTTTTGTTTGGAGCTGGAGATTTTCAAATGGATTTTTAATCAGACTAGCGTCAAAAGCACCTCACCAACAAATAACGACTTTGGAACAACATTTGATGTGAACGAGGGTCCAAACTCTACCACGGGTTTCTGAAGTTATTTAAAGTAGAAAATCTGGTGACGTTTTTTATTTCACTATTCATTTTCGACTTAAAACGGTCTTGTATGATTTTAGTTCAGGTATTTCAACTTTTCCAAATAACTTTCCATATTTGCCCTGAACTTGCACTTGACATCGATATTGTCAAATATAAAATCTATATTATTAATAATTTAAGTTCTGGTTGTTTTAGAGAATTCGAGTAACTAATTGAACGATATTTCAGTAATATTGAAATTCAAAACAATTTGTACCAGATGTTAAGAACAATATTTTGTATGGTATAAAATAAGTTTAAAATCAATGTTTTTTTGTTCTCAAGATATATGGTTCGAAGAATAATTTCAAGCAATGGTTTATAATAGTGTAATATTCGGCTTGGTCCGATAATTAAAACTTATTCACACTTCGTAAATAAAAACACAAATTTTCTTTATTTAAATCAATATAAACTTATTTATTGAACACTCAATTATTACGTTTCAAACACAGTCTTTACTTTTCAAACACAGTCTTTACTTTACAACAATTCACAATCCATAATAAACCGCTTCGCTTCCAAGCGCCTATTTATATACCTCCAATCGGTTCGAGAATCTACGAGGTTGTTCTCGATGCTTAACGAAGTTCTCCACTTTATCACTAGATGCTTACCCCTTTCGAGGTTCTTGTATGCGCTGAATGAGTTCCCCTCTAAGCCACTAGATGTTTCTCGATGCTTAAGAAGCGAGTTCTCCTATTAGCCACTAGAGGTTTCTCGATGCTTAAAGAAGCGAGTTCTCCTATTACAACCACTAGATGTTGCCCCTTATTATTGAAAGAGATAAAGAGTGTATAGTATACACATTACATTGCCCCCTCCTTAGGATTGATCGTCCCGAACAAATCCATCGTTCTCATCACCACTGTAGCGATGTAGCCGGTCGCGATGTACAACTTTAGGTTTTCCTCTGACTCCCTTTTGTATCCGGTACACGACATCGTTGATTTTTGTAATGACTGTATATGGACCTTCCCAGTCCCGTTGAAGTTTCGGTGACAATCCTTTTTGTCGATGGGGATTGTAAAGCCACACCCGATCCCCTGCTTGGAACTCTGTTGTTGTCGCTCGTATATCGTAGCGTGTCTTCATTCGGTCACTGAACATCTTTATTTTCAACCTGGTATTGTCGTGGATCTGAAGGAGTCTTTCTCTGAGGTCATCAATGTAGTCATCCTCGGCTTGCGGTTCCGATGTGGGGCATCCAAATTTTATTTCGCTCGGCAGTCTGATGTTCCTTCCCATCAAAATCTCAGACGGTGTATGGCCAGTTGAGCTATGTCTTGCACTTCAATACGCCATCAAAAACAGTGGAATGTGTCGATCCCAATCTCGCTGGTTGTCGTCCACAACTTTGCAAAGATGTTCCTTCAGGGTTCGGTTGAATCGTTCGACCATGCCATCAGATTGTGGGTGAAGTGGTGTTGTTCTTGTCTTCTTGATGTCAAGAAGCCCACAAACTTCCTGAAATATGTTTGATTCAAAATTCCTTCCCTGGTCGGAATGCAGTTCTAATGGAACGCCGAATCTGCTCACCCAGTTGAAGACAATTTGGTCTGCGACTGTTTTGGCTTCTTGATTTGGAATGGCGTATTCTTCAGGCCACTTGCTGAAGTAATCCATGACGACCAGAATATAACGATTTCCATTGTTTGTTTCCGGAAATGGTCCCGCCACGTCTACTGCAATCCTTTCGAAGGGTGCTCCGACATTATACTGCTGCATTTGGCTGTGGTTCTTTTTGTTCGGGCCTTTGGTGGCAGCACAGGTATCGCATTTTCGGCACCACTTCTCGACATCTTCCCTTGCATGTAGCCAGTAAAATCGTTGTCGAACCTTTCCTAGCGTCTTGTTCACTCCTAGATGGCCTCCCGAAACTCCACCATGCATCTCTCGCAGAACGTCCATAACCTTCGATCTCGGTAAGACTAGCTGCATTACATAAGACTTTCCATCTGCTGATTCCCATTTACGTCGAAGGACACCCTCTTGGACATGAAACGAGTCCCACTGTGCCCAATAGGCCTTCAGA
Source organism: Eupeodes latifasciatus (assembly GCA_920104205.1). Classification (NCBI taxonomy): domain Eukaryota; kingdom Metazoa; phylum Arthropoda; class Insecta; order Diptera; family Syrphidae; genus Eupeodes; species Eupeodes latifasciatus. Next base: position 376,654,174 of record OV049924.1, read on the forward strand.
GTCGGACTTCTATCGGAGATATCAGCCCATTCTGGTTTTTCCTGGTGTTCCTTCCAAGTGAGGATGGGTTCGATATCTGAGTCTTCTTGTTGAGCCTTCCTCAACTCGTCGTTGCTCCAGCCATAAATGGGATCGGCTCTGGTTCGTTGGACAGTAACCACTTCTTTTTCTTCTTGTCGTCTACAATGCTTACAGTCTTGTTTACATGGTCTCCGAGACAGTGCATCTGCATTTGAGTGAAGCTTCCCCTTCCGATGTTGAATTTCGTAATCGTACGTCTGCAGCCTCTCAATCCACCTTGCCACTTGACCCTCTGGATTCTTGAAATTCAAAAGCCAGTTAAGTGCTCCATGGTCAGTTCGGAGAAGAAACTTCTGTCCATAGAGATACTTATGGAAGTGCTTTGTTGCCAAAATCAGTGCAAGAAGTTCTCTTCTGGTCACACAATAATTTCTTTCCGACTTCGAGAGTACCTTGCTGTAATAGGCAATCACCTTTTCTTCGCCATTATGCACCTGCGATAGTACAGCACCTATCCCGACATTGCTCGCATCAGCATCAATTATGAACGGTTTTCCTGGAGTTGGGTAGGTCAGCACTGGTGCATTACACAAGCGTTGCTTGAGCTCTTGAAAGCTGCGCTCGCATTCACCTGACCATCTAAACTGCTTTCCCTTTTCCGTTAGCTGATGTAGACTCTTGGCGATTCCAGCAAAGTCCTTCACAAAGCGCATATAGTAGGTGGCTAGACCCAGAAAGCTTCGGAGTTGGTGTTTGTCCTGTGGTGTTGGCCAATTCTTCACGGTGTCAATCTTATCAGGATCCGTTTTTACTCCTTGGGATGAGATGATATGTCCCAGATATTTTACTTCGGTTTTGAAGAGTGAACACTTTTCTGGGTTAAGCTTGAGGTGGGCTTCTCGAAGTCTTTGAAACACGGCTCTCAGATTTGTACAGTGTTCGTCAAATGTTTTCCCGTATACTATGACGTCATCCAAATAGACCAGGCAAGATTTCCATGTGAGTCCTTGCAGGACGCATTCCATTAGGCGCTCAAAAGTCAACTCATCGCTTAAAGTGTACTATCACAATGCTAGTGGCATCCGAACAAAAGTTTCAGAGCTTTTTATCAACTCAAGTCACCTTGATTATGATATAATCTTAATTGTTGAAACCTGGTATATCTTCGTATGAACTTTTCGATTCAAAATACTTCATTGTCTACCGACGTGACAGATGCGACACCCTTTCTGAACGTGGAGGAGGTATTTTGGTTGCCGTCAGTACCAAGCTACGTTGTAAAGAAGTTTCACTACTTCATTTGGATGTTGAGCAATTATGTATATCGATCAATTTATGTTCAACAAAAAATTTTAATTTATTTTTTATAGTAAGTTACATTCCACCTAAGAGTGATTTTGAAATTTATGAAAAACATGTTATGAATATTGAAAATATTAATAATTTATGTTCTGATTTTGATAATGTTTGTTATTTTGGTGATTTTAATTTATCTAACATTGTATGGAAATGGTCTGAAGATGATAATTTATTCATTGCATGTAATTTGATGAAAGATTATGAATTCTATTTAATTGATTCTCTTTATTCACTTAATCTTAACCAAATCAATTGTATTCATAATTCTTTAAATAATTTGTTAGACTTAATTTTTGTATGTAATGACTTTCTTAATTCAAAAGTCTCAATTGTTCCCTTTTCTTTACTTAATGAATCTCTTCACCATAAGGAACTATTTATTGAATTTAAACTGTATACGTATTTATCAAATGAATCAATGCAATGTTCTAGTTTCTTTAACTTTAAAAAGGCAAACTTCATTGAACTTAACAATTTTCTTGAAAATTTTGATTGGTCCATTAATTTTGTCAATCTGAATCTTGAACAAATGTATTCGCGTTTCGTGTCTATTATTTTCGACAGTTTTAGTAGATTCGTTCCGTTTTCGAGAAGATCCAAACATATTCAACAAAAGCTCCCGTGGTACAACAAGCAAATAATTAATCTGAAAAATTTAAAACGTAAAGCTTTTAACAAATTTAAGCGAACTAATGATAATTTAGACTACGCTTATTTTAGCAAATTGCGCAAAGATTTTTTTAGTCTTAATAAATTCCTTCACAAGTGTTATATAATGAATATTGAGACTAACATTAAGACAAATACTTCTTCGTTTTGGACATATATAAATGTGAAAAGAAATACGTCAGGCTACCCAAAGCAAATGACATCTGGGGACACTGAAGCATCAGACACATCATCAATACTTTGTCTATTTGCTGACTTTTTTCAATCCGTTTATTCACCTGCTAGAAATAACAGTTATGGTACACTCTTGGATAATTCAACCTGTAGCGTTGATATCGGAGGATTACAACTCTGTTTAGAGGAAATATATTCAGGACTCCAGTCTATAAAGCCCAAAACTATACCTGGAGCTGATGGTATACCTGCTTTTTTCTTAAAAAATTGTGCTAAGTCCCTATGCTATCCTTTGTATTGCATATTTAATCAATCTCTATCTCAGGGTATATTTCTAAGTGAATGGAAAATATCTTATCTTGTGCCAATTCATAAATCTGGACCTAAAAATAAAATTGAGAACTATCGTGGTATTTCCAAGTTGTCTGCCATCCCTAAATTGTTTGAGAGCCTGGTAAAAAATAAATTGGAATTCATAACCCGAGAGCATATTTCTGACCAACAACATGGTTTTGTTTCCGGTCGTTCTACAACAACTAATTTAGCTCTTTTCTCAAATTATGTGTTAAATTCGTTTGAAAGTAAGAATCAAGTAGATGCGATATATACCGATTTCAGTAAAGCTTTTGATTCGGTAGATCATTCCACTTTAATACACAAATTAAAACTTTATGGTTTTTGGCTGTCATCTTATCTAATGGGAAGATCTCAAAAAGTCATAATAAATAACACTTTTTCGAGATCTATTCAATGCAGCTCAGGTGTTCCTCAAGGAAGTCATTTGGGTCCACTCCTCTTTAATATTTTTATAAATGATATAACTACAGTGATAAAATATTCTCAATGCCTCCTTTACGCTGATGATTTGAAACTCTTCTTAAAAATCAATTGCCTCCATGATTGCAAGTTGCTACAGGACGACCTTAACAATGTCTCCGAATGGTGTAAATTAAATTGTCTAAAATTAAATATAAAAAAATGTAATGCTATCTCCTTCTATAGGTCCTATATCCACATTAGCTTTGACTACACGATCGATTCTAATGTATTATCTTGTGTAGAAAACATAAAAGATTTAGGTGTTATATTGGACAAAAATTATTCCTTTAAAAGTCACATGGATTATGTAATTGGAAGAGCTAACTCAACTGTAGGATTTATAAAACGAAATTGTGTTGATTTCAGCGATCCTTACGCATTACTATGCCTATATATATCTCTTGTGAGATCTATATTGGAATATGCAGATGTCATTTGGAATCCGGGTTTTAAGACCTGCTCTGATCGTTTAGAAAAGGTTCAGAGGCGGTTTACCAGATTCATATTTTATAAGATGAAGTGGACTTCTATCCCAGATTATAAAGCAAGATGTATTTTTCTAGGTATTAAGTCTCTTGAATTAAGAAGAAAAATTCATGGTATAATGCTTGTGAGGGATATTTTATGTTATCACGTACGTTGTCCATCTTTGCTGTTAATTGTACCAATTTATGTTCCGTCAAGAGCTTTGCGTGGTAGAAAATTTCTGTTTGAATCTTTTCACAGAACAAGCTACGGTAATAATGAGCCGATTTGTAGATCTATAAGGCAATTCAATGAAGTTTGTCAATTTATTGAATTAAGTAATTCTAGGGATTTGTTTAAGGCCAATTTATTCTTATTGTTTACTTTTTAATATTATATTGTAATATTTAAATTTTTAAGATCAAATCTGTTAGCTTTATGCTTGTAGATAAATAAATAAATAAATAAATAAAAGTCGCTGGAGCATTGCAAAGTCCAAAAGGCATCACTTTGAACTGCCACAATCCGTTTCCTGTTGAGAATGCTGTCTTTTCTTTGTCTTCAGGATGGATTTCGACTTGCCAGTAACCACTTTTCAAGTCCAAAGTTGAGAACCATTGTGCTCCTTCCATTGCATCCAGAGTATCACTGATCCTAGGCAGAGGGTAGCTATCCTTCTTGGTCACATCATTCAACCTTCGATAGTCCACACAAAAGCGGGTTGATCCGTCTTTCTTCTTTACCAGGACCACTGGAGACGCCCAAGGGCTTTTAGAGTTTTCGATCAGACCTTCTCCCTTCATGGTGGTTATCAGTTCTTCAACCTCACCTTGTTTGGCTAGTGGAAGGCGTCTTGCAGGTTGACGAATCGGCCTTGCATCCCCGGTATTGATTCGATGTTGCACCAGTTGCGTTCTGCCATATTTCCCTTTCGAGGACGAAAAGATGTCTGCAAATTCTTCGAGGAGACCTTCTGCAGTTCTTCGTTGTTGGTGGCCAAGATTAGATGACTTGAGAATGTTCGTCTTTATGGAGTTCAGCTCTTCGGACTTCAAAGATTGCCTTGACTCTTCTTCGTTGATCCTTGTTATCGCTGATACAGATTCGCATTGTCCGACAATCTCACCTTTTCTAAGCTTAACTTCATACGGCTTGATGTTCAGTATTCGTACCGGAACCATGTTCTTTAAAGGTCTCACAAGAGTCTTCCCAATGGTGACGTTTTGGGAGGACTTTACAGATGTTGGTTCGACTATGAGGTATCGATGGCTGCCAGGCTTACCCTTCAATTTCGTCCACACGAATACTTCTGAAGAAGCAGGCAAAGTGAGATCTTCTTTGATGACGGTTTTCACAGATGACGAGGTCTCATACGAGTTAGTGCCATAGATCATCGGAATCTCGATGTTTCGATATTTCAGGACTTGGTTCCCGATGTCCAATACCACTCCGTGATCTTTCATGAAATCGATGCCGACAATGCACTCGTCGCATATATCTGCTACCAGGAACAGGTGAGAGAATTCCAACTCTGCCATCCTGATCTTAAGACGTACCTCCCCATAAACTTTTGCGGCCTCTCCAGTTGCAGTCCTTAGACGATAGCTGTTGGTGTTGTGGAGCCATGCCTTCTTAACGAGGTCTTGCCGTATGATGGACGCCGTGGCACCGGTGTCAATGGTAGCCACACATTTGTTGCCGTTTATACTTGCTTCCAAGGTCAGGCTCTTGTTGTCACGTTTCGTTTGAGAAACCTGGATGTTGTTTCTGGGGCCATCGATACCAGAAACCAGCTTCTGCCCCTCGAAGTTGGTTCTTATTCGTTTCCCGGGTGGGAAACAACTTCGGAAGCAACGTTCCCGGGTGTTGCTTTGACCAGTTGAATTACTTCTGTTTCCACAGTGTTGGCATGTGGTTCTTCTTCGTGGTAATCTGCACTGTCGCTGTAGATGCCCAGTCTTATTGCAGTTCCAGCATCGTGCTGGTCCGTCTCGCTGACTCCTTTCCACAGTAGCCTTCTGACAAGAACATTCTTGGACTTCTATTTCTCTTATGCGATGCACGTTTTGGGAAGCTTGTTCTGCAGCTTCCATCGTCAGAGCGAAAGCCAATGCTTCTGGTAATGTTCGCTTTCCGGCAGTGCGGATAGCCCTTTGGAGATTTATATCGCCCACAGCTCTCACAAAGGCTTCAACAGCAAGTTGATTTATTATCTCGTTACCAGCTGTTGGATATGCCAGGTGAACCAATCGCTCGATATCTGCCTGAAGCTGCTGCAGAGTTTCACCTCTTTTCTGTGTCCTGTTGTTAAGCTGAACTCGGAAGACTTCTGTCATGTGGCTATCCCCAAACCGCTGTTCGATTGCGTTTACCAGAACTGTGAAGTCACCACTTTTCTCTGCTGGGATGGTTTGTAGCAGTTCAGCAGCAGATCCTCTTAAAGCAAGCGTAAGAGCAATGTATTTTTCGTGATCGTCCCAGCCGTTTGTTAACGCTGCTGCTTCAAACTGTTTCTTGTAGATTGACCACGGAATCTGCCCGTCAAAGCTTGGAGGATTCACTTCTCTCTTCCTTGAGCACTCACCAGAAGGTTCTCGAGCTTTCATCTTTCGCACTTTTTCTAGTTCATTTGTGATGGTTTCGATTTGTTCGTCAATTTTCTCGAAACGTGCATTTTGTTTTTCGACGCGCTCGTCGACAGTTTTGATTTTCTCTTCGAAGTCCGCAAACCTGCCTTCTAAAAGGTTTTTCTGTTCGTCGAATCGCTCTAGGACATCATTCCTTTGAGTTTCTAGTTGTTTGAGGACATCATTCCTTTGGGCTTCTAGTTGTTTGAGAACATTCTGCTGTTCTTGCTTTTGGTCACTTCTTTGAGCTTCTAGTTGTTTTAGGACATTCTGCTGTTCTTGCTTTTGGTCGCTTCTTTGGGCTTCTAGTTGTTTCAGGACATCATTTTTATTTTCTTCAAATTTGGTTAAAAGAAGTGACATCATGTTAGATAAAGCAACATTTGCATTTACCTCTTCCACTTTTGCTTCTAATTCGAAAGCAAACGTATCTGGGTCTTCATTTTGCTGCTCCAGATATTCCTGCAGCCGTTTAACGAGTTCGGTTTTTACGCCTGTCCCACTTAAGCCACGTTTGCTTAGTTCGGCCTTTAGCTCAGGGACAGTTAAGTCTTTCAAAACTTTACTCATTTTTTATTTATTTTTAACTTCACTAATTCACACAAAATAGTTCAATCACTGCTCACTGTTTTTATTCTCAATAAGTTTTAATCCCTTATTCTGACACCAATGTAATATTCGGCTTGGTCCGATAATTAAAACTTATTCACACTTCGTAAATAAAAACACAAATTTTCTTTATTTAAATCAATATAAACTTATTTATTGAACACTCAATTATTACGTTTCAAACACAGTCTTTACTTTTCAAACACAGTCTTTACTTTACAACAATTCACAATCCATAATAAACCGCTTCGCTTCCAAGCGCCTATTTATATACCTCCAATCGGTTCGAGAATCTACGAGGTTGTTCTCGATGCTTAACGAAGTACTCCACTTTATCACTAGATGCTTACCCCTTTCGAGGTTCTTGTATGCGCTGAATGAGTTCCCCTCTAAGCCACTAGATGTTTCTCGATGCTTAAGAAGCGAGTTCTCCTATTAGCCACTAGAGGTTTCTCGATGCTTAAAGAAGCGAGTTCTCCTATTACAACCACTAGATGTTGCCCCTTATTATTGAAAGCGATAAAGAGTGTATAGTATACACATTACAATAGTATTTGTAGGATTTTTATCCATTAATTAAAGTTTTTGAAAACTTTAGTAGATTTTAAATATTTATATGGATGCGGTATAAAGATATTCTCAAGCCACTTTCATACTTATTCTTAAACTATGAGAGCTGAAATCTAAATTGTGTTTAACTTTTCTGATTTACAATTACAAATTCTGTATAACGGTATATCATGTAACAAAAAGTGAAATTTTAGTCAATTGTAAATGTTTTTTTCATAAAAGGTTTCATTTTCTTTTATTTTCTAAGCTGTAATCTTCTAACATTTAACAAGTAAGACTATGCCATTACTAAAAATGGAACTATACTCTCTTCAACAACTTATTTAAACTTAGTGAACATCACATGCAGTCACATTTGGCAAAAAGTAAAATTATATGCAATACGAATTACAACCATCAAAGTCTGTAATAAGTGAATGTACAAAATATCTGTTCTTCCTTAAGTACTTAAATTGGCGCTACAGCCCGGGATGTACCTGGGCCATAACCAGTATGCGTCTCCAGCCAGCTCGGTCTCTAGCTAGCGGTCTCGAGGTTCGCAAGCCAAATTGGCTGAGGTCCTCTTCAACCTGCGTGCGTGGATTTAAAAACCTTCCGGGCTAGGGTGTTGAAATCCATTCGCTCATGACATGACCCAGCCATCTAAATCGTTGGACAATTATTCTTTGACTTGATCAGTGTCGCTATACAGACCGTACAGTTCGTCGCTGTATCTTCTCCTCCACTTTGTGTCTATGCAGACAGGACCAAAAATTACCCGGATCATTTTTCTCTCAAACCATCCTAAAGCGTTCTCATTTTGTCTTGACGAAACTTAACCCTCAGCGCAATAAATAAGAACCGGGATGATGAGTGTCTTATTTATAGTGACCTTAAATGCTCGAGGGAGGACTTTACTACTCAATTGCCTTCTAGTTCCAAAGAAACAGCGATTTGCAACAGTTATTCTCCTTTTTTTTTCAGCACTGGTGTAGTTGTCTGAATTTATATCGGTGCTTAGGTAGACAAAATCCTTAACTGCCTCATAATTATACCTGTCTATGGTGACGTTTTGTACAACACGTCTTCGTTCAATGTCTTTTTTGTCCTTGGTCTTGCCCTCATTGACCAAAGCTCAAAAATGCTCCACTGACATCACGCTTTGATCGTTTAATTATGTCAATATCATCTGCGTATCCGAGTAATTGGATGGACCTTTAGAAGATTGTGCCTTTAGTGTTGACAATTGGGTTTTGCACAATTCTTTCCAGAACGATGTTGAAGAAGTCGCATGACAGTGCATCGCCTTGTCTAAAACCTTTTTTGACATTAAACGCATTGGTGAGATCTTTTCCGACATTGATAGAGCAGAATAATGCATTCTCCATCGTCATTCTGCACAAACGAACAATTTGACAGGGATACCAAAACTAGATATTGCTCTGTAAAACTCTTCTCTAAAGATGATGCTGTCATATGCGGCCTTGAAATCGATTAAGATATATGATGGTAGTTATTGATTTGAAGTTCCTGGGTTTTTTCCAAGATCTGCCGTAATGTAAATATTTGATCAATGGTGGACTTTCCTGGTCTAAAGTCACACTGGTACGGACCTTTAAGATTTTTGACGAACGGCTTCAGACCTTCACATTATACCACAGAAATGTCTTATACGCGATGTTCTGGAGACTGATGCCCTTTAAGTGGTGCGCAGTTAAAAGGATTTTATTTCTTAAGAATCGGCCAGACGCCGTTATACAGTTTATAGAAGTGGTCTTTCAATAGGTATTCTCAGCATAGACTGCGGTTTCTCTGATCGTCTTTACAGGCGCATGTTGGTTGAGACACAGGTCCATTCCACCTTAAAATGTCAAATCAAAAATTTTACCCTAAAGCCTAGTACGCTGCTGATGCGAAACGAAATTTCCCATACAAAAATGACATGACGAAATCATAAACGAAAAATTTCGCTGTGCTTTTCGTTTTTCAGTACGCTGCTGAACGACGAAATGTGTCATTTTAGTGGATAGCTGTACTAGATTTCGTAGTACAATTCTCCACTCTTTTCGTTCTCAATTTAATTGCCCGGTATATTAATTGCTTGCGAAATTTTGACGTTTTATTTATTTATTTCTCTGTACAGATGGACCATCCCTTATCCGCTACTCGTGGGATTTTCTATGAACTTTTTAAAAAAAACAAAACAAAATAAAAAAACCGTATCGGCCAGCAGTACGACGGCAAAGTTGTCTGCTGTACCGGCCAGCAGTACGACGGCAAAGTTGTCTGCTGTTCATCCCTCTTCCACTGGTGCTGATATGGCTGTGGACACTCACAGCCCTGTTGTCGCCAGTGGAATATCGGATAATCAGGTAAAATTACCTTCTTCCTGTAGTGAGGCAGTTGTGAAGAACGGCTCCTCTACTACCACTGAGAGTAAACCTCTCACCTCGTCAACACCTCGAGTCGGAGGTAGTAGGGCTGTGATGCCAGGTCCTTCTACCTCCAAAACAAAGGATCCTAAAGAAGGTCCTGGGAGAGATGGGCGTAAGCTCAGACCCTCCAAGGCCTACTACAGGAACATACGAAATGCTAAGAGGATTCTCCAGACGTTTGGTGAACAACTAGGCGCTGGAGGAAACTCTCAGCATGACGCCAAAATAAATTGGGCCAAGAACTTCCTCGCCAAAAATAATTTAAAGACCAGCCAAGACTCAACGTCGAAGCGACAAAGGTCTATGGAAGGTAGTGTTTCACTACCTAAACGCCCCAAAGTGCTAAACACCAGCACTCCTCGTGACCCTCGCAAGGATAAAATGTCCTTCAGCGACGTTTTAAGGGACAAGAAGGTAGTCGCGATTATCGACAGAAGCGATGTGGATGGCACGATCTCTGCCGAAAACTGGACATTGGCCAAAGGACAGCTGGCCTTCAGTTTTGTCGAGATAATGTCCGACAATCCGGGACCACCGCCCATCACAAAAGATGGCGGTTGGCATCAGGGACACATCAAGTTGATGGTCTGTGATGATCAGAGGTCGTGCGACCTACTGACGCTGGCGGTCAGCCGACTTGGAGAGGTCTGGCCTGGTGCTAAGCTTGAGGTTGTAGCAAAGGAGGACATTCCTTGCAGACCAAGAGCTCGCATCACTGTTCCGGCCATATTCAAGGAAGCTGACCACGTTCTGAAGATAATCCAGCTCTCCAATCCAACCCTTCCTACTCACAACTGGAAGGTTGCGAAACTAGAGGATCCAAAGGGACCCTATAAGGGTGCAATTGTGATCATCAATGCAGAATCCCTTTCTCCTCTGGCGCAATCAAAAGGTGTGATTAGGTTCGGGTTCGATGAAATTACGCTGAGGGTTTATAAAAAAGATGGGGCTGAGGCACAAACCCTTCCCCCTTCCCCACCCACACAAGCGGAAACGGTTGCTGAGGTACCTGGCGCATCGGTCACACTTCCTTCATTGGAAGACGATGCATCTCAGGTACCCCCAGTAGCAGTGGAAGCACCTAACACCGACCAAGGTTTTTCCGCAATGGAGGCCGAGGTCTACGACAGCGGAGATGAGGACATTCTTTTAGAATCGTCCTCTGATATGGATGACTCCGACATTACTGTGTTGGAGGCTGATCGGGAGTGCAGTAGCAAAAATGCTGCGGTTACTCCAGATTAACCTCCAACACTCCATAAAGGCTTCGGCCTCCCTTCTTCTTCGCCTATCCAGCAGCGATGAAGATATTGTCCTGATTCAAGAACCCTGGATTGTTAAATCCATTGTTCGAGGAATCAGGACTCCCAAATACTGCGTGCTGTATGCATCAGGTGAGGATGAACCCAGATCTTGCATATTAGTAAAACGCAGCCTAAATGTATATTTACTCCCTAATTTCAGCGATCGAGATACCACCGCCGCAAGTCTGGAAACAGCCAGAGGAACATTCTGGCTGGCGTCGGCGTATCTTGGCCACGACCATCTTGGCCCTCTCCCGGGAGATACTCTGGAGAGTCTGATAACTGAAGCACAAAGGCTCAACATTGGCCTCATCATCGGTAGTGACGCTAACGCCCACCATACAGTATGGGGTAGCACGGATATAAACGACAGAGGTGAGTCTCTTTTCGACTATATTCTTAACACTAACCTACTCGTAAGTAACGTTGGTAATGAGCCAACCTTTATTACTAAAAATCGACAAGAAGTTTTAGATATAACTCTTGTCTCCGAATTCATTAATAATAATATTTTGAACTGGAAGGTATCTAAAGATCACTCTTTTTCTGATCATAGATACATCCAGTTTGACTTTATAAATGAACCACCTTGCCAACCGATCTTTCGAAATCTGAAAAGAACAAATTGGCCAAAATATAAGAGAACGTTAAATAGTTTAATAAAACCTGAACTTTTTAATACTCCCTCCAACATCGAAGATCTTGACGACAAAGTCAATAATCTAACATTAGCCCTAAACAAAGCTCTAGATACTGCATGCCCTCTTATACAAGTAAGAGGTAAAAAGAAGCCACACTGGTGGAACTCAGGGCTGGATCCACTTCGAAAAGAATGCAGAAAACTCTTTAACAGAGCCAAAGCTTCTAGAGACATGTCTGACTGGGATTCATATAAAGAATCACTGAAGATTTATAAAAAAGAACTGAGGAAAACCAAACGATCATCTTGGAGAAACTTCTGTAGTAACGTTGAAGATTGCTCCGAAGCATCCAGGCTGCGCAAAATCCTCTCCAAAAATCCAATCATGCCAAGTTGCTTGAAAAACGCCTCTGGCCTCTGGACCAATTCAAGCGAAGAATCGCTCAACTTGCTACTAGACGTCCACTTTCCTGGTAGCTCTAATATTATTAATAACGTTGCACTTAATAATGGTGACAATACTTTACAACCCCCACAAGGTCTAGTCACTAGGGAAAAACTCAATTGGGCTATTAACAGCTTTAAACCATACAAATCTGCTGGTCCGGATGGTGTAATTCCAGCCGAACTGCAAGAAAATGCAAGTTTTCCAATACCCATCCTAGAAAACATCTTCAAGGGTTGCCTTAATTTGGCATACATCCCGATGTCTTGGAGACAAGTTAAAGTTGTTTTTATTCCAAAAGCTGGAAAATCCAGTCATGTAAACCCTAAAGACTTAAGACCTATCAGCTTATCATCATTCCTTCTCAAAACTTTTGAGCGTTTGATCGATATTCACTTAAGGGCAAGTATTGATAAGTCCCTCCTTTCAAAGGCTCAACATGCCTACCACAAAGGGAAATCAGTTGAAACGGCTCTACACAGTATAGTACGTACAATCGAATATTCCCTCCATCATAAAGAGTACACCTTAGTTGCCTTCTTAGACATAGAAGGTGCATTTAACAATGTCGACACATCTGCAATTGCACGTGTATTGGCATCTCTGAAGGTAGATAAGTCGATCAGCGAATTGATTAATCAGATGCTGATAAGCAGGATTATCAATTCAAAACTGGGCGATTTTACTACACAAAGGGGTGTCAGCAGAGGTACGCCACAAGGTGGTGTCCTATCCCCTCTCCTCTGGAACTTAGTAATAAATGAATTACTAACTACTCTAGAAAGAGAGGGATACAGAGTGTTTGCCTATGCGGACGATGTTGCTATTGCAGTAACGGGTAAACATCCCAATATACTAAAAGAACTCTTACAAAACGCTTTAAATAAGCTCACCAGATGGGCTAATCGGTGTGGACTAGGCGTTAACCCACAAAAAACCGACCTTGTCCTCTTCACAAGGAAATACAAAGTTCCATACATTGACCCTCCCCTCATAAACGGTGTACCACTTAAATTCTCTGATCAAGCAAAATACTTGGGTCTCATTTTAGACAAGAAATTAAGTTGGAAACCTAATATTCAAGAGAGAATAAACAAGGCCACAGTAGCCCTGTTCTCCTGTAAAAAGGCCATTGGTAATAAATGGGGCCTACAGCCCCGCATTACACACTGGCTATACACGTCGGTCATAAGACCGATCCTTACTTATGGAGTAGCGGTATGGTGGACGGCGCTAGATACAGCGACAAATCGCGATAAACTCAGCAAAGTCCAACGAACAGCCTGCCTGTGTATGGGAGGAGCACTTCGCTCCACCCCCTCCGCTTCACTAGATGTTCTGTTCCATCTAATACCGCTGGACTTTTTCAGCAAGCAAACGGCCGCTAACACTGCCATACGGCTTCAAGCCTCCTCTCTGTGGATCAATAATGGAATTGGCCACACCACTATTTTGAACTCGTTCAGAACTATAAGTAGTAATATTGACTACACCATATCCCATCCTCAGTTTAATAACTATAGCTTCAAGGTGACTATACCTCCCAGATCTTCTTGGGAGAATACATCATTTTTGAACGATGGTCCTATAAACTTTTATACAGACGGATCAAAAACGGAGGATGGGGTTGGTGGTGGCGTATACTCAGATAGACTTAACTTAAGTCTCTCCTTTCGTCTACCCGATCATTGTAGCGTGTTCCAAGCTGAAATCCTGGCTATAAAAGAAGTCCTATCCTGGCTTAGAGAAAACGTTATATCAACTAATGATATACGCATCTTCTCGGATAGCCAAGCTGCGTTAAAATCCTTAGACTCTGTCTCTACAAATTCACTAACAGCCCTAAATTGTCGATCATCTCTTACGGAGATGGCTACACAGTTCAAAATTCACCTTTTCTGGGTGCCGGGCCATAGAGACATTCCAGGAAATTGCAAAGCTGACGAACTTGCAAAAAGCGGAACAACTTTACCTCTGCTGGCTCATAATGCTAGCGTAGGTATCCCCTTAGCTACATGTAAACTCATGCTAAAGCAAGATACCATAGAGAAAACAAACTTCAGGTGGAATAACACCACCACCTGTGTAGCGACTAAACGAATTTGGCCTAATCTTAGCACCAAGCGCTCAAAACAATTAATCTCTCTGAGTAGATTGCACATTAGCTACGTTATAGGTGTCCTGACTGGGCACTGCTTAATAGGAAGGCATCCTATTCGACTTGGAGCCCCTGCAAATGATTTTTGTAGGAGTTGCATGGACGAGGAAGAAGAGGAGACAATCTCTCATCTTCTGTGCACATGCCCTGCCTTATCACAAAGACGTAGAATCCACCTTGGAGACTACTACTTTAACGATACCAGCGATCTAAAAAATTCAGACATTAGTTGTCTCCTACGCTTCATTCGAAGCTCCAATTGGTTCAACGAGTTAAGCTGATTAACTGATCCATGTGGTATCACAACGGACCATACTTTGGTCTAAGTGTGTTGGTCGTCCCAAACCAACAGCCACTTTAACCTAACCTAACCTATTTATTTATTGAAAAATTTTTCAAATATTTTCGTTTATGATTTCGTCATGTCATTTTTGTATGGGAATTTTCGTTTCGCATCAGCAGCGTACTAGGCTTAAAATTGAACTTCAACTTCCAGACAGAACTCTCCACAAATATTTTTCCGCTGTGGTTTTCGTTTTCATTTCGCTCTGCACTTGGAGACCGCCGAAAAAATTCGTTTCACTTCAGCTGCGTACTAGGCTTAAATTACAAGAAGTTTAAAAAAATCTGTTTTTTAGAAAACCTACGACTTCTATTGGATTACTTCAAAAATAAATGGTCACCGTGTGAATGTGTTTATGAATGAGTTATAACTTTTAATGAAAAAAAAAAACAAAAACAAACGAAAAGTGTCATCATTTTCAACAACACACGAATTGGACCGAATACAATAACTTCCAAAGGAACTGTCAAACAAGTTCCAAATTCTACTACCAAAAAAGTACGCATACGCTGAAGTGGAATTTCTAGAATTTCTTGGATTAAAAGTCAAAAGCTTTTAAGGGTTTGTTTTTTCATTTATACTCTGATAAAAATCTATCAGCTAAGGTCTCGAAATTGAGTGAATCGAGCTGCTATGTAGCTGCAAATTTTTGTTTTTTTTGGAACATGGGAGTGGAAGGGCGTTTTAAAATGTAGATTAAAAATACTTTGGCAGAAAAACAGTTAAAAACATATCTTGACAGTTCTTAAAGAACATTTGTTAAACTCGAAATGTTATAGCGAAGAATTTGTTCGTGCTAAGAAATCATGTTAAATGCTTTTTATGTTTCCTAACATATGAAGTAGAAGCTGCAACTTTCCACGAACCAAATCTTTTTCAATTAATTATGTTTCATTTTCTATAATTTAAATTACTTCTGTTTAAAATAATTTCATCTTGTCGAATTCAAATTACAAATGGCAAAAATCGAAATGTAGAACACAGAAGAAATCTACTTAATTTTAAGAAATCGATATCGATAAATGTGAATTTCAGAACTCCCATTTTGGGTTTGAATCGATTTAAATTTCACTAAGAGTAAAGTGAAATTTAGAACCTAGCTGTATCTCTCAGTCTTACCCTCATTGAAATATCTATAAAAACTTTAGACTTAAACTTAAGAATGTACTATTTTTCCGGCAGGCAGACAGGCTTATTGTTATTAGTTTATCCAAACAATTAAGTAAATAGAATATATTTACGATTTTTTCTTCTTAAAAGCTTATTAAAGGATAATGGTCAAAAAAGAAGTCATATTTTGTACACTTTAGATACTTTATTATGTGAATAACGAAAATATGATCAAATTATCGCTTCTTCAACGGGAAAAGGCAGAACAGCGTTTTGCAGGAGAACTAGTGATATAACCCGAGGAACTCTGTAATTCCTATGTTTTTTTTTTTTTAATTTTATAATATTAGTAGAAACTTTAAAAAAGTCTAACTGTTTATTATCAGGTTCATTAATTCCTTGAAAAAAAATTACACCATGAAGACGACACCATCATAAAAAACAAAAAATGAAATGCTTTGCCATAACGCCCTCTCTGAAAATAACATGCGGACCAGAATGTCAGCATCTGAACAATTATTTTTCTCTGCCTACTTACAAGCTCCTTCAGGCCTTTCGGGTTAACACCCTGTTTAGTTTGTTCCGTAAATTCTGTACTTTTGTTTTTGATATTGTAATATGTACTATATATCAAACCGTACGTACCAAAATCCAAACCTCAGTGTGACATACCGCAGAAGGCAACAGCTACAGCAGAAACAGCAGCGGCTCTAGACTTATACAAAACATAAAAGACACTCAATTTAACTGTCCTCCAGTGCGTCTAGATTGTGTGACAGACGGACAATCTCACATAATTCAAGCCCGCGCACATATTCCCAAAAGAATTCAGAGCCATAATTCTCGAGGTACCCTCCTTCCCTCTGTACCCATGCCACGTTTTAGATAGATAGCGCCAACAATTTGTTATTTTGTATGTTTTCCCTTTTAATAATTCTTTTTTTATTTATTGTTAAATAAGGGCACGGATGCGGCAATGTGGTGTATAATTAAAATAATGAGAATATAAGGAAACATTTTTAAGGGCACTCTTTGGTTGTGCAAACATGTTCCACATACTTCTGGGGAACTTGAAAAACTCTAATTTGCTAATTTTAAAAAATGCTTTCAACACAATTATCAGTTACAGTTTTTCTTTTGAAAATCACGTTTCTTGATTGAAAATGTTTCAAAATTTAATATTATTACAATGGCTATAAGAATAAACCACTAAGAAGATTAAAGCTTATCTCCAATACTGCTTCCATTATGTTTGCAAAAAGAAAAGTATTTCCCGGAAAGCGCTATGGCAAACCAACCGCATGTTGTGATCTACCACTCTGTCCACTTTAGCAGTCATACGATAGGCATCAATCAGACTTTTGTCAACCAAGGGTTTTGTTATAGTAAATTGTAGGGCCAGTGGTGTCATAACCGGGAACAGTTTCATCAACTGTTGGCATTGTGATAGATAGGACAAAAATACTGGACACTGGACAGAGGCGATGGACGATAGGAAGTTTTTTTTTTTTTTTTTAATAGCGTGATGTTAAAATTATGTCCATATGACAGGAAGAGTTACGCAATTACGCAGAAATAATATCACAACAGAGTTAGTAATAACATTGGCATTTGGTGAAGTTTTGAACGATGAGGGAGACTTATATAAGTCTGTCTATATTATGTACACATACATAGGTATCTGATATCTATAGAACAAAAGACTAACTCAACTGGGAAAATTGCGGGGAAGCAGACAATATTATTGAAAAACAAAAGCCTGAAGGTGAAGAAAATTAATTAAATTTGTAACAGACACTTTTAGAAACATGCAAATAAAAAGATTTTTGGGGGACAGATTTTAAACGATTTATTAAATTGAAAAGAAATTTAAGTTGGTTACTATGTTGAAAATATGATTTTGCTTATTTTACACAATTGGAGACAATTTTAAATCTCAGGGAGAATTTTTAACAATTTAAAATATCAATCTATCATATAATTACTCCTTTAATTCAATGTTATTTGTTAAATCCATATCAGGACTTCTAAGTTTCTGACATTTCAAACTAATAGGTCCGTTCCACATGGACCATGGAGTATTCCCGCTATTCCATACAGGCTGAAAACAACTTAATCGAACCTTTTGATGTCAAAGAAGGCTTTAGATAAAGTGATGCGCTGTCGGGTTTTTTCTTTAAAATCGTCCTTAAAAGAATAGTGCAGACCTTCTACGTCAACACTAGAGGCACTATCTCCCAAAAGTCTGTCCAATTACTCACATATGCTGATGCCATTGATACATTGTTATAATCGGAAGAATTTGTTAACCACTATTTGTAGTATTGAGTAGTAAAGCCCTTAAGCAACTAAAGTCTCGCTATATAAGACCCCAATCACCCTCGTCCTTCTAAACATTGCGGAAGCTTGAACTATGGCAAAAGCGGATGAAAGTACCTTTGATCGTTTCGAGAGAAAAGTTCTTCGCGTGGTTTACGGTTCCGTATGCAGAAGGTGAGAGAAGATGGAACAACGATATTACGGGCTGTACAGCGAGCAACGTCTTCCTCAAAAGCTAGAAGTATAAAAGTCCAACGACTGAGATAGCTTAGTCTCATAGAGCCCATGGAAACCAATGTTTTGGCTCGAAAAGTCTTCGAATCCACGCCCAAAGGGCAGCGAATCGGGTGGTGCGCACAAGAGGAAAGTGATCTCAGCCAATTTGAGGTGCGCAACTGAAGACATGTAGCTAGGAACCAAGCTAGATAGAGATGTTTGTTTGGTGAGGCCCTAGTTCACAGACGACTGTAGCCCCACCTTAAGTAAGTAAGGTCCGTTCCCCAGATTTAGAATTGTTCTTCACGAACTGTCACTATTAAGATGTGTTCAGATGAACCGTTTGAAAAGAAATACAAGGAAGGATTAATATTTTGATTAATCGTCATTTTTGTACGCACTAAAAATATGATGAATCTTCTAATCCTGGTAAAAAAATTCTACATTCGTGAAGTGCGGCAAAAAAATAATATATTTACTTAAAAGTATGTACGTCTGAAATAAGGCTCAAGAGTATGCTGTTGAACATTCCTAGAAGTACGGGTATTAGGGTTGGATTGTTTAAGGTGAGGAATGCAACTGGATATTTCATTAGAGCATCGCTTATGAATGAAATTTTGCGGCAGTATTAGAGAGTTGCAGATGTTTCAGTAAGGCAACAGCTCTATAATTACAAGCCAAATCAACCGGTTAAAAATGTCTTGCATCGTTGGAGAAAATTAAAACGCATAGCTGCCTTTTCGACAATCTTACTTAATATTATAAATGCGAAAGTAACTCTGTCTGTCTGTTACTCAATCACGCCTAAGCTACTGAACCAATTTGCATGAAATTTGGTATGGAGATATTTTGATACCCGAGAAAGGACATAGACTACTTTTTACAACAGGAAAATGACGCATTCCTATGGGAAAATTGCGGCCGATCGCTTTTACGCCTAAACTATTGAACAGATTTAAATGAAATTTGGTAAGGAGATAGTTTGAGGCTTAAGAAAGGACATGAGTTACTTTTGACCTCGGGAAAACAACGCAATCCCATGGGAAAAATTACTTTCCGGGGAATCTGATCGCTTTCACTCCTAAATTACCAAAGATTTAAATAATATTTGGATAAAATTGGTATTACGGGAAAACAACGCATTTCCAACCCTTCTCATAAATTGAGATTGAAGGTTGGTGTTCCAGTCCTGTTAATGAGAAACCCTGACGCATCAAAATGGTAAATGGCTACAGATTACTCACCTAGGAAGAAATATTATAAAAGCTATAATCATGACTGGATAGCAAAAGGAAAAAAGTTTTAATTCCCCGCATTCCGATAATTCAAACCGAATTGCCGTTTCAGTTTAAAAGAGTGCAGTTTCCTCTGAAAGCAGCATTTGCAATAACAATAAATCAAGCTCAGGGGCAAACGCTGAAAGTTGCAGGTGTAAATTTGGAAAAAAAACTGTTTTTCCCATGGAAAATTATATGTAGCGTGCTCACGAGTCTCAAACCCACAAAATCTTTACGTTCTGGCCAAGAAAGGAAAAATAAGAAACGTCGTATATAAAAATGTATTGCAGTAACCTATCTTCTTCTTAAAATGTATTTACCTAACCTTACCTAACCTAACCTATGACAATCACACTTAGTATGGACTCATCCCATCTCGGCACAATTCAAACATGCGTACAAAAAAGTACAGCTCAGGTTTTTTCATACTACTATCCAAAAAAACTATATAATGCGGACGAAGTCGCGGGTAAAAGCTATAGTATCATATAGTTAAAAAGTCAAGACCCATCAAACATTAAATAAATTAAATTAGTTAAAATTGTGTGTTATATTAATTCTTGATATTAGGTTCATATTCATTGTATGATCCTTATTAAATAAACTTTCAAATCAGACGGATCTTTTATTGATTGCATTATACTATTAGTCTAGGAAAACAACACTAAATAATGGATTTATTGTGGACGAAATTTTGACAAACTTGAACTTCATATGTCGTTAAAACGTTTTTAAAAGTCCACGTTATTTAAAGTGGAGGAAAATGAAGGGTATTTTTAAAAATTTGCTAAGCACAAATTATGGTTTATATAGTCTTCCAAAAAATTGCTGAAAAACTCGTCAAAAATTGTAAGAAAATTTTGTTTTTGGTTAGGAATTGTTCAATTTTTGAAATGTCTTCATCTTGAAATTATTTTTTGTTTTGCATTTGTTTATTAATTTTCAGAATTGTCACATAATCAAATTTGTGAGTGAATTTTCCAGTATGCCTTGATGGCTCTTAGGTCTCATGTGAATTGGTATTAGACAATTTTGTTTCTTGACGTAGTAACCATTCAGTTTCTATTTTGTCCAGAGTTTAGACTCCATTCAGCAAACATACGTTCATTTTCTATATTGTCATTTATTTTGAGCGGCTGCATACTTCAAACCCTAAAAGCTGGTAAAACAGACCTCGATCAGTGAGGTCAACACAAGGTTACCCTTCACTGGGTCCTATAGCAGTGTGACATTGACGGAAAGAGTTAATTGGCCAAAAATGGATCAATACTTGAGCTATATTGTTGATATTATTTAAAAACCAATTGATCAGGTAAATTGATTAATCCAACAAAGTTTATTGTAATAGGTGGACGGTTATTAAAACTTTCAGGGTTGCCAGGAATCTATGACTAAATATTTGCAAAGGAAAAACAAAATATCTTTTGAAGTTGGGCATATACGTATGTAGAGGGGTGTTGATAAAGAGGAGGAGCACACCTTCCACTTTCTCTACGAATGTCCAAGCCTAGTCAAAAGAGGAATGACGATACTAAAAATATTCTTTTTCGACAACCTTTGCGACGTCTTGTCCTTGCCACCTTAGTACATTCACACACAAATCAGGATGGTTCAGTTATGTAGCTTTCAACCTAAAACCTCTTCTACTTTCCTATACCTAAGCAAATCCTAACTATTTCCTGGTTAGCTTTTTGGACTACCGTTGCATCACCCATTCAACCCTAACCTAACTTCAAGCCCAAGTCATGAATGAAAATTCACCAAGTTATAGTCTGCTAAAAGCCAAATTTTTATAATCGATACAAAATGATCTGCATCGCTGTCCATTGACAGTGGCGATCTTCCGTGATGGACCTTCAATGCTATGGGAGCTTGCTATCAATTGTCAAAGTTCAATAGGCATATTTTGAAAGACCCTGAAAGTTATCATTTTTTTTTTTGTTGCGTTGCATATCTTTACTGTACACATTGGGACGGTTCCCAAAGACACCCTTGGAAATTTGTATAACCGGGGAGCTGTTGACTAAAAATATCTACTTTTTAATTACATAAAGAAATTGTACAGTTCAATTAAGCTCAGATGGGGACATATAATCCAAAAGGAAAGGACACAAAAGAACGACTTTGGTAATTTGACTTTAGACACATTGTAGGTCTTTTGTAACTTTATTTTTGTACCTACTCAGTTTCGTCTAATATTACTTTTATTGGCAACAATAACTATCATTGTTAAAAATAGTTTTGATAAAATGATTGTTGTGTTTTTTAGAAGTTATAAAAATCTTCATCTACTGACAACAAATATGGAAACTGATTTACAACATGTTTTGAAAAATTATCGAAGTGAAAGTCAAAAAACAAATGAACACATTACGTATTTTTAAAACAAATATAATATTATTATTTTAGTTTATTTGTATATACATACATATTTAAAAATATGTATTTGCATTTTACTAACTTCGAAAAAATGGGGTGGATAATCCAGCTCTGGCTTCAATTATGTTAAATTCAAGCAACAAGTTATATTAAATAAAATACAAAAATATTTATGAGCAGTATTATTATTGTTGTTGATTTTATGTAATTTTTTGTTAAAAAGCTCTTCCCATTACCATGTTAGAATCCTTCTCGTTGTCATTGGTATTTTTGTTGAAGAACAAAAATCATTCCGGATTTATACCTACTCCGAGCATCCGAATGCCATCAAACATTGCCATGGAACAGGAACAAAAATACCTACTCGGTATCTGCTCTCTTGACTCGCCTTCTTCAATTTTCTAAAATGTAATAACCTGCTTTGTCAGTGTTTTCAAAAACAAAAATGATTTAATTAAATTCCCTAAGCATTTTATGAAGTATGAAGTGAAGTAAAGTAAAGTGAAGAAGGACGCATTTGCATTGCTACTCGATTTACTTACTTACCGTATACCGTTACTGTAGACATAGCCTTAGAGAGCCCATCACCCATCATCATCGGCCCACTCGCTTACGCGTGAGAGATGTCCTGTCAGTCTCTATGTTTCCTTCTTGACATTGCTAAGTTGCTTATATACCAAATGCCAGTTTGCAAATGAATGTTTAAATATTTTGACATTGTCGTTGTTGTTGTTATGAAATAGAATTAGTGGAAATCGTCAAGCAAGGTTGAGAATTGACGTCGTGTCGTCGGTCGGGTTTGAAATAATATGGCAAATACTTAAGGAAACGAAAGCGAATGCCAGTTGTAGGTAAGGTAGGTAAGGTACTCACTATCATCAGAAGTTTACATGAATTTGAATCTTAAATTCGTTAGTCTTATGAAAATCTTTCTATAAGATGTACGATTTTTCATATTTTGCACAAAGGGTGCAATATGAAGTTCATTTGAAGGTATTTAAATTATGTTAACTTGAATCACCTTGAAACTTCAAGTGTTTTTCATTATTTATAAACTGTTAGGCTAAGTTATTTGTTTCATTTTCAAATGACAAGTGAAATATTTTAACTGAGTTTTTAGTGAGAAGTCATAATGAAAAAGGAAGATATTACTTTGACAGAATTTTTGTTGGAAAATGCGTGCCTGCGAAATTTCCAAGACGGATGATGAAATTTTAACTGATTGATGGTTAAGTAGAACACAGGATCTCTTTCAGAAATTGTGCGAAAAATGTAAAATTAAAATGTAGAAGGAGGGTTAAAATATCTACACTTTAATAGTAGTAACGTTCATTTAAGAAGGCATTGGGTTAGAACTCCCTATTTCAAACGTCATTCACTGATATATACAGTACGTTCTCGATTAACGCAACTCTCGATTCATGCAACTCCTCGATTTTCGCAACAGCTGAATTTTTATCATTATTGACGCGGTAATCGCAACTCTTCAAAAAAAAAATTGCCTCGATAAGTGCAACTTTTGTTTTTATATGCATATCCTTATTTACACAGGTTCTTTGCTATTTTTGTTTTTGCCTGTTGCGTTACATTTTGTGTCGGCAGTTATTTTACCGCTACTTTTGAGTGATGGGTACGATGAAGTTGTATGAATGTACATTTATGTATCTATACAATGCAAAATGTTCTTATTAGTTTTAATAAATTTTGTTCAGTGAGCCAAAGAAACCAAAATGTGCCAATTTCCAGCGAGGTCCTAAAACAAAGGCTCATTGCATGAAAAAATTAAAGAGAGGCCAGGATCATTTAATGCGAGCAATGGTTGGATGACAAATTTTAAGAAAAGACACGGAATTTGCCTGTTGAAAATTTGTGGAGAAAAACTTTCAAACAAACCGCAGCTTGTAAAACCATTCTTGATTAAATTTATGGAAAAAGTCAGAGAGCTCGATTTGACACCCAATCAAATTTGTTACGCTGATAAGTCTACCGACTTATGCCCAACCCTTGTATAGCTTTTAAGGAATCGACAGCTCCTGGCCGAAAGACAAGCAAAGAAAGAATCACATTTCTCGCCTGCACCAACGCATCCGGTTTACACAAAGTTAAGCTATTCGTCATAGGTAAATCTGTAAACCCACGATCATTTAAAAATTGTGACCACTTGCCCGTTGTATACAAGGAAAATAAAAATGCTTGGATGACGTTAGCATTCTTTAAACAATTACACTACAAAAAAGTCTATTGGCGTTCTTAGTTGGATGTGAGGGATCAGACCTTGAACTAAAAATTAAAGCATTTAACCTTCGAAATGCAATTTGCCTTCTATCAAACGTATGGAATGGATTGCAGGCAGATCCAATCAAAAAATGTTGGAATGTGTTGATGGCCTCTCATAATAATTGGGAAGATGAGGATGAGCTACCTTTGAGCACAGTTCGAGCTCAAATTATCAATGAACACGCGGTCGTAGAATCCATATCAACTCTCTTCAATGAAATTTCCGTCAACGAATCTATTTCTAATTAAGAAACGTATGATTGGGTACGCTAAACCATTTACAACAATGAGGAAGTCTACGGAGACAATGAAACAGGTGAAATATGAAATGAAAGTGGGTCCAAGGTTAAGATTCCTGCTCCTAAAATAAAGGCTGAAACTGCAATACAATACATACAGCAATTAAATAGGCTGAACAGAATTTTTTTTAGTAAAAGTTATCGTCTGGCATTTAAAAGGGTTGAGGGTAAGGCTATTTTTGCCACACCAAAATGTAAAAATATCAATGTCAGCTTGTAAAAGGATGCGATCTTGGGTGGACTTTATTATCTTAAAAATTTTCATGTCATCAGCAAAAATAAGAACATCACTTGAGCGTAGACATGACGATACGTCGTTTATAGATAGGATGAATAGAAAAGGGCCAAGATGGCTTCCCTGGGGAACACCAGATTGAGCAACAAAAGGTTCATCATAAAAGCATTGAGGTCCACTGCAATATCCCTGGTATACAAAAAGGAGATACAGGGCTGGCCCTAGGACACTTCCTTCTGGTATACCGGCTTCAATTTCTTTACTTCCATTTAATTTTCATTCAAAAGTTAAGAAAGAAACATCATTTTTCATTTTATTGGTCCCAGATTAACCGGTGTTTTTAGTACAATAAGACTCCCACACTAACTCGGAACAGATTCTTAACCAGAGCCTTTTGAAGATTCATCTCGGATACAAAAGAAAACAGGTCAGAAAGTTCATTAAAGTCGTCAAAATATATATATTTTATATGCAGATTCTAAATTATTTAAAATTTTCGAAACCTAACATTGACACAAACAAATTTGAATGATGCCCCCAAAAAATAAAAGAACAACTTCCACTTGAAAACAATAAATTTGTGTCAAGTCATTTCAATCAACTATCCTAGTTTCTACAAATATTATATTTTTATTTTTTCTCTTTTGACACTGATGTCCTTTGGCAGATGTCATATAGTCATATCGAGGAGTGACACCATTTCTTATATTCCTTTTTGATCATTTTAATTGAGTGGACGGTCGGTCATGGTTGGGCATATGGGCTTGAACATTGGGCATGAGATTTTGTTGTGTTGATGAAACTGACAGGTATATTCCTACTCGTTTATCTAATTCTCCTTTTTATTCATCATATCAACTCGTATAACTTTTTGTCAGTGACGTAAATAAAGTTAGTTAGAAAATATACCTCCTCCCTCGAAACGACCTCGACCCCGATATGTATGCGACATAATGACAAACCTACACACTCTAGGGTACCTACATCATATACTCGTATAGTTAGTGTAGAGAGATTAATCATTCATCAAAATGAGACAAATAAAAACAGAAATTTGATGGAATGCTCGTAGTGTTTTCATATAATTTATTTTGGGAAACAAATACATACACATATTCCAACAATGAAATATTAGATAGAAACTCGGAATACAGTCCTATAAGAGACACAGAAAAAAAGAAATTACGTAGGTGGTTCAATATCAACAGAATAAGGCAGGACATTTGTACTGTATATGTTTTTGGTTTCTTTCATTTTATTTTTGTTAATTCAGGATTCATTAATAAATGTATTATGTATGATATTTGATTGTCATGCAAGATTATTTATAATTCCTATGTTATGTATGTTTGCTCTCATTTGTTTGGAATTTTTAATCAAAAATACAGGAGGTGCTGGCGGAACTATAATCCCAAGAGGAAATAAGAAAAGTTTTATAGTACAGTAGATTGTATTTTGTGATTTATTATTATTTTTAGTTTGATTCCTAGAAGAATAATAAATTAAAAGGTTTTTTAACAGAGGTTACCCAAACAAGGTTATAAAAAAATTTAAGCGACATTCAAGTGTTCTTTAAATTTTGTTCATAAATAAAAATACTCACTGCCTATTGGCATAGTTTAGGTCAGGCACAAAAATAGTGAGTAGGATTTTCTAATAAGGACTTATAAATTAAGAAATTACCCATTCCCAAATTTAGTTATTGGTTGAAATAAGGAAAACCACGAGCATCAATGAGAACCTTGGAGTACTGGAGAAAAAAACTGATTATGGCTGACATTTAGAAATTTATTGTCTTACGAGCATGTATTTATTTCGTGGTTGTTAAAGTAAAAATTGTAAATTCTACAGTTTTTTTTTCTGATAAAAAAAACAAATTGACAAAATACTGTTCTTAGTTTCGTTCTTTGAAGTTGGTACTGCTCACATTTGACACCTGTCAAACGAAGTGGTTATTTCAAATGTAATAACATTAGTTTAATATTGGTAATTTACAATAGAACAACGTGTTAAAATTATTAACATTTACTAGAGTAGTGGTAATTAAAACGTAGCCGCATTACTTGATGATTATGGTCGTCAAAATCGACAGACTATTCAAGCAATCGGTAAAATTGTAAATAAATTTGAAAAGGGTGAAAGGGTTACTCAAGCTCTGAGGCATCACCGTAATACATAATCGATCGAAAATATTACTGCTACAAGTACAAGTTTTGCTAATAACATGAATTTATCAATTTTTGCATACATTTCCTTTTTGGCTGGCTATTTAAAGTAGTATTCACATGAGCGCGACCAACGAACGACGAATGAATTACAAAATGTGAGTTTATATACGTTTGAAGACATATTTCCACACAAATTCTTAACCAAACGATAGCAATATAGTTTCTATTTGATTTATGATGCATACTTTTACTTTTCAATATCATATATTAATAAATTTAAGAAAACAAATTTATTCGTCGCGAAAAAAATTTTAGTTGATACGAACTGTCAAACTTTATTCGCGTTCCACATTATCCACACTCGCAACGAATAAAATAATCGCGTACTTAACCTAAAAAAATCATTCTTGTTTTGGTTTCGGTGGTGAATGGTGTTCGGCTGTCAAACTTTATTCGCGACGAATTAAAAACTCTCATGTGAAAGAAATGTCAAAATCGACGAATATTCGTTCATTCGTTGGTCGTTGGTCGTGCTCATGTGAATATTACTTAAGTTCATATCTGGTTCCAACAACACGGGGCAACAAGTTACAAAAGTAGACTAATTTTATTGATAAAAAAGAGGCTGGGATGCGACCCACACTGATAACTTCCCATCCCGTCTGTCGATTTGTCTTGCTTAAACATTTGTAGGTTTTCGTGCTTTGTTAAAAAAGTTGCCAGTTATTATTCTTAAAAATTATCAATTTTGCATATAATGAAATAGTTTGATTTCAAAATCTATATTTGTTAATGAGATTTTCAGTCGAAACCAATTTTTACAAATTTTAGTAGCACTTCTTAAAAGTTTTTATTTCTTATATAAAAAAATACATATGTACATAAATACATATATAAACAAAAATGTCGAAAACAATATTTTTTGGAAGATAAAATTAGTTTGAAGCCAATATTATTAATTTTTGACAAGATATTGGATCGAAAGCAAATTTTTATCAAGTTTTAGTATTGTTTTTTTTAGGTTTTTATTTTTTATAAAAAAAAAACTGTCAATTCGATTTTTCTCAAAATTGTACTGAATGTCGAAAACAATATTTTTTAAAAGATAAAATTAATTTACAACCAATAAAGTTTTGAAAAGATATTTGAGTCGAAAATCAATTTTTACCAACTTTTAATAATGTTTTTCTTAGGTTTTTATTTTATGTAAAAAAACTGTCAATTCGATTTTTCTCAAAATGTTACCAGATGTTAAAAACGTTTTTTTTTCGTTGCAGATTGAACCATTTCTTGTTTGTAAAGTTTTCGAAAAAAAATTTTTTTTTTGATTTATAAAAAAACCGTTGACTGGATTTTTTTCCAAATTATATTTGTTTGGTATCACGTTAGAATATATAATATAAAATTTAATTCAAGTCTCTAGCGTTATTGGTTCGTGAGATATTTATGGTTAACCAAAATTTATTTAAAGTCTCTACTGGTTCTTGAGCTATGGACGACCAAAAGATAAATATTTCTAAGTCAAATCTTTCTTTGTTTTCTTAGTACTTGAGATAAAACCCATTTCTTATCAGTTTTTTTTGTTGTTTCTTAAGGTTTCCGTGTTTTGTTAAAAAAGTTGTTTAAAGAATTTTTGTAAGAAATTAACTTAAAATTACTAACAATTTTTTGCATATGATGAAATAGTTTGATTTCAAAACCTATTTTTGTTGCTGACATTTTTAGTATAAAACCAATGTAAGTAGCTATTTCGAAAGGTTTTATTTCTTATACATATGTATAAACAAATACCTAATGGTTTTTTTCTTAGAAAATTTAGCACAGAATGAAATTATTTTGAAGTAAATACCTTCATTTATTTATGAGATATCCAGAATCGAATATCAATTTAAACCAATTTTGCATGGTGAAAATTTTATTTTTCAGTTTTTTTTTTGACTTATAAAAAAATCCTTAATTTAATTTTTCAAAATTATATCACATTTTATACTATAAAATTCAATTGGTTCGTGAGGTATTTAGGAATATAATTTTTTTTTTTTTGAGAGTCCTTTCTGCATCTTTTTGTATTATTATCTGTATAACAAAATTTATTTGAAGTCGATATCTGTACTGGTTCTTGAGATATGGAAGACGAAAAAAGCTTCCCGAACGTATAAACGTAGTACACACGTACGCACAGCAGTAGTAGTTATCCGGCTCACAATCCATGAAGGGTCTCAGCCTGAGATACTGCAGTCTTCCAACGTGAACGATTCCTCGCATGCACTCTCCAGTCACCGAGACCAAGCGCTCTGGCATCCGCAGTCACTTGGTCCTTTTACCGTAGGTTCGGTCTTCCTTGTCGTCTTGAACCTGGGGGCTGGGATGAGAAGACTTTCTTGGCTGGAGCGTTGTCGTCCATTCGCTCGATGTGGCCGAGAAATGTAGTCGTCTTTTCTTGGCCTTCTGGACTACATCCACATCTTGGTACAGCTCATACAGTTCTCGGTTGTATCTTATTCTCCATTCGCCATCATCGCATACGGGACCAAAAATCCGTCGAAGAATTTTTCTTTCGAAAGTGCCCAGTATCAATTCCCCTTTTTTACTTATAGTCCAGCACTCGGCGCCATAGAGTAGGACTGGTAAAGTCAAAGTTTTGTATAGCAGAA
The DNA here is from genome assembly GCA_920104205.1 of Eupeodes latifasciatus. Classification (NCBI taxonomy): domain Eukaryota; kingdom Metazoa; phylum Arthropoda; class Insecta; order Diptera; family Syrphidae; genus Eupeodes; species Eupeodes latifasciatus. The sequence goes on from OV049924.1 coordinate 376,683,725, forward strand.
AGCAGACACTTTGTCTTTCAAGTAAGAAGTTTTGAACCTAGTTGTTTGGAAAAACCTAAGCAGCAGCGGTTCGCTAGGGTAATTCTTCTTCGGATCTCCACTAAGGTGTCGTTCGTGGGATTGATGTTTGTTCCAAGGTAGGTGAACTCCTTCACTACCTCGAAATTGCTGCTACCAACAGTGACGTTTTGTCCTAGTCGTTGGACAGATGTTGCTTTGTTTGTTGATAACATGTAGGTACTTTGTTTTGTCCTCATTCACTTCAAGACCAACTAGTTTCGCCTGTTCTTCAATCGCTGTGAAGGCCTCACCTCAAGCACAGCTCTCTTGGATCGACCGATTATGTCTATGTCGTCCGCATAGTCTAGGAGCTGGGTGGATTTGTTGAAGATAGTGCCCTCCGTGCTCACAACTGCCCTACGCACTATCTGCTCCAGGACTATGTTGAAGAAGTCACATGACAACGCATCTCCTTGTCTAAACCCTGCGCAAGTTTGGAATTTGCACACTGCACTGCGTATTGTTTAGCGTCATGCGGCACAGCTGGATCAGTTTGTTCGGGATCCCGAATTCAGACAGCTTTAAAGTCGATGAAAAGATGGTGGGTTTCAACTTGAAATTCGTTGGCCTCAGTGTGAATATTTGGTCTATCGTTGTTCTGCCTGGCCTAAAGCCACACTGGTACGTGCCGATTATTGTGTTGCAGAAAGGTTTAAGACGTTCACACAGTAGGTTGGATAGGATTTTGTATGCAACATTAAGCAGGGATATGCCACGGTAGTTTTTGCATAACATCGGATCGCCTTTTTTGTAGATGGGGCATATGGAGCTTATCGACCAGTCAGTGGGCATGCATTCTTCCTCCCATACTTTGGTGATGACCTGGTGCATGCGGTTCATCAAAACACCTCCTCCATGTTTAAAGAGTTCCGCGGGTATGCCATCCGACCCGGCGGACTTGTTATTTTTTTAGCTTTTGGATGGCTCTTTCTACCTCTTCTCTGCTGGGGGCTGGGACTGGGTCTTCATTGACTGGTCTTGCTTCTCTTCCGTCATTATCTTGCTCGACATTTTTCGCATTCAGCAACTATTGGAAGTGCTGCTTGAAAACAAATTCCCTGTGCTTCGGTGACTAGGTTTCCTTCATTGTTTCGAAGAGCTTGTGTCCCGGTTCTGAAACCAGAAGCTAATTGCTTCGACCTTTTAAAGAAACGTACGCACAGCACATCTTCCTTAGCTAGGCCTTTGACGACCATCTTTAATTTGTCTCTTTCTCAGGGTCAGTTCCTAGGGTGTTGGAAAGTGTCTTACATAACACCAGTATTTAAGTCAGCATCTAAACAGAATATTACTAATTATATAGACCAATCTGTAACATTTCAGCTTTGCCAAAGTTATTTGAAAAGATAATCCTTAAAGACCTATCCTTTCAAACAAAAGTCATTGTTTCAGTATACCAACATGGTTTAATATCTGGAAAATCTACGGTAACTAATCTATCGTTAATGATTAGTTACATATATAATAAACAATTTTGAATCAAATTTTCATACGGATATTATATTTACCGATTTCGCCAAAGCTTTCGATCGCGTAAATCACCAGGTTCTTTTGAATAAACTTTTGCAGTTTGGTTTTCACTCTAACCTTTTCGATTGGTTAAAATCTTATTTAACTCGAAGGGTTTAAATTGTTAAAATTGATGATTATTTTTCGGAACGGATCTTAGTGCCATCTGGTGTCCCTCAGGGCAGCCATTTGGGACCTTTAATATTCCTATTATTTATCAATGATATTCCTGATATATTTAAAAATTCATCATGTCTCCTATTTGCGGATCATCTTAAACTGTATCGCACCACTAAATCCATTCAAGATTGTACTGTGTTGAATGATGATTTAAATAGATTGGCTGATTGGTGTGACAAAAATTTTCTACACTTGAATGTCTCTAAGTGTCAAGTTATGTCCTTTTTCCGTATCAGTTCACCTTTATACCTCAATTACATTATTAACGATTCAGAACTAGAACGGGTGGTTCAGAAAAAAGATCTAGAAGTCGTACTCGATACAAAACTTTCCTTCTTACCGCTCATAGATTACATAATCAATAAATCCAATTAAATGCTAGGGTTCATTAAGAGGAACACTAAAGAATTTAATGACCCATACACGCTTAAGTCCCTTTTTAATTCTTTGGTTAGATCAGTGCTTGAGTATTGCAGTACGGTTTGGAATCCAACTTATAAAAACTCGTGTGAGCGAATCGAAAAGTACAAAGGAAATTTACAAGCTATGCATTTTTTAAATTAAATTGGAGGATTGATACTCCACCTTATAAAACCAGGTGCCAGTTATTTGGAATACAAAGTCTTGAAAGTCGTCGTACATACTCTGGAAAAATGTTTATCAGGGATATACTCTCAAACTACATATATTAACTTATTAAATCTACCTTAATTTAAATAATACAATTTTATAATTATTTATTTGTTATATAAAGTGATAATTTTATTTTATTACTAGTTTAGTTGTTAAGAACTAATTGGAAGATGTTCTCTGATTGATAAAATAAATAAATAAGATTTTCGAATATTTTATAAAATATTTTTAATATTTAACTTTAGAAAACCATTAACAATTTTATTAAAAAATTACTCTATGAATTTAGCCTTAGAAACATAAGGATGTGTTTTGTTTCGTATTTTTAAAATAAAATCTCCAAAAACTAACGTAATACATTTATCATTTTAAATAAAGGCCATCAAACCCGTCGGAAATGCAATTTGATATCCCGGAAAGAAACCTTGGTGACCAAAGTTATCTTTTTAGCTAAATTAAGTTTTTCTCATACTTTTTGAAGGAATAAAGGATATATATGTAAGAAAGAGCCGCAGGCAGCTAATACAAGTTTCGTTTAAAAGAAAAAGTACAAGTGTTCAAAATGGCATTTTTAGAATAAAAATAACTTCAGTATTTGAGTTCAACTTTTACAAAAATTACAAAATTACGTGCAGTATGCCAATAATCCTAATTTTTTTCTTTTCTATAGACACTTAAATAGTATTTTTTTTAAATTTATCATTCAAAATATTAATATCAATTTTGCTCATCTTAAATTCTCACCATTGACTTTTGCAAGAGAAAATTTCAAACCCTATTCACAAAAAAAAAAAACACATAGGTATACATTTTCCTTCTCAACACCCACATTACATTAGATTCCCTTATCCAAAATGGTTTTGTAATTTTAATCAAATATTTATGAACAAGGGCCAGGGCAGGGCCAGGGCATCACTTAAATAAGACGTCATCTGGCAATTCTTATCAACCATAAACATGTCCCCCTCTGCTAATTTCAAACATCAGGACCGAAAAAAAAACAAAAATAGAAATAGAAGTCAATCTATACCTTTAGTCCTTTACCTGTAGAAAAAGGTGAACACTGATGGTATCACCCCGTATGTTAAAGGCAGGTCCTTTTTTGTATTAAAGTGTACCTTTTATATATCGAGGGACTATATACTCAACTCACATTACGAACCACCACCAAAACCATCACTATACTACAGAGTATACATGTGGGTGTTCAAGTGCGTTCATGTGTGTAGGCAGGAAGCACTTACCTTGTCATGTCATTTTAAGGATATTTTATCACTCACTTACCGCAATTTACTACTTACCACATAGTTGTTCTCAAATGTAACGAACCGTTTCCACGCACAACTTCAATGCGTATCTACCTCCATAACGTAATCGTTATCAAACTTCATTTCTTCCCTCGTCGTCTGTACAGTATGTGCCATCGCCACACCATGCCCCCGGCTGCTGACGCTGAAAGCGAAAGAAGTGTCCCATAATATCCATGTCCTGATAAGCGGAGAACACACCCCTCTCTTTCCTAAAAAAGTGGATTCTTTCTTTGTTTACCTTCATATCGATGTTCAAATTTTTTGGTATATTTTAAATTGGCTGAGTGTTATTATAAGACGAAAGGATGAAGGACGCGAAGTCGCTTATATGCAAAAACTTTCTTTATAGCGTTAGTCCTTAACTTTTGGCTTATTGAACCAACCGTCCGTCCCTTCCTTTGCCGATTCGAAGAATCGATTAGAGAGGTCGAGAAGAGATTGAAGAGTATCCATAAGGGACGAATTATATACATATACGCACACAATGCTCTGCTCATTTTAAGCCTCTCAATTCAGAGAGATTTATTTACATATTCATCAGAAGTTCACCCGGATCTGACCCTGGGATTGCAAAATTACCTTCCATTCAGAATCGCAATCGCTCGCTGTAGGTAGGTTGAAGGTAGTTACTGATTCGGAACGGTATACCTACCTCCGTATAAAGACCGCCTGATGCTATGCCTGGCCCTGGATTATTATCCGGCGAGCATCATGGAAGAAGTGTGAGAATAATGGCGAAAAGGAATTACACACACCTTTGCCTGATGTATACACATTAAAAGATTAATGCATTCAGTAATTTTTACGTATTCATGCATATGTACACTGTACAGCCATAGCAACATTATAATATGTTAAGCTTAATGGTGCAATCATTTATCATCCTGCTGTTCAATAAATAATTATTGATTTCGTCATGGTTTTGGGCATGATGATGATAAAGATATAAACATATAAGGGCTACCTATGTAGTGCTATTATAGAGAAGCGAAAATACTATCGACATGACCTGACCACAAGGAGATCTAATATAAATACATAAACCAACAATGTAAAAAGGCGCATGAAGGCAAATTCGGACTACTGTAGGAAATGTGTCTGTTCGATAGAAAAAATTACCGACTTTTCCAGACACGAGATCGTAAAAAGTTTGAAAAATTCGTTAGCAAAACAACGAATTTTTCAGTCTTAAGGTATTAAAAGTGTTCAATTTGCAAACCTTTCCCGACCACGAGGACACATTTGTCCAAAGACAAAAAATATTATTAACTTAATAATTTACAGGGGTATGAACTTTTTTTTTATATATAGTAGTCTCTGAGAGTAGTACCCGTAGCGTGATGGTTAGTGCGTTGAACTGTCATGCAAGGGGTCTTGGGTTCAATTCCTGCCTATGTCATCTAAAGTTTTTTCACGGGTAGTGCCTCTTGCAAGAAATTGTTAAAATTTTTCAAGAGCAATTCTTGTCATGAAAAGTGCTTTCTCAAATTAGCCGTTCGGATTCGGCGTATAAACCATCTCTGACAACATTAGGTACTCGCACACAGGAATAGTTGAGAGTTGTTAGTCACTAGGCCCTAGTTCTTCATGGACTGTTGCGCCACCTGAGAGTGCCTTCTATGTTTTTTATATTGGCAACTTAAAATTAATTACATATACCGTTATTTTTCCAAAGTCATTGGAAACTGTCACTTCGATCCGTTCGGAAGTCTACAATTTTGGAGAAGTATTTTTTAGTGAAAAAGTGTTTTTTTATTATTTTTAAGTAAACTGTTATTATACCTACACAATTACGGGCGGGTCAATAAGTCCGTGACTTTTGATAAAAAAAAAATGGTTGCCTGTAAAGTCGGTTTTACGGGCGAAGATTTTACGTGACAACGTCTTTTTCTCGGTAGAATATTTATTGATATGAATATAATTAAATTGCACAATAGGAACAAGGAATTGAATGAAAATAAGAATTGCACAAATTTTTTAAACTAATAATTTACTTAACACTATCAACATTTATCAATAGTATGACATAACCTATAAACTCAGTTTCTCAACTTTTGTGTCAATCTAACAATTAATCAATCAATCATAGTTTACGATAATGAAATATCAGTGTACAATTATTTACCTTTATTGTTGTAGTTGTTGTAAATGACGAATCTAAGCACTCCACATTTTCACTACAGACACAGCTGACGATACTTTAACCACACGTGTGAACTTGTATTATGACGCTTTCTTGTTTTTCCAACGCCAAGAACGTTCGAGAAAGACAAAGACAGAGACACAAGCATGCGCCGATTCAATGCGCCTAATTCTCTAGTGTTGCGCGCGCGGCAGACCGATCATAGTTGAGTGGGAGAGAGACGCAAGGCATTCGGCGGGCCTCTCTCTCGTTCGGTGACTCATCGTAACGTTACCGGGCGTTACACTTTTTCATAAGTAACTCCCAGCCGCAACCTAATTTAAGACGTTGTCACGTCAAAAAATAATTTTATTTTCAACGTAGTCTCCCTTGAGCTCTATACACTTTGTCCAACGCTTCTCCAATTTTTTTATCCCTTCCAAAAAAAATGATTTGTCGAGGTCCTCAAAATAGGCCTTTGTTTGCGAGATGACTTCATCATTGGAGTCAAATCTTTTTCCACCAAGCCATTTCTTCAGGTTTGGGAACAAGAAGTAGTCGCTCGGAGCCAAATCTTGAGAATAGGGTGGAGGACGGAGCAATTCATAGCACAATTCATGGATTTTTGCCATGGCAACTGCACATGTGTGCACCCTTGCATTGCCTTGGTGGAAAAGAACTTTTTTCTTGGCCAAATGAGGTCGGTTTTTTTTTCAAATGGTCATTGAATCGGTCCAATAAGTTGGTATAATGTTCCCCATTGATTGTTCTTCCCTTTTGAAGGTAGTCAATGTGGATTATATCGCGTGCATCCCAAAAACCATTCGCCATAACTTTATTGGCTGACAAACCCACCTTGGCCTTCTTTGGCGCCGATTCACCCTTAGAAACCCACTGTTTTGACTGTTGTTTGGTCTCTGGTGTGTTGTGATGGATCCATGTTTCGTCCACGGTTACAAAACGGCGCAAAAACTCCTCTATATTGCGATTAAACAACACCAAACCTTCCTGTGAAGTTGTTACACGATTGCGTTTGTGGTCGACTGTGAGCAAACGCGGCACCTATCTTGCGGAAAGCTTTCTCATGCCCAAGTGATCATTCAAAATTGAAACCACTGAGCCATGCGAGATCCCTACGGCTTCCACAATCTCTCGCACTTTCAATCTTCGGTCGGCCAACACCATATCGTGAATTTTTTTGATTGTTTCGGGTGTAGAGACCTCAACTGGGCGTCCAGGACGTTCGGCCCTTCAGTGCTTGTACCGCCACAACGAAATTCAGTAAAGCACTTTTTTACCATTGAAATCGATGGTGCAGAGTCCCTATAGTATTTATCAAGCTTAGCCTCTGTCTCGGTAATGTTTTTTTTTCGCAAGAAATAATGTTTAATAAGCACACGAAATTCACTTTTTTCCATTTTCTCCTCAAATTAGTGAGTAGTCTGATAAAAATAGCTGTCAAACACAAACTAACTGACGCAGCAAGTTTAAATTTTGACAGGAGTCAACTGAAAGATGCCTGTTGACAGGAGCAGTGTTGCTGTTTCAGTAAAGAGGTCAGAAATTCAAAAAGTCACGGACTTATTGACCCGCCCTCGTATCTTGTGACTAGTCATTTTGCATAGACTTATTATTGATGATAAACAAAAAGGGACACCGGTGTCTTAGTGGACGTACAGAGATATTTATTTATGAGAAATAGTTAACCTATAGTAATTATAATTTTTGTCATTTACTTCAATTTTTGTATTCATATTGTTGCAGATTATGTTTCGTAGGGGCCTTGGAGTTTTCGAAATAGGAAATTGAAGTCCAACAGATTTTGATGGGTGACAATACTGATGGTGAAGATGAATTACTGCTTGACGAAGAAGATCAGAGGCTTCTCACACAAGATGGTTACCAACGGGTTTTGGGTGTTGAAATTGAAGATATGACTCATCAACCTTAGGAGTCAATAAGCGCATCAGAGGAGCCTTCAACGTCTACAGGATTATCTGTCAGCGGTAAGCATCAACCAGTTTTTCAAGAGGAACCATACAACGTATAGCCCAAATGTTTTTCGTAAAGTCGATTTTGAAAGGTGCAAATCTTTCAAAAAGTTGAGGCCGATCAACAATTGAAACCTTTTGACATCTTCTGTTCAACAAAACAGATTTCAAGGTACTAGTTGAGCATTTAATGGTAGAATCAGTTCGATATACGCACTGTATGAATATCTCAGTGCACAAATATGTCTCATTGTCATTCTAGAGGAGGAAATGATAGAACCCTCATGAACCTTGCAACCCTGACTCGTAAATGCTTACACGGGCCTCTGTCGCTGCCCAGCATTAGTCTGTTGTCTGTCCCCTACACATGGGAAATCTGCAAATCCGGCTCGACGGACCAAATCTAACGTCTAAGTTTTTTATTATAAAAAATTAGCAAAAAAAAAGAAAGAAATAATAAAAATTAGCAAAAAAAAAGAAAGAAACATCAACCACTTTGTAAGAAATCTTTTTTATTATATTTTTAGTCACAAGACTATGTATAATCGATCGTACAACCATTTCATTAATTATTTGACATGTAGCTCATTTGTGGACTGTATTTGATATTTTTTTAAAAGGTTTGTTTCCTTCAAGTGTTGCATTGTCCTCTCTCCGTAAATTTGATCTTATTTGTACTTGTACTTTCGTCGACGCACATCAAAATGGACGGGAATTCACCATCGAAAGTAATGAAATGAATGCATTTCTTGCCATCATTTAGGGATTATTGGTCTACAGAACCTGTTATGGGAGTACCTTTCAATGCCAAGACTTCGATTTGAAGATATACGCAGGAACTTGCATTTTTGAAACAATGAAAAAGACAGAGACCCAAATACCCCAAATTATGGCAGAGCGTACAAAATTCGACCAGTGTTAGAACACTTCAATACGTCATTTCAAAATGCCCTCAGCAACACCCGACAGCAGTCAATTGACGAACATATGATAAAATTCAAGGGACATAATGTTATGAAACAATACATAAAGAATATTGAGTGTGATCTATATACAGGTAAACGAAGTTCTGGAATTGAATATGGCATTGGTGAATCCGTTGTACTTCATAAGATTAATAAACCAAGTTTACCTTCGACTATTTTTTGATCTTTTTGACATTTCGGTAAATAACGCATACACGGTCTACAGTAAACTTCATGACGAAAAAAAATGGAAGCAAGTCTGTTGACCAGCCTGCAGTTCAGATTCACTTAGGACCAGTTTTAACCTTGAATTCTGAGTTATTATATGGACAAATGTATCAAAGTACCAACATATTTTGAGAAAAAATAATCTCAAGGCTCGAAAATTCGTTTACAACTGCTTAGCTTATTCGGCTAGAGATAAGACGCAGATTAAGAACCTTTTTTACTCTCTTTAATATTCGTTAAAAGGTTTTGCAAAAAAAAAATTAAATATGATTTTTAAATCTAAAGTAGGTCATTCTATTCGTATTGGTATACATTCGTAATTAAACGTTTTAAGTTTTATATTTTGAATTATTTGGACTGGACCAAAATCCCGAAAAGTCAAAATCCAAAATCCCGAAAATCCAGATACCCAAAATTCTAAAATCCCGAAAAACCGAAATAAAAATTTTGCGCAAAAATAAAACATATATAAAATATTTTCTTTCATGATATTTCTTTATTATTATAAAGTTTAAACGTTGACACTATGTGTGAAATAGTACATCATTTAAATGACCACCACCGATTCTTTTGAGGTAATTTTCGACGACACATATTGGGGGGTATTTCAGCCATAGTTGGTTTTTAAGTGCTCAAAAGTTAAAGGTTTTTCTGCATAAACACAGTCTTTCGAGTAGCCATATTCGTTTGAGTTGTCTGGCATGTGGAACCGTCTTGTTGAAACTACTTATTGTCCAAGTCGTAGGTATTCTTCAAAAGCAGACACAAAAAAGTCGGTTTTCATATGACCATAACACTCTGAATTGACGGTGACAGTCGTTCCATCGTCGTTTTCAAAGAAGTAATGTCCAATCACACCTCCGGACCAAAGAGCGTACCAAACAGTGACTTTTTGTGGATGTAATGGATTTTCTTCAATTACTTCAGGATTCTCAGAACCCCAAATACGATAATTTTGTTTATTAACATACCCACCGATTAAGAAGAAATTTTATTTCGAAAAATCACCGCCCGCCGGCCGCGCCACGGCAAGTTGTTCAAGCACACATTCGACGTATGTATCTACGACGTTGTGAGTTGACAGCAGGCTTCAGTTGTTGTGTGATCAAGACTTTATGTGGAATTGGTGTGGATCCAAATGCAAAAGACGCCATAATGTGCCGTAAGACAGTCCTGATACCTGAGAACGACGAAGAATCCACACATTCGGGTCATGTACAATACTTTCACTTACATCAGCAATATTTTCAGTGCACACGCACACTGCACAGGCCTTGCAATATCAGTCTCTTAAAATTTCTTCATAACCATAATCTCCTCTTAAAGAACGATGTGTGGCTGTGGCAGAATCACTATTTTTGTAGTAGGTTTTAACAATTTATATGCGTTGTGCATACTTTGATGATCTCATTTCTGAATTTGCAAAATGTAAGGCCAGAAAAGTAAGTTTTCAAGTTTAAAAGTTTCCCCTCTGCTCATTTCTTCGCTGCGTTTTAGTTTAATGGTTTAGGCCTCCCGGGGATACCTCAATAAAAAAAACGCATTGAAAGTCTACCTCTTGGGTAATGTGGGAAAGGCTTATGCTTGTGTATCAGTTTATGTGTACAAAAAAAATATAAAAAAGGGACGCTTTCTACAAATCTTGCACAGGGCGCAAGTTTGGCTGGGGCCGGCCCTGCATGTGAATGTATGCCAAAGCAATTGCCTTGTGGATTAACCTTCCTGGCTCAAACTAAGAAGTCTGTCTACAGCTTGCTCCAAACGATACAAAGACACCTGGCAGTATTGTCATCCACCAATAGCTGTGGTATTTTTTTAATTTTTTGTTTGAGTTTTACATTGTAGTCCAACCAAACCTATTTGCAAATAAAAACTTCTTTTAATGGAAACTTCAAATTTGTATCAACAAACCTTATGGCAATCTTTTTGCTTCACGAAACGGAGGTCCAAGTGTTCAGTTCTTCTGCAAAACTCTGCCAATAATCTTTCTGGTTCCTTTTTGATGAGCCGAATACTCCAATGCCGCTAGCCATATCGGATTCGTTTCCATCAATTGCACCAGCCTAGTAAATTGATTTACATTTGTCCTTGAAAATATAATTTTGTATTTTCTTTTTTGATATAATAATTTAAAAATTACTCATTTTAACAAACAAACGCAAAACTCTGAATTCGCTAGGATTATGACTGAATATTTTGAGCCGTTAAATTAGGGAACATTCGCTAATGATAATTTAGCGATAACCAAGTTCGATAAAATGTTTTGACATTTAAAGCGAATTTAATTTAAGCGAATCGATACTCATAATACAAAGTTATCGAATTCGCAAGTTTTTAAGCTCGTTTCGCTACTTATAATGAGGCCCTAAATAAAACTAAAATATTTTTGAATAGGTTATATTAATATTTTTAATTTACCACTAAACCATGTAGAGGAAATACATCACGTCCATCCATACTTTTCGGCCTTTCCATTACAATTACACTGACTCTTCCTCTCATAAAATAAAACAATAAAATCCATCTCGTTGTTGCTCTGTTTATTACCACTCAAATACCCAACATCGTACATAAACATAATGCTTCTTCAACTCAATTTAATCATTCAAACATGTTGATGCAACAGTTTCTTATCAACAAAACTCAACGCTTGCGCATAAACCCTAAACAAAAACAAACTACAAAACAAACACAAATCTCTATACCGCTAGATGGCTCTCGCTACGTTAGAGATATACAACAACTGGAAAATCAATATCACGAACAGCCAAACTGTCCACATCATTTTCTCTCGCTTCAACCGAACAAACAATCGCGCATCTGCCTCGTTCATTCCACCACGCACAAGGTGTTTCCCACGGCAGCGACAGTTTGCTCGCTCCAGACCAGACGTTCTCCTGCATTCGCCGCGTGTGGACATTGTTAACGGTAGAGCGCTTCGTAGATCGTTTTTCGCAAAAATATAAAACAAAAAGTGAAAAATACCTAACCTAACCTCTAAAACATAATACAAAGAAAAACAACTAAAATTGATGTAAACATTTTTCCTGCGCTCTCTCTCTCTCGCTCTGCGAATTTGTTTAAACAAATAAATTAAAATTCACTATTTTCATTCCAATCAGAGTTCTTTACACCGAGAAAACCTAATCATTGTGTGAAACTTGCAATCAAAGTGAAAATTGGAAAATCGAAAGAAAACCAAAACCAAAAAAAAGAAGTTCCAAGTCCAAGTGTCAAGTCAACGAAAATACAAATGAGATAAATTTTACTTTTTTGTGGGAAAAGTCAATTATTCGATTTTCTCGTGCATTTTTATTTATTTACACGCAACGCGATGGAGTAGAAATTAGGTACAATCAGAAATCTAAAAACAACAAATAGACGAGAAGACCGTGAAGACGAGACGAACCCCCGCCAGGATCGAACTTATCCGCGATTGACCTTTACCTTGTTGGTTTATTCTGTTCTGTGTGTGTTTTTTTTTGTGGATTGTGGTGTTTTTGATTTAATTAAATTTATTTTCTTCGACAGATAAGAAAATCACAAAATACCAACCTGGGAAAAATTGTGAGAAAAGAAGAAAATTCATTTCACATCTCACATCGGTGCGCGATTTTCGAGTAGAATTTTCTTCGTCCTTCAGCCAGCTTTAGCCTGAGCCTCTGCTGCTGCTGCTACTCTCTCGGTTGTGCGAAAATTCGGGTGGAGTTTTCTTGAGTACGTTTTTCTATTTTTTTTTCTTTTCGGTGATATTTTCGTCGTCGTTTTGTGTTTTTTCTATTCAAACGAAAAGGGTTGATTTGATAGTAAAATAATTAAATTTTCTTTCTGTGAAAAAGGAAAAAAGAAAATTTTATATATTTACGGTGATTATTTTGACAGAAGATGTTTTTGTGGATTGAAAAGCCGCATCTTTGAGTTGAATTTTCATTTGAGTCGTTTTTCTTATTTTGTGTGTTTTCTCTTGTTATTTGTTATCTTCCCCACCACCAAAAACAACAATCAGTGCTGTCAAAATTGTTGTTGAATAATTTGTGATTATATTATTTTTTATAAATTTCGTGTGTGTGAAATTGATTAAAACGTTCCTAAGTACAAAGTGGAAGTGGGTATATTCTCCTTGTATCAGCTGCTGCAAGAGAAATTTAATCAAAAATTAAAAGAAATATAAAACTTGTTATTTTCGGGACATAAATTCAAGGAATTCCACAGGAAAAATGGGATAATGGCGGCTAAATTGGATACAATGGGAGTAGAATTTGAGGTAAGTAGGTACCAATAACAACTTTACACAGAACAGAGCAGAGGTTCTGCTGTTTATTATTTTCTTCTTCGTTTTTATTTTGGAAGCAATTTTATGTTGAATTTTAGATTCCAATTCGAATTTCGAATTTTTATTGATATTTCAAAGAAAAACACTTTATAGGAGTAGGTAGGTATACCTAGTGGGTTGGGTTTTTTGGGGAGATTTAATTGAAATAAACCAGGTAAAGGACCAAATAATTTGGAATTAGGGAACATGGGTAGGTTTCTTAGGTTAAAAATAATTTAACTAAGTGGGAAGCATTTAGGAATATTACTTGTTCATCAATCATTAATAGGTGGATAGGTAGGTACTTCTCCTTATACAGGGTGCGGCAAAAGTATCTTATATGGTATATTTTTAGGAACGAATGTAGGTAGGTATAATAAGATATAATTTATTTGTTTTGAATGAATGCAATATAATTAAAGAAATGTATTTGATTCGTTATCTTTCAGATATCAGAAAAGTATAAAATCAAGTTGAGCGAATTTCAAGAATTTAAGATTCAAGAAAATGAACTGATTAGGTTCAATATTCCTTCTTCGTTTCTACTTGTGTACCTGTAGATAAAACGCATTTCAGAAATCAGTCCAATAAAGAAGTTTGTTGTTTTCTGAGATTTATTTGTATTTATTTCTAGGATATCAGAGATTTTTATATTCTCAGAAATATGTAATATAAATTTCTTGATTTAAATGTCAAAACTCTTCAAATAGAAGGTTTTTGATTTGATTTCTCAAGAAGTTGTTCTCCATTGCATAATTCAAAAATAAAAGGAAGAAAGGTGAGAATGAATATTGAGTTCTGTTTATGTTTTCTCTGCCAATCCGATTGATACGATTCTCAGAATTCTTAGAACTATACCTACCTACATTGAACAATTATTTCAATTTTGAATTAATTATATTACAGTCCACTGAAAGTCTATGATCTTATTCAGATTAGGTACCCATCTAAAAATAATGAAGCAAAAACGTATTTATCTAAGAAATAAGATTTAAGCATAAGTTCAATAACTTGTTTTAGCACAATAGGTAGGTATTAGTTTTTATAAACAAACTTGGACGACATCATTTTAATAATTCGATAACTCCCGATATAGTCGAACACTTTTTGAAAAAAAAAATAATTAAATGCGAAATCCAAATGTGTTTTTACCTTTGGCCTTTAAAAATGTTTATTTATTTATTTATTTATTTCCCATCAAGCAGATATACATTTTAAATAAAAATATATAATCTTAAAGACTACTGATTAAACTATAAGCAACATGCGATACCTTATAAGTTTGTATAAATACCTAAAAATAACTAAATACTTACAAATAATAAAACACCTAACCACCAGAGTTTAAAAAAGTTAATAAATTAATAATAAGACTTTTAAATGTATCGCGACTAATATTGCTATGGAAGTCAATATGATTAGCAACTGAGTTGGCCTCTCTAAGGCACCTTGTTATTGGCTCATTAAGACCATAATTTACCCTATGAAAAGGTTAAAAAAATATACTATGTACTCGAAGATCTCTTGTTGGAGCATATATTCTTATAAGGGACAAAAGAAAAGGACAATTTATTTGATTTTTAATAATGTCTCTAATATAAATTATTTCAAAATATTTTCTCCGAGTCTCTAAAGACTGGAGACCAATTAAATTACATCTAGTAAGATAAGGAGGCATTAGTATGTTCCAATAAAGTCTATAAATGACCAACCTTTTAAAACACTTTTGGATTCTTTCAATTCTATTTGAGTGGATAGCATAGTAGGGGTTCCATATTACACAACAGTGTTCAAGGACCGGCCTTACATAGGAAAAAAATAATGCTCTGAGTGTATAAGGGTCTGAAAATTCCTTAGAGTTACGTGAAACGAAACCGAGTAAGGAATTTCCTTTCGCAACAATAAAATCAATATGAAGGCAAAACGTTAGCTTAGGATCAAAGATGACACCTAGGTCTTTTTTGGCTGTAACCTTTTACAGTGGAATATCATCAATGTTATAAACATAGTTTATAGGTGAAAAATTTCGGTGAAAAGATAGGAAATCACATTTAAAAATAACTGATTTGAATTACACCAATCGGCTAAGTTAATTAGGTCATTCTGAAGGAGATGGCAGTCATCGATGGATTTAATGCATCGAAATATTTTTATATCATCGGCGAACATAAGGCAATGTGAAGATTTGATACAATCGGGAATATCATTAATAAGGAGCAGAAAAAGAAGTGGACCTAAATGACTTCCTTGAGGTACTCCAGAAGTCACATTTATGGGATCAGATATTATGTTATTAATACGCATATATTTGGTGCGCCCCTCTATATAAGATTCAAACCATCTCAATATATTTGAGTGAAAACCAAGGGCGAAAAGCTTCTTTATTAAGACTGTGTGATTTACCCTATCGAACGCCTTTGAAAAATCTGTATATATTACATCACTTTGAAAACCATTTTCAAAGTTTTTTATTATATCATTGGTTAAGATTGTTAAGTTTGTAGTAGTTGACCTTCCAGAAACAAAACCATGCTAAGCAGGGGTAATAAGCTCCCGAACAATGAAGGTTAACTTTTCGTAAACTATTTTTTCAAATAATTTAGGGATCGTTGAAAGTTTGCTAATTGGACGATAATTAGAAACACTTTGCTTAGGACCTGATTTAAGAATCGGAACAATATACGATACCTTCCAGTCATCTAAAAAAAATCCCATATTTAAAGATGCATTAAAGAGTCGAGTTAACGGATCAGTGAGGGAGGATATACAAGATCTTAAAATTAAAGGAGGAATACCATCAGGACCTGGTTGTTTATCATGGTTTAATTCAGATATAGCTTTTTCGACATCAGTTGAATTTAAGTAAACCCACATTGATCTGATTCCCAGGTGCCTTAGTTGAAAAATTATTGGGCAAATTAGATGGAGAATAAACCGATTGAAAAAAATTTGAAAACATGTTGCAGATCGTCATAGGGTCACTTAATGTAGTCCCTGAATAATGCATGCAATTTGGAATACCATTAGAACATTTCTTACTATTAATAAAATTGAATAAGAAAAATTATTGTCAACATTTTTAAGAATGGTTGTTTATTTTGAGATCTTAAAAAATTGGAATTGTTGTTGAAAACTTTATGGTACTGTAGAAAAATTGAGGCTAATACCTACATATTTTTAAAAGTTTATTTAAATTTATTAATATTGAAAAAAAAAACAAATATTTTATCATAATTGTTTGGTATTGTTAAGGTTCGATCAAAGGAAACTAAATTTGTACGAGTTTCCTTTTCCTCTTAGAACACGAAGAAAGCCAACCTCGTAAAAAAAAACTTTTCTCCCGCTCAAGCTCGAAATACTTAGGTACCTATGTCAAAACTTAGAAAAATTTTAGTTTGTCTTGTTGCTTTAGAGAAAGCGATTGTTTACTGTTTTGGTTAAAAAAAAACTGTTGAAATCGTTGTGGGAAACTGTCTGCATTGCTGGCAAATTAAGGTAAATATAGGTATATAGCTTAAAACTTAATAAATAAATTATGTATATTTTGCCTGTTCGAACATAGAAAACCAAATTTTGTCACAGGTGTTCGAATATAGGCAACTCTTTAAAAGCCTAGGGACCAATATTCGAACACCTTTTTCTTCAGTGTTCGGTTTAAGGGAATTATTTATTTTTGGTTTCCTTTTTCCGAATTGTTCTCAGATTTTCAATAAAGTAGGCAGGACACGACGATTGTCAGATCTTTCAATATTTGTTAGATCTATCAATGGTACACAATAACTTGAAAAGAAGGTCGTCTGATAGTGGGTTGGGGTATTTCTAACAATATTGTCAGACAAAATACCTACCTTCATAATTCAAACGGTTGTAAAACATTTAAGACACAGTTTTCACTGACAGATCTGACAATATTTTCAAATCTCATATTTCAGACAAAAAATGAAACGAAAATATCAAACCTACAGTGAAGCCTCATTGGCGAATGCTTTAAGGGCTGTTCGTGAAGATAAACTTAGTCTTCGAGCAGCATGTAGAGAGTTTGGTGTTCCTGTTACTACTCTCCATTATAGAGTAAATGGAAAAATGACAGATGGGATCAAGCGAATGGGCCCTTCTATACAGTCCCAACCGAAAGTGAGGAACTTAAGGTCGTAGAACGGCTAATTAATATTGCCAAATGTGGCTTCCCCATAAAAATTAACGATCTGCTAGATGTAGTCCAAAAAATAGTTAGGGACGAAAAACGTAAGACTCCATTTAAGGACGACAGACCTGGCAAGAAGTGGTACTATAATTTTTTGAATCGGCACAAAGAGATAAGCTTACGGGTGCCTGAATCCTTATGCAAGGCCAGAGCAGTGGTCACAGAAGAAAGCATTCGAAAATGGTTCCGTGATTTGGAAAATTACTGTTTGGATATGAACGTGAAAGATATTTTGGATGACCCTGCACGAATTTTCAATGGGGATGAGACTTCATTTAGTTTAGCCCCCAAAACTTATATGACGTTAAATTGTTTAATGAAAAAGAAAATATATTATATAGCAAATATAATATGTGTTTAATGTTTCAATAAAATTGAAATAGCAAAGAAAATAGCAAAAAAAACTGTTCAAAAACAATTTTTCATTAAATATCTTACATTGAAAGTGTATATAAAATCCTATGTTCGAAATTAGAAAACTTTGTGTTCGGGTTCAGGCAACTACTGTTCGACTACTGGGGAATTTGCTTATTTCCAGCTTTTAATTTGTTTAAAAAAAAATTAGTTAAAGTTAATAAAAAAATGTTTAAAGAAACACAAATTTTTTGAGTTTAATCTACTTATTAACTTTACATCACATATTTACGTTAAACGGTCCCCACACAGTAGACGATTACTTTACCATAGACCACTAAGTGTTCGACTATAGGGGAAATGACCCTATGTATGTAAGAAAATTCAATAATGTTTAGGTACGATTTTCTTAAAATAAATATAACAAAACCTTTAGAGCCAGTATTCGAACATATTTTTCACTGTTGTTCAGATCAAAGAATCTATGTAAATAAATTAGGTGGCGCAACAGTCCGTAAAGAACCAGGGCCTAGTGAATTACAACTCTCAACCATTCCTGTGTGCGAGTAATGTTGTCAGGGATGGAGGGGACCTACAATTTATATGCCGAATCCGAACGGCTAATTTGAGAATGCACTTTTTCATGACAAGAATTACTCTTGGAGAATTTGTCAATTCCTCGCAAGAGGCAGTACCCGTGAAAACTCTTTTTTTTTAATTAAGGTGGCACAGGCAGGGATTGAACCCAAGACCTCTCGCATGACAGTCCAACTCACTAACCATCATGCCACGGGCACTACAAAGAAACTATGTACTTTTGGTTTATTTCGCAGAAAATGTTTGAATATGTTTTCGTGATTTGAAAAAATAACACTAGTCAACACTGGTTTTGCCACACGAACTTTGATAGCTAATTTTATTTTGTCAATCTAGTCTCATTATTAAATCACAATTGTCACGTGTCAATTAGCCTCAGTTTTGTTGTAATACGGTATAACTCAAAACTTGTACTACGCAGCAAATTAACAGAAGCGCTTCCAAGTAAACGTTTTAAAAATATTTTTGGTTGCATTTTAACCCTTTTTTTTAGCATTTTTTTTGTTATTAACCCTGTAAACATGTCGAGGAAGTGTAACAATGATCCTAACTGTTTTGTTATGTTTGCGGAGAACTGACATTCAAAAAACAAAGACGAAACTTTACGAATCTTGTGTTGGAGTTTTATCACCAATGTTTTGGTTTTTCTGTAGCCCATCAAGACAAATCCTGGGCTCATCATGCCTGTTGCATAACGTGTGTGAAAAATTTAACCGACTGGAAGAAAGGCGCACGACCTATGCCGTTTGCAGTACCCATGATATGGACTGAACAGCGAGATCACGTTTCGGATTGCTATTTTTGTCTCACTTACATAAGCGGTATAAATTACAAGAAAAAAAATACAGTTATTTACCCTAACTTATCTTAGGCTATAAGACCAGTCTCTGATTGTAAAAAATTGCCAGAACTATTACCAGTTGCAACTACGTCTGTTGAGAATGACCATTCACAGCCGTCCACTTCAGGTAAATGTGTTGACGAGGACAATGACTTTCAGTTTGAAGGAATTTCAAACGACCGACATTTTATAACTCAAGGAGACTTAAATGATTTAGTTCGGGATCTAAATTTGTCCAAAAAACAATCAGAACTATTAGGATCTCGTCTAAAAGAATGGAATTTGCTACACAGTAACACAAAAGTTAGCTACTTTCGAAACCGTGATCAGCACTTCAGCACATATTTTTCTCAGGATGGAGATTTGGTATTTTGCAATAACATACATGAGTTTATGAAAATGTTAGACATCGATTTTGATCGCTCTCAGTGGCGTTTATTCATTGATTCTTCGAAAGCAAGTTTAAAGGCAGTGTTATTGGATAATGGAAATATGCTTCCGTCTGTACCTCTAGCCCATGCTGCAAATATGAAAGAAACCTATGAAAATATGAAACTTTTACTTGAAAAAATAAATAACGGTACATATTCCTTCAAAATTTGCGGTGATCTTAGATTTTTAAGTCATTTATAAAAAAATACAGTTTTGATTAACGAGATCTGTGTTATTTCGCAATATTTTAAAATACTCAATAAAATAAAATCTTTGGCCAACAAATTTTTTTTAAATATTTATTTTTTCTTATGATCACCAACTAAAGCAAAAAATATCAAAAAAGTGCATGTGGCACAAAAAAGTTAAAATTTTGTTGACCAGTGTAATTAAAAGAAATTAAATATAGCCATATTTTTTTAAAAGCAGGCTCGAATATTTAATAGGGACGAGACATAATTTATTTTGGCCCCAAAAACATGCTTAGTTATCATTATTTTTAAGTCTTCAACACCAATGGAGTAACATTACCGAGAGAAATTGTATTTCTGTATGTACAAAATCCTCCATCAAAACAAAGGTTTATTTAAAATGTTGGTCCAACTTTCAATAAAATTGAAGAAAAAACAGAATATCATTGTAAATTTGATTATGTGAACTGAAATAAGAATTCAAATTATGCGTTTTGTCATTTTTTTTGAGTCTATGCCCAAAATCTTCTATGTATTTGAAATTACGAAACTTTATAATCGGTTTCAGGAAGCAAGAGTTTGATAACCAAGGAAATAAATAAAAACCATTTGAGTTTCAGCGAGTAATTAACTCTACATCACTAATTTATGTTTAACGTTTTTCTCACAGTTGGAGATTCCTTTTTTGAAAGCCACTAAGTGTTCGATTATAGAGAAAATTACCAAATTCATTTCATTAAAATGAATTTCAGAATTTAAATTAATATTGTACCCAATAAATGCATGACTGGATTCCAGCTGATGCCAGATCTTAAGATTTTTTGTCTAATATAAGTTTGGAAGGAATAATGCAAAGGAAGGGAATTTTAAGTTATGCTAAAATTACTTCGTGGAATAATTTTTCGTTAAATGATTACATTGGTTGCCAAATTACTTATATTATCTTCTCCACAAACAAAAAAATGCTTTTTTAAAGGAATAAGATCTTCTAAATTCGAATCTTGCCTTAACAATTTTCTATCTCATGAGGTTTTTAAAATATGCCCCTTTAAAATGCTACAAACAACAAGTATCAGGTTTTTTTTTAAATATGCCCCTTTAAAATGCTACAAACAACCAAAGACTGGGTTTTTAAGACTAAGTTATAACTTAAAACTACATATCTCTTTGCCACTAAATTGTATGATAATTTTGGAAATATAAATCTTTCTCTTCAAGATACAATTTAAATCATTTTTGCAGATTACTTATTTTCTGGAAACTATCATAAGATATGAGTCTTTATTTGATTATACTTGATATTGATATTGATACTTTGATAGTTTTGAAAAATACTTTTTGGACTTTATTTTTAGTGCTGATATAGAATCAAAACTTTAACTTTAACAATTCGCTCAAGTTTTAAAAATACCCGTTTTCAACAGTGTTTTTATATTTTTGTTGTGTAGACAACAGATTCGGTACAAGAACAAAACTTACTTTTAAACTGTTTTCCCTTTTTCTGTTGAAATGCCTTTTGGCATAAATGGTTTAGCGTTTCTTTCAGATTATTATGAATTTTTTTTTTAAATATTTTAAGAAATAATATAAATTTTTCAACTAAATATTGAAGAAATTGATTATAGATTTGGATTTGAAAAAAGCTGCTTCATAAATTGAAATAGTCTCAAAAAGCCTTACACACGTTTTTTTGTTTTAATTTTTAAAATGTAATATTTCAAAAAACCTGACTTGATACATTAATTTGAATTAAGGCCGCCAGCCAAAACTTACTCGAAAAATGGAATTTGATTGTCAAGGCAGCCAAAGCTTACTAAAAAAGTAGAATTTGATTGTCAAGAACAAAACCTTGTCTACCAGTATTATTATCTAATCCACACTTTATGTATAGGTACTAAAAATTATGGTCAATAATTCATCTTAAGTCAGCCCTTTTATTACTATTACCGAATACGTTCGTAGTGGAAAATCTCATACAACTTTGCATTTCGAATGGATTTCATGATACAGTTTTTAGGATTCTTATAAGTTCGCAATTACGATGGAATAAGTGATTGGCGTGAGTATATTTGAAACATGTATTTTCATTAAAATCGGGCACCGAACATCTGCTTTCTGAACTTAAAAAAATAGACTGGGGCCAGTTATAGCTATCATTGGTTTTCATCATTGGAATTTTTGTACAGGTTTGTTATAACATTGTCGTTGGAAAAAATCAAGCATTTCCTGATTAGAACTAAGCATTTGAGGTTAAAGTTCATCATTGAAAGTAAAACTGACAGGTGAAAATACAAAAAAAAATGAAACATTTTTATTGGAAGGATTATGTTCGAAAAATTCAATGATAGCTACCACTGGCACCTTAATCACTCAAAGAATTTTTTTTCAAAAAAAAGTTTAACTTTACGATTTTTCATTCATTTAATTTATTTTCTTGAACTGAATTCATTTTCCTGAACAGCTGATTCTATTTAGTAAAAAAAATTATCGAATCGTTCCGCACATTTCAATAAGGACTTTTTTTCAATGATAAAAAATTTCAATGATCGCTATAAAGGACCTGTAAAAAAACCTCAATGATTCATTTTACTGATGAAGACAAATTAGAACTTTTATATTAACTGTCCAAAAACATTGTTGTATTGAAACTCCATTTTCAAAAACAGAAACGCCTTTTTGATGAAATATCACTAAAAATTTCAGTTTCATTTGGGCGCAATATCCCGAACACTCTTTTCTTATCTATCTACCTATCTTCGTATATTTTCACCCCATCACTTAAGTGCCCCTCCCTACAAAATCTATATTTACGTAACGTACCTATACAATTCTATCTTTAGTATTCTCACCACCGCACCGCATCAAATACATATCTCAAAAGCAAAATGGGTTTGTCATTTTGCAAATTCAGAGCCCAAGATAAATCATTAATGTCAAATTCTCTTAAATGGCAATGAGAATATTTAATGCATTTAAAGTGATTGATGTGGTGAATTGTGTATTAAGGTAATGGATTTATATAGTTAATTCTATAGTGCGTGGGTGGTTATACATATACCTACTAAGTAGGTAAAGATAAAAGTAAATAGCAGATAAAGTTACATATCTTAAATTTAAATTTAAACATTTTAAATTTGAGATTGACACATTTTAGAAGTATAAGACACAGATAAGTTGTCAAAATGAAACACAATTTCTCAAAGTTTAGATTTGAGGGTGGTTTTAAATTATTATTTAAAGGAACAGATCTATTTCCTTTACTTTAAATTTCTGTCAGAATTTTATGTCAAATGTCTGTCAAATGTCTATCTTTATATGAACTTGACAAGATTTTGGACTAAATATCATCGAAAAAGAGTAAGTTTTATTAAAAGTAATATTAAGTTAATAAGTCTTGAACTTATGACGTTCTTTACACCTACTCATGAGGAAGTCGATGAAGGAAGGGCACTTAATTGTATTTATTAATTTCCTAATTAGCTTTGAATCAAGAGTTGCTCTTTGTAGTTGTAGGCCTAGGTAGGTTAGGTACTCATTTAAAGGTTGAAATGTTTTGACTCATTGGTTATAAAAACCATTATTCGATTCTAATCATTAGTCATCATCATCAACACAAAACCAAATGAATTTCCAGTACATTAACGAAGTCATTTCCACTTGAAAGAACAAAGGTGTGAACGAAAAAAACACAATAAAGGTAAAATAAAAAACATAAAATTGGTTTCAATTTGACACATTGTCAAGCAAAACGTCAACGTTGCATAAAAAAATCGTGTTGCAATTATTTGAAAAATGATTAAGAAACATCATGATTTAAAAATGATTAATTTCCTAATGTTGTGTTATTGTTAAATTACATTTAGTAGTAATTTTGGTCAGATTCAGTTCTTTTGTTTGCTTAAGACTTTAGGCTTCCCACTGTTTGAAATAACATTTACATTTCTTACCCAAGTGTGTTAATGTGGTAAGTGTAAGTTTTATTTTTTTGTCATGTGAAGTATATACTCAAATAATTATGATTGATGAGGTGGTTATTTGGAGTTTAAGAACATTTAGGTTATAAGCTGAAATGAAACTTAAATATTAAATTATTATTTTCAACTTAAAAAAAGTTGTGTGACGATTGACTATGAGGTAAAAGTTGATTGTGAATCTATAATTAGGTACATGTCGACTTTTAAAGCATGAACTTTCCAAGTTAATTAGGTTCAAAGTGAGATCAGATATTCCAAATTTTGACCAATATGCCTTACAATTTCTTGTGACAACATTACCAGAAACGTTGGTGTCGGTAATTCTCAGATTATGACAACATTTAGAGATGATTGTAAGTAATGTCATTAACAAGGAAGAACAATATCAGCCTAAAGGCTAACATGGCTTCGGTTTGAACACTATATCCACTTTCCACTTAAGTTTGTATGTCTTGAATCAATTTTGGATATAAGCACACTCGTATATTTCCTGTGACTGAAAGAAAAAGAGTTTAAAAGTGTTAAACTATACAATTTCGGTAGCCAATTGTAATCGAGAAATAACGCGGGTTTCAATTTTGCTTATTAACGTACCTTTCAAATTAAAAAAAGGCTTCATCACTGAAAATGATTATTTTGCATTTTCCAAGAAATTTCATATCATTTTGATGCATTTCAAGAGCACAACCAGTTCTTGTTATTGTGTTAACTGATCCTTAAAAGTTTTAGTACCTAAATCTTTTTTTCAAAATACGGTGTAAATTTGTTTTTTAAATGCCTAATTCCAAAGATCGACAAGAAATCGACAAACCTGGTGTTTCGACAACCTTGTGGGATACGTCAGCAATACTCTGTCAGCTGTTCTTGAGCGGTGCAGGGAAATTAGCATCATTTAGTGGGAACTATTTCCATTGTAGGTACACTCTCAAAACATGAAGAGGGAACACATTTCTTATTAAACAACTTGTTTAAAACTATAATTAGCTATCAGAGTCTTAAAACGTCATTTTTTTGCGAAAAGAAACAAGACTAAAACTTGATAACTATTTGTTTTTTACTCGAATATTTTGGCAAACATTCGAAATATTGGCTTCAAACTAATTTCATCTAACATAAAATATTGTTTTCAACATTCAGGAAAATTTTTATAAAAATCCAGCAGTCAGTTTTTTTTTTCATAAAAATTATAATCTTCAAAAAACTCCACCAAATTGGTAAAAGTTGATGTTCGATTTTCGATATCTAGTGATGAATGAAGGTATTGACTTCAAAATGATTTCATTCTGTGCTAAATTTTGTTATTAACGGAAAATAATGGTCTTAGAAAAATCCAATCTGTTTATATAAGAAATAAAAACTTTCAAAACATTTTACTAAAATTAGTTAAAATCGGGTTTCGACTAAAAATCTCGTTAACAAAAACAGACTTTGAAATCAAACTTATTTTATCATACGTAAAGTATTGTTGCTAACGTTTAGTTAGTTTTAAAAAAACAAAAATATCAATTGACAATTTTTTTTTTACAAAACCCGAAAACCCACAAAAACAACAAAAAGCTGATGGTTTTCGACTCAAATATTATGCGAAAAAGGAAATATATTGTCTTCAAATTATTTATCTCAGCCAAAATATTGTTATTTATATTTTGTTAAAGTTTTAGAAAAATCGACAGACGGGCACGGAGAGGAAGTCATCCCTGTGGGTCGCATCCCAGAATATTTAACAATGTATTTCCAAATCAATTTGTGCTTTTCAAGTTCTTTATTCTAATTCTTCTTTGTAGAAATGTGAATTGAAAAACAACATAATATGAATAAGATTCTCACAAATCACGAATACTAAGACCACTTTACCCGTGGCATGATGGTTAGTGCGTTGGACTGTCATGCCAGAGGTCTTGGGTTCAGTTCCTGCCTATGTCATCTAAAGTTTTTTTTCACGAGTTGACAAATTCTCCAGGAGTAATTCTTGTCATGAAAAGTGCTTTCTCAAATTAGCCGTTCGGATTCGGCTTAAAACTGTAGGTCCCCTCCATGCCTGACAAGAGTACTCGCACACAGGAATGGTTGAGAGTTGTAAGTCACTAGGCCCTAGTTCTCAACGGATTGTTGCGCCACCCAATTTATTTTATTTATTAATTTCTAGATACAAGTATTTGATATCTTTTTTGTAGATCAAGATTGTATGTAGTTATTGATAACTTCATCGGTAAGGATTTTTGGGAAGTTCTTCTTTGTAGTTCTGTTAACTTGTCATATGTTGTGATTAATCGTTATAATGTTGCTCACACTTCCCTTCATTTTCTTTCTCCATATCCGAATTTTTCCATGATTTTTTCTTCTCCTCTCTCCTTAAATCGAATTTTTGCATTAAGATCGCCGTCAAGTAAAAGAGATTATTTTTTCAGCCGCACATTAAGAATGTTGAATGCTTTACCCAATTTTAATTTTCCATCTTATTTTAATATTCAAAATCTTAAGACCAAGATACAGAGGTACGTCGTTTTAAATCGTTTCCTATTTTTAACGCTTTTTAGCTCTAAACATGTAAAGAGTAGTCATAACACCTTTTGTGTGCGGAAATCATACAAACAGAAATTAAAACTGTGTTTTAAAAATGTATAATTTATTATTCAAGTGTTTTAGTAGACCTACCACAGGAATGGTTAAGAGTTGTAATTCACTAGGCCCTAGCTCTCAACGGACTGTTGCACCACCCAATTTATTTATTTAAGACCACATTCCTAAAATGGATTGAAGTTCCTCAAAGTGAACTTAGTTCCCTTGGAAATTTTTCCCAGCTCTCTTTTAAGCGGCCTACATAACTTCGATTTTTCAAACACTGTATTGCTCTATTTTTTCCAACTATTTCAGTAACGCTTTACGACGACCCTAAAGTGCTTAAGTTTCGTAAAGTAAGACTGCTATATTTTCTCCATTTTTATAGTGAATTTCAACAATTTAAATACGCTGTGAAACGTGTATTGTTGAATTTTTAGTAGTTGCGTAGTTTTCACTCGTCAAATGTAAAACGATAACTTCTTCAAAAGTGACAACTGCCCAAATACCTGGATGTTTAAAATAGAAGCTCTCATGGGAAAACCATTTTTAAGTCCTCTGTTAATGGCTCAATATTTCTTCAATGTCATTCATTGGACAATTTGAAGTCTTTGCAACAAAATCTTCCGTTTGAAAGGTATTTGACTGTTGTCAGCTCATTAGCAGCTAAGCAACTACCAAAACACAAACTGATCTGGAAATATTGTAACATCCGACAATTGTTTCTATACTTAGCTTACCTCAGTTGACTCTAGCAATAATTGAATATCAATCTTAACGTTTTTCAAAGGATTATTTTCAAACAATGATAGTCTTATGATTAAACTTAGTTAATATTTTTAAATTTCACATCAGAAGCCCTTGTTAAAATCTCAGTAGTACCTGTTTCTAAAAAGGTTTGACTTCGATTCGCCTTGGTTACGTGTTTACATTGAACTTTGTGATATTTTAATCTTGTTTATACCTAATCGAAGAATATTCAACCGTGTCGAGAAATAATATCACACTAAATTTTTCTTTTTTCCTCTCAGAAGTTTATAGATGCAAATAAGTAAAAGAAAACCTCTCTACATCCCAAATGAAAATATACAAAATGTTAAAAAATCAGAAGGAACACCAAACAAAAAACCAATCGACAACTTAATGCCACAAGACTACAAATAAATAAAATAAAACAAAGAAAATAAAAGAACTAAATATCTGTTGAATATCCAGTTTTGTAGATACTTTTTTTTTTTATTTTGCCCCCTATATTGTTTAAGCAGTTATATATTTAGGTAGGGTGTACCTTCTTATTCGTATATGTACATACCAACCTTATTTATGTTGTGTAACGAACCGCTCCTTCAAGAGGTAAGCTAAGATTACTAGAGCACACCAGCTAGTATTCATCAGCCTCTCAATTCTCAAGTCGAAATGCATCTTGTTCGAAGGTACCTAACCTATGTAGTATATTATTTTCATGTTATGTCCCTTGCCCTGGGCACTTAATGACGGGTGTTCGACTAACCGTTACCAAAAAGAAAAAATGGACGAACAACCTTAAAAAAAGAATAGAAATAATGTTGTCGAAAGGAACAAAATACAAAAAAAAAAAAAACAAAAATATATATCTGACTTAAAGATTATGATCTCCTTCTTAAGATTGCTTCTTTGGATACCTTCAACGAGGAGATGTATCGTTGAAGTTATACGAGTTATCAACATACATACTCATGTATATATATGCAACTTAGGTATATATGAAGATAGACTAGACAGTCTTTCCTTTACTTTAGTTCCTGAAAAGGTTGTTTTATTCTTTGGTTTCGGTGTCAAATGATTCGATCGTATAAGACAAAGTGAAGAAAACTAATGAAATGAAGTATCTTTTTGTATTTTGTTTATTTATAGATACAAAACAATTTGCCTGATGTTACCATCTGGGTTCATTTGCACGCTTTGGTTTATTAAATTGTGACTTCTGTCATTTAACACTTATCTCATGGTGTTGAGATTATGACATTTTATAATAACTTGTCTTTCAGTGGAATACATGTATATATGTATGTAAGTATGTGCTTGGCATGTTTGAAAGAACGTAATTCATTAGTTCTTATTAGGAAATATTATTTCATCGTCTTCCTTTTGACGACATACATATTTATTTTTATTTCGGAACACAGAAGGATCCTATTTCCTAAACATATGGTAGAACTGTAGATAGATTAAGGGTTATTTTAAGGGTTTTCATTTCAAATTCAAACAAATGCAAATTTTAATCTTATAACAATTTCTTAGATAAAGGGAAAGGGGCTATAGTTACTTTCAGAAAAAGAATACGAACGTTCTTGAAAATGAGCATTTGTTAGATTGAAATCGCAAATAAATCTTAAATCACACAGAGGCTTTTAAAAAAGTAATAAAAAGCAAAATGATCCTGAGGTGGAATCGGCTAAGGTGATTGTTGATAAATGACAATCAAAACGATGGAATTTGATCCACGTAAGGTGATAGTCAAATATATACGTAAAAAGCTGTAACAACAAAAATGTGATAGTCATTTTCAAACAAATATGTTTATTCCGAATAGAGCTACCAGACGCTTACACAAACAGTTGGAAAATTTTCTTAGTTCGCTTTGTTTCGTTAAAAAAAAAAAAACAGATTCCTGTGACCGACAAAGCTTATGGCATTCGAAGTAAGAATTTTATTCAAACAGGGCCAATTTCATACTTTTATTTAGATATTTTATAGGAATCAATTTAAAATTTCACCAAGGCAACAATGAATTTTGACAATTTAAATCTGAAATTGTTCAATCAAATTGAATTGAGTTGAATCATCTTACACAGACGGAATGAAAATGATAGTCAAATGAGACTATCAAAAATATAATAGTCAATTATCACCTTAGCCGATTCCACCACTGATCATAGACTTCGGACATTTGCACAATTGCAATTTTGAAAATGAATATTTTTATTGAATTTTGGGTTTTTGTAATCAATCACGTGTCAAAAGTAATCCAACTATTTTGAAAATTTTAAAAAGGAAGTAAACAGTTTTGTAGCTTTTTTGTTATAAATTAGTTGTGGATAAATATTTAAGATCTACTTCAATTTCATATCAACTAATTTAAACTTTACACACAGAAGCAAACTTCGGTTCCTGAAATTTCTTTTGACATAAATTCACAGCTCACCAAGTAAAGAATCATTGTGCTATGCGTGACTATCAAATTAAATACTTTAAAATAATATTCATTCACGCCATCACGCTCTTTTTAGAATTTGTAGCTTTAAGATGGTAATAATAGTTTAATTAACAGTTAATAAATAGAGTTCACTTTATAGAATTTTTTTTATTAAAGCCTTTTAAAGTTGATGATACTCGTATGATTGATCTATCATTTCTTCAAAGTGTTGGCTGTCACTTTTGATGTTGACCGATTCGTTAAAACAAGGCCTTAAGAAATTTATAAAAGAACAAAGTTTGTCTTATTTTCAATAAAAAAAAAAACACGTTAAGGCCGACATCAAAAATATAACTTTGTCAGAAATTTAAAATGATGTAACTTTTAAGGATAAAACTAAATCCATCTGAGATTACAAATTTAACTCTTAAAAATCCTGAATGTATTCAACTATATTGAATTTCCCAAATTTTGAGGAGGTTCAATGAAATTGTTTAGCTTCTTTCATGAAACTATCTCGATGATACCGAACATAAAAAAAATTTGTGAGAAAAACAAATTATTTAAACGAACTAGTTAGCAGTTTTCTAAATATTTAGCAATTTACTAGTAAAACTAGTAATACAGTGAAAAATGTAATATCCTTAATCGGAAAAGGAATTGTTCATACAGCCTTTTAAAGTTAAAGGATGAAACTTTAATAAGAAACTATACAATTATTGCAATAAAAGAAGGAATGTTGGTGGAAAAGCACATGTTTAAAAAATCGTTGATCGAGGGGATCAACTCCGAAAGATTTGGAGATATCAGATGATATAATTTCTTTTTTAATTCTGAGCTAAGCACTGAGTAAAGCTTGAGTTCGTTGAAAACCTGATCACCATGTGTGTCTGTCTGTCCTTATTCTGAACTTAAAAAAAGAAACACACTTAATAAGTCAGAAAGTAAAATTGACTAAATAAATAACTAGGGCCTAGTGACTTACAATTCTTAACCATTTCTGTGTGGTATTCATTTCAGGAATGGTGGGGACCTTTTGTTGATTTTGCCTTAATTTATAATATTTTTAGCTAACTTTTACAATGTAGTACACGTGGCATGATAATTAGTGCGTTGGACTGTCATGCCAGAGGTCTTGGTTTCGATTCCTGCCTATGCCATCTAAAGTTTTTTTCACGGGTACTGCCTCTTGCGAGGAATTCACAAATTCTCCAAGAGTAATTCTTGTCATGAAAAGTTCTTTCTCAAATTGGCCGTTCGGATTCGGATTAAAACTGTAGGTCCCCTCCATCCCTGACAACAATACTCGCACACAGGAATGGTTGAGAGTTGTAAGTCACTTGGCCATAGTTCTCAACGGACTGTTGCGCCACCCAATTTATTTTTATTAACTTTTACCCTTTTTGACCCCTTAGCAAACCCTTCAGCAAACCCTTTAGCAAACTTCTACACTTTCTTTTTTGGAATATCAGTGACTTTGTTTAAAATCAGTTTTCCTTTGTTCTTTACTATTGAAATTCTATAAACGAAATTTTAAAGAACTAACATTCAGATTTATCTTAGAATGCTATTTAATATTCAATCGTTTGAGCGTTTTATGTAGGAACAACAACTCATCAATACTTAATGACAAAATCTAAGACACATAAGCAACACACATAAATTCGCTAGCTTAAATAGTATCCCGCTATTGGACCGAAGATGTGTTCTTAAAAGCTAGTAACCACTGCGTAAGCTTTTCATCTCTATTCTAAAACGCCATTTGTCCAGCCTATACCCAAAAAAGCGAACCCTCTTCCATCTCGACCGGTCGCACTTACATACGCCCAAGAAATATATGTAAGAGCGAAGGATTTTTAATGACCTTCATTACGGCTTTCGTAGTTATGATATATCTATGATCTAATTGTCAAGTCTTTACATCGTTTTGGAGAAAGTAAGATTATTGCACTTGATATTTCAAAAGCGTTTGATAGAGCTTGACATCTGTCTCACTTATACAAAATGTGGGACTTCGGTTTTGACGGATCCCTTCTTTGTTGGATTAGAAATTACTTTTCTTTTGAATAAGTTCAAACTTTAGCATCACAAAATAAATACTTTTGTGTCCAAGGGCTCTGTTCTGTCTTTGACACTCTTTGTCATTTTTATTCTCCTCTCTGAAAGTTATAATCCACTTACCTGCTTCGCTGACAATATTACCTTCAGATTTTCATATTCGTTTTTAGATTTACAATCCTCTTTTTTTTTAGATGTGGATCTTCAACGGGAATATATGATAAGCTCATTAAATTCTGGCCTAGCCAGCATTAATAAATGGGGAATCAAAAATTGAGTAGAATTTAATTCGGCAAAAATTCAATGCTTCTTACTGTCGTTAAGACATAATTTACTAACTTTTCCACTATCAATGGGTGGCACTTGCATCGAGGAGACTGCAAACCTTGAATTTCTAGGTATGTGTTTCTCCATTCTCCAACCACCACTTGTGGAAGGATGGGTTTCCTAAGGCGATGCAAGAAGTTTTTCTCCCCCTCTTATCTGGATGTTTTCTATGAGCCTATGTATATACATATGTACGTTCAAAGCTTGAATATAACTCCCATTTCTGTACTGGTGCTTCTGAAATTTACTTAAGTCTCTTGGACAGTATTGAATTCAAACCATTCAAACCGATTGGTGATGATACCATCGTTGAATCATTTATGTCCCTTCTTGCCTCATGCTTTTTTGCCTTTATTTAACAGATTATGCTCTAGCCAGTTGCATTCCTCCCTTCAAGCAATTTAACCGTAATACTCCCGCCTACATTAATGCTCGTCAACTTTATACGTGCTATCAAGTATAGAAATTCGTTCTTTAGCCGTACTACGCGAATGTGGAAAACTTTAACACACTCTGTCATTCCCAGTCATTGCAATATTCAGTAATTCAAAACCCATGTGTACCGACACTGTCTTTTGGCATAATAATAGGGTAACAAAAACCCCCTTGCTTATCTTTGGCCCCTTATCAAATAAATTATACTCAGCCAGATCCAAGAACCCAATAGTCCGTCAGAATTTGAGATAAGAACAAGTCACTCCGAGTTGTCACAGTTTTCCATTTAAGACAGTTAAGTGTTCACGGGCACAATTATTACTTTTCAATTAAACTAGATGAATCGGGTACACACTCTTGCCAAAACTTTTTCAGATCAATCAGGTTCTGTACCAAGAACTTATAAAAAAATTCTTCTTCTGAATTAAGGTGCACAATAAAAGGACAACCAATTATAAAGTTACATTAAGTGCATTATTTCGCTCTTAATTTGTTATAAGAACACTAAAAGTAAAATACACTACAGGGTGCGGCAGAGCCGACTAACGAGTTTTTGATGGGCTATAAATAACGAACAGTAAAACTTAGAGAAAACATTTTTTTTTATTTAAATCAGTATTCAATTCTATTTTTAAAAATTATTTTTTGAAAATTATATCCCCAAGATGGCGGCCGTCAGCATTGATACACTGTTGGAGACAATCTCTGAAGCTTTCACATGATTTTTGGCACATTTCGACTGGTATGGCCTCGATTTCCGCGGTGATTTTCTGTTTAATTTCTTGGACAAGCATTAATTTATAGGGATGGAATGATAAATTTTGGTGAAGAATTCTCCTCAAAGAACGGTCTGAGATTCCCAAAGCTACCGCTTGTTTCCGGGCTGAGCGTCTTGGTGACTGCTCAATTGACTCTCTAACCAACTGCACATTTTCGGGGGTTCTTACCGTTCTGGGTGCTCCGTGTACAAGTCTACTTACGGTACTTCCAGTTTCTTCCAAATTCCGTATCCACAATTTGATAGTGTTTGCAGAAGGAACAGATTCAGCACGTGGAATGCCGAAGTGGTATACGAAAAGCCCTTTGTGTAGCGATCACAGAATGATTATTTTCGTAATATGCACGCACGACGAAACCACAATGTACACCTGTCCAGACCATGATTACGAATAAAAACGGCATTACCGTACAATTCAAAATATACCACTTATTAAGGCCTACTCTTATCTTATCACATGCTAATGACCTCATTAAACTCGTCAGTCGGCTCTGCCGTACCCTGTATAATCATTCTCATATCGATGAATTTGATTTTTAGGACTTAAAGTTAAGTAAGTAATATTTTCACACATTCTACTACTGACCGGAAAAGATAATTAACACCTCACCAATTTTTCACACAATCTACCCTTTATTAAACAAAATAAACTACGATTTTTTAAAAAATTAAAATGTTTGTTTTTCAATTAGTAAAGTAGCGAGATAAATTGATGAGACGTCAAAAACTGGCGCCCGAATTGAGTCCAATCTCTAACACCATCATTTAAAAAATCATTAAAATTAAAAAAATGCTTAGTCTTTTCTTTTCTTAAATTTATCTCACATTTAAATCAATTAACTTATTTTCAAAGATTTTCAGAAGCCAATCGTTTAAATCGTTTAGGTTTTATGAATAGTTAGGTATAACTATTAATTGATGATATACATATACATTTTGATAAGAGCTGCGTAATTTGAATATTCAAATTAAAACCACTTAGTTAGCCAATTTAACAAAAGCCATTTAATTTTGAACTTTACATAAAGGTATCTTAAGAGTCTCGATATTCCTATACCTACTATATCATTAGTGAGTTAATTCAAGTTCCTTCATCATTTCATTAGACCTTTCATATCGTTTATGCAAAGCTCTCTAACTGCGTCGTCGTATTCGTTGTCACAGAATCATTGAATTGAAAATGCATTGATTTAAATGCAAACTCCATTCGATTCCCCTTAACTTAATATCAAGCAAATTAATTTAAACAATTCTAATTGATTAAAATTCCAAATTCATCGTTCAAATTAAATATCTATCTATCTATATAGAAGGTATGTAATGTAGGTACCTACTGATGGCTCATTATTGAGAGTGCACTTAAAGATAAACCTATTCCTTGCTGCCCCCTTATCATCTTCTTCATCATCTGCGTCATTATGAGAGTGCGTGTGTTTAAAATCATATTAAAAGTACGATGACGCGGACGCTCCGCCGCTGCTGCTGCTGCCATCCATTGGCCGCATTCACAAGTGTAGGCATAATATAAATATCCTATTGCTGGTCACGATTTGATTACAACATCAGCGGTGCTGAGCTCTGCTGTGTTGTGCTGTGTGACTGCCACTGCCAAGTGCCACCAAGCACCAAGCAGTCTACAGAAACAAGATACTTTTACACTACTCGTCGTATCTAGGAATAGTTTAATGGGATCCTCTTATGTTCTCGCCTCTCTTCGACTCTTCGAGACTCTTTGAATGGAACACACGTCTGCTCAACACGAGAACGCGTGCATTCGTAATAAACGTCAGCCTATCAATCATTGGCCACGGCCATACCAAGCCGTTTATTTGACTGATAACGGGTATAAGTTAATAATAATAACTCAAACTTTGTCCCCTTTTGGGCTTCAGCAGCGGACTTAACTTGGACTTCACAGTGCGGGTCCAAGCTACCTACCTACGACGACGACGACGTCTCGGGTATCTTTTTCTTTTGAGTTAAAGTTTAGGTTTTTGTTATGCGCATAATTTCGAGTGTGTTCGCTCTTTAAAGGTGAATAACGCACAAGGCGTCTATAAAAATCGAACAAGGTTGTGATGTTAAGTCAGCCGCAGCTAACTCGTTCATTCAAAATATCACAAACAATTTATGTAAATTAATAAAATATATCCTATTAGTTATTCATTCATTCGATTCAATTCGATATTTCTACTCGTATTGTATAAAAATGTAAGGTGATCGATAATAAATATAATAAGTGTGGGAGAACGAAATTTGAATTATTGTTTGTTGTTTTTGTTGTTGTATTTTTCTAACATGACGCATTGACAATGACACAGACTTTTGGGTGTGTTTTATAAGAGGCTTTTCGAACAAATTGACTTGTTTTACGTCAATATTAATATAGCTACAAAATATTTCGTGTTTTTTTGTTTTTGTTTTTATTATTTTATTTTGTTGGTCTAAATATTTAAGTAGGTTCGTGTCAATAAAGTTGTCTTATTGTCTGTATGGTTGACAGTGTGATAAAATGCCCATGAACTCGTATTAGTTAATATTTTTTTTGTGCTTTATTGGAATTTTTTGTTTTTTGGTTTTGTTTTGGTCAGGAAAACAAATCACCACAAATCTTTACGCATAAATCAATAAGTGATTAGTATAGATATTGACCATTTGGCAAATTATGGTTCTCCTTTAACCAAAATGATGAAAAAATTGGTGGAATAATTTGTCATTTCATCGATTGGAACAGAAGATAGGAAGGAAGGGGTACCTGCTAGTTTGTTGAGTGATGATAAATAAATAATAGTATTTGGTAGAAACTTGAATTCCAAAATGAATGTTTTTTTCCGAATAAATCACGTAGCAATAAGTAGGTATCTACTGTTTTAGGAGTCTTAAGTTGACTAGTTTTGTAATTTTGAAGTTGACAATGTCAACAAAAGAAAAAAAACTAAGTATTGTGTGTTCAAGTATAGTAAAAATATTACTTATTATATTATTTAATATAATGTTAAATATCACTTATTTTTGTAAAAAACTTGGACAAATCTGATAAAATAATTAAATATATGCTTTTAGATTTTCATAGAAACGAAAGCTTTTGAATTCAATGTAGAAAGTGGGAATTTTTTATCTGAGAAAACTTATATCCTCAGAAAAGTAATTTGACATTTAAAAATAAAATTAAAATCGAGTTAAAAATTGCAAGTATTAGCAAAATGATACTGGAAAAAAATATACTTACCGTCAACCTACTTGGCACACTTTATAGGTGGGATAAGTCCTAAGCAATTCTTTTGACCAGTTTTAGCTGAAATTACCAAAATAGGGGCGAATATGGTTGGTCGGACGTTTTCCTCATTTTCGCATTAACTGAAAGCAGCAGGTCAATTTCATCTAACTCAAATAAAAGATTTGATTTTTTTTACAGTTTTGAATGGCTTTCTTTAAATTGTGTGTTCTTAACAATTTTTCAAAAATACAAAATCAAAATGAATTTAAATTTTTATATCCTTGAAAGTATATTGGAAAAAGCAGTCTCTCTCGGCGATCCAAGGAGGTTTTCTCTCCATATCACTCTTGTTCAGTATATTAAGGGGTCGTCTACCTTCGCGCTCAAATTTCGGGCCTATTATTCAAGGATGAATTGCAAAAAAACTATACTCATGATATTTGAACACATTTTTTTTTTATTTGATTAGTCAATTCTTAAACTTTAATGAAAAACAAATAAAAGATAATTTTGCACTACTGCGACGGAGTAGAACGGCTGGCACGATATCTCAGCTTCAGAACCTTGAAACAACAAAAAAATGTTTTAACTTAATTTTTAGAACGCCTTTAGAAACCATTTTTGAATATTTGAACATGTTTTTCAATCTAAAAATGACTGTACAAAAAGCTTGTGTCAACTAGCGAGATGTTTTGTGAATTAGCAACGATTTACAGATTTAGGATATCTTCTATAATTTCGTTAAAATCGTGCCAACAGTTTTGAAAAACACTACTTTAGGACAACGCGTTTAAAGATAAATGTAATAATTAGATAGGCAGGGCGGGGCCGGGTTTGAGGCTCGATATCTCTTAAACCAGCACGCTTTCGATCAAATCCTTCACAGAGCATGTTTTTAGTTATGTCTTCATTAGAAATATGCAAACAAAAATCCAATTTTTTCAAACGCGAAGAAAGACGGCCCCCTTAAGATTTATCCAGCACTTCTTCGTAAGAATAAGACTGTGAACTCATCGTTTTCTACATTTGAGGTGCAACTGACGTAAAATGTTGTTTTTTTATTCACTGCAAACCTGACCAAAATATAGTCACGAGACTTGTTAGAAAGATCTTTGCTAGCCGTCATCCCTTAATCATTCATAATTTGTTGTTCTTTCCAAGCATCGAGGTCAATACTATTCGAGCCATTCAAAAATAAGGACTGGAGTGTGTTTAAGGTATTATTATTGGTTGATGAGTCCGACGAAACGATGGCCTATTGAAATACGAGTTACCTAGTTAATTTAATTCATCCAATAATATCGCCTTAACTTGCAACATTTATGGCTTGTGTTTAGGACTAAGTTTATTATCAGTGGACATTTTTTGGACGGCATTCTGAATTGCCTCTACATCATAAGATTGGTAATACTCTGCTCGGAAAATAAATGAAGTCCGCTATGATTACACTAGCGCCAGATTCAGTTTTAACCTTTTTCTTTCTTGGCTCTTTACTCAAAGTATCTAGGAACCTAAAGGTCTTCATATAATCTTATACTGAAATGCTAAGAGTTCAGAAGTTCTTGAATCAGTTTTTCCCAGTTAGGTTCAAAATTCTTGTCTATCCCTTGGATGAAATTATTTAAATTTCCTCCGAATTGCTGTTCTCATATAAACTGTCCCTGACCTTTTGAAGAAGCCTAGGAAACACTTCTTTTGACACTGTTCTGTTTCTCGGGTTTGCCAGCTTATAGGTTGTTTAGGTCTTGCGCCACAAGATTTCGAAAGAAGACCACATCCAGTGGTTGTGTTATATATGTTCAATAGAGGGGGACACGACAAATAAACTAAACATCATTCTCTTCAGCTAGTTTGATAAGATTTTCTAAAAAAAGGCTTTCAACATTGTCATCAATGATTGCTTTTGGACCAGTTAACTTCCGGGCATGTGTGAAATAGATAGTTTGAAAGCTGGACGTTTTTGAAAAACATATGGCTGCCCTTGATTGATTTATATATTGGCACATTCGAGATGCTTTTTTGTCTTTAAATAAATAAATAAATAAATAAGGTGGCGCAACAGTCTGTTGAGACCTAGTGACTTCCAATTCTCGACCATTCGTGTGTGCTAGTACTGTTGCCAGGGATGGAGGAGACTTCCAAAATTAAGCCGAATTTTAAGAAAGCACTATTCAAGACAAGAATTACTCTTGGAGGATTTGTCGATTCCTTGCAAGAGGCAGTAATAATCCGTCAAAAAAATCTTTAGATGCCACTCACAGGGATTCAACCAAAGACCTCTGGCGTGACAGTTCAAAGCACTAACCATCATGCCACGGGTCATTTTGTCTTTGTTTCTTTGTAAATAATGAATTTGCCAAATCCTTCCCCGGTCATTTTTTTTTCGTCGAGAAGCGCCTTGGTGATATGGTGTTAAGTGTCAAGAGTAGAAATCCCCAGTTACTCGTTATTAATAACTTTTTTTTAACGAAGCAGGCTTTTTTATTCACCGAGAGCGCAGTTTTTTAAATAGTCGGTATTTTAAATAGTCGACCTGGAGATTTAAAGATATTGAACTTTCCCTTACTTCAAATAAACCTGCTTGCAATGTTTCTCTAGTATAGTTTTTGTAAGGCTTTTCGTGACCGTTTTTTTTATATACTTTCGGCATCTTGAATATATTCAGAGTCACCTATTTTTAACAAACAAAATAAAATGTATTGTTCATAAAATAGTTATCAGGGAGAAGAGAACTAAACTTATACAAAAATATATTTATCGAAGTTAAAGTCATTTTGCAATCATTTTTCTGCAAGATATTGAAACCATCCAACATTTTCAGGTAATTTTGTTTGTAACACTTTCGAGAAAAATAAATTTTAGTATATTTTATTTCTTAATTTTATTTAAATAAAGCTATTATAATCTTTTTTTTTAATTCATTCAATCGTACAGATTTACAAAGAAGTTTGAGAAAAACTGAAACAACTTAAAAAATAGTTAAAAAAAGTATCGATCTAAAAGCCAAAGTTTTGACGGGAAGTAAGTTTAAAAACGTGTTACCCTGTACAATGTTCAATTTTTGTACATGTTCACACATATGTATCTACATGATTAAAATTTAAAATCATTAACATAACATCGGCAGTTCATTCATAAAAAAAAATCGATATACGCACATCAAACCTGTTCCACGCAACATTAAATTAAAGTCTGTGAATAATTTTTATAAAATATTCATTAGACTTTATTCGATAAACTTTTTGGCCTTGAAATTTTTTGTTATTGTTATTTAATTAAAAATTCTTATTTGTTTACTTTGGAATGCATAAATCATGTCCGAAGAAAAAAAAAATATTTTTGAAGTTTATTGAACAACCATTTAGGTATAGTGCTTCTTATCTCCCCCTTTTCTTCTAACCATGTCCGAAATTAAAACAATAACTCATCCGCGCGAGCACTATATGTATGTATATGTATCGAACTCAAACCAATTAGTGTTCAACCATTAAACTTTGATTCTTTGACGTAAATCACTTTCGTTTTAAGATTTTTAAAAAAAACAACAAGAAAATGATTTATTGTTTTTTGAGAATTGACTATTTCGCCCAATTAATTCACACTATGCGTATAAAGTTTTGTATGCCAAAAATAAAGTGTATTTTTATCGTCACCCTCAGTTAGAATTATTTTTAATTGTACATTGAAACAAGATCCCCTCACCATGCCGCGCCATTCGTTGTCGGTCGGTCGTCTTCGTCATCGAGGGTTATAACAAAGGAGTATCTCATAACATCAAAATGATAAATGATTCGCCAAATAATGTGTCGGTCGTTGTTCGTTTTAAATTCATTTAGATATTCAAAGAAACTTTTCGATAAAATTGTGTATAAGTTGATTTTAACAATCTCAATGTTTGAATTTTGATTTTATATTTGTAATTCTTTTAAAACACCATCACCCTCCAAAAATCATAAACCTTGTACCTACCCCTCTTATAAAATGTGCATCAGTTAAATATATTTTCAAATACCCATTACACGCTCACCCTTCCTTGAGTAGAAATAGTTGGTTGAAGTTGGAAAATAAATTGTATTTTTTTATCGAAGTAATCGAAAATGTAATAAATTCAAGTTTTGAATTCAAGCGGATAGTCTTCTCTGTCTTCTCTTCAGCAGGGATTCAGGAAAAGATTACGATAAAAACGATGACGACGTAATATGATTGACTATGCAGAAGTGAAGGCGGCGATTGTTATGCACTTTATGTGCTGTAACTTTTATAATTCTTATTCTTCCTTGTTTAAATCAATTGAAAATTTCATGGTTGCCAGCTGATTTTGACCAACTTAAAATGTGTTGGTTTCGCGTAAGAAAGTTTGAGTTCTTAGTCAATTTGGTAGATAACATTGTGAATATTCTTATTTTTATCGACATTATATATATAAAAAGGGTTTTCAAAGAAAAGGTTACATTTTTAAAAACCTGCTATTTGAACAGCTGTCACTTTTGAAGCTGACAAGTAAAAACTACATCATTACTAAAAATGAAATGATACAAGTTACTACAAAAAAGGTCATATTTCATAAAACAAAAACAATATTAAGTCAATAGTGAAACCAGTATCAAAATTTGAGGTTTTGGGACAAGTCAGTGATTTGAAGAATCCAAATTGTGTTCGTGGAATAAGAAAAACTGAGCGTATTGCTTCTGTAGACCGTGTTGATGAAAACTTAGGTTAGGCATTTCACAAACTATAATTGACCGTATTTGAAATGAGGACTTAGGTTTTCTTTTTAGAATTAGCGAACATTTAAAGGGTTTTCATACCTTTATTATGCCAAAAATACAGTGTGAGCATTAGGAAAAGAGGTTTTAAACGTTTAAAGTTAAGTTTCTAAAGGTTTTTTTTTTTTAAATTGAATAAAAACAACTTCTATATGAAATATTAATAAGGACATATTTTTAATTGAGAACCCTATCAATAATTTTATGTTTGAAATATAATATCGTTTTAATGGCCAAAATAAGTAAGCTCCACACGAAAAAGTCTAAACCGTTCAAATCACACGATTTTGCTGGCCAGTTAAAGTTACCTCGACTCGAGATAACCATGCCATGAAACCGCTCGCGTAGAATATCGATGGTGTTTCGAGCAGTGTGGCACATAGTGCCATCCTGTTGAAACCATAAATCTTCGGTGTCTATATCATCCAATTCAGGCCACAAGAATTTCGTGATCATCGACCTATAGCGACGGTGAAGTCCTGGCCAGCATCATTTTTGAAGAAGTAAGGACGATGACGCCTTTAGCCAAAAATCCAAGCCAAAGAGTAACTTTATTATATGCATAGGAACTTCTTGAAACTCTTGTTTGTTCATGTAGACATTCGGCTCCTAACGAAGTTGGATTTTGTATCAGTGCGGGCCCAAATCAGGACTTAAAATTCGCTACATAATAGTCTGCGAAAGGCCAAGTTTTTGTGAGTAAAACGGAATTGACTACCTCGGATTCAGCTGCACACTTTTAGGAAGAGCGGCTAAGTTTTCGACAGATCTTGTGTTTCGTAGACGAAAGGGTGTTGGCTGGTTGTTAAATGAGCCAGTAGACTCGTATTTGGCCACCAAACGTTAAATAGTCGACTTGAAAAGACCACGAGTTGTTAAAATCAATCCGCCCTTATTGAAAACCCTTTATAAGGACTCAAGAAGATTTTAAACAAACACCGAAATAAATGAAAATGATCTGGCGATGGCTGAGTTATTGCACCTTTCTTACTTATAAATGAGGCTGGTGGAAATGTTTTGGTGAATAGATTAGGCTTCAGAGCTATTATTAATGATTTTTTTTACAGTCGGAAATGAAAGATCTTGATGACACAAGAAACGAAATAATGGAAATTTTTCAAGGAAAGTTTCTTGGTCGTGTTATTTCTCAAAGAGGTCATCTACATAGATCTTGTGATTTAACAAATGTCTAATTTTTTTTCTTTGGAGTCACGTGAAAGACAATGTCTATTACCAATGCTGCACAATGAATTCGAGACGTTACAGATGAAATAAATGCAGCTATCTAAGGGCAACAAAAGTGCGAATTGGTCATACAAAATTTCTGAGAAATGATAATTTGCTGCAACCGTTTCTGTGGCTACCATTTGTATGACATTATTCTCTAATGTTAATTGCATATATTTTTCTTGACTATGATATGAATATTAATTGATTTCTTTCAAGAAATACTCATTTTCTAAAAATATAAACATGAAACCTGTAATTGGAAAACACTGGGGAAGCTTTAATTTCGTGAATTTCATGTATTATCTGAAAGCTAAAGTTGGACAAAATTTTTTCTTAGAATTCTTAATTACCTTCCAATTGTTGGTATTCTTAATTACTGAAACAAAAGGGATCTTGATAAGAACAAAAATCTACCGAAAAATTGGTATCCACGAGTTTCTGCTAGAAATTGTCAGTTTTTGTTTTGGTGTTTTCAATGATTCTGTTTGATTTTTCAGGTTGTCAATAATCTTGCATTCATTCTTTTCATTAAAAGTTAATTCTTTTATAATCAAGAAAGTCAGACAAAAAAAAAGAAAGAAGTCAAAATTTCGATTTTCACCAAGAAATATGAAAATGTATAAACAATCTCTAAGCCCTTATTGACCTACAATAAGCCATAGCCGCATTCTCCTTATAGCCTTGAGACTCAAATTCAAATTTATTTTACGTCAAATTTTTAAACTAGTGGCAACTATAAATTCTCAGCTGGCTATATTTATATTCTTCTTCTGAAAAACCAACTGAACTTCAATTAAGTCGGCATTCATTTACTTATAACTTTTCTCTCTCATAATTCTACTGCAATAAATCAACACTTCTTGCAACAACAACAAGCACGAGTATATTCATATACAAAAGATGGCATATGATACGGTTCCTATATAATGAAATATAAAGTGGTCGATCTGACTGCCAAATCGACAATCGAGAATCGCCAATTCGTGCTGTGGAATATTGTAAAATTATAAAATAGTTTGGAGGGTGAAATAAAGTACTCGTTGGCATACACACTCGAACATTCATACACATTTTTATTTGGGTCTTTAGCTAAAGGATATCTACATATACACGTACTCTTTTAGACTTATAAAATCGGCTATACCATTCTTACCACCGACCGCACCGCCACCATTGAACCGAATCGAACCGAACTGAACCGATATAGACTTGGTAAATTGAATTATTATCGGCGTAGAGTGTATGCCAAAGCGCGACGCGTCATTTCACTTTTACTTTACAAAATATTTTATCGGAATCGATTGAGGAAATCCGTTTAAATAGTCCTTTCAGTTTTGTATAGGTATATCCCTACATAAGTTCGAGTATAGTACATCGAAAAAACCAGACTCGAACAAGGACCTCTAGAACCAACCTCCACTCTCTTCCCAACACTAGAGGTTAAGGAGAAAATTGTGGAATAATTTAATTGCAATTACTATTATTGATTTTTTTTTTTTGCTTCTTCTACAATTTTATGTCTGATGTTCAAGGCTTCTGCTTTCTATCGTAGTCAGAGATAGGAAACGTAACGTAACATAGAAGGAAGAACGACGATATATCTGGGATGGAGGATAGCAAAAATATTTACATTGATTGTTTGGGTGATTTTTTGAGCTTTAGTCCTGCGATAGACGGTTTTGTTTTTATTAGCGTTTGTGTGCTTTTTAATTTTTGTTTTTGTAGGATAGCATGAAGTCTCAT
The DNA here is from genome assembly GCA_920104205.1 of Eupeodes latifasciatus. Taxonomy (NCBI): domain Eukaryota; kingdom Metazoa; phylum Arthropoda; class Insecta; order Diptera; family Syrphidae; genus Eupeodes; species Eupeodes latifasciatus. The sequence goes on from OV049924.1 coordinate 376,727,916, forward strand.
GGTTGGATAAATATTCATTAACATTGAACGGCCAACGAATTTTATGGTAAAAATATTGTAAAATTTATTGAAAACCGTAAACCTTAATGAGATGAGAAATTTAGAAAAAAGTTTATGTTTTTGATGTTTTTAAAAGAGAGAGCCTTACCTATATACTCGTAGATAGGTAAGTATTAAGTATTTAGTAAAAATTGGTAATAAAAATTGAAAGGAGGCCTTAACATTTAATGATCCAAATCGTGTAGTAGGTATGGTTGTGCGAACATAAGCAGCAATAACTTTTTGATAATAAATATAGAAAGCTGCTGATATAGAAGATATTAAACAGGTACAAAATATGTACATAGACAGCAAATATTGGTTTCTGCTTTTAAAAGAAAATTAACATACTTATATACCTTTTAAGGCTTTTGGGGATAAATTGGTTTTTCACTTGTTCAAAATATCCCACAATAAAAGTTTAAAGGTAAGGTTAATTATAAATGTGCAATTATTTTAGAAATACTCGTACAATACAAAATAAGATTAAATGTCGTAAATTCGTAGTAAATTCTACAATACCTGTCTATTCTTAATGAAATCTTTGAAAAAAGAAGCAGACACACAACGTAACGTTTTTGACACTAGAATTCATTGAATTAATTCACTTACTTACTTACGTACTTAAGGTTGCGCTACAGTTTCCTTTCGAACCGTTCAATACAAGTTGTTTTCGACGGATTCAAGTCTGAAACCCATAAAATAAATGCTGGTGTGCCCCAGGGCTCCGTTTTGTCTCCGACCCTTTTCCTCATTTTTATAAATGATCTCCTGTCTGTTACTTCTAATCCAATACATTGTTTCGCTGACGATAGCACTCTTAGCTTTTCATATTCGTTTCCAGACTCACAACCCTCCTCTTGGGATGTGGAACTGAAACGGCAAAATATGAATAGCTCATTAAATTCCGACCTACACAGCATTGTACAATGGGGAATAAAAAAACGTGTGGAATTTAATGCTTCGAAAACGAAATGCTGTCTTGTACATTAAAGCGAGATAAACCCTCCTTGCCACTATCTATGAGTGGCACTTGCATCAACGAAACGGAAAACCTCGACATCCTCGGAATGTGCATCAGCAACCACCTTTTGTGGAGCGATCACATACGCGATGTTGCCAAAAATGCCGCAAGATGTCTAGGTTTTTTGAGACGTTGCAAGAAATTTTTCTCTCCGTCTGATCTGGCTACAATCCAAAAACCACAAAACCTATATACGTCCGAAACTTGAATATAACTCTCATCTCTGGGCTGGTGCTCCAGTAACTTATTTAAGCCTCTTGGACAGTATTCAAAGAAGAGCTTTTAAAATGATTGGTGACATTAACATCATCAACTCGATTACGTCACTCGAAAATCGACGCAAGGTTTCTTGTCTCACCCTTTTTTACCGCTATTTCAACGGACTATGCTCTAGTGAAATAGCCAGTTGCATTCCTCCCCTTAAACAATTTAACCGTAATACCCGCGCTTCTAGGAAGCCCATCAGTTTAGCCTTGAGCCCAACTTCGGCCGTACTATGAAGTAAAGAGATTCATTTTTTAGCCGTACTACACGAATGTGGAACGCCTTGCCACGCTCTATCTTTCCCTATCATTGCAATGTTCAGGAATTCAAAATCAATGTACACCGACACTTCCTATCCAACCCTTCCCTCTTTTCCTAATGCTCACACTGTGTCTTTGGCATATTAGCATATTAAAGGTATATATAAAACCCTTTTAGTGTTCGCTTATTATAAATAAAAAAAGTGTGTAAACTTTATTCTATGCATATGCATACAGGACCGTAGACCGCATAGAACTTTTCTCTCAAAACGAGTGCTTTCATAAGCTTTTGTCATAGTTTAAACATATTTTCCTTATATCAAGAATGGGATGATAAGGGTCTTATATAGCTACATTTTGGTTGCTCGTGAGAGGACTTTACTACTCAATTGCTTTCTTAGTGCAAGGACAGCAGTTAGCAAAAGTAATTCTTCGTTTTAACTCAACCCTTGTGTTGTTTTTGTGTTCATGGCGGAGCCTAGGTAGACAAAGTCCTTTACTAATTCAAATTTATGTCTAAGTCCAGTTTTGTCAACTCTTTTTCAATACTCACAGAAGCCCCATTGACATCACTCTGAGTACTTCTGATTATGTCAATCCCATCAGTATATTCGAGTAATTCGATAGACTTTTGAAAGATAGTAGCTCGAGTGTTGACGTAGGAGCTCTATTTTTTTAAGTACGATGTTAAATAAATCACATGACAACGCATCACCTTGTCTAAAGCCTTTTCTGACATCGAAAGGTTCGGGTAAGTTGTTTCTAACCGTTAAGGAGTAGCGCGAATGCTCCATGGTCTGGTCAACCTGCAACTAACTGACGAGTTTGGCAGGGATGTCAAAACCAGAGATGGCTCTACACAGTTCGTCCATCTCGATGAAAAGATGGTGGTTGTCGATTTGATGTTCTTGGGTTTTTTCCAGGATCTGCCGTAATGTGAATATTTGACCGACTGTGGACTTTCCTGGTCTAAAAGCACACTGATAAGGACCTATCAGGTTTTTGACGATGGGCTTTTGAGCTTCACATATTATGGTAGAGAAGATTTTGTAAGCGATTTTAAGTAGACTAATTCCTCTACACTTACTGTGCAGTTCAAAAGATTTCCTTTTTTTCAGTATCAGGCAAATAATACTGAGGTTCCACTCATGGGGCATGCCTGCTTCCGACCATATTTTACAAATATGTTGATGGTGCGTGCTCCTAACCAAACTATCTACAGCTGCTTTGAAAAGCTCAGCATTCAAGCAATCTGCTCAGCGGCTTTGATAGACTTCAGTTTAGATATGGCAATCTTTACTTCGTCTAAGTCGGGAAGACCGTATTGTTGGCTTCCGTCGTCTTTTTTTAATTATATCATCCTGCCTGACAGCAGAATTCGGCTCGTACTCGCGTTTATAAATACATTCCGCAGAAGTGGTAAATCCATATGTTCAACATTGACTGGGATTCTATTATGATGTTTGCACTTTCGTCTTTGCAGCCTTCAATTAGAGGATTACAAACTTGTGAATTTCGTTTCACCTACGCAAAAACCATTCAAACTCCATTTCTGTTTTTGAACCTCTCAACATCTTCCGCCGCACGCTTCTCATGGTCACTCTTTTTCCTTCAGAGAAGTCAATGTTCATCTCTCCTCTTCTGCTCATAGAACTCGTGAGCAGCTCTCGTCCTTCTTTGTAGCGATCCATAGTATCCACATACTATTAAAAATAAAACTATGAACAACATCTTGAAAATTGGTATAATATTGTAACGGAGGTGACATTCTAATGTTACGTATGTGACGAAGTAAGTTTTTTAAGTCTTTTTAAAGGTAACAAAACTCGTAAATTTTCCCCTCTAAAACGAATTCTTCATATTCACATGAAATAAGTTGTCAATTTGTATAATTGGAATGAATTCCAATTTTATTTTCGTTAAGTGTTGAATTTTCCACTTCCCACTAAAATTTGAATACATTTCCATTTTTGAGGGGGATAATAACGTGAAACTATTTCCGGATTCAAGAAAAAAAAACGTCTATATATGATCCAAATACCACGTTTCATTAAAATCTATAGTTCAATCTTTAACGAGCATTACACACAACATTATTACTGATACCCTTTTGTATTTAAGGTATAAAAGAAGAGTTCTAAAATATCGGACGTAAAATTTATGTTACCCCTTTTTCTTTCTTTTCTTCTTCACTATATATCTCATATAAATATAGCCCTTTTTTTAGTTTCTTGTTTCTATAGAAGGTAAAGGTATAGATACAAAGCAGAGGCTCATAGGGCTTTGAAAGGATTTTCGAGTCCTTAAAATTCTATGAATATTAAGTGCATTATTATTAATTAGTGTCTATATGTACGGTACACACATATATGGAAGTGAATTTATTATCAAAAAAGACCTCCTGGTCTTACCTGGGCGTAGTTTTGGTTCTCTGTTCATATACAGAAAAGACAAAAGAAGAATAAAGATCTGCGTATACATATTCTTTATAGGTATAATCCCAAAGGGTATCCTAACTCTATCCCAGTTTTTCAAATTATGTTACAGGATATGTGTAGATATTTTTTTTTTTTTATATTTTTTGATAAAATAGGTTACTTAAATTTTTGTATAAAACTACACACAAAATATCCATACCCAACATGTTAAGGGATTTTTACAACTTTGGTATTAATTTTTAGAGCGAGAATGTTGATATCCTTCCTTTGTTCTGTGGGCCGTACGAGAGTATGAGATTTATATATTAGGTTTCAGATACTCTACATTATTTTTATTATACAAATTACGAGTATGTGAAGGTACTTGTTTTTTGTGAAACTTTTACAACCTTCCGGATGAACGATGGAAATAATATATTGACGGTTTCATGTATATGGCGTTATCATAAGGTGTTAAAAAGACCGTATCGCAATGATACTCGTACGTCATGATTTTGTTTCATATTTTGTTTTATTATTTTAAGGAGAAAAGATTTGATGTTAACATAAAAAAGTGGATTTTGTTCTATTTTATGAATTTAAAGGCTACGGCGACCGCGACGTCTGGAAATAACGTAAATCTGGGACATTTTACTACTTTTGAATGAGTCTTATTTTTGGATGCATGAATAATGTTTATTTGATGAAAAAGAAGGGGATTTTGTTTTAATACTCTTAAAGAAGTAAGCCTTCTATGAAAGTTTTTTGTATATTGTATATAAATTATTTTAAAGATATTTTCCTAGTCGTATATCTGAAAAAATGGTGCAGTGACTTTCGACTTTATAGAGGAAGTTTCCTTATGACAAAGAAGATAGTACAAGTTTCAAAATGTGAACAGTGAACATGATTTATTCACTTATGTTCCTGGGAAATTAAAACTGAATAAACTTTCTGCAACATAAATCCCTTTCATACTGTAAATGCATTTTTTCCTTATGGTGGAAAGATATCAGGTACAAATTTTAAAATGTTAGGTTAGATTAGGTGACTATTGACACACTTCGACCAATATTTGGTGCTTTGTGATACCACATGTATCTTATGATTTACCTTACTCGTTGAACCAATTAGAGATAGCTATGAAGGGTTTGAGACAATACGAGGTGTGTTCAAAAAGTACCCGGAATTTTTAAATTTCGCGGGTCTGGAGAGTCCGAAAGTCAATTTTTTTTATTGTGTTGGTATACATGCCCCTAAATTATGATGCAATTTTCAGCTATATTCAATTCACTGTTTACTTTGTCTGTGGTAGTTTCCAAGGTTCGACGTATTTTTATGAGCTCGGCGATTTTTGCTGAAACTGCTGAATTTTGACCAAAAAAAAACAATCGCATGAACATCGCTCAAGAGCTGTTAAATGACGTCAACGACGATCCAAGTTTGATTGAAGGGGTCATAACTGGTTATGAAACATAGGTGTACGGTTATGATGTCGAAACCAAAGCACAATCGTCCAACTGGAAGCATCCAACGTCAAGAGCGAAAAAAGCACGTCAAGTTCGATCAAATGTGAAGATTTTGCTTACTGTTTTCTTCAATTATAATGGCATAGTGCATCAAGAGCTCTTACCACAAGTTCGTACGGTTAATAAGGAGTATTACCTTGAATTTATGCGACGTTTGCGTAAAACAATCCGAAAAAAAATGCTCTGATTTATGGAAAAACAATTCATGGCTTTTGCACCACGATAAGGTACCTGCTAACTCGTCGTTGATTGTTCGTAATTTTTGGCCAAAAACAATACCGTAGTCATGCCCCAACCTCCACATTCACCAGATATGGCTCCGTGTGACTTTTTCCTGTTTCCAAAGTTGAAGAGACCCATGAAAGGACGTTTTTCCTCGATTGAAGAAATAAAGGCCGAATCGCTGAGAATGCTCAAGGACATATCAAAAAGTGAATATCAAGAGTGCTTCAAAGGGGACCACATTGATATAAACGAATAAATAAATATTTTTTCTCGTAGATGTCCGAATTTATTACACGGAAAGAAATACATTGCGAATATTACAATATCAGTTTGGGTGTGAACGCAATACTGTATGGCTTAGAAGATTTCCATTGGATAAAAAGTTGTAAGCATAGTTAATTTGGCAATACTGAGAATAGTAACGTCGACAATAGTTATAGCCGATACGCCAATGTCAGTATGGGAGTCAGGCCATACTAACTGGCGGCATGTACATTGTACAATGCTCCTAGCAAAAAAGTCTATACATTATTGTTATGTCCCTTATACTTTACACTATTGACAGCAATCCAATAAGGGTATCGATTATCACGCCATAAATTATTGCGGGAAAAACTAGTAGCATTGCGACATCTCCGATACAGTATGGGGCTGAAGGCAATGCTGTCTCGTCAAACGTACTATGCGCCCTTGTGTTACAAGCAAAGATTGTGGTACCATACATTATAGTAAATAATCCCATACTTATAGGAGTTGTAGCAATACAATGTAGGAATATCACCGATACTTTTTTAGTATGGGACTCCAGGCCATTGTCATAAATGCCATACACTTCTTTCCATGTAGATCACTAGGATCGTTTTTGTAAAAGTCTCCAAGGTGAAGTCTACGTCTATGTGACAGGTCAGGACAGTTTTTCAGCTTTACAATTTCCTTTAAAAGAATTTGAATATGAACTTTAAGGGAATACAAAAAGATAACCATAACATAATAAAATACAGGTAACCGTGAACAAAATGTCCTTTGAAATTTTTTCCATCAACAAAGTTTCACAAACATCAAAATGTTTGTATAAATAAAATCGCAAAGCGGAAAGTTCCGACATCACTTTCAGGTTTTCAAATATTTAAGTATTTACTAATGAGTTTGCCAATAGGTACTTTAAGGGAGCCTTTGTTTCCAAAACTTTCAGTTTTTTTCTTGAAGAAAGTGAAATAAATTATAAATATTTGTATATGATTCCTTTATACATACATAAAAGGTTTTTCAAATTTTCTGTTCCCCAAATCAAAAACTTTGCTGTGTCACATGCGTAACAATCTGTGTTAACCTTTCAAAACTTATAAATTTACTTATAAGATTTTTTTCCCTGAGGCTATACATGACCCTTTCTTGTTTAAAAAAATTGTTATAAATTCGTATTGAATATAAGAAACATTTTGCCAAGAAACAGCTAAGTTTTCAGATCTATGTCGTGATTGATTCTTCGAAAAGACTATCAATCCAAAGTTTTTTAGAAATCACATTGCTTTTGTGGCTGTTTTTTACTTTAAAATAATTCCACGAACTTAGTGTGACTGTCACACAATTTGAAGTAACGTTTTTTACCAATATCTTAACCCAAGTTTGTGACAAAAAATAGGTAAACTCGTCATGCATAACACTCTAAGTTATTTGGAAAGAAGGAAATATTTCGACCATCGAATTTTTTTTTATTCTTTGAGAGTGAAAGTGATGAAATGGAAAGACAGCTGTCTTGCGGCTCACGGATCAGAGCACACTCTTGAAGACTAAGGCTGTGTGCGCACACGCAACTTTATTACCCAATTTTCCAAAATATAAGAACGTTTATTTTTTCCTAATTCTAAAGGACTAGGTACATCATTTTATCTGTTAAAATAAAAAGCCCATAGACTTACCTCATCGTCTTAGTTCTAGGTCACTTCGTTGCCATGAGCAGTTACACCAGGTCATAAGAACGTGCACTTAATTTCGGTTTTTTTCCCTCCATCAATAGGCTGGTTAAGAATATGATTTCTCGGCCCCTTGATCTATAAAAATTGTGTGCCTGTGAAAATCTGTGTGTTCAAAGGTAAGTCCAGAAGCTAGCAGGCGTCATAGTTACACATCCATTAAGATGATGGAAATATCCCCCAAAAGAGTAATAAAATTTTGTTCTATAGCAGCGGCAGTATTTTGTTTATTTTATTTATTCACCCCTTTTCTTCCATTATATGCGTGATGGACTCAATCTGAATCTTTGTATCTTTTTAACTTTGAGGGTATAAAGTAGGTAGGTACAGAAAAAAAAACATATCCCAAGGGCGCATAATAAATCGAAAGAAAGCAGCAGCAACAAAAAAAAAACAATAAAAGGTCCTTGCGACCAAAATGAGTTCATATATCACCAGTATACTTTAGAGAAAGAGAGATTCCTGCTATGACAACAACACAACAACTGGTGTGTTGCAAGACTTTGCCAATGAATAACAAAAACGAAATTTATAAGGAGGGTTTAAGGACCCAATATTGTATACATAACCAAGGGCCAGGCTACAAATAATGGTATTCAATTTTATCCCACAACGACGAAAAGAAGAAGAGAGAGAGAGAGAAAGAGGAAGAAAGTAACTATATACCTACCTACATTATTTGTGTTCTTTGCTCTATCTTGGTCAACAATCAACCTGAATAATTGCGTGCCTTTTTGAAGGACTACGAAAGGACGAACGCGCCGAACAATTATTCTTTTTGTCCAAATACTTCGCTGACAAAAGTTGACATATTTGTTCATGGTGTTGTTGGGTATTTTTCTTCTTCTTCTTCTTTTTATATTTTTTATTTCTTATTTTTTGTTCGTCGTCGTCCCCGTCGTTGTCCTTTTTCTTAACTTGGAGTGTACGCTAAATTAAACATGAAATATATTTATTCACATGCATACAGCTAAATAAAAGGAGTAAAGGAGTTCAACACAAAAATCAAGTTCCTTATTTAATTTTTGTTGTTGTTGTTGTTGTTGTTTTGTCGTTCTTCCTTTCATTTTCAAGGCAGAAACGAAAAAAAAGTGTGTTATCAAAGATTTACCGTGCAAGTGGCCCGAGGGACATTATATTGTAGGTACTGCAATCCAGAATGAAAAGAAAGTCCTTTTTACCTATGCTATGGTACATTTCTTTTCAGGAAGGACTGCTTACATGAATATGTACATATATGTATATTGTATATTCTCGTGCCAACAGAAATAGCTATGTATATATAATAGGTAAGACGTAACACGGACTATGTACAAGTACATTGAATACCTTTACCTTTATTAAATGTATTGTCTCCAAAAAAAGGGAGCGAAAAAAGATTGATGCGATCGGAACTCAGGACTGAGGAGTTGAATAGATACGAGTATGGACAAACACGCAATGTTTGTTCGAAGAGTATCCTTTTTTTTCTTACTTCTCTCACTTACTTTATTAACCCTCAAGAAAGATATAAGGGAATAATAATGGTGAGGGTCAAGCGCCTTCAGGTGTTGTTATTTTCTGTACGTCCTGTTTCTGAATTCATATGGCGTTATGTCGCATCTAGACTAATTGGAAATTACTGACAGGAATGACAGTGACAGTGAATGAGCTCTATATAGGGGAATTAGAAGGTCTTTAAACAAAAGTTTGACGTTAAGCTGGGTATATTGAATATAACATATTCACATTACAAACCACGAGAACTAAACCTGAAAGACTAAGGAGAAATTTTAGAGTACTCGAGAATTAAGGGGAAATAAATACACACATTTACTAATAAAAGTTTTCAATTTTGAAGATTTCCAAGTACGACTGATTAAAAAACCTGCGTAAGAGGATATTTTTGTTCTTAAAAAGTCTCCATATGTGTAATGTTTTTAAACATTACATTAAAACTTAAGTGGACTTCAATATACATTGGAAATATTGGTTTAGATTTTTATATATTTATACACGTACCTACAGTCCGTAACATTTAGATAGCCTCATGTATTGTTTTTTCTTGTTGAGAACCTGTTTTGAGAGCTCTTTGATTTTAATCCAAAAAATTATGCGTTAGCTTTTATGGTGAGAGCGAGAGTTTCTGAGATCAAGAGAGCGTTCGCCATTTTTTAAGCTAACGGGACCTTTTATGCTTGTTTTGTATGCGTCCGTTTAAAAATGAATTTATTTTTTGTAACAATAGAACAGCCTCATCTTACATTCTTAGTTATTTAAAGCGAAAACAAGTGGCGCGATCATCGGAAAGCTATCGGGAAAGAAAATCGGTTTATTTTTTGTGGAAATAACATTGTTTTCTTTTAAAATGGGTAGAAAAAAATCTTTAAGTGCAACGGAAATTGCTAAAATACAGGTCTATCATGAACAAAACCTTTCTAATCGCGCTATAGCCAAGAAAATTAATCGAAGTCCAAAAGTAGTGAACAGCTATTTTAGAGATCCATTGTCTTATGGAAAAAATTACAAAGGCCGTACCTCAACTGTACTTTCAAGTCGTGATAAACGGAAGATTATAAGGTTAGCATAGAATTCAACCGATTCTCTTAGTAAGATCAGGTACAAAGCTGGGGTAGAAGTGAGCCGAATGACGATTAGTAGAGTTATTAAGAGTGCCGGACACATTAAGCGCCAAAAAATGAAAAAAAAACCACCACTTAACAAAGTGCGAAAACAACAGCGGCTAAATTTTGCAAGATCGCACATGGCTTGGAATACTGATGGAAGTAGTCACTCAAACGATTGGAGAAAAGTGATATTTTCTGATGAAAAGAAATTCAACCTTGATGGGCCCGACGGAAAGGAAAAGCTGTTTTTGGACCGTCACGACAGCCGAGAGGGAGGCGTTATGTGTGTGGGGAGCCATATCATATTAGGGAACCATTGATTTGGTTTTTGTGAACTGCAGAATGACTGCACCTTATTATAAAACTGTACTGGAAATGGCTTTACCTCAATTTCAGGATATTTTTGGACCGGTACCGATTATTTTCCAGCAGGACAACGCGCCAATTCACACCGCTGGAATAATTAAAGCTTGGTTACAGGGCCAAAATATAGAACAACTTTCCTGGCCACCCTACTCACCAGGTTTGAACATCATTGAAAATGTGTGGGGTTGGTTGACACGAAAGGTGTATGAAGGCGGGAAGCAGTACAAGAACAAAGAAGAGCTTTTTAAAGGCATAAAAGTGGCCTGGGCCAGTATTTCCCTTGACCTTCTAAAATCATTGTATGATTCATTAAAGACCGCATTTTTGATGTTATTCAAAATAAGGGAGGTTGTACAAAATATTAAAATAATTTAATAAAAAAAGAAAAATATTTTTATTAGCACAAAAATAATACTCTTTTTATTTTAACTAAGATACAAGTGATTCTATTCTAATGTTACAAAAAAAAGTAACATTTTAGTGCATCCAAACGAAATAGTCTCAGACATTTTCTGTTAGCTATTCAAAATTATTTGAAATATCTCTCAATCTGAAGAACTAATCTCTACCTTTCAACACAACATATAATTTCATATGTCCACATCAAAAAGCAACAAAAAACTGCTGATCTTAAAAACAGGCACGTGTGAGGCTATTCAAATGTTACGGACTGTATGTTCACTTAATGACATAATGTGAAATTTAAATGCTAATGTAGCGAAGGCGAAAAAAATAGAAGAAATGTAAGCTTTCCGTTAATTTTTTGTTTTAAGTTGAATGTTTAAGTTAATTGGTCGAAAAATATACTTGATAGTGGAAAAATGGTTTAAGATAAGTAGGTTTTTTCTTAAGCTCGGTTCGTTGAAGAAAGTTTTAACGTATCGCTTATAAAACTAACTAAGGTTCTTTCAAAAAAAGCTTAAATTTTGAATAGCCCACTATCAGCTAAGCTGTCACTTTTGAAGCTCTAATTTTTGGACATTTGACAAGTGAAAAACTAAGTCATTACTAAAAAAAAGCATTCAAATTGTTCAAACTCATTACAAAAATAGCGAACATTTTGCAATCCTCAGTTCTCAAAACTAAAGCATTTGTGGGTCATCGTAAAACAACTTCTCGGCTGGCGGTAGTGAAACTGTTGGAAACATTTTGAGCTGTTGGGACAAGTTAGGTTAGGTTAAAGTGGCTGCGGATACAGAATCCACACACTTAGGCCAAAAGAAAAGGACCATTGTGATGCCACATAAATCTAGAGAATTACTTCCCACTAGTCGAACCATTTTGAGCTTTTTATAAAGCGAAGGAGATATTTGATATTCTTTTTAGCTAGTTCACTGGGATAATCAAAAGAGTATTCTCCCAGATGAAGTTTGCGTCTTTGTGAAAGAGCAGGGCAGGTGCAGAGGAGGTGAGATATTGTTTCTTCTTCTTCCTCGTCCATACAGCTCCTGCAGAAGTCATATGAGGCTACACCAAGTCGTATTGCGTGTCTGCCTATAAGACAGTGTCCCGTAAGGACACCTATTAGGGAGGTAATATGAAGTCTGCTTTGAGATAACAAGTCTTTAGAGCGCTTTAGGTCCAGTGAATGCCATATGAGTTTTGTGGCTGCGCATGTTGGTAAATTGTACCATCTAGAGTTTGCTATCTCGAAAGCTTTTTCTTTTAGCAGAAGTTTACATGTAGCTATCGGTATACCTATCTTCTCCCTTTCAGGTGAAATAGGTATGACGGTTCCATTTTTAGCGAGTTCATCGGCTCTACAATTTCCTGCGATGTCTCTGTGGCCCGGAACCCAGCAGAGGTGAATGTTAAATTGCTGCGCCATCTCCATAAGAGACGATCGACAATCGAGGGCCGTTAGAGATTTGGTTAAGACACCGTCAAGAGATTTGATAGCAGCCTGACTGTCAGAGAAGATGCGGATATCAGAAGTTGATATCACGTTTTCTCTTAGCCAGGAGAGAACCTCTTTGATCGCTAAAATTTCCGCTTGGAAGACGCTAGTCGCTACAATGATTAGGGAGGCGGAATGAGATGCTTAGATTATTTTAGTACTTTTCTGAGTACACACCACTACCAACTCCCTCATTTGTCTTGGATACATCTGGATAAAAATGGATGCTTTTGTCATCCAGGAGTTTTTTGTCTTCCCATTCATCTCTGGATGGAATAGATACCTGGAAGTTTTTTCCAAATTGGGGTTTTGGAATAGTGTAGTCTATGTACTTTGGTATAGAACCAAAGAAATTCAAAATGATGGAGTGCCCCACATTGTTGTTGGTCCATTGAGATGAGGCGTTGAGTCTTATAGCTGTACTCGCTGCCACTTGTTTACTGAAGATGTTGAGGGGTGTCAGATGGAGGAGAGTGTCTAACGCTGCTGAGGGTGTGGTTATCAATGCCCCGCTTATGCAGAGACATGCAGTGCGTTGGACTCTGCTGAGTTTGTCGTAGTATGTGACTTTCTCCAGTGCAGTCCACCATACTGCAACCCCGTACATAAGTATTGGTCGGATGGCCGATGTGTAGAGCCAATATATTATGCCAGGTTGAAAACCCCATTTGCTTCCTATGGCTTTCTTGCAAAGGAAAAGAGCTACTGTAGCTTTTTTAACTCTTTCCTGAATTTGGGACAAGTTAGTAATGTGAAAAATCAAAATCATGTGCGTCGCTCAAAAACAACTGACAATAATGTAATTATATAATATTATAATTGTAGTCTCAAGTGTCGAAAAATACCCTCATTCAGGCTTTTTTTATTGTGTCCTCGCGAAAAACTAGGTGTGTATTAATGCTTTACAATCGATTCAAGACCTTAAAGATGAAATTATAACTATTAACAATTCTTCCAACTTACTGAAAATTGATGGCTTAAGAAAGCTGAAAGATGTCACTTAATCTTAATCTTAATCCTATGTCTAATGTCATAGCTTTTGTCGCTTTATATTTATTGTAAGCACCACTGAATAGGGTGATATCTAGTAACAGAAGTCCTTAAACAAAATGTTCATTCACAGTTTTAAATTTTAATTGGCTGCTAGCAGTTTTCATCAAATCACTTTAAAAATTAAATGCATCACTGGATAGTTAATGCCACTGAATCACAGATTAATACTAATTTTAAAACATTACTTATAAATCACTAATAATAAGTAGTAGACTTTACTTATTTAGGACTAAAGACCAAAAGGTAATCATCTTACAGTAAAAAAATATATACGACAAGTCAAAAGTAAAACTTTTTGACATTTAAAACGAAATGTCACCACATTGTATATTCCATTTTATTTAAGTTTTTAAATCATAGAAAATGTCAGTGTATAAAAAATGTCACTAAAAAGCAAGCGAAACCACTGAAAATTGTTAAACAACTGTTTTAAAAACTCAAACGTCACTGTCAATTTAATTAAGAACAAATTTTAGATTGTTAAAAGTATCTGATGTAAATGTTAATAAATTAATGGAAATTGTTCTAAATTGTGCAAAAGCGACAGAAACATATTTGCATTACGAACGGACTCGGTGATACGGTTTTTCGGAATTCGTAAAAGTTTCCGATTACGATGGAATTCGTAATAGGCGTGATTTAATTTCTGAAAAGGCAAAAACCATTCTAAAATTTTCTGAAAACATAACGCATCATAATAAACGTAGTTATTTGGACGGCAACACTGTTTATCAGTATCAACTATATAGTAAGAATTAAGGAATGTGACAGCCCTTTTTTTAAAGCTTAAATCTCATAAATGACCCAGTGATTATTTGTAATTTTTTTTCAATTTATTCCACCAAGTTTGAAAGCCTGTTAACGTAAATTTAAAAAAATGTTCATATTCAGCTCCATTAAGTCAACTTATCTCCTCTTAAGATGTTTATTATCGTTATACCCAAAATCGGATTATATGCAAAGTCACATCAACAACCATCTTACGGTTATTAAAAAATTAAAAAAAAAAGCCTTAAAAAATAAAACCACCAACCAAGACTTTACCTAAAAACCTGTCTTTTCCTTCACAAATTTTAGAAAATCTTTTTACCCTACCTTTACAAAAACCACACAGAAAAAAATGTTCCTAATTTATCGATCATGCTTACAATTAGTACCTTTCCCAAATGCGGCATCCCTGATGAATATAATTTTTAATATCCGTGCGTTTAACCTTCTGTCTACACTTGACGAAAAATTTAACAAAAACAAAACAAATGAAAGAAGATTTAATCCAAATCATGTGGCTCTGGCTTTGGATCTCTGGCTCCCCTTCTTCGATGAAAATGTTTTCAATTGATTTTACACGCTATAGGTATTCGTTAGGTCGACTTCGACTACGACCTCGACCTGGGCTTCGGTATTTTCATCTTTGTCCAAAATCTACGCATCAATGGAATCCTAAATACCTTAAAGTATATACCTATGGATTTTATAGGGCATCTCTAATCTGTATTTTATCGTCATCGTCTTAGTTTTCTTTTTTTCTTTTAATTTTGGCTTTTTGAGTCTTTTAAACATAACAGGTTCATTATGAAGTGAGTCAAATTAGGGCAGCGTTTTATCTTAATAAAACACTAGATGCTCAACTCTCGTACCCAAAATATAAAAGGTCCAGTTTGTTATTCATTCCTCCTGAATCCTGATGATGTCGGAGATGATGATGATGGTTGTGTTTTTCTTTGGTGTAGAATGTAGATCTGCTGGCTTGAGTATCTTAGAGAAGATGCCAATTAATTTAATCAAATTTCACGGATCAGCCTTGGATTTTTTTTTCTGTTCGTTTCGGTAAATGTTGTTGGTGTTTTCTTTTTTAAGGATTGAAATAAGGCTTGGCCTGTACACCTAATTAATTCAAAGAACTGTTATAAGAACGAAAGAACGAACTTACACAAAAAAAAATCAATCTCCATTCATTAGCTTCCCAACTAATTATAGAAAACATCATGATGGTATAGGGATGGCAAACAGGCAGAAGGCTTCTTCCCACCACAAGGCTTCCTTCCTTTATCGTTAAAGCCTACACAGTATAAACACCCTCTATATCTATATATATATACGTAGGTAGAAGCTATGTTTATAAAATTTGTATCTGTTCTTCCGGTGCGCGGTGGCGGTGGTTAATTTATAAAGGTTGTATGAATTATTGTTCCTAGATTAAAGATGTTGGTAATAAATTGCGAAAAATCCATCTTCCTATGATAAACTAGCCTGATGGGATGATGGCATAAAGCTATATAAGGCTTTATTATACATACATATATAAGGATAGGATAGTGGGGGGGGGTATGGTGTTGGGGTTTTGGATTTTACTCAAAGTAGAATAAGGGGCCCAAGCCCAAGTTAAAAGAGGAACATTTATGCAAGCAGGCTTTAGGAATTAATTTGATGGCACACTGGCACGGAACAGGGAATAAGAATGAACATTTTATTCGGGTCAACTATCAAAGGCAGTGGGTAAAATGTTTCAGATTACTTTTCATATGACTGAAGCTTCCATATTTCCCCCCCTCTCTTTTAGATGTGCTACTGTTGAATGTGATGGAACTGTGATGGCGAATGTGAAAGTCGTATTTTATTTTACTTTTTTGAGATTTTCGTCTTCTGTTGTCGTCGTAGTTGTCGTAATCGTCGTCTTCAAACGTCCGTCGGTCGTCGTCGTCATTGGTATAGAGTTTGTCCTTGTCGTTGTATACTCTCATCGGTTGACAACTACAGTAGTTGACATTACATAAATGAGGTCAACCGCAAAAAGGAAGAAAAACCACAATCACAATAGAGTTTCTCTAAAATCATCATCATCATCATCATCATTTGTTGGTTAGGGACATTTTTGTGTTCTTCTATTTTTTAAGGAAATGAGAAATCTAGATCACAAAGTTCAAACCAAGCAACATTTGTACCTCTACATGAAGATCCATTTATTATAAATTGTTCAAAAAGAGATTCATATGAATGTCCTTATACATATAGAATTGAAAATAGGAAGAATAAATAATACGAGATAGTATAAACTTCCTCTTTTATAGCCATCACATTCACATCTGAGGATATACTATTCCTAGGACGACCGAACCGTTCGGCGTACGAGTATATGATTTTGCTCCTTGCTATTCCTATACTATGGGTATACTCTTAATGATTTCTGCATTTTCATTTAAATATTTTATTTTATATACATGCATATATAAACTCCTTCCTCCATCCTTACTCTCAAGAGTCCTTTATCTGTCTCTCTGTGCTACTGATGTTTGTGGATTTAGTTAAGAATTGGTATGCTGATGATCTCTGCTTTTGATAATGTCCTGGATTTCCCTTCTTTTCTACTTCTTCTAAAAATATATGTATATCTACTCGTACTGTGCATCTGATTTAAATTGATTTGAATGTCAGAAATAAAACGTTTGCTCTTCTTTACTTTTCTATATAATATTGTTGTATACCAACGATGTGAGGTCTATGAAAGGACGGTGATTAGGTTTATGTGTATTTATAGGATATTAAGGGAAAAAAATAAGAAGATATTTATATATCTTTTGGGATTTTCAATGTTATTTGAGCCTTTGGGAGAGATGCATTTTCAAATCGTATGCACATGTATGTACATATATGTATATTCTTTTGTTGAACACAGGAGAGAACCATAATTTAAACATTTATTCAAATCTTTTTGAAAGCCTATTTCTAATAATATTAATACATATATAATTTTTTTAATTTCGTTTCAGGTAAGGGCTTAAAGAAGATACTGGTATTTATGCAATTTTAAGGTACTTCCTATTATCATATAGGGTAGATTTTTCTCTATCTACAAATTTTATCCTAAAATAGTACCTGAAAATAAGTTTATCTTAAAAGATAGAAGTAAGTTTTTTTTAAATTAATTTTGAAATTTTTTATAAAAATCTGTAGTTCAAATCTTTACATATATATGAACTTGCCATATAGTTAATATTTTTGGCAGGCAAACATCATTCAATAAAGTTCTGTGCCAAAATTCATTCGCCATCAAATTGAATACAGCTTAATTTTCGACGGAAGTAAGTAACTTTCAGCCACACTGCTAGAAAGTTCAAAAATCGAATCAAACAGTGATACGTTGGGGATAGAAATGCTTTTCAACAACCATTATTTTTTTTGAAGTTCCGAATGTGATACTTGTGACACGCAAAGCGGCGCTGCATAGAAGGACGAGAGCTGCTCACGAGCTCTATGAGCAGAAAAGGCGAGAGGAATACCGACTTCTCAGAAGGAAAAAGAGAGAGCGCATGAGAAGCGTGCGGTCGAAGATGTTGAGATGTTCAAAAGCAGGAATGAAGTTCGAAAGTTTTATGAGCAGGTGAAACGAAATTCACAAGCCCATAAACCTAGAACCGAAGATTGCAAAGACGAAAGAGGAAACATCGCAGTGGAATCGCAGTCAATGCTGAGGATATGGAAGGACCACTTCTTCAGACTGTATAACGGCGACCACGAAACGAATTCAACATAGACGATGAAAGCCAACAATCCCGTCTTCCCGACTTGCCATAACAAAGCCGCTGGAGCAGATGGCTTGAATGCCGAGCTCTTAGCTCGAGATAATTTGGTTAGGAGCATGCACCAACTTATCTGTAAGATATCGTTGGAAGAAAGCTTGCCCGATTAACGGAACCTTAGTATTGTTTGCCCGATTCTGAAAAAAGTAGACCCTCTAAACTGCACGAACTATAAAGTCATCGGTCTACTTAACATCGCTTACAAAATCTTCTCTGCCGTAATATGTGAACGTCTAAAGCCCATCGTCAACAACATGATAGCTCCTTATCAGTCTAGTTTTAGACTAGGAAAGTCCACAGTCGATCAAATATTCACATTGCGGCAGATCCAAACAAATCCGAGAACATCAAATCAACACCCACCATCTTTTAATCGATTTCAAGGCCGCATATGACATATGAGCTGTATAGAGACATGTCTAGTTTTGGCATCCCTGTCATTCTCGTCCGTTTTTGGAGGATGACCATGGAGAATTAACATAATGATTAGAAACAACTTAACAGAACCTTTCGATGTCAAAAAAGGCTTTGGACAAGGTGATGCGCTGTCATGCTATTTTTTTAACATCGTACTTGAAAGAATAGTGCAGAGCTCCCACGTCAACCCTAGAGGCACTATCTTTCAAAAGTCTGTCCAATTACTAGCATATGCTGATGACATTGACATTGTGAGTATTGAGACAAAGGTGGCAAAAATGGGTAATGGAGGGCAAAACAAAGTACATGCTGTGGTCAAAAAAGGAATTACAACACCGACGCGACGTCTCGGTCAAAACGTCACCATCGACAGACGTAACTTTGAGGTATTAAAGACTTCGTCTTCCTAGGCTCCGCTATGAACACAGAAAACAACACCAGCACTGAGATCAAACAAAGAACAACTCTTGCTAACCGCTGTTTTTTTGGGCTAAAGAAAGCAATTGAGTAGCAAAGCCCTCTCTCGAAGGACCAAAGTTTCGCTATATAAGACCCTCGTCATCCCCGTCCTGCTAAACGTGCAGAAGGATGGACTATGAAAAAAGCGGATGAAAGCACCTTTCGAGAGAAAAGTTCTTCGTGTGATCTACGGTCCCGGATGCATCGAAGGGGAGTGGAGGAGAAGATGAAACGATGAGCTGTACGGGCTGTACAGCGACGTAGACTTGGCCAGAAGTGTAAAAGTCGAACGACTAAGATGGCTGGGTTACGTAGAGCGCATGGAAAGCAATGCTCCGGCCCGGAAAGTATTTGAATCTTCACCCACAGGACAGCGCAGTAGAGGAAAGACCGCGAATCAGGTGGCCCGCACAAGTGGAAAGTGACCTCACCAAACTTGGAGCGCGAAACTAGAGACATCTAGCTAGGCCCTAGTTCACACAGGACTGTAACACCACCTTAAGTTTTGAAGTTAAAAATGTGACACTTCTGCTTATTAACGTAGTCTCCCAAAGTCTAGCAAATCAGCGAAGAAATGACGTTGTTGGTGATCGATCGGCTTGAGTTCTTTAGGTTAATTGAAGTTTGAACGCAATAAAAGGTGTATCGTTTCATTTTTAGTAATTGTTTAGTTTTTACCTGTCAAATGACAAAAAATGAAAGTTTTAAAAATAACAGCTACCCAAATACGGGCATTTCAAAATATAAATTGTTATTGGAAACTTAAAGTAGACAAATACAAAATAGTTGAGAGTATTGGACCAAATGGTGTTAAAAAAAATTGTCAGACACATAAAACTATACCATTGCATTATTTTGAAATAATGTCTCATTAAAGATTTAGAAAGTTCAACGTTCAACCATGGACTTCATCTAACAATGTGTGAGAGGCTAATTAGGCTTCGAATATAAACTCGTACTACGTATGTATATCTGAAAGGTCATCAAATTAAATTGAATGAAAAAGTTCAATTAGTTTTAAGTAGCTTATTTACCTAACTAATTATAAGACTAGCCCAACCATGTTTTTGTAAAGGTCATCAGTAATTTACATCTTAATCTACGAATAATTTAAATTAATAACAAAAAAGTATGTCCACTCTTAACTACTGTTAAATGTCAAAGTTGTTCAAAAATTAGTCAAATTATTTATAAATTAAGTTAATTAGTTTTATAAGGTTTTATTATTGAAACAACTTCAATTCAAAGCCGAATATAGATAAAACCGATGTTAACAGGGTCTTTCTTGTAGAACTTTATATTGTTTCATTTAAATAAAACGAAGTGTGTGAGATAGTGTCTTAATTGTCAATCTGCTTGAATGACGTATGGATATTGGATGTCATTATGTATATTGACAACATTTTATAGATGACACGCATCCAAAAGATACAATTTCAAATGCGCATAAATCAAGCGCAACTTGACTGATTTATGACATAGGTCTTGTTGGCTTTAAACGCCACTGCGGTGCGTGACTTATTCCTACGGATAAAAAAAGTTTGTACGAGTATGTCCCCTGTTGTTTTATCGATTTTATTTAAAACTATGAAATTAGCCAGTTGATTTTCCCCTTTCCTCAAATACAGCATGCGTGTTCATCAGTATTCAATTTCGGATGTATTGTCAAGTATAGAGATTCTTTTTTTAACCGTACATCAAGAATGTTAAATGCTTTTCCCAACTCTATTGTGCCTCCCGATATTTGATGTCTAAAACTTTAAGACTATTGTACCTCGGTGTCTCCTCTTAAATCCTTCCCCATTTTTCTAATGCTCATGCTTTTTGTTACCGTAAAATAAAGCCAAGTGAAATAAAACCAACTTCAAAGACATACAACATACCTCAATTTTTATAATCACCGAAAAAATAAGTGAAGTGAGTGAAATAAGACCACAAAATAATTTTACCTTATTTCACTTTGTCAAAGTTCAATATGACCCACTGCTGAAAATTAACCTAATTTTACTTTAAACTTTACTAAAGTTATCTTCTGAAATTCGCCAATTTTGCTCTTGAAATGTTTATCTCTTTGAATATTATAGGTTTAGATCTGAACAAAGCCAAACATGCGTATTTGATTGTTAAAGATCAAAACAATTTTGTTTTCTTCTGGTAATGCGTCTTAGGAAATTCGCGCCATGTACATTGTGCCTATAGCGTCAATCTGGCCCGGATTTCGGTCTCAGTCTATTCTTTATTTATTTACCATCATCTCCTGAATCCATTTAATTTTTAAAGGAGTCATTTCAAAGAAAGATTTCAATCTAGGATGTTTTCGAAAAATCTTGAATTTCATCAACGGAAGGGTTTTGGTTGATCGTTTATCTAGGTGGCGCTTTAGCTCGTGAAAAACCAAAGACTTACAGCTCTCAGCAATTCCTATATGCGAGTAATGAAGTGTACCCACAGTTTTTGTTAATTTCGACTGGTTAATTAAATGTTCCTATCAAATCAGGTTTTTAAAATATACTCCTTTAAAACTCAAAATATTACTCCGCGTCAGGTGCGATATTCTTGGTTTTTCAGAGGTTGGCCCGTATTTTGCAATAGAAAAAATATTCGTTTTATCAATTTTCTTATTTTTTGTAAATAGTTCAAAAAGTTATAATAAGATCAGATAAAAGTGAACAATCAAGTGTTCATTTATTTATACGCTAGGTAAGTACGCGTAAAGTTAGGTGTACCCGCTTGGGTACAATGGGAAAAAGTGATAACTTTTTTTTTGTATAGAATGAAATTCAAAGCATTCTCAACATCATCATTTTATAGAAGGATAAAATTTGGATAAAGATCTTCTATTAGAAATGAGGATTTCGATAGCGAGGATGAAGTTCCTTTATCAGTGATAAGAGCCTCAATATCTGGGCAATCTCAAATCCAACCACGCTGGCGCTGGTCTAAAAGAGGTACTGATATGACGATGAACAGTTCTAATAATTTTGTGATACACAAAAAAAAAGTCGAAATATGGGTGGCGTTGACTTACACGATCAGTGTGTCAATGTGTATAAAATCAAAATTCGAGGCAAAAAGTGGTGGTGGCCGCTTTTTACGTCAATGCTTAGCCCTTCTTTGGTGATAGCTTGGAAACTTTATAAGGTCGCAGATGATTCCGAAAATGACTTGCCATCGTTTCAAAGAGATATTGCTCGATATTATCTTAGAAGGTATAAAACTCTCCAACCTTCGTCATCCAAATTGTCCATATCTACGAGTGTTGCTTTATCTGAAGGTCACCATTTTCCAAAGAGTTTTGAAAAGTCTCTTAGATACAGAGTATGCCACATACGAATCAGATGGATTTTCGAGTTCTGCGACATAATTCTTTGTGTCGAAAAAGAATGCTTTAAGAAGTTTCATACACATAATTAGCAACTATATGTTCCCATTGCACCTGCTTGGGTACAACTTAAAAACAACACTTCCTACTTTTTTAAAAAAATTATGTTTGTATTCCTTTGACACTATTTAATAAAGTTATAATATCAAAATTTTAAAATTTTAATTTTTAATGTCTTCGGTAATAAATGGGTTAACCATAAACTGTATGATGATTTTGCAAAGTATACAAATTTTTTTCTTCTGGGTACAATCTAAACCATTTTAGTATCTTACTTAGTTTCCGGAAATTCACATTCGTTATGATGAGTCTTTATTTGACTCTATATGTAGTTTTGAGAAACCCTTGAATTTAATACTTTCATTGTTTTGATAAATACGTTTTGGCGCTAATTTTTACTGCTGATTTTGAATCCAAACCTTAATTTTAATTTCTTGATCAAGTTTTAAAAATACCCGTTTTCAACATTATTTTTACATTTTTTAATATATTACAAAAGCTCGATATAATAGAATTGTTTGGACAACAGATCTGTTATAAGAACAAAACTTACTTTTAAACCTCTTTGCCTTTTTCTTTTGAAAACCGCTTTAGCATAAACTGTTCAGCGTTTCTTTCAGATTTTTGTAAAACAGATGAAATATAAAAACTTATGAAGATTTTTGGAATATTATATAAATTAATATAAATATTTCAACTGAAAACCATCATGAATTCAATCAAAAAATGCTACTTCATAAATTTAGATAGGCTCAAAAATCCTTAAATATGTGTTTTTTTTTGAATTTTTAAAAGTATTTTTTCAAAAACCTGAAGTGATTATTTAATTTTTAAGTTGGATTCGAATTAAGGCCAACAAAACCCATTGGAAAAGTGTAAATTTATTGCCAGTGTTATTGTAACTGTAAAATAGGTTAAGCCCATGAAATCTTTTCCAACAAAACACCCTTTATGGCTCAGGTTGAGTTATTTCGAGTAATTTTTTTGTCATTTTTGTAGACTCACACATTTTTATAAAATAGGGTTTTTGACATGTTTGTCTTGATTTTTTGTTAACATTGTAACAGTCCCAGTCTGTGCCTTCAATGCTTACTGACATGAAAAGCTTTAGACCACCTAATCTTCAGTTCGTGTGATGCAATGGGTTATTTTATTTTGTTGTTCTATTTTGACACGAAAAGTTCACATGAAATTTAGTTTGTTTCCAAATAAAAATCCATTTGTCGTTTTACTATTTTACAATTTAAAAGTTATAATTGGTTATTATTTAACCAGTCTCTACGAAATACAATTTAAAAACAAATAAACCAACTGTGTTCTTCAGAACATATGCCTCCAATAAATATTGATATAAAACAGAGAAAAATATCACATAAAAAAATAATCATTAAAATCCGTCAAAAGTCATTTCAATGTTTAAATGAAACAATAAACAAAAACAAAAAAGTAGAATGTTTTTGTTTAAAACCATAATATTCAGAAAATAATTTGAATGCAATCTCACAGCCTATAAACCACATGCTATACCATTATACTTTATAACATAACATAACATAACTATAATAAAATGTATGAATGCAATATAAAAGGTTTTACACTTTTACTCTTTCCAATGACGAATATACGAATAAACTTGGTTAACATTTATTATTGTTATGCTACAAAACTTATTGTTCTTGCAATAAAGCCTACATACATATATGTATGTAGATAGGTACTCATATATGTACTGTATACATAGCCTTAACATTCTTTCATTTTTGCTATTATAAAGTTCGAATCCCATCTGAATGGAGGACTATAGGTACACATAATAATAAAAGCAATGTCTTCATTGCATGACGCAAATAATTTACCATTGTTTTTGGAATTTTGCTGATGTTTTTGCCGCATGCCACATAAATGAATGCCCTTTATATGTGAACAGTACATAGGTAGAGAAGGTAGGTACTATAGATACCTTGATATGGTTATAAGACGTGAGAAACCATAACTTTTCCTTCTCAATGCCCTCTGTATACACTTTTAAAGTGTACTTATACCAAACCTCTGTACAGTCTACATATTCATATCATAACTTATTCAAAAGCAAAACCTTCGTTCAAATATGTGTACAGTACATGCATCATACATACATATATGATGTCTAATTAGTAAAGTTTCTTTTTTTTTGTTTTATGGTCACTTTTTAATTTCCCTGCGGTAGGTATACTTGGTTATATAGATATTTTTTGAGTTATGGGCATAAATGCGTTTCCATTCCCAGTCCTAGTGTTATACAGGTTATGCCTGATTCACAACTTGTTAAAGGTACATAAAGTATAGATATAATGTAAGGTTGTACCTAATACATCATTTCATAAAACGAGTACCTTATAATACCTACCTGCATCTAATTAGAATGTCCAGTCCAATGTCCATGTTGTAGTCGTATAAGTTGTTAGCCATGGTTAAGTATAGCAAATAGTTAAGCCAGCCATTCAACTTGTAATACCTTCAAAGAACAACAAAATAAATTAAAAAAAAAATCCCAACAGGTGGTGATTATTATTTTCCAATGGCCATTTGCACACACACTGGACAAGCTATTTAATTGATAAAAAAGATACGCAATTCAGGTAGACTAGACTGGTATTCGAAATACATTCAAGTCAGAGAGTTTTCGGACAGAAAGTTTTAAATTTTAATTGCGAAATATGAAAGTAAAACGAAGGAAGTGTAAGTAAAGGTGTTGCATATATAGAAGCTGTTTAAAATAAATCTCCTATAATTTATCTTATTTCTCAACCCTGATTGGTATACAAAATTTAAATAATTTTAGGCTAAATTCCAAGGGCAAAATAACTCTTGGAAGTAGTTTTTGAATAAAACTTTATCACCTATGCAGTACATTAAAATGACGATAAAAAGGTAACTTTTTGTTAATGTATCCTGATTTTTTATTTATTGGTATAAATTGGTCTAACACTAATACACATGTTGAATGGTATATTTAGATTTGTGTAATTTTTTCGACCATTATAGTATAAGTGACGACTCGAATCATTAAGGTTATGAATTTGACGACTTTAACAAGTGATTATAGTTACTGTTTATACCAGTTTAATATTATTTATACCATTTAGATGTGACTATGCTAAATAAGAGCTCTGTTTTAATAGCATAAAAATATACAAAAGAAACGCAATGTGTTGTTATAACACAATTTCAATCTTCTTTTTTTTCTCGAAAAGAAATTACAAGTTGTTAAAATAATTTTGGACATGACTGTTTGGCTAGAGTGAGCCTTGCAGGTTCATTCTCTGTTGCCAATGAGCGCCGCACCGGGTTGCACCGTTGCCGTCGCCGCGCCGGCCGCTGGTATGGATGTGTGTCTATAATTGGAATTTGTCATGATTCGCTTCCAGTTTTGTTATTTATTTTTTTGTACCTACATATTATAAATTTCTAGGGCTTGGATTTTGTGGATGAAAAAGTGGAAACAGTGTTACCAACTTTTTCTTTATGAATTTTTGTTCGAATTGAACATGATTTTGTAGTGCCATTTCCTAAAGGCGTTAATTCTAGGAAGAATTTTATTAAAACTGAAAAAGTACTGAAAATGATAGATCTCAAATTTCTCCATTTGAAGACGGAATGAATTTGACAGGTATTCCAAAGTACCTTTAATTTTTTGAATGGCCCTACTGTTTTTGAATTTCGGACCTAAATTAGCTAAGAAAAAAGAAGAAGAACTTAAGAACCAATAATTATCCAATGTTGAAACTATTCCTTAACCAGATCCAAAAGATAGAATCATAGAAGGCCATAAAGTGTTCTAAATTTCATATCTTCAAGCATAAAATTTGGCTTTAGCCTAAGAAAACTGTTATACAAAAATTAAATTATGAAGACTTTCTAGTTCTGGAATTTGGAGTCATACAAACTAATAGCCCCGATTTTCCAATTTGACATGTTCTGTTGTTTTCTATTGATACTTTCAGATTTTGTTCTTTGAAGACCTCTCCTTGGTGCAGTAAATTGACATATCTTTTAGAGCTTAACTTACAAAATTTTGTTTAAAAAAGTGAGTCGACATGTTTATAATCTGTTTCAGAAAATTTGTATAGAGCTTTTGGCGCCTTCGATAGTTTCGGTAGGCTTGGCTTTCAATTCAATTGTATCATCAATTATGAAAATTTTAAAATGGTACGAATGAAATTGCAGGTGCAACCTCTTGCTGGAAAACGTGAGTTGTTTCCTTTTAATCAATACTTTCCATAAGACTTAATTCTAAATCCTTATTCAAAGAGTGGAGCACAATTTTCTTTCCAAAAATGCAATAACGTTAATAAAATTAGCTTTGTTTCTAGGTGGCTTTTATGGCAAACAACAAAATAGATGGTCCCCAGTTTTCCAAGATTGGTAGCATAGAATCGGTGGTTCACTATTCCTCACAAAAATAGTACAAAAGCATCAAATAGCAGCTCCAAGGCTGCTAATTGACTTCGCCAAGAGCGCTGATAATATTTTTTTAGGAAATTGGTATGAACTCTATGCTATTGCTTGCTATCTTGCTTGAACCAGAGGTCGCCTTTCTTGAGGAGGAAAAGTTGGTTAACATGGATCTTTTAAGCCCATGGATAACCGAATAGTTGTTCTCAGTCTCATTTTTTAAGAAAAATGGTCCAATTATGTCACCACTTCACAATCCGCACCTAACTTTCACTTTCGGTGAATACTTTGGTTTTGCAAGCTTTTTATATCAACTTTGTATGAACCTTCTCAAAACTTTTTCCAATTTATGCTGCTCTATAATACCAAGCAATAACGCTGTATAGACCACTGTGCAATTTCTGAGTCAATTAGATCTCGTAAGCTAATAATCCGACATCTTTGTGAAGAATTCTCCTCAATCTAGTGTGTACAATTTTGAGCTACCAAAATCAATTCCGAGTTAATGTTTGAGTCTAACACTCCCGGTTACAACAGCCAAATTCTCGTCTGTACCCACCGCACTATGACGCTGACCTTAAGAGTTGTCTAACAAACGACCAAACATACCAGTCTAATGATCTTTTTGCACCAACTTGCGTACAGCCAGTGCAATGGGTACTTCATTATTTGCAAATAAGTTTTCGATATTCCCATACGCTGTTCAAGAGTGAGGCGACGCATTTTGTTCCGGCACTGACTTTCCGTCAAAATTTCGAACGGGAAACAGTTCTTAGTATCCAAATACCCTATGATTTAAAAAAAGTACTAGATGGACCAATAATTCCAATTCCTAAAATTCTGCTCTTTTATACGTCGAAACAGTTAATCTTACAATAAAGTATGTTTCGTTAAAGTTTTTACAGGACAAAAACGTTTTTAAAGGTTTAAAAACTTCTTTTCTTGTAGTTTTTTCGCAAAAACTTTATTTGAAGAAACAAAAATTATGATGAAAGAGGTCTTCACTTTAATATTTAATAACTCAAATTTTGATATCCATTCAAAAATCAAATTTTTTAGTTCTGTTTCGAAGAAAATCAAAAATGATTTAAAACAAATGTATATTTTTGATATCTATCAAGAGTAATAGGGAAGTTTTCAGAAAGTCAGAATATTCAGATATTTATTTATATTAAATAAATTATTAGTACAAAATTTCCAGTAAACTCACTTCAATCCTTTATCAAAACAATCATCGTTGGCAATAACGAAATCAGGAACCGATTCCAATATAGTAAAAGTTAAAAGTGGGGATAATCGAAATGAAGACATCAACTGACGTTTTATTGCCATGTTAGCTTCTGTCTATATATCCATATCTATCTTTCTGTACAAAGATGCATCCCAATTCACACGACTTCATATTACAGATAGTTTAAGAGACAGAAAATTATACTTGAATGCGGGATATTATGATGATGCAGTCACCAGTCTCACCATTCAACACCAAACAGCAGCTGATATTCATCAACTTTCAACTCCATAAAGCAATATACAACAACAGCAACAAAAAATAACATATATGTAAGGTATACAAGCTGTTACCGTCGTCGGTCGTTTGTCTGTCTGCTTCATGGCTTCAATATGGGACGGGAAGGAACTCGAGAGATGTCTGTGCCTGCGCTTCTCTCAACCGCACATAACATCTATTTTATACTTTCCTCAAAATGCATAAGCTATGAATATTGATGCAATTTTGGTGCAATGACATTTGACAAGGTTGCATGCTACACCTATATAGCATCATATACGAAAGAGTTCGAGACTATATAAACGGGGCAAAATCAGCTTCCAGCATCCCAGGCATCAGGGTGTTTTGTGCTGCTCTGTTGTTGACGGAAATTAGTCAATGTCTTTTGGGAAATTCACCAAACTAAATTGAAGGAAATTTGATGAGACATACAGGATGGTGCATAAATGTGCACCTTACCTATGCACCGCATGTAAAGCAGATAAATTGTTTTCGTCGGTGTCTATATTATGTCGCATTTCGAAAAGGGGAAGATTTACGTTTCAATCTTTAAACAGAACTTAAGTAAATAAATAAAATAAGTCTGTTTCAAAATAGCGCCTGTATTTACTTACTTACTCAAGGTGGCGCTACAGTCCGGGGCGGACCTGGGCCTCAACCAACATGCGTCTCGGTGCCTAGCTAGCTGTTTCCAGTTTCGCACGCCAAGTTGGTTGAGGTCTTCACCCACCTGCGTGCGCCACCTGAGTCGCGGAGACCTGGAGCGGTGATGTCCATTCGCTCCACATGACCCAGCCATCTAAGTCGTTGGACTTTAATTCTGATAACCAGGTCAGTGTAGCTGTACAGCCCGTACAGTTCGTCGTTATATCTATGTACTCCTCCATTCTCCATTTATGCAGTTGGGAATTTTTCTCTCGAAGCATCCTAAGACGCTCTCATCTTTCTTTGACAGGGTCCAGACCTCAGCGCCATAAATGAGAACCGAGATGATGTGTGTCTTATAGATGGTGATTTTAGATGCTCGAGAGAGGACTTTACTGCTCAATTGTTATTCTTCTCCCAGGAAGTCACCCCAACGCAACGGCACAACCCCCAACCTGTAGGGCCAGATCCTTAGTATAACTCCAAGGACGGGGAGCCAGATAAACCGCTCCTTATAGGACTGGGCTCCGAATATGTCGTAGAAGCCCTATAAGGTGTTCACTAAGTAGTTCAACCTTACTGGATTTGTAGACGCCACCGTTGCTTTGGTTCCATCTCGAGAATTTGTCCGCTGCGGTCTGGATAAGGAGAGGTGCTTTAGTGGAAACACCTCTCCCCCCTCTCGTTGGCTGCCCCCAACAATTTTCCACTGGGGTTAGAACCCAATTTCCAGTTGATGTACTAGGCACCCGATGTTTACCGCGGGGAGGTGAGATAAACAGAGGTGGGTTTTGAGAAAAACCTGTGGACGCTTGTGTCCTCTTGAAATCACATGTCTACCATTTAAACACCAGTGCCTGTATTTAGAGATTTAAAAATATACCTGCAAAATAAGTCAATCTCCAACTAAACTAAAAAAGGTTCAGAGAACAGCTAGTGTTGGCTACACGGGAGCTTTGCGCTCATGTCCGTCGGACGCCCTAAACGTTTTTCTCTACCTCTTACCAATAGACCTGCATATCAAATACTTAGTATCTTGCAGCGCGTTGAGACTTAGGGAATCGAATAGTTGGTATTCTAGGCCCTTTGGTCATAGTAATATCACTAATCTCATCCCAGCGGACATCTTTTCGACAGAAACCGACTACTGCACCCCTACTGTGGACCTCAGTGCGGATTTTAAAATTATCATCCCATCTCGAAATGAATGGGATGATGACTTAGTGACGAGAGGCTTCGACACAACTATTTTCACTGACGGCTCGAAGATGGAGTGTGGGGTCGGTGCAGGAATTTTTTCCGAGTCTCTAAATGTCTCCAGGTCTTTGCGACTTCCTGACTTTGCTAGTGTTTTTGAGGCTGAACTACTCGCGATCAAGGAAGCATGCAAGTTACTAAAACTAGATCCAAATCAAAACCGCAGGACAGTCAGGCGGCTATTCAAGCGATTGGCTCGTCCACTTCATCCTCCAAACTGGTTCAACAATGCCGAAGTGAGTTAGCGAGCATGAACATTGGACTCAGGGTCACTCTCATCTGGATTCCGGGTCATAGAGGCTTTGAGGGCAATGAACGAGCTGACGAGCTGGCTAGGCAAGGATCAGCCCTTCATAGCTCACTCGCGGAAAGAGTCAACATTCCTCTTGGTGCTATGAAGGGCAAGATCTTCTCTATTTTCCTCGCTGAATCAAACCACAGGTGGAACAGCCTAACCAACTGTATCATATCTAGAAGGATATGGCCCACCTACAACAAAGCCCGTACTAATAATCTCATTTGCAGACCCAGGCAAGACATAGCCAGGGTCGTTGCTACATGCACCGGACACTGGCCTGTTGGAGAACACGCATCTAAACTGGGCATCCCCCACAATACTTTCTGTCGTAGTTGTGAGGACCAGCGAGAAAAAGAAACTGTTCTTCACTTCTTATGCAAGTGTCCCGCCTTAGCCAAAACGAGAGCCAAAACATTGGGAAAGTCCTTTTTCAACGACCTCAATGAGCTCTCAGAACTGGAGATCAAAGATTTGATCTCCTTTCTAAACGCAACAAAGTGGATTTGAGGCGTATTTTTCTCTTTATAATCCCCCTTTTATCTTTATAGGTCAACCGAGTATTTTATGGTATCAAAACGGCGCAACGCAGCGCTAATTGTGTCACCGAGCTAGACTGCTCGTGGCCACCATTTCTACTACTACTACTACTAAGTCAATCTCCAATCACTGATATAGAAAACTTGTACTTAAGCTTCTACTTAACAGTTTTTAGTCAGTAATTAGTTGGGCTTTTCCTATATAGGAAATTCCAAAAATATATACTCTTTTCAAAGCCTTTCAACTGAAAGCCTTATCAAGAGTCTCGTATATGTACAAAATGTGTCTCTTCAGAATTCATTGCAGGCAGTTAAGTTGCATGCAATTATATTTTTCTTTTGTATGGTATACAAGTACTCAATATCCCGCATGGCGCATAGTAGTACCTAACTGTATACCTACATTATACACTCTCATATAAATGCAAATAATGCATCAATTTCTACGGTTTAATCACAAAATCGATAAAATCGTATCCACCTACTCTTAAATCAATTTATGTATGTGCACTGAGTGTTTCAAGCTTGCAAATTAAATCAGCCCTTAACTTATGTATGTAGGTAGTCTATAGAAAAGTATAATGCACTCCAAGTCCTACTACCTTAATTCTTATATCCCTTATGCCTCATATGAACATTATACAACACGCGAGTAAGCACTTAAAAAATCAAGTCGTCGTTTTTTGAATCAACCCTTTTTTGTTTCTTGTATGCCTTAGACATAGGTACACTGATTTCTATACCTTATAGTTAAATTACTGAGAAGGAGGTTACAAAAAATATATACATAGCTACACCCCTAAGCCACCTGTGGTGACAAAATGTACCCTTACAATAATGTTGATGCAAAAACCCTTGCTCCTACATGAATATCGTTGCGTTCGTTCTGGATAAACTATACTCGTTCTGGAACATTATACTTACTATATATACAAAGCCCATATGGATGGATTTCTCTGTGAATTAGGTTAATCCAATGTTTGGGCTCTAATGAACCACCAACAACTGTAAAATTTTCAAAGCATACATATATTATATAGAACAAAACAGTTTGTGTAAAGGCTTTTTCAAGCCTCCATGTCACACCGTGTATAACGAGATTAGTTTTAGAGTGAATATAATTGAGAAAAACCCATCTGTGCGTTCCTCGTCATCGTCAACTTCGTCGTCGTTGTGTAAATGAAAACATCATATTACAATTAATTGCTGTTTTCTTAAAGGAAATTAATGTACATAATTTCGAAAAAAAGAGGGTAAGTGACAGAAAAGGGTTATTGAAATCAGAACTTTTACAAATTAGAAAAATATATGTGTACCTTACCTACTTAGTCAAACAGCAACTTAATGACTGATTTCGACTTCCTGTATGTTTTTTTTTTTTAACAAATCAAACTTTAGTATCTTAAAATCCCATTTTGTAAAGCTCTAACGGATTTTTCCTTAAAAATGTTGTTCTCTGGAAGAACAGATCAATACACTATATCTCTATGGTTTCAGAGTCACCAATTTATTCAAATTTGAAATGTTACCACTCGATATTATTTGCAGCATAAAATCCTTGATTTTATGGGATATTCGTCAAAAAAGGTATTTTGACTTAATTTTAAATTACTCGTAAAATAAACATTTTTTGGCGAAATCTGTCAATTATAATCAAGTTTCCAACGTTAAATATCCTGAAAAGTTTGTTAGTAATTTAAATAACCTCAATTGTGGGATATTTTTTCAACGTAAAATATCCTAAAAACTTTGTTAATAATTTAAATAACCTCAATTGTGAGATATTCGAAATAAAACACTTCGTGGAAGGCTAATAAATGTTTTAAATTAAATAAAAGATGAATTTCTATCAACACTTTAAATGTTCCAAAATCATCATAGATCGGAAAAACCTAATATGTGGGACATTCAGAACAAATCCCACTTTGTGACAATCCAATAAATCTTCATATGATATTCTGTTCAATTTCAAAGTACAAACACTTTGTTTTTAGGATATTCGCAAAATGGGATTTTACTTAAAACTACAGTCATTCGTCAAATCCTTCATTCTGTAGAATAAATTTCCTAAAGTCATCAGAAAGAACCTCATTTGGGAGATATTCAAAAATCAAATCAAAAAATTGTTAAATCTTAAAGGTATTAGGAAAAATAGGTGCCTTGTATATTTCTTAATAAATGCTTGTAACTTTTTTGTAGCTAAAAATTCTATGAGCCATTTGAAAAATATTTACAAAAAAGACGATAACTTACTTAAATATTTTATTTTAATGTTTAAAACTTGAACATTTGCAAAGACTTTGTGACCTTTTTTCGAATGTCCCACTGATGAAAATCAAGATAAGAATTTATTTAATTGTTGAACTCTTTTAAATTCTAAAACAAATTTCCTATTTTTGTAGAATAAATTAATGCGAATTAATACTTTTAGGGTGACATACTTACTCTAGATTGCGAATATCCCACTTATGAGTGGCTTGTTAAGGCTATAGGAGGTGGAGTCGTAGGGTGTTGGTAAAAGAAATCGAGTCATAGTCATGTGAAGTAGACGTTTCAGTTCACGGTCACATAAAATCGCAAGATCCCATATTTTTTCTAATAAATGGTTTTTCAATAAGGGCGGGTAGATGGGCAAAATGTCAATCGTGGTGCTTGATGTGTGGCACGTTGCGCCATCCTGCTGGAACCACATATCGTCTAGGTCCATATGGTTCAATTTGGGCGATAAGAAATTAGTTATCATCGTTATGTAGCGCTCGCTGTTGACGTTGACCGCCTCACTTACGTCGTTTTGAAAAAAGTATGGACCAATTACTCCGCTGCGCCGCCGCGCCGCCGGCCCAAAATCCACACCAAACGGTAACTTTTTGAGGATGCATTATCACCTGGTGAATCTCGCGTGGGTTGGTGTCGTCCCATATACGAAAATTTTGATTGTTAACACAGACATTCATCCAAAAAATGCGCCTAGTCACTAAAAATGTTTTTTCGGCCAAAATTGGGTCCTCTTCCAAGCGACTCGAAGCCCAGTCAGCGAACAAACGGCGTTGTCTTTGGTTATGAACTTTGAGCTCCTGGGTCAGTTAGATCTTGTACGGGTGTAGGCCCAAGTCCCGACGCAAAATTCGCCAAGTTGAAGTCTGCGAAAGGCCAAATTCTTGTGCACGGCGAGGAATAGACTGCTTCGGGTTCTGATGTACACTTTCACGGACCGCGGCGATGTTCTCAGCCGATCTTGAATTCCTTGTACGGGTGATTGTTTACTAAGCCGGTAGTCTCAAATTTGGCCACCAAACGTTGAATAGTAGACTGTGAAGGGCCACCACGTCTACCGAAAAATGGGCGCAATGAGCGCAACGTTTGCGTTAACGAACACTCATTTTGATAATAAATTTTTATCAATTGAACGAGCTGTTCAATCGTGTAACTTGCCATGATGATTTGGCATAAACAACTGAATAAGAAACAAAAGAATTGAAAGATGTCACCAAAACAAAATGGCCGCCAAAATCTACCCGCGCCAAATAAAAAACCCTTTATATGTGAAGAAAGTTATAACGGGAAACTGTTTTAAAAGGTTAACGCAAAAAGGTTGAGAAATTGTCGAGATCTCTTCGGAGAAGAAATATTTCTTCATGAGCTGCAATCATTTTTATAAATTTCTTATCATCAGCGTCAAGGGATATTTGACAATGTTTCATGACCATTGTCAATTTCGTTAATTACAAGGATAAAGAGGAGGGAGCCTAAATGACTACCTTGAGGGACACCAAAAGTAGCAAGAATAGAGTTGGAAAGTGCGGATCTAAATCGAACATAATATTCACGATTCTCAAGATAAGAAGTACTCCATTTTCCAAAACCTACGGAGGAGAATTTTGAAAACTAAAAGAATATGAGACATTTTGTCAAACGCTTTGCTGAAGTCAGTGGAGATCATATAAACTTCATTCTCGTTTTCTAAGACACTTAGAAAGAATTAAACGAACTCTTTCAAACATTTTTAGGATATGATCTATAAAAACATGTAAAATTTTCCTATAAATGGCGTAACTAGGGCATTTTTCATTTTTAACATGTGTCTTAAAAACACCTGCTCAACTTTTTGATAATAAACCAAATACCAAATACATTTCATAGATCACTTAAAAAAAGAAAATAATGCTTCTAGGAATTTAAAATATTTATAAACACTTAATAAGAAAATTATGTAGGTTGTGAATAATTCATCAATTAAAATATCCTATTTTGTTTTTGAGTGTCGTTATCACTTTAGAAATATCAATTAAGTTTAATTACATCCAAAATATATTGTTTTTTTTTTTCACATTTACCTCTATCACCTGATGAAAAGTGTATGGGAAAAGTACTTATAACTAATGACATTATTCTTAAAACTTTTTTCTTTCCTCACTGAAAAAATAAAAAAAAAAAATATGAAAACAAAAAATGAAACAAACTTTTTTGAAACAAACGGAAAACTTTTATTTTGCACCGAAAAGTCATTTTAGAGTGTTCGTTCGATATTGTGAAACAAAATTTATAGAAAAATTCGTTTTTCTTTTTTCTTTTTATTTTGAGTGAAAACTTTGTTCAACATGTGGATGCACTTAACGCGAAAAATACTTTTATTTTTTCTGGTGTTTGATAAATTGAGGAAAAAATATATTTTTTAAGTGATTCGTTCTGAAATTGACATTGATTTGTGTTTTTGTAGTCATATTTTCATTTACCTTTATTATAAAAGTTTTATTTTTTTGAATGTACTATTTTATTTTGTCATCTTAACGAGAATTCAGACGCGAGAGGTTGTAAGATTCAATCGTGCAGTTTATTTTTTTCCAGACGAAGTTTTTGAAGCTAGAAGTACGTGTGCTTAACATAAATAACTTAAATTTAAATAATCATTTCAATATACCGTCATAGTCAGTCGTAAAAAATGTGAAATGTCTTCGATAAAATTTTTATCTTTTTTGTTTTTTTTTTCGAATGAATCACTTTACTGAGACGTTATTCCATGAAGTGTTGAGTAAAAGTAAACTTATTTTTGATTAAATACTGACTCAGTTTGAATTAGGTAAACTGGATTACTACAAAATTTAAAATTAAGCAACAAATGGTGTTTAGCTTCAATCAAAGTTCTTTGTTATTTGTGAATCAGAACAATTGGTTTTCAAAAAAGACTTTCTAAATATAGTCATCTTATAATGCTTCTAGCAATATATAAAATGACTAATGACTCATACAACAATATGTTTTAAAAGATTTTGATGTATTTTCTAGTAAAAGTTCTGTTTAACTATAACAAGTGATAGAATTGCAAAGTTAGATTTTCTTTGAAAATTTAAAAATTATGTTTTTGAGAAAAATTAACAAATTAACGTTACTAATAAAATGCTAATCTAAAACTCTTTTTATGCAATCGAAACCAAAGTTATAATTCCATTCATTGGTACTATTCACACCTATTTTTCCGTCTACAAATTTATAAAGGATAATCTTGGAAATAAACAAGTTTGCCTCAAAAGCCAGGTTTGTAGCGTTAAAAATTGTTAAGGGACAAGTTTTGTATTTAAAAAAATCGAAAAGTATGCAATCAATACTCAAAAATTTGAAATGGCGTTTTGCCCAAAACTATAATGACCAAATCTTAAAATGTCCCAAAATTGGTCGCAAAGCCCAAAAAGTTAAAAAAATCGTATGTCGTAACGTCCATATAGTTGTCATTTGTGACATAGGGCAGGGCTTTGTTACCTTTATTTTGGACTATACGACGATTTACTATTGTTTTTAATGTCTTATAAGTTATAACCCAAATCATAAAATGACAAACGTTGTGAAAAATATCACACTAAGCAAACGTCATATCACAAAAATTCCGTAACGCCCACATTTAGAAATGTCATAACGCCTAACAGATTTTGGGTAGTTGGGCTCTAGCTTACCCCTCCCGCCCTACATATTACACTGTTTATACGACATAGTGCTGGGAGCAAGCATACCATCTCGTTTTATTTCACTTTGAAAATTAGACTTACTTCGTTTTCTGAAAGTGAAACATATTTGTTACGCTTTCTTGGCGTTCCAAATTTTTGGACGATCTGATATTTTGTTGGTTTATTGTTTGCGTGTTTGGGCGATAAAATTCAAAACTCGAAATGTCGTAGGGCCTAAAATAAACAAAATTTTTTCAGAATACCCAATTGTTGAAACTCAGAACATCTTTTGGTCGATATGTGAATTAGTAAGTTGGTCGTGATGATACATTAAAATTCATTTGCTTAATATAACACTGATTTTGGGCTTTGTAGCATTTTCTGCTGAAAAAGTTTTTTTGGGCAAAATAGAGCCATTTTTTGGCGATATGACATTTTTAATACCTTGGCGTTATTTTATTGGGCAATAAGACCAAACGCTTCGTTTTATTTTTAATTTCATAAAACCCAATAAAGTTTTAACTGCCAAAGGTTCGGAAATATTTCCCAAATCGTAAAACAACAAAATATTAATAAAATTGTTTCGGGCGCTGCCATTTTTTGGGCGAAAACTAAATTCAAATGTAGAACGTTTCTTTATGTATATTTCTTTAAAAAATTACCAATTGGCTAAGAAAACGCTCTTAGGCTCGTTTCACACGACACGGCTTTGACCGTACGGCAAAAAACCGGACGGCATAAACCGGATCAATAACTAATTACACATTATACGGTTTTAACCGTACGGTAAAACCCGATATATGCAGGGTTCCTGTGCTTAGTATACTTTTTCACAGGTTTAGTTTTATAAGAAATCGTGTCTTGAAGTGGCTGATCGAACTCTGCCGCACGAATAAAATCGTATGGTGTGAAAACATGCATTTCGTCACGTACGCCACTAAGCTTATCGCGCGCCGTCCGGCTGCCGTATACTGTAATGACAGTAGACGGTTGCTACACGGCGCGGCGCCGGCATTTTGCCGTGACCGTATGATATGAACAACAAAATGTCGCCGTCCGGTTTTTTGCCGTACGGTCAAAACCGTGTAGTGTGAAACGAGCCTTACGGTTAAAAAAAATAATAATTAAAGGTTTTTTGAAAAATTAAATGGCAATTAAATTTTTTGAGATAAACTAAATATGTTTTCATATATTTTTAAATCTCAGCATATTTCTTTTTAAGTTATTTTATATATATGTATATTCTTGTTTGAAATTTATTGACCAGCCATACAAAAAATTGAATCGCAAGGTTTATTGTTTCTCGTGTGTACCACATGAAATTTTTAGGATTCAAACGCCCACTCTGGCGGAGTTTTAAATAGATTTCAAAGGAAATGTTTGCCTGATTGTTTTTTTTTTTTAAATGTCCTTCTAGTAACGACACCAACAAACAAACACTTTTATTCTATTTTTGTCTCCCATCTTATTTTGCAAAATATATTTAATACTATTTTTAAACACAGACAGTCGTATTTAAAAACGCTGTATAGAGCCTACATAAAGTTATGTAATCTCTATAATGCCTCTAAACGCAAAAATGCTATTTATAAAACTTATGCAAGGTTGTATAGTCTCATAATAAGCTAAACGCGTTTTGAGGTTGAATAGAGCCTACATAAGGAAATTATTGTTGGACCGATTATTATGGGACCGAAGAGATAGGGTGAGGCAGGAGAACCAGTTTTGGTGGCTTCAAATTGAGAATGTCATTTAAAGTTGTTTAGGGCGTTTGGTCTTGGCCGGCTTACATAGGTTTAAGGATTATGTTAGGGACAGTCAGGGTGGCACCAAAAAAAAATTATATTAAAAAAAAAAAAAACACAAAAAACACAAAAAAAACAAACAAACAAAAACACAAAAACACAAAAAAACACAAAAAAAAAGCTTACTGTGGCTGTTCTAGTTTTTAAGTAGTTTTAAGTAGTTTTAAGTATTTTTAATTAGTATTATTGGTTTTTGTTAGTTTGAAGTAGCTTAAGTATTATAATGGGTTTCGGTTTTTTTTATTTAGTTTTAAGTTTTATATAAAATAAAAAATAATGATAAAGATACCAAGTTTTTTTTTTTTAATTTTCTTGGTTTTAGATTAAGTTCTTGTTATTTAGTATTAAAATTGTTCTTAGGCCGAAAGGCAGTAGATATAAGATAATGGATTAACTTAGAGCACCCGCATAGGGCCAGTAAGATATTTTTTAAGTTTTTGAAATTTAAGCTAGTTTTTTTAAGAATTTTTGTCTAGCTTTAAGCTTTAAGTTAGCTTTAATATTTTGATAAAATAAAAAAAAAAAAAAAAAAAAAAAGAAAAAAAAAAAAAAGGAAATTATTGTTATTATTATTTCGTAAATGTCATTTTAATTTCTCTACATTTTTGAAATTAAAATAAAAACAATAATGCCTCTCCAGTTTAGATAGTTTATTAAAGATTTAAAGAATTTAAATCGCGTTTTACCTACTCCAAGAAGGCGGAAAGTTTATAAAAAAAAGGTTCAACCCAATGAGCCTATAAGAAACGAAGAATTTAAAAAAAAAATAGATTTTCGAAAGAGAATATCATAAAAATAATTAGAATTATTTTTGTATATTTTATTTGTCATGACAACAAGCTGATGTGATAGACAGATAAATATAATAAATAAATAGATTGCTCCATTAGGTACTTTTTTGATATAGATAAGCATTGTATAACTAAAATTTAAAGCAGAATTTTTTATAAATAGGAATTTTCGAAACGTAACATAGAGCCTACATAGATCCTTATGCATTGTATAACTATTCATCTGTTTAGCGAATTCTATTAAATAAGACTGAGAGTGATTGAGATATTATACCGCTGTAAAAATTTGCTGAAAACACTTACCAGCCTTATTAATACCTCCACACAAAAAATGATGTCATAATATTGCTCCGTTGCGAAGTGAAGGACAGAGAAACACACAAACAAACAAACAAACAAACAAACAAACAAACAAACAAACACTAAATCAAAATGAGTTTCCCATTTACAATAGAACCCTAGAAGTATGAATTTAATTTGTAAGATTTTAGCTCCAAACTTAAATTTTAAGTTCCTAGAATTGTCCCTTCTTCAAAGCATTTGTCTCCCGTTGTCGTCGAGATGCCAGAAAACTCTGGCAATCCTAATTCCATTTTTCCTGACCAATTTAATTTAATTTAAACATATTCTTCTCAATGAAAAAATTTCAATTTAATAATTTAATTTTGGAAAAAAATCAATACACAAAAATGCTTTCTCATATGATTATTTAAAAAACCATTCATTTTCAATAATATCGGATTATATTGAAATGATACTCAACACAAAAATTCGTTTGTGTCGATTTCGCAGAATTCTCTGAAGTACCTTTCATTCTATATTTTACTTTACTCATATTACTTTCTCCTCAGTGCAAAATGCATATGACATTTATTTAAATTCGAAATAACTTCTCTTTTCATTACCATACATATGTAGTACATATATATGTATGTATGTATGTTCCTACTCGTATCCTTTTGCTTTATAAGAACAAAACAATATAATTCCAGCGAAACAGGCATTCCTCGCATCAGAATCAAAATCATCACCATCACCATCATCATCACACCCATCTGCTCCATACTCGGAGAGGATTGTGAAGTAATAAGCAAGCAGGCAGGACGAACACAGAACACCACTTCATCGTTATCCTTGTTACAACAAAAACAATCACAAAAACTTTATCTCCCTCTTGAAACTTTGACTTTTTGCAAAGTCTCACTTCAATTGAATGCATAAATATCTCAAAACATATACTCGTACACTTATACGAATATACAAATATATTATGAACCCGAAAAACAGCCGGAGAGCAAATTGAATCCTTAATTTTGCCATCAAAAGCAACTTCAAAGACAATGGACCACAATTTGTCGATTCTCATCCGCTATGCAGAACAGAAAATACAGAATACCGAACATACGAGTAGAACAACAAAACGAAAGAATGAAAGAAAATATACTCGTACTCGTATATTCCTGTAGTCCTGTGAGTCGTCGTACTCATTTATCCTTTTGTGTCGAACTAAGTACCCGGATTTAATATGTTCCTCGCGGTTAAAATGAAATTTCATTTCCCTTTCATTTTTCGTCGTCCTTGTTGTTGTTGTCGTTTTTTTGTTTTTGTATTGTACCTAAATTCATTTCGGTCGTGTCTGTCTCAAATTTGGTTCTTTTCGTCATCATTTTGTCAGCTGGATAATTCACATCCATCCTTATAGCGTAGGTATGAAAAAGGAAACTCAATCCTTATGCGGATAATATGCGGGAAAAGGGTGCATCATCAGTTATTCAATATATATAAAAAGTTGAAAAGACACATGTAATTTTCTAATTGTTCAGTAAAACGCATCGGCTATGTCTGGAATTGGCATTAAGGTCCTTGCAGTATCCTTTTTTTTGTGTGTGAACATGTTTTTCGCTTTTTTTTTGATTCTTGATGGATATGATCATCGGATAGAACTTTATTCTTTCTGTTTAACCAGAATTAAGGTTGCAGGGACTTGTTTGTTAGTTTTATTTTGTGTGTTTTTCAATAAAAGATGCTGGTAAAGACGAAGGATTAGACTTTTGTGATTGATATCATTCCAAGATTAAAAAAAAAATATTTATTAAGAAAAGTTGATGTTTTTGGAGATACAGTCGAATCACTCTAATCCAAATATTTACAGGACATTCCCAACATCAATTAAATTTTTTTACAATTTTTAAAACAATTATTTGAATGAGAAAAATGTTTATGCAAAACTTAATTGTTAAGAGTTTTCCAGTTTCGTTTTTATATACGAACAAAATATTACTTTTTAAGAAAAATCAATGCATGCTTATATTATTGTAAATAATTAAGTAAGT
Source organism: Eupeodes latifasciatus (assembly GCA_920104205.1). Classification (NCBI taxonomy): domain Eukaryota; kingdom Metazoa; phylum Arthropoda; class Insecta; order Diptera; family Syrphidae; genus Eupeodes; species Eupeodes latifasciatus. Next base: position 376,769,949 of record OV049924.1, read on the forward strand.
AAGTAAGGGACAAGTCTGCCATTAATAATGAAAACCGATTTCAAACTACAGTTGCAGATCAATGCCCTTTTTATGAAAATTTCCATTTCCCTCGATAACTCCTTAAAGCCTGGAATCTATGGAGTATTTTCATAGACCTTATCTTTCGCGTGGTCCTAAAGAAAAATTCTGAAGGTGTCTTGTAAAAGATTGCAATCTTTTATAAATCCAATATTGAATTCACCTAAAGATTAATAAGTAAATAAATTAGGCGGCACAACAGTTCGTTGAGAACTAGGGCCTAGTAACTTACAACGCTCAAACATTCCTGTGTGCGAGTAATGTTGTCAGGGTAGAGGGGACCTACAGTTTTAAGACAAATCCGAAAGACTAATTTAAAAAAGCACTTTTCTTGACAAGAATTACTCTTGGAGGATTTGTCAATTCCTCGCAAGGGGCAGCTTTAGATGTGACAGGCATTGATTGAACCCAAGACCTCTGGCATGACAGTCATACGCACTAAACATCATGCCGCGGGTATTACTCACCTTAATATTGGTACTTCAAATTTTGCTTTCACCAATCATTTGACCTTAAAAAGACTGCAATCATTTTTTCTCCAATCATTTGAGTGCAATCAATTGATTGCAATCATTCCAGACTTCATGCATTCTTTACATTCACTTGAAGTCTTTGCATTCCTTTGAAGTCTGTACATTCCTTTGAAGTCATTGAAATTTTGGAATGATTTTGAAGTCTTTGCATCGTTTTGAAGTCTCTGCTTTCTTTTGTAATCTTCGCATTCTTTTGAAGTCTTTGAATGATTTTGAAGTCTTTGCATTTTTTTGAAGTCTCTGCTTTCCTTCGGAGTCTTTTGCATTCTTTTGGAGTCCTTGCATTCACTTGAAGTTTTTTACATTTTTAAAATCTGTATTTATTAATTTTTTTTAAGTCTTGGAGTAATTTTGAAGTCAGCATTCTGTTGAAGTCTGCATTCTTTTGAAATCCTTGCATTCTTTTGCAGTCTTTGAATGATTTTGAAGTCTTTGCATTTTTTTGAAGTCTCTGCGTTCCTTTGGAGTCTTTTGCATTCTTTTGGAGTCTGCATTCACTTGCATTCTTTTTGCAATTTTAAAATCTTTATTTTTTTTATTTTTTGAAATCTTGTTATGGTTGTAAAGTCTTTGCATTCTCTTGAAGCCTCTGGCATTCTTTTGAAATCTTTGCTTTCTTTTGAAGTCTTTTAATGATTTTGAAGTCTCTGCAAACTTTTAAAATCCTTGCATTCTTTTGAAGTCTCTGCGTTCCTTTGAAGTCTTTTGGATTTTTTCAAAGTCTCTGCATTCTTTTGAAATCTTTGCATTCTTTTGAAGTCTTTGAATGATTTTGAAGTCTTTGCATTTTTTTTAAGTCTCTGCGTTCCTTCGGAGTCTTTTGCATTCTTTTGGAGTCCTTGCATTCACTTGAAGTCTTTTGCATTTTTAAAATCTTTATTTATTTATTTTTTGAAGTCTTGGAATGATTTTGAAATCAGCATTCTTTTGAAGTCTCTGCATTCTTTTGAAATCTTTGTATTCTTTTGAAAACTTTGAATGATTTTGAAATCTTTGCATTCTTTTGAAATCTCTGCGTTCTTTTGGAGTCTTTTGCATTCTTTTAGAGTATTTGCATTCACTTGAAGTCTTTTGCATTCTTTTTGCATTTTTAAAGTCTTTATTTTTCGAAATCTTGTTATGGTTTTATATTCTTTGCATTTTTTTGAAGTCTTTGCATTCTTTTTGTGTTTTTAAGTGAAATTTTAATACACACTTTTGAAATTTAGATTTTAATCACTTGGTATGGAAAATCGGTTTCTGACATAGAAAATTGTTGTGCGAGGTGTATGGGTCACTTTAGAATATTTCGCTTTTCAGCTACAGTTTTGTTAAAACCGTTTTGTACGAGTATGTATTTTAATTTGGCGGTCAGTTTTGATATGAAACCAATGACTGCAATCTTTAAGTTGAATTCAATAAATGATTTATAATGATTGCATTCCCAAAAGATTACATTCTTTAACAATCCTGAAAGGTGTCAAATCCTAGCTTCTCGGTCGCCAACTTTATTGAAATCTTTAAGAAATAAAACTTCTGCTAATTTATTATTGTTTTGTTGTCGTGTGACACATATGTAACTCCTGCGCAATATTGTTTGAAATAAATGCCGGCCACATGATTATTTTCTAATTTTAACCATACGTACATTTAAATAGATTCTAGGCAATCCGCATTCACTGTAACAGTTGCACGAGTTACATTTTCGAATTGTAGTCATTGCTTCAAAAAACGCACCAAACAATAAAACAGCGAGAATTGGGAGGCTTAAATTTTCCGTACCCCAAATGCGATAACGCTCTGCTTATTAACGTACGTATAGCCTCCATCGATATGAAAATGGGACTCATTGATAATGATTCTAAAAGACTGACGGAGACTAAATTAGCAATATTCTTAGTTATTCTTGTGTAACCCACCTCGTTTTCAAGACACTGACTTTTTCCCAAAAGCTCTCATTTCTCAACCAGCCTCCCTATTTTGGGATGATATGGCATTTCACTGCTACGGCGGCGGCGGGCGCGCGTTGCCTAATAATAGTCGACGAAAGGTACAAAAGCAGACAGCACCTAATATTTTAATAGATTTATTATTGAAAAGAATATATTAAACATCTAATTATAAGTGTTTCCGGCGGATCTGCTGGAATGAGCTGTGAACGCTTAAAACGCTTTCAAGCCTCGTAACTACCTCCACCCAAAAAATCATGTCAAAATATTGCTCCGTTGCGACGTGAAGAGCGGAAAAACAAACAAGCAAACAAACAAATTGTCTTTCCCATTTATGATATCAGTATAGATTCTTCCTAGATTTTATTGAATTGAAACAAATTTTAATAGGTCTTATACATATTTTGTAATGTTTTAATAGGATTTCAAACGTATGTACAATTTTAAAAGATTTCAATAAGATCGATTTTAATAAGATTGAAGTCGAAAATGCTTATAACCGTTCTTTCTTTATAGCCATTGGACATTGGAGCTGAGACTGTATACCTGAAATGAAAGGGAAACCACATCTCGAAACCCTACTTTTCATGTATGGTTCTCTTTTAAAAAAAAATGATTTAAGGGACTAAGATATCAAACATAGTATTTCAGAACATCAAATCTGGCAAACGTTTAAGTGAAGTTATTCTTATGTAAGGCTTTCTCTCTAACCAGACGATGATATGATTTCTAATGAAAATTCTTCAGACGCTTATCAAACACTTTTGGCTCTAAGTTGTATCCCATAAGACCTAAAACCAGGAGGACCTGTCTGTTTTTCTTTCAAAAAGAAACAAAAAGGAAATATAATTCGCTACAGTCGTCTTCGTAATCGTCATCCTCGTCGTTGTTGGTCGGTCCTTTCGTAGGAATTTTTTGTTTTATCAGCATCACATTGTTGATGGAGCTTAAAAGCGAACCTTTTGTTAAAGTCGTCTTGTTTTTTTTTTTTTTTTTGTTATATTCCTGTCTTTCTTGAGTTTTCAGAAGTTACGAGGATTCATTTTCGAAAAATGTCACTCATACTCCTTTTACTTTTGTTTCTTGGATTGAATGAAAGGTTTGATGAGTTGTTCAATGGTTGATTGTTGGTCGGTTTACTAGGTTTCAGTATTTTTTTCTTTAATCGGCTTAGAGGCGAGGATATCTATCAAAACGTCTGTGCATGTAAATTAACCTTTTAAAAAAAATGATGAGGGGGGGGGGGAAATGAAGAAGAAGAATTCTTGTCGACGACAGTAGAGAACCACTTCACCTGGATTTTGTTCCTTTCTCCTGATGCTTAGTTTTGTTTTCTGTTGTTTTGTTTGCAGTGCTCCTCAGCGATGTTTCATTGTTGTTGGCATTGTCTTTGAGCGGGGGAGGTTAGAGGAAGGGATGGTGATGGCTTGAGTGCGATTCCCTGCTCATTTGGTTTATCTCAGAAAGCTGTCGAAATGAATGCACGTTTCTTGGTTTCTTTTTTCTTTTTTTCCTGTTTTTACTTTTGATTTTAAAGGTTCTTTTTTGTCTATCGCTGGATGAAGAGATGTTTATATACGCTCAGCGAGCTTGTTGCACGTTTCTTTTGTTGTGGCCGGCTATTAAAGTGGAGATCGTGATTCTCAAGAAGTACTTGTCCTGCTCGACTGGTTACCATTATTCTTTTTTGCACCGCCATCACCACCGAAACCAATTCCAAATCCAAAACCAAAAGCACCAAAGACAACACTCTCTTGTGATTATTACTGTGAACTTGCTCTGGAGCTCGAGCTGGAGCTGGAATATGGAGCCCTCGGAAAAAAATTTCTTGAGAACCTCTCTTTTAGTTCTTGGTTCGGTTCGGTTGGTTGGGTCGGATCTTGGATGGTTGGTTGGTTATAGGTAAAGCTGAAGTAATGCAATACCTATAGCTTAGGAGCGAAGAGTGGTGATACAAGACAGGAATTGGCGCTTGTATCTGTCCATATAGTCGACAAGGTGGCCGGCGCGGCATCCGTCGTTGTGGTCTTTTTCTTGGTCGTCGTCGGTTGTCGGTCGTCGCCATGTTGGTCTGGTTGGGTGTATTAAAATAAATGTTGGAACTTTAACGAGCGGTCTTGTTGTTATAATCGCGAATAAAAAGCGAGAGGCTTTGATAAAGACCCATCACAGCTATCTGCTAGATAGGTTCTATATAAAGGGGGAATGGACAAAATCCTCGCGCACATTCGACAAGGAACATAATGCAAAGAAAAAGAGAAGATGTACCTTCCAAGTATTGAATTAAGTCCCACAAATGAGTTCTGTTTGGTTGATGATAATGATGATGATGGTGATGGTGCTTCGGCTGTTTGGTGTTCTGTGTTCACCATTCGCCATCCGCCTTGATGCTGCCATGTGCTCAATTGTCTGGTTTGGTTAAACTCGTAGTTGGTGATGGTGTTTTTGTTCGGTTTTAAGTTCCTTTCCCTATGTAATTTTTGTGTTTGAGATATTTATTCTTTCACTGAAATACGGTTCATTGTTTACTTCGTGTTTGTTTAGTTTTTTCTTTTTTAAGGCTTGTTTTTCAGAATTATTTATATTTACTTTGGTATTTTGTATTTATTTTTTTGTTTAGGTCTTATACAAGAATATTGGTATTAAGGTACATTTTTTGCATAATCACCAGGTCTGATCATCAGGATATATGTATAAGTTCAATTGAATGTTAATATTACTCTTGCCGTCTGGTCGATAATGATGGTGGTTTTTCATGATTTTCTTAAGTTGAATGTAATTGTTTGAAAAATAATTCAAAAAATCAAGAAATTCTTTAAGTTAATGATGGCAACATTACAAGTATTGATACACAGGTGTATATAAACAACAGGATAGAAGAAATAGAAAAAATGTGGAACTTGTAAGGCTATCTGAATACACTTGTTAGCAATCTTGAGTCGCCCGCCCTTCAGTAAATTCCAAGATTCAACGTAAAAATAAATAAAAAATACAGTCACAATGGAATTTTTTGGAAAATAAGAATTAGAAGGCACATAAAAGGAATTAAAAATAAACATTTTTTGTCTTTTAAGAAACTTTTGTTTGAGATAAAATATTTTCTTAAGTATTTTTCTATAGACAAGTTAAGATAATTGTAGTAAAATTTGAATTTATTGTAATACTTTTAATCTAATTATTTTATTTGTTTCTTTTCAGGTAAATATAACAAATCCATGGATGTTTTTGGCAACATCAACGATGACTTTATGAATACTAAATTAAAAAATCTGGTAATTTTGATATTTTCAATAATTTCGACAAAACTGATTAACTGACTGAATTGGAGATAACAAAACACTTACGAAATTTAAGTTCTTTTTGACTAATTGTACACCTTGATCATTTCGAGAATGTCCTCGATACCAGGGGGTTCTATTGGAATCTAAATGCGGGCTCTAGATCTGCTAAGAACGCCTTCCTTAGCAACAACCTCGAGTTTCGCACCTGGCGAAACTTCACCTACCCGTCTGACAGCAAGCTGGCACATGTCAGAAGACCTCTGATCGCCACAAACAATGGGTTTGACATGACCTTGATGTCAACCCCCATCGCTTATGGAAGGAAGTGGTCCTGATAGAAGCCCTCTCAAAATGCTTAGAAAGCCACCCGAGAGCTTTAACTTGACCAACTGCCAACGATCAGCCGAAATTGTGCCATCATCATCGCTTCTGTCAATGACCGCAACCACGACCTTGCCCTTCGTGACGTCACTGAAACCTGGTTTTTTGATGGGATTGAGGGGAGTCCAGAAACCTTACGCGCTTAAACGTGGATTCTTTACTGGTCCTTGCTGCAGCAAGAACACTCTTTGCCCATTCAATGTAAGTGGTTTGCTGCGGTATCCTTCCGGCCTCCACTGATTCACCAGAGGCCTCCAGGATTCTTGCAGCTTGCCGCCTTTGTTTGTAAAGGCTTTTTGAAAGTCTCTCGTTTCCATTTCTGGATTTTTACGATAGATATTATGCTCTCAGTAGTAGTGGTAGGGCTATTGTTCACAACTCTGTCACTACTGAAATTAGGTATCGCTACCTTCCTACTCTCGTTGCTTCCAACAACAGAATAGGGTCCATGGATAACCACTGCTTCCTGCTGTGTGTTAGCCGCAGGATATACGGCAACAGGCTTCAGCACCAAACTGCCGCCCGGTCTTGAAGAGATACCAGTCTCATCCATTTTTTTGTTTTTTTGTTTTTGATCATATTTGGTCCACGAGTTGCGAAGAAAGAAAGGTCCGTCTGTACAGAGATACCCATTATACAGATAAGGCTAGTTAATCCGGATATCACACTATCAAAAAAAGGCTTGAAGGTTCTATTAGACAGTGACTGCAGTAAACTTTCCTTAGAAGAAGTGGATGGCGGAATAAAACAGCGCTAAAATTTCCTTCGTGTTCCTGGCAGCTAACCATAATATAATCGGTGCTTCGAATCACAAAATAGTCGGTTGGGAGAGAAACTCCCTGTCCCTAGCACTAGAGAATAATCGGTCGGCCTAAGCCTTATAAGTCGTAAACTTAAAGGAAGTGGACGGCAGAATAAACGGATAAATTCCCTTGGTGCCCCTGACAGGAAACCAGAAGATAATCAGGGCTTTGTCTCGCATTAACAAGTTGTCTACTTGACTTCTTTAGAAAAGGTTACTAGAGAATAAACGGTTCGAACTACGTTCCATGTCCCTTGTAGCAAACTAGAGAATAAACGGGTGTCCTAAGCCTACCCGTCATGCACTTAGAAGAAGTGGATAGTGGAAAAAGGGGTCGATGGATGAAGGTATTTCGGACGAAATGATCTAGTACTGAAGGTACTACCTGTGCTCAGGAAATCATTCTCTTAGTGTACACAAAATATTCAAACTGGTACAAAAGACAAATTGGTATTGAAATGTCACCTCCGTGTTTGAAATGTCCGGTCAAAAGTTACTGTGAATTAAGAGTAGGTGTATGGCAAAAATCTGTATAATATCATTTTTTTCTAAAGGCCCTACAATGTTTATTGTCCAAGTTCCGGGAAATAAAGAAGTGTAAGGCTTTTTTACACAACTTAGTACATTCTCGATGTCGTTCAGTCATAATTATGTAAACACACCAAATTTAACTTATTCTTTAAAGGCATAAATTGGCTAGGTTACTAATTTAAGGCTTTGCCTTCAAAAATATCCAACATAAAAAATTAACTCTTTATGAAATTGAAACATTTATTTAAAGGTGCAAATTTCAAATCAATAAACAATGTTTTTGATAATAGAGTACTCGTATTTCATTTTTATGTTGAAATGTTGAATATTCGACTTGGTATCACTATTTCAATGACAGGTCCGTCGAATATGACCGCCTTAAAAGGACAACATATAAATGCACTTCTTTTGGATAATCATTTATAATTTGCTATGGAAAAAAACTATATTTCCTCCAAAAATGGTACAATACTCTTACCACTTAGTATTACATCTTGGAACGGTTCTGTCACCACTTTGGTACATTCCAAATCTTCTGTCCGTTCAACTTTTGCTATAGGCTAACCAAGATCTATCTGCGTGCAATGTATGAAATTTTTGCAAAAGACTGCACTAGAGTTGATTTTTTCACACCTTTGAGTGGTGCAATTTTTATTATCAATTCGTGACGTGAAAGATCGAATTCGTGAAGTTTTCTCGGGCCGCAAATGGGCGTATTATACCAAATGAAAAGGAAATGTGAGGCTACTATTTGACTAATATATTTTTCCATTATTAATAACAGACTTTTCTCTTAAGAATAAAATAAACACCCGTTAACTCCTCTGCAAAAAGATTCGTTTTTTGAAAATATCAAAATTAAACTTCTTTTTGGAAACCCCACGACAATGCTGGAAAATCGGTGTGAGACCAGATGTAGACCCAGTGTTTCAATAAATCTTAAACCATATATAAAACACACATGAACACATATAGAAGTACTAAGGGGAAGGAGGAAAGGGTAGTAAATTTCCTCGCTATATAGAACTGGACATTACTTTTTGATTAACTCTGTTTTGATTAATGCGTATTGTCTTTTTTCTCTTAAATCGAATGAATTTCAATTTCCTTTCGTTTCCTTAAACTTTTTAATTCAATTAAGTTTGCTCCCATCTGGAGAAATAACTGCTATAGTTCCAATGATTTCCACCGACCATAGATAGGTAAGTTTCTATACGCCAATTCAATTCCTAAAAAGGTTATTGTTATTAATTTCATAGGAAAAAAGTAAAATTTAAAAAATCTTTGGCAAATAAATTTTGCCACTTCGTGCTTCATTTGAACTTCTTCCAATAAACTCCAAAGCTCTTAGATAACACCTAATGAAAATATAGAGCAGTAACTCATGAGCCTTCAAAGTTACATTCCAGGTCATTAGAATCCACTGACAATCGCCAAAAATGGTTAAAAACAAACTAGATACATATAATACTTAACCTTGGTGAAGATGTTACAGAATATCTGTATGTCCAATCCCTTAACACATACATTTGTTAGTTATAATAAAGTCCATATAATCGAGTCCATGTGTCGATTTAAGATCCACACAAATAAAGCATAGGTACTCACTTTTATTATGTCTCTTGGTTGTTATGATTCCCGACTTTATTTCCATAGTTTACTTTTTTCTTTTTTACTTAAAATAGTCAAATTTTTCAACACTACTTCAAATTTATAAATTTGTTAGAAAATAATCGAATTTTTGACAGTTGACTAATTACAAGATAAAAAAGCTAAATGAACTTAAAGAAAATAAGAGCAACTTCTGATACATTAATTTAAATAACAAAACTATATGTCCCAAAGCCTCCCTATACACAGTTCCCCATTCCCACATCAATTTTCCATAATTTTGCAGAAACAAGTTTTCTTAACGAAGTTGTTTCTGTAAGATGAGTACCCCACTTTCCTTTTTACAAAAACCGCATCATTACCATAAGATTGGACCACCCATCATAACTCGGGAAGAAAATATACGCCCCTGGACTTCAACAAAGTGGGTATACTTGACAAATACTTTATAATTTTTTCTATAAAAATTATTCATTTAAGAAAGAAGGCTATTAATTTATCAAACTAAGAAAAAGAAAAAAATAACCCATTATAAAATTTTCTTTCAAAAACATAATTTGACATTGAGTATGATATTCTTTTTTGTTGTATTTAAAATAATAATGAATATGAAAAGAAAACCTTAGAATGTCATCCGGTTAAGTGGTCGTCGTCGCATCATTTCAAATCTATCTCAAAAATGGATTCTCAAGATGATAATATTATACTTGTAGGTATCTTCTTTATAAGAAATAAAAAGAGGATGAGAAAAATAAATGAGGACATGATTGCTAAAATGATGAAGATGATAAAATTGTTCATAATTGCTATAGGTACCTTATAGAAAGCTTAAGTTTATATAAATGTAGTTGAAGGTTACTTAACAAAAGTTAAGGGTATACTTATGTACCTATATGTATACTTTATATAGTACATGAATATCCTTCAAACTAAAAAAAAATATTCTAAAGGACTCTTCATTCAATATTTAATCTTTTGATGGCTTGACTTGTTGACATCATTTTGAATTTAGATTAAAAATGCAAAGTTTATATTAATTTATTTTAATTACACGTAATTGAAGAATTATAAAAAAAAAGACATTATATCAAAGGAAGTTAAAATAACTTGTATAGTATGCTACTGTGTAACTAGTTTTGAAGGATCCTTTTTATGTACACATGTATGATGCGATATAAGAGCTTCTTTAAAACTTAATATGGTTTAATTGGAGTATGAAATCACACGAAACACTTATTTCTGAAATGAATATGGCTTTGTATTACATTTGAAATAGGGAAAAAGTACGTGCACGTTTTTGAAAAATTATAAAATTGAGCTTTTCTTAGAACTTGCAAATAAATTGCTGCTAAATCCCTTACAGTTAATCTTCCATGCACTTTCTTTAGACATTTGAAAACGTCCTTGGTAATAGTCTTGTAAACAATTTTTGCTTATAAGCAAAAAGAAAAGTCATAGTTAAGACGTTTTAATTCTTCTTTATTTTTTCAAATCATGGCAATCATCTTTTGTTAAAATGTTTTTAAAAGCCACGAGTAGCTTTCAAAGTCTTTCAAGATGGGGTGTAGAACTGCGTGAATCAAAACATATTTAAACACTGGTTAATCTTTGATACCATTCAAAATATTGATACATTCTTCTAATGATAGGAAACTTTTGCAAAAATAGTCTTCGGATCTCCTGTAAGATCGCACATAACACTATAAAGTGAAAGATATTTTCGTCCTGATCAAGGTTGCAAAACAAACAGATTCGATTTATGTCAGATGCGGTCTATAATTTAATTCTAAGACTTCAGTTCTTGCTTGAAAATAAGGCTCATTTCACAAGTTAAGAGTTCATTTTTAACTTCCCATAGGAAGTTATTGTAATCGGTCCGATTTGTCGAATTGAACATTTTGACATTTCTCAACGTTTCAAGGTCCCTAGAGTCGAAATTAAAGATTTTTAAAGAGAGATGTCTGTGCGTGCGTGTGTACGTACGTTCGCGACAGAAAAATGCAGAAAGGACTCTCAAAAAAATTGCGGGTGGTTTTTTTACCATAGAAATTTAAAAAAAAGTGGAAATTTTGGTTAACCCTAAATATCTCATGAACCAATAACGCTAGAGACTTGACTTAAATTTTATATTATATATTGTAACGCGATACCAAACAAATATATTTTTGGAAAATATTATTTTTATATCTGGAAAAATTTTGAGAAAAATTGACACTTTTTTTTAGAAAAAATAAAAACAAAAAAAAAACATTACTCAAAGTTGGTAAAAATTGAATTTTGACTCAAATATCTTTTCAAAAATTTGAGATTATGGCTTCCATCTTATTTTATCTTATAAGAAATATTGTTTTAAACATTCGATACAATTTTGACAAAAGTCGAATTCACAGTTTGTTAACAAAAAATAGACACCTAAAAAAGCATTACCAAAAGTTTCTTAAAAATTGATTTCCACTCAAATATCTTTTCAACAATTAAAAATATTGGCTTCAAACTTATTTTATCTCACAGATTGTTTTCGGCACTCAGTAAATTTCTTATAAAAATCCAACAGTTCGTTTAAAAAAAAATAAATTACAAAAAATAGTACGCAAATTTGGTGAAAATTGATGTTCGGTTCTCGATATTTCGTTAAAAATAGAAGATATTGACTTCAAATTAATTTCATTCAACCAATTTGTATTTGTTTATATAAGAAATACAAATTTTTAGGAAATGCTACTGAAATTGGTAAAAATTGGTTTTCGACTAAATATCTCGTTAACAAAAATAGATTTTGAAATCAAACTATTTCATTATATGCAAAATATTATTGGCAATTCTTAAATTCCTTAGAATAATTCAACTGACAACTTTTTTAACAAAACAGGAAAACCTGCAAACCTTTTAAGCAAGACAAATCGAGAGACGGGATGGAAAGTGATCAGTGTGGGCCGCATCCCAGCCTATTTTTAAAGTAGTTTTTCTCCCCCGATTAAAAGATAGTTGTCTATAAATAATTCTAAACGAAGATGATTCGGAGCATCGTGATAAACATTAAAGTGTCATCTATGCAGGCTATGCAATCGTAAAACGACGTTTTTAATTCCTCCGGATTATCAATTCGTAGTAACATCGATAGAGTTTTTGATAGGGCCGTAACAGATCTTGAGGATACGTTTTGATTTTTTGATCATGCCGAAGAATTATCTTGGTTTTGTAATCTGAATTTGCCATGAGGTTTTTCAAAAATATTTGCGGAATGCCGGTTTTCACGTTAATTTGACTAGACATTTTTTTTTTCAAAAAATGTCCTTCTATCAATTTCTCGTATCCAAATACTTCATTGCCAAAGGAAAGTAAACTATTTATTGTAACTTTAGGTTTTAAAGCTGGATCAACTTAATTGTTATTGAGAAATTTTTGCACAAATTTAGAACACATGCTCTTTAGAGCCCCTTTCGACGCTTTTCGTTTTTATTTAACATGTACGTTTAAGTTATACGTTAATAAACAACCAAGGTATGTGAATTCGTCAACTACTTAAAAAGCTTCGTTGCCAAAAGTCCAATTACGATTACACCCTAAGCCGTTTATTTTGTAAGCCCCACGTATGACAATATTGTTGTAGCTTGTTAATTTGTATCTGTAGAGTAAGTGGGTTATTAGACAAGAAAACTAAATTGTCTGCGTAAAGAAGGATTTTGACAGTTTCATCACTGATCCTAACTCCCTTTGTGATGTGATTTTCGACATCATTTATGTAAACAGGGAGAATAGCGTTTATTCCTTTTTGTGAATTATATTAAAAAAGTTAAACATTTTGATATTTGAAAACAAAAAAAAGAATATTGCATTTTCGCCCAGAATGAAAAAAAAATAGTCGTAAAATTGTTCTCTAAAATTCTAGTTATAATTACTTCCAAGAACTTTCTTACGGAAGAACCTATGTAATGTAATAATTTGTCTAGACCTTTGCTTAACTACTTGTTCTCTCCATAGTATTTCTATATATGCTTCCAACCTTTTCAACAACTTTATTATTTCTTCTGTAAATCGTTTCGGACCATAAAATAAATACATAAAATTAAAAAAAAAATACTTCAATAGACTTTGTTCTACTACCAAATATGGCATACTTCGTATGTTATGCCAAATTTGGTCTTAGCCAAACGACTATAGAGACGTGTCGTCGCCTTTATGTCTCGTTTATTTCCTGTAGAATGAAGTAATAATACAATTGTGCAAAATAAAAATACTTACAAGTTAAAAACGTATAATCAATTATGTAATGAAGTTATTATTATCATTCATTCAACTATTTGAAAAAGTAGTTTGGTGTGGATTTAATAATAATAGATAATAATAATTTGTTTTGTTATTTGCACACTTAGTCAAAATAGATTCTTTAAACGGCTCCTTAAGAATAGAATATACGTTTTCTTCAGAATTAAGATAAGTGAAGAATATTAATGAATTTGTAGAAGTAGATATATGAAATTGAGTCCAATGCAAATTTAATTGACCCAATCAAGTACGTGCAATAGATGTAATGTTACTGAATGCCATTACGAAATTACGTATGCAGGATGTCTTATAAAATATAATTTCAGTATGGCACAAATCGGAAATGGAGACTTTTTCTATAGATGTGGGGGCATTTTTTCAACATGAGTTTCTTAAAATTATTTCTTTTTTGATGAAACTAGTTATTTACATTTGTGATCTCAGCATTATCTGTGAAAGATAACTTAATTTCAACTGCCTCATTTTATCATATCATTAACAAAGCCAATCCATTCCTTTGTCGTATTTTAATGCCAATCTTTCAATTTTCATCCGAACAAAAATGTCCCATCATAGAGAAAATATGTTCAAATTTCAAGTCAATCGGATAATGGACTTTCTCTTTGAAAATTCAGAAATACTGAAAAAAGTCATTTAAAAAAAAACGTTTAAATATTTCGTTACTTCATTTTTTAGCTGTGAGAAGTCGCTCCTTAGAACGCTGCTGTTTAGAGACGATAAATGAAATAAAGATACCACCTAGTTTTGTACAGAACTTCCTTGAATTTCCCCTCTTAAATAGTTTTATCGTTACTAATTCCAGTTTCCTCAATTTCAGATCCCAGTAAAATTTCTTTTACTACTGCACATCAAGAATGTGCAATTTCTTTTTCTACTGCACATCAAGAATGTGCAATGCCTTAGCTAACAGTTTTTTAGTCCAATATTTATATTAAGAACCTTAAAATTAATTTGCTTTGGTGGCCTGTTGTAAATCCTATACTATTTTTCTAATGCTCGGCCTAACACACCAAACTCATTTTGTGATTTGTGCAAATATTAAAAAGACTTCGTATCCTTATCCTGTACCTTATAAGTATTAATGAAAGAAATTTGGATAAAGATTAAAGTTGCTGTTGGGCTTCTTACAGGATTTGTCCTAGGAATTCGGTGGAAAGTTTTATTTTAAGTTATTACACTTCCTAAAAATGATTCCAAATGTATGGGGTTTTTATTGGATAATCCTCTAACAACCTTTAACATGAATAAAAGAGAAATAATTTCTTAGTTTTAAGAAATAACTAAACTGTGAAAAACCGTGATCATTTCAACTTAATAATTGTTACTTTTTTTAAGTAAAAACTGCTACGCAATTCATTCATAAATACTGTTAATTCAAGTGTTACAGACAAAGGCCCATATCTTTTGTTCAGAGCTTTTATGTGAAAGAGGCCCAAAAGTGTTGCAACTAATATACGACGAAGATAAAACGATTTTCTCAGCAAAGAGGCTTAATTTTCACTGTGATTAAAATATCAAACCTCGACCACGTAGGACGGGAAAGTAGGTTTGAAAACAGCGTATCTACACGGCTATAGACTTTTTCCAGCGAACTTTTTTAGTGGCTGTTCTTTTGCTTTAAAAATCTTATAAGCAAAAACGCATTTATTACAAACTCCAAACCGCTATACAATGTTTTCCCTGCACGCTGTCCAAAATTGTTGTTGCATTCTTTGAGATATTTCTAATGATATATGTCTCAAAGTGTAACGTACGAAACCGCACATTCTCTTTTAGCAAGTATATAGTGTTATAGGACTTACAAACAAAGCTCTTCATCAAAAATCATCTTTTGTTAATGTTTTCTATGGATTATAAAATCATAATGAAGAGTCTCTTTAAGATCAGATTTAAGTGTTTCCACAACACAAATTTTTTTAAATGCAACGTTAAAAAGATTTATAAAAGCTTTTCCTATAGTGAGAGGTTGATGTTTTGATGATTTGAAAGCTCGTGTCGGCCATATTAGTTCTTTTAATTTCTGTCAAAATATCTTCTTTTAATCAGTCACTAAAGACAAATCATCATGGCAAATTACAGCGTCTAGCAAAACGATGCACGAGGTGCGACCTTTTTATGGGTTACATGGTCGTCGTTCCAAGTTGAATATTCAACAATTGGTTACCAAATTTGAGTCTCAATGAACAATCAGCCCACACCCGTACATCAACGAAACGTAAAATCTGCCAAAAACTTCTACGTCTCGCTTACAAAAACTTGTCGCAGATCAAAACATGGCGAATTTCGAGTCATCCCGCGCCCATATAGAATCTAAATGACCCAGGAGCTGAAACCAAACGATCATACGCAACGTCGTCGTGTGTTCTCTAAATGTCGAAAAATCATCATAAGCAAAATTGTCGTATTTGGTACGAAACTAATCCACGCAAGGTTCACGAGTTGCTAACGCATCCAAATAAAAGTTAATGTTTATTGTTGATTTTGGGATAGCAGCTTTATTGGTCCGTACTTCTTCGAAAATTATGCTTCCCAGGCCATCACCGTCAAGGGCTATCGATGATAACCAACTTCTTAAGACCTGAATTGAATGATAATTGACACCGAAGACATGTGGTTTTAACAGCTGAAGTCAAAATCCATGTTCTGCGCCAGAGCGGTTTCATGGCATAATTATCTCGCACCGAGGTGACGTGAATTGGCCATCAGGATCATGTGATTTGACCAATTTTGACTTTTTCCCGAGCTGCTATCTTAATTCGCCAGGTGTATGAAAATAATGCCTATACCACCGTGGCCAACATAATCGCTGCCATCGATCAAATTCAGCCTGACTTATGCTCCAAAGTTATCGAAAACTGGACCTTTCGAATGAGGCGTTCAAAACGCTTTTATGTTTCACACATAATTTTATTGATAGGGCTCTCAAATTAAAAGAAAACCTAATCGATATGTCATATACCACTTGTTTTATTCAATTTTAATATTCACCGCCTTTAATAGAAAACTCTTTAGTTCTCTAGACATATGTACATAAATAGCTCTCAAGGCCTTCTCTTTTTTGTTTTTAAGAACTAACATACAAGATAGCATTAAAATGCTGCAAGTAGAAAAAAGAGATTCACATGATGTCAAATTAAAGGGCCTCTTACACCAGCTTTATAAGTTTCCAATAACTATACTCGTACTCATAAAATTTGGTCCCGTACTTCTCACGTCGGAATATTCTTACTAAAAATTGCAACTCACTGAAACTCACAACCGTAAACCTTTTGTTTAAAGAACAATCCAGCAAAAATAGAAGAAAAAAAAACACAATCTATAAAATTATAGTCATCTATCCACAACATGCTAATGACTTTACGACCTATTCTAGTGCCCCCCCCTCCCTTCCAACTCTCTTCTCTTGCTTCTTTCTATTTTTAATAGTCGTTTCTTTATTTTTATTTACTTTTAATTAGTAGTCAGCAGTGTGTAATGAGTTTTCTTGATTACATATTCAACCCTCTTTTGTGATTCATTCATCCACAGTTATGGTTTGTTTGTGTTAAAAGATAGATAGATACTTTTGTATTTATTTTGTTATTTACACTTTTACCTTTTTCGAAAATAAAAAAGAAAAAAAATCAAATCAAATACATCAAACTTGCTGACATAACATTGTCAAACGGCAGTTAATGTTTTAAATAAACATTAATCTTGTTGCAAGCATCTGTATCTTCTTTCATTTAAAATTTGACACTTTTCTTGTGACACAATAATGCCTCCTTTTTTGGTGAAGTAAGAGAAAGTATCTTTTTGTATCTATTAATTTCTACCAATCA
Source organism: Eupeodes latifasciatus (assembly GCA_920104205.1). NCBI lineage: Eukaryota > Metazoa > Arthropoda > Insecta > Diptera > Syrphidae > Eupeodes > Eupeodes latifasciatus. The sequence goes on from OV049924.1 coordinate 376,787,184, forward strand.
AAAGGTGTAATCTGATAATTTTTAACAAAAGACTACTTTAAGCGGAAAGAATGTCTTTTTTGTGTGATTTTGTTTGACTTTTTTGAATTTATTTTTCACGTCCCTAAATCATCACGTCTCATCCCAAAAATAAACATCAGAAGCATTTTTCAAAAAACTCCATTAGTATGTCCAAGTGGAGGATTAGAGATTAAATGATATATGTATGTAGGTATGTACGTTCACCTGCTAGAAGATGGTTTTGTAGAACATACCGTCTCTGTTCGTGGATCGTCGTCGTCGTGTCGTCGTCATCATGAGTGCAGTGTCACATAATCACTGCATATACACCAGTAACATTGGTCACGCGTTCCTCCGCTCTTCCGCCTGTCAATCACATTTGCAAAAGCCTAAGTGACGTTTGACGCTAGCGTGTGGTAGGTAGGTACGTAGATAGCTATAGGTTTTAGTTTCAGTGTAGATAGCTAGTGTTTTGTATCCTATAACACTAGCACCATCAGGAAGTGCCTATACGACAAAACATTTTTGGAATTAACATAACGACGATGCGCTGCTGCAACAACGGATTTGCATTTTTCACGTTCAATTAGCGTTAAGACTTCACGTCGCCTTGGTTGTCGTATTGTTGGACAGTGGGGCATTTTGACTTAGTAGAAGATACAAATATAATACATTTATATTTGATAATTTGGAAAAATGAAGTTTAAGTGATCTTAACCAATAGTTTTTGTTTGGCTTTGACGCCAGTAAATTTTGGTCCAGTTCAAACAGTTTTTGACTAACAACCTACTGTTTTTTAAAAGTTCTCATAACAACAGCTCTAAATCCCTCGAAAATCTTTATTGTTCGGCGTTAAACTATCCTAAATACAGCAAGTTTTAGGTTCTTAAACTTATATTTTTAGTAAAAAATTTAAACATTTACCCCACTGTGCGTATAAACGTTGTCGTGAAAGACATTTCCTTTCTTTTTCCCCCCTTTTGCTCGTAGTATTGTTTTGTTTCATTTGTTGGTACGAAAAGTACTCGCATAAGTTCGAATTGTTGCTGGGCTTGTGTTGTGTGACATGGAAAAGTCTCGCTTCGAAGGTATAAACCCCATCAATGCTTTTGTGTTGTGTGTTTGGGTTTTTTTGAAATTGAAAGAGAATGCAATGGAGTGCATTGTATTTATCTAGGATGGAAATCAATTCTATGTCAAGTCGTTGTGAGACTAAACGACTCCGTTTCGTACCTTTTATTTTCTTTTAACACTTCTTTTTTTTAAACTCTGATGGTAGGAATAAACTTACCTAACCAACCAACGAACCTTAACATGGTTGAATCTATCTATAGTCGAACAGGTGATGGCATTTGCTAAACGAAAACTGAGCTTAATATTTTAATGGAATAAGAGTTGAATTTCACGTATGTAGCCATATTCATATATGTACAGAACATGTAAAATAACTATCTCGGATTGCATTAATGGGAAAGAGAAAGGAGGCAGTTTTTGTATATTCTTTGAACTAGAATGTTCATTTTGCATTGTTTTGAAATTGGATTGGAAAGATGTCAGACATAAGTGTTAAGCCCTAGGTAAAGTAAAAATGACATATGTTTGAAGGTTTTTGCTAATTCAATAAAATCGATACTATATCACTTGAGGTTTTAAAAGTTTTGGTATTGGTGACCTTTAAATCTTTATATAAGTCAAATTCAGTATCATTTTAAATTAAGCTAGAAGCAATTATTGTTCGAAGCTTGTACTCAAACATACTAAATCTATGTCTCTCATTTGGTCTTTTCAATCACTGAAGAGTGTTCCAGGCAAAATTTCTGGCCATCAAAGAAGCCATCACGCTGCCATAAAATCATTAGATTCTGTCTCAATAAACTCACTAATAGCCTGAAACTGTCTATCATCGCTTTTGGAGAAGCTGAAGTAGTTCAACATGCATCTTAATTGGGATCCGCGTCATAGAGACATTCCTTGAATTTGCAAAGCTGACGAACTTGCGAAAAAATGGAACAACTTTACCTTTTATGGGCAACAAGTGCAACATCGCTATAACCCTAGCTATTTGTAAACTTATGCTAAAGCATTCTACCATAAAGAAAGCAAAGCACAGATGGTCTATTACAACCACTTGTCGGTCAACAAAATTGATTTGGCCAATGATTGATGCTTAGAGTAGCAACTCATTTCGGTTAAACAATAGGCATGCTTTTCGACTTTAAGCTCGTGCAAATGATTTTTGCAGAAGCTGCATGGATGAAGAAGAAGAAGAGACAGTGTCTCACTTTCTATTTTCTTGTCCTGCCCTGTCACAAAGACGATGTCTCCACCTTGGAAACTTTTACTACAATGAACCTAGTGATCTAAAAAATTCTGATATCGATGATCTCAAACGCTATATACCTAGCTCTAACTGCCTCTTTAAACCAGCGAATGTTTACTTACTTACTTAAGTCCTCAGACCTGTCAAGTCCGTTGGGAACCCCTACGCGCCATCGTATGCAGTTTCCGGAGATGTGTTTCAGCCACCCTTGCCTTGTGACGCTGATTCCTCCTCGACTGTCCCGGGCCATGTGCTCCTCGTTCGTCCAGCTCTTCTTCCTTCTTGTGTGAGCGGATTCCACTGCATTGCTTGCCCTGCAATTCAGTCGTCACCTTTTCGAAGCGTATGTCCAATCCATTGCCACTTACGCCTTCGTATAATAGAGTCTATAGGTTCCTGACCTGTACTTCTATGAAGGGCCTCATTGGATATTCGGTTTGGCCAGAAAATCCTTAGGATGTTGCGAAGACCACTATTCACGAAGGTTTGCAGCTTTCTTGTAATGACTGAAGTAACCTTCCCGGTGCTGCACCCATAATGAAGCACAAATTCGACATTTGTGCGAAACAGTCGTAGCTTTGGTCTTAAGCTAATAGAGGCATTCCTCAAAATTTTCGACAACATACCGAACACCGCTTTTGCTTTGCCGATGCGGAAGATGACGTCTTATTCGGTTCCGCCTTCGATGTAGACGATACTTCCGAGTTATTGAAAGCTCTCCACTTTTTCCACCTGTTGCGAGGAAATATTTATTTGAAAGGAGTTTCCGAGGCTGATCATTTTTAATTTGCCGGAATAAATTTTCAGCCCCACGACTTCTGCTACTCTCTCCACACTTGTTGTCATTTGATGGAGATCCATGATCCTATGAGAGAGTAAGCAAACATCGTCCGCGTAATCCAAGTAAAACCGGAGAATGTTGGGGTTTCCGAAATTGTTACACATTTATGTACACCTTATAGAATTTTAAGTTAAATGTTTTTCACAATTTACCCTCCTCGAAGAATATTCTTGGAAAAGAGATCAGCAACAGCCCTTCTATCTTCTATGCTTGTCATCAAGCCCTAGACGACTCCATTTGTTTCGTCAAACCGTAGTAGGAGCAGCAGTCATTCTTTGCTGGATTTCTATGCTAGGTTTTCTTCGGGGCCACTTTGGCGTATAGGTACGTTCTTATTTCTTTCAAATTTAAAGTGTATTTAGTTTGGTTAAATTAAATATATAAAATGAAATTTTTTTTGGATTAAGAAAGCTGAAAACTTACAACAATATAAAGAACTAGCTAATTAAATTTAAGAAAGTAATTTTGAAAGATTGTCATTCATCTACAAATATGAGTCCTATAGATTTTTGAAATTCTTCATCATTTTAGGTTAATCTTGATCAACCGGAAAATATAAAATTAATTTGCTTTTCGATTTCTTGTTTTTTTTTTGGTATCTGAAGTTTGCCGACAAACCGACTCATCAAAAACACAAAAATAACACCCTCTGATTATATATTGTTGTCTTTCAACACATGAATAACCTTTCAATCTTTTCTGGCATACCATCGAAGTGTTAATTTTCAGAAATAAACTTGATAATAAATAATTATCCCTTAACATCACACACAAATTACACACTGACTCAGCAGCTTTAAAATAAAAATATTAATACATATGTTGTAGGTACAATAACTTCACGAATTATTGTTAATTTCTTCAATAAGTTTGTTTAACCGCAAAAATATTTTTTTTATTTCTTGAGGTTTCTTTTCTTTGTATCATCTTTCAAAAAAGGGACTTAATTGAATGAGGAGATTTTATGAATCATTTGACTTATTGTTCCTGTTATGATTTCAAAACTTAATATAGTCTAGGAGCTTAAGTTGGCTCTGAGCTTCAAAAGACAACTTTGGCTTTTTTGATATTTTTCAATGTTAAAACGTAGTAAGAAAGTGTTAATTTATTTAACATTCATTCTTCATATGAATCTCTATAAGAGAGATCTCCATTGTCTGTAACGTGATGTATTGCATTTGTATGTGTAGTGTTTTTAGAGGCACATAATTTGTTTGTTTAGATAAATTAAAAAATTAAATGGAAATAAGAAAATATTGCCCTTATTTTTGGCATATTCTTCTTCGACTATACTTCATAAACAGGCGGTCCAATTTTGCACCCTTTTTTGGAGCTTTCACGGTTTTATAACGTTGAATGTTGGCTTTTAAATTAGCACTTATTTATATTTCATCCATCACAGACCAAAGATTTGACGTACTCCTTAAAATTGTAGCCCAAATGTGTCAAATCACTCAAACGATGTGGACTGTTCACAGGACTATTTGTTGAGTTAACTAATCAGACTCAAAAAAAGCTGAATTGTATGTTGTACCTTCTTGTTGGTAACATTTCTCCTCCAAATAACTTGAAATAACATAAATTAAAAATCAAGAATCATTAGCGTTCACAATTCTAGGTTAAGTCGGTACTAGTATTGGATTTGAAAACAAATAGGCCGATGGGCGCCTTTAACATGTTAATTTCACCAAACAATGTTTTATTTCGGAATAGTGTCCTGATAGTGTCTCATGCGGATTAACCTGATCCCAAAATAGACATTTTTGCTTCTTTACATTAATAAAATTAATTGAGTAACCCAAAAGTCCGTAGATACCAGGGGCCTAGTGACTTAAAACTGCTTGTTTGCATCATCTTCATCGGCTCGACAACCGGAATCCGGTTCTCAACTAATTTTTCCCGATCGTAAGCCGATGTCATGCGGTTGCGCCCACAAGGCTTAGGGCGCATTGGTGAACGCCATCTCTCCAGCGTAAGCATAGTCTGCCATGCTGTCGCCTATCATAAAGTGTACAAAGAACGTCCCAAAAATTGGTTTCTCCTCACTCATACAAGCTAGATGTCCAGGTCATCGTCACAATATCAGCTTCGAGGTAGATTGCGTACAGTTCTTGATTATAGCTTCTCCAGAATCGCCCATCTTCACATAAGGGGCCAACAATTCTCTACAAAATCTTCCTCTCGAACGCTCCTAAGAGGTGGGAGTACCTTTTCCTATAAGCACCTGGGTCTGAGATCCATATGTGAGTATTACTAAAACCATCGTCCTGTACAGCAGCAGCTTAGAAGTTATTAAAAAGTTTCTGAACGAATGGTCCCTTGCTTACATACCTTTTGGAAAATTGTTCCTTCAGTTTGGCAAACAGAAGCTGCATGGATGAAGAAGAAGAGTTCCTCACCTTCATGTCCTTCATGTCCTGCCCTATAAGAAAGTCAAAGCCTCCACTTAAAAGACTTCTCTTGTAATAGTCTCAGTAATCTGATAACATTTATTGTCTCAGATGTTTCGTTACTAGATCCAATGGTTTAACAAGTAGCAAAAACCATTAAATCATTTTTTTCTGTCAGTGCAATGTTCAATAATTTAAAACCAATCTACACCAACTTCTAACTTTCTAACCACTTCGTTTTTTCATAATGCTCTAACTTTGTATGTGGCATATTAAAGGTTTACACAACCCTATGAGTGTGCGCTAATTATAAAAAAAAATACTGCGGAAAAGTCAAATACACTTCAACAAAATGACAGCTAGTTTGACAGTCATCCCTTTTGGAAGTAATGTATCTAAAAAAACACTCGGTTTTAACAAAAATTGGATCAGTGATACTTTTAGCATAAAGTATTAGTTCTTGAAGCAGTTGCATCTTTTCATCTGAAATTTACGCATATTGTCTTTGTAAACCTTAAACGTAAAAATGAAAATTGACGTTTACATTTTTGAAGTTTCTTTCAACACAATGACTTCGATTATCTATGTAAATTTTTTGGGTTTTTAAATATTACTGTGGTGAAAACTATCATATGTTTTTACTGAATATTTTAAGATTGACAATTTGGTTATACTAGTTAAAGGGTGCGTTTACAATAAACCTTGAAATTTATGTGTTTTTGTTTATTTTTACAACTTCATATTCCAGACTATTAATTGCACTTATTTTTACAAAATATTTTCCTCTTCCACAAAACCAAAGTGAATGGATACAAAAAGTGAGACTAAGTTAACAAAATTCAAAGAAAAACAAAAAAAGAAAAATTATTATTTGTAACTGACATAAAATAAGTCACAATAATAAATTGCGTGCGTCCAATTGCGTTTATTTTTTCGGCAACCAACGATTCGTATACCATCACGACACGATATAAAAATATTCGAAGTTCGTTGTCTTTCCATATTCTTCTGATGTTTTCGCCAACAACAACAACTGCTGATGTCTTTGCTTTTGGCGCTGGATGTCGCTATTGGCGTTAAAGGGTCACGATAACCGTGGTTGAAAGGAATTAATCGTGTTATAGTGAGATCAGTCCAGTCAGTTTGGTTAATGTTACTATACTATACCTATTTCTTTTCTTGGTTCAGTCTTCCCTTTGTTTTGGCGGCTTTATACTTAATCAAACCGACCGAATGAGCGAAAGTCTATAATAAAGTTGTTCGTTTCGGCTTAAGTAACACGCAATCGAATTTTATTCATTTTATTTGCTAGTTTATTTTTTTCAAGTCTTCGATTAATTAAAATGAACATAGGGTATGTTAAGTTGTAAAAAACAAAAATGGAAACATAATATTGAAATATCAGTCAAACTGACCGAAATAATTCAGAAAATACAGTAGTGAATTAACAGAAAAGTCATAACTACTCAAATGTTCTTCAAAATTATGTTACAAGTTTTGACAGCATTTACTTCCACATATGTGTCAAAACTGTTTTGAAGCCTTGAAATTATGTTAAAGAAGAAAGTGAAGACAATTAGTTAGATTTTCGTCAGAACTTCATGCAGAAGAAAAAGACTAAACATAAATAATGAATTATCCTCAAATTAAAGCCAATAAGTATTTGTCTAAATAGTGTATCACGTAAATTCTTCCAAATAGGTCGTAGTCTTTTTTATTGTTTTATTTTCTGGTTTTCTATGAAGTCCAGTGTTTCGCCTGCTGTCATTTAAAAGGTCCTATAACTTGTATAATTAAATTGTTTCGTGTTCGATTGGAATTCTTCCACATTATTATTATATTTTTTTGTTGCTGGTTTTGTGGACAGCTGCTGCTGCTTCTATATAAACCCTCTTTTGATATTCACGCTCAATTCAATTCAAGCTAAACTACTGGACGCCTTTATATAACGTAAAACCCAGTACGTGTTTGAACCCTTAATACCAACCTACATAACTTTCCTTACACCTTTACCTTTATATCTGCCTACTTGAAAGGAGAGCATTAAATTAAGTTAATTTTTATTTATTTCTAGGAAGGTAGTCATTCTTATTTGAACTTAGGCAAAGGTAAGGGTTGGTATGTTAAACTGTAATCAGCTTAATGTAAAGTTGATTGAGTATCAAACCAACTTAGTATCGTGCTAAAAGTTGTAATAAAATCTCTCTATTTTTCGTTCGCAAGGTTCTTAAGAGGCTAAATGCTTTTTGATAAAAATTTACCCGCCTGTCTTCACTTCATCATTCAAAATATTTCTTTTGTTTGTTTGTTTATAACAAAGTAATTCAATAAAACAAAATTTTATACGCAGGTAATAACTTTTTGTGAGTTTAATGTCAAAACGGATATTAAATATTAAATGGCGCTGAGTTTTTGGACACCCAGGTTTTTACTTCCGCCCCATAAGGCATCAGAGTGATTATATCCCGCTGATTGGCATTTATTGGTTATAAAAAGTTTGTTTTTATTTTTTCGGGAATTGTTTTTCCAAAATTCGATTAAAAAAGAAACAAAAAAAACAAAACCTTCTTGTGAAGACTTTCAGGTGTGAGCTATGAGTGATGTTAACTGCGGGATCAAGAAGAGCTGAAAAGAAACACACTTGCTAATTTGTTGCACAACGGGGTTCTTCGTATATCTTCAGGTTTTTCATTTTTTTTTAAGTTACTTAATGCCGATCATCCAACCGCCGCCGGCCGCCGCCGCCGCAAAGAAGGGTGTGGTGCATCAGGCTTCTTGGCTTGAATTAATTTCATTCGAAGTATACGAAGTATATCACACACTTGTTGTTTATAGTTTTATGATGCACTTAAGCGGGTTATCTTAATTTTTGAGAGTGCGAAAATTAACATTTTGTTGGTTGTTTTCTTGCAACTTTTTTTTCATGGTGGATAAATCCAAGGTTTTCAAGTTGAGTGTAATAATTTATGATGGTAAATCCTTTTTATAACTTGAGAAATTATTTATGATTTTAAGTGAGTTTTATCAGCGAAAAAAAGAGACTTACATAGAACAACAACTGATGTTTAGTTTTAAATTTAAATTAGTTAAAGATTGTTTAACTATGTTGAAATACAAAAATTGTTGGTCTTAGTGAAGAGTGAACTTTTAAGCTTAAGTGCGGAGATTACGTTTTGTAAGTCTGTTATTTACGATATTTGTTTCATTGAAAAACAGGTAGTTTGACAAGCTTTTATATAAAATTGATGCCAGAAGTCGAATCCAAATCCAATTTGGTATATCTAAATGAAAACTTTAATAAATCCTGAATTTATTACTCTCATGATTTGAGGACTTACTTATGAGAATTATTCTTGACACTTGCAGTTTCATATTAAAAGTTGGGCATGATTTATAAGTTTTGGCATTTATTTTTTAGATAGATAGATAGATAGATAGATAAATCTTTATTCATTAAAACGATACATATTAATTTACAATAGAAAAAAAAAAACTTACAAGCATGGCATTAGAGCCATCTGCCGAATATTATCAAGATATTGACATTGAGAAAAATTATGGAATATAAAATAAATTATGGAATATAAAATAAAGAACATATGTATATAAATAATATTACAGAAATGTGATCAACTTGTTAAATGTTGTTATGTTAAAGTGGCAAAATAATTTAAAGAAGAAAAAGAATAGTTAACAATAAATGTGTGTTACAATGAAAAAAGAAAACAATTAACAATTAGGTACTTTAAATTATTGTTCAAAATATTTAAGTTTAATTTTTTTTTTTTAAACTAAAAAAACCGACGATGGCGAAGAAGTGGAAAAGTTTCGGAGAATATGGACTTTTAGTTTAGTTAAAACGGAAAAAGGCGAACTCTAAGAGATTCATGTTAGGTTAGGTTAGGTTATATGGGCTGACAGTTGATTTTATTACCGTCACACTTAGATCAATGTAGATCCATTGTGATACCCTGAAGTGTTGTAACTTCTAAAAAAATTATTTAACCTATGAATTCTACGGTTGATCGAGCCATTTGGTGGACTTGATAAAGTTCAATAGGCGATTGCCTAGGAGTTCAGATAGTTCTTCTAGTTCATTGAAGAAATAGTTGCCTAAGAATTTTGATCTGGTACGGCAGAGTGCTGGACAGTGGCATAGAAAATGAGCCGTGTTTTCGTGCTCATTCTCATCGCCGCAGCCTCTGCATATGTCGTCCGTACTAAGCCCCATCTTCTTTTTGTGGTAGCCAAGTAGGTTATGTCCCGTTATCACACTTATGAGGGATCTTAGGGACGGTTTTTTGAGAAGTAAAATCTTTTTGGATTTTTCTTTTTATAATGAGGCCAGAGTTTCCTGGTGTTACCGCAGGTTTCTAGTAGGTTCCATCTATCATTTGCTTTTTGAATGATATTATTACTAATGTTTCTCTTTAGTTCGCATTGAGGGATTCTGATGTTGTGGTCTATGAGAGAGGGATCAAGTACCGAGCCTTCTCTTGCAAGCTCATCCGCTTTTTCATTTCCTGGCACACCACTGTGACCGGGAACCCAGCAGAGTCTTACTTTGTGCTGCATACCAAGAACCCTTAGCTCTTCGCGACAGCAAGAAACAAGCTTTGACTTGATTTGCGTGGCAGAGATCGCTTTTATTGCTGCTTGGCTATCAATGAAAAAGGTGATATCAGCGTGTGGTATCGCCATCATGGATATTTGATTAGCAGCGTTTTTCACTCCCATGATCTCAGCTTGGAAGAAGCTGCTATGGTCAGGAAGTCTGAATGAACTGGCAAGGCTAATATTTTCTGAGTAGAAACCTGCCCCTACCCCAGTAGTCATTTTCGAACCATCGGTGAAGATGGTAAGATTCGATTCGTTAGTGTAGGGTACACTGTTTTCCCAGTCCTCTCTATTAGGGAAGCTGGTAGTGAAGTTTTTATTGAAGTCTAGATAAGGGGTCATGTAATCAGTACGAACGTTAGTGCCAACGTATTTTGTAAGGATCGTGGTATGACCGTGTTGACTAGATCTCCAAATATCGGTCTGACTAAGTCGGAGAGCGCTGTTTGCTGCTGATTCTTGTGCAAATAAGTCTATGGGGGTGAGATTTAGGATCGCTTCGAGACCCGCAGTTGGGGTAGTCCTCATCACCCCCGTAGTGCTAATGCATGCCATTCTTTGTACTTAGGTAAGGGTTTTAAAGTTCGTGGATATCTCCAGAGCTTGCCACCAAACCAAACTGCCATAAGTTAGGATGGGTCTAACAATGGCTGTGTACATCCACATGATTATGTTTGGATTTGGTCCCCAGTTTCTTCCCAGAATCCTGTTACACGAGTAGAGTGCAATCATGGCTTTCTTGTATCTTTCCTGTATGTTTAGACCCCAGTTGAGTTTCTTGTCCAAGATAACTCCGAGGTATCTTGCTTTTTCTGAAACTATAAGTGGGGTGTTGTCAATTTTTCGTATCTCAAAAGAAGGTATTTTCCTTCTGTTGGTGAAAAGTACCAGTTCTGTTTTCAGGGGGTTAACCTTCAGACCGCATTTCTTGGTCCAGTTATTGACCATAGTTAATGCGCCTTCTAGTTGTTCGCTTACCGTGGTCAGGTATTTACCCGTCGCTAGAAGCGCTAAGTCGTCGGCATAAGCTATAATTCTGTCTAAGAGATTCAAGTAATGGAATATTGGGGCTTTTAGTTTAGCTAAAACAAAACTTTATTTTCTTTTTTTACTTAAGTAGATACTTCAAAACAGACTCAAATAAGAATTTCTGTAATAATTTGCATGGGAGACATAGCGTACCAGCAATTTCCAACCATACTCCCCGTTCAAAACACCTAAACTTATTTCCGACGAAAAGAAGCTTTTTTCAAAATGAAGTCTACGGATTTCTTATAAAATAGGACAAGTTGCTAAAAAATGGTAAACATCTTCGTTTTGGTTTGAGTTGCAGAGTGAACAAATTACATTTAAGTCAGTTCTATGTGGCCTGTAGTTGAGTTCAAGAGTTTCAGTCCGTATTTTGAATATTAAACTTATATCAGAAGCAGAAAGGTCCTCACAGAAATAATTATAATCGCCCAAAGTCAAATTAAGACGGCTATAGGTTGCTCTAGAAAGTGATTCCCTAGCCCTTTCGAGATTAGTTTTGTACATTTCCTCATCAACTATCGAAATGCAGTTGTAAAAGGTATTTCTCCATTCTTCTTTGTTGTTTGCATTTAGATTCATTGCTAAATTATGTGCTGTGGCAAGAGCATGCCAATTTCTAAAAGGGGAATATCCACAATGGAGTGATATAAGCAGGATTTGCTTGTGCAGATTACTATCGGGTCTATGCATAACTTTAATAAAATAGTCTGCGTTGGCCTTTAAATTTCTAACATATATTTGCGGAAGCCCGGACTCAACATATATGGCGTAATTAGGCGTGCTACGCGGTAGCCGGAAGATTCTTTTGAAAGAGTATCTTTGAATAACTTCCATATCCTCTAGAAATTGGTATCCATACACTTGATTCCCATAACAAAAGCAACTGTTCACGGTAGCCTCAAAAACCTTAAATTTCGATGTAGGGTCCACGAAGCTTCTTGAAAAAAAATGTGACCACATCGAGTTTATATATGTAGCTGATTTGGATAGTACCAGTTTCTCTTTAATATGATTTTTGATGTTCAAATTATGAGTGATAGTAAAACCAAGATATTTATACTCACTGACAACTTCAATAGTGGTACCATCTAATGTCCAATTTCGTACATTATTATCTGAAAGGTTTTGAGGTTTAAAAATCATAATTTTAGATTTAGAAATGTTGATTTTGAGATCCCACGAATCGCAATATTGTTTAAGTTTATTTATCTGAAGCTGCAATGTCACTGGGTTATCAGAGAACACCACCAGGTCATCAGCATAGAGCAACATCTTCAAAGATAAATCGCCATAGTTGACGTCTCCCGGTAATTTATTTTCAATATCATTGATAAAAAGAGCGAACATCAGCGGACTCAATATACAGCCTTGTGGAACACCTGTTTCGGTATTAAAGGATTTTGACCTACATAGATATACCATTACAAACCATTGCAGACGTGTTTATTAAAAGTTGTTCATAGATCCGAATAAATTGGGTTGAAAGGCCAATAGCTGCTAGCTTATATAAAAGTGATCTTCTGTTGATGGTATCAAAAGCAGCTTTAAAATTGACGAAAAAAGTATATAGGGGCTTCTTTTTGTCGATAAAACGCCTGGCAACACTCGTAAGAGCAAAAATTTGATCAATAGTTGAAAGACCCGCCCGAAAACCAGCCTGATATCGACTTATCAAATTATTTCTTTCAATCCAATTCACAAGCCTAACGTACAACATTTGTGCAAACAGTTTTCTTAGTGAGCTCAGAATTGAAATGCCTCTATAATTTTCTGGTGAACTCGTATTACCCTTTTTAAATATAGGAAATATTGTAGCCAAACGAAAGTAGCTCGGAAATTTCTCTTCTGTAAACATTTTGTTTAATAACCCCAACACACGCTCGAGAAATTCAGGAGTTGAAATCTTATAGAATTCGATAGGAATGCCATCCAAATCCGCTGCTTTGTTATTTTTCATTCTGCTTAGAGATGCCAACATCTCAACCATGGTAAAAGGAGAGTCAAGCTCATCGATTGAAACATTTTGCAGGGCAAAACTGATGGAATTCTGGTCAGGATCTGGCAGTAGTAAACTTTTAATGCATGTGGCCAGGTCGTCAACACTAATACTTTATTTTAACAGTAAGATAAAATATATGAAGAAGCGTGAATGCATCAATTAAGTAGGAAAATTTTATATGAAAAATGCTAAATTAATTTTCACTGAGAAATCTCCTTAAGCCGATAACTTGCAAAATTTTTTTTTTTTCTTTGTTGCTCTTTACAATCCTTTATGGAGTTAATATTTCAATAAAATTTAACATCATCTGCATAGATTAGCGATATACAATAATTTATAAACAGAAGGGAAATCACAAATAAATAAAATAAACAGTAATGGACCAAAGTGACTATCGTGAGGTACACCATAATTGACTTTAAATTGGGTTACTCCTAAACACAATTAATAATTTCTATCTTTAAAATATGACGAAACACACATAACGAAATGGTTCTTAACTCCAATTTTACTTAATTTATAAAGAAGAATTTCATGACTTAATTTGTCAATTGCCTTGTTAAAGTCTGGAAAGATGAAAATGACTTGAGAGTGTTTTACATATGCATTCAAACAAAAAGTAGAGAATTGCAATCAATTAGTAGTTGTAGACTTTTACATATAAAAGAACAACTATTAAATGAAATTATGTCTCGAGACAAGGGCTTCAAACCATTTTGGAAAAGCAGACAATTTCACATATAGAGGCCTCAGAATTCAAAAAAATGTATTGATATAAAAAAAAGTTTTCTATGTGTTAGGAGAAGACAAATCTTTAAAAGCAGTCTTCAAAAAATCGATATGATTAAAATAAGTGCGTATACGCCCAAGTATCTTATCGAATATTCATACAATATAATTTCGTTTTTCAACTTACCTTGATGTAGGAATGAGTACCGGTTTAACCTTTTTGACACTTAATTAACTTTATTTTGTGAATATAAAAAGCAAAATTCTTGGCAATTCGTTTCAAATAATAGTTACGTATCGTTAGATAAAGGCAATAAGGATGTTTATTAAATATTGTTCTAGAGGTAAAAAAACTTAAAAACAGTAAAGGTCGAAAGTGCTTTTATTCTAATATTTTGGAATACATAAGTATTGTATTCGAACTTATTTTATGTATGTACATATGTATATGGGAAATAAATAATTTAGTTTTATACATCTGAACATAGGTACATGCTTTTAGTATCTTCTGTTGTTCATTTTATTTACAAAAACCTAATATTCTTATTTCCAAGAAAAATAAAACCTCTCCTGTCAGACCGTACTCTAATAAAATTGATATCAAAGAACAAAAGTACAAAACAAATCCATTTTAATTCCAGATAATAAAACCACATAATTCCTAATGTTCACTGTCTATTCATATAGATATACTTCAGTACGCATTTCTTGACTTTTAAATAGGTTTATATATATTAAATCGAATATGCTTAATGCATCTTTTGGTTTCCAACATACGAGTACATATGTATGTATATTCAGTGATATCTAGAACACAAAATGTCATATACAAAACATATACCATATAATAATGTACAAATTCAACCCACAAATATCATCGTAGTGCGGTTGCAACGAGGCAACATCATATATGAAAACCACAAGGTGATCATCTATACCAAAGAACCATTCGGTGAGCATCTAACCAACCATCAAAACCAAAAATTCTGGAAAAACCTCAATCCTTACTGTATACTCTCTCACTTGGTATATTCGCATCAAGGAAGACAATCTCATCTAATTGTAAGATGCACATATCGCCATTAATGTAGAATATAGTCTGGGGAATAGGGTTAATTTGACAATTATCAAATTGTGTTTTTGTATAGAGAACTTTTGTTTTGAGGTTTTTGAAAGGAAGAAGGGGAGGAGGTAGGCCCTTTAAAGTCCAGGAATACTTATCCATTAAAATAGCTATGTGTAATTGCTAAAGTGAGTTCCTGTCATAAACAGCTGTCACTTCTTGTCCAATGCTGTTGCTTTTAATACAAAATGAATATTTTCGATCGATGCAACATATTGTTTATCTTTTAGGTATTACCTTCTGCGATTAACATTAGGTCTTTTCAATTTGTTGTCCATAATTGTGAGTAATAACTTAAGACAAATCCTGAAAAGTTCAAAAATATTGATTCTCGTTTCGTTTCGTCAAAATATGGCCAATCAAATGCCTCACATCAAGATTGACACTTCTCTGATCAGTTATATCTCACAATTTAACAGTTCTGATGATTTGCGGCAATCGGATCTTGAGTATGTATCACTTTTTTAAGCAAGATGCCGTAGTTCTTGAGACCAACCAAGTTAGCTGTATGCTATACACATAGTAAATATAGTAAAACAGTTTACTAAACTTTTTAACAAAACATTAGGTCCGTTCGCGTACCCTCCTAAAACAGTCAAATTTTACAAAAAAAATACGAAATTTAACCAAATCCTGTTCGCGTACTCAAAAATTTCGTAGTTTTTCGCAAAAGAGAGCGCTCACGAGAGAGTAAAATATTTCCCCAACCTACGAATTTTAGCCCAATAAATTTATTTGGGCTTTTTTGTGAAAATTTAAAATTTGATAGAAATTCAAATAAATTGCTCACTTTTGCTGTCAGTTATAAAATTTAAAAACAAATTTTCAAAGAATAGCAACAAGACAGTAATATTGTGTGAAAAATTTGTTGTTTCGTTCGCTTACTTTTTTGTAGTTTTTTTTTTTTTTGGTTAGAGAATTTTACCCCCACTCTTTAAAATATTTCTTTTTACGAATTTTAGTGCAGAAAGTAAGCGAACGGACCTATTATTTGAGCTAAGGCCAGAATCCTAAAACAACAAAATAAATATAGAATTTTCACTGTTCTAGACTTTTAGAATTGTGGAACTTTGATATTCTGTTGGACTCTTCATAATTTTTGTAATTTTCTAGAAGTTAATTTCGATTTTTTTCTTAAACTAGATCTAGATCTAGAATTACACTTCCAATATTTCTCAAAAACAGTTGTCCAACATTCATTCAATGAAACTGTGTGTTTTCTTAAAAAAAAAACAAGTGTATACAAATTTTTCATATAATAAACTTCTAACTTTTATAAAAATTTTGACATGAAATTTCCAAAAAATCAAAAAAGAAATTATTTAGATTTCATGCATCAATAAATAAACAGTATATAAAACCTTTAAACTAAAGGGTTTTCCAATAAGTACTTGTCAACGCTTTTTCGTATTATCGGCTTGAAGTATCATAAAAACTTCAATAATGAGATTGCATTCCTTGACATGACTTTGACACTTCCGACTTGAAATTATGCAATCCATAAACAGCAAGACAATGTATAAGAATGCAAAAGAATTGAAAAAAAGAAAAGAATTCAAAGGAATAGATGGAATGAGAATAATGCAAAGAATGCAAAAATTGTTCAAATATTGATTCCCAAATTGAAATCCATGAACGCAATATTCTAATTGAATCCAATTGATGATTTTTAAAAGGGATCGGGTCGAAATGCTGTATTTTAAAATATTGTATGGTAAAAATTCTGTATGGTAAAAATTCTGTACTGTACGATATTGTATGGTCATAGTACTGTATGGTTAATATTCTGTATTTCAAAATACTGTACATTTAAAATACTGTGTCTCAAAATGCTGTATTATCAAATCTCATAATACTGTATAATACTGGAAGTTTTGACAGATCAGTAAGTATGGTGCAATTGTTGATTATGGTAGGAAAAATTCATATGAAAATGCAGCCTTATTTACAGCATTTCGAAATACAGAATTTTGAAATACAGAATTTTGAGATACAGCATTTTGATCATGCAGTATTTTGTACATACAGTATTTTAAAATACAGTATTTAAAGATACAGTATTTTAAATACAGTATTTTCATCCATACAGTATTTCGAACCCAACCCTTTTTAAAAACTGCATTGTTTTAAAGGCCTTATTAAATCTTTTGTGAATGGAACTCGACTTCGTTCATATATGTTCACCGCGGGCATGTTTGACTGTCGATTAGTTGAACCCAATGTTTGATGACTCAGTCCCAAATTTTAACTCTTTTGTCGGCTTATTGCCAGAAACCAAATAGTCCAATTCTTCAGATAATTCAGCTAATCAAGTTTACTCTTCAATAAATTGATTGTAAAATACGCCATCCTGTTAAAAGTACATGTCACCCTAGTCCAATTTTTGCCAAAAATAATCTCTAATCATAGTGCAATAACGCTGGTTATTCACAGTAGCGTTACAATCGTTGTCGTCGACGAAAAACCCAATAACGCGGTCGGCATTCATACCTCACCAAGTTGTTATCTTTGTGAACGAAGTTGCGATTTAGGAATTGCAAATGTGGATTTTCAGCTAACTAGCTAAGAGCTGTCAAATCTCCGAATTTCAGTACCGAATTTATTGGATTTGAAGATATTGCACGATGATGAAAATGTTGAGTTTTCTTAAACTCCTGTTGCCAAAAACTTCAATGCTGCTGATAACTTAATGATATAATCGGAACAGCATTTTGTCTTCTGCGAGTAGTTATGGAGTTAAGTAAGAACATAAATCCGTCGTCAGAAAGCCGATAGTTCTTAACAAAACTAAAACAAAAGTATATATTTTCCATTAAGAATGCGTTCAAATATTCTACCGTATATATATGTATGTATGTATGTACAAACCTTTTCTCACTCAGCTCCATTATGTCTGCGTTCAATTTGCTCGTACCGTTCTTCATTTCCTTGCAAATTAAACCAAATTCCAACGGTGTACATTTTTGTAATAATTATTATTGTCCAAACATTTGATGTTTTTTTTTTTTTTTTTTTAACTCGATAACTCATTCGAAAGTACAAAAGTTTTTGAAAACAAGTTGGTATAATCGGCATCCGATTCTACTTTCATATGTAGTACGATTTGAAAGTAGAATTGGAAATGAGTTTCGAATAGAATCAAAAGTAGAATCGAGTATTTTTTGCTTTGACCTGTCATTTGAAGTATAATTGTAGTAGAATACAACCTTAAACTGGGGTTTTACTAAGCATATCAGGAAAATGGACTATGAATAAGAGCTGTGTTTATTTATTCAAGAAGCCTTAAAAAATCACGACTTTAGTAATTCTCTATGAATACGCGCCAATATATTTAAATGAATTAACAGAGAAATATTGTAATTATCACAAAAATTGTTAAATTTCGGCCTAAATATTTTAAATGTAGACCTTTAGCTAAGAGCTGCTACAACCTACGAGTATCTCATGATTCTAACTCCAACACGATTTGTTAAAATTTTTAAGATCAAAAAGTCATCTCTAACTCCTTGACTATTTTAAACAGGCAACACAAATTTATATGGATGCAAATGTCGGTTCAGAGTAGATCTTTAAACTATCCCATATGCTCACTTTAGTAAATAGCAGCATAACAGCAAGAGCAACCAGATAAGTTGATTATCCTGGAACTGCGATTTACAGCACATCCTCCATCGCATCGCATCACAGGGATTTGCATTCACAATGTCACCTGAATCACAGTCACAGTTAAACCAAAAACCAAAGCTACATCTACAGTGACAAACATGCCCCTCTATAGAACACATTTTGCAGGTGTAGAGTTGTGTATTGTCATCATGATGTATCTGAGCGATAATTGAACGGAAATATGGTGTACTAGTGCAATTCCGTCTGTCCTATTCTTTTGGTCTTTTGCTGCACTTCTATGACTGCGACTATGACTCTGACTGTTGTGGCGTAGACGATGACGATGATGGTGACGGTAACGGTGACGGACGCAACGGTGACAACGTTGACGATGTCTGTGGGAAAAATTCACCTTTATAACATTTCATGTATCTAATGTCTACCTTTTGAACACTAAGCCTCCTATCTCTAAGTTCGAAGAGAAGTCATAAGTGGAAGGGGGAGGAATAACTTCCAACCTAGCGACGCGACGTTAACCCCAACTCTACAGACAGTGAAGCCGTGAAATGATGGAATGCAAATGTAGTCTCACACTCACGGTCTATAGCTTGAAGTTGGAGGAAAAAAAAAAAACAACAAGTTACTCCACAACAAGATTGATGACATTGACAATATAAAATATGTAGATGTTGTTGAATTGTAGATGCATATAAGTAAATGCTTATGGGAAAGAAAAGGAGGAGGTCTAGAACACCACCAGTTGGTTGATATATTATTATTAGACTCATAGACATTCAGCCACGACCACGACGCGACGCTACTCGCCGTGTGGTAGATTTACTGTTATTAGTCATCATCATCGCATTGGTTTAAGGAAATTATTGTGACGATTGTGACAGAATTCAATTCAAACAAAAGGAAATAAGAACACTTAGGCAAACAATTTAAAATTATTGCCAAAGATTTTCATGCTAATTGTGTAAATGAACTCTATTTCGGATTTCAAGACGGAAATATCGAAATTTCATTTTAAATGCAATGTTACACCATACACAACACAATAAGTTGATTCAGTTCTTGTTGAAATTGTTGTTGAGAAACATAGATATGTGACACCTATAGTTAATTGGAACATAAAAGCGGATTGTTTGAAAACGGTGTGATGCATTGACAATAATTATAAGAATTGCTATGGTTACTTCACACAGTGCTTAAATTGTTTATTAGTTTCGAAAGATTTTCTTGCAATTTCATCAGAACTTTGAACTTTTTCGAATGTAATATATGGATTCTAATATTTCACTTAAGTAATTCGGGAAAAGGTACTGATTTGTAACCAATTTCTTCTACCTTGGGAATTAAACAGGAAAAAAAAACTTAAAGTTACTTACACATAAGATAAGCGTTTTCAGAGAAATCCATGTAGTTGGTTTACTTGAAGAAAAAGTCTTCATCGAAGAATTCGACAAGAAGATTGCTTTGTTCTGAAATGTCTTTATAAATGTTTCTTTTTGTCTGTTGTTCTTATCAACTAAAAAACATGGCATAAAAACCATAACTTTCAGCTACATTTTGTACAAGCTGTAGTATTGCTTGAATTCCTAACAAATGATCAGCTAAGGTTAGGTTAGAATAAAATGCCTGTTGACGAGAAAACCAACACACTTAGACTAATAGTTGGTCCTTTGTGATACCACATGGATCTTAAGATCTAACTTACTCGTTGAACCAGTTATTGCTAGGTATGAAGCGTTTGAAACAATAGATGTTGGAATTTTTTAGGTCATTTGTGACAGGGCAGGGACATGAACATAAAAAGTTGACACTGTCTCCGCTTCTTCTTCATCCATGCAACTTCTGTAAAAATGATTTGCAGCAGATCCATGAGTTGAAAAGTATGCATAACCTTTAAGAAGCCTATTACGGAGCTAATATGCAATCTACCAACTGAAATGAGTTGCTTCTAGCATTTAGCATCAAGCATTGGTTGATCGACAAGTGGTTACTTTATCATAAATGTACATGTAGCTAGAGATTTTTTTGTCCAATAAAGGTTAAGTTGTTGAATATTTTGCAAAGTTCGTCAGAAGTTCGTTAGATTTGAAATTTCCTGAAATATGTCTATGACCCGTCACCCAAATAAGGTGAATGTTGAACTCCTCCGCCATCTCTACAAGAGATAATCGACAATTTCAGGCTATTAGTGAGTTTACGGAGAAAGAAAGCCAATCAATATTGGTAGTCAAACATTGTAACTAAACTTAAGTTAAAACTTAAAACCTTGAGTTAGTTTCAAGAAAAAAAAATAGAAGACACGAAATTTAAAATTCAAAAGTTCATAAGAAAAACCATGAGACGAGATTGACATTTTTAAATTTGGATAAGACGAAGGCTAATCTAACAAAAATATAGTCTGGTTTCGTATCATAGGTATCCCAAATCAACACTGTGTAGTATAACTTCTCGAAACCTTAAAATCTATCAGATTCATATGAACTGTTGACTTGAGTTGTTTGTTTTGAGAGGATGTGGTATCCACCCATTTTTATTAAACTGTCTGTTAAATTTATCGGTTTGTTAGAAATATTCCAAAAATATAGCCTTTGTAACTTAATTCAATCTTCTGTCAAATTTGAATCTTGTGTACCCTTTGCAACAATTTAAGAATCTAATCAAGTTTAATTATCCTGGAAACACTCTGGTTATGCTTAATGACGCTTATATCCTTTGTCTTCTTATGGCAATAAAAACCATTAAGAAAAGAATATTTCATTTTATTATCTTTCTCTTTTTGGTTCTTGTGCGTTAACGTTAACGTTCTTTTGTTAAATATGTGATCAATTTCAAACCCACCCACCCACAATACCACCATACGAGTATAACTGTTTTGTGGTATTTTATTCCTATGCTTGGCTTGAATAAGAAGAAAAGATATCAAAAGCAGAACCATCAAAATTATGAGTTTTCACAACATAAAAGGTTAAAGAAAAAGAATGAAAACAATAAAAAAAAAAAAAAATTGAAAGAAAAACGCAGAGAAAATAATAAGACACATTCACAATGCCAGATTACAGCTATAAATATTAAATAGAGCTATTGCGTGGTTTTTGTTGAATTGTTTTTGTTTTTTTTTTTTTATTTATTTCTAAAAAAACATCTCAACATTTTATTTTGTTATACTTTCTCCAGAAAAATAAGAAGAAATGATGAATATTCTTCTTTATTTTTGTCTATGCTTTCAAAAGATATATAGGTAGGTACCTATGTTAGGTTTGTGGTTTTTAGGTGCTCGTAGATCTGTATTTATGTATCAAAATATCGAAAAGTTAATTCAATTTGGTTTGCCCTCAAATACAAAACCAAAAACTGGAGCATTCATGGAATTTTAGATCTACACACCACAAAAATGTGTGAAGAACGCAAAAGAGGCTTAAATCTTAATGTGCCTATATTTCCATTTCGATGCATTAAGACTTCAAATGGTAAATGGTTTATTATTATTTTTTTTTTTTTTTTTGAAAGAGATGCTTAAAACCTTTGTCTAATATTTCATAAAAAAGTAAGATTTGATACATACAGACATGCATTTATATTTATAGGCAGATTGTCAATTTAAAAATGATTTATGAAAATTTTATTTGGAAATTTTAAGTTTATTTATAGAAGCGATAAATAAATTGAAGTGGACTATACAATATATAACTTTAAGAAATCTATTCAAGGAATTTAACTTTTGATGTACACATTTAGATCTTTGATTTATTGACTTGAAAGTCTATAAAATTTATTTCTTTTTATTGAAAAACAATAATAATAAGCTTAGGGTAAAAATAATGAAATTTATGAATTCGGTGGGGTATCTAGGTGCAGTTTAA
Organism: Eupeodes latifasciatus; assembly: GCA_920104205.1. Classification (NCBI taxonomy): domain Eukaryota; kingdom Metazoa; phylum Arthropoda; class Insecta; order Diptera; family Syrphidae; genus Eupeodes; species Eupeodes latifasciatus. Next base: position 376,809,716 of record OV049924.1, read on the forward strand.
GTGGGAATTTCGAGAAATTAAAAACAAAAAAATTAGATAAGAAGAATGAATTGTGAAACTGCATAATTAAGGATCTTTTATTTCGAAATTGATCTCATAGTTTTGTACATTTCGGTGGAAAAATTCATGTGATAAAATTAGTTCGATTTCAATATCTGTTTTAGTTCTCGATATTTTGAGTCTAAAACCAGTTTTTATCAATTTTAGCAGCAAGTTTTGAGAGAGTATTTAAAAAAAAAATAACGATTAGATTGTTTATTTATTTATTTATTTATTCGTTACACACTCTATTTAGACCAATAATTATGATAAATCACAGTCACGAGGGCGCAAGTTTCTAGACAGTCAATATTAAAAGCAAAAAGTATTGAGTTTAATTTTCTTCTCTGAGCAAGAGGTTTTAGATCAATGAAAATACACCTCGTCTCATAAGATAAAACATTTGAATAACCAACTTCGAAATCTTTTGAATTTCGAAAAACAAACCCTAGCATAGAGTTTACTTTTGAGATCGCATGGTCTATGTGATTTGAGAAATTCATTTTAGAATCGAAGATTACGCATAGATCTATTGGTTATCGTCTTCGTAAAATTTCGCTTTCAAGCTCATAATTATAATATAATGGACTGTGATTTCTGGAATATGTCACAACGCTACATTTCTTATTGTTAAAATATAGCCCATTGATATTACACAATTTAATTAAATTATTTAAATCAATTTGAACTTTATTTGCATCGTTAAGTGAATTTATGGAACTGAATATTTTCAAATCGTCAGCAAATAGAAGACATTTAGAAAGAGTAAGATGTAATGGTAAGCCTTTAATAAAAATGATGAAAAGAAGTGGTCCAAGGTGGCTACCTTGAGGAATGAACAAGAGCTTAAATTCTAAGAAAAATAGAATGCGTGTTTTATGTAGTTTACAGAAACACATACATACATATCATTTCCTCCCCCTTTTAAAAAAATGGTAATAGAACACGTAGAAAATAAAAATTTTATAGACATATCTATTACATATGTAAAATAATATGATTCTAAATGATAATTATAAAAATAACAAATTTAATTTGAATTTGAAAATATATATGCCTCTTTGTATATGTATAGATTTGTTGAAAAAAAATTCATATTTTATAATCTAATAATTATTTAAATATCAACCAAAAAAAAAAAAAATATATATTTACAATGCATCATTTATTGTAGATATCGCTTTTCATATAGTTTTTCTTGAACTTTTTAGTTTTACTTCTTGTCATATGCGATTTTATAATATCTTCACTATTGTCATATTGACGTCTCTTTTTATTAGTATTTCTTAAGATAATTGGACCAGATAAAAATCTTACTTGTTTAATTTTTTTTCTTTTAATCTGATCGATATGTGCCTGTTTATTTATTCCATTTACATGAACTAAGTATCTATAATTACTGAGTTTTTTAATTATTTTCCCTGGTATCCATTTTACATAATTTGAAAAAATATTTCGATACAATATGGTTTCACCTACTTTAAAACTTTCGATAACCGGCTTGTGTGACTGTGGATTTGAAATTTGATCTATAGCTTTTATTTCTTTATTTGCTAAATTACTATCTCTTTGGTGAGGTACAATCAAATCAAGCAATGTTTTAGGTTTAAATTTGAACAACATATTGGCAGGTGATAACTTTGTAACGGTGCAAGGAGTATTTCTATACTTGATTAAAAAATTATTTAATTTTAAATTCCAATCCAATTTTAGCATTTTTGGATCTACTAACATTTTTCTAATGGAGCTTTTAAATGTTTGAACGGCACGCTCCGCAATGCCATTGGATTGTGGGTGATAAGGTGGTGACTTTAAGACTTCAATCCCATTTGATGAACAAAACAAAATAAATTCTTTTGAATTGAAAGGCGGTCCATTATCGCTAACAATGAATGTTGGTAATCCAAAAGTACTAAAAACAGATCTAAGTCGCTCAATTAAACTTTTGGCTGAAGTAGTGGTCATAGAAAATGCTTCTATCCATTTAGAGAATGTGTCAACTAGGATCAAAACTGTCATTCTATCAACTGAGCAAAAATCTAAATGGATTCTTTCAAATGGAAAACTAGGCACAGGCCATTTACTCAAATTACTCTTTTTAGAGTTTTGTGTTACTTGACACACTTCACATTGCAAAACGAACTTTTTAACATCATTATCAATGTTGGGCCACCACACATATGAGCGAGCTAACGACTTTGCGCGGACTACCCCGATATGTCCGTCATGTACCAGCTCTAATACCTTATTTACCAAGATTTTTGGTACAACAATTCGTTCACCATAAAGTATGCACTCGGATTCCGTTGCTAGTGAATCCCTTTTCAAAAAATAAGGTCTCACATCTATCGAAATGTTATCTGGCCAACCATTTATGACATATTTGTAGACCTCTGCTAACACCTTATCCCTCTTCGTTTCTTTGCGTACATCATCAAGCTTGAGTGGGAAATCAGAAATGTTTAAAGAATTAATGCTATCATCCTCAACTTCAGTGCTTGCCGAAAGCGGCAACCTCGATAATGCGTCTCCATTTCCCATCTGCGAAGCTTTCCTATACTTAATAGAGTACTTATACATGGACAACATAATGGCCCATCGTTGCAGCCTATTTGCTGCCACTGCCGGAATACCTTTTTTGTCTCCAAAGATAGCTTGTAGTGGTTGGTGGTCACTATAAATTGTGAAGCTTAGCCCATAAATATATTTGTGAATTTTTTTAATTGCAAACACAATTGCTAACGCTTCCCTATGTAATTGCGAGTAGTTTCTCTCAGACACACTAATTGTGCTAGACACAAACATCACTGGTCGTTCCTCTCCGTCGATCAAATGGGACAAAACTGCATCTACCCCATATGGACTAGCATCTGCCGCAATAATAATTGGTTTTCTAGGATCGTAGGGCGTCAGAACATCAATTGCAAGCACTAAATCTTTACTTTTCTCAAACACATTTTTAAGATTTTCATTCCAAATCCATGGCTTGTTAACTGAAGTCAACTCATGCAAAACTGCAAGCTCACCCGACAAATTTGGAATGCACTTGTTATAATAATTGATTATTCCTAGGTATGACTTTAACTGAGTTTTATTCACTGTTTCCGGTGCTTTCAAAACTGCTTCCAACTTTTTGGTACTTGGTTTGATACCTAACGCACCAATGCAATATCCTAAGTACTCTATCTCCTCCTTGAAAAACTCGCATTTATTGAAGTTTACCTTAACGTTAAATTCAAGAAGCCTATTTAACACATTTAATAAATTATTCATACAGTCTTCTCTATCTTTACCACCCACCAGTATATCATCAAAATATATATGAACCATCTCGATTCCCTTCAAAATTTCACTAATAATACTCGAAAATATTTGAGGAGCTGTTTTCAACCCAAAAACCAGTCTTGTAAATTTGAACAATGCAATGTGTGTGTTTACTGTCATCAATTCTTGTGATCGTTCTGATAATGGTACCTGCAAATATGCACCTGTCAGATCTAACTTGCAAAAAAACTTCCAACCAGCCAACCCTGCCAAAATATCGTCAATTCTGGGAATGACAGTGTGTTCCATCTCTACAAACCTATTAACCGTCCTTTTACAATTTACACACAGCCTGATTGACCCATCGCCTTTATTTACGATCACTAACGGACTTGCCCATTTACTCCTCTTTACTGGTACTAAAACACCTTCCCCACACAATCTTTCTATTTCTTCCCTAACCTTGTCTCTTAATCCAAAAGGAACAGTGTATGCTTTACAGAAAATTGGATAAGCATCATCGACAAGATCAATTTCTGCCTTAAAGTGTTTAACCACCGATTCATTGGTTTTCGAAAAAATTAACGCATACTTACTAATAATGCTTTCTGGCAAACCATTTGATGTATCAATCTTAGATACCATGCTACACTTTGCAAAAAAATAGTTTCTCCATTCCGGGTAAATAATCTCTATCCAATTTCTTCCTAATAGGGCCCTAAAAACATGCTTACTCTTAATAATAACTAAATCAAGGTCATGCATTTCTTCATCAATTTTAACATGCACCGCAATTTTCCCAGCCACAACCACGTTATCACCTGATAAAATCTTCAAAGGTATATTTTCTTTCACCATTTCACAGTGTTTAAAATACTTTAAATAATCGGATTCATGACACACAGTAACACAAGCTCCCGTATCAATTTCCATTTCAAACATTACATTTTCGACACATATATCAATTACTAAAGGCTTTTTCCCACTATATTCCATAGCATTTAAATAACGTTAGCCAAATGAATTTATTTCACAATCATCAATATTATTTACATTATTTGTTGTTTTATTTTTATTTTGAAAGCAATATCTAGCATAATGTCCTATTTTACCACAATAAAAACATTTAACACCCTTTCTACTGCTGCTTTTATCCCGCGAGTTATGTGCTGTCTTTTGCTTGGTTTGCCTATGGATCTGTGGTGAATTTCTTCGATCTGCATGATGTGAAGAACTAGGTCTATTGAGGCTGTTGTTGTTCCTTTGTTGGTGATTTGTCACATAATTGACACTACTCCCTCTCATCATATCCATATTGTTATTGCTCATTTCCATACATAGAGCAATTTCGGCTGCTTTGTCTACACGGTTAAAAATTTTGGGGTACTTTTTAATATTTTTAGGGTTACATATATGACAACACCAAAATTTTATTAAAACTTAATACAACGCAAATATTACATTACAAACATTATAATGTTTTTAGTCCAGTTTAATTTAAGAGTCGGTTTTAAATTTTTGAGTCACTTAGACCACACACAAATTGTATCAATAGTGCCCTTTTCAAAAAACTCTCAAATTCGCACTCATTAGACAATTGTTTCAATTCAACTATGTAGTCACTGATATTTTCACTCTGGTTTTGTTTTCTCTTGAAAAATTTAAAGCTCTCTGCTAAACTGTTCTTTTTAGGCGCGAAATGTGATTTAAGCTTTTCTATCAATTTCACATATGTATAATCAGTTTCTAATTTTGGCGCAATTAAAGACATTAGGATTTTATACAAATCTGGACCTCCGAGGCTTACAAGAAATGACACTTTCTCTGAATCAATTGAAACTTTATTTAACGAAAGCAAATGATCCAATCGACGTGCAAATAAGCTGAAATCTTCGCCTAATGTGAACCATTCAATTGTACCCATAAATAGTTTTGCAATTTCCGTCATTTTGCCACTTAACTTTATTTAATTATTGTTCGATACGAATTATAAAAATATTGCGTCCGATTTATTCCTAATTTTTTTTTTTCAATTAAATGCCGTACTCGACCACGCGCTATCAATTAATTTTCCTCGTCGCCACTGAAATGTCTTTTAAGGCGGTTGCGCTTGTACAAATGAAACAAGTTGAGATCTCGGCTTAGACTAAAGTTCTTTATTTTATAAAAGTTCTTAAAACTAACAAGAGCTTAAATTCTAAGAAAAAGAGAATGAGTGTTTTATGTAGTTTACAGAAACACATACATACATATCAAGGAACACCCTAAAAATTTATAATTTCCTTAGACAAGGCATTATCAATTTTTACCACCTGTTTTCTACTTACTAAATAGCTCTTTATCCACATTATGAGCTGAGAGTGAAATCCATACCTACATCTCTAGTTTTTTTAAGAGAACACTATGTTGAACGTGGTCGAAAGCCTTTGAAAAATCAGTCTAAATAGTGTCGACTTGAGAACGCATTTCCATCACAGATGGAAATGCAAAAATTTGAAAACATTGATAAATTTCTAGTAGTGGATCTACCTTTTAAGAAACCATGTTGGTAAACTGAAATGTTATTGTGAATAAGATTATACAATTTGTTTTTTACTACAGCTTCGAAAACTTTAGGAATTAACTGCAGTTTTGCAATTGGTCTGTAATTTTCAATCGAACTTTTTGTACCTGATTTATGAAGGGGAGTTATTATAGAGTATTTCCATTCATCTAAGAACTCACCATTACTTAAAGAAAGGTTAAATGTTATACAAATTTGTGTAGCAAGTATATAAGAACAAGTTTTTAAAAGAATTGGTGGAATATTGTCTGGTGAAATAGAAACACTTTTTTCAAGAGATAAAAGTACTTGTAAGACTTTGTCTACAGATAACTGCAAATTACCAAGATCAACCATAGGATCAGAATATATTGTGTTAGCATAGTTTAATTTGAGATTAATAGCAAATTATATTAATATCATCGGACAACACATTATTATAAGTCATGCTAGATGGAATCCCAGTTGAGTTTCTTTTTTTGTGGTAATAAATGCCCAAAAACTCTTAGGGTTATTCTTAATATTCGATTCAAGAGCCGAGATGTATTGCTTCCTTCTAATTTGTTTGAACTGTTCATTTAAATGAATTGAAGATTTTTTAATTTTATTAAGTTTATTCATGATATTTTTCAGTCTTGATATACTTTTGTTGAACCAAATAGATTTATTTGAACTTTTAAATAAAGTTTTTTTTAGGAACGTTAGAAGAAACCGCTGAATCTAATATGTTCCAGAGTAAAACAGAGTAAAAGCTTGTTTAGTATCTTTACCGCTTAAGATATGTTGCCAATCTACTGTGTTTAAATAAGTTTTTATGGAATCATAATCAATTGATTGTTCTTGGAACATTATCTTAATTTAACAACAAAATTTTGCATGTAATGAAATATCTTTGAGGTCAATACCTTCATCTATTCTTGAAATATTTGAATTCAACATCAGTTTTTACAAATTTTGCGTAGTTTTTATTGGAAATTCTTATTTTTTATAAAAACAACTGATAGTTAAATTTTCAAAAATTTTAATAAAACTTTCAAAATAATGTTTGATATATAATATAATAAATTTGAAGAAAAAACTTTTGTTAAATCGTTCTAAAAAAATTAACAGATGTCTAAATTGTTATTATTCTTCAAACAAAATTATTCCGGAGTTAATACTGTTATATTAAAAAACCACACACTCAATTTTTTTTGAAAGTGCTTTCTCCATCTTAAGATGTTATTATCTGTTTGAATTTGAAGTCGATGTTTCTAATGGTTCTTGAGATATGAACGGCAAAAATTACAGCTGCTTGGCCCTTTCATACTAATCATCAAAGTTAGTAGTGGTTTCCATCCCATAACATCACTTTTATGGAGTAGCTAGCTTGTAAGCTTGTAACTTTTGCAGAATTAGAACTCACAAAATTGAACTCGCAATTTAATAGTTTTGTCGAAATTTGAGTGTAAATCGAAATGAATCAAACTCATTTAAAAAATAGAAAAACAATGAAGTTTTAATTTCTACACAGAAGATGTGAAAATAGAGGTACTTTTTTGCTAAATTTATTTATGAAAACATTAGTGTGTTGGACTGTCATTCCAGAGGTCTTGGGTTCAAACTTTGCCTATGCCATCTGAAGTTATTTTCACGGGTACTGCCTCTTGGGAGAATTGACAATTCCCTTAAAAATTATAATGAAAAGTGCGTTCGGATTCGGCTCAAAACTGAAGGTCCTCTCAATCCCCGACTAGGCCCTAGTTCTCAACGAACTGTTGAGCCATCTAATGTATTTATTTATGAAAAAACTTGTGTCCGACCGAAGGTCGATTTTCAGCCGAAGCCGAAGCCTAATTATTAGTCTGAAAGAAAATCTTCGGCCGAAGCCGAAGGTTGAAAAAAGTCAAGAATTCTCCTTTGCGCAAAAGGTTGCAATCTTTTCTTCGGTATTCAAAAATTTAAAAAATTGAAATTTTTTCGGCGCCTAGTACGATGTTCGATAAAATAAACAGATTCTTCGGCTTCGGCCAAAAATTCGGCCTAAAATGGCTGAAGGTTTGGCCGAATGTTGTTTTTTTGGCCGAATTTCGGCCGAGCCGAAGGCCGAAGCCGAAGCTTCGGTCGGACACTAGAAAAAACGATATCATTAAATTCTTTAGTTGTTTAACAAATTTTAAACCCAATTTGTAACTTTGTGAGGAAAAAACACCAACATTAAGCGAAATCAAAGTAAATTTCGACTTTATCTTACAGTTCAAATTTTAAAACTTATAAATTACCAGTATACAATTTCTTGCAAACGTACTCTGAGGCACAATTTGAGGAATATTTTAAAAAATTTCAATTCAAAATATGTAATTAGATGCAGAAAATTTAAAAACAATATGTTTTCACTGCATATTTCCCAGACATTTTACAATATTTCACCTTTTCAAGAATGAAAAATCATATAAAATCTACCCACCTACAACGCATAGCAAAGAACCCTAACCCCTAAGTACCTATACCCACATTCCTGCTGTGAACCATAAATTTATCAAAACGAAATTTCACATAAAAAATCGTTAAAAATAAAATAAATTTGAATTAATCTTAAAATGGAAAGAAGAAAAATATATACGTCTATCCATAAAGTAACACAATTTAGGGTGACAAATAAGACCAAACAAAAACTGGAAAAAAGTAAAACCAATCAACCAAAACGCCTACCAATTAAATTAAAACAATTCTGCCAAAATGTCTCCTAATAAATCACCATCAATACAGGACTATACATACAGTATACATACTTTTACCATATAGTTTATATATAGGTAAACGCACGTTTTATGTATGTATGTATCAGGCTTCTTTTAGTACTTTATCTTCGGTAACTAATTCCCAAAAATTTTCTAATTTTAAGACCCTTATCTTGTTTTAAATCTAATGGCAATAAAAATTGAAACAATATACATATTCAAATAGAACGACCCCTCATGTTCTATGTTTCCTTTTGCAACAAACCCAACCAAACCAAAAACAAAAACAAATGAAAATGACATTACGACTTTATAAGACTATACAAACGAGGAATGAATGATGCCGCTACCGCCCGACTTGAAGACGACAACCACGACTACGAAGAAGATTGCACCCTCATAATAAGTTGATGTTACTGATGATGATGATGTGTTTTGAGTCAATTTTTGTGCTTTATGTTTGGAAGGCATTTCCGCGGAAATTTTATGACTTCCTTTTTAAATAGACATCCTTCAATATTATTGTAGGGAATTTTTTTTTTTTTGGTGTCCCTTGTCTACAGTTCAATTCAATTGATTAGATACACTTGAGTAAGTTCTTTGGAATTTAATTGGATAAGGTACTTAATTTAACGACCTTTTATTTAGAAATGTATCTTCTGATTCATTTGAATGAGATGTCAAATAAATTTACCAAAAACAAATTTATATACAAATACATGCACGTCAGGGTTGCACGAACATGATCCTGTACCTAGAGAGTCTTTTTTTAAATAGAACCAGCAAAATAGGCTTATCTCCAAAAATTTAAAAGCCATTTAATATCTCAAAAAAAAAAAAACTTAATACCTGAATGAGTGGGAAATATCGAGTCTGGTAAATCCTTCCACATTCGTGTAGTCCGGCTAAAGAAAGAATCCCTAGTGTAAAATGAAGAACATTTCTTGAATTACGAGTTTTACGGTAGAATTGTTTGAGAGGAGGAATATAGCGTGCTATTTCACTACAGCATTCTTTGTGAAAATATTGATAAAACAATAATAGCCATGAGACCTTGTGGCGGTCTTCAAGAGTAACAAATTCTCAGTAAAAGAACGATCGCCTATCATTTTTGGAGCTCTTTTTTCAATTCTATCCAAAAGACTCAAGTACGTTATTGGGGCACCAGTCCAAATATGAGAATTATACTAGAATTTTTGACGAATTTAGACTTAATAAATTATAGCCAGATCAGAATGGGTAAAGCACTTCTTAAATCGTTGGAGAAATCCAAAACACTGATGACCATTTTTGGTGGTTTCAAATATATGATCAATCCACACGAGATGTTTTGTGATGCGTATACATAGAACTGAGAGCTGTTCAGCCTCCCCAATGCAAGTACCACCCATGGATAGCGGTATTGGTGGAGGGTAACGATTTTCTGGAAATAGAAAGCATTAAATTATACACGGTTTTTCATTCCCTATTGGACAATGATTTCAAGATCAGAATTTAGTGAGCTTATCATAAGCCGCCGCCGCCGTTGAAAGTCCACATCCGAAAAACAAGGTTAAGAATCTAAACACGAATATAAAAATCTGAGGGTACTATCATCAGCTAAAAAAATTCAGTGAGTTAGAAATTTCAGACAAGAGATCATTTATAAAAATAGGGAATAGTTTCGGAGAGAAAATGGACCCCTGGGGCACACCATCGTTTATTTGGTGGATATTAAATTAGAACTCGTCCAATACTACAAAGGTAATTTCTAACCCAACAAAGAAGAGATTCATCAATGCCAAATGCACGCATTTTCGATAAGACAGCTTGTTGTCAAACTCTATCAAATGTTTTTGAAACATCAAGTTTTATAATCTTATACTTTCCCCAAAACGATAAATATTTATTTCATTGTTCGCTGGGATAAACCGTTAGATCACTAGAAGACCTATTGCTAGAAAAGCCATACTGCCGGTCATACAAAACTTTCGTTCTTCAATATATTTCTTAAGTTGAAAATTGGTCAACGTTTCCATGACCTCCGAAAATAGGGATGTAAGTGCAATTACACGATATTTAGAGGGTGAGTAGGATTCGCTTTTTTTAGGTACAGGCTGGACAAATGCTGTTTTCCATCCACTCGAAAAGAGTGCAGAATCGGATAGATGAAATAGCAAGATCAAGATCTTTATGTACTCTAGCAACTGTATGAGTTCAAAAGAAGATTTGTCCCATAGAATCGTTTACACTTTCAAGTACTGCTTCTTTAGAGCAAAACTTATTTAAATCGGTTCATTAGTTCCTGAGAAAATTTAAAAACTGTTCCCTTTTGAAGCAATACAAAAATATATTTCTTTTATAGTGAAAGAAGCCAAGTTAAAGAAAAGATTTTAAGAAAAATTTCACAAAAATCCATCGGGCCGTTTTTGAGGAAATTCGAATTCTTGGTTTTTGAGCAACAAGTTTGTATTCAGACAATTGATATTTTTTGTCTTACCTGCTTGAAACCTGAATTTCCAAGTTTGAACTCAATCGACAAAAGGTCTAATGGTGTAGGTGCCAAGACTGACAGACAGACGGAATCTTAAGACCCACTTTTTTCGACTTCTCTATCATCGTAATAATCATGTTTGATTAAAATATCAAGTTCAAATTTGTTTACGAATGTAACATAGTTCCTTTAAGTCGCAAGTTAAAAATGATGTCTAATTGTGACATTTGCAGTGTACTTGTGGCTTTATGTCACCAAATACAAAATTGTATATGCAAAAGAAACCAAGAAACAACAAAATAATAAAAACAAAGAAAAGTCATAATATTACGAATCTTGAAGATGTCATTTTTATTTAATTCTGTGGTGGTGCGCTTCTTCAGAACTGATGTAGTCTTTGTTGTTGTTGTTGTTATTGTTTTAGGTATATTCTCATCTGTTATGGGCCCAATGAATGTGGATCCATTTATAATTTGACAATAAAAATGTCAATCCGGTCTTTTTGTTGTGTCAACAGTAAATTGACAAATTTATGAGCACTTTGATGCCTTTTCTTGGGTGAATAATTTGAATTTACGATTGATGTGAGTTCATGCGGGTTTCAATATTATGTATGTATGTAAGTTAAATTAAGTAGGTAGGAATCTCAGGGAATGTGTCGTCCCTTAATGCACAATGCGACCAACGAACGACGCGACACAGCGCGGCGGAGGCAGTTTGGAAAGGGGCCCTCCATTAGGCACTGAAGAGTCCATGATAAGGAGCATTATATTTGTGTTTATATTTAAATACGACAAAAACCAAATTGAACAAAGCCATTAAGATTAAACTTAAGTAAATGAGAAGATTATGCGGGGGTGTTAAAGTAAGGGGGTGGGGGTTAATTTCAATGGCAGTGGAATATTACATGCTGGAGAAAGAGGCGCTTTAGACCGCAGTTGGAGCCAGAGACGAGGACAATTTGTTTAGGATTTCTTCTGTGGTTGTTTTTTTTTATTTTCTGTTTTTATTTTATTAATTTTTATTACTTCAGCTAATTTGCGTATACTCGTATAAAACTCAACCTCATCATCATCATTTTCATCATCATCCACTTTCGAGAATCTCAGGACTCTGACTCTTGAGTTTCTTCGTTAAAAAATATCTCTACAAATGATGGTTGCGAAAATTAAATTATTTATCGTTTGGGTTTTTGTGTTCACGCTCGTTGCCTGCCTGCCTGCCTGCCTGCCTGCCTTGCTTCTTGGCCCGAGCCCGACTCTGGCTGACAGACTGACTTGCTGGTGTTTTATTCTTATATATCTACCTACATAACTACATACATATATTTTAAATGCGAACAAATTGCTCAAGCAAATTAAGTGGATTAAAGCAGCAATTGCGGATCAAGATTTTTTTTTTTAAATTTTATTTTGTATTTAATTTTTATTATTATTTGTATTTAACAAAATAACATTTAAGCTTATAGGAGAGAGGGTTGGGGGGAGGGGGTGTTGTACGATTATTTGAAAGATCTGATTCAGTGACTTGCTGCCAGCCTGCCTGACGGCCTGACGCACATAAAGAATTATGCCAGATGAGCGCAATCATGAGAAAAGTTATACAAATAACAAAAGTGTGTTTTTGCAAAAGATTAATCTTGTGATTTTATGCGAAAATTGTCGGATTAAGATTAAGAATGTAGATTTAAAACTTTTTGTTTGAATTTATGTTGTATTTTTATTTAATTTCTCCTTTCATAGTCATTTTATAGCATCAGATGATGCCAAATTGATGTGTTTTTATATAATTGCTAATTTAAATAAATGATGATTGTTATCTTGTCAGGTGAACTCTTGGAAGGAAGAAATGTTTTTGTTTTTTTTTTCTTTTCAAAACAGGATAAATGTTTTTAATTGATCTTTCGAGTAAAAGCCCTTAAGGTAGTAAGATTTTTGATTTAGCTTCTAGCTTTATGTAGGTGTAAAATATGGAAAGATTTATAAATTACAAATTTAACATTTTTAGACTTTCGTGCTGAAGGTCTGAAAAACTGATATTCTAAAAGAAAGAAGAATTTGAAAAAAAACTAATAGGCCAGAGGGCGGGTTCAATCATTGTCACCTAAAGTTTTTTTTTTTACGAGGACTTGACAAATCCCCCAAGAGTAATTCTTGTCATCAAAAGTGCTTTCTCAAATAAGGTGGTCGGATTCGTCATTCCATTCCTGACATTATTCGCACAGATGAATGGTTGTGGGTTGTAAGTCATTACCCTTGTTTTGTTGGAAAATCTATCCATAGTATAGTAGGATCTTACACGAATAACAAAAACAATACCTATAGTATGAATACTACGGATAAAAGTTAGAGTAGAATCTTACTATGGATGGTTTTTATTGTCATTTATACGAGTCTCGAATGGATCTTATGTGATTTCATTCCCAAATGTTGGTACGAATGATATTGCATTTGTATCTCGATGGCTGTGTTCGTTGAGTAGTTGTGCATTTGGAATCATGTGTGTTTTCCATTGGGGAAACAAATCAATCTATTACTGTTGATATTGTTTAGTTTTGTTAGTGAAAATGGACTAACTGGGCTTATTTTGCAAGAGAAAACAATAGAAAAGATAATTAAGTTGTGCTATGTTTCCACCAAAGGTTTATCTCAGTTTAGATGAGATAAATCTTTTTGGTTTTTTCACCGCACAAGAAGATTTAAAAATGATTAAGTTTGACAGCACATTCTAAAATGCAAATGGTGTTTCGATGTTTCTTATGAAGTGCAAGTTTGATTCGTGTTAAACAATGAAAAACTGAATAGTTCAGCACCATATAAGAATATGCTACCTACTCCATGTGCAATTTTTTTTTTTTTTAATTTGATTAAAACAAAACTAGATTTTTTGTACACAAACATGCAAATAAACAGACCATAACGCATTATCTGTAAAACCAACTCCTCGACACAGGTTTTTCTTCACAAATTTTGATTCGACTCAGATCCCCGACCGGAATGGACGCGAATCAAGCTCATTTCAACTCGATTCAGGTATATAAAGAATTTAGGCGAGCTTCAAGCCCGCTTCAACACCACATGCTAATGTAGTAGTCTACGAACAAACCCCCTTTTTGAAGTTTTTATTTTATGTCAAATTGTTTGGTTAAAACTTTGAAATCGACTATCACATTACACAGACGTATTTTCTTGATTAAGATAGTCAACTATTAAAAATCAGCTTACGCGATTTCACCCCTGGTCTGAATTTCGCTATTTTTTTTTGGAATTTTTTGATAAATTATTCTGGCAAATATTCAGTTGTATCAACTTTCAAATATAAAACCGCACTACTGCGGATCGTTTTTTTAGCAATTTCTCACTGTACTATATATATGAAATACGGAAAAAACGCACTTATTAGGCCTGGTTCTCTACGGGCAATTGCGCCACCAAATTTATTTATTTTAACTTCACATTTTCGATGATTTATCATAATATGAATTCTAACATTAACATTTCTAATCATTTCTTTGAAATGAAATTCGTCAATTTTGATCACATCCTTAAATCAATAACAGTCAAAAACTTCAGAGTTTGTCATTGTTTTTTTTGCTTATGAATCAGCATTTATTAAGAAACATTGTTCAAATCTTTTATGCCAACGTAAAGAGCGTTTCCAAAAATGTTGTCTTAATTTCTTGGTTACATTAACTTTTGCACAGATGAATCAAAAACCGATGACGGGGTTGGTGGAGGCGTGTTCTCTGACGATATACCGATTTACGCATTTTCTCAAATAGTCAAGTTGCAGTTAGGTCATTAGACTCTGCCTCAGGAAACCCACTTAAAACCCGAAATCTTCGATCAGCTTTTCTGAAGTTGGCGGAGCAGTTCAAAATTCACCTTATTTGGCTGCCGGATCATATAGAAACATTCCAGGAAATTGCAAAGCCAAATTTGGCCTCATGGCACTTTTCGAAAGCGTCACAAGGCCAAATTTCAACGGTTGGCCTTATGTCGCTTTCCAAAGTGACTTAAGGCCAATTTGGTCTTTTGTCACTTTCAAACTTTATCTTCATCACCTGAGAAGATTGGAGATGTACCTTAAGTACATGCATTATTCTTGTACATATTTCCAAAGTTAAAGATTCAAAGACGACATTAATAGCTTTAAATATTTTTATTTTGTATAAATGAAAACATTACATTTAACATAACATTTTTGACATGAGAGAAATGCACTATAAGGAGCTCCTTAAATCCACATGATGGCACAACACTAAAAGATACCTAGTGTCTTGGGGGAATCGTTTGAAAGGTTTTGAATTAAATTTGATATTGTTGGTGAGTAGCTAAAGTCCAATGATTGTTCATCTTCGTATCGAAACATGCCAAAACTGTTACGGTTTCTGTTTTGAACAAGTCCAAAACATCTTTAGCAGTATTGGAAGTTTTAGGAAACGACTTGTTTCGAATTCGCATGAGCTGCCGTCTTACTTTTCCAAATTGAACATAATAATAAAAATGGCTACAATAATGTTGGAAACATTTGGCAAACAAATAAAAACTCTTATACTACCTACTTGAACTAAATTAGAAGCTTACCTGTGGAGGATTCTCACAATCCCTTGAACATACTTCATTGAAAGCTTCGCGTATGCCGCTTCTTTTTACTAATAAAACATTTCCACATTGGTTTTTTATTTCATTTATTGTTTTCATTTTATTTTTTAAACTTTCATTATCTGTATGATTATGAGCTGCACTAGCACTTGGTTTCGGGATCCGAACTAAGTTTTCATTGTGTAGGTCGATTACCGCACTTGCACTACACTCTTTATTATAGCACACATATCTTTTGGATAGTTTACAATTTCCTCTAAATTTATATAATTGTTTAGTATATAATAGTTGGCTGCGTACTCTTAAGCCTTCACAAAACTCATAATTATAGATCAAATCACTTGGAACATCCATTTTACGACTTTTTCGTACAAGGCAAAGAACACAAATGAGTAGCTTGAAACTTTCCTGATTACATTTACTTACCATCTGTTGTTAATCTTATCATAATTCTAACGGTAAAGACCGGTTTTTGTTACTGAAAAAATTTTAAACCAAATTTGGTCTTAAGTCGCAAAAAAATTTGGCCTTATGACACTTTCTGAAAGCGACATAAGGCCAAACGATGAAATCTGGCCTTATGACGCTTTCGAAAAGTGTCATAAGGCCAAATTTCACTTGCCCTTATGTCACGGCACCTGATTCTAGTGATCTTAAAAATTACAACATCTATTGTCTCAAACGCATCATTGTCAACTCTTACCGCTTCAATGAGTTAGGTAGATCTTAAGATCCAAATCAATTATTGGTCTAAGAGTTTTGCTTTTTCTGTCAATAGCCACCTTAACGTAACCTTGTGTCTTACTTAGATTTTGGAAATTCTCATTAGTTATGACTTATGAGTCTATATGAAGTTTCTAGCAAATTTTTAATTTAATGCTTTTTAAGTTTTGAAAAATACGTTTTGGAGTTAATTTTTAGTACTGATTTGCTAAAGTTTTAAAAATAAACATTTTCAAAACTATTTTTATATTTTTTAATATATTTGGAAAAATCGCTATAAAAGAATTGTGTCGACAACGGATTCATTAAAAGACCAAAACTTACTTTCACACGGTTTTAACTTGTCCTGTTGATAACCGTTTTAACTTAAATGTCTTAGAGTTACTTTCAGATTTTTGTAAGACAGGTAAAATCTAACAACTTATGTAGATGTATCAAATATTAGATGAAATAATATTAAAATTTCTACTCAATAAAAAAGAAAGAGCTTATGGATCTGGAAAACAATCACGGATTTTATTGAAAACAAAGCTACTTCGTAAATTTAGTCAGCCTCAAAAAAACCTTACCTATATATGTACTACGTGTTTTTTCGAATTCTTAAGAATAATATCTCAACAAATTGCCGTGCTACATTAATTACGTAATCGAATTTGAAAACCCATTAAAAAAGTGTAATTTTATTGCCAGAAAGAAAACCTTGTCGATCAGTGTAATATGAAGCTTAACACGTTTTTGTCAAGATTTGTAAGACGTTAAAGCATTTTAGTGTGGTGTTTTTCATGGCAATTATAAAACGACAACACTCCCATATATAATATTACTGCAAATAAACAAACTTCGACAGATAAAACAAATTGAAAGTAAAAAGATAAACCCATAAAATTCTCTTTTTTTGGCAATATTTTTAGTCAAATTTAGTTAAGCTCTCAGTTAATTTCGAGGTTGAACAAAAGTTCGAATAAATAAAATGTTTAAGTTTATTCCAGATAAATCTATTTATTGAGGTGTTTAATGAAATGTTTACTTCAAGAGCTCAAAATGACCGAAAAAATCTTAGTATGAAAAAGGATAACTAAATTAGCAATAATCACTCACTTCATAAAACCATCAACCATTTGAATGAAGGAAAAAAGATCTATATCGACGACCCAACGAAGCTCAGTATTCCGTATATCGCAATTAAATCTACAAAAGTCTACATACATATAGTATATAGAAGACAACATCAGTAACATAGGTACCTAACCTAACCTATACAGAAAATGACGTGAGATACAAAAGATAGACCAATATAAGTAGGTACTTATTGAGGTAGATATAAGAATCTTTTTTTGTATCTTTTGTCATGATGATGATGTGAAGTAAAACATCTTAGAATGATACGATGCGGAGTAATATGTTGACATAACAAAGCCAATAAAGAGAAATAGGATAATCGCTTGCGGCTAAGCAATATATACGACTACATTCTGGTATCAAGATTTGTGCCAATTAAAAGAAGGTTTTTTTTTTCTGAAGTTTTGCCGAACTCACTTGATGTCGTTAGATTGTTTTTTTTTCTTCTTCTTTTCGAGAAAAGATACAAAAAAAAAAACAATAATCATTTGTTTTATATTTGTATCTTTTTCCCAATGAGCATCATATCAAGAAACTGCGGTCAGGAAAGAAGTGTTGTTCTATTTTGTATCTTTTTTTTTTTTCTATTTGAGATTTAATATCATGGGAAACTTACAAACGAGTATCTAATAAAAGTTGTTAGATACTATTTAAGATCTGTTTCTGGTTTTTTGTTTTTGTTTTGATGGAAGATAGAGAGATACTTTGTTAATGTAGGTACTATATCAGGAATTAGAAGGGATGTTTGTTAACATGACAGAATGAGTGCTATTTGATGAAATAATGGCAGCAGCTCCAGAAATGTTCCATCAAGTCAAGTGCGGTCAATAAATAATTTATTATACTGTCATTTCAATAAGCACCATTCATCAACAGTGTATTATATATACGATGATGATCATCAAAGAGCAGAACATTTATATAAATTACGTCCAATTAAATTGTTTTATTTTAATTCAACAAAAAAGAGTCAAAAATAGGCTAAATGGGAGAATAGTGTTTGAACGAGGAAATGAAAGACAATATTGATTAGACTATTTTTAAAAATTATTTTTAACGATCAACATTTTAATGACCAAAGGAGGTTTTAATCAAGTCGTATTTTGGAGTTCATTAGCGTTGGGAACTTTCTGAATAAATAATTTTTTGTAAGAAACGGAAGTTTAAGAGATTTTGTATCAGTACGAACAATTTACGGACCAAATTTTTACATGACCAAAAATTACGGCAAAAAATACTGCAATGTCCCAAAGGTAGTAAAAATTTTTGGTCATTTGTAAAAAATATGAGGAATTTTTCCTCTTCCTCGGCTCCTACGCTCGTTGTCAATGACACTCCTTTTGTTAGCTCTTTAGAGAAAGCTAATCTCTTTGCTAGGCAGTTCGCCGCCAATTCTACGCTGCCAGTGAGTGTTATGACTCCGCCTGTACTTGAGCGAGTTAGTGATTCTATGGGACCAATCTTTTTTCGCACTCGTACTGTGGCAAGAGTCCTTAGAGATCTAAACACACATAAATCCGCTGGTCCGAATGGTATCCCCGCTATTGTTCTGAAGAGGTGTTCTTCAACGCTGGCAAAACCACTGCGTCAGCTTTTTCATCTGTCCTACTCCTCAGGTCTCGTTCCGAGCGGATGGAAAACTGCATTTGTCTGGCCTATTCCCAAAAAAGGCGAATCTTCCTCACCCTCTAATTATCGACCGATTGTACTTACGTCCCTTCTTTCCAAGGTCATGGAAACGCTGATAAATTATCAGCTTAAGAAGTATCTCGAAGACCGAAAGCTTCTTAATGACCGGCAGTACGGCTTTCGAAGCAATAGGTCCACTGGTGATCTCATGGTTCATCTCATCGAACAGTGGAGCAAATCTTTACATCGCTTTGGAGAAAGTAAGATTATTGCACTTGATATTTCAAAAGCATTTGATAGGGTTTGGCATCAGGCCCTCTTATCGAAAATGCGTGCTTTCGGTTTTCACGAATCCCTGCTTCATTAGATTAGTAATTACCTTTCGGATCGTTTAATACAAGTAGTATTGGATGGGTTCAAGTCTGAAAACCACAAAATAAATGCTGGTGTGCCCCAGAGCTCTGTTCTATCTCCAACACTCTTTCTCATTTTTATTAATGACCTCCTGTCTGCAACTTCTAATCCAATACATTGTTTCGCTGACGATAGTACTCTCAGCTTTTTATATTCGTTTTCAGACTCACATCCCTGTTCTTCGGATGTGGAACTGCAACGACAAAATATGATAAGCTCATTAAATTCCGACCTAAACAGCATTGTTCAATGGGGATTGAAAAACCGCGTGGAATTTAATGCTTCGAAAACGCAATGCTGTCTTGTATCGTTAAAGCGAGATATACCCCCATTGCCATTATCCATGGATGGCACTTGCATCAATGAGACTAAACACCTCGATATTCTCGGTATGTGTGTCACCAACCACCTCTTGTGGAACGATCACATACGCGATGTCGCCAAAAATGCCGCAAGGTGTTTGGGTTTCCTTAGGCGATGCAAGAAATATTTTCATAAGTTCATTTACTTCGCTTGGACATCGTCGTAAGGTCTCTTGTCTGACCCTTTTTTACCGTTATTTTAACGGCTTATGCTCTAGTGAAATAGCCAGGTGCATTCCTCTTTTAAACAGTTCAACCGTAATACTCGCGCTTCTAGGAATGCTCATCAGTATACCCTCGAGCCCAACTTCGGCCCTACCGTCAAATACAGAGATTCGTTCGTTAGCCGTACTACGCGAATGTGGAATGCCTTACCACACTCTGTCTTTCCTAGTCATTGCAATATTCAGGAATTCAAAAGCAATGTGCACCGACATCTCCTTTTAAACCCTCTCTCCTCTTCCTAGTGCTCACACTGTGCCTCTGCATAATAAGGGTAGTAATATCCCCTTGAGTGTGTGCTTATTATAAAAAAAAAAAAAAAAAAAAATCTAAGAAGTTATAGTTTTATCACTAAACTGCAATTCTGTTGTTTCAAGCCCCGTTGTATAGGAGCTCGTTTAAATAGAAATAATAATAATAATAAACACTATAATAATAATAGTATTAATAAGGTTTACAGCTTCCCAAGCACTATCATTCGAATACCCGAAACTTCCTCATCTGGGAAGGGCCAACGTTGAACCACACAAGACAGCCATAAACGATCATTGGCCGTATAAGGGCAATGTAGCAAATATTCTTCACTCTGGAGCCCAGCGGACTGATGTGTAAATACCCGTTTCGTCAGACCAAAGGTTCCTCTGGCCTTGGTCAGTGCAGCATTTATATGCCCGTCGAAATATAAATATTGATCTACCGATGTACTTCGTTACGCTTTGGCTTATGAATCGTTGCCCGCGAAGATCAATGATGACCAATTTGTACCAATTCTTGCACTTATTACTTGGGGCCCAGAATAGAATTGTCTCCGACTTCTGGACATTTATTTTCAGTTTCCAGTAGTTGCAATATCGCTGAATCTTGCCGAAATTACGCTGCAAGATAATTCTGGTGTAAATGGTGAAGAGAATCGAATTCCCGCTCCACTGCCACTTTTGATGACAGATTTTCTACTTTGAAGAAAGTTTAACGAGAATAGACTGATAGACGAACGGACTCATTTTTAATCAAAATCTGAGTTCGAAAATGTCGAATCCAATGCTTGTTATAAACATACATATATTATATATTTCCGGTATGTCGCAAGTAAAGCCGCAATCCATTGACCGTAATAGTTATAAAAGCCTTATTTTCGAATAAAAAAAAAGTTCAATCATATTGCCGCGCCGGCCCAAAAACCACACCAAAAAGTGACACCCTGAGGATGGAGAGGCTTTTAATCAATCGTTCTTGAATCTTGAAGGCTTCAAATGCTACAAATAGGTTATTGAAGATCATTAAAGGTGCATTTCAAGGCCTTAATCAGCGAAAATAATACATTGCTGGTTATTAAACCTCAAAAGCTTTAAGACCATAGTTTTTATGCAAAATACGGTGTAGTGTCATTTTTTGGATTGTGTTCTTAAAATGTTCTACTAGGGATCAACAAACCTGATTGGTTATCGTCAACCCTACGAGCTACAGCAGTGATGTTTTCAGTTTTTCTATTTCAATTCTACCGATCAAAAGCTTAAATTTGCCAGTCAGTTTCACTAACAAAAATGCCTTAGCTTCGCGAGCTGTGTCAGCAAAATGTTCACTATTTTTGCAGTGTACTTGAACAATTTCAGGGCTTTCTAAAAACTTCTGTAGTCATATTTTTGGAACTGTCACAAAATTGTCAAGTGTCAGAAGGTGACAGTTTTAGATGTCATAGCTGTTTAAATTTAATAGCTGTATATTCAAAATAAAAGCTCTTATCGGCAAACCTTTTATAATACAAAAATAATGACTGAAATCTAAAAAATTGTGTAAACAATTTTCAATAACTTTTAAACATTCCACTTTATAAAATATATTTTTATATAAATTAATACTTTTGTTATACTAAACAATTTTCATTGGCATTGTTTTTTGTATTTTAACAACAAACAACAGAAAATAAAAAGTTTCTAAAAATATTTTTCTTTTGTTTACAGATAAACAATACAAGAACAACAAATGCTCCTCCATCAATTTGGGATCGACTGCCATACAACATAGGAATGGAGTTGCATCATTGTGCATCATCTGCAGTAGTTAAAAACGATGCCAACGATGACAATTACAACGCTCACAATAGCTCGTTTAACTGCTATCAACAACTAGTGCACGATACTCGACAATTATCATTGCTCCCGCCGCCATCGCTGCCGCAGTCGCCGCTACTGACAACATCGTCGATGTCGACGTTGACGTCGTCGCCTCCTTCGCATCAAATCGATGATGATAATGATGATGATGAGAAGGATTCTCCTTTCAAATTTAATGGCATCAGAGGGGAAGGCAATAGCCAAGGGCCAACACGTATTCCTCTGCCATTAAACTATACCCACCATCAACACCAGAAGCATCAGCTTCAGCAGCTCCAACAGCAACAACAACAACAGCATCAGAAAAAACATTACCTCCTTCCTCTACTCCTGAATTCTAATGATAAAAAAATCGATAGAAATTTTAAAAATTCAAAATCGATTACATCGATAACACTGCTAGATGATGACGACTACGACGAACTCAAGCATTGCAAGAAGGAAGAGGTAAGCGACGAAGAGGAGCAGGAGAAGGAGAAGGAGCAGCTCCACCATCAAAATACCGACACAGATTCGTTAGTGACATCATCGCTCGACGACGACGACGTGGAAGTGGATGACGTGAAGTTACTGCTGACATCAGCATCACGATTGAACCATGATGATGAGGACGAAGGAACGAAGGACAATAGACGAACATGTACTAAAAATTTTCCTGTAGATAATAGAATATCTAATAAAAAGAATTTAGTTATAAAATTTAATGAAAGCCAATCGGCGACGACCGCGACGGCGACGGTGCGGAGAAAAACACCATCATCGTCGGAAGCAGTATCATCAACATCATCATCAGCTGAAGCAGCACCAGCAGCTAGGTCGTGTTGGACTGTGATGGAAAATGCCGCTACTACCGCTGCTGCTGCTTCTACTGCTGCTGACGTCGTCGTCGTTGTCGCCAACGCCGATGCTGCTAAATACGCCAATGGCGCTTCTGATCATCATCGTGATTACGATGATTATAGTGATATGACTGCAACAACAAAAACAACAACAACAACGAGAATTTTAGGGACAACCCTAACATCGTCGTCGAAAACGACAGCGACAACATCAACTACTATGGTGGGATCAATGTCACGAAGATTGAATTGCTGCCCGACAGCAACGTCCGCGTCGTTGTCGTCATCGGGATCTCAATTCCAAACAACGTCTACATCATCAACTTCAACAATAACAACAAAAACAACAACAGAAACCCCAACAGAATTTTCATCCGCATTTGCAACTACAACCGCCGCCGCCGTGATTGTGACCGCGTTGCCCGATGTCTTGAGGAAGTTCCACATTTCAATGCGAAAGGATAAGAAAACGATGACAGCAGTGACAGCTTTGTATTTAATTTTGTATATATTCACATCAGCGAAATGCATGGCAGCTAGGCAAGATGGTAAGTTTTATATAAAAATAGTTACAACTTATATTATTTTTCTTTTTCTATTTTTAATAAAGATATATCTATATAAGAAGTACCCTACGTTACGTTCAATGTACATAGTATTGAAGTTAATTTTAATACTTTTTTAATGTTCACTTCGTGTCTCTTTTATTTTTTTTAGTGTAATCTTGATTGAAGATTCTTGTTGTTGTTGTCATCATGAAAATCATTTATTTTTATTATAATTGCAATTTTGTTTCCTTCGATGTCGTTAAAAGTGCCAATGATAATCATGATAATAATAATGGAAACATCCTTTGCATAGAAATTAATAGGTATATTGTAGCGGAAGTTTAAAAATGGCAATCAATTCTGCTACGATTAAAATGGTTTTTTATCGTGGGGTCAATGAATAATAAATAATCATTCGTACGCATAGTAAGAAATCAGGAAATAGTAAAATTGTTAACTTATTTCGTTGAAACAACAAAGTTTATACGTCACCTAATGAACCTAGCTCATTCATTCATAAAATTAATGAATTTCTAATGAACACTTTAATTAAAGTTCATATGGCTCTGATACTAAATAAGTCCAAAAAATATATATATTTACTTCGCAAAAATTTCGACAAAGCTGAGTTTTTGAAGACAATATTGTCGGGTTGAAAAGGGGAAAAATGTACTTGTTTGTAATTTACTAGAAAACTACTTTGTGAGATTTTTTTGATATACATATAAGGCTGGCTTTAAAGGTTTTTAAGAGCAATACGAGTATAACAAAGGTTATGACTACTATCAAAAAGAGAACAAGGTTATTGGAGATACCACATAAAAAGTTCAAGTCTTCTTCTTCTTACAAAAGAATAAGAATTAGTTAAAACAGCTGATCGAATTACTCTGAAGAAAATAGCAGAATTAATCGATTAATTTAAAATCGGATAAAAATTACCAAATGTCTATGTCGACAGTAAATCTTATCGTTCCATCTTCTCCTCCACTCAACTTACGTACAGCCACATAGACAAGGATGTCAGCATGCGAGTAATTGAGAAGACTTTTAAAAGATAGTCCTGTAATGTTGACTTGAAAGCTGTACACTGTTCTTTTAAGAACGATGTTAAAGAAATCGCATGCCAGCGCATTACCTTGTCTAAGGCGCCAGTTATAGCTATCATTGGTTTTCATCATTGAAAACAAACATTGGAATTTTTTTGGCAGGTCGTTTATACAAATTTCTGTCATTGAAAAAAATTCCTGATTGAAATCCACCGAAAAATGTTTAGGTACTGACAGAAATCTGTCATTTGAATTGTGTGAAATTGGACCACAAATCAGTGGAACGATTCGTTTCACTTTTGAACATAAAAGTATCAACTGTTCAGAAAAATGAATTTCTATCCGGAAAATATAAAAATAAATTTTTAGAGAAAAATAAATGCGGAATTAAACTTTTTTTTCCCAAAATAAAATTATTTGTGTGATCAACATATAATTTTCATTTCTAATCAAATGAAATACCGTAAAATATCGGTTCAAAAATTTTTCCGGATCGATTTCAATGATAGCTATAACTGGCCCCTAAAGCTTATTTTGTCATCGAAAGGTTCGGTTAAATTGTTTTCAAATTTTATGGAGCAGCCCAAATTTTCTATGGTCATCCTGCACAAATAGACGAGTTTGGCAGGGATGCCAACACTAGACATAGTTCTATACATCTCGCCCCTGTAGATTCGGTCATATGTTGCCTTGAAATCGATCAAAAAATTATGGGTGTCGATTTGATTGTCTTGGGTTATTTCAGGATCTGTCGTAATGTGAATATTTGATCGACTGTGGACTTTCCTGGTCTAAAACTACACTGATGAGGACCTATCAGATTGTTGACGATGGGCCCTAGACGTTAACATATTAAGGCAGAGAAGATTTTTTAAGCGAGGTTAAGGAGACTGATTTCTTTATAGTTGGTGTAGTTCCAACACCTATGTTCCATTCATTGAGTATGCTTTCTTCTGACCATATCTTACAGATAAGTTGGTTCATGCTCATAAGCCAATATGCTTGTTTAATAATAACAAAATCACTTGGTTAATAGTAATCAACCTATATTGTTGAAACTAGCCAAATTACTTGGTTAATAATAACTAGCCTGCTTGTTTAATATTAACCACCCTATTTGATAACTGTTAACCAACCTGCATGCTTTTTAATACAAAACATACTCTGTTGAAATTAGCCAACCTACTTCCTGAATAAGTCGGTTAAAATCAACAAAGTGATTAGCTGTTTTTAAACAATCGTAGTTTTTTTGTTATTAACAGTTTATAACGTTTATATTTTGCCGACTAAGTCGGAAATGTTAAATCAAGTGATTTGCAGTTTTTATTCTTAAAAAAACTATTAATTGAATTTGTCCAAAAGCTGTACCATAAGTTAACAACAATTAGCTTAAAGTCAATATCTTGAACTATTGCCAAAATTTTCAAGTTTTCTTAGTTTATATTATTTAAAAAAAAAAATCGGCGGTAACATTTTACCAGATGTCAATAACGAGATATTCCAGATATAATATCATTTGGTATTGTTTATTCAAAGTGAGAAATATTTTGCTTTGTATTTTTTTTCATTTAAAAAACGTAACCTCAATTTTTTTCAAGTCCACCAAAATCTGGTGGTTTTTGAGATACAGCTGACAAAAAAAGTTATCTCTAACATACGAACGTGCATATACACGCACACTCAAACATCTCTCTAAATACATTTGATATTTTATTCTAGGGACCCTGAAACTTCGCGAAATTTAAAAATTTGCAATTCGAAAAGTCAGACCACTTGCAGTATTTTCCTGTAGATTTGTCGGAAAGTAGTCTTAACGCAAAAACTAAAAAGAGACTGGGATTCGACCCACACTGCTAACTTCCCATCCCGTCTGTCGATTTGTCTTGCTTAAAAGTTTGTCTATATGTATAAATTTTTACCAAATTTGCGTACTATTTTTTGTAGATTTTATTTTTTTATGAAAAAACGGACTGTTTGATTTTTATAAAAAAATTACTAAATATCGAAAACAATATTGTCTGTGAAATAAAATAAGTTTGAAGCCAATGTTTGTAATTTTTGAAAAGCTATTTGAGTCGAAAGTAAATTTTTACCAAGTTTTAGGATTGTTTTTTTTTTAAGTTTTTTATTTTTTGTAAAAAAACTGTCAATTCGATTTTTTTCAAAATTTTATAGAATGTTGAAAACAATATTTCTTAAAAGACTTTTATAAATTTTGTTTAGGTTTTTATTTTTTGTGAAAAAAACTGTCAATTCAATTTTTCTCAAAATTTGTCCTATTGTTAAACACAATATTTCTTATAAGTTTAAATTAGTTAGAAGCCATTATCTCAAATTTTTGAAAAGATATTTGAGTCAAAAATCAATTTTTAACAATTTTTGTTAATTTTTTTTTCGGTTTTTAATTTTTTGTAAAAAAAACTGTCAATTCGATTTTTTTCAAAATTTTACTGAATGTTGACAACAATATTTTTTGAAAGATTAAAGTAATTTAAAGCCAATATCTCAAAGTTTTGAAAAGATATTTGAGTCGAAAATCAATTTTTACCAACTTTTAAAAAAAATTTTGTTTGGGTTTTTATTTTTTGATTTTTCTCAAAATTTTATCAGATGTCAAAAACATTATTCTTTGTTGCACAAAATTGTTTTAGAGATGAAATCATATGTTAGTCGTAAAATTTTCGAGGTGACAATTTTTTTTTTTTTCAGTTTTTTTGATTTATAAAAAAACCGTTAATTGGATGTGTTTCCAAAAATATAATTCTTTTGTATCACGTTACAATATATAATATAAAATTTAATTCAAGTCACTAGCGCCATTGGTTCATGAGATATTTAGGGTTAACCAAAATTTTCACCTTTTTTTAAACAGCTATGGTAAAAAAACCACCCACGCAATTTTCTTGAGAGCCCTTTCTGCATCGTTCTGCCTTATTATCTGTATAACAAAATTTATTTGAAGTCGATATCTCTTCTGGTTCTTGAGCTATGGACGACGAAAAAAACGTCGCGAACGTACGGACATACGGACGTACGGACGTACGAACGTACGTACACACGCACGCACAGACATCTTTCTAAAAATCTTTTATTTCGACTCTAGGGACTTTGAAAAGTCGAGAATTGTCAAAATTTTCAATTTGACAAATCGGACCCATTACAATAACTTCCTATAGGAAGTTAAAAATCACTTAATTTTTTTCGGCAAAAAAATCTTGTTTTTGTGGCACTATACTTGAATTTATTGATCCTAACGGGATTTTTTGTCGCTTGATAAAACATTATGCAAAACTTGGGATTCACAAATATGTAGAAAGTATTGTACCATAAAAAAAGTATTTTATTTGAATAGAAAGGTCTTAAAATCTACTTTGCGAAAATTTTAAGATTATTGTTTTAAGTAAATTTAAGCTTATTTTGCATCACTCCCATTAACCATAAATTTCAAAAAAAAAAAATAAAAAAAATACGACACTTAAATCACTGACAAATGGAATGATTTATTTTAAACCACTATTTAAAATTTTTATTATAACTAAGTCCTTCTGGGCTATGTTTCCGAGTTATCACAACGTACAGAAAACATTTATTTTAATATCTCAGTAAAATATGATAAATTGCTCATCAGGCTCCTTTTTTTAAGGTTCTTTTTCTAACAATTTATTTATTTCAACCACGATTTATATTTGTTTAAATACTCAAAGAACTCTTAGCTTGTACTTTACAATGCATTTTTTCTTTCATTCAATGTAATCATTATGTTTCTATATAAAAAAAAGACATTAAATAAAAAGAAGATCGTGTTACTCAAATCATGAATTTTATTTGATTTAATTAAATGAATGGACTCGAAGGGGGCTCTGAAATTATTTCAAATCAATCTCAATCAATATCCAGAAAAATACATAAGTGATGTTTAAAGTTATAGGATTTCTTTTTTTATATCCCTTAAATCTGTTTCCCAATTTGTGTTGTGTATCGATTTAGAAAACAATTTGATATTCGTACTTCGTAAAAGACAAAAAGGAAATAATTTTGGTATATATTCATCATAAGAATGCGTGTCGTAAAAATCAAGATTAAGTATCTTTACAGCCGCCTGGCGCCTATTTGGCCTTCTATCGCAGTTCGTTCCTCCCCGTCACCACATTCGAATCCCTGGCCCTGATGAAGAGTGCGATGTGATAACGAAAATAAAAAAGCTCTTCGATTTTAATGCATTTCAATAAAACTCTGATAATATAGGCACACAACAATTTTCATATTGTTTTCATTTTATTATTACCTACTATAATCTTATATGTTGTTAAGGTAGGTATGTATAGAAATGTGCCCCCCCTCTCTGTTTAAAAGCTATAGAATAATAATATAATCTTCTAACTTTGATATTCATTATTGTATCTATGCATATAAAGGTTTTATACTACTCGTATCTTTATCTCAAATATTTAAATTAGAATCGATAACAATAGACCCTTTTGTTAAATGAGCATTATCTTCATTCAAACATTCATAAGATACTCGTAGTCGTCGTAGCTATATAACAACTGAAAACAAACAAGCATCTATTTAAGAGATTAATTTATAGCTTCGATGATCTGATAATGAGATTAAGAGTTATAAAAAAGACATAATTAACTGTCAACGAAATTTCAAAATAAACAAATACGGTTTATACATACAATTATGTAAGCCAAAAATTCACCTGCATATTGATATTCATATATCTAATTCTATAGTCATCAGCTTAAAATTTTCAAAACATTGCATTGCTGGGATTTTGAGTTTAGTTATAATTTAGGAATTTTCGTAGGTAGGAAGAACTTAAGATTTTTGATGATTGTTAAGCGAAAGTCATGTGGAAAATTTTTCCATTAATAGGTATAAATTTTTGAAAGAATTTAATAATTTTAAGGCGTTAAATATTCCATTTTCATTTGATAGGTATATGTTGGCCAGTTAACCAAATTCCTAATAAAGAATAATATTTTCCGGCATTTTAGTATTTCATGATATGAAGGATATTTGTCGGAAATTCATTAAAAATGTAAATTATTTAAAAGCCACTAAAAGGTTTTTAAAAATCCAAAATATCTTTGTTTGTTAATCTCATGTTTTAGGAATTAATATAATACAAGTTTTCCAATAAGAGCATTCATTTTGATATTTAAAAAAAATAAATGTTAATACAAAAAATAATATAGGGTTATATCAGGTTAAAGAGGAAGGAGGTATCCCATTAACAATAAAAAGTGATATTAGCCAAGTAGCCACCATGAGTATGGTTGCATCACGATATCCTTTTCATGCAATTTTCCATGACTAATTTGTTCTTTTGCTGCTTCGAAGGAGATATATATAACTTCAAGCCTAAGTTGCTGCGGATGTAAATGTCTATTAGTCTCTCAAATATTTTAAGAATAAGAGATGTAAGACTTATTAGTTTGCAGGATATAACACTAGTGTGACTGGGCTTTCCGGCATTAAACCTACCTCACGCCAAAGCTTAAAAACATAGATTGGTAAGGTGTGGTGTTAAGATATCAGCGTTTTTTTTGGAACATCATAGGAAAGATGCCATCAGGAGCTGGTGATTTGAATGGTAGAAAAGAGCTTATAGCCCATATTATCCTATCCATCTTTAGGATACCAGTTTTGATTTATTATTTCCATCATGATTGAAACACTGGAAATGGGTATACAGAGTTCTAAACTTTCCCAATAGGATTCTGTCTACTGGCCAGAATGTTTCTATTATTTTTATAGTTAGTAACAGAATTTCCTCCAACAGCTACGTTTCACTTGTTGAGATTCTGACCTAAATCTTTCTTGACCTGACTTGACTCTTTCAAGTCACGGTCAGTGGCGTCTTTAGGCATGGGCCCGGTGGGCCAGGCCCAGGGCCCCGCAATTATTTGGCCCCCAAATTCACCAACCCAAAATGAATGAATCTTTACAAGAATTATATAGAAAACGAAATAAGGTTAGTAGACAGTAACAGAAAAACAAGTTTCATTTTACTCTCCGTTCCGTTGAAATTCTCCTCCTCAACATCTTAAACTTCTGGCAAACATGAATCTTTAATCATACATCTGCACACGCTTACAACATTATTTTAACAACTCTGCTTTCGTTCTACTCTACAGTTCTGCACACATGTTGACTTTTCAACTCACTCCATAAACAACATTCATCGCAGATCATTTAAAAACATGTGAGAACTCAGGGAAGGGATAAACTTCCTATTTATCAGCAAATGTTTGCAACGAATTAATTGATATAATGGGAAAACAAGTCCTAATGAAAATTTTGGGTGAAATTAGATCGGCAAAATATTTTTCAATACACCCGACCTTTCTCATATCGACCAGTTGACTTTTGTAATTCGGTA
The DNA here is from genome assembly GCA_920104205.1 of Eupeodes latifasciatus. Classification (NCBI taxonomy): domain Eukaryota; kingdom Metazoa; phylum Arthropoda; class Insecta; order Diptera; family Syrphidae; genus Eupeodes; species Eupeodes latifasciatus. The sequence continues at coordinate 376,840,762 of OV049924.1, forward strand.
TGTTCAAAATTATGTTCCCAATGGTTCTTAAAACCTGCCTATTCAAGAGCATAAATCTGAATATTTGGCTGACAGAATCTTGACATTTCTGGAAAATCATGATATTTCAATAGAGGATTGTAGAGGACAAAGCTATGATAATGCGTCTAATATGTCGGGAAAATATTCTGGTTTGCAAGCAAGATTAAAGGAGAAGTGCGAATTTGCTACCTTTGTACCTTGTGCAGCACATTCTCTTAACTTAGTAGGCCTTCATGCGGCTGGTTATATGCAGGAGGCAACAAGTTTATTTCAAGTGATTCAAAAAATATACAACTTTTTTTCTGCTTTTACCCATCGCTGGAATAAATTGAATGTATGTTTAGGTTCACATAGAGTTCTTAAAAGAATTTCTGAAACAAGATGTTCTGCACGAGCTGATGCAGTTAACGCGCTCCACCATGGTTATAAGCAAATTACTGAAGCCTTGACATCTATCTCTAGAGATCCAGAGCAAGCTCCAGACACAAAAAGCGAAGCGCTAAGCATGTTTAAGAAAATGTCAAAACTGGAGTTCCTAATTTTAACAGAAATTTGGAGCACAATATTAGAAAGAATTCAGAAAACCAGTAAGAGCCTTCAAAAAGAAACAATAACGATTGACGTTGCTGCCAATTTGCTTTGTTCTTTCATAAATGATATAAGGGAGAATTTTGATAAATTTGAAGCGTGTGCCAAAATTTAGAATCCGGATGCTAATTATAAAGACTTATTGGAACGAAAAAAAGTACGAAGTTCGCGTGCCACATATTTTGGTTTTTTCCAATTATTGACACTATTACTTTGCAATTAAAAATAAGATCCAATTGCTATCAAGAAATTAATGCATTGTTTGGCTTGTAAGTTACCAGCTGATTAGTAAGATTCGGCCGTATATATGCCACTTCATTGTGTGACATAAATACTGATCCTATGATGAGTTGCGATAGTCCTTCCCGTTCCAGTTTCACTACCATCTGATCTGTATTAATAGGAGCTGTTAAAAGAAAGAGATAAACTGCTTCCTAATTATTGTACATGTTCTTTAATTATTGTCTAAGTCACCTGTGTTGGCATTGTTTAGTACGAGTTCTTTCGAATTTAGGATCCTTATTCTGCCACCTGTTGTCTAAAGTTCTTTAATAAGGTTACGTCATACTGTCTATTATTCATCAAGTACACAAAAATGACGCTGGCAGCAATACACACAGTTTCGTTTCTTCAGAAGACTTACTTTTCTCAACAGTTTAAATTTGGCCACCAGTTTCAATATTGCCGACCGTGAAATTATGGCGGTACGACGATTTAAAAGTGAATTGTTACTTAAAAATAATCATCATTTTCTTAGTGTGAATTTTAACAACTTTAATATATTTTATATAGGGTATTGTTCCATTTTTAGAATAGGTGTAGTTTAACTTGGCTAATGGCAAAAGATTGCAGCCAAAAAACTGACAGCTATTCAAATAGTGATTCACAATGAAACCTCTTATTGGAACAATAATTTTATGATTTCGACGGGCGAACGCAACATGACATAAAAACCTAAAATTACAGTGAAATAATTTTCTCTCGCATTATTAATTATTAATCCAGGGTTTTTGGATTAGAGCAATGTCAAAATTATCCTTTGACAGATATGAGGATAAAGTGGCGGAGGCTAACTTACTGTGTTGTAGATTTAATTGTAGCACTTTCATCATTTTTATTGCTTTGTAAGTTGATAGTCGTTAAGGGCTTTACCCTTACCTGATTAATGGTAATGCACAATTTTTACCCTCTATTTGGATGCAGGTCTAAGATCAGACTTAAACTTTTTTTTTTTTAAGTTCTCTAACCTTTCTTTCAGGGTCCGTAATGTTGATTCAGACTCTGTGTCTGGTAGGGAAGTCATTTTTAAAAGAAGCCTTTAGAGTTGCACCTTTTGTTAAGTGTCACATTTCAACGACTTTTATTCTCAACCAGGGTAGGGTGTATTCCTCACGTCAGGTGAGAATTTTAAAACCTTTAAGAGTAGAGAGCGGCTAAATATTGGCAGAGTCCTGTAGGAGGAAAGTACCTCATCGCTGACACGGTCGATTAGATTTTCCTCTACTTTGGACCATTGCTCTTTACTCAGCCTTTTATCAGGCCTCCCTTCGTTGATAATGGCCACCCAAAATGCTTTCTTTTATCAACTTAGCTAACTTGTCCGAATTGTTGGTCATCTTGGGTCTTTTGTTTGCTGTTGCTGGAGGAGGAATCGACGGCGGCGTTATTTCTGGTTATTTTCCCACTACCGCTCGGATCATCATTATCGACCCTTGGGTGAGTTCGGTCCTTGACCCGCAGCACTTGTTGGTTCCTCGTTTTTGCGGTTTGGGAAGAGGTGCTTATTCTGCTCTTGTCCTCAGGTTTGGGTTTGGGCTGTTTCGATGCCTCAATACTGTTATGCAGTTTTTCAGCCGCTATCAGCCTTTGCTGATCCCGAGGATGGAGTTTTCTTAGATCTGTTTTGTCATGTCCTTGCGCGGCCCTTTTAGCATTCTCGATCCGTCTGAAGCCTGGATTACCTTCTTAGTCTTCTTTCTTATATGAACCTTTTTGTCCATGATCGGATTAGGCTCATGTGGGTTCCGAGTTTTAGAGCAGGATAACTGAGCACCCTGCCTAAACTTTGTAAACTTTGGTCGGCTTGTCCGGTGACCTCGATTCAGGTGCCATGGTCGAGGTTTTGGCCGTAGAATCGCTAGTGATTTCTTGTGTGTCTTGAGTGTGTATCCCTACTCAAATTTTACTCTCTATACTAACTTTGACTCTATTTTTCGACTAAAATCGAAATAAGAACTCTAATTTTGTTTTTTGTTTCAAAATAAAAAAAAAACTTTGTTCCATGCCTAATAATAGGCTTCAGATTATTTTCTAATCGTTCCTAAATCAATCTCCCCCAAAAAATGCTATAAATACTCGTATGCGTCCATATTTATATTAACTTAGTCCATAAACTATAATAATTTATTCATCACATTTCTATTTATCAATATTTCCACATGATTTTTTCGAATAAAAACAAAAACAATATTTTGCAAATTAAATATTTATTTGATCAATATTAAATTATATTAAAAAAAAAAACAATGTAAAATAAAATAGTATATCGACATCGAAACGTATGTATTCATATTCGATTTTAAAATTTCAAATTAACATAAGTTATTAAACATGTGCAATAAAATTCAATTTAATAATATAACACACACGACATAGACAAACCAATCACGCATCAATAATATTCTATTTAATACATAAAAATATTATATTTAAGCAAAAAAAAAAATTCTACAAAATTGTGTGCATATAATTCAATTTGTATGCTAAATTTAACTGAAAATATAAAAATATCCATCATCGATTGGAATTGTGCAAAATATATATGTAGATATTTCTCCCTACATTAATCAAACATATATCTGAACTATATCGACAAATGTAATGCCCCAAAGATAAATTTCATATACAAATTGCATAAAAATAAAACACAAAATAACAAATATCGATCCCAAGTGTCATATGATGGAAGCTGCAACATCATAATAATTAACATAACTATGCATAATAATATAAAATAGGAAAAAAGAAACGAAATCATTTGGAAAATATTCTATATTTACCAAAATTTTTATATACAAACAATTAAATGAAATTGTAAAAATAAAAACAATCCAGTAAATTATTTAATTCAATTCCCCATCTTTACTCCAGATACCGAACGTATCTCTACAAACTACGAGATACGACATCGACACTCGACAGGGAAATCTATTTTATTGTAAAATGCTCAACATTATGGCATTTTAATTAGACGACCAAATAATTTACAATCTCCCCCTCCAAAAAAAAAAGAAAATTTATTTAATTTTCATGGTTTTTATATTTATATACATAGATAAATTCATATAAATCTATCTTTTATACTTGTTGTAAAATGTATCTGTATCTTTAAAGTGATATTCGTTTTCGTGATGTTATTTATCGATAACGAGCGCCACGAAAAAGTTCAGAATCGTGCGATTTTTTTCCAATTTCAAATCTTTCACTGCAACCGTGTATCCGTATCTTTACTCTCGTCGCGCCGTCGATATAATGTATCTTTTTGGAAATTTTGGATTGTGGGATTGTCTCAGACCAGAGACATACACTGAGATTTAGATTCAGATGCTCCAGCTTCAGCTTCAGCTCCAGACTCAAAACGAATGGCAATTAAGAACACGAATCATTTCCCTTTGCAATGATGCAGATGAAATATTTGTATCTAAAAACAAAAAAATCGTGATGGAAGATTTTTTGTAAAGTGAATGGTATATGGCGCGGCGTGTCGGTGTCTTCGGATTATATTTATAGGTCATTGTCTTATAATGAGATATAATTTTGTATCTTTTTATAGACATCTCATCTATAACTATAACGATCATGAGATAAACGAGCATTTGAACTGCAACTGAAAGAGAGAGAGAGAGTGCGAGAGAAGGAAAGGTTAAAATTAATTAAAAAACAAAAATAAAAGCAGGGAAATTTATAAATTGATTAAAATAAACTGCGTTTTTTTATCCAACGTGTTTTCGTGTTGTATGTGTATCCTTTATTTTTATTTTTGCATATGGTTGAGTTCATTAAAATTAAAGTTACCTAGAAAATAAAAATAATAAGAACAATTTAATGAGATAAAAAAGAATCTACTCATGGCACTCACAAATTGAATTTGCGCGCCATATAATTTAATTTATATCACGGTCCGACCGATAGACCGTCCATGTCCAAACCAAGCAAAACCAAACCAAACAAACCGAACAACCGACGCGACGGACCGACCGACACGTAATGTTATTTTATCGCTTTAACAAAGGTTTATTTTAATTTAATGAGCCGGTTAATGATATTTGGGTTTTGTTATTATAGCGAGATGATGATAATGATGATGATGACGATGACGATGACTAGGACCGACGACCGACGCGACGTATAGGACCGTACGGCCAGACTATTAGCCATTACATACTTTACTCTTCTGATGGTATAATGATGAAGCTTTAAAGTCGACCAATATATATATACATATATAAAACAATGCAGTTAGGTGTTTCGAAATTTGCTTTTATTTTAACGGATCATTTAACTAGGGGTAAATAAATTTGAAATGTTCTTATATTGGTCGCGCGACATCATAAGGAAAAAATAAAAATATACACATATATAAACCACCATAAAAGCGAATTGACCCAGTTAAGGTATTGGGTGTATATGTTTTTGTTATCGCAAGGGTAAAACACATTTTTAATTAATAATTGCTTTAAATGTTTTTTTTTTGAAAAAGTGTTTTAAAAAATGTGTTAAAATATAAACTTGTATCACCTTTGCCAAGGTAAACAAATTGAGTGAAATCAAATTTTAAAAAGAGGCTGGGATGCGACCCACACTGATAACTTCCCATTCCGTCTGTCGATTTGTCTTGCTTAAAAGGTTTGTAGGATTTCGTGTTTTGTTAAAAAATTTGTCAGTTGAATTATTCTACAAGATTTAAAAATTATCAACAAGATTTTGCATTTGATGAATTAGTTTGATTTCGAAATCTATTTTTGTTAACAAGATTTTTAGTCGAAAACCAATTTTTATCAATTTTAGTAGCACTTCTTAAAAGTTTTTATTTTTTATATAAACAAATAAAAATTGGATGAATGAAACTAATTTGAAGTCAATATTTTCTATTGTTTACGAGATATCGAAAAACAGAACATCAATTTTTAACAATTTTGCGTACTGTTTTTTTGTAAATTTTAATTTAACGGACTGTTGGAATTTTATAAAAAATTTACTGAATGTCGAAAACAATATTTTCTGTGAGATAAAATTAGTTTTAAGCCAATATTTTTAATTTTTGAAAAGATATTTGAGTCGAAAGTAAATTTGTACTAAGTTTAAGTATTGTTTTTTTTTTGTAGTATTGTTTTTTTTAGTATTGTTTTTTTTAGTTTTTATTTTTTTGTAAAAAAACTGATTTATGGTTCTATTTCTCGGGAATGAAAATTCCCTAAAAATTCGTCATCCTTAGCCCAGCTCTTCCTGAAAAGAAAAACACAATTTAGTACCATGTACTAATGTTTACCTATTAAAAATTAAAGGTTTTACCAAGCCTTAGCGCAATAAAGCTTAAATATTTCGTTTATATACCTAGTTAATATCTCCACCCACTTATGTACCTATATACAACCCCCAGGACACCAATAACAACAACAACAACAGTAACAATAATAACAAAAAAACTCAAATTTCAAATAAAATGACTATATTTGTTGTTGTTGAAACTCACTTTGCGAACATTAACACAAATTCACAGCCATAACTCCTAATAAAACCAGATTAAGTACAATTAATGTTTTTCTGCGCCATTTCCGGTTACCATAAATCCTTCCGCTTAACATTGTGAACATCCTTCTGCGCCGATACATTTTTATTTATTTATTTTTTCGTTTTTGTTGTTATTTTTGTTGTTGCAGAAAAACGACTTGTAAATAAAACCAAAAAGTGCTTGATATATATTCCAACCATTATCATAATTACTTTATGGTAATGACATCCTAAAATACAGTAAGAGAGAGAAATTTGTATTTTAAAAGCCCAAAACGCACATATAGAGGTATATAACATAGATACCTCATATACCGCACACAGTGATCGCATTTTCACAATTTTTTTTATTTTGAAATTGCTATCTAAATGTCAGTTTAATGTTAATAAGTTTTTATGTTGGTCTTAGAGGTATAATGGTTTCCGGCAAATGGTCATCCGGGTCTGGGTTTTAATTTTCATTTTTTTTTTTTGTGTTCGTACTTTATTTTGTTGTATATTCGTTGATAAATTAGTGCGTTGTCATCGTAGTCGTAGTTTTTGTCCTTATTAAAGTCTCCCTTATGTCGTCACATATACGATTCTAGGACTCTAGAGGGAATATCTCATATACCTACATAAACATATTATCTTGCGTCATTAGGTTCACCATTTGTGTGTATCGAGCAAATAGAGTAGTAAAATAATATAAACATAAACACTCTAATAAACCACAAACAGTAACCAGCTAACAGCTTACAGTCAGCAGCCAACAGCCACCAGCACATCGCCAGCGTTGCCACTACATAATGATATTTTGAATTTAATTTCCTTTTTTAAAAAGGTTTTTAAACTTTTATCAAGAGGTATTAAATATGAGAAAATAAAATAGAAGATGAGGAAGGTTAAAACGCTGACTAATTATTAGCTCCAAAAATATCTCAATGACCAAAGGTTTCTTAATGTATCGGTATAGCTTTCCAAATAGGCCCAAATAGGTGATCTCATCATTGGGTATCTTACCGAATATTGGAACAAATCTTTACATCGATTTAGAGAAAGTAAGATTATTGTACTTGATATTTCAAAAAGATTTGTTAGAGCTTGGCTCAGGGTCTATTGTGCGTGAACTGCTTCCGTGCCGTTCGATCCTTCGTTAGATTATAAATTTACTTTCCAATCGTTCAATACAACTTGTATTAGATGGAGTTAAGTCTCAAACCTACAATATAAATGCTGGTGTGCCCCATGGCTCTGTTCTATCTCCGACACTTTTTCAATTATTATCAATTATCTCCTGTCTGCAACTTCTTATCAAATACATTGTTTCGCTGACGATAGTACTCTTAGCTTTTCATATTCGTTTTAAGACCCAAACCTTTCTTCTTCGAATGTGAAACTGCACCGATAAAATATGATACAAAATAAATCAGGCGGGGCAACAGTCCCTTGTTATTTCAGGAATGAAGAGGACCGACAATTTGTATGCCGAATCCGAACGGCTTATTTAGAAAGCACTTTTTATGACAAGAATTACTCTTAAAGGATCTGTCAATTCCTCGCAAGAAGCAGTACCCATGACAAAGGCAGTACCCAAGACCTTCAGCATGAAAGCCGTACCTTAAGAAAAAATGAACCCTTTGCCATTATTCATAAGTGGCACTTGCATCAATGAAACTGAACATCTCGTTATTCCCAGTATGTGCATTGTGGAACGATGACATACTAGATGTCGCTTAATGTGCCGCAAAATGTTTGGGTTTATGATATAATGCAATAAATATTTCTCTTCTTCTCTGGCTGCAATTTTAAAACCTATATATAAGTCCAAAACTATACTATAACTCGCTCTAGCCTTGTTCTCCAGTAACATACTTAAGTCTCCTGAATAATGTTCAAAAAATAGCTTTAAAATGCAAGTAAGTTTGTTTGCTTGCGTGTTTGTTTGTGTGTTTGTACGTTCTTCGAGTATTAACGGAGCAATATTATGACATGTTTTTTTGTGTCGATGTAGTAACGAGATTGTAAAAATGTGTAATTTACTTTTTACCGCGTTAAAATGTCTCATTGTCTCTCTTATTCTTAGATATTCAATATGTCTAGATGAGCGGTTAGTGTCTTAACCTGTGTTGCAAGGGGTCGAATACTTATTCAGAAGAATTCAATTCCCCATTAAAGTTAGTTTCACTATGATTATTAATAAGGCGCAAGGCCAAAAACTAAAAGCAGTGGGAGTCAACCTAGAAAAGTCGTGCTTCATCACTTTAACAATTAATAGCCGTGCTTTATCACTTTAACAATTAATAGACAGCTTTACTTTTAGTTCCTCTACGTTTCTTTTGATTGTGGAAAGCACAACATCTAACTCATGTATACTTGTCCCTGGAACGTCTCTTTGTGATATTTTGATTTTCTTTTAATACGCGAGCAACACCTAGAAGCATTGTTAACTTAATAACGTCATTCGAACATCTTGTAAAGTTTCTAGCCTCAGCCCTTCTTAAGCGTTATTGTACTAAATTATTCTCTAGTGAAGTTACCAGCTGCATTCTTGTCTTTAAACAGTTAAATCACAATACCCAAGTTTATAGGAATGCCCATCAGTTTACCTTGAGCCCAATTTCGGCGTATTCTGAAGTAAATAGATTTGTTTTTAAGCCGTACTACACGAATGTGAGATGACTTAACACGCTCTGTTAATTATGTGCTATGTCCTAATGATTAAAAACCAAAAAAGTGTTAAATGGCAACCCTAACGTTAACCTCTAACATTCTGCATTTTATTACCCTTGTTGTGTGCCCAGATGTCTTAAAAAATGTGTCTTTCTAATGTGTGTCCCGTTTGTAATAGAACTTCTATATATTTTACCATTAAAAACGACCTAATGACATTTCTAATATGGATTTCACTTTTGTTTTAATGTCATCTTCGTTGATACACATAAACTTTAATTATAGTTCCATACACAACAGATACCAATTTTTGTTTGTTTTACTTTAGGGCCGAATAAGTAATTAGGGATTTCGGTCCTAATGGATATTTTTCTTAATTTTTCCTTCTCAGTTTGATTCGCTTTTTTGTCTCTGTTCACTTTTGTTTTATTTTATTTTTTCAGCGCATAATGGAGAATGAATAAAAGGTCAACATCGGATGATTGTACCTTTCGTTTTAATTCAATGAAATATTCAATGATCATAATGAAGTCTGCCCAAGGAAGACCATTAAAAAGGATTCGGTTTTCTTTTGTCTGCATCTCTATTCTTTTTTAGTTTAGTTTTTTTTTTTTTTATTTTGCACGCGCGGGTTAAATTGTGGGTTTAATTCATTTTTATATCAAAAGGCGTTTTAGAATTTCTTCCTTTTCTTCTTCTTGTTCATTTTATATATATGTCCGTCTTTTGGTCCTTTTGGCATTGGCTTGGTTGGGTTAGGTTTGGTTTGGTTTTATTTTTCATCAGTTTAGGAATTCAATGCCGGAGGACTTTATAGTGAAGACGACAACAACGAGCAAGACCAAAAGCGAACACACACAAAAGAGAGGGAATATTATTTACGCCCGATTAAATATTCAGGATAGATGAAGCGAAAATTAATGAGAAAAAAAGAATAAAAATAAGAAGACGAATAAAAATAACAATAAAATAAGTACCCAGGACCCTGAATAGAAAATGAAATAACCAACCATCAGCATAAATTCTTCTTTTTCGTCCTTTTTTCTTTTCTTTTTTTGATGCACATTTCATTGCATCAGGACGAATGGGGTTCGATATTTCTGTGCGATAATATGCAATGATGAAAAAAGCTACACGCGCAAAGCAAAGAAGCCCAAGGAGATGAGTTAAGATACAATTTATATATTTGTACCCTCTCGTTTCTTCTTCTTTAGGATGGTATTCGTTTTATCTTGCTTCTTTTTTTAATTTTTTTGCTCGAGATGTCCTTGGCGGATGCTTATTATGCTCTGGCATCCTATTCAATTATTTATTTTTCTTATTACTCTTTCTTTTTTCTTATTTTTGTTGAAACTTTTTTTATTTTTTAATATACCTACGTGCTTTGGACGTTTTGTGTATTTTAAACTTTTTTTTCTTTTTAAACATTTTTGTATACCTACGTTTCTGTCTTTTTATTTTTGTCATGTTCTTGTCCGTGGAGAGCTGTTAAAAAATTGTACTCAAAGGAATGCAAAAATAAAATTGCCTTACAGTGCTGTGAAATGTTTGTGTACTGAAATTCAGAGTACAGAGTTTTCCAATTAGAGGTTTAATTTTGTTTGAGATATCAAGTTTTTAAAATCAACATTTTAAACTATTCGTATCTGTTTATAAGGGCTTAACATTTTAATAAGTAGCAATTTTTTAAATACTAAGCTATTTACTAACCAACTCCAAAATTGGTTTTGCTGTTTAGTAAATTGTTAATATAAGCTTTTATTAAAGAACGGTCATCCGGAAACGGACGTATTAATTGGAATTCCCAACTGTAGACTGCAAATAACTTAAAGTTAAAGGAAGCCATTCCATTATTTTAACTTTACTAAATTGTTAAGAGATATGGAGGGAGATGTTAAAATCAGAATAGATGAATTATGTTTACATTTTAGTAAATTGATAAAAATGGCTTTAACATAGAATATTAGACATTTTTGATCATAAAATATTAGTCAGCCAAAAAAGGAGCTTGTTAAAAAAAATATTTAAATCGATTCTTTAGTTATTTTTATAATTTTAAAACAAAAAGAGAGATTGAGATTCTACCCACACTGACAATTTTCCATCCGTGCTCGCTTGTCAATTTTTCTTAAACTTTAACAAAACCAAATTTGAAATTAATATCATTCTTTGTTCTCATAATAATTGAGTCAAAAACAATTTCTTACCATTTTTTAAAAATTTTTTTGTAGGTTTTCCTGTTTTGTAAAAAAAAATGGTCAATTAAATTTTCTAAAAAATTATCCAAAAACAACCAACGATATTTTGCATATGATAAAATAATTTAGTTTCAAAATCTGTATTTATTAATGAGATTTTTTTGTCGAAAACCAATTTTTTCCAATTTTAATAGCATTTTTTCAAAGTTTTTATTACAAATACAGATTGGATTTTTCTAAGACCATTATCTTACGTTAAGAACAAAATTCGACATATAGAATTAAATCATTTTGAAGTCAATAACTTCATTCACTCTCGAGATATCTAGAGTCAAACATCAATTTTTACCAATTTTGTAGTATTTTTTTATAGATTGTATTTTTTTATAAAAAAAAAAACGAATGCTGGAAAAAAAATTGTTGAATGTTGAAAATCAATTCTAGTACCGTTTTTTTTGGAGGTTATTATTTTGTAAATAGAAACTGTTACTTCGTCTTTTCTCAGAACTTTACCAGGTGTCCAAAATGTTATTCTTCGATGAATTGAGTTATTTTGGAGGTCAAATCATTTTTTGTTCGTAAAATATTCGAGGTGACAAATTTTTTTTTAAAAGTATATTTGCTTAGCATCACGCCACATTACATTATACAAGAGTTAATTGAAGTCGCTAGCGTTATTGGTTCTTGAGATATTTTCTTCCAACGAAAATTTAAACTTTTTTCAAATTGCTATAGGAAAAAAAACACCCACTTAAATTTCTTGAGAGTCCTAAATGCATGTTTCTGCATTATTATCTGTAGAAAAATTTATTTAAAATCGCTCAAATACTAGAATTATACAGTAGACAGCATTTAGTTTTCGAAGCATTAAATGCTACACGATTTCAGGTCAGAATTTAATGAGCTTTTCATATGCTGCCGTTGGTAGTCCACATCAGAAGAACAAGGATGAGAATCTACAAACGAATATGAAAAGCTGAGGGTTCTGTCATCAGCGAAACAATTTAGTGGGTAAGAAGTTTCAGACAAAAGGTCTTGAGATAACAAGACCTAAAATCAGTTTTAAAATCTTTGATTTTGATCCTAGAGACTTAAAAACGTCGAGAAATTTACAAATTTTCAATTCGTCAAATCTAATAAAATAACATCTTACGAGTATAGGAAGTTAAAAATTTAAAGAAATTTTCTAAAAAATCTTTCAAGTCCGTTTCTTATAAAAATTCGCATGTTCGATTTTTGACCAAAAAATTTGTATGCAGATTATTTTATTCATCGTAACTGTTGAAGCAGTCTCATTTTCAAATTAGCACAAGATCTAATTACAGCTCAATTGGCAGCGCGAAAACCGCAACAAATAGTGACACGTTGGGCCTTACCAATAATTATTGACTAAACAAGCGTTTAGATAAACGCCACGTTAAACTTTAGAGACGAGTTTATTTGTGTGTTAACCAATAACCAAATTAAACACGTCTTTAACTAAACTGTGCTCTATTACATTATCTACCAAACAGACAGTTGCTGTCAAAATGACATTGCCCACGTTTCTTGCTTTTCTTTTTATTGCTGCTCTTTTTGGTGGTGATTTGTCCATATGTGGTGACCTTGTTTTGGGTGACTTAAATTTGGGTGGTGTTTTAACTTGTGGTGGTGTTTCAGGTGGTGGTATGTTTTCGCTGGAATATAAAAGATTATTTATGTCAACATAAATTTATTTTGAATAGAAAAATAAATTTTTATTTCATATGAGTGAATTGCATCGCTATCAAATTCCGCATTATCTAATTGGAAGTCCACTGACTGATATTGCATATATTTCAATGTCGATCTCAGAAGGTTCTTTGAGGGGTGTTCCACCACCAGTTTCCTTCTGAGACCGACTGAACGCACTTATTTTGCTCCTGGCTTGCGTTTTTAGCCGATTCCATTGCCAGTGGCATTGAACATTTCCTGAATGCTCTGCCAAGCTTCAAACTTAGCTTTGAGTGTTTTTCCATCCTTGAGTTTACTCTCCACTGTCATTGAAAACGGCTTCACTGCTTCAACCAGCAACTCCTTCATTGCTGGTGTCCAGTTAACGGACCGACTTCGCTTTGTTGCCATTGCAATAACAATTTACTCTGAAATAAATTGAAATGTTACTTATATATTTAAATAAAAAGAAATTAATCTATTTGTTTATTTTAATAACCTTTTTTTAGTTTTGTTAATTTTTATGAGCTCACGGTCACGGCCAAAAATAAATTTGCAACAGATAAAAGAAACATACGAACAATTTCTTTTGCTACCAACTGTCAGAATGACAGCACAAACATGACGTTTACACTTAATCACGAAGTTAAACACGCGTTTCTCTACTCGAAAATTTAGAGTGACGTTTAGCGTTAAGCTGACTATTAAACTGATTATTGGTATGGTTCATTATTTAGAGTCCACTTAAATATTTAAGTCGTCACTAAATTTGATTATTGGTAAGGCCCGTTGAGTACTGACAGGTTTTTTAACAATCTTTTTTTCTACGAAGTTGCTTGTGGTCCTCGGGCTTGAGTTTCTGACCTAAAGCTCTTTATGCAAAATAAAAGGTCTTTTTTGGCAGAATGCAAGAATGTATTCTAAAGATCGACGAGTAATCGACAAACCTAGGTTTTTGTTAGGTCTACGTTAACACTTTAGTACAAATATTCTCATGTATACTTAGCGATAAACACGGTTTTGATTTTTTACATCATTTCCCAACAGCAAAAATGTGTTCACCAGCCTTGCTATTGTCGGCTAAGAAGACGCTTTATGTAGTGTTTTAGATTTGTAAAATGTGACCATAAAATTTTCAACATTTTTGTACTGAATATTAAAAATTTCAATGCGCTGTTGAAAACGTGTATCGTTAAATTTGTATTAATAGAGTCGATTTTATGAGCCAAATTTCAGAAGACAGCAGTCTTAATAGTGGGGTACTCAAAATGAAACCTCTTATCGGAAAACCATTTTAAAGATAATGTAGAAGCCCATCAAATTTTTTATAGAACATATTAGTCAGAAGATATTTTCTTAAAATAACTCCTGACTTTAGCTCTCAACCATGTTGTGTTTGTATAGTCTCTAAAAGGACAAAACTAACAACTACTTACCAATTAATATGATTTTCGCACAGCACTGTATATTATGTATTTTTATTTCCAAAAGAACACCAAACAAAAACCAGGGACACAAAAATAAAAAAAATTGTGACCTTGGTGTTAAGTTTGCCGCAAGTGATTTTACCATGACAAAAGATATTCTTATATCAGGTGTAATCATGCGGAATTTTTGCGTTCAAAAAAGTTAAGTTGAATGATGAGCTGGAGGGATGCAATGGGGGAGGGGGGGGGGAAAGAGAGGTTAAAAGAGGCACACTAAATATTTATTTATTTTTTTTATTTTGTTGTTGCCTCTCTTTCGTTCTCGTTGGCCCTGCTGTTAACGCAAATATTGTATCCACGATACGAACAGACTGTTTTTGTTTTTGCCATCTTGATGCTTCAAGACGGGCACAAAAGGAGGGTTATGATTTTGTGGCAAAAGCAATTTATCCTTTTTTTTTTATGGTGTAGGTACTTTGTTATACAAGCACAACAAAAACAACAACAACAACACAAAGCCGAAAAAAGGTCTTAGTTATTTATGATTCCTTGGGTGAGGAAAGGTAAAATGAGGCATTGGTTATGAAATTTTGTTGTTCCCCTTTCCTTGTGAGGTATATTAAAATAATAATAAAACAACAAGAACAACAAAAAAAGAAATATAAATGGAAGCCTTTTTTTTATTTTTAATAATATTTTTTTATGATCATGACCGAGCTGGGAAAAGTAGGCTCAAAGGTTTTAAATTATATAGGAACGCGGTACATTTTTATAAGTATAACTTGGTCTTGGTGTTGGTATATGAATTTAATGAAAATTGTGTATGTTGACTCAGGGCCAGGATATTTTTTTTTTTTGTTTTGCTAAGTTAAGACAGTTTTGAAATTTAAATTTTATTTGATAGACACGAGACGCGGGTAGAACAATGTTTTTTTTTCTGTTTTTGTAAAATATTTCAAAAAAGGACATTTTTAATTTGTGAAAAATTCGTGTATCATTTAAAAAAATACCACAATACACTACATAGGGAAATTGGATAAATGATATTTTCTGAATTTGAAAGGTTGAAACAGGTAAAAGCTGGAATTGAAATTTATATCTTCAGTAAGATTCTTTTGATTAGTATCGGGTGATTTTTTAAGAGCTTGAGAACTTTTTTTTAAAAAAAAACGCATAAAATTTGCAAAATCTCATCGATTCTTTATTTGAAACGTTAGATTGGTCCATGACATTTACTTTTTGAAGATAATTTCATTTAAATGTTGACCGCGGCTGCGTCTTAGGTGGTCCATTCGGAAAGTCCAATTTTGGGTAACTTTTTCGAGCATTTCGGCCGGAATAGCCCGAATTTCTTCGGAAATGTTGTCTTCCAAAGCTGGAATAGTTGCTGGCTTATTTGTGTAGACTTTAGACTTGACGTAGCCCCACAAAAAATAGTCTAAAGGCGTCAAATCGCATGATCTTGGTAGCCAACTTATCGGTCCATTCCTTGAGATGAATTGTTCTCCGAAGTTTTCCCTCAAAATGGCCATAGAATCGCGAGCTGTGTGGCATGTAGCGCCATCTTGTTGAAACCACATGTCAACCAAGTTCAGTTCTTCCATTTTTGGCAACAAAAAGTTTGTTAGCATTGAACGATAGCGATCGCCATTCACCGTAACGTTGCGTCCAACAGCATCTTTGAAAAAATACGGTCCAATGATTCCACCAGCGTACAAACCACACCAAACAGTGCATTTTTCGGGATGCATGGGCAGTTCTTGAACGGCTTCTGGTTGCTCTTCACTCCAAATGCGGCAATTTTGCTTATTTACGTAGCCATTCAACCAGAAATGAGCCTCATCGCTGAACAAAATTTGTCGATAACACATTTCGAACCGAACACTGATTTTGGTAATAAAATTCAATGATTTGCAAGCGTTGCTCGTTAGTAAGTCTATTCATGATGAAATGTCAAAGCATACTGAGCATCTTTCTCTTTGACACCATGTCTGAAATCCCGCGTGATCTGTCTAATACTAATGCATGAATATCCTAACCTCAAAAAAATCACCCGATATAACCAAGTGCTACACTACAATAAATATTAAAATCTTTAGAATAATTTAGGAATCGAAATTCTAAAGTATCTTTCAGATCAGAGAACCTTTTTATTGGATTATTATTTTTGATATTTCGTTAATAAAAGAATACATAGGAAAACAGCGGTATATAAAAATATACCAATTCAATACAATACAGGATTCTTTTTAAAAATGCTATAACATTAACAAAATGAAGTTTTTTTTATTCTATAAATAAGGAAATGTTCACATTAAAAAAAGGGTTAAAACGTAGATTGACATTGCCAAAGACAGCTAAGAACACAAATATGGAATTTGGTGCGCAAAAGCTCCTTCATAAAATGGAGCACGTCCGAATTCATGCCTTCAAATTCAATAAAAGAATGAAATCGGTTAGCACAGTTCTGCAACGAACAACATAAACGGAATCGTTGTTTCATGTCATTTTCGAATAGCACCACTCCAAAAATATTCAGGTTTTCCAAACCAAGATGAAAATTCGTTCTAAATCGTTGTTCTATTTAATCTTCTCAAAGACCCAAACTGCGAAACGATTACAAAAGTGTATAGAAGTGCGCTCTTAGTTGCTTAGTCAATTGGACCTTGTAATCCGAGATACTTACGCCATCAGTGTAAGAAATCTTAAGATCGATGGCGGATTTATATTTGTGGATTGATGTTCAAAATCTCGTCCACAGCAGCCACTTTTTCATTAAGGAACGGGTCGTATGAGTGTTCTCCACTAGCCGACCAGTCTCACGAACTTGTTGTAGAAACATTCATACGCCTAAAACTTCTTTTCATGAAATGAGTTTAAAATATTTCCCAAGGTAGGTAAAGACTAAAGCGACTTGTTAACTTCCCATAGGAAGTTATTGTAATGGGTCCGATTTGTCGAATTGAAAATTTTTAAATTTCTCGACGTTTCAAGGTCCCTAGAGTCGAAATAAAAGATTTTTAGAAAGGTGTCTATGCGTGCGTGTGTACGTACGTTCGTACTTCCGTACGTCTGTACGTCCGCGACGTTTTTTTCGTTGTCCATAGCTCAAGAACCAGAAGAGATATCGACTTCAAATAAATTTTGTTATACAGATAATAAAGCAGAAAGATGCAGAAAGGGCTCTCAAGAAAATTGCATGGATGGTTTTTTTACCATAGCAGTTTAAAAAAAGGTAAAAATATTGGTTAACCCTAAATATCTTACGAACCAAAAACGCTAGAGGCTTGAATTAAATTTTAAATAATATATTGTAACGTGATACCAAACAAGTATATTTTTTTGAAAAAAATCCAATGAACGTTTTTTTTTATAAATCAAAAAAACTGAAAAAAAATTTGTCACCTCGAAAATTTTACGACTAAAATATGATTTTAACACCAAAACAATTTTGTGCAAAGAATAATAACGTTTTCAACATCTGGTAAAATTTTGAGAAAAATCTAATTGACAGTTTTTTTTTTATAAAAAATAAAAACCTAAAAAAAACATTACTCAAAGTTGGTAAAAATTGAATTTCGACTTAAATATCTTTTCAAAAATTTGAGGTTAAGGCTTCAAACTTATTTTATCTTTTAAGAAATATTGTTTTCAACATTCTGAAAAATGTTGAGAAAAATCGAATTGCCAGTTTTTTTACTAAAAATAAAAACCTAAAAATAAATTAATAAAAGTTGGTAAAAATTGATTTTCGACTCAAATATCTTTTCAAAACTTTGAGATAATGGCTTCTAACTCATTTTAACTTATAAGAAATATTGTTTTCAACATTCGATAAAATTTTGAGAAAAATCGAATTGACAGTTTTTTCTTAAAAAAAAAAAAAAAACCTAAAAAAAAAACAATATTAAAACTTCGTAAAAATTTACTTTCGACTCAAGTAGCTTTTCAAAAATTACAAATATTAGCTTCAAACTTGTTTTATTGTTTTCGATATTCAGTAATTTTTTTTATAAAAGTACAACAGTCCGTTTTTTCATAAAAAAAAAATAAAATCTACAAAAAAATAGTACGCAAATTTGGTAAAAATTGATACATATAGACAAACTTTTAAGCAAGATAAATCGACAGACGGGATGGGAAGTTATCAGTGTGGGTCGCATCCCAGCCTTTTTTTCGAACTGACTTCCTCTCAAAATTTGGAGCAAAACACAGCTGTCAATGTCAAAATAACACTGAACGACAAAATTAGGTTTTTTTCTGTCCCAAAACCATAACATTATTTTCTTAAATGATAAAGATGTCCAAAATTTGAATCTCGCCTTAAAATGTTTTCTTTATATTTTACTCTAAAAATGCTAAAGAACGGTGTTTTTAAGGCATATTTTAAGACTCCAAAAATCTCTTAAGTAATTTTGAAAAGTAGTTCGCTTCTAAATGCAATTAAAATTTTTTAAGTACCTAGTTTTTGGAAATTCTCATCAGTTATGAGTCTTTTTTTGATTTTATATGAAGTTTTGAGAAAACCTAGAATTTGATACTTTTAAAGTCTTAAAAGATAAATTGTAGACTTAATTTTTGGTGCTGTTTCGATTCCAAACTTTTATTTTAACTATTTGCTCAAGTATTAAAAATGTCGGTTTTCAACATTATTTTTATGTTTCTTAACATACATATTTCAAAACTTGGTATAATAGAATTGTATAGACAAAAGATTCGTTGCAAGTGGAAAACTTACTTTCAAATTGTTTTGCCTTCTTCTTCCGATGAAAACTGTTTTAGGAAAAATTGTTAAGCGTTTCTTTCAGACTTTTGTAAGACAGGTAAAATCTAACAACATTTATGAAGATTTTTCGAATATTATATGAGATAATGTAAATATTTTAACTGAATAGTGAAGAAATAAATTATCGATTTCGAAAACTATCACGGATCTTATTTAAGTCGGATATAAATTAAGGCCATAAGGCCTACAGCGATATGAACTTCAAATACTTTTTGTATGTTCGGAAAAAACCTTTAAAAATATCAAATTTTGCTTGGCCAAAAATATCTTATTATTCATCGTGACTTTATACAAAATTGGTATGAACTCAAACAAATTTGTATTAAACTCTTCTTTTTTTTTGAATCAAGAAAACTGAAAAAACAAACATGAGAAATATGTCATCTCGAATATTTTAAATACGAACGAAAGATGATATTACATGAAAATAATTGTATTCAATTATATTTTTGACACCTGGTGCAACCTTTAGAAGAAGCCAATTGACAATTTTCTTACTAATATAGAAATCTTAAAAAAAAAACTACTAGAAATTGGATGAAATTGATTTTCGACACAAATATCTTGAGAAGGAACAAAGAAATTTGCTCAAAATTGTAAGCAACCCATTGTTAAAGGCTTAACATTTTCGTAAGTAGCAATTTTCTAAATATTAAGTAATTTACAAAGCTACGAGTACTTAAAAATTTTAAAACCTTTCTTTTCCTTTCCCTGCTATTAAATAACTAGAATCCGAACATATCTAAATAGTGACAGTTTGTGAAAATAAAGAAAGCTAACAAGATTAAACTAACCTGGAACGTTCCATCCACTGTTCCTATAAGATTAATTAACAGATGCCATATAAATTTAACAAATTGCTTAAAGTTAAAGTAGCCATTCCGTGGTTTTAAGGTAAGAAAATTGTTAAGAGATAGTAAGATGTTAAAATTGTTTAAAATTAAGTAAATTATTGTTATTATTTGTATTGTACTATTCGTACTAGAATGTCAGCTTGTTAGACTTGACCATTCCTTTTTTTTTTAATTTTATTGACTTCTAAGACTGAGCAAATCTGATATGCGTGGGTTCGAATCCTAAAGGGTGTCCCAAAATTAACGCAAGATTTGAATTTGCCGCCATTTGTGCAGTGAAGTTTTGGCAACCCCGAAAAAAGAAGCAATTTGACAGCTAACAGTATAGGGTTATTAAAAATGGAGCGTTACACGAGAGAACAACGTGTCTTCATTATTAAAGAATATTTCAAAAATAGTGAAAGCTTGGCGGCTGCAGTTCGAAAATTTCATACAAAATATGGTCGGGATAGTGTTTTAACTTCGTCAACTGTGAAGAGATTAATTGAAAAATTCATGGAGACTGGATCCGTTGGAGACGCCAAACACACTGGTCGTCCAAAAACAAGCCGTTCAAATGTGAATGTCGAAGCAGTGCGTGAGAGTGTTGCTGACAATCCAGGAACCTCAATTCGACGTCGTGGACAAGAATTGCAAATTTCAAGAACCTCTCTACAGCGTATACTCACCAAAGATCTGTGTCTTCATGCTTACAAAATTCAATTAACACAACAATTGAAGCCTAATGACCATGGACAGAGAAGAGAGTTCGTTGAATGGATTATTGAACATCAACAAATGGACCCTGATTTTTCGAGCAAAATCATCCTAAGCGATGAAGCACATTTTCATCTTGATGGCTTTGTCAATCGCCAAAATTGCCGCATTTGGGGTTGGGAGAACCCACATGTGATTGTCGAAAAACAAATGCATCCACAACGCGTGACTGTATGGTGTGGATTTTGGGCTGGAGGCATAATTGGGCCATATTTTTTTGAAAATGATGCTGGTCAAGCAGTGACTGTTACTGGTGCTCGATATCGCGACATGATTACACAGTTCTTTCTGCCAAAATTGGATGATATTGATGTGTCCAATATGTGGTTTCAACAAGACGGTGCCACATGTCATACAGCCCGTGAAACAATTCAATTACTGCATGAGACATTTCCAGGTCGTGTACTCTCTCGTTTCGGTGATCAAAATTGGCCTCCTAGATCGCGTGATTTAACACCATTAGACTTCTTTTTATGGGGTTATTTGAAATCACAAGTCTATGTCAACAAGCCCACAACCACCCGTGCATTAAAGGAGGAGATTCAACGCTGCATCAACGAAATTCAGCCACATTTATGCAGAATGGTCATGGAAAATTTCAACAAAAGAGTGCGCATGTGCATGCAAAGCCGTGGATGCAATTTGTTCGATGTGTTATTCCATACATAACCCTATCCTATGTACTTTACGAGTCAATAAAAATATAACTATTAAAAGACTAAAAACGGCGTTTTCTATTTAATTCAAATCTTGCGTTAATTTTGGGACACCCTTTATGTTGTGCATAAAGTTTTTCAAATAAAATTGGATTAAAGCTCAGCACCACAAAAAAGGAGACTGATGAGTGCAAAAGTGGCAAAGCACGAAATAGCTATATCTCCAGCCAAAACAATGAGTGGTAGCACCTTTAAGTTGTTGTTGTTGTTCAAAAACATTCAATTAAGTAAATTATATTTTAAAGCCTAGTAAATTGCTAAAATCGCTTACCCTACAATGCATACTGTTCCATATCTGGTACAGATAAAATAAAGAAGTTTAAAGATACATAGCGACATCTATTGACCGAGGGAATATTTTTTAAGCCCTTAGCACCGATTTACTAATGACAAATGTATGCACTAGATGGCGTAAGCTATCGAATTTCAGGTGGTCAGATGGTTTTCCCAATTATGGCTCTAGGTGCGCACTGATAGATTTAAAATCTTTAAAAAGCCGTAGAGAAACCCTTGGGGTTCTTTTTATCAAGGACATACTCAATGGTAAAATAAAATCTCCGGACTTACTAGCTCTTATGTCTTTTTATGTTCCTGAGAGACATCTCAGAAATAGGAACGTTCTCTTTTTGATTCCTAGTCACAGGACGAACTATTGACTTAATGAACCCATAACTTATAATTAATCTCCTTTTAATTAAATTCATAGTGAAGTTGACCTTCAAATGAATAGGGATATGTTTAAGAGTATTGCTTTAAACTTTTTTAATGATGTATAATGATAAATTTAATTGTAGTCAACAGATTATGTATCCATTGATGAATAAAGAAATAAAAAAATAAATAATAATAGATAGATATTGATTCGTACAGAAGTTGAACGATCGATTTGAATTCGTGGTTTACGTAAATTGAAAAATCTAAATAAAATAGTTCTAACAATATTTCTAAGTGGAAAAAAATATGGTTACATTGGAAATAGTGTATACTAAACGAGGGTAAATTATTTTTTTGAATTATTACTGTTTTATGTACTAATACACCTACTTATTTAAACGTTCCATATATGGTTCACCATGCATTAGTTCACATTAAATGTGTTGTTTTGATTGGATTTTACTACAGATAATGGCGAAGAAGGTACTATCTAATGAGATGATTGAGCAGTATTTAGATATACCCTCGGGGAGGAGCGAAGACGGTCTAGACTTTTCCAGTGCGGAAAGTAATGATGACATGGCGAAAATCAGAGAAAACTTGGACCAAATGACTGCAGATAGTGACTCTGAAAATGATATTGAGCCTACCAGAATTTCAGAGCCAGTTCACTATGCCAGTTACCAGAAATCGGATTTCAAATAATAATACGTCTGATAAAAGAAAGAAAAGAAATCTAATTTGGAAAAAGAAGTCATTACAGGCTAACCATCCCCAATTTTCTGGACATACAGTTTTAGAGCCGCCAATCACAACTATCGATACTCCATTGCAATATTTTTTATATTTTTTTGATGATTACCTACTAACCCACATAGTTGAAGAAATGCATAAATTCCAGGATCCAAAAAGACCCATCTAAACCGTTCTGTATCACCTCAACGAATTAAAAAAGTTTTTAGGTATATGTTTGCTTATGAGCATTGCACCATTGCCTAATATACGGATGTACTGGGAATCTGAGTTATAGGTATACCTTTAGTAAGAGAGACTATGAACGTGAATCGTTTTGAGAAGATAAGACAGTTCCTGCACTTCAACGACAATTCCTTACAAGTACTATCATGTCATCCAGGACATGATCGCCTCCATAAAATAAGGCCAATACTAGAAAGTCTAAAAAAGAAATGCCAGAGTATACCTAAGAGGGAGACTTTATCAGTGGACGAACAGATGTGCGCAACGAAAGCTGCAAATTTCCTACGTCAATATCTTCTCAACAAACCGCACAAATGGGTATATAAGCTTCTCGTCCTATGTGACGATAGAGGCATAGCATACGACTTCGAGATATGCTCTGGAATGGAAAATAATTCTGACTTTACATATGCTAATGAGCCTGACTTGGGTGCAAGTAGTAATATAGTAGTCCGCCTAGCACGAACTATTCCGAGATACCATAAGTAGCAATTATTTTTCGATAATTACTACACTTCAGCTGAACTTATTTCATTCCTTTCGAAACAAGGTATCCAGTCACTGGGAACGGTCAACAAAGGTCGACTAGGCAAAGATTTGAAAAGCCCATCCCTGAAAGACTTGAAGAGTACTAAAATAGAACGAGGCCATTAAGAAGAATGGGTATAGCTGATGTAGATGGCACGGAAGTTGGCACAGTGATGTGGTATGATAATGCAAGGGAAAAACGTATATACTATTATGGGTAAAGTGTCGTGTTGAGTTGTGTTTGAACAAAGACAACAATTGTTTTTATAAATTTCATCAATAAGTAGAGCTATTGTTATTATGAAACTAAATATATGATTATTATCATTGTTCCTAATTAAGAGCTAAATATTAATGTTAATGCATACTGTACCACATATGGAACAGAAATGAAAAATATAAATCTTCAAAATTAATAAAGTTTTATTGTTATTTTTATCATTTATTATCTCTAGACACTATTAAAAAACCACAAATATTTTATTGACAACATTTAAAAAAATCATGCATTGTAGGGCATTTTACTAAATCGTTAAAAATTTGGCGTCTATAGCAAAATTTTTAATGGGGTCGATTGTATGGTGGTTAGTTCGCTCCAACATCCCTCGTTAAGAATTTCTAATGTGGCGAACCTTTTTGAAGCCAAATCTCGATAGTGTCCATATGTTTTATGCCAAAGGAAGTTGGTAAACATCGACAATGTAATGCCGCTAGTCCAATATCTTTACTAAGCAGTGCTTTTCTTAGATTAATTGCACTTTCTTTGATCTGATTCGGATTAGTATCATACCAAATTTGATAATATTTGTGTTTGCTTATTCGATAAAAGTTTTGCCACTTTCCTACTTTTTCAAGCAACATTTAGTTAAGATACATTTTGATGTCTCTGGAAGTTAACCTTCGGCTCCTACTCGTATATCAGTTGAACTTGTGAATCTAAGTCACGTCGAAAAATTCACCCAATTTTTGCTGCGATAATCCAATTTCTTGTAAATAACTCAAAATCACTGAAAGCAAAGACGTTTTCATTCGATCTTGCATTATCTTGAATAGCCTTTTCTGTACAGCGATGATCGCGACCGTAATTTTCACCAGATAAATTAGTAGGATACCTATACAGCTTTAGCAGACTAACTTATCTTGGTTTAGTTCAAATACAACTGTAGAGAAAAACCAAAGGCTCCAAGATCTAGGTTCTCACATTAAACCTAATGGTGGTACTAACCGTGTCGTGATGGCTAATGCATAGGACTGTCATGCTATAAGTCTTAAGGTTCAATGCCTGCCTCTACCTCCTAATTTTTTTTTACGGGTACTGCCTCTTTCGAGGAATTGACAAATCTTTAGAGAATAATTCTCTTCATTAAAGGTACTTCCTCAAATAAGCCGTTCGGATTTGGCATAACACTATAAGTCCCCTCCATGACTTGAGTCACTAGGGCCTAGTTCTCAACGCACTGTTGCGCCACATACGTTTTCAGAATTCTATTCTTAGACCGTATCAAAAACACTGCAAATCTCCTCTTTTTCACACTCTTACTGTCAAATTAAAAGTTTAAATATCTTTTCAAATAAGAAATGTAAAAGTTTTCACCTTTAAGTGTTAATGCATTTTACAGAAAGAAAAAACATTTAAAATTATGTTTCCTGCTAATTTAAAGGAATTATTAGAATCTTGATTAGTTTTTAATCTAAGTCGCATTTAAATAAAAATCATACTTACATGTTTCTTTTTCTTCTTTTTTCAGGTAAGTTCACCATAAAACAACATTATCTATGCAAAAGTCTACACTTGTAAGTACCTCACCCCTTCCACACGTTGCTTCTGATTCTATAATAGCATAGGGTATAGAGAGATATTATAACTTTGTATACCAACCGGAAACCCCAAGCTATTAAGACTGCCATTATTTATCCTTATCCTATAGAATATAAGAAGAACCCAAAAGTTTTATGAACAATCTCAACGCTACAATCACACTTAATGCCTTTTTTTGCCAAAATCTTCCAATATTTCCCCCTTGTTTTCTTGTAGATTTTTGTTTTGTTTTTTTCTTAATTTTAAATTTAACTTACCACCCTTCCATCCCATAGGTACCATACCATACCATACCATACCATACCATACCGCTCTTTTATATAACCACAAAATTTATAATAATAAAAATAATAATTATAAAGTTTCTATGAGAATTCTTTGGCAAAGTGGGGTTTAAACCGCAATACAAATATGCAAATTGATATAACCTCAGTTGTGAAGTTCGAAATCCTTCTTTCAAGCCATAATCCTCGCATTAAAAGCCAATTTCTTTTAAGGTTTTTTTTTTTTTTTTTTGGGGATGTTTTCTTTTCTGGAAATTCGTCCTCATCGTCTCGTGTCGTCTCGTTTGTCGTAAACCTTTCCTCAAAAATTTAAATCCTCCTTGAAAAGGAAACAAAATGGCAAAAAAATAAAAAAAAAATATTAGTACCACACTTATGGCAATAAGTTAAGTATCTTTTATGTCGTCATCACATAGTGGTCTTATTTTTCTGGGATAAGAATAACCAGGAAAATTGTCATTGTCGTCGTCACTCGTCCTTGTATAACCTAACTTTCCAATTTTACATGCTGCTTCTCTCTCGTCTTCACACTTCCTGTCCTTTTTAAGGATCTATTTTCCATTTCACATTTATCTGTCGAAAGAGAGAGAGAGAGAGATAACGAATATCATACAAATGTAAGCAAAATTTTAAATGACATAAGAAGCTTATGTTAATTGACGTAAGGCTGTAATCCTTTGAATGGGCATCACACACAGGAATAAAGTTTACATCAGCAGGAGCATCAACTCATTCGAACCAGCACCACCCCTCAAACTCCCTTCTGCATCGCACATCATGGTCTGCATGATGTGTGTTTTATTGTCTGTCAATATCTGTATAAATGTTTATCCTTATCCCATTTATGCATTCAACGGTAAATATATCGAACGATAAGGGGTGATTTTATGTATGATGGTCCTGCTAAAGAAAAATATAGGTACGTAAAAAAGTCGTTAATTTGTTGTTCAATATAATCACAAACAAAAAAGAGAAAACAAATTTGTTAAATTTGCTTCAACGCAACGTGAAAGTCCTTGCCGCAACCATGCGTCGCGTCGCGTTGTCGTCGTTATCCTTGATTTTAATTTTTTGATTTTTTTTTTTAAGATGGCCGTTTTCAGATAGAAAAATAAAAACAGATTTTTTTTAAAACCAACTCAAGTGTTGTTGGACCACACTTTGAATTTAAATCACTTTGGGCCTGTTCCGTTGCTGGTCTCAACTTTTTTTTTTTAGAATTGTAATTTTGTAATTAATGAGAGCAGGGCGATTGAGGTGACTGTATATTCGAAGTGAAAGGAAAACCTTATGTTTTTGAGAAGATTTCGTATACGATTAATTGATTTGATGTGATTTCGAGAAACAAGATTTGTGTTAAAGTAGGTGTGTCAGTGGGCGGTAAGCTTTAAACTGCTTTGTATTGACTGCATTAGAAATTAAGACTTTAAAACATACTTTTTTAAATCTTGCATGTTAAAGGGTGTTTTTAATAGAAATGGGCATACTGCCACGCCTATATTTGTTGTACAAGATTTTTCATTTATTATTAAACCAGCTGTTCCCCCGGCTTTGCCCGCGTAGTAAAAGAAAATCCAAATATCAGCTTTGGTTGGGGCACACCGAAAAGCTCAAGTTAGTTAAAAAACTCTACTGGGTATGAAGTGCTCTGTTCTGAGTCCATGACTGTGTGTATCTCTATCTATTAGCAAAAACACCCTCATATTTACTGCGACTTTATCCAATATCTTTGTACTTATTTTGAAACAAGCATCGTATTTGCTGATAGAATCGCAATTTGACAGATAAAATAATCGTCATGTATTTTATTTTGAAAATCAGGGTAAACACTTGCAATAATTTCAGAATTACTATACTACTAATTTACAAAAATCTTCTGTTTTTGTCAGATAGCACTCGGCATCAGTTTTTAGCAGCCTCTCTTATTTTTGAAAGTGTTTCAGCATAGTTTTTTGTGTAAATGTTATTATAGGAAACACCTAATTTTAAGCAATGATGATAGGTCTAAATCAAACAGCACCTAATGATATGCTATACTAATTAGTGTTCAAAACAATATAATATAATTATAAGTATACCGGTGAATCTGGTTAAATGAGATGGGAATGATATATTTTACCGCGGTAAAAAGTAGTTTAAAACACTCTATAGCCACTTAACAACTTGGATACAAAACATCATTCCGTAATATTGCTCCGTTATTGCGTTAAAGATGGACAAACAGGCAAACAAACAAACAAACAAACAAACAAACAAAGAAACAGACAAACTGCTTTTCCTTTTTATATTATTAGTATAGATTTGGCATCTGCGACATTGTGAGATAAGGTGTTGGTGTATGTTGGTTTTAATCCTTAAATATATAGCAAAGCCCGAATGGCTGAACTTCAAAGAATGCCCAAAGTTGTAGTCAAGGATGAAACCTATTTGCGAGTTAAAAAAGAAGGAATATGTATTCCTTGTCATTTAAATAGATCATAGGTCAAACTAACGCTAAAAAAGGGTAAGAGAAAAAAAATTACGAGAATTTTCGAGTGAAGTAAATAGTTCGATGATGTTACTGTCACCAACCATTCATCATCTTCTTTGAATTATGTCCAGGAGGTTTAAGAAGTTGTTGGATCACCAGAAAGACCAGACCAGGCGTATTTTATTCTTAGAGAGCATTCAATTTGTTTCCAAAAAATATACATTCGTAGCAAATCTGTTTTCGACGGCATTAGATCAGTGGACTGTATTAAGAAAAAACAAGAACAAGAGTAAAATAAAACACAATATTTTAACGTGGAAAAAGGCAATGCATAAAAAACCACAATTTTTCCTTTATTCAATTAAATTAAACTAAACTAAACCGTTTCCTCTCGATTGACCGACTCGGTCGAGTTCTTTCGTGTGAACTGTGACTAACAAAATGAAAATAGCTTTTCGCTTTCTCGCAGGAAAGCTCTATTCTGTTTCAGTTCGATACAAAATCACTGCCTAGTGGCTTACAACCCACAACGAGTTATATATGCAAGTAACGTTAGAAATAGAAAGAACCTACAACTTTTTGTTGAACTTTTAAAGGTAATAAGAAGCAGCAAATTTTAAAAACATACAGGGTTCAATTTTGTTTAAATTTAAAATAGCCTCCAACAACGCCCAATTCTTAAATCTCAGTTCTTGCATGATTCTATTTCCTAAATTCATGATTCTATTTCTTAAATTTTCTTAAATTTTGTAATAGTAAAAATCTGCATCTTTTAAAAAATACACTTTTCAAGTTTCATACAAATTTTAAATTAAACAGATCTTGGTGCACATCTTATCAACCACCAAAATCACCATCCAACAAAAGTAAAGGTGGTCACCACGTTTTCGATGTGTTAAGGGCTCGTATACCTTTATCGTTCTTTACCTGCTATTAATATTGGAAAAAAGGTGTTGGTTGCTTGTATCAACATGGTTTTATCCTTTTTGCAAAAAAATATTACAAAATACTAAAAAACAAAAACTTTTTTTTTAATTTTTTCAACATGTCGTTCAACCACGATGAGAGATTATAACGACGAGTAGAGTAGTATTGAGGGTGTGTTTAATTTTTTCATATTTTCATATGACTACCTTATGTAGCACGTGCTAAAATACACATTTGAAATATTAAATCGCTAATATATTTACAAATGTAATTTTGCCAACGTTTTTTTTTTTTTCAATCCGCACACACAAAATGCTTGTCTTTGTTTACTTTCCTATTCAAAAGTTTATAAATATCCAGGTGGTTTGCCACATTTTTAAGTTGAAAATAAATTTGCCTAAAAATATTTATAATTTTTAAAAACAAATTAGAGTGTTTAAAAAAACCACGTGTCACAATACCAAATTTGTTGCTTAACCTAAACCCCTTAATGATAGCATTTTTGACCGATAAGGTATTAAGAAAACTTAGTATCAATTTCTAAAAATGTTCATATCCGCAAGTATCGCATTGCGGTAATTCAAAAAGAATTAAAATAAAAATGCCAATGGAGCAATGGGGCGTCCAAGTTACGATCCAAGTCCGATCCGTCCAAGTTACGATACACTTTAATTATCTATATGTATTTAACTAGATGACCAGGCCATGCGTTGCTGTGGCTAACGTTTTTTTTACATATTACATTGTTGTAAACTATTTAAGGGGAACGGTAGGATAACATCAGACTTGGGCACCACCATGCTTTTTGACATAAATGCCATTTGTATAAAAATATGTTGACCTTCATGACTAATTTTCTACTACCGTTTCCCCTTATTACAATGAAATTATTATTTACGATTGAAGATGGGAACGTTCAAGCTTGTATACAAATTTACTGATTTGAAAGGGGAAGGACTTTGAACACAATTGAATTTTCGTACAGTTGATGTAAAGCAAAAATCAATACAAAATAATTTAATTTAAAATGTTTTATTATTTTTATTTAAGTTTGTAACAAATTAGTATATCACAAAGTTTTTAGTAAATAACATGTGACAATTAAACTTATAAATAAGGTAAAATGCATAAATGCAAGGACTCGAAATCTTTTTGGAAGACAGTACAAGTGTTGAGTGGGCGAAAAAGGAGGGTATTGTTCACAATTGATGAAAATCTACTTGCAAATTATTTTGAAACTCTACTTCTGCCTGACCCTAATCTAAACACAATGAGCTTTGCATTCCCAATGTCATTATTCCTGAACTGGATTCCAATCTCACAATGGTTCAACTAGTAGCTGTTTTAAAAAAAAAATGAAAAATAACAAAGCATCTGGATCTGATGGGATCCCAGTAGAGTTTTATAAACATGCTACTCCTGAGTTTTTGGAATATCTGTTAGAACTTTTAAATAGAATATTCATTGAAGAGATAGTGCCTGAAAATTTTCGTCTGTCTCTAATTACAGCCATTTTTAAAAAAGGTAACCTTGATTTGCCAGAGAACTATAGAGGAATTGCTGTGCTTAACTCATTAAGAAAAGTGTTTACACAAATACTCTATACTAGACTTACGACCTGGGTAGCAGATAATAATATGATTAGTTGCTTTCAAGCTAATTTTCGAGCCAACCTTTCAGCTATTGATCAAATTTTTGTACTCAGCACCAGTTCTAGGCGTTTTATTGATAAAAAAAGAACTTATATGCCTTTTTCGTTGATTTAAAAGCGGCTTTTGACACTATTAATAGGAGGCCCTTACTCTATAAGCTCTCAGCAATTGGCCTATCTTTTTAAATTTATCAATGTCTACGAAAAAATTCTCGAAAATATGATGGCATCTGTTCAGAATGGTATAGAAAAGTATCTAGAGAATTTAGTTGTGAAGCAGGTGTCCCTCAAGGATATGTTCTAAGCCCTATCATGTTTGCACTGTATATGAACGATGTCGAAAACAGTATACCTGGGGGAGTTCAGTTCGGGGATATTACTCTTAAAGTCTTGCTTTATGCTGACGATCTAGTAGTTTTATCAGACAGTCCGCTTACTCTACAGCTCCAGATTAACAAGCTAAAACAGTTTTGTGATCTATGGGATCTTAGAATAAATACCACCAAATCCAAAATAATGGTTTTCAGATCTCGAAATAGATCAATTGGCTATGGGCGGAATTGGACTCTAGATGGTGAGATAATTGAGGTAGTAAATGAATTTAAGTATCTTGGGTATACAATGACATATAATCTTAACATTCAAACCTTTATAAAAGAAAAAACAACCGCTGCAAAAATTGCAATAAATACAATGTGGTCCCAGTTCTTCCCAAAAAAACTCGTAGATCCAATTTCAAAATTCAAAGTTTTCAATGCCACCGACAGCGATGCCACTTTGCTGCAAAAGCAGTAAATCTACTGCACATTTCGCAAAATCTAAATCTACTGCCACTAAATTCAATCTACTGCACTTTTTTATGTTTCATAAACCTTCTCTTGGACAGCTGTCTAAAAACATACATATGTACAAAAAACCGTCCGAACGAAGCCAATTGATTGTGAACTTGATATGATATATGAAATTAGTTGAACGCTGAAACATGATCTCTGTCTCTATTTCTAAAGTGTTCCCGTTTTCTGCGAAACTACAGGATTCTGAGAGCTTATTTAAATTTGTATATTTATTGTGTGACACTGACAATTCCTCATTTTACAAGAATTATCATTATAAAAAAAATAAAATATCTATTCCAATCAGAGTACACTCAAATACGTATATCTTCTTGAACGACACATTTTTAATCTCTGAAGGAAATAAATATATGTAGGTAAACATTCTTGCAAATGTAATTTCTTGTAAAGAAATGAATAATGTCAGTAAATGTAAAAATATCCTGAGCTTTTAGAGTATTTCCAAAATTTAACTTTTACTGATAGAAAGTATGTGAAAAATACGTTTAAATATTTAGTAAGTATTTAGTAAGTATCGTTTAAAAATACATATATAAAAAATTAATTTTTTGTATATTTTTGTTCGATAAAAATCTACTGCGGAAAGATCCAATCTACTGCTTTTTTTTTAATGATCTACTGCGCTCTTCTCTTCTTGAAGTGGCAACGCTGGCCACCGACCGTGAATACTTGTTTTTCTATGGTAATGAAGAATATGGTTTCGAACAGTTGGAGGAAATGGAAAATATACAGAGGTAGCGAATTTTTAGGTTACCTATCAACACTCCTAATTATGCTATCCGCCTAGAGTCAGGCTTACCTCAAATTTTCTTGAAAAACTTAAAGGTTAACGCCGATTTTATAATCAAAGTTATGAAGCGGTCCGACCAAAACTTGCAAAAAAGACTCCTTAAAATTTGTTTTAGTTGTAGATATAGTCCTGTCGAAAACTGGTATGATCTTGCTGTAGCACATAACCTTTCAATATCATTGCCAGTGGACAATGTGGAAGCATTAAAAAATGCATTATATAAATGTATCTCTGTTATAGATGACTCGATGTACATATATGCTTTGTGTTGCGCGAGGGACTGCATAAACATCCAGGAATATATACAGACAACTTAATCTGAAACTTGGTGAAAGAAACTATTTTAGAGAAGAGTTTGAAGTTTCTGAAATGAAATTGATCTTCAAGATCAAAACGGAAATGATCGATTTGAATTATAGACCACATAGAACAGACTTAAACCCTGTGTGTTCCCTTTGGAACCTTGGTCAAAACGAAGATGTTTTGTATTTTTTAGCACTTTGTCCAATATTACAGGAAATCCGAAGGCTCTACTTTTTCCTAAGAGGAATATGTCGGTGTACTAAACGGAGATCATGGCTGGAAGCCTCTTATACGCTATGTCTCACATGCAAGAAAATATCGAAACGAGTGTTTGAATTTGTTTTGAGTTGTACCAAGATGTTAAAGTGATTATATCCTCTCCTTTTTTTTCGTTTTAACCAAACTAAAAGCCCTTAAAAAAAAAAAAACTTGAGAAATATGCGGTTTTTCTTCCTATTTTTTGCTTTTTTTCTCACTTACAAAGCATTATCTGTTTTAGCTAAACTAAATGCCCAATACCAATATTTTTCTTTTTTTAATTTTTTGTTTTTGACTAAACTAAAAGTCACACTTTTTATTGAACATATTGGTTTTTTTATACTATATCTATATATATAAAAATCAATGCCACTTTTCGTTGTAATGTTATAACTCAACAATGTCTTTACCGATTTGGCTAATTCTGGTCTTGAATTATTCGTGGAAGTCCAGAGAAGGTTTGTGCGTAGTGAAAATTAAAAAAAAAATCTTGAAAAAGTGTAAAATCAACATCTTTCTATACTCCCATATACAAACAATTTGTACTTATACTTAAAATGTAATTTGAACCTTTGACAAAACAATCGAAGACAAAAAAGTAACGTTAGTTCTGTCAAACAAATTTAATGTCATCATATGTCATGTACATCTCAAACGTCGAAGCAGTTTTTAAGTAATATTCAACAATACAATTCGGCATTTCAAATGACTTCTTTTGGTGCTACTAAAATTATTAGAGAGAATTTTATGCCGACTTTTTAGGTAAATACCTCAAAAGGATTGTCCCATGTTTATATCAATCTGAATCATAAAGTCTTACAAATTCTGATTCAACATCTACCTAAAATTGCATACATGTTACGGATTCAAGGCCAGATTTATCATCAAGCTGGTTCGTTATTGCCATACCCGACGCTGATCATCAATTTTTGCAAATTTATTTTATTGGTGATGAAAATCGTGAATTGGATCAACTGTGCAATAGTTTCAAATACAAGACGTGAGCTACAAAGGTTTTTCCATCAGCATAACGCATTCGTGAGCTACAAAGGTTTTTCCATCAGCATAACGCATTAGTTCAATTGTTCAAAATTGCTCTTGATCGTATGCCATCTGATAATCACAAAATTGCAATAGCACCAAATTGAATATTCAACAAAAACATGTATATGACACAATCATGCAAGGCGTTTCCAATAATGCAGATGGATTATATTTCTTGGATGCACCTGGTGATACAGGCAAAACGTTCGTTGTATCATTGATTTTAGCGACTATTCGATCGGAACAGAAAATTGCATTGGCACTTGCATCTTCGGGAATTGCTGCTACATCATTAGAA
This sequence comes from Eupeodes latifasciatus, assembly GCA_920104205.1. Taxonomy (NCBI): domain Eukaryota; kingdom Metazoa; phylum Arthropoda; class Insecta; order Diptera; family Syrphidae; genus Eupeodes; species Eupeodes latifasciatus. Next base: position 376,875,100 of record OV049924.1, read on the forward strand.
GGTTGTCGGACTGCACACTCTGCATTAAAATTGCCTTTGAATGTACAGGTGATTGAAACTCCAACTTGCAATATTTCGAGAAATTCTGCTATGGCAAAAGTTCTGCGATTAACGTCAATTATTATATGGGATGAGTGCACAATGGCGAATAAAAAATCAATAGAAGCATTTAATCGAATAATGCAAGATTAACCCGGTAATCAACAGCTTTTTGGTGGTGTTCTGATATTGCTGTCAGGGGACTTTCGTCAAACATTGCCTGTCATTTCTCGATCAACTCCTGCTGATGAAATAAACGCCTGTTTGAAGTCATCAGTTCTTTGGAAATATGTACGAAAATTGACACTGAACATTAATATGCGTATTCACCTACATAATGATGCAACTGCACATGAGTTTTCAAAACAATTATTAGAAATTGGTGATGGCAAAATACCAATCGACAGTACCAACGGATTGATTAATTTTCAAATTCAAGCGAAACTGCCAGGTGTAGTCACGAGATATAAATCAATTGACAGTGTTATGAATCAAGATGAGGCAATGAATTATCCAATTGAATTTTTAAATTTATTGGAACCGGCTGGTATACCACCGCATTGCTTGAATCTGAAAATTGGTTATTTGATTATATTATTGCGAAATATTAATCCACCAAATCTGTGTAATGGCACCAGATTGGCAGTGAAAAAGTTATTGCCAAATTTGATTGAACTACAATCTTAACTGGTAAATCAAAAGGAGAAGTGTGTTTGATACCGCGTATCCCTATGATTCCAACTGATATGCCATTTTAATTCAAAAGATTACAATATCCTGTGCGTTTATCATTTGCGATGTCCATAAATAAGGCCCAAGGGCAAACACTTCACGTTTGTGGTGTCAATTTGGAGGAATCATGTTTTCACATGGCCAACTTTATGTTGCCTGTTTCAGAGTCGATACCCCTGTTTATTTATTCATGCTCAATATGGAAAAACAAAAAATATTGTTTATCCAACTGTTTTAGACTAACCCATATAGACCTTCCATAGTAAGAGTACCCAATTCTTTTTTATTTTTTAGTTTTTACTCTTTGCTGATAAATATAATATAAACAATATATCATTTGGGTCATTTGGACTTTTAAATAGCTAGCAATTTAAAATATTTTTTTGTTTGAATCAATGAACTTTATAATCATTTTTTTTATTACTATGCCTTATACGTAGCGAAGCACGTACCGGGCCGCTAGTATATGTATATATCAAAATATACTTTAATGATGAACATTATTCCATATCGTTCAAAGATTCTTTTTTTTTGTTTTGACTAAACTAAAAGTTACATTATGAAAATAATAATTTAAACAATTTTTTTTTTTTTTTTTAAATATTTATGTTTACATATTTTTTACTATGAAACTTATTTTGTGAAATATTCTCTCTTTTTACTCAAATATTGTTTTTTTTTGTTTTTTTATTTAATTAGTTTTTTTTCCGGGAGACGGCTTATAAAGCCATGCTTTGTATATCTTTTATTATGAAATATTGTACTTATAAGAAAATTGAAAAAAATAAAGAACTTATCTATCTATCTTATTTTGAATTATAAAAATTAGCACTAATCGCTGCACAATATTATCGACACCCATGAGAAAAACATGTCTGGCAGTTCTATTTTACCGTTCCCAATATTAAGTAATTTTTCGGAAAATATGTGTGCTGGTGGATTATATTTATAGCCAATGGCCATAAGAATTATTGTTTAAGACATACATTAATCTCATCTGCGAAAGTAGAGTGACATATATCGGGTGATTTTTTAAGAGCTTGAGAACTTTTTTTAAAAAAAAAAACGCATAAAATTTGCAAAATCTCATCGATTCTTTATTTGAAACGTTAGATTGGTCCATGACATTTACTTTTTGAAGATAATTTCATTTAAATGTTGACCGCGGCTGCGTCTTAGGTGGTCCATTCGGAAAGTCCAATTTTGGGTAACTTTTTCAAGCATTTCGGCCGGAATAGCCCGAATTTCTTCGGAAATGTTGTCTTCCAAAGCTGGAATAGTTGCTGGCTTATTTGTGTAGACTTTAGACTTGACGTAGCCCCACAAAAAATAGTCTAAAGGCGTCAAATCTCATGATCTTGGTGGCCAACTTACCGGTCCATTCCTTGAGATGAATTGTTCTCCGAAGTTTTCCCTCAAAATGGCCATAGAATCGCGAGCTGTGTGGCATGTAGCGCCATCTTGTTGAAACCACATGTCAACCAAGTTCAGTTCTTCCATTTTTAGCAACAAAAAGTTTGTTAGCATTGAAAGATAGCGATCGCTATTCACCGTAACGTTGCGTCCAACAGCATCTTTGAAAAAATACGGTCCAATGATTCCACCAGCGTACAAACCACACCAAACAGTGCATTTTTCGGGATGCATGGGCAGTTCTTGAACGGCTTCTGGTTGCTCTTCACTCCAAATGCGGCAATTTTGCTTATTTACGTAGCCATTCAACCAGAAATGAGCCTCATCGCTGAACAAAATTTGTCGATAAAAAATCGGATTTTCTGCCAACTTTTCTAGGGCCCATTCACTGAAAATTCGACGTTGTGGCAGATCGTTCGGCTTCAGTTCTTGCACGAGCTGTATTTTATAGGGTTTTACACCAAGATCTTTGCGTAAAATCTTCCATGTGGTCGAATAACACAAACCCAATTGCTGCGAACGGCGACGAATCGACATTTCACGGTCTTCAGCAACACTCTCAGAAACAGACGCAATATTCTCTTCTGTACGCACTGTACGCATTCGTGTGGTTGGTTTAATGTCCGATAAAGTAAACTGAGTGCGAAACTTGGTCACAATCGCATTAATTGTTTGCTCACTTGGTCGATTATGTAGACCATAAATCGGACGTAAAGCGCGAAACACATTTCGAACCGAACACTGATTTTGGTAATAAAATTCAATGATTTGCAAGCGTTGCTCGTTAGTAAGTCTATTCATGATGAAATGTCAAAGCATACTGAGCATCTTTCTCTTTGACACCATGTCTGAAATCCCGCGTGATCTGTCAAATACTAATGCATGAAAATCCTAACCTCAAAAAAATCACCCATTACTATACATATGTATGTATGTGGTAAGGTCTGGCGGAAATCACCAGACAAAAGTAAGAGAGTATTGCCGTTTAAATCCTACATAGTTCTGGTGGATGCATAGTGGTTATGCTATTAAATTGTAGCTTATATAAAACTTTTGGAAGTTTGACATAGCGCCATCTATTGAATACTTACTCAATCCAGTCAATAGATGTCTCCATTTAAAGTTTGGAGCTAACAAATAATTGTGACTGTCAAGTATTAGACAAATAATTTGCAATTAAATAATATTGCGATCATAAGTTGAGTTGTAAGCTATTCTATCTTTCAAGTTAGATCACACTGCACACGGTGTACAAATTTGATTAAAATCGGTTAATAAGTTTAGGTGTTCATAGCGGACAAACATCGTGACACGTAATTTATATATTATATACTAGCGGCCCGTCCCGGCTTCGCACGGGTAGACATAAATAGGTACAAATATTTAAGTTATAATCATGCTAATTAAAACGACCATGAATCACTTAATTAGAAAAAATTTGTTTGTCCCATCATTAAAACTCTTCGCAGCGTATGCGATAAAAGACATTTTATGGCAAATTTTTGTACACCTTCGGTTGGTTTTATAAGGAATTTCTAAAGATTTCTATAGTAATCTAGTACTAAATATAGCCTATCTTACTCAGTGATAATGTAGCTTTGTAATGATAAAAGAATTATTAAAATCGGTCCAGTACTTTTTGAGTTTATTCGTTACATACAAAAATACAAATCTTTCCTCTTTATAATATTAGTGTAGATTATAAATTATTAAGACCATTAATCGAAATATAAACTATCCTATATCTCAAGTTAGACCAAATTACACATAAAATGCCAACTTTCATCGAAATCGGTTGACTTGGTGAAGAGTTCACTGGGAACATATGTACATATGACACTGGATTTTTATATATTAAGAAGATATTAGATATATTCAGGATATACAAATGCAAATTCGGGCTTTCTACAAAATTTTGACATTAAAAATAAAAACGCACATAAAACAAAATCTATCCACAAATGTATGACATTGCAATTTAAAATCAGCTAATCATTTTCTAAATTTTGATGACTCTGATGCCATTTGATGCCATTCTTCCTGTTTGGAAAAATATATAATCTCTCAAACTTACAGCGAAAACCCCATTTTTTTAAATCCTACTTCCGCTTCATCACTATTTAACCTAAATCCACCTTTTTGAAATGAAACGTGAACAGCAACCTGAATCAAAACCAACATATTCGAAGTTTCATTTTTTTTTCTAAACATAAATAAAAAGCAAGTTAAAATAGTTATTAAACAAAAATTCAAATTGAAATCGATTTGCAATATAAACCAACCAAACAAACATTTCTCTGTGATTTATTTTTGTACGTTACCCAGAAAAGTTGTATTACATATTTTTATCGCATCTCAAAACTTTATTCCCTTATAGAGAGTCGTAGAGTTGTAGTCGTATACTCGTATAGGTACTTTCATATGGAAAAACCTGCCAACGTTGCAAATCGATTTTTGACGATAAAACTCAATTGACCTAGTTACCAAGGATGTGTGATGAACAATGCTTTTATATCTCAGCGCAAAAATAATCCACACCCTGATCTACACGCACAACACAATAGAAGAGGTATATTGTATATATATGGACCTATAAATTTTTCAAACTGTGAAAAATGTGTCTTATGTCTGTGGAGAGAAGCTATCAATAAACTATCAATCTCTTCCTCACTTCAACTTTTATAATGTAGATATGTAGATATTGATTTCTCATATAGTTGAAAGGATTTTTCTTATATCCTTCTTTTTTTTTGTATCTTTTGGATTTTTGTCTTCCTTATATTTTGAAACGGGTTCAATATCTTCGATTAATAAAATACTTATATTTATATATATATTTAAATAGAAATAGAGGAGTTTATTTTTCGCATAAGTAATGATGACAGGCGAGTAGTATTTTAGCATTCATTTATTAAAATAGGAAGGATAGACCAACACAATTGAAATAAATCAGTCTAAGTACAAGGATCTGAGATTTACCTAATGAGATATTTTTTTGTTGTTCAGGATAAAATTCAACCACAAAAACCACCTTATATCGGGATTTCTTTTTATTCATCGAGGATATAAACTATACACAATCGATTTGCATGGATTTAAAGTTTTTCTTTTTGGAGCCTGAATCTATTGAAATAAATACCATATAGAGATGAATCCTTTCTTTTTCTGTGATGTTAGTTTCGGTGGTGGTAGTGGTGGTAGTGGTGGTTATGGTGTTGTTGTTAGTGATGTTGGTTGGCCCTTTCATCAGAAAAGAGGATTTTATTTTCTGCATCCTTTACATATATTATAGAAAAGCAAAATGGAAAACGAATGCAAAATCTAAATAAGAAAGCTCCTGTTTGTTTATGATATGCTATTTTATAGAAATTCAAACCCAACAAAAAAAAAATACTTAAAAAAATAACGAAAAGAAGCTGAGCCATAGAATCCACGTTGGTTGATTAGGTCCTATTTTTTAATATAACTATAGAAGAAAATATATTATGTTGAATATAGCATTTGCTTTTTTTAAAGAATTCATTTTTTTTTATTAGGAACTTGCACTTTTATTTGAGAGCATAGGATTTCAAAGGAACTTAATGTGATACCCACTAAAAGAGAATCTTTTTTATACTACAGAAATGTGAAACAAATTTGTACATCCTTTTGGAGAACGTAAAATTATTGCATTTGATATTTCAAAGGCATTTGTTAGAGTTCGGCATCAAGATCTCTTATGAAAAATACAAGCATTTGGTCTTGATGAATCTCTTCTTTATTGGGTTAGAAATTGCATTTTCGACTAATCAATTCAAGTAGTATTAGAAGAGTTCCAATCTGATATCCACAAAATAAACTCTGGTATGCCCCAGGGCTCTGTTTTGTCTCCGACACTCTTCCTTATTTTTAAACATGATCTTTTGTCCGAAACATCTTACCTACTAAATTGTTTCGCTGATGACAGTACCCTCCAGCTTTTCATATTTGTTTTTAGATTCTCATCCTTGTTCTAGGAATAAGAACTACAGTCGACCCCGTGTGATATCATTGACATCATTGTCAAATGGGGAATCAAAAACCGTGTAGAATTTAATGCTTCGAAAATTCAACGTTCTGTACTGCCTCAAAAGCGTAACTCTCCCTCTATCCCAATAAACATGAGTGATACTTGCATCGAGGAGACTGAACAGCTTTCAGTTCCAGGTTTGTGAATCAAAAACCACATTGCCATAAAGTCTAATGCCTATCATTGTTTAATCGATATTTTTATAAGCAATGCCGCAGTGAAATAGCTAGTTGCATTTTTCCCTTAAAACAATTGAACTGTTATACCCATAGTTCTGGGAAAGCTTATAAGTTTCCCTATTTTTGGACGTATTTTTAAGTACATGGATTCTTTCTTTAACTACACTACACGAATATTAAATGCTTTACCGGCCTCAATATTTCCCACTCATTACACTGTTCAGACATTAAAAACAAATGTGCATCGGTATCTCCTTTCTTATCTTACCTTTCTTTGCTATTTGCTCACTCTGTGTTTAATCACTTTAAGGGTGTTCATAAACCCTTGAGTGCTCACAATATACAAAAGGTGTTTGATATAGTAATGGGCGCTTTCAGTATCGACAATTTTTTCTTTTTTTGGGTTAGAAATTTTCTTTTGAATTAAAATTGTTTTGGACGAATTCGTGTGGGAATCCTGGTGTGCCTCAGGGCTTCGTTTTGTCCCCTACACTCTTTCTGATTTTTGTAAATGATCTCTTAAATTTGTCGGAAACAATAGTACTCATAATTTTTCACATTTGTTTCCGTACTCATGTATCTCCTTTTAGAGTGTGAAACAGGAACGACAAATTATCATTTGCTTTTTAAATTCTGACTTAATCAGCAATTTACGATGGAGAAATAACGTGCTTTAAAGCTCCAAAAAAAACAATATTTTCTTGTATCTTTAAAGTAGGATAAACTCTTTGCCATTATCCATGGGTGGAACTTAAATCAATGAAACTGAATATCACGATATCTTTAGTATGTGCAACCTGTTATAAAAAGATGACTTGGACGATGTCGCCAAAAACGGCTCAATATGTTATTGTTTTTCGAGATGATGCAAGAAATTTGTCTCTAATTCTGATCGAGTTTAAATCCAAAGCTTTAGAATAGCTTTTATGACTGGTATGGTGCTTTAGCAACTTCCTTAAGCCTCCAGTATTCAAAGAAAATCTATTAAAACGGTTGATGCCACTAAAAATATTAAATTAATTTTATCACCCAATGATCGTAGAGTTTCTGGCTTCACCGTTTTTATCGTTTTTAAACGAACTTTACTCTTGTGAAATAGCCAGCTGCAATCCTACTCTTGAACAGTCGAAAAGTCTTCTAGAAATGCCTATCAATGTACCCTTAAGCCCAACTTTAAGTACATATCATATTCGTTCTTTAGCCGTACTACACGAATGTGGAATGCCTTACCATACTCCGTCTTTACCTGTCAATACAATATTCAGAAATTCAAAACCAGTGTACACCAACACCTCTTTTTTAACCCCTTCCCTTTTCCCTTACGCACAAAGTTTGCCTTCAGCATATTAAAAGTATGGAAACCCCTTTAAGTGTGCTTTGTCGGGACAAAATTTGTCAAACACAAAATTTCATAATTATTCGAAAATTGGTAGCAATTCGAAAGTTACTGACAAAACTCTTTTTCCTTCTTCCTCTTTTATTTTTTAAATTGTCAAGAAAAAGGTGGTTTTAATCAATTGACTTGGAGTGTAAATGTATACAAGAGGATTCATACATATGTATAGAAAAAGTAGCCTTTGTATATATGAAGACGAAGAAAAAGAAATTTCGTGTGTAAAGGATAATCTCATAGACTTTTCAAAATATCCTAGCAAATTCCAAAACCGAATAGAAATTTCAAACCAAAGCGAATGTATATCCAAACAAAGCAGCAAAAAAAAAAGGAAACAAAATACAGAGATTACTACCTATACTATTTTCTTTGCTTCATTCTTTTTTGGAAGGTATTTTCTTTCTCTAAGAAAACCGATCCTGCCGGTGGACCATTATAGTAAGACAGGATATCTTTGTTGTACTTATTCACAACGAAAAAGAAGAAGAAGAAGAAAAAACGAAGCAATAAAAAGGGTTAAAGAAAGCAAAAGCCCTTTTTTTTAGCTCTAACAGAGTGTACCTATAGCTAGCTACATACATACATACATACATATATGTCAAAAAGGACGTATGTACAGATATACAAACATATACCTATATTTTTATAAACGAAACGACGACGACTACTAACAGGAAAAAAAAGAAAGGATTGCAAATCTAAGTTTGCTTTTTTTATCCTTAGATTATACTTTTTTTTTTTGGTTGGGATTTTGCTTTTTTGTGTCTGTATTATTTTTGTGCAAAGGAAGTAATTTTCTGGAAGGACACAGGAAAAAAAAACGGAAAGACAAATTAAAGTTTTCTTCGAACGTTGACGACGACGATGACGGGAAGAACGAGAAGAGGTATGTTTAGTAGCGTTTTCATTGGTTTTGAATTTTATTTCAGTTTTTTTTTTTCTTTTTTTCTTTATGTTCTGCTTTAACAATCTGGCAAAACTTTATTTTTCAATTGGAAAACTTTTCTACTGTTTCTAAACGAGCTACTATTTACAAATACACATGTATGTATCTATATAATAAGGACACACATTGATATAGGATAACAAAAAATACGGGAGGTGGGAACTTTCATAGAAAACTTACAAACAAATGAAGACGAGAAAAAAAAAAAGTCCTGAAAGGGTCAATGTTCGCAGGATACTTTGAAGTGAAGTAAAGTAAAGTTTGTTTGCTTTATTATTCAAAGTTTGAACAAAAATTTTGAAACAAATTGAGATATTATATCAAACGTTAATTTCAGATAGATTGAATGATTAAAAAAAAAATAAGGGAGGGGGAGGTTGATCGAAAGATATGGCAAATCGAAGTAAGGACCAATATAGTAGATTTTAAAGGATGAGTGACATGACATTATTATATACATTTTTATGTCAGTGATTAGTTTTTAGAGGCAATCACTTCAAATAAATAAGGATTATGGTTAAGAAGTTTTGAAAATAGTGTCATTTGTGTAGCACATTATACTCTTTAGTTTACTTTTTTCTATTATCTTCAATATGAACATGAGTTTTAAGATAAACTTTTGAATGGTTTTTATATTTTTTTATTAACTTAATTGTTGTTCTTGACAAAAAGATATCCTTTGTATGGTTTTAATAATTAATAGCCAATAAAAAGTAACAACCCACTTTCAATTGAAGGAGTCCTTGAACTGAGTATCAAGTAAACATGTTCGTATTATGGGTTTTCGAACTATGACCTATAAATGTTTGGCAAGCATACAAAAGTCATGAACTCGTAGCCCTTAACGCTGATAGCTTGCTTAGAGATATGATAAGCACTATTCCAATAATATGTTAAATAATGAGTTTTTTTTTGAGCCTAGGAATTTTGGCCGCGCCACCGCCGGTTAAGATATGAACACTAATAATGTTTCGATCAAATTGTGTGAAACGAAGTCTTGAACCGTAACGTAATCGAATGTCATCTAAATTTTGCATATGCAAAGTACTGGCAGGCCTTATTTCAATTGGAGCTAAAGTGAGTTAAGAAAGCACTTTTCATGACAAGAATTGCTCTTGGAGGATTTGTCAATTACTCGCAAGAGGCAGTACCCGTAAAAACTTTCCATGGCACAGGCAGGGATTGAACCCAAAACCTCTGGCATGACAGTCCAACGCACTTCCTATCGTGTCACGGGCACTGCTAAAAAATATATAATAAATATCTTATTGTAAGTGTTACTGGCGCATCTGATCGAATGAGCTGTAAATGAGAATTTTTACCGCTGTAAAAAGTAACTTAAAACACTTTTCAGCTTCGTAACTACCTCTACACAAAATATCATGTCAAAATATAGCTCCGTTGCGACGTGAAGGACAGACAAACAAACAAACAAGCAAGCAAATAAACAAACTGATTTTCCCATTTAAAATATTAGTATAGATTATGTTGAACAATTTCAGTGTGTCGTTGAAGCGTGTGTGGTTCCTTTCTTAGTAATGGCGTAGAGTTTACTTCACAAATGTCAAAAATTGAGCACTTCAAGACTGAAAACCGATCAACATCTTATTTAAGAATTTCCATCAATTTCTTTATACTAGAGCCTCGAATGAATTTATATAAAATTGTTTTAAATATTTAAAATGAAATATAAAAATGGAATTAATTTTTCTTCCCTTATCCTCCAAGAAATTCCCTATAAAAAAACTCCCACCTTAAAATAAAAAGGTAATAAGGACAAATCAACTGTTATTTATATTAATTTAAAAACACACAACAAAAAAAACAACAACCTACAACTTTGTACTTATATATTCTTTGTGTTGTTTAATGTAGGTTTCACTCCAAAGACTAATTACTTCACATTTCATCAATCTAACTTTGTAAGTCTTCAAAAAACAAAAAAAGTGAAAAAACAACAAAAGCCATCATTTCCCGTTGGATTTAGTAAAAAAAAAAGTCCTTCCATTTTCGTTTGTAATCTTCCCGTTCCCATAGCTTCTTAGTATACCTACCGCCAAATCCATTAAGAACAACACCTCAAATTCCTTTTGATTAATTATCACCTCGAAACGTTGATTTATATAAATTTCAGCATTCAAATCTCTGTGTGCGGCTCAGTGTGCGGTGGCATTGGCAATGATGGCAGTGACAGAGGCAGCGGCAACAGCAACGGCAGCTTCGAAGTCGTTATCACTTTCAAAACAAAAAACCATATCTATATATGCCAGGTTCCTAAGCACCACTCATTAATCGTTGAGCTTAGAATCTCCTATCGCCACCGACCGCCTGGTTCTACCTCATACCGCCATCCATGGCCATCACCATCATCGCCAGTGAATCTCGTTTTTTGCTATTCTTGGTTGAAACCAAAACAAATAATCCCAACGTGCCGCATATAAACAGTTGAAAAACTTTCCGCAAAAGAAAAATACAAAAAAAAAAATCATCCTGCAAAGACAGAAGCTCATCCTGGAGGAACATGGCCTTCCTTTCTGCAATGCTTCCTGGCTTGCATCATAAATGCACATCTGCAATGAGCTGGCTCTATGATGGAGGAGCTCTTCTTCCCTTTTAAAACACCAACCATCACCATCACTATGGGCATCCGTGTTTTTCTTTGTTCATTTAGGACATCACAAAAGACTCATCCTCGTTTTCGTCCTAGTCCATCGTCATCGTCGTCATCTTCGTCATCTCAGTCATCACCATCACCATCACCATCATCATCGTCGTCGTCGTCGTCGTCGGTCCTAGTCTCGTTGTACACTTGAGCCTTTTTAGAGATACCTAGATATAGAATGGGATAAGATACTACTTTAGTTCCTGCTCCACTCTAAGATGAAATACCTACGGCAATGTGCTGGAGCGCACTTTGTGTGTGCAGGTACATAAATCATCGGACAATGATGACGACGACGAAGAAGACAACGGCGCGCGGCGTCGACGATGAGCACAACGACGACGACTATCCGGATTATGACTATGCCTTTACCTACCTTTACCCAAGAACACTTTCCAGATTATTATTATTATTATTTTCATTTGTTGTTGTTGTTGTTTTTAGTTTAACCATTTCTTAGTCTTGTGTTTTTTGTTATGTTTGCTAGTAATCTTGAGATAGCACCTTTTAGGTTAAACTCTTGAGTACTTTGAAAAATCTCAAAGGGTGAGGAATAAGGTCTCTGGAGAGCATCAGTTCTGGATCCTGGAGATTTTTCAAATTAAATAAATGTTCTAAATTACCTTCCTTTTAGTGTGAGGGGTTAGTTTGTAACTTTTACTGCAGACCAATGACGACGTGATTCACGACGAAAAATGACGGGAACGGGATAATATTTTAGTTGTAAAATTATTTGATTTATAAGATTTTCGACGTAGAGAAGAAAAAAAACAAAAACAAACAAATAAGATTATCAAATTATGTTTTAAACCTTTCCATCTTCAGGTTTGGAAATTTTGAACTTCTTACGTTCTTACAATTCTTGACGCGATAGATGTGGAGGAAAATGTAGTACAGGAATGAATAAAAAAAAATAAAAAAAAAGGTGAATTCGCATTGTCTTGTACAGAAAGCGTTAAGGTACAATCTTATTTTCACATGCAGTTCTTAAGGTGAAAATTTAGCTTAACTTCAGATTTAGTCACGAGTTATAATATTAGGAATATTAGTTTAAGATGAATGACAGCTTAAAAAATTGTCTATTTTTTTTTAGAGTGATATTTAGATTCTTTAGCAGCAAATATTTTGATCTTTGGTTTCAATGACGAAAAATTTAAAAAACTGGGTTTAATTTGGGAATTATTCATCATTATTTTATAAATCATTTGAAATTGTTTTAGTTTTAAAGCTTACGAGCAATATCACAGTTTTTAGGTAATTAAATCTTATTGCAACACCCAAATGTATGACTTTATAAGATTGCAAAATGTATGACATTTAATGTTTAAAAATAATTTTTGGCATGTGACCAATTTTGCAGCTCCTTTCACTTTTTTTTTATTTCGTCAATAAAGCGTCGCTTTTAAATTACCAATCGTTGCTAGTTTAACAACATATTTCAAAGAGTGGACGTATCCTCAACAAAAATAGTTCTAGTGTGTCAAACACAAACTAGGCGGCATTTTCACAATCTCACAAGTCTGATTTTTTAGATAAATCGGTTACCTTACGATTGGCTATTTGACATGTTCTGCCATCTTATTGGAAACATGTTTTACTTCAAATGTATTACAACAATTTGAGAAACAAGAAAACTAAAGAATTATTTGCATGTGAAGTTTGAAATTTGCAGTAATGTTGGCACTGATTTCCAACGTTTTCGGTATCTAAACAGCACTTAACATTAAACATTAGTCGTTTTCGAAATGTGTCTCAACAGCCTCATATTAGACTGTACTTCCTTTAAAAACGCCAAATTTACTTGCTTTATATCTTTTAAGCCACAAATGAGTCTGGTAGTGGTAGGTGAAGATAATTTGACGATAAAAGTGTTATAAAAAAGTTTGGTGAACAGAAACTCAATGTTTGAAATAATTTTCAAGAAAATTGAAACACTCTTTTTTAAGTATGACAGCTTATTTGGCATTTATTCCTTCGTGAGTTCTAGACCCCTAAAACACAATCGAAAGCATGTAATTTATCATATTTGTCTTCTCATAGAAAGTTATTGTCATCAGTCCGACTTGTCGAATTTAAAATGTTGACATTTATCGACGTTTCAAGGTCCCTAGTTTGAAATCAAAGATTTTTAGTTACAAAATGTTGGTCAAAGTAGTACCTGTGGCATGACGGTTATTGTGTTGGACTGTCTTGAGGTCTTGGGTTTGATCCCTGCCTATGGCATCTAAAGAATTGACAAATTCTCCAAGAGTAATTCTTGTCATGAAAAGTGATCTCTCAAATTAGCCGTTCGGATTCGGCTTAAAACTGTAGGTGCCCTCCATCGCTGACAACAGTTCTCGCTTAAAGGAATGGTTGAGAGTTGAAAGTCACTAGGCCCTAGTTTCCAACGGACTGTTGCGCCACCCAATTTATTTCAAATTTGGTCAAAACAGATTTTTGACTCCCAATATTACATATTACTGATTTTATCTTTTAAAAAAATATAGTTTTTATCATTCTACAAAAACTAACACACAAAATCGGTAAAAATTGATGTTTGTACCTCGATATCTCGTTAATAAATGAAGGTATTGACTTTATAATAATTTCATTCTAAATTTTGTTGTTACGTAAGAAAATGGTCTTTAGAAAAATCCAATCTGTCTTTTTGTATATGTTGAAAAATACAAAAAATAGTCCCTTACAAATAAAGAGAAAGGCTGAGTTTTCAATATGCTATTTCTTTAATTCAAGTTGATTCTTCGAAAGTACAATTGCGATTGAAATTTAAGATCATTATAAAAGTGTAATATCGGGTGATTTTTTTGAGGTTAGGATTTTCATGCATTAGTATTTGACAGATCACGCGGGATTTCAGACATGGTGTCAAAGAGAAAGATGCTCAGTATGCTTTGACATTTCATCATGAATAGACTTACTAACGAGCAACGCTTGCAAATCATTGAATTTTATTACCAAAATCAGTGTTCGGTTCGAAATGTGTTTCGCGCTTTACGTCCGATTTATGGTCTACATAATCGACCAAGTGAGCAAACAATTAATGCGATTGTGACCAAGTTTCGCACTCAGTTTACTTTATTGGACATTAAACCAACCACACGAATGCGTACAGTGCGTACAGAAGAGAATATTGCGTCTGTTTCTGAGAGTGTTGCTGAAGACCGTGAAATGTCGATTCGTCGCCGTTCGCAGCAATTGGGTTTGTGTTATTCGACCACATGGAAGATTTTACGCAAAGATCTTGGTGTAAAACCGTATAAAATACAGCTCGTGCAAGAACTGAAGCCGAACGATCTGCTACAACGTCGAATTTTCAGTGAATGTGCCCTAGAAAAGTTGGCAGAAAATCCGCTTTTTTATCGACAAATTTTGTTCAGCGATGAGGCTCATTTCTGGTTGAATGGCTATGTAAATAAGGAAAATTGCCGCATTTGGAGTGAAGAGCAACCAGAAGCCGTTCAAGAACTGCCCATGCATCCCGAAAAATGCACTGTTTGGTGTGGTTTGTACGCTGGTGGAATCATTGGACCGTATTTTTTCAAAGATGCTGTTGGACGCAACGTTACGGTGAATGGCGATCGCTATCGTTCAATGCTAACAAACTTTTTGTTGCCAAAAATGGAAGAACTGAACTTGGTTGACATGTGGTTTCAACAAGATGGCGCTACATGCCACACAGCTCGCGATTCTATGGCCATTTTGAGGGAAAACTTCGGAGAACAATTCATCTCAAGGAATGGACCGGTAAGTTGGCCACCAAGATCATGCGATTTGACGCCTTTTGACTATTTTTTGTGGGGCTACGTCAAGTCTAAAGTCTACACAAATAAGGCAGCAACTATTCCAGCTTTGGAAGACAACATTTCCGAAGAAAATCGGGCTATTCCGGCCGAAATGCTCGAAAAAGTTACCCAAAATTGGACTTTCCGAATGGACCACCTAAGACGCAGCCGCGGCCAACATTTAAATGAAATTATCTTCAAAAAATAAATGTCATGGACCAATCTAACGTTTCAAATAAAGAATCGATGAGATTTTGCAAATTTTATGCGTTTTTTTTTAAAAACAAGTTCTCAAGCTCTTAAAAAGTAATGATAAATTCATATGACATTTGAGAAAGAGATAGCTTTAGAAATAAATATAATTCAGAGTAGTAATAGAAGAATATTAAATTATAGGGTAAATAAGAAAATTTTAGTGTAGTAGTCGATTAATTTTTAACATCCTCGGCGCGGGGAAATGGTGTGAGCTCCAGAGGGTATAGTAGTTGTACAGGCCTTCTAATTCTCGATCCATCAGCAGCGTAGCAAAGTTCACAAGCTCGAATTCTTCTGTCACGACCAGTAAGGGCACTTTCTATTACAGCTAGCCTCCAAGCAATCCGAGGTTTGGCGGAGTCGAACACAAGCACTACATCATTAGCCTTGAGTTGAGCTGAAGAGTAACCTTGGCTATGGTGAAAAGATCGTAGCAGCTGCAAATATTCAGTACGCCAGCGATTCCAAAGCATGTTCGTTATCTTGAGTCGTTGCGCCCAAAGTTGCTGCATATCATCAGTGAGTTTGTAAGACCACCTTGGCCATGTATAAACTGTGCAGGTGTAAGTGGTGAGATGTCCAAAGGATCACTGCTTACATACGTTAAAGAGCGAATGTTTACCATTCCCTCTGCTTCAGCAATTACAGTCCGTAATTGTTCGAACGTCAGCTTTGACTTTCCAATGACAACCTTTAGAACATTTTTAATAGTTCTTATGAGCCGCTCCCAGAAACCTCCCCACCATGGGGCTCGCTCTACAATAAATTTCCAGTGTATTCGTTTGTTGGTTAAGAAATTTTTGGCATTGTCAGAGTATATTGTTGTTGGAGCACCTCTTCGTGCTATAAATCGTCTCAATCCCATTATGCGCTCTCGGTAGTCAAATTTGTTACAATCTCTAGATGCACAGATCGAACGGCAGCACAAGTGAAAACCATCAAATAGCTTTTGTACATCTGCTTAGTGGAGCTGTCCAAATAGAAAAGAGGTCCAGCGAAGTCTATCCCGACGCACGCAGTCAAATGGCCTTGACATTGTTATGCGTTCGATTGGTAGAGGCCCAAACGGCTGTGATACGGGTTTACTAAACAGCTTCTGGCAAATTACACAACTCTTGACTCGGCTTTTGATAACTGGACGTGCCTTTAAGATCCAGAACCGCTCTCGTAATTGGCATAGGATGACATTGGTACCACCATGAGACGAATTTCTGTGGCAATCTTCGATGATAAGCTTGACCAAGTATGAATTTGACGGAAGTATGATGGGATGCTTTTGGTCAAGTGGAGCTTGTAAAGATTTCAAAGCCCAACAACATCTGTTCTTAACTAGACGGGGCGAAGCGAAAGTAATTGCTGCATATTTTTATCGACTAATCGTTCGATGTCCCCAATCTGTTCTTGCAAGAGGGACATAGCGGCTTCATAGCACATACCTGAAGCGGTAAATCCCGCTATTATCTTTTTTGCATTGCCAACTAACACTGACTCCGAATAACTGAATTTGTCGGATGATGTCAAATTGCTGTTTTCATGAATTGCCGTTCGAAATTGCTCCCAAAACGGAAGCCAGTCTTGATAATTACCATCGAACTTCTTGAGCTGTAATTTAGGGAGTTTAAGAGAAAAATTATTAGATGATGATGTATTAAAAGGGAATCTTTCTGGATTTGCTGTAGGTGGATTCTGCTTGCACTGAATTTTTTGCAGACGAGATTTCAAGCGAGAGAGAATAAAAATTGCTGCATCTTGATATTCGTTGATTTTTGTCCATTTCTTTATCCAGGTCTTCTGTTTTGAGAAGGCCTTTACTCTGCACTTCCTGGTTTGTAGTATTGAGACTTTCATGAGCTGCCATTAGTCTTTGGATACACTGAACGATGTCTTCTTTAATCGAATCCAAATTGTTGTTAGGATTAAGTTTTGATTCATCGCTAGCCAGAAACTCAGTAGCACTTTTAACAATTTTTGTTTCCTGTCCTCTATAGGCTGATCGTGCAGATAACTCCAACGCCTTCCCGATTGATTGACACGCTTTTGTACTTTTACGTTAAAAAAGAATACTCTAAATAAAAAAAAAATCTTAACTCTGTTAGCCTTTCTCCCTGGTTTCGGCACCATGTGGAAAAATACAAAAAATAGTCCTTCACAAATAAAGAGAAAGGCCGAGTTTTCAATGTGCTATTTCTTTAATTCAAGTTGATTCTTCGAAAGTACAATTGCGAGTGAAATTTAAGATCATTATAAAAGTGTAATAGGTAATGATAAATTCATATGACATTTGAGAAAGAGATAGCTTTAGAAATAAATATAATTCAAAGTAGTAATAGAAGAATATTAAATTATAGGGTAAATAAGAAAAATTTAGTTTAGTAGTCGATTAATTTTTAACAGTATATATAAGAAATTTTTTCTTTATATTATACGCGCACTCAAGGGGATATGAATACCCTTATGATGATTAATCACAGTGTGAGCAATTAGGAAGGGAGGATAGGATTAGAAAGGAGATACCGATGCACATTGGTTTTGAATGTCTGCACATTGTAATGAGTGGGAAACATTGAGTCTGGTAAAGCATTCCACATTCGTGTAGTGCGACTAAAGAAAGAATCTCTGTACTTTACAGTACGTCCGAGATTGGACTCAAGGGTAAACTGATGAGCATTCCTAGAAGAACGGGTATTAAGGTTAAATTGTTTGAGGGGAGGAATGCAACTGGCTATTTCGTAGGTATTTTGAAATAAAACTTATTTTATCGTATTCAAAATATTGTTGCTAACTTTTAGTTAATTTTGTAGAAAGATATAATTGACAGCTTTATGTTGATATTTAAATATTTAGCTTTTAAGACTTGAATTTGCGTTTGGAGGTATTAGAACTACAGCGTTGGTATGTATTTTTTGAAACATTTGTGTCTACTATTCATGTAGGTATATGTTTTTAAAATCTAAATTTGTTTTCATTTGTGACTTAAGTCGCACTCTTATTAAAATACATAATCCATAAAGACCTTTATACTTGCCAAAGAAGAGATCTTCGTTTTTAGAAGACACGAAGAATGTGTTAAAGCAATCATTATGACCTTTAAAATAAATAATTTTTATCAAAGTTTTCGGAGTTGCTACTGCCTTAACTCTAGTTTCCTTTTGTTCGACTTGTTTTAATTATGGAGGTATTGAGCGAAATTACACCATCAAAAAGAAGTTCAGCAACATTCCCAACAACATTCATTCCCAAAACATAAATCAATTCTTCGTTAAGTGAATTGTTAGAATTTAATCCCATTAAAAGGTGATATTTCAACTAAAAAGCTCGTTTAAAGGCATTTCTTGCTGTTAACAAAGATATTTCTATGAAAGAGTTCATTTGAGAGGAATACTTTCATAATTTTGAACAAAAAGAGCAGTTTGAGAATTTACTGTAATCGTAAAGCTCTTACTGTCTTGAACTGTGATGAGTGGAGATGATTATTAATCTCAATAGTTGAAACTAAACGTGAATTTTTGCTATAAATAACACTTTGTTATACAACTTAATTGAAGTAAAAATATGGGAACAAAATGATGACGAAAAGAAGTAAAATTTGTTTTTGCCTCATGTACTCCTTTTAATAAAAGTCGATTCTTTCGCATGTTTTTTTTAATTTATTTCTTTATTTCATTTGAAAAATACTTAAAACTATATAAACTTCAATCCATAGTTATATAAAAATACATTAACTTTAAGATTATTTTCAAGAATGAAATCGTTAAGTACAATCTGTTGGCCGTATACAAGAAGCGAAAGTACTATACTATATAAAAGATAATTACAATTAATTTATCGATGGGGATGCGATAAAGATATAAGAATTTAAATTAAATTAAAAGTTAGAAAAACAAGTCTTAAATAAATGAATTTAATATGAAGTAAAAAAAAAAATTTTAAAAATAAGAGCAATAATTTCAAAAATTTAATCTAAGGGCATTATCAAGTTTTCAACAACATCAAAATTTGATAAAAAAGCCAATGTTTAATATTTTTCAGATATACTGATTTAACTCGCTCACTTCTAAGACTAGTGGTAATTTTTTAAAAAGACGAGACGCAGTAACATTGTAAAAGAGTGAAAAATATGCTTTCTTGATTGTGGGTACTTTGACAAGATAACTGGAGTTCACGCGTAAATTACAGTTTTCGTAGATCCTCGAAGCATTGTAACCGGAATTTTCGAAAAAAAACTTTAACCTTGTAGAAATACAAATGCCTTAATGGTAGCAGTTCCAGATTTTTAAAAAACCCAAAGGTAGGAGTTAGACGACCTTACACAGAATGCGAATTGCATGTTTTTGTTTTATAAGTAAAGGTTCTAATTTATTAAAATGTGTTCCACCCCAACAAGTTATCCCGTACTGCAAATTAGATTTAAAAAGACCGTTGTAAACTAATTTTAAAACTAACAAACCACAGTTTTGGCTGAGTAGAAAAATCTGTCTAATAACATTAGTTAAAAAATTCTTTACAGATAGTGTATGGTCTTTCCAACTAAAGCTATAGTCTAAAGTTACCCAAATACTTAAAACTGTCGACTCGCTCAATTGAAAAACAATCATCCGTGGCGCAACGCAGATAAGAATTAAAAGTTAGAAAATTATGATCAAAAAAACAGGAATGCATCAAACGGAATCTTTCGCAATTAGGAGAATGATATTTTAAAGGCATATCACTACAGATTTTACCCATAATATTATAGATCATGAACTTCGTTTTTTCACTAATGACCAGTTTATGAAGATAAAACAAACTACTCAACAGTTCTAAATCGTGGTTAACGTCCGAATAAAGGTTGAAGTAACATTTACTGTTGTACGTCAAAGCAGTGTCATCGGCAAACGCTGTTATTGTGCCCTTCAAAGGTTGCAAGAAAAGTGAATTAACAAAAATCAAAAACAAAACTGGACCTAATACAGAGTCTTGTGGTACACCAACGTTAATGAAGTTTTTAGCACTTAAGATATTTTTAATTTTAACTCTTTGACTACGATTATGCAGATACGATACAAACCATTCATGTATATAACCTCTAAATCCAGCGTTATATAATTTCATAAGCAAAATATCATGGTCAACCATGTCAAAAGATTTGGTAATGTCTATAAATAGTGTAGCTGGTGTAACGGATTCATTAAGACTTTTATAAATTTCACTGCATAACTTTAACAAAGCGTCTTCAGTAGATCTACCTCTTCTAAAGCCAAACTGTAAGTCACTGAAAAAATTCGTTTTGTCTCGAAAAGACAGCATCCTAGACTTGATCCTCTTTTCGAAAACTTTAGAAAAGACTGATAAAAGAGATATAGGTCGATAATTATTTAAATTCGTAGCATCGTCTTTTTTATGTAAAGGGATAACGACTGCAGTTTTCAAAAAATCAGGAAAGATACCTTTTTGTATGCTTAAATTGAAAATGTGAGTTAAAACATCTGCAACTAGAAATATTATCGCACGACTTAGAATTTGAATTTTTTAGCGACTGTATAATTTTATTTATTTCAAAAGCAGAAAAAAATTCCATAAAAAAAGTTTGACTTTGAATGGGTTCAAAAGCATTGACATTGTCACATTGACAAGCAAAAGAATTATTCATTGCTGTGGTACGAATAGTACTCGTAATATTTGAAAAATAATCATTAAATACAGTGGCAACTTCAAAAGGCTCAGAAAAGGACAAATTATTTTTACTAACTTCGATATCAGAATTAATCACGTTTTTGTTTAGAATCTCATTAACGACCTGCCAACATTAAGTACATTTTAAAAGAAAGTATTAAGAACAGTATTAACTTTTTCAAACTTATGTTTGAAGTAAAAGAATGGGAGAAGTGAAATGAATGATACCAAAAACGTTCGTAAAAATCTCTTTCGTAAATCTCACCTCTCAAAATATCAGAAGCCTTGCTTTAAGTAAATTTATGATAGTGAAAAGTTAACGTCAGTTTATAAAAGGTGTTAAAATTCCTTAAAGTCTGTTACATTTTTGCTAATTTCGTCTATTTGACCCTGCCAAAGGTTAAACCTTCTTTTTCTATTGTTTAAGATCAAGCGCACAAAGGTGTATAGCGAATCATTGAAATGGAAACGTCTACAGGAACTTTCCATTCTTTTTTTTATATCAAAATACAAAAAGGAAAGGCAACCAAAAAGAAGAAAAACACAAGAAAAATCCATACTAATGTCATGGTTATGATGGAGGTGGAGTTGTTGTTGCCGAAGATGGTGGGTGTGGAATTGAAAACTCATTCAAGCCATATGGTGTTATTTTTTTGATTTTATGAAATAAAGTAAAAATATCTGAAGTACCTTCATTCATTTTCATTTTATTTTTCGGTCAGGGACTGCGAAGAAGACTTTTTCAGCGACGCCGACGAACGACGACGTTTGCCTTAAGCAAAGTAAGTATACGACTGCAGCAGCAGTTTACCCTCTCTCTAAATAAATTTTCAAGTGTCTTAACGTCAGTTTAAGGATTTTTATTTTTTTCCTTTTTAAGTTGATTTGTTCTTATTTTTTTTTTGATTATTTTCGTCTTTCAAGACATCGCCGTCGTCGTCGTAGTTGTGGGTTTGTAGCAAAAATCAAAAATAAAAAAGGAATAAAAAGGATCAGGTAATTGGTAGCACATGCTAGATCAAACACTCTGGGGGTTTTAATATAATTTTTTGAAGTCAGCAGTTCTTTTTTCGTTTCTTTTGTTTGTCCTCATAAGGATACAATAAAGCAACCATCATTCAAACTATTGAAGGATATCCAAAAAATTATTATTGTTGAAAGCAGTCAAAAGGATATAATTTTTTTTTTTTTATTTTGAAATCTTTTTCAAGTACTTAAATTATGTGTAATGTGTTTAAGAGTGCAAAAGGACGAGAGTGAACAAGCTGTTACAATTTCATCTTTTCTAAGTGTAGATACCTAAATAAATCCTGTAGTCCAAATCAAGGGGTGAGATATTTCTGTCGGATTTTATCACGTTTTATGGTTCTGTATCTTTTTTTTTTTTTTCTTCAACATATTTTTCTTAATAGGTAATATGAATTGTGTAGGTATATGGTTGGTTTCATTTGATATTAGCTAAGATTTAGAAGAATTAGGATATTATTTATGTTGTGGGGATTATTTTTCTTTTTTGATGCGTGTGTTTATGATTTTTGAATGGGATTGAGATTGAGATTAAAAATACCTCCATGTCTACTTTTAAGAAGAAAAATGTGTAGTTTTGAGGAAAAGTCATTGAGTTTTGAAATTTAAAGAGATTATTTTAGTTTAAATTCTTGAGGGAATAAGATGAAGATATTTTTTGGTGAATTCTATTTTCGAATCGAACCGGATTTGAAAAAATGTACGATTATCAATTATGGAATTTTTTTTTTTTGATAGCAGGAAATAGATGACAGTGATGTGTGGTATAAATGGTTAAAGGCCCGATTTAAAATTATATATAGGTGATGTTTATAAAAGGAAACAGATTTGATGCCTGTCGTCATTCATTAAAATTGATAAAGAGATGTTATGCATTGAACATTTTTCTAATTTGAGTGAAAATTTTGATCTGATTGCAAAAGATATTAAAATGTATTTAAAAATACATCGCAATTCCACTATCATTTTGTAAAAATGTTTCCAATAATAAGGGACTTTCGAAAAATTGGCGAGTATTTGGAAAAGACTTTCTTTCTAGTGCTTTTACCTGCGTATTATAAAAAAATTGCTTAGAACAATTTTTTATAAGTCAAAAATTTACCTTAATGTGTGTATATTTTTTTCTGGTGTGTAGTCTAAAACTTTAAATTTATATTAGAAATTGTAAGAAGTACCTACCTTTATTACGATAGTTAAAAACTCACATCAGAGGCATACTACGTTTTTCTTAATGTCGGAAATAAAAAGTTTCTTTAAAGTTTATGTGGAAAGTTTAAATTTTTAGATTAAATAAAATATGATCAAGCTAATTTTTAAAAAGAATCAAAATTTAATGCGACCCACACTGATAACTTCCCATCCCGTCTGTCGATTTGTCTTGCTTAAAAGTTTATCTATATGTATCAAGTTTTACCAAATTTGCGTACTATTTGTTGTAGGTGTTATTTTTTTATGAAAAAACGGACTGTTGGATTTTTATAAAAAAAATTACTGAATATCGAAAACAATATTTTCTGTGAAATAAAATAAGTATGTAATTTTTGAAAAGCTATTTGAGTCGAAAGTAAATTTTTACCAAGTTTTAGTATTGTTTTTTTTTTTAGGTTTTTATGTTTTGTAAAAAAAACAGTCAATTCGATTTTTCTCAAAATTTAACCGAATGTGGACAACAATATTTTTTCAAAGATAAAATTAGTTTAAAGCCAATATCTCAAAATTTTGAAAAGATATATATGTCGAAAATCATTTTTTACCAACTTTTGTAATTTTTTTGTAAAAAAAACTATCAATTGAATTTTTCTCAAGATGTTACTGAATGTTGCCAACAATATTTAAAAAAAGAAAAAAATAGTTTAAAGCCAATATCTCAATGTTTTGAAAAGATATTTGAGTCGAATATCAATTTTTACCAACTTTTATAAATTTTTTTTAGGTTTTTATTTTTTGTAAAAAAACTGTCAATTCGATTTTTCTCAACATTTTTCAGAATGTTGAAAACAATATTTCTTATAAGATAAAATAATTTTGAAGCCTTAATCTCAAATTTTTGAAAAGATATTTGAGTCGAGATTCAGTTTTTACCAATTTTGAGTAATGTTTTTTTTTAAGTTTTTATTTTTTATAAAAAAACTGTCAATTGATTTTTTTGCAAAATTTTATCATGTGTCAAAAACATTTTTATTCATTGCACAAAATTGTTTTGGAGATGAAATCATATTTTAGTCGTAAAATTTTCGAGGTGACAAATTTTTTTTTTCAGTTTTTTTTGATTTATAAAAAAAAAAACCGTTAGGTAATTGGATTTTTTTCCAAAAATATACTTGTTTTGTATCACGTTGCAATATATTATATAAAATTTAATTCAAGTCTCTAGTGTCATTGGTTCATGAGATATTTAGGTTTAACCAAAATGTTCACCTTTTTTTAAACTGCTATGGTAAAAAAAACCACCCACGCAATTTTCTTGAGAGCCCTTTCTGCATCTTTCTGCCTTATTATCTGTATAACAATATTTATTTGAAGTCGATATCTCTTCTGGTTCTTGAGCTATGGACGACGAAAAAACGTCGCGACGTACAACAGACGTGCGGACGTACGAACGTACGTACACACGCACGCACAGGCATCTTTCTAAAAATCTTTTATTTCGACTCTACGGACCTTGAAACGTCGAGAAATGTCAAAAATTTCAATTTTTACCATCTTTTAGTTCGTTTTTTTTAAGTTTTTATTTTTTGTAAAAAAATCATTTTTCCCAAAAGGTTAACAGAAGCCAAAGTTAAAAAAAAAAAACCAAGTCGAACAGAAGAAAACTTATAACAACAGCAACTAACAAAACTTTGATAAAATTTTGTTTAGTTTAAAACTTTGTGTGTTCTAAAAAGATAAAAACTTGAAGGTCACAAAAAAACTTGAATTCAGGTCAATAAACTTTAAAAACATAAATAAAAATATGTGACACAAATACTTTAAAAATTACGTATCAACTCTGTAGTTCTAATACCTCCGAACCTAAAAACTAAAATTCACAACAAAATCTTAAAATTTCGATTTTTAAATGTTAACTTATAGACAAAATAATGGAAAATTAATATTTTAACAATTAACTATAATATTTTGTTCAAATATCTCTTAGCCACTTGTAACTTCTAAATTACACTTGAACAGCATGGATTTAAAATATTTTCTCTTATACAACAATACTTCTTTTTTTAACTACTATATGTATGTATATCAAATATTTTTTTTTTTTTTCAAAAAACAGAAGAATTTTGTATATCTGTTAAATGTATAGGTCCTTACTACCGCTTAAATCTCTGCATGCTTGAAAGAGAACTATTCAGTTTAACCAGGCTTTTAATAATTAAATAAGAAAATGTGTCACAAAATATAGGTATTTGCTATAATGCTAATAACTCGTAAGCTAGAAAACTGTTTTCTCTTAAAATTATAGCAAAAACAAAAGTTAATTTTACTAACTGGTCTGATGATGTCTCATAAACTACAAAAATGTTTGTATGTTTCAAATATTTCTATAGGTCTTGATTTTAAATTACTTCACCAATATCTCGTTTAAGTTCTTGCCAAGTTTTAATATCTCCAATTAAAGGACTTTCTTTTTTTTTCTTTCACCTTACAAAATCAACAAAATAAACACTTATACATAAATTTAAAAAATTGAGCTAATTAAAAAACTAACAAAAACTAGCACCTTGTTATGCTCCATGTCAAAGTTATGCATTTAAAATAAAATATTAGCTAAACTTACCTTCCTCTATATAATCTCGAGCTCACAATCACAATAAATTAAAAAAAAAAAACAAGAAAGGAAAAAACATATTCTATAAAAGCAAACTTTTAACCTACTCGTACTTAGGTATCTTGCGTGCCTCCCAAGAATGCCAACTCTCTTCTATACCTGCCATTAACTATCTAATCTTTGTTCAACAGCAGTCTTTTTGTTAAAGAAAAAAAGGGAACAAAATTGAATGCATGTATATATGTATTTCTCCTTGCAACAGAATCCGGATGTTAGTTCCTTTTATATTCCAAAAGACAGTAAAACTGAGTTGAGAAAGAATAATTGCACAACTTGGAGCTATCTTCTTATTCTTTTGCTCTTGGAGATGTATAAGATTGTAGGTACCTACTTCGTCGTCGTTGCCGTCTTCATAGTAGTATGTATTTTCTTTTGCCCATTTGATGATAAACAGCCACCTGTCCTTGTACACACTTCGTGCAGTCCTTAAATATTCTTATACCATCATCAGTGGTACTCTTACACTACTATCTTATCCTTTTCAAGAAAAAGACACATCCGGAACTGGCACTCACTTCACTTCACTCCTTTCTCCCCCCTGTTTTTCTTTCTCCCTGGCATTGGAATAGAGAAGAGATATACGGATGATGATAACAACTTGCTGCAAGCGGCATAATATGACCAGTTCCAAATGGAATCTCCCCTACAATTACATTTTATTCTCAAGTCGTGTGCCTTTTTGGTCCGTTTGGTTGGTTGCTTGGCAGCGCTGGTGTTAGCCTTCGCATAGTCACATCCAGCACCACCACCGCACCGCCTTACATTGCAAACTTCTTATTCCTTGCATAGGGTCCTAAAAGATAAACGACATCGTCCTCATGGTTTAAGCCCAGGTTTACATAGTCTCATGCGGTATAGAGGCAGTGCATTACAACACTCTTGTTCGCGCATATTTACATTTCCAAGTGGAGCTGGAAATAGTTTTGTGTGTTTTGTGTACGAAGGAAGCGAGCGAGATACTTCACTCCTTACAATATTAACCAAGGGCAACAGCAGAAGGCAGAAGACAGCAACAGCGACATAAGAAACATCAGTTAAGAAAAGTCAAAACCAACAAAAACAGCACCAACAACAACTCTCTGAAATTAGAAGAAGAAAAATAAAAGACTGCAACGATACTAGAACCAGACCAAGCTATAACAGCTAACACCGTCGTCGTCGAAGTCGACGTCTTCGTCTTTGGTTTTATAGTTTTCTTCTTTTACGTCTTCGTCGTGTTGTTGTCGTCATCCAATTTGAAATGAGTGTTGTCGTGCATTGGAAAAGCCCCGCAGTGGAACGCTTTCTGATTCTCAACTCATAGCTGCCACCACACCACCACCGCGCCAAGCCATCCACGCTACAACTACTGCTGCCGCCACATCAGGAACTTTTGTGGTGGCAAACGATTTCCTATGAATGCAGAACAGAACGCCTCTGGTTCGAATTGGATTGTCGGTTCTGGGTTCTGGGTTCTTGTTTTTTTTTTCCTTTTTGCCCATAAGATGCAACCGAACTGATGGAACTTCACCGAATTGCACTGCCTTCAAGGCAGCGAACATCACCCCAACACACACCACACCTTTGAAACCTCCAAGACCGACCTCCATATCCTTGGTTTTATATCTATTTTGCAAATGGCAAAGACCATAAATTGCAAACGAAGGAAACTCCTTACGTACATTTTATATCTTTTTTTTTTAGTTTTAGTTGGATTCAAGATTTAAGCAGAAGGCGTGTTGTCTACGTACCTGATGTAGAAGGAACATTTTTGCATGCATTAGCTTCTTACACTGAAAAGAAGTTTTTAAATGAAATTTTATCATCCATGTCTACATTTGAATCAATCACACGGAAATAGAAATTATCATTAAAAGTGTTTCCATCTGTTGCAAAATAATTTAACCTCAATACTTAACATTTTGGTGAAGTGAGAATCTAAGATGTTCGTTGGATAACATAGAAGAGATATTAAGAAACGAACTTTTTTGCTAAAGTATATAAAAATCAAGTGTTAAGTTTTCATGTAGATTAGTTTATTGACAGTACAGCTAAAAATTAAGAGCTGTATAGACTAACTTCCAACTGAAATATCTCTTTATTTATAGCGAGTACCTCGTAATACCTCGTAACGAAAAATAAAATGTGTTCTTTGTAGCGACCTAAAGCACAAAACGTACCATGTTCGAAATGTTCGTACCCCCAATTTTTAATATCTCGTACCAAACATTTAATATCTCTTAGCCACAAACGAATTTTTATCTTTTAAATGTCAAACAATGAGCCAATTTGTAAAATACCTTACCTCAAGTTATTGCTTCCTTGGTAGATCTCCTTCGACTGCTGACTCCTTGTCCAGTCGCCTAGGATTACTTAATTGTTCCTAGCAAAGTTTATCAACGGCTTTCAACCGACTTATCCTTAACTTTAACCGGGTTCTAACCAGCTTATCAAAGGCTTTTTACCGACTTATCAATGTATTTTAACCGGCTTGTTAACGGCTTCTAACCGGCTTATCAATGACTTTAACGGCTTATCAACAGCCTTTAACCTCCTTATTACGACTCATAACCGGCTTATCAACGGTTCTTAACCGGCTTATCAATGGCTCCTAATCGGCTTACCGACGGACGCACGGCTTATAAAACACTGATAAAAAATCAAAATATTTTCCCAATGGGACGTATTTAAAATTAAATGCACTCCTTTGACCAAGGGATCAACTCTGAGAGTATTCAATTTATTAAACGAATTGAATAAAATATCAATAAGATACCTGAGAACAGCTATTGGATGCTTATGTTCTAATATCTCGAGAAAAGCCCTAAATATTGAAAAAGGACTAATTTGTACATTTACATATTTGTTTGCATTCTTAAAGCAATTTCAAACAACAAATTATGTTCAGTTTTTTAGTCGTGAATAGTTTAAGTGCTTTAGTCAAAAAAAGATTCCATACAATCCCTCGAACATATATCTAATACATAAGTTCTAATATCTCTCAAACAAGAAGAAAAGTCAGAACAGGTATCCAATGATTAAGTTCGTGTACAAAAAGAATTGTTCATCTTTGATATTGAAAAACATTTTCAAAACACATTTTAGATGATAAAATTTAAAATTTAAGTATGCTTCATGCCAAAAACTCAATAACTCATATCTCTAATTAATAGAATGTTTCATAAAATACCTTATAAAATGCGCTGGTGTTTTTATTTTGAAATGCTCTAAATATGTTCATAAAATTTTAAAATTAAATACCTCATATCGAAAGCCAAATCGCTTTACTGAATACCTTTTTAAGTTAGCATTTGTCAGTCCAAAAATGTGTTAACTTATCGTAAAATGTTAAAATTTATTCAGAAAAAAAATCGGAAGCCAGAATACCTTCGTATCCTTATAAATACTAATACCTCGTAAACTAGTACTAACTTATTGAATTATAAAGTACGCATATATTTTTAATTATCTACATTCTTTTAATAAAATGGTTGTGGAAACTATAACAAAGGTTCTATTATAATATTATCAGCTTATATGTGTTTATTTTAAAGGTTTTTGTTTGTCTTATAAGGTATTCGAAGTTAAAGCTACCATAGATTTTCTGAAAATCGTAAGAAACTTAAAAACCAAAAAGTAATGATTTTATAAACTTCCTACGCAAAATTTTAACTATATTTCTATATGATACCTTTTCATAAGGATTCTATGAACGATTTGTTTCAAGTTCAAGTAGTGATGCAGTTTTACAGTTAAAACTTCTTTTCTCAAATCAATAGTTTCATGATTTTTATCCAGAAATAACTCAAAACAGTTTTAAAGAGGTATAAGCTCTCAATTTCAAAGTTAACTATTAAAAATAAAAATTAACATACCTTGCAATCAAAAAATATACCTATATAAGCTTGTTGATCCCAATTTATCTCAAGGCGCTAAGATGGCCAAGAAAAGTCTAATACCTCAAATTCTCTAGAATGTTAATTTAAAAATCTCATTTTTTCAGTAGTTTTAAATGGGAAATGAGTAAAACCAAGTTTTCTGAAAGGTGTTTCATCTCGCACTTAGTATAATTTTTAAAGCCAGTTTTGGGTTTGGAGGTATTCGAAATTTGTTTGTAAGAAAATAATTTTTTGAGTGTAATTTGCAACATGCACGACCCGAACACATTCAGTCAGTTACTCGTTTAAGTTTATTTAAATCACTTGAGCGGAAATAATTCCTGATTGCATTCGTGGAGCAAGAAAAAACCTGAGCTATATAAAAACGACTAAAGACGATAACAACAACAACAACAACAAAAACAACAGCAGGAACAACTACGAAGACTTTGAAATGGTAGCAAAGCCGAATAAATAGCTGTTTCTGGCTCTTCAAGTGCTGGTAGTGTGCGGTTAAAGCAAATTCTCTTCATATGCATATCCTATCCCGGCGAACGAAGTCAGGAAGATGTATCAAAGATCTCAAGGTGTAGGAAAAAGCGCTGCATAATGACATATATCAGTGTTTAAGAATAAGAAAAACATGCCTACATAAATAAATATTTAATAGCAAAATTGTTGTACGTTCTTTAAAAGAAGTTTAGATACAGAATATTGTATCTAATTTTCAAATACCTCCCCAATGGGAAAGTAGTTCGTGTAGAGCTATAGATGCATCATCACCAGGGAGTGAATTGGAATTGGACGAGCCGTGCCGACCAACCAACCATGGCAAACACATGGGCATGAATTTCAGTCTTTTTTTCCTTTGAAGATGTAGTGTACATATATTTAGTACAGTTTTATGGTTCAAAGTTTTCGCAAGAATCTTTAAGATAAGGCCGACTGCTACTGCTGATGCTACCATCAAACTGCTGCTTCGTATAGAGTATCTTCATTTTGGTTTTGATTCGTTTTTCCTTCCAAGCTTACATCTTGCATAGTTTACTGAAGTTGATTTTCAGTGTTGTTTTCTGGGGTCCAAGTTTGGTTCTACCCTATTTTTTTTTAGAAGGGTTTTGAAGCATAGTTCGGGTTCGTCTTAATGAGAATTGTTTGTTTTTGCAGAAACAAACGTTGGTTTTCTTCGTTAGTTCATCGTCGTCGTAGTCGTTGTATTCATAGCTGCCGTTCGGTTAGAGTTTGTGGAGGTATTATTTTTGTAGGAGGTCGTTTTTGGTGTACCTATACTTTTCGGCCACATACCTACAATCTATATAAATATACAAAAGACAAAGAGAGGCAGCTTTTTGCTAAGATGATGATGTGGGCTATACGTACATAGAGCAAGGTTGACCAGACTGATTTATTGTTTTTCCAAGAGAGTCGTTGATGGAGTTTTTTTCTTTTGTATTTATTTTAACTTTTTCTTCCGTTTTAGCAATATGAGGAAAAAGCCTGGCCAGGAAGTTTCTGGTGATGGTATAAGAAGTTTTTCTTGAAGTTTTCTTCTTCTTCTGCTTCTCTTTCTTATGGATTTCTTTTTTTAATCTTATTCAGAAAATGATTAATGACCTGGGAGGTCACAACTAATGTGAATTTGAATTACTGGCTGTGTATAGATCTTTTGTTTCTTTTTCTTTTTTGCTTCTACTTTTTTTTGTAAAATCTTTTATTATTTTCTTTTTGTTTTTCTATGTGGAATCCAAGTGATTTCTTTTTACTTAACTTTAATGGTTATCAAAAAGTATGAAATGAAAGAAAAAACAATACAAAAAGAAATACGGAGGTATTGCAAATGGCATGGGATGTTGATTTATTTGCGTGCCAAAACTTATGCTAGGAACTCATTAAAAGATTTTTCTTTGTTTGGGTTTTAAAAACTTTCGGCTCTTAAGTGAATTAGTTTTTTGAACTTAAAAAAAGATTGATAATACGATGCTCATAAAAATCTCAACCCAAAATTTTGGTGTCGATTGCCATTTATAAGAAATATTAAAAAAAATCATTTCATCAATGTTATTAATGAATCTTAGAATTTCTCCTCTAATGGGATTTTACAAAAAAAAAAAAAAATTATTTTCCTAAAATAACTAATATCTCCATTAGAGTTCAGCTGCAATCCATAATTTAAGAAACATGGAAATATGTATTTTAATTTACGAGTATATACATTTTCCATTTGTGGGATATTCGAATTTCAAAGATTTTTAAGTGAAAATAATGAAATATACATTTATTACAATATTTTCATCAATAATAAAAGCTTATCAAACTAATCAGGTTAATTTTAAGCACTCGTTTTTTATGGGATATTCGAAAAAAATGTATTATCCAGCTATTTTTACTTAAATGTAAAGCATTAAATTCCAATTAATAATTTAAGAGTTAAAGACATATTTTTTTAAAAATTTGAATCATTTTTCCAATAGTAGGATATTCAAATTTTATAAGGTTATAATTGAAAATATAATGAAAAGCAGTGAAATATAAATTTTTTCAATACTTCATTCAATTAAAAAAGCTTATTAAACTAATCAGGGTTATTCTTAGCCCTCGTTTTTTGCGGGATATTCGAAAAAAAATAATATTCAGGTGTGGTCAGCAATTTGACAGGTTTGGCACTTAAATGCCTTAAGGCTCAACTGCAATCAATCATATAAGAATCAGAGACCTATTTCTTTTAAGTTTAAATCATTCTTCCATTTGTGGGATATTCGAATTTAAATTCAAATGTTTTTTAAACTCTTCAGTGTGATTCTATGCACTTTGTGGGATATTCGAAAAACGGAATTTCCCTTCAATAATAACGCACGAAATTAATGCTGAAAAGATAAACAGACACACACCGACTTCCACAACCCACAAAATTGAAATTGTTTCATAAGTCAAAGCCGCTAATTGTTAACCTTTTTGCCATTGCAAATAATCATCTTTTGACCATAATGTTAGTTTAAATAATCAGAAAACACGCCCTAAATACCTTTGATAGTTGGCATTATAGTAGTTATAGTTCAAAGCATATTGGCTCCGGCCAATATGTACACTTAAGAGTGCCTCAAATTGGTAAACACTATCCTTAGAGTCTCTATATAAACAAAGAATTATACACACTCTCCCTCCTCACTTATATATTTATCCTTTATGTGTGTTTATAGATATAGTATATCCTTATCATACTACAAACAACCAATTTAACCGAATGGTTCTTCACTTAAGCGGCATTAAGTGTTTTCCATCAGGCAAAAACACATAAATTCATGAACATATCCTGAAATTGCAAAACGCCTCTTAGCCATAACCATTATTTCTCTTACTACCTATTGCTATCTTTTTCTCTCTGGCTGTTAGCTCTCGCTCTGACGCGACGGTCTGTCGGCCTGTCCGCACGGTGTGCCCTTCCTCTACTAAACTTTCATATACTAGATACTCCTCGAATATGAAGGTATATGTGGAGATTTATATGGTGCTCCAAAAACGCAATTAAATTGTCTTAATGTGTCTTTCAATCCACTTCAATCCGAATGACCAACTCATCATCACACTCAATCGAGACGAGATAATGGAAACAATCCAATCAACTACCGATAAGCCTCATTCGTAAAAATCAATAAATAATATAACCCAGGTTATTCACCGCCGCCACCGCCTCGACTGGGTTCTGGGATTGGAACGGAACTGCCAAACGCTCTGGAGTATGGTGGAGTTTGGTTTTGGTCTGATTATACATACATAAGGATACTCGTATAGCCACCCGCCACCGACCGCCATTACCATTACTGGATGCGCGTGTGGAGTGGATGGGTAAAAATAAGTAAATATTTGCAAACTGAAAACATTGCATCGGATAGTTGTTGTTTTTTAGTTATTGTTTTTGTATTGTGGGTGATGGTGATAATACCACGTAAATATGATTATCATGCACTGTCCAGAACTCAGGACTGATGAATGGATGGAGGGATGCATTTATCGAATTTTCATTTCTGAATAATTCATTGAACTTTATTTATAATCGGTATAGGGTGTTACAATAAAGTTAACTGTTATTATAATACATCAGAAATGCAGGAATAGTTCATAGTTTCATTCTCATATCCTCAAAACCCCACTTTTGGGATATTCATAAAAGGTTAATTTATTATTGAAATTAATGAAAATTTGGTTTTAGGGATTATTTTGAAATTAACAAGGATATTTTAATTATTTTTGTAGTACCCGTAGCGTGATGGTTAGTGCGTTGGACTGTAATGCAAGGGGTCCTGGGTTCAATCCCTGCCTTTGCCACCTAACTTTTTTTACGGGTACTGCCTCTTGCGAGGAATTGACAAATCCTCCAAGAAGAAGTGCTTTCTTAAATTAGCCGTTCGGATTTGGCATATAAATTGTATGTCCCTTTCATCTCTGACAACATTACTCGCACACAGGAATGGTTGAGAGTTGTAAGTCACTAGGCCGCCCTGGTTCTTCGTGGACTGTTGCGTCACCTAATTTAATAATTTCAATTATTTGAATTGAAATATCCTTGTGGTTCAAAATGTTTGAATGTTTCTGAGTATTGCTTTATCTGTGGGATATTCCCAAAATTCGAATTATTATTTGGAAACTAAGAAACAGAATCTTCATTAAAGTTCAGCTACAGCGAGATAAAGCTAAAGAGAGTTACAGACTTATTTTTTTAAATTTAAAGCCTTCTTCCATTTATGGGATATTCGAGTTCCAAAGTATTTCAATTGTGAAAGTATTAAATTATCATCAATTTGAACTTATTTTTTGTGGTTTATTCAAACAAACACTATTCGAGAAGCAAGTCTTCGTTTAAGGTTTGTTGACGTCAGTAATCTCATTTCCTTTCCATTTGTGGGATATTCACAAAATTCGAATAATTGTTCGGAAATTAAAAAATCTCCATTTAAGTTTAGCTAGCGTGAGTAATTTGAGAGACAGACTTTTTTCAAATTTAAAAAATACTTCGACTTATGGGATATTCGAAATACATACTAAGTGTTTCAATTGTAAAAGCATTCATTTTTTTTTTTGAGACAAACACTTTTCGAAAAGCAATTCCACGTTTAATTTTTGTTGTCAGTTATTTTTTTGCTTCCCATTTGTGGGACATTAGGATACAAAATTATTTATTTCTTGTCTTCAGTTGTAAAATTGGTTTATTCGAAAAATTCGGTCAATACTTCGAAATATTGGTCAAACGTAGGATATTCTCAAAATTGAATAATTATGTATATAGAAATTAACAAAATCTTTATTAGAGTTACCTAACGTCTGTTAAGAGTTAAAGACTATTTTTTTTTAAAGAATTCTTGCATATATTTATGGGATATTCGAATTCCACAGTGTTTTCAATTGTAAAAGCATTAAATAATTATCAATTTATTAGTTAAGGTAACCTTTTTGAATTAATCTTAGAATATCCACTTTTTATGGGACATTCACAAAAGATAAAATTCCAGTTTTTTTGTAGCAATAGCCCAGTTTTTAAATTCACACAATTAGGCGATTTTCGGAGAAGCCTACCAAAATAGAAGCTTAAAAAAAAGAATCATAGATTTATTAGCCTTAAATTTTGATTTTTGATTAAAGTTATGAAAAGTTTTCAGAGATTGAAGGCACTTTAATCCTTTAATCAAGGTTTAGGCTCTGTTGACGTCATTAATTTCATTTCTTTCCCATTTGTGAGATATTCGAATACAAAATTATTTGAATAAGAAAATATGTAGATAAAAAAGTTTAAAAGATTTAGTTTTGGTCTTTAGTGGAAAAATTCCACCATTTTTGGTTTATTTCAAAAACTTTTTCAGCCATTGAAAAAGTTAAACCAAAGTTTAAAATTAACCCAAAGGAGTTTTTAGTGTTCACATTTTTTTAAACAGATTTTAAATACTTCCCAACCAGTGAGTTATTCATAAAATATCTTTTAAAAGTCATGCAATTACTATTAATTAAGGTAAGCTTTTGGAACTAATCTAATAAATGGTTCGTGTTTCTTTCCAATGTCTCGAAATATTTCAGTTTTATTTGATATTCGCTAAAAATCGATACTTACAATGCAAACAAAATATCAAGCAAGTCAGCTTCAGTCAGTTTGTAGGCAAAAATATCCCAAAAACAGCATATCAACAGTTGTCACTTTTTGGAGGCAGCAAAAGTCCAATTTTTTAATTCGTACAATTGGGGGATATTCAGAGAAGCCTACCAAAATAGAAGCTTAAAAAAGAGAAAAGAGAGAAATTTGTAAAGTTTTCAGAGATAGAAGGCACTCGTGTATTAGTGGGACATTCGAATAAATATAGCATTTTTAAAATAAATTGAACAATCATTGAAACGCTAAACATTTAATAATTTTAAATCAATAATTAGTTTTCGAATTATTTACTTTTGAAGCAATTCATTTGTGGGATATTCAAAAAAAAATTATAGGTAAGTGTCGTAAGGTTAAATGTTATAAGTTCGTTTAACTTGGGTTTAAACTTTTTGTAATTTCTTGCATTTTTTTTTTGTGGGATATTCAAAAAATTTCAAAGATCATTACCAAAATCCACAAGAACATTTTGATTCACGATAAAAGCTGAAATTGGGGTAATCCTAAAAGTCAATTGAGGGAATTTAAAAATCCTAAGTTTACTTGTGAATATCCCAAAAATTAAAAATTTCAACAACTGATAGAAAAAATATATATTTTTAACCAATCCATGTTTCAATGAAAGCAACTAACATTTGTGGTCAGTAAAATGCTTTTAGGAAGCATGTTTTTCATCCCAATATCCCAAAAAGAATTTGATAACTTTTTCATCAGGAAAACAAGTCTGTCTTAAAAAACATAAAGATATCTTGTTTACTTTGAATTTTTTAAGAAGGTTATTTTTTTCCAAGAACTTAGAAAACAAAGTGAAAAACATTCATTCCAATGGTCCAGTTTTAAACTTATTCGTCTTTTTCCCCAGTTTTTACATAGGAACAAAGGTCGTAAATTCTATTTCCTTCTTCCGATTGTATCGTAAAGCTGTATTTCCGTTGCACTTCTTCAACGTAGCAATATTGTACTATAAACAACAAAGTACTAAAATTTAATAAATAAAATCACTAAAGCATGAGTTGAGTAGCTTCCAGCTTTTTTTTCTAAGGATATGCTTTGGGATTTAAACTAAAAAAATATTTCACTCGTATCTTTAAAAAATAAAAACAACAACAAAATACATTTGAAATCCCTCTCGCAAACGAAGCAATATTTTTCCTCCTTTTTCTTCCTCGTTCTTTTTCTTATTGTATTTCTTTTTGTTTTATCCTTCCAGAGAAAAAGTCATAAAAATAATAAATGTGACTTTTGTTTTGCTTCCTTCGCCAAAGCTGCATGAGTGTTCCTGTGTCATCCTTTCGTTGTCCTTGTGATCCTATTTTAAAT
Source organism: Eupeodes latifasciatus (assembly GCA_920104205.1). Lineage (NCBI taxonomy): Eukaryota > Metazoa > Arthropoda > Insecta > Diptera > Syrphidae > Eupeodes > Eupeodes latifasciatus. Next base: position 376,912,360 of record OV049924.1, read on the forward strand.
TTTCTAGATAGTACAGAAAATCTCATATGCGGATATTTATTTAACTTTTTTTTTTTTGTTGCTGCTCTTCAAGCTGTGCGCTTCCGAAATATGGAAGACGGTTGTACTCGTATAAACCAAAAATGTGAACTTGGTTGTATCGCAGCACACAAAAGCACAAAACACTCAGCAGGATATCGTCGTTGCCGTGCCAAACCATCAATGCCATTCGCTCTCTCCGCTTATGCTCTGCGTTTATTCATGTCCCGATCCTGATCCCAGTGCCGCCTTACTTCAACCAACCAACTCAGCTCAGCGTCGTCGGAACCGACACAGGCATCCATTCCATGTCGTCGTATTTCGTCCTTGCTGCATCAGTATGTTTCACAAGCACATTGACTCTAGTTTTGGGTGTCGTTAATTTTTATTATTACCATAACCAGCGCCATCATCCACATAATCATGAAGTGTCGCTATACGTTTTTCGGTGGTGCTATGGTGGAGTCCTTGTGGCTGTGGAAAAGGGGTGGAGGGGTTGTTAGGGAATATTAAACTTTTGTGTTCCAATGTGTGCTCTTGAAGAGCTCCACCAGCATGCATGCAAGTCTGAATAAATACTTCTTGAATGAATTTAAGCCCTGATGCAAAAACGAAAAGGATATACGAGTGTGTCTATACAATGGCGCTCGGTGTTAAAACTATTTTATTTCCTTGAGCAAAGAAGGACATTTCTCCGTACGTGGCGGTACAGACCTATAACTACATCATTTTATGTGATTTCCTTGGGATAGTGTTTCCGTATTCTATATTGTAAAAATATATGAGTATGTATATTTTTTTAGTTATATTATTCTTGCCTCTTAAAAAAGGGTGAACATATAACACCGTCAGAAAGAATGGAATAATGGCTTTCCGTTTTGGCCGGATGTTGGGTGGAAACAACAAAGAAAAAAAGCAAAAAACATCGTCATCTTTGTCCATCCTGTGAGAATATTTTTCACTCTTGTGGAAGAGACATCTACCTAAAAGATAGTTTTTATATTTTATTTTGTTTCTTATATTTTTCTTTTTTATTATTTGAAATACTTTACCACTCTAATGTTTCCTTTTTATAGCTAAAGGATGATATTTAAGGGTTTTCAAGTTGGGCACATTTTTATTTGAGTATAAAGAAGATGAGTTCTTCATGTGCAAATAGACGTGGTAGAAAAAAGAAGAGACAAATGCATTCAATTTTATATGATGGTGCAGTCTACAGAGATGTGCTCTTGAAATTTTTAAATTCAACATTTTTAAAGTTTTATATATGTATGTATATATTTTTTTTTTTTTGCTTAAGGAAATTCAGCGTTCATATATATTTTAACCATTGTAATGAAAAACCTTGATTTTTCATCCAAAAAGCTTTTAAAAACGCTTTAAGATTAAAAAGTAGAATCTACAGGACCATCATGCCTCGAAAAATAATTGCTTCGTGGAAAAGCGAACTGGAAAAATTTTAAATTTTTATACTTAATACAATTTTCTTCCAAGAATTTGTTTTCAGTTAAAATATCCATGACCCGCAGGTGAAATTTCTTTTGATAAAAATTTATAGTCGAAATTTTAATGAATTCGGACTTTAAAAAAAAAAATATACATCTGTGCTTGTTTGATTTCTTGATTAAATTTAGAATTCTTGTTAAAGTCCTAAAAAAATAAATAGTAATTTAACAAACTAAATTCTAAGAAATGGAATACAATAAATTAGTGTTTATACAAAACAAAAATCTGAGAAAATTAAATAAAAAAAAATTAAGTATACGCCTGAGTGCACAATGCTTTTTTTGTTGACGTATTTAAAAAAAAACAAAGCTGTTTGGATTCTAGCTCAATTTTGTTAATTGGCTTTAGGTAAACCCTACCAAAATTACTACATTGCATAAATCTGCTCAATTTAAAAAAATTAAAATTTAAAAAATGCTTTATTCATTTCTGTAAAATTAGCAGAAGATAAATTGATTATTTAAATTAACAGAAATAAATGTTATCAACTAATTATGACTTCATTAGTAACTCCCACATTTTATAGACTGTCACGTTTTTCGAGTGTCGGCTTAGGCTTAATTCACAGAAGCGCATTCCCTGACTGAAATTCTCCGAGAAATTGTTGATGGTCTTGAGCTATAACTTATAGTTTGATATTTGCCTAAAATCATTTCCGGATTATTAGCAAATCATTGGTCTTTCCATCTTCCCTACGAAAAGATTTCAAGGGAGGCAAATTGACATTTCCATTTTTGCTAAAAGGGTAAGATTTTTCAATTTAGTGAGGAACCGTGTGGCATGGCGCTCCATCATGCATGCACTTCTTCAATGTCAATAATACCAAAAGTCAGTTAATATTGGGTTTTTCAAAAAGAGCGCTAAAAAAGTTTTTTTTTAATAAAACAAAAACGATTTTGGATATCAATGAAATTCTTTATTCCTGTGAAAGTACGTTCGATGCCATTATGTATGGAACTCGATTTATTTTTTGCATGGCCACCACGGGCACGCTTGCAGAGGTCCAGACGCTGAACCCAACTTTCGACGGTTTTCAAGCATAAATCGGTCAACACTGCTGTAATTTCACGTTCGATATTCGTCCGAAGTTCATCAATCGTCGCTGGCTTGTTTGCATATAGAGATAGTCTAACGGCGTCAAATCGCACGACCGAGGCGGCCAAGCGACTAGACCATTTCGTGATGTAACACGTTCTCCAAATTTGGTTTCCAATAAATTGATTGTGACATTCGCTGTGTGGCTTGTGGCGCCGTCTTGATAGAACCACATTTCAAGCAAGTCAGCGGGAGCAATATTCCCGATACTACGGGCACTTCTTTGTCTCACTGGCACAGGAACATTTTGTACGGTGCCTTCAAATTTCTCCACTTGACGCTCAATTGTTGATCAGCTAGGACGATTATGACAACGATAAATTTGACGTAGGGCCACTGACTCCTAATTTCGGTATTAAATTTTAATAATTTCGACAACGTTTGGCTCGTATATCTTTCCATCATGAAATGGCAAACCTTACTGAAGAGAAATGTCAAAAGAACGGCAAGAAATATTACGTCGTTTGCTGTCCCTGGCGCTCTACTTTTGTAGCGTTCCTGTTTAGCCATGTAATGCTAACAACGTTAGGTTCACAAGGCCACGCCACGTATAAAGCAACTAACATCTAAATACACTTCGTCTGAAATAATACATTTTCGGACTTATCAAACAAACGGAGGGTGTGGACTTCATACCGATTACTATGAAAATAAGTTTTCAATATTTCTCAACTGTTTTAAAGCTTAAAGTTGTTTAATTTGATTTAAATTAAGTTTTAATTAAAAAACCACTAGATAGTCTATCAGTACCCGTGGCATGATGGTTAGTGCGTTTGACTGTCATGCCAGAGGTCTTGGGTTCAATCCCTGCCTGTACCATCTAAAGTTTTTCACGAGTACTGCATCTTGCGAGGAATTGACAAATTCTCCAAGAGTAACTCTTTTCATGAAAAGTGTTTTCTCAAATTAGCCGTTCGGATTCGGCGTAAAACTGTAGTTCCCCTCCATCCCTGAAAACATTACTCGCACACAGGAATGGTTGATAGTTGTAAGTCATTAGGCCCTAGTTCTCAACGGACTGTTGCGCCACCTAATTTATTTTTATTTACTAGATAGTCTATCCTGCAAATTTTGTTAGTCTCCGCGGTCTTCCTCCACTGCGCTGTCCTGAATTCCAAGATTTTCTGAGCCAGAGGATTGGTTTCCATGTGCTCTACTTGACTCAGTCATCTCAGGCTGCTTTTGCGCTCATGTTGTTTTGCTGCATTTGCCTGCCGATATTCCACATCAGAACAGGAGTTTCTGGTTGGTGGCTGTTTCAAACCCAGCACGTCAAAGGCGGCTTCTCTAATTTATAAATGGCAGCAGAGAACTTCGAAAGAGGTTACTATAGTGACTCGGTCGGAGAAGGTTTTGACGACCTCTTGCATCCCCTTGTTTTGCCTTAGGTCTGGAAACCCGTAGTTCTACGTACCCTGGCTGAAACAAGGTAGTGATCTTAGTCGATGTTAGATCCTTGGAAAGTTTGGACACCCATTATGCTGGAAGCGTCGATCGAAATGTCGTCAATCTAGTTGATGGTAGATTAATCTGGAACTCCAAGCTCCTTTGTGGATGTTGATATGTAATGGAAACGCGTACTGGATACTATCACATTTCCCCCCAGCAAAATCCATGAGCCTAAGTCCGTTATCAGTAGTGTTGTCGTTTAGGCTGGTTTGCTCAGTTATTCCACCAAAGACGTCTCCCTAGTTTGGCATTAAAATCTCCCAAGACAATTTTGATATCGTAGCTAGAGGGCACTGTTCATCTGCTTTATCTAAGAGCTCGAAGAACATATCTTTGGTCTTGTCATCCTGTTCTTCTGTGGGGGACATGTGCGCATATTAGTCTAATGTTGCCGAATTCAGCGTTCAGATGCACCTATAGCTCAATACTTGTTACCAAAGTCTGGTTCGAATGACAAAACTGCATAAAAGTAGCCGTTATATGTTTTTCCTGTAGCTGTCACCGGCCAGCCGAAAGCATTTTCTGGTTGGCCGTGATATCTGATTTAAAGCAATCTTGGGCCTCCGCTAATTGTTCAGCTGCACGTTGTATATTAAGGGACTTAACTTTCCCCGTGTATATTCGAAGTTATTTGTACTTAATACTTTTGCTTGCGGGTTGTCAACAGTAAATCCGTCCGTATCCGAGGCTTGTTGGTGATTCGCAACTAGTTTTTTTTCTTTACGTGATCAGAAATTTATCACAATCACGACCTTCAAAGTGAAGGACCAGTCCCTGATTTAGAATCCAACGGCTGCGGCGGGCGAGAGTCGTCATAGCCGCTTTTTACAGGCCTAAGCTCCGAATGTGTCGTAGAAGCCTCATCAGGTGTTCACTTAGTAGTTCAACATAAGTGGGACTGCCAGACGCCAACGTTGATTCCATCTTGGGAATTCCTGCGCTAGATGAAAAGAAAGGTCGTTTGATGCCGCTAACAACTTTCCGCTGAGGTTCGAACCGAATCTGCAGTTGAGGTACTAGAAACCCGAAGTGTCTGGCTTAATTGAGCATTCTTTTTTTAAAGTCAAAAACCCTTACAAAATAGTGACATATTCGTGACGCTTTTGACGTTCTTGCATCTCTAATATATGAACACTAACCCAATTTAAATTTGTAGTACCCGTGGCATGATGGTTAGTGCGTTGGACTGTCATGCAAGAGGTCTTGGGTTCGATCCCTGCCTATGCCATCTAAAGTTTTTTTCACGGGTACTGCCTCTTGCGAGGAATTGACAAATTCTCCAAGAGTAATTCTTGTCATGAAAAGTGCTTTCTCAAATTTGCCGTTCGGATTCGGCTTAAAACTGTAGGTCCCTTCCATCCCTGACAACAGTACTCGCACACAGGAATGGTTGAGAGTTGTAAGTCACTAGGCCCTAGTTCTCAAACGGACTGTTGCGCCACCCAATTTTAACCCAATTTAAAAAATCTTAATTTTGCGTGAGGTTTTTCTCCAAACATTAACCTCATTGCTGAAGACAATTTTTTCATTATCTTAACTCTCATCTTTTGAATCAGTTGATGCAAGTCACGACACAAAAATTTACCAAGTTTTAGTCCACGAAATGCCTGTAACGACGTAAACTCTTCTCACGGACAGTGAATATAATTTCCGTAGACCTTACGTTCCATCGACATTTGTAAATGGGTTGATTAAGCTGATTAATGAACCAACGCTAAATTCCATAATGGTGATTTGTCAAAATGACATTAATATGACCTATTGTAAAATGTCAAAGTTATGCGGGGTCTCTATTGAAACGTATTGAATGACTTCTACCAATTAATGAAATGAGTAAAAAGCGATATTTGAGTTTAAAATCCATCTTCTATATAACTTTCATAATGTAGCAATCATTTTTTTAATTTTCTTGAATGAGTCGAAGTTTAGGTACCAGGGGTTAGTTCAAAATTTTTTCCCAAAACCCTTCCTTCAGCAATAATTTCCATTGCTAAATAATGTCTCCATTCATTTCCACTTTGTAGAAAACTTGTAAAATCTTCCCGATAAAATATAAAACACAACAAAATGTTTGATTTTATTTCATATACCTAAGTACTATTTTATTTTTCACAGCATTCCTTTCGGGTATATTAGAAACCAATATTAAACTCGTTCTTATTGTTTTTGAAAAAAATCCATTCAAATTGAAAGCAGAAAACTGCTATAGATATCTACATTTTTAATGTTTTACAATAAACTCAAGTAGGTACCTATCTAACCTATATCCTATATAAGCATAAGGTTATAGGTTGATATACAGAGAGGTATCAATTCGAACTACAAGTATCAAAACATTTTACCTATATCCTTATTTCATTTAGATACTATTATTCAGTTTCCATATATTATCCTTGAAAAAAACACACACACACACACATACAAAAAATAAGGAACTTTTAAAATCCCTCAAAGAACAAAACAACAAGAAAGAAAAAAAAACATACACCCAATCCAATATAGAAATGCTGTTCCACGCAAAACTTATCTTCGTCCTTTATAACTCTCTAAATCCCCCCCTCTTTTCTACCCTCCCTCAAGTCATATCATTAAAGCATGCCTGTTTACGAAAGAAATCCCCCGTCGCCAATCGTTACTCACTCCCATTCCTTCCACAAAGCTCTGAAAAAAAAAACAAAAATATCCTCTCGACAAAAGTACAGGATCCAAATATTCAATATCAAAAGCAGGATATATTCCAAAGTGGAGAGCAAACCAAAAATACAAGAAATATACACAAAATCCTCCTCTTTGGGATAGAACAAGAGTATCACTATAGGTACTATAATACACCAGTTCCCTGGTGTATCCAAACAAAAAAAGAAAAACAAGTATAAAATAAAAGGAGCGACGGCGAAAAATATGGCAAGAACGAAATATCCTTGGAGAGTTTTCAAACCATCCCCACCCGACATTGCCGCCGCTACCACCTTAAACTCGGAAAAAAAAAGTTTTAATCAATAAAGCTAATGGAAATACACATCACAATCTGCTGGCAGCACTGTTAAAATGGCGGCCGCCTTTCCCGGGTTTTCTATTATCAGGATATGGGATGTTTGTGTGTGTGTGTGTGTTTGATATGGTCTATCTTCGTTTTTCTCATTCTCTCTCTTATTGAAGCAAGGAACAATCATTAAGAACTAAATAGAATTTTAGATGTGAACTTTGGTTCCAGCTGCAGCATATACCAAGTTTCTATACTTCTGCTTGACTTCATCGTAGTTTTGGCATCCCGTTTCGTTAAACAAAAACGAAAGAACCAAAAAAAAAGGACGAAAAAATCATCATCAGGATTTGCTCCTGTATAAAAGATTCTCAACATAGTTCTAATGGTAGAAGTTTGTTTTATTTCTCCGCACTAACATTCAGTTTTATATATGTATCACATGCTCCTGAAAACGCTCAGGACTCTCCGTATATCCTTACCAATATAGAAAGTAGATACCATTCCGGACTTTCAAACTGGACATGAGAAGCATTTGCCAAATGGCAAGCAGCAGCAGCCTAACGTTCTTTTCCCTTAATTTCTACTTTCCTACGCAGTGCACACTACATATGTACCAGAAGCAGCTACTAGAACTTCTTCCATCAGGACTTACTCATACTCATACCCAACAACCTCAATCCACCCACACCCCTTAACCCCATACCTAATTTCTGTATACTGTAAAAAGCCTTTTCGAATGTCTGTCTGCCATAAATGACTGCTGCAGAATATTTTCGAAGCAGGGTTAGAGAAAGTATACGAAAGGTATAGGTAGGTCCTTATTGTAAAATATGACGCTCTTTCGCCAATTGAAGGAAATTGAAAATACCTCCTCCCCCCTTTCTCTTAGCCTGCCGCTTGTGTGTTGAGTGCAACCCTCTTGCAACACCACCACAATCCGACACCAGCAGTCATCCTAGACCACACCGCAGACGTGTGCACATCCTGTATTCACAGCGTAGAGTTACGGGAAATGCAAAAGGAAAACTCCTACCAAAAAAGGATTATTCATTTGCAGCTCTTCTTCTTCTGCTGCTTTTGCGTCTTCTTTTTCTTTTTCGTCTTCTTCGATAAAAGTTTAAACGTATTAGAGTGTCTGTAGATGTAGATACCTTTTTGGAACAGGTGTATGTGGTAGCGAGGAAGTACTGTGAAAGTTCTCCACAAGTTCGGAGTTAAACCAGGATCAGTCTTGCATAACAACACTATTATCCTTTATTTTTTTTTTGTATGTGTTGTGTTCTTTTCTATATGTAGATATGTATATTTTAGTACTATTCTCAATACGTACAACAGTCGTCCTTTGGTTGGTTCCGTTCCGTTCGTTTGCTTCCTTTTCATTTGAGATTTTCGACTTTTGGTGTGATATATAGCGAGAGGAACTACAGAAGACAAAAGTAGGTATAGGGATGAACATTGAACATATCCACCATCAGACCACTTGTTCTCCTCATTCCAATATTCGACATCCTCCAACATCCCATATATGTACATATATACAACCCATCAGCACTCGGCGAGAATCCTTTCAACACACTTGACGAAGAAATAGATTTATTGTGGAATTTTTGCTGTATCGCACCTGCTCGAGACAGAATTCCCTTTTACATTTTTCGAACAGAGATTCATCCCGAAAGGCTTAATGGAATGGAAATTTTTGCTATATGTATGTATTGGAGATGGCTGTACGTACATAAATATTCAGGATATTTTATTTTTATGTTTTTGTTTGTGTTTCGCTGCTGTGAATTTTATGTTACCCTTTTAATGCCATCAAGAGTGTGAAGTTTTTAACTTTTATTTTTAAATATAAATTTGTTTTGCATTTGTTTGTTGTTTTTGTTTTTTGTTCGTGGTGAATTAAAATTCATTTGAAAATAATGTTGGTACACACACACATTTTTAGATATTTAAGTACAAGTACCTACACATTTTACTTTTAAGTATCAAATGGTTTTGAAAATGTGTTTTACAAAAGAGTTTATGCATCACGTTGTAAAGAGTAATATTCGTATTCGTATTTAAGTGTTTACACTCTTTTCGTTTTTCAGAGATAATACGAATATTCTTATGTTTTTAGAACTTGAAAGAAGCAGATAATTTTTTGTTTGTTTTTTAATTAAGTTTGAATATAAAACCCTGGTAAGAGAATGAATGGCAAAAGGCATGGTTAGAATTATTTACTAAAAAAAAGAGGCTGGGATGCGACCCACACTGATAACTTCCCATCCCGACTGTAGATTTGTCTTGCTTAAAAGGTTTGTAGGTTTTCGTGTTTTGTTAAAAAAGTTATCAGTTAAATTATTCTAAAAAAATTAAAAAAAACAAATAATATTTTGCATATGATGAAATAGTTTGATTTTAAAATCTATTTTTATTAACGAGATTTTTAGTCGTTTTTTACCAATTTTAGTAGCATTTGCGTATTATTTTTTGTAGATTTAAATCTTTTATGAAAAAACTGACTATTGGATTTTTATAAAAAATGTACTGAACGTCGAAAACCAATATTTTCTGTGAAGTTTCAAGCCAATATTTTTAATTTTTTAAAAGATATTTGAGTCAAAAATCAATGTTTACCAACTTTTATTAATTTGTTTAATGTTTTTATTTTTTGTAAAAAAAAACTGTCAATTCGATTTTTCACAAAATTTTACTGAATGTTTACAACAATATTTCTTAAAATATAAAACTAATTTAAAGCCAATATATCAAAGTTTTGAAAAGATTTTAAGGGGAGAGTACGATAACTTAGGCGACAAAGTTTAATGACGGATTTGTATAGAACAGTTAAAAACAAGCATTTTTTACTATGGGAGGGGGGGGTCTATCTCCCCCCCGTTTAGGCGGTAGGGGCAATTTAAAAAAATATGTACATTAAATGGAAAAAAATAATTAAAAAATAACGGTAATACCCTCAATTAAGTATTATACCTTTTTTTAAAGCCAATACTCTTGTCTATTATCTTGTTTTTAAATCAAGTCAAAACTATGCATAGTTTTTGAAAAAAATTGTTTTAAAGTCAAAATTTATGCAAAAAAAAGTTAAAAAAAAAGGTTTAAAGTGTAATTTTTCAAAACTTTCAGATTATCTACTATTTTTTTTTTAGAATTCATTGCTCTTATTTGTTTTTGATCAAAAACTGAAAACAAGATGACTTTATGTCTTCTAGTTCTTGAGAAAATTGAAAATTACCAAAACAAAATATTTTAATTAAATTACTTTTTCCTTGCTTAAGTATTAACGTAGTCTTATTTTGATAGTAATAATTGAATATGGATTAAGATACACCTAGGGTAAATTAATTTTTCTTAAATCCAGCTTATTTAAATGCAAAAGAAACTTTGCATGCACCCCATCTTGCACCCACCGCACCTTGCACCCTCCCCACCTTGCACACACTCGAACTTGCACCCACCCCAAATCCTATAGTGTGCCCAAGCAGGGGGGTTGCAGGGGGGCAGCATGCCCCCCCTTACAGATGTCACTGTTGCATACACCCAAACTCGCGCACACCTTACTGTTGCATACACCCAAACACGCATTACGCATACGCAAATACCATTATTACTATCAAAATAAGACCACTCAAGCAAAAAAAAAAGAATTAAATTAAAATAGTAGTTGTAGTTATTTTCAATTTTCTCAAAAACTAAAAGACATAAAATCATCTAGTTTTCAGTTTTTGATCAAAAACAAATAAGAGCAATAAATTCTGAAATAAAAACAATGGTAGATAATCTTGAAGTATTGAAAAAGTTACACTTTAAACCTTTTTTAACTTTTTTTACTCAAATTTTGAGTTTAAAATTAAATTTTTCAAAAACTACGCATAGTTTTGACTTTATTTAAAAAGTGGCTAATAGAACAGAATGTTGGCTTTAAAACAACGTATACAACTTAATTGTAAGTATTACCGTTATTTTTTAACTTTTTTTTCCATTTTAAGTAATAATTTTTTTAAATTGCCCCTCCCGCCTAAACGGGGGGAGATAGACCCCCCCTTCCATAGTAAAAAATGCTTATTTTTAACTGTTCTAAAAAATTCCGTTATAATATCTTGTCGCCTAAGTTATCGTACTCGTGCCGATTTTAATGTCGAAAAAAAATGTTTACCTACTTTTGATAACTTTTTTTTAGGTTTTTAATTTTTCGTTAAAAAAACGTTAATTCGATTTTTCTCAAAATTTGATGGAATGTTGAAAACAATACTTATTTTATAAAAAAAATTAATTTGAAGCCTATATCCCAAATTTTTGAATAGATATTTGAGTTGAAAATCAATTTTTACCAACTTTCATTCATTTTTTGAAGGTTTTTATTTTTTGTAAAAAAAACTGTCAATTCGATATTTCTCAAAATTTTATCGAATGTTGATAAAAATATTTTTAAAAATATAAAATTAGTTTAAAGCCAATATCTCAAAGTTGTGAAAAGATATTAATGTCGAAAATAAATTTTTACCAATTTTTGTCAACTTTTATTATTTTTTTTTTAGGTTTTAATTTTTTGTAAAAAAAAACAGTCAATTCGATTTTTATCAAACTTTTTCCAAATGTTGAAAACAATATTTCTTATAAGATAAAATTAGTCGGAAGCCATAATCTCAATTCTTCGAAAAGATATTTGAGTCGAAAATCAATTTTTACTAACTTTGAGTATTTGTTGAGGTTTTTATTTTTTATAAAAAAACAGTCAATTCGTTTTTTCTCGAAATTTTAGCTGATATTAAAAACGTTGTTCTTTTTGTTGCACAAAATTGTTTTCGAGATAAAATCGTTTTTTATTCGTTAAATTTTCGAGGTGAAACATTTTTTTTTCAGTTTTTTTTATTTATAAAAAAAAACCGTTAATTGAAATTTTTTCCAAAAATATATTTTATTGGTATCGCGTTACAATACATAATATAAAATTGAATTCAAGTCTCTAGCGTTATTTGTTCGTAAGATATTTAGGGTTAACCGACATTTTCACCTTTTTTTAAACTGCTATGGTAAAGAAACCACCCACTCAATTTTTTTCCTGCATCTTTCTGCATTTTGATCTGTATAACAAAATTTATTTGAAGCCAATATCTCTACTAGTTCTTGAGCTATGGACAACGAGAAAAAAACCGTCGCGAAGACATCTCTCTAAAAATCTTTCATTTCGATTCTAGGGACTTTGAAACGTCGAGAAATGTCGAAATTTTCAATTCGACAAATCGGACCGATGATGATGGGAAGTTAATAAAAAAAGGTTCTATCTTTATTTGATAGAATATAATGACATTATGTGTGAAATATAGCCACTCAATGGGTGGCGCGCATTCGAAAGCTTAAGTTTTCGATGGTAACTAATTTGTTGTCTCTGAGGCAAGCGGTGGTGGTTTGCGGCTTATTCGCATAGACCTACCATTTGAGAAACCGCCACAAGAAAAAGTCTAAAAGATTCAAACCACATAAACATGCTGACCAATTTACGTCGCCTTGAAATCACTCGCGGAGATGTTTTCGGTATCCATATCATCCGATTCAGGCCACAAGAAGTTCGTGATTATCGGCCTATATCGATCGTCGTATCTAGTCCAAAATCCACACCCAACAGTAACTTTATTTGGATGCACTGGCACCTCGTGAATCTCGAGTGGATCCGTGCCCATTTGTCTATAAATGGGTCTTTTTTCTACCGAATTGGGATCAACTTCAACTGCTCCAAAATCTAATTAACGAACATATTTCGCTGCGTTTGGTCGTTTCGATTCAAGCCCTGGGTCAGGTGGATTGGTTGGATCGATCCACTTTTTGACTTTTTCATAAGATCGGGAGTATTGGTCAGCCAGGTCATAATCGAAACAAGTGATAAGCAGAGAAAACAATGCCTGGAGAATACACCGGATGGGTTAGGCTTTATATTTCCCGTCTTAACGCTTCCAAGCACGTTTTGACCACTTTAGCGACATGGGTTCGAGGTTTGACGTGTTACAAAATAACTTCATCGTCCCTGTCTTGCCTTGAATAACGATCATCTATTATTGTTTCACTTAGTTTTAATAGCTCATAGTACACGACGAAGCCGAGTTGGTCCCAACAAATGCAGAGCATGATTTTGGACCCATGAATATTCAGTTTGGTCATGCGTCGGCTATGTGGAAGCATCATGGCAGTGATATTCCCATGATTTTTTGCATTAAGGGTCATCGTGAGGAACCCATTTTCCGTCCCCGGTCACAAAGCGATGCAGCAATCCCTTCCTTATTTACCTCTGAAGCAAGTGTTCACAAACGTTCAATGTTTCTAATTTCATCGTTTTTTTCTTTCTGAAATATACCTATGGTTTTGAGACGTTTTGAAATCGCTTGTTGTATCACTCCCAAGAAACATGCCAGTTCTTTTTAAGTTTGACGCTAATCTTTACTCAGTAATGGCTCCAATTCTGCATTTTCGAAAACTTTCTTTCTTCTGCCACTATACGCCGGCCGCCGCGCCGGTCTTCCACGTTAAATTCATCATTCTTGAAGCTTGGCATTATATCTCATCAAATATTATTTAGACATTAAAAGTAGAGCTGATTTAGCCGAACATTTTAGAAATCCAAAAATAGCTTAATCATGCTTATCTCTTTTTAATTTTGATTGCAGTCAGCTGAGTTGATAAGTTGACTTTTGTCAATATCGCCAGGTTTTTCATGACGAGTTTAGCTATACCCTTATATAAGTTAAAATCTATAGCCTTATCAGCCTTTTCATCTTGTTTTTTTTTTACTTATGTACCTACATACCACCAAAAATGTAAATTGCGTAAGTCAATTTCTTGATCGATGTCAAATATTTGTGGGGTGTTTTGGAGCCTGTTTTTCCTTTTTCTAAATCCCTTTTCCATAAAAGTCACTTGCTTTTAAAACTTCTTTGTTTTGTATAGCTTTTATTTTGGAAGATAAACCTTATTCAATTTTATTTTTCGGCTTCCATTCAATTTTTTGTTATCTTATGCATAAAGCATTAGCAAAATCTTTTTTAACCCTTTTATTTCATTGATGAAGCGACCATAGCTAAACCCTTTTTTTTTCGCTACTGCTACTCCTGCTTCTAGATTCCACAATAAAGGATGTTTTTTTTTTTTTTTTTTTTTTTTGTTGTAAGATCTTATAATCAGTTTTTCTTAAAGTAATACTTAGTACCCACTGAACGACAGATTATTGGGAAAATTAAAAGCACGTGCACAATTTTTGTAATTAGTTAGTCTTTTGCATTTTCGATTTCTTTTTCTTGAGTTTTTGGTTTCAGAATTTGTTTTAATTTTTAAGGTTATAGCTTGGCCATCATTAAAGTCAAAAATAAACAAAAAACAGTTGGTTGTAATTGAAGGGTTGAATATATAAAACACACCATGCCATCAACCTCCAAAAATTAGCAGCTCCAGGTCCTTGACTAAAAGAGTATAAGAGTCTTTATATAGGTATGGTTATGGGTAATGGGTTGTGGGAACGGGAATGGAAGAAAACTTAATAAGCTGGATGGCTTAAATAATAATAATAATCGTTGTTGTTTTTGTTTTGGGAAGAAAAGTTATTCAATGTTTTTGCCTTGAAACGTCTTTGAAGTAGTCGTCGCGTCGTCGTCGTACTTCGTGTAGGCAGGGGTTGATGGAGAATTGTTGTTGGGTAGGGTTTGTGCTAAGATGACGTTGTACTCAGTCATGTCTGATTAGAAATTATATATTTTTCTCTTTCTCTGATTCTGAATTCAACACAATTTAAGCCAACAAAAAAAGGGATGAAAATGTGTTTTATTTTTCTTATAATTTTCTTCTGTTGTTGTTTGTTTACTTTTCGTCTAAGTTAAAATTTTTGCTTAAGAAAAGTTTCCATTAACCCCTCCGCCTATTTGTTTTTTATTTAGATTTTTTTTTTTTGGCGGAAAGTTTTCTTTTATCTTTGTGGAAAAGGAATTCAATTCTTAAATGATTTAGAATTTTATTTGAAAATTTTAAGCATTTCGTTGATTCATGGTTTTAAGGAAAGTTTCCCTTTTTTGTTTACCTTTTACTGATGAGAGGGCCATGATAAATATAAAGGCTGTTTTTAGATTTCCAAAAATAAAACGATAATAAACGATAACTTTGAATTTAAGGACTCCAATTATTCAGCAATTGTGTAATATCATATTGGCGACTTTTTTTTTGAAGGATAATTAAATACATTATTTAAAATAAACATAAAAGTTTATTTTAGCTCAACAGAAATACCTACATAATTATCTTGATGTTGTTTTAAGGAGAACTTAATTGTAAGAAATTGACTCTAAATAAGCGTAAAAGTTCGTATAATCTTAATAAGCATGTTAAGCCATGAAATACTACTTGGTAGAGGCCATATAACCCGACTCAACACTGAACATTTATGACTGAACAAATCATTTTAGATTATTTGAAAATGTTCTCAAAAACATAAAGTTATTGCCTTCAACTTGAATACTTGAATTTTCGTTTAATCTATTTTAAAACCTATTCCTAAATTTCTTATAGTTTTGAAAAACTAAAAAAATTAAAACCTTCAAAACTGAGGGTATGTAATGGATTTATTTCTTTTTTTTTTCAACTGCAAAAGCCCTTTTAGACAATGTTATGGATTTTATTTTTTTTAGGTTATTTTGAACTTGAATATTAACTTTTGTACTACATTAGTAGTGTTTTTATGTATCATTTGCGAAAGCCATTGTTCTGAATCGATACTTTTGATAAATCAAAATTTTGTAACAATTTTCTTTTTTAATTTATTTAAGATTTCGGTTACTTTTTTTAAACAAATAAAAATAAATACAATGATAGTTTTCGAATAATTTACGCCCTTTTTAAATATAAACTCTTCGAGTAAACATTTATCAACTTAGTTAAACTTGTTTTTAATACTTAAATAAGACGTAATCTTTGACTTAACCAAACAAATTGAACATATATTAAAAGTTTCATATTATTTGTCGAGAAAGTCAAGGCGTTAAGTACTATATGTTATGTTTTTAGAAGGATTTTAAATTTTAGAAAAAATAAAACTGTAAATTAATTTTTTTATTTAATTTTACCAATTGTACTTTAATATTTGAAGTCAATATCTGGTTCTGATGGTTTCCCCGCTATTGTTTTAAAGAGGTGTTCTTCAACGCTGGCAAAACAACTGCGTAAGATTGTTCATCTGTTCTTCTCAGCATTTGTGCAGCCCATCTCTTAAAAAGGCTAATCCTCTAATTGCACTAGTACCTAGTCCCTTATTTCCAAGGTCATGAAAACGCTGATTAATTATAAGCTCTTGAAAATCTCGAACTTCTTAATGACTGGCAGTTAGGCTTTTGCAACAATAGGTCCACTGGTGATCTCATGGTCCTTCTCATCGAATAGAGGATCAAATTTGTACATCGTTTTGGATAACGTAAGAATATTGCGCTTGATATTTCAAAAGCATTTAATAGGGTTTGGAATCAGGCCTTCTTATGGAAAATGTGTGCCTTTGGCTAAGATGAGATCCTCTTTCGTTAGATTGGAAATAACCTTTCTGACCGTTCAATACAAGTAGTATTGGATGGCTCTAAGTCTGAAGTCCATAAAATAAATGCTGGTGTGCCGCAGGGCTCCGTTTTGTCTCCGACACTATTTCTTATTTTTATTAATGATTTCTTGTCTGCAACTTCTCTTATCCATTAAATTATTTAGCTGACAATAGTACTTTTAGCTTTTCATAGTCGTTTTCAGACTTACATCCCTCTTCTACCAATGTGGAACTGCAAGCTCATTTAATTAACAGCTTTGTACAATGCGAAATAAAAAAACTGCGTGAAATTTAATGCTTCGAAAACTCAAAGTCTTGTATTGTTAAAGCGAGATATACCCCCCTTGTCATTATCCATGGATGGAACTTGTATCAATATGACTCAAACTTTTCATATTCTCGGTATTTGTGTCACTAATTACCTCTTGTATAACGATCACGTACGTGATGTCGCCAAGATGTTTGGGTTTTCTAAAACGATGCAAGAAGTTTTTCTAACCCCCCCCCCTCTGATCAGGCTGTTATTTACAAGACATATATATACGTCCTAAGCTTGAGTATAACTCCCATCTGTAGGCTGGTGTTCCTGCAACTTACTTAAGCCTCTTGAACAGTATTGAACGTAGAGCATTACAATTGATTGGCCATAATATGATCATTCGTTCATTTACGTCTCTTGAACATTGTCGCAAAGTTTGCTGTATCACCCGTACCGTGATTTTAGCGGTTTATGCTCTACAAAAATAACCAGCTGCATTCCTCACCTTAAGCAGTGCAAATTTAATACTTGCGCTTCTAGCAATGCTCATCAGTATATCCTCGAGACCAACTTCAGTCGTACTGACAAATACAAAGATTCGTTCTTTAGACGTACTGCTCGAATGTGAAATGCCTTACCATACTCTTTCTTTCCCTAAGACTGTGTCTGTGGGAGAGGGGGGGGGATGTGGGTGGCTAGTAATATCCCCTTGAGTGTGCGCTTATAATAAAAAAAAGAGGTAAAAAATCCATCGATTCCGTTTTTTTTTTATACATTTTTTGTATCTATTTCGGGTCAACTAAGGCTTTTAATTTTTAAATTGTTGGTGTTACTAATTGTAAAAAATATTGATTTACTTATACATACTTGTTTTAAATTTCAAGTTATAAAATGTCAAAATTATCTCAAGGTCCCAGGAATTTGAATGTAAGCGTCATGTACATATTTTTTCAGGCATAAAGTCTTTTCGCCCAAAACCATATCGCCCAAATTAAAAATGTCATAGCGCCCAAAACAGTCTTATTAACTTTTTGTTGTTGTACGATTTAGGGAATATAACCAAACTTTTGGGCGTGAAATCCTTTTTTGGGTTTTATGAAACTCCAGATAAAAAGAAGCGTTCTGCCTTGTTACCCAATAAAATAAAACCAAAATATTAAAAATGTCATATCACCCAAAATTAGCTCCATCGGCCAAAAGCTTTTTTAAAAGAAAATGCCACAAAGCCTTAAGTCAATGTTATATTGCCCACATCAATTTTAAAGTATTATTACGCTCAAATTACCAATTGTCATATGAGCCATAAGGTGTCATGTGTTTCAAAATTTGGGCACTTCGAAATTTTGAGTTTTAAATTTTATCGGTGAAACGCAAAAAATGTCACATCGCCCAAAAACTCGGAACGTCAAGAAAGCGTAACAATTATTTTTGACCTTATTTCACTTTTTGAAATCTAATTAAGGCCAATTTTCATAGTGAAATAAAAGGAACTAATTTGCATGTTCACAGTGCACGCAAAATTATAGCGTATAAACAGTGAAATAAGTATAGGGTAAATGCTGTTCTCCTGTAACCCCCGCTTGGGTTCCCTATAAGATTTGGGGTTGGTGCGAAGTTGTGATTGTGCAAAATTTCTTAAATCCAAATTATTTAAATGCAAAGAAACATTACATATGTATGTACATTCAACTTCGCACCTACCCCAAATCCTATATTGAATCCAAGTAGGGGGGTTGTAGGTGACATAACCTCGATTTTGAAAGTTGGCTTAGGTGATATGACATTTGTTGGGCTTTATGACATTTTCTTAGTGATATTTTTTAATTACGTTTCTCTTTTTGGGACTTGTCATTTTATGATTTGGGTTGTGTCGTTGGCTGATAAGACATAAGAAACGATAGAAATCTAATCGTCTCAATGCCCAAAATAAAAACAACCCTCTGTCATTAAACCCAAATTCAAAATTCTTTTGGGCAAAATGACAACTACAAAATGTTTGTGTTTTTTTATTTAAAATTTGAGCGTTACGACATTCGCTTTGAATTTTTTGGCAATTTTTTTATCTTTTCTGGTATTATGACATTTTAGAATTTTGGGCGAAAAGACCTAACGCATTATATAAAATTATCAAAATTCGAACAATTCAAATGTATGATGAATAACTTTTCCCTAGAATACCTCTAAGGCCTCGGCCACGCAGTAAGCGGCTGAGCGGCTAAGCGGCTGAGCGGCAAAAAAAAATAAAAAATAAATAAATAAAAAAAAAAATTCTGAGCGGCTAAGCGGCGTCGCTCAGCAACCAAACCTGTTTTATTTTTCTGAGCGGCAAGAAGTAAAGATGGTCGAAGTAAACATTCAGTTGTTAATTTCGTGTGTGCAATCTCGACTTTAACTACTAATCGCTCCAAAGCAGTCGCTCAGTGCCTGGCCATACGTCGCTTAGAGCCGCTTAGCCGCTCAGCCGCTTACTGCGTGGCCGAGGCCTAAGGTAACAATCCAAAGACTTTAACCTTGTTTTAGTGTTTATGAGCCTCCGTCAAATATCTGAAAAATGACTTTTCTGTCTCAAAAAGAATTGGGTTGGGTACGATTGACCGCATTTTAAAATCTCGTTTTTAAAATCTCGCATCTTAAAATCTCGCATTATGAAATCTCTTATATCGAAATCTCGCAATTACAAAATCTCGCTTAACGAAAGCTCGCAACATTAAAATCTCGCAAACTAAAATCTCGCAATTTAAAATCACGCATTGAAATAAAATATATATTAATTCGCGCGCGCGAATTAATAAATATTTTATTTCAATGCGTGATTATAAGTCTGTCTGATATTACCTATGCATAATCTAATTGTTTACTACTTTAAATTGTAATCATTATATTATATACAAAAAACGACTTCAACTGTCAAAAATTGATTACTTGCGAAGCATAGCTCAAAACCTCTCGCTATCTTAAAATTATTGTTTTTGTATGGAATTTTTATATTATCTTTACTTTTTGTTTGTTAACTATTGAATTAATTTATTTTTCAATTCAATGACTTTCCTGGGAATTTATTGTGTTTTGTTTTTGTTATTTTTTGTTGTTTATTTATGAGAAAAAGATAGAAAAGTTTGTTATATGCATATTAGACTTCTATATCAATTGTTCATAGTGTTCAAGATCAACTGGATTAAGGATTAAAAGGATTTAATTCGATCGAATTTTTCGACTTTTACAATGCGAGATTTTGTTATAGCGAGAATTTTATGCAGAAGCGAGATTTTTTTAAAAATGCGAAATTTTGGTTTGCGGGATTTTGAAAATGCGAGATTTTCTTATGTAAGATTTTAAAAATGCGAAATTTTGTTTTGCGTGAAATTTTTAAAAATGCGAGATTTCGTTATAAGAAATTTTAGTTTGCGATCAATCGTACCGCTCCCAAAAGAATTGCATTCGAAAACGTTAATCTTCACTTTTTGGATGGAATTTTTGTTTTGTTAATTATTTATCTTTATAAAGTTTTGATTGAACTTTAAAGAGCGATAGATCAAAAAATTGTGAATTTCAAAAGTCACTAGTACATTAAAAAAAACGAGTGAAATTCTCGAATAATTTTCATTTCATAATTTTTTGTTTTCAACACTTGTATAAAATGCTTGTTATTAAATTGTCCTCAAAATTATATTCCTAACATAATAACCGTAAATTTTAGGCGTGATGTTAAAACAATAAAAAAAAAACAAAAAACTTGAAGCCCTCTTTTCTTCTTAACAAGATGCAAACTAATTCTTTTATTCTTATTTCTATAAAACCTTACCTTCTATAGAAATTAAAAATTCAAGCTTCACGTTTATCTAAGACAATAGAAATAATATAAAATAAAAATCTTGAATTAAAATCTAGCATTTAAAAAAAAAAACAACAGAAAAACCCACGCACCTTGTACCTTAACTATACTCTGTTAAATGTACTAGGTATGGTATCTTATGTGTATGTATATATTAAGGAAGGCTAAAATAAAATGGATGGCTGGGTCATAACACAGCAAAAAGAGTGGAGGTAGGTATGGTAAAGGTACACCTACATTTTGCACGTTTCAATTCTGCGGAATATAAAATAGAACAGACAAATTTGAATCAACTGCACATATCACATGTTTCTGTTTCAAGCTTGAGTCCTTATAGCCATCATCAGAGCATCAGGACGACTATGGCGACGACGAATGTGAGGACATAGAGGTTCATATATAACATATTTGTATAACTGTATATATGTATGTGATGAAAATTGTATAAAGAGAGTACAACAACTATATACGGCATAACATAACAAAGCACACAAACCCCTGCAAATAAATATCCGCTTTTGTTCGAAGTCATTGTCATGTAGAACCTACGCTATAAAGGATATACACAATACACCATAACTACACCATACCTAGGAAAGGTATGTACATATGTAGGTTCTCATTTGCTTCGTCGTCGTCGTTGGTCGTCCTGTATATGTTGTGTCTTTATATTTAGAAGCACGCGTTGTGGAGAGAACATTTTAATGGAAAATCAACAAAAGAGTTAATGACGCATCCCAAAAACGTTTTCACATTTTCACTTGCTAACAGTACCTACATTCTATCACACCGTTGCACAGGTGAAATAAATATCACTCGGCTGGACATAATCATGGATGGAGCAGCATAGAGTCCTGGACAGGATATATCTACACTAGAGAATGAGAGCAGCTGGCTCTGGTCCAGTATATATCGGTCCATTAGCTCCTAGCAGATACCTACAGTAGTTTATATATGTGAGTATATAGAAAAACACCGGTCCGCATGGATCGATGGACTGCCAACAACCTTAGTAGCTCATCAGGACGAATAACACAGGTGCAGATGCATGTTGGGTGTTTTTTTTTTTTTTTTCAGGTACAAGTATAGACTGAAGGTATGGACTGTGGGCTGTAGGGGGTTTGTCTGAAAGGGGTGCGAGCGACGGCAGCGGCCATGTTGGGGACACATATAGTGTCAATATTTGTTGTATGCTGCTGCTCCTGTTTCTGCACCATCAACATATCCTACTCTACCTACGAGCTATGAGCTATACACGACAATACTGCAGCATCAGCAGCATCTAGCAGCAGCACTAAAACTAAAACACATTTTTGTTTGGGGATAAAAGAGTGTCATTATTAATTTGTCTGTTGCGGGATGCCAGAAGCTATATCCCTATCCCAGTTATTCCAGATATCCTCTTCCACTATATATGTATGTGTCTAGCTCACCATGAACTTTAAATGAAACTGAGGCATGTGAAGAGATGTAGATTTAGCAGCTTAAGAATATGGAGGAGATGTTGTCCTTTAGTTTGTTTTATATATGTATAGATGTGGAAGAGTGGTCTTCTATCCTTATAGATGCATAGTACCTTCCTATATCTACTCTTCAACTTCAACTTCAACTTCAACACTCTAGATATTTTTGGGGTGGTTATTTTGCTACACACAACTAACTCTTATAACCCCACCAAAAGGATATAAAGTTGTTGACCTCAAATCCTTGAATGTGAGATTCTCTCTCTCTCTCTCTCTCTTACTTTTCTTGATGTTCCAGAAATATAGTCTTCTTCTCTTATTGTGAATTTAATATAAAATAAAGTTTGAGGGCAAACAAAAATCTTATAGTTGAAGAATGGTAGGAGAGGGGGAAGGGGCGGTGGGTAGAATAAGAATTGGGGGTTTAGTTGATGATTATGATTATGTCTGTAGCACACTTGTGATTGATCTTCTTCCTTCCAGGATCGAGAGGGATTAGTTTTTGACGTTTCCCTTTGCAAGTTCCAACTGACTGACAAGAGGGATTTGAGTTTTGCTTTTGCTTCGTGAACTATATGCCAAGAGAAAACTTTTTCTCCACCTCCATCTTTCGTTTCTCTATATATGTATGTATATATCTTCATCTAAATATATTTCCGTGCGTATATATCTCACCCTCCTTTAGCCCCCCTCCCCCATTTCGTCCTTAATAGTCTTCGTGTCACAATTACTCGTTTGATGGAAGATATTCTCTGCTAAGGAATAAGTTGATGAATTATTGATGTGTCCTGAAGGGACGACATTGATGACGACGACAGCAACGGCAACAAGGACAATGTGACAAAGACAAAAACATAAACAACGTTCATACATACATACATACATACATATATACAAAGTTCTATAATAAAAGTTTTTGTACTGACGAAAATTACTGAGAAATTTTACTGCCAACATTTAGTTTATTGGGGGATTGGAAGGGGGGTTAGTATTTTTGTTGTTTATTGTTGTTTTGGATTGAAAATTTCACTATATTGGTATACTTTATATGAAGATTTGACAGTTTAAGTATGGTTTTCCTTTATATAACTAAGTGGGAAAATATTATATTGTGCTTCCTTTGTTGTTATAACCGAGAAAAAGTAGAGAGCGAGTCTTATGACAAACTTGAAACAAGTATTTTTTTTCGAATTGAAACAAAAATGTACATTAACAACTTTTCATATCTTAAAAAATGTATACGTTTAAACTCACTTCAAAAACAAAAACTTTAAGTCTACAAACTACTCCATCGTATTTAATATTTTGACTATCTTTTTTTATTTAAGTATGTTTAAGCAGCGTTTTTCAAATTACTTAATTGAAAAAAAAAATCTAAAAATCTTAAAATTAAATCAAATTCATTACCTTTTTAACCAAAAACGGACAGAAAGTTAACAGCTGATAACACAATACCTAAAAAGCATTAAAAATTCAGTTGGAAACTCTGGTTTTCAGAATTTTTCAACATTAAAATAGGTACTTGCAGTTAGGTTTTAAGAACTTTGTGTAATAAGTTAACCAAAAAACATAAAGAAACCAAAACGGGCACCCAAATTAAGGTAACACAATATTTAAAAAAAAAAGTGCGTATACGCCACAGTGCACTACTGGGATTATCATATTTTTCACCCCATACTTTTAAAATATAAAATAAATATAAATATAAATATAAATATAAATATAAATATAAATATAAATATAAATATAAATATAAATATAAATATAAATATAAATATAAATATAAATATAAATATAAATATAAATATAAATATAAATATAAATATAAATATAAATATAAATATAAATATAAATATAAATATAAATATAAATATAAATATAAATATAAATATAAATATAAATATAATTATAAATTATATAAATTTAAATAAAAACTACGTACATTTTCGAAAACCTTATTTATTTTTCAAATATCTTTCGAAACATTGTCATACCCTGATATGTTGAAAGTTATAACAAAAAGAAGTATGTTTAACACTGGAGTGCACGCGTGGCCTACTATAGTAGACCACAGTAATAGTTTTCTTCATAACTTAACATTAGAATTGAAATATTTTTTTTTTTACTTAAAAAATAATGATGCATATTAAAACAGGAGAGGAATACAGAAAAGCATTTCGAATTCTTGATGTCCGGCTGATATAAGAATACCAATACGTGACATACCTGACTTAAGGTGGCGCTACAGTCCTGTGTGAACTAGGGCCTCATCCAACAAACTTCTTCATCACGCACTTCTAAGAAAGTTCATCAGTTTACCCTTAAGCTCAATTTCAGGCGTACTGTCAAATATAGAGATTCTTTTTTAAACCGCACATCGAGAATGTGGAATAGTTAGGCCAATTCTGTTTTTCATTTGTTTTTGATGTTCAGAACCTTAAGACAAGTGTGCACCGGTATCTCCTCTTAAATCCTGCCTTATTTTCCTAACGCTCGCACTGTGTTTAAACATTAACATATTAAGGGTGCCTGTAAATTATAAAAAAAAAATCTCGCTCTGTCCTTAGATGGCCTTTCAAGTTGGGTGAATTAACTTTCACCTTTTCCGTGAGTTGTTCTGTGGGCGTGGATTAGAAGACTTTCTGGGCCAGAGCATCAGTTTCAATGCGCTCTACGTGACCTAGCGATCTCAGTCGTTGCACTTTTATCCTTCTGGCTTTACAGCCCTTACTGCTCGTCGTTCCATATTCTCCTCCACTCATCTTCTATGCATACGGTGCCTTCGTTTCTCTCGAAACGACCCAAGATGCTTTGCTCCGTTTTTGTTATAGTCCAAGCTTCTACGCCGCCGCGCGGCCGGCCGTGCGTCGGTGCTGTATGTTCTTTTTTGATGACAGCATGTTCTTTGTCTTGTCCTCATTAACCGCTTAACCCGTTTTAACCGCCTCTGTCACAATACTCACAAAGTCGCCATCGACATTACACTGGGTTCTTCTGATTATGTCAACGGCATCAGTTTTCGGTTACCATGATATACATTTTTGGAAGTTTAATATTGTGACAGGGTTAGTTTTGGAGGTCTGTAGAACTTTGGTCTACCGGCTTTCTTTTTTTAAAACTTGTTGTAGACCATTTTAAAATGTCTAAGCCTTAATACATTTGCAAATATGTACATAGGTTAGGTTAGGTTATAAGGGGTGTGCAGTGTGCACAGCCTGAAGCTGTTGCGTACACGGGGGCCCACTGGTCCATATCCCCTGTAAAAGTAAGAATTTAGCATCGATGCTCCTCAATTCTGTCGATTAGCGTAGACTGGCTCGATAACGAACCAGCCTGTGCTATCTATAAATTTCCTCATGCTTGCCCTTAAGACCTGTGCTAGATCATCCAGTTCTCCAACAAACCTGTTTCCGAAATGACGGAGTCGGCTGGTTTGGAGGTTCGGACAGTCGCAGAGCAGGTGTTTAATGGTTTCTATTTCCTCCTCATCTTGACAGCTCCTACAAAAAGCGGGAGCAAATGCTCCTATCCTGTTAGCCATTGTGCCAATGGCGCAATGACCTGTTAGTACACCTATCAAGATTTTAATGTTCTTTTTACTCAGCGATAGAATATACGGAGTTTCCTTTTCATTTGTGTTAGGCCATAAACTTCTAGAGATTGCATCGTTCCTGGATTTCCAGGAGATATTGATTTCCTCTTTTAGTTTAAGGTCTATCTTCCTCTTGAGTACCCCAATCGGGACGAGTGGTCCCCTAACTGAGTGGTCGCTACTACTTGTGTCTGCTTCTGACCCTTTCCTGGCTAGTTCATCTACTATATCATTCCCTTCTATATTGCTATGTCCGGGAACCCAGCAGAGCTTTACCTGGTTAGTGTGGCAGATTTTATTTAATTCCTTCTTACAGTTTAAAACTGCTTTTGATCTTATGGTCTCACTGGCTAAGGCTTTGATAGCAGCCTGGCTTTGATAGCAGCCTGGCTGTCCACGAAAAAAGTAATCTCCGAAGAGCTTAGCTTTTCGTGATGTGCCAATTCAGCTGCTTTTCCAATGGCAAAGATCTCGGCCTGAAAGACACTACAGTCAGCCGGGAGTGTATATGACGCTCTGATGTTGAGAGATTGGCAAAACACTCCAGCACCTGTTCCTGATTCCATTTTTGAACCGTGAGTGTAGAAAGGGATACCCTGTTTACTTTTAAGTGAATTAGGATCCCAACCCTGTCTTTCTGGTATGAAAATAGAAAATTTCCTATCAAAATCTAGTAAAGGGGGGATGTAATCGGTGGTCTCCCTCATCGATATCGATATTCATCTTAACACCAACCCTCGAAGTCTCTATTTTCTATATCCCTCATCACCGCACTAATTACGGGCACTTTGAACCAATGTCCAGAATTCTTCGTCACTGCAACGCTGCTATGCTAGTCTTCGACTTTAACATTTCCAAATTCCATCTGAAAGATACCCTTTACTTTTTCCCTTTTTGAGTCCGACTTCCTCGTCCCTTTTAATCTTAAGTCTAATAAAATCAAAATTGTTAGCTCTTGTACATTAAAGAGCTTTTATGTGTTCCTTAGGGCCCACATGAATTAATGTTGAAAACTGATAACAAGAACAAGAAGAAAAAAAAATGTTAAGTTAGTGTTAAGTTAAGTTAAGCTATGTTAAGTTATAGCTTATATGAAGCTGAATAAATAAATCAGATACAAATAAAAATATTTTTTGTATTTCTCAAAACTATTATTAAATTAAAGACAAATTAATCAAAAAAAAACTTAAATTTACGCGAAAGCAAAAATTTTGTTAGACCTGAACCGAGAACCTAAATTTCTTAAATTGTTTCCCTCTATATGCTTACTCTTATCAAGACTCAAATTTTTTAAGTTTTTGACTGTCTTCATTTCATATTGACAACGTATTATCTTCAAAGCATCAATTAAAAGCTAAATATTCAAAATTAGTGCTATTCTCATATTTTCTAGTTTATCAATTTACTTAAATCCCTTACATTCTACAACTTATAAATAAACAAAAACATATAATCTTTGTTTATTGTTTAAATTAATTGCATATATGTATGTACATATAAACGACCCTCAAACCCAAAAAACTCACGTAGTTTAAAATGAATGTATCCGTTTTAAAAAACCTTTTAAACTTTAATCTTTACCCAATATTATAACCCATGTTCTTGCGTGGTTTTTGTGTCACTTTAAACATTTAATCAAAAAATATTTAAATTTATATTTAACTTAATTAACAAAAGACATTTTTCTTTTCTTTTCTTTTTAGGTAAGTCAATGAATTATGTGTTAATTAAAGTTCATCAAGGAGCTGGGGTATGTTATGTGATAAAATATTTTCCATTTCTCAAAATTCATACCTTAATGAATTAATTAAATCAATGGCTTTATGAAAATTTCAAAAAAAAAAAAAAAGAAAAACACAACCCATTTCCGTTGGTTATTATGTTCTGTACATGAGTTCAAACAAAAGAGAAAATTAAAATTAAAAAATTCTCAGATTTTATTAATAAATTAAAAATCGGTGTTGTTTTTTTTAAAATATGCTTCATTATGCATATTACAGCCTTATACATGCATTAAAAGGTTAAATTATAGGAAAACAAAAAAATTGGAAAACTTTAGTCACACCTACTCGAACCTTTAACTAAATCGATGTCCATCAGTTTTGAGAATAATAAAATCCACAAGAAATACTTACCCAACATATTATTTTCAATTCATGTGTTTCCTATTTTTATTTCATTTGCATTTTGAAAAAAATAAAACACCATCACAAAGTATCGTGTTTCAATGTTTCTTAAAGACTTTAATTAAGTAGTCTCCTGCTGGGCTTCTCTTCATTCCACGATAATTTTACCTTACCTTACCTTTTTTTTTTTAAATTTGATCAAACTCCAATTTTTGTTTTTTAACGAGTTAGTGTAGCGGCATGTGTGACTAATTTTTAGACAATTTTTCATTCTCTATAAAGTTGACCTATTGAGAGTTTGTGTGCGCGCCCACCTCTAATCATATTTGTTATTTCTTATTTGTTTAAAATTGATGTTAAGTTTCAAAAGATGTTTAGAATATGAATTCAATTATTTTTGAAACGCTCAATGGGGGGTTAAGTGTGTGAGCATTCGTGATGGTTTTAGTTGGACACCAAATAGTATTCAAAATTTTTCATCGCCATCGGTACTTTGATACGTATAATTTTAGTTCATGTTTCGTTTAATTTTAAGGAAGCTATCATTTTTCAAAAGAAAAATTATAATATTTGTGTTTATATTTTATTGTACGATTTATTAAATAGTTTTGAAATCTGAACTGTTCAAACAGGTACAAGTAGATCGAATTATTTTTCTTCAGGAACATTTTAAAATAGTCATTTGTCTTAGGAGAAGATGTTAAATGAAACTTTAGCTTTTTGTGCCAAGGTTGACAAATAATCGACGAAACTAGGTTTGCCTCCAAACTAAGAGCTACAGCAGTAATATTATCTGTTTTTTTAATGCAAGCTTTTACGGTTTTGATTTTTGTAGTGAGTTTTAACTATTAAAAAAGCGTTACCGATCTTTAAAATATGACAAAATTCAAAGAATCACATGTATAGGTTCTCAAAGTGCCATGGGGACTACACCAACTACACCCATAGAGACATTTCTCTCGCTAGCCCCACTCGTTGTATTCTTAAGAGAACTGATGGCTAAAAACGCAAGACGTTTTTAAAGGTATCCCTTTTTCAGTTTTTCAGTTTTCAGTTTATTGACGTAGACATGGACACTCAAACAGAATATTTAAAGCCTTACATAGCTTTTAACACAGTATAGCACTAGCAGAACTTACTATAATAAAAACAAGTCTCTGCGGGTGGTTCCCAAACGGGTCTGGTATCTTTTCAGAAAAATCGATAAAGCTACCAGATTACGGCAGTGTCTTTCAAGCTGATTATTTTTTCGACGATCTATGCGACGTTTCGTCCCTGCTACCTTGAGACATTGTGAAATTTAAAATTTTAATAGATATCAGGAGGATGGTGCAGGGA
Organism: Eupeodes latifasciatus; assembly: GCA_920104205.1. Lineage (NCBI taxonomy): Eukaryota > Metazoa > Arthropoda > Insecta > Diptera > Syrphidae > Eupeodes > Eupeodes latifasciatus. Next base: position 376,941,583 of record OV049924.1, read on the forward strand.
GGCACACTCAACCTAAATCCTCACCAATATGTCTATGCGTAACCCAATCCTTCCTCTTTCCTGGGGGCAACAATGGATCCAAAGTAATCCAAGTAGGCTGTTTCTCAGACTTTACGACCCGTATAACCTAACCTCTGTGTCTTGCTTTTTTTCAAAGATCTGTGATCTCGTGAAATATCCTTAACAAATCAAAAATACATCCTCTAACCCGAATTCAGTCATAATGTCAAAACAAATATTTATACTTTTGCCGTAGTCATGGGATTTAGAATGCTTTACCACGTGATGTCTCTACTTGTTTTTTCATAATCAAGAATTCAAAACTTATAGACACCCCCTTTTTTTGCTTATGCTCGGATTGTTTCTTTGACCTAAAAAGTCTAAAAAAGTCGAGATCATTAAAAAAATGACTTTACCACACCAGAACACTTATTTTGATAATTTGAATTTATCATTTTCATGTGTTCTTTAACGGTACAAAGCCCTTTTGTGATTTGACAAAACTTATTGTCCGCTGAAACCAGCTATAAAAACCCCACTCCACAGTTTTTCAAATACATCTAAGTTTTCTTACAAAAGAATGTATAGTGAGAACACAGTCCCTGAAGACTTTAAACGCTTCAAAAAAAAAACTCATTGAGAAAATTGTTCTTAAAATAACTTAACGTAATTGGGTTAAACAAAGCAATTACAGTTGCTACCAAGCTGACTTCCGTTCAAATCTTTCAACCATTGATCAAATGTCTGTATACTTTTTGTATTGGCCTGATAGCTGCATTTGATAGTGTCAGTTATAGTTTTATTAAATAAATTCATAAGATTCAATGAGAAGATGCTTGAGAACAATATTGCATTTGTCCAAGATGCTTCAAAGAAATCAAGAGACTTTAATTGTTAAACAAGCGTTCCTCAAGGCTTTGGTTTAAGTCCTTTTTTATTTTCCTTATTTATTAATGATATTGAAAATCACATCCCAGGAACTATTATTATAGGTGATGTTGGTAAGGTCCTTCCCTACAAAGACGACTTCGTTATCATGTCAGATAACCTATTAACTCTTTTCCAAATTTAAATTCTTCAATGCTTAAAACTGCTCTTAATATTTACGTATATAAAGATTTTTTTCCAAACGAATTTAAAGGCTATCTAAGAAAACCACTAATTATGTCATCTTTACGAAGTTTGGCTTGACGTCATATTTTTCTAAATATATTAAAAGGAACTGCGGATTACATTGTCAAAGAAATGAGTCCTTAACCTTTTCAAAAACGAATTCTTAAAATAAGTTTTGATAGCGGTTACAGCCCATTCAAAAACTGTCTGTTTCGAATGACTCTTCGATCACATTGCAAACCGATAATATCAAAGAATTCAATAAAATGTCTTCATAAGATTGCATAGCTTGTATAGACCAGAGGTTATTAAGGTTGGTAAACATATCCCTCCCGCTTTTTGCTCCTTATTCAATGCTTTATAAAAAGTGTCACAGTGATCGGATTTAATTAAAATATGCGCCGTTTTGTTCGATAATCTGTTTTTATCTAGAAGGCAACTTCATAATACCTCCCTCGTAGAAGCCCCCTCCTTATTTGCGAAGAACTCGGACAGCCGCTTTTCACTAGCCTTTGGATAGGAACAGGTGGTAATCACTTGGCGCTACGTCCGGGCTTTATGGTATATACGATAAAATGAGCCCCCCTAGCTTCTGACGAGTCATCTAAGAAGTGTGTGGTCTGGCGTTGTCCAGGTGGAACAATGCACCCTTTCTGTTGGCCAATTCTAGACGCTTTTCGTCGATCGCCTGCTTCAAGCGGTCCAATTGTTCGCAGTAGATGGTAAAATTAAGCGTCTGGCCATATGGGAGCAGCTGATAGTGGATGACTCCCTTCCAATCCCACCAAACACACAGCAAAACCTTCCTGGCCGTCAATTCCGGCTTGGTCACTGTTTGCGACGATACGATTAAGCGGCCTTCGACCATGACCGTTTTCGCTTGATATTGTCGTATGTGATCCATTTTTCGTCACCATCCGCTTCAAAAATGGGTCGAGTTCGTTCCGTTTCAGCAGCATATCGCAGCCGTTGATTCTGTCCAGAAGGTTTTTTTGCGTCAAATCATGCGGCACCCAAATATCAAGCATTTTGTTTTGTATCCAACCTTCTGCAGATGGTTTAAAATAGTTTGGTGACTAACTCCCATATCCTAAGCGATGTCACGAAATGCCACATGACGGTCTAAATCGATGTTTTCCATGATTTGATCGGTATTCGTCGTCACCACTCTTCCGCCGGCTGGCTTACCCATGGTGTCGTTTTCACCGCCTCTAAATCGTCGAAACCATTCCTCCGCGGTTCTAAGTGATACAGTACCATTCCCCAAACACACAATTTATCTCACGGAACGTTTCTCTAGCGGATTGACCTTATGTTTATATTTGTAGGTTATGTCAAGACCTTTCAAATGGTGTATAGTATTGCCAGATACGAACTCTGTATCACTTTGTACATAGCCGCGAAATTCAAAAGGCGAAAGGGAGATATTTTCCAACCATCAGAATTGTATACAAAGAGTTTCTCTTTGAACGTAAAAGAGTGTTTATCGACAATAAAGTCTTAACCTAGTTGAACATCATTATTTCAGAAATGAACTTGATTTTCAAAATCAGAATTGAAATACTAGAAATACATTTTAGATCCAGTTTTTTTTTTATACTATTAATGAAAATGTGTCTTGAATTGAGGTTAGGTTAGGTTATAGTGGCTGACAAGGAAACGGACACACTTAGGCCAGTTTAATGGCCCATTGTGATACCACATGAATCTTGAGCCTTCCTCCTAAGCTCAATGGAACCAGTTTGGGTCCCTTACGAAACGTGAGAGGCTGAATATGATGATATGATTTAGATCGTTAAAGAAGAATTCTCCTAGGTAATTCTTGCGTTTTCGAGCCAGAGCAGGGCATGTGCAGAGAAGATGAAGAACTGTTTCTTCCTCTTCCTCGTCCATACAGCTTCTGCAAAAGTAATTTGAGAATACGCCTAATCTCGTGGCGTGCTTTCCTATTAGACAGTGTCCGGTTATGACACCTATCATTGAGCTTATATGCGATCTGCTTAGAGAGAGCAAGCACCTTGAACGTTTTAAATCTAGTGTTGGCCAGATGTTTTTTGTGGCTTGACACGTGGTGATGTTGTTCCATCTGGTGCCTGCCCTCCTCACAGCGTCTTGCATTAGCAACAGTTTACAAGTAGCGATTGGTATGCTAGTACGTGCCAAACGTGGTAGGATGGGCTGTACTGTACCGTTCCTGGCGAGTTCATCTGCCTTACAGTTACCTGGAATGTCTCTATGGCCCGGCACCCAGCAAAGGTGAATATTAAACTGTTGTGCCATTAGAGATGATCGACAGTTATGGACTGTTATAGAGTTTGTAGAGACAGAGTCCAAAGATTTGATAGCGGCCTGACTCTCTGAGAAAATACCGATATCAGATGTTGATATCACGTTTTCTTTAAGCCAGCACAAGACTTCTTTTATCGCCAAAAATTCCGCCCGGAACACGCTACAATGATTGGAAAGGCGGAATGAGAGACTTAATTTCAGTCGTTCAGAGTACACACCTCCACCAACCCCTTCTTTTGTTTTTGACCCATCTGTATAGAAATGGATTGACTCATCTTCCAGGAATGTCCTATCCTCCCAAAAAGATATGGGAGGTATAGAAATCTGGAAATTTCTGTCGAATTGCAGTTGGGGGATGTTGTAGTCTGTGTGCTTTGGAATTGATTCTAAATAACTAAGAATTACGGAGTGGCCAATGTTGTTGTTAGTCCACTGCGACGAAGATTTGAGGCGAATAGCAGAGCTTGTAGCTATTTGTTTGCTAAAAATGTCAAGAGGTGTTAGGTAGAGTAAGGTGCCCAGCGCCGCAGATGGGGTCGTGCGAAGCGATCCGCTTATACATAAGCAAGCTGAACGTTGGACTTTATTTAATTTATCCCGGTTTATACCTTTCTTTAAAGCAGTCCACCATACTGCCACACGTACATTAAAATCGGTCTAATTACCGATGTGTATAGCCAATGCGTGATTCTGGGTTGTAAGCCCCATTTATTACCGATGGCTTTTTTGCAAGAAAAGAGAGCTACAGTAGCTTTTTTGACTCTTTCCTCTACGTTGCGTTTCCAATTTAGTTTTTTATCTAAGACAAGACCCTGGTATTTAGCCTCGTCTGAGAATTTTAATTGGATTCCTTTAATATGGGGAGGGTTGACAAATGGAATTTTGTATTTTCTCAAGAATAAGACTAAATCAGTTTTGTCTGGGTTAACACCCAGTCCACACCGATCAGCCCAAAGTATTAGTCTGTCTAAGGCATTTTGTAAGAGTTCTTTTAACGTGTTAAGATGCTTTCCTGAAACTGCTATAGCAACGTCGTCCGCATAGGCTATCACTCTGAAACCCTCCGCATCCAGACCAGTTAGGATTTCATTCACCACTAGGTTCCAGAGGAGAGGGGATAGAACACCACCTTGCGGTGTCCCTCTACTAACGAATCGTCTGCCAGAAGAGTTGCCCAGTTTTGAGTTAATTAATTGAATTAATTAAATGAATTAACTCCCGAAGCGAACTCTCTACATTTAGAGATGTTAGTGAAGATGTGATTGCAGATGTGTCAACGTTGCTAAAGGCATCTTCGATGTCAAGGAAAGCAACCATAGTGAACTCTTTATGATGGAGGGAATATTCGACGGTGCGTACTAAGGTGTGTAACGCTGTTTCCACCGATTTACCTTTACAGTAGGCATGTTGAGACGAAGACAGAAGTCTTGTATCAATACTTGCCCTTAAATGGATATCAATCAATCTTTCCAGGGTCTTAAAAAGGAATGATGATAGACTTATAGGTCGTATATCTTTAGGATTGACTTGCGAGCATTTACCTGCCTTGGGTATAAAAACAACTTTAACTTCTCGCCATGCCGAGGGAACATGGACCAGGTAAAGACAGCTGGTAAAAATTGCCTCAAGGATTGGTGCAATTATGTCAGAAGTCTTGAATTGAAATAAAACATATTTTCAAAGACTTGCATTTCAAGAATTCTTTAAAATACATCAATTATACTGTGTAATGGTCTTATTGTATGTCTTGATCTTTTTTTAAATTTTAAATTAAATTTCTTGCATTGTCTTTTGTAAAATTCATATTTCATATAAAAATACAAAAACCTTGAAGTATCTAGAATTCAGCTTTCTTCTTCCAGTGAAAACAAATTGTACTTAATTCATGCAGCACAGCCTCTAAATTAATTTAAGTTTGCTCCAATTTTATGAATGAAACTCATAATCATGGGAAACAACATTTTAAGAAATCTATAACACTATTAACCATGATTATATCTATCTTTATTTCTATTAAATAAAAACTGATAAAATTCTTCTTTTCAATGAAGAAATCAAAATATCATTAAATATTAATATAGCCCAATTTCCATAATAAAATGTTTAATAATTTAAGATTCTATCTTTCACCATCAGCAAAGCAAAATTTTAGTTCCCACCCAAAATGTGGTCATTATAATGCATATTATATATTGTATATGATGTACAATTTATACAAATATTTAAATATATAGAATTCATCTGAAATTGAGATCATAAATTGCTTTCGGCACCGCTTAAGCAAACATCTATCTATTTCTATACTAATGAATTTATATATGAAACAGTTAAATTTGTCATTGGAAAGAGTATTAAATTTCTACTTTTATTGATAGTGATATAGAAAACCCTAATAATGATTATATTAAGAAGTCGTCTCATTCCTAAAAGCCTTGAGTTTGTATTCATCGTCATTATCATCATTGATTGAAAAGCACAAAATTTAAATTTTCATCATTATGTTCATCCATTATTAACAAAGCAATAATTAAAAGAGGGCACTTATAAGACTTAAATGAATTCTGACCATCAATCTGTCAAAAACATTAACAAACAATATTAAAATGTGATATCTTATGTGAGTCATGCTAATTTAGTGTGCCCTACGGAAATAACATATTAAATTTCAATTAAAAACAAGAAAATAAATTTTATATCAAAGAAACTTCAAACAAAACAACTTCAAACTTATTTGAAATTCAAATTCAGGTTAATCTAATTTTTCCAAAACTACAAAAAAATACCTCTTCAAACTTCACCTGTCTACACTCACTTAAAATTGACCCAGTTCTTTAATATCAACACTATCAATCTTTTGAGTGTCATTTTTTGTCTCTCTAGAAGTTGTTTAGAAGTCTTGAAAAAAACAAAGAAAAAATATCTTAACTACTTTATTGAAACATTAACTTTCCTATACACGCAATTCTATACAAATAAATGAATGTGAATGAGAGAGACAGAGAATTTATTGTAAACAAAATCAAGATATACCCTAATCGATTCCCATAGCTATGCTATGTACATATAATACCCAAACCCAACAGACCCAATAGACCCACAAGCCCACAAGCTTCAATGCGTGAATGCACTTTGGATAAATATTTACCAATTGATTAGTTTTCGAAAGTTTCACATTGCACAGCTGCAGGCTAAGGCTGTTATAGTTCTCTATTTCATATGCTGGCTATATGGCTACTGATTTTGTATTTCTTTCGTTCCTAAAGGTGACTGGCTGTTTCATAAAACAGGGTGTTTTTTGTTGCACTATAAATATATGTTATGACAATATATATAGAAATCATCGCATAATAAATACAATAGAATATTTGATTAGACCCTTTATGGAATTTTTTTGAACTTACTTTGGTTTGAATATCAAATGTTTCGGGTATCGAATCATCTAGTTTTCAGAACAACACATGTCTAAGCTGAATAGGTTCTTCAATTATTAAAATGTTTGAAAGCAATGCTGCTGTGGTCATATTTGCTCATAATCAATACATATTTGCTTCAATTTTCCGAAATATAATTTAGTCCAGACCCTGATCTAACTTATTAGAATTTCGGAATTCCCAAAACTCCCGTTTACCTATCTGAAACATCAGTGGAACAGTGATACGAATTTAGGTGTCAAAATAAAAAAATCATCCACTAGCCAGTCACGTCGTCATCAACGTCGAAAATGCTTGTTTTTCAAAAAAAACTAGTATTTTGAAAGATTTGCTATTAGTTGAAAATATGAAGTGCTTTCATATTTAACTCGATAATTCTAATTTCGAGAGTTTAATAATCGTTGTATCTTAAAGTATTGCTACCTTTAGTGTGATATAAAATATAACATGAGCGTCAGAAACTAAAATAGATTTTTAAAAGAAACTCTGAACAAGGCATTGATCATACATTAAAAAGAAGAATCTTGTTCAATGGAAGAGGCTGTTTAGATATAAAATCTTGTTTTATGGAGTTTAGACGTAAGGGTCAAATAAATTTTAACGTTCGAAAATGGCCGGTGTTTGATCTGAAGAACAGTTCTGAATTTTTTTTCTTTTTTTTTTTGGCTGTAAAATTATTTCGATGGATTAAAATTAGGTGGCGCAACAGTCCATAGAAAACCAGGGTCTAATTACGGTACCAAAAACTGAATATTAATGAAGATGCTACTTTTGTTCTTTGACCAATTTAGCTGGAGTATTTTGCTTAAAATTCATGACCAAAAGTTTCTGGAAAGTCCTAAAACCTGAGTGTTTATATTCGATTTCACAATACGTGTTATCTAGGATCTATTAGGAAGGAATTAAATAAAATCTGTCACACTAACCAGGTAAAGCTCTGTTGGGTTCCTGGACATAGCAATATAGAAGGGAATGATATAGACACAAGTAGTAGCGACCATTCAGTTAGGGGACCACTCGTCCCGATTGGGGTACTCAAGAGGAAGATAGACCTTAAACTAAAAGAGAAAATCAATAACTTGTGGAAATCCAGGGACGATTGCGCAATCTCTAGAAGTTTATGGCCTAACACAAATGAAAAGGAAACTCGGTATATTCTATCAAACCAGCCGACTCCGTCATTTTGGAAACAGGTTTGTTGGAGAACTAGATGATCTAGCACAGGTCTCAATGGCAAACATGAGGAAATTTATAGATAGCACAGGCTGGTTCGTTAACGAGCCAATCTACGTTAATCGACAAAATTGAGGAGCATCGATGCTAACTACTTTTACAGAAGATCACAATGCACCAGTAGGCCCCCGTGTACGCAACAGCTTCATGCTGTGCACACCCCTTATAACCTAACCTAACCTAAGATACAGACATATTGGTTTTGTTTTACTTTAATAAATTTGTGTTTTTGAGTATTTTGTAAAAGTGACTTATCATTTACGTATTTACATTATATAACATACATTTCTGAAAGGTAATGACTCTTTTATTTCTTCTAAAACCAAGGGTGTAATTTTTGATAAATGACAATCACAATCAAGAACTTGTCCCCTTAAAAGGTGATATTTTTTGAAAAATTGTAAGTTTTTATGTGAGCTTTTTGGCAGCTCACTGATACATTCCAACCGTTACATGATGTAAATGTAATCTTAATTACCTATATTTGTCCAAAACTCAAGTAAATTCTCATATTTAGGCAGAATTCTAAAGAGACCGTTAAAAATTATAGAAATTAACCCATTTCATTTTTTAATAATTAATAAGATTGTCCCTTAGTTCAAATCTAAGCTCCATTTCGGACATACTATTAAGTTCAGAGATTCTTTTTCAAGCCGTACTACACGAATCAGGAAAACTAAACCCCTACATGTAACGATGTTTAGGCATATTTAAAACCATTGGGTGTTTTTTTTTTCAGAGCATAAAACATTTAAAATTTCCATTCAACCAATTTATATCGAAGCATTTATCAATTTTATTTCCCTACCCTTAGCGTGATGGTAAGTGCGTTGGACTGTCACGCCAAAGGTTTTGGGTTCAATCCCTGCCTCTTGCGAAGAATTGACAAATCATTCAAGGATTCTTCTTATCGTGAAAAGAGCTTTCTCAAATAACTCATTCGGCATAAAAACTGTTGGTCCCCTCCATCTCTGAAATAGCTTGCGATCAGAAATAGTTGAAAGTTGTAAGTCACTTAGCCCTGGTGCTCTATGGACTGTTGCATCAACTTGTTTATATATTCTATTTTAAAAAACAAAATTCAGGTAGAGCGTTTTCTTAATATGTAAATAAATAGTAATGTAAATAAATAGCGGTATTTAGATTCTTTAACTTTTCTACCAATTCTATAGCAACAGCAACATGCAATATAGATTGTAATATTTTAACAGCAATAAAGTTTCTATAGCGACTTGCTCTATATACCTCTCGCGTATAAAAGAGTTCAGTAAAGCATTGTTTAAAAGTTATATATCCGCCCTTTTGAAACACCCTATCTAAAACACATAAAGTTAGAACACCGCTCCGAAACCGCCATCCACCAGCCGTGTCGATGACTAGGCACAACAATTTTGTTGACACCGACACCACCCGCCACCGCCGCGCCGCCGACACTGCCGGCCGCATCAACCGGCTGCGTCACTGTTTAATTATGATTATTTATTTACACACTTTAGCTCAGATATCATCGTCGTCGTCGTCGCATCGGTCGTCACATATAGTTAGTCAAACAATGACAAACTAACTAAATTATGAATATCTATGTAAATAGGTATGTTTGTAGAGTATGTTTAGCATGGGGTCAGTGTCGGTGAGTTTATAGTTTTTGAATGCGCTATATCAATAAAAACGCCCACACACTATTCAAATACCATGTTCGAGTACATACCTAGAACAAAAGGGGTATAAAAACCTTCTGGAAAATTTTAAAAATTTTCCCAACTAACAATAAATACAAAATAATATCAAAGATACATTCAAACAAATTAACAATGGAAAACACCATCAACCTCAACATCAACATTCTGCACCTCCATTGTTAGAAAGAAAAATGAATGGAAAGAATTGCACCCTTCTTCTTGATGACAAATCAACAGAACTGTGTAATTATTTTACATGTAGATAATTTTTAAATTTATATAAAGGTGTCTTTCAAAAGGATTGGACGATTTTATCCTTTTCCGGCTAAAATTTAAAATGTGATTTAACATAAAATACAAGAACCCCTCCTTCATTGGATCGTTCGTCGTGTTGGATGGGTTCAAGTCTGAAAACCACAAAATAAATGCTGGTGTGCCCCAAGGCTCTCTTTTATCTCCAACACTTCCTCAATTTTATAAATGATCTCTTGTCTGCAACTTCTAATTCAATGTATTGTTTAGATTTTCATATTCGTTTTCAAACTCACATCCTTCTTAATGCTTTAGAAAACTTAATGATATCTTTTATCGTTAAAGCGAGATAAACCCTCCCTGGCATTATTCAATAATGGGATTTCGACATTCTCGATATGTATAACCAACCACCTCTTGTGGAAAGATCACATACGCCAAAAATGCGGCAAGATTTTTGGGATTCATCATCGCTTATGGAATATACCAAAAAATAATACTTGTTGTAAACTGAAATCAATTGGTTGAGGGAACTGTTTTTACCATATGTAGTTCGATCTGCTTGATATAGGACGTAAGCCATGCGTACTTGCCCAACGGACGCCATAAACGTTATTTTGGATCTTCTACCAATCGACCTTTTTATTAAATACATAGTTTCCCGCAGCGCTATTAGGCTGAAGGAATTAAACAGCTGGTTGTCAAAACCTTATGGTCACAGCAACACAACGAAATTGATTCCCTCAGATATTATCTCGGTAGACACTGACTACTACACTCCTACTTTGAGCCTTAGTAAGGGTTTTAAGGTCATTTTCCCATCCAGAGAAGATTGGGAGGATGACATCGTGTCGATAGGTTTCGATACAACCATCTTTACTGACGGCTCAAAGATGGAGTGCGGAGTTGTTTCTGGGATCTTTTCTGAGTCCCTAAATGTAGCTAAATCCTTTAGGCTTCCTGACTTTGCTAGCGTTTTTCAGGCTGAACTGCTGGCATTTAGGGAGGCATTTAAGATACTTAAACAAAGCCCAAACTAAAACCGAAATGCGGCTATCTTCACAGACAGTCAGGTAGCTGTCAAAGCCATTAACTCGGCTACATCCTCATCTAAATTGGTCCAGCAATGTCGCGATGAGCTTGCGAGCCTGAACATTAACCTCGGTGTCACCCTGATCTGGGTTCCGGGTCATAGTGGTATCGTGGGAAATGAACGGGCTGACGAGCTAGCCAGGCAAGGATCGGCCCTTCATAGGTCACTTGCGGAAATGGTTAACATTCCTCTTGGTGCTATGAAGGGTAAAAACTTTTCCATCTACCAAACTGAATAAAACCGAAGGTGGAGCAATTTACCCAACTGCATTATATCTAGGAAGATATGGCCTACCTATAATAAAACCCGTACAAACGATCTTATATGCAGGCCAAGGCAAGACATAGCCAGGATTGTTGCGGTTTGTACCGGACATTGGCCTATAGGAGTTCATGCAGAGAAATTGGGTATCTCTTACAACACCTTTTGCCGTAATTGTTGCGACCAAAGAGAAAGTGAAACGATAGTCCATTTCCTCTGCAAATGTCCTGCTTTGGCAAGCACTAGAATGAAAAGCTTTGGGAAAGCATTCTTTCACGAACTTGATGAGCTATCTGAGACAATGATTAGAAACCTAATCTTTTTTCTCAATGCGACAAAATGGCTCTAACATAATCGCTATGAAGCTTCTCTATAAATCTTTTCCTTTCTATCACAGGTCAAACGAGTTTTGGTATCAAAACGGCGCACTACAGCGCTAATTGGATCTCAGGCTAGGTTGCCTTGAGATCGCCATTTCTACCTACCTATAGGACGTAAGGGAACTTGTCTTCTAATACTTGAACGGCTATAAATAAAGTTTAATTGTTCCAAAATTGATGGTGATATGACTGACCCATTGATTAAATTTATAATAAAGCACAGCTGAATGTACTCTCTGTGTTTAGAAAGCGATGGAATATTTATGAGCGTGAGCCTATGATTGTACAATGGAAGTTCGAGCCTATTGGACCATGGGAAGAAACGGAGGCAGAAGCGCATGAATCTTCTTTGTACTCCTTCTATTCTGTTTATATGGACTGAATAAAAGGGAACCCATATTATGCAGCCATATTCCAATATTGGTCTTAAAGAAGTTTAAAAATGTAAGGGTCGCGAAAATCATGTGAAAACCGTTTTATAAATCCGAGTGTCTTATTTGCTTTTTTAATAATATAGTCATAATGATTTGTAAAAGTTAATTTTGAGTCAAGAATAATACCTAGGTCAGAGAAAGTAGAGAGTTTAGTCAAATAAGAACAGTCTAATTGATAATTAAAAGTCAAAACATTTTTTTTGCGTGTAGAACACATTGATTTACATTTGTCTATGTTTAGTAAAAGCTTATTTATAAAACACCATTCGCGAAAACTATTTAGATCATCTTGTAGGAGTAAACAGTCGTCAAGTGAGTCATCAGCGTAAATTAAAACAGATGAGTGTTTTATAATAGAAGGTAAGTCGTTAACGTACAAAATAAACACTAAAGGTCCTAAGTGGCTACCTTGTGGTACGCCAGAGTTGGTCTAAAAATATGATGACCGCTCATTCCTAAAAACTACGCTTTATGATCTATTATATAAGTACGACGAAACCCAATTAACAAATTTATCGTTAAAGCCTTGGGATTTAAGTTTGGAAGTTAATGTTTTATTGGCACAATTTATCTAAGGCTTTACTGAAGTCTGTGTTTCTTGTTTCCGTTTTTCAAACGAATCTAAACAAAAGGAACTGAAATGAAAGAGGTTAGTAACTGTTGACTTATTTTGAAAAAAACCATGTTGACTGTCACAAATTATAGACTTACAATTATCGATACAAATAATGGAATCAAATAACTTAAGAATGACGGACAGTTTTGCAATGGGACGATAATTTTGTATTTCATTTTTACTACCCTTTTTATGTATCGGTGTTATGTACGAACTCTTCTAAATTTCAGGAAAAATTGAAGATTTGAGCGATTCATTAAAAAATAATATGAAGAGGATAGGATAAAAAGGATTCGAATTTTTTCGAAATATAAGAAGGTACACAATCTGTACCAGGGCTATAACAAACGTCAAGTTCTGAAGCTTTGCGAACGATTTCATCTTCAGAGATCCAAAGACTAATTGAATTCAAATGAGGGAAATTGATCATCATATGATCATCCCATCTAAGCGTCATGTTAAACCAGACCCCTAAGTTCTTTGTTTTATCGAAATATTCAGTTTTAGTATTTCTTAGAGAAACAATTGGAAGATAGCTTTAATCTAGTTTATTTTAATAAACAACTAAACACTTTGACTTTGTTGGGTTTAACAGTAAGCTATTCCTTTTAGCCCTTAAGGCACTATCTTCATTCAATCCGAGTTTGCAAGAAAAGTAAAGCTGCACATCATCAGCGTTCATATGCAAATTAGCTTCTCTAATACTTTGAGGTGTAGTACCCGTGGTATGATGGTTAGTGGGTTGGACTGTCATGCCAGATGGCTTGGGTTCTAACCCTGCCTCTTGCGAGGAATTGACAAATTCTCCAAAAGAAATTCTTGTCATGAAAAGTGCTTTCTCAAATTAGATGCTCGGATTCGGCTTTAAACTGTAGGTCCCCTTCATCCCTGAAAACATTACTCGCACACAGGAATGGTTGAGAGTTGTAAGTCTAGGCCCTAGTTCTAAACGGAATGTTGCGCCACCTAATTTATTTATGTTTTTAACACTGAGGTGAATCGTTTATAAGTATTGTAAAAAGCAGTGGCCCTAATATAGATCCCTGAGGAACTCCACTCAATTTATGTACTTTTGAGCTGTGATCTAAAATACCAGGATCATATTATCAACAGTATCAAGAGGTTTAAAGAAGTCCAAAAAGTTACAAAAGTTACAAAATCATTGCTAATAGAAGTTCGAATATCATCTGATATTTTTATCAATTCAGGCAGGCAACTATGTTTAGGTCTATAACCAGATCGATTGTAACATATGTATAAGATTATTTCTTGTCAAGAAACCGAAAAAAGAGATGATATTAAACTTTTTTTTGCGCCCAAAATGCAAGAGCTTGACTTGCATAACATGTGGTTTCAACAAGACGGTGTTACATGCAACACAGCACGCGCAACAATGGACTTATTGAGAGGCGAGTTCGGTGAACATTTTATTTCACGTTCAGGACCGGTCAATTGACCGCCTAGATCGTGCGATTTAACGCCTTTAGCTATTTTTTGTGGGGCTATGTTAAAGCTCATGTCTATACAGACAAGCCTGCTTCAATTGACGCACTGGAAGACAACATTGAAGCATTTATTGGTGAGATTCTGGCTAAAATGCTGGAAAGAGTATGCTTAAATTGGGCTAAGCAGATGGACCATTTGAGACGCCAGTCAAGGTCAACATTTGCATGAAACAATCTTCAAACATTAAATTATATGGACCTTACTATCGATTCAAATAAAGATTTCATGCATTTTTCTGAATTGTATGTGTTTTTTTTTTTTTTTTGAAAAACTTTCCTATAGCTTTTAAAAAATCACCCTTTATAAACTTTTTGAATCGATTTTTGGTGCAATAAAATTGGAACAAGTTCGCTGCTACTTTGAGAATTTGTTGTTACTGACGATGGCAGATTACTATTATTTTGCTCCCTCCTCATATCTTTTTACACAGCACTGTATTCTTTTATATTTTATATTAATTTCAATATTATTCAGATTATTTTTTTGATTATATAGATTTGCTTTTGATTTCAACGATTTATTATTAATGTCCAGTGTCGGGACAGTAACGAGATACTATATACAAAAAAAGGAAAATAACTAAAGATACTAGATACGTAGATAGAACAATTGTAGGTACACTATATATTGGATGGATGTTAAGAGCGATTGTCCGGGTCCGCATTGGAGTTCATTCAACGCCAGATTGGATTGGATTGGATTGGAATATCAGGCGTTGCATTTGGCAGATAGAGAATTATAGTTAAGTGCTTGGGTCCATTCTGTCGGTCGTCATCGTCGTCGTTGTCGTCCGTTGTCCATTCATTCATTTGTACAGTCGTGGTCAAGGGGAATATAGATACGGATTGTGTTTTCAACAATGGCTCAAACAAATAATAAACACACAATAAACCATCAGATGACAAAAAAGTAGGAGGTTTTTATAAACGGGTGGTGTAGGGGGTAGGGTAGGAAGGTTTAAAGGGAGAAAATGAAATGAAATGAAGGAGAAGAATCAAATTAAACTGAATTACACTCGAATTCTATTGGAGTTGATTGAGTGTAAATTTTACACACAATTTCAAGAGATGGAATCTCTATCTGACACTGACTCTGACTCTGAATCCGTCCTATAGCCCGTTTCATCATCAGTTTAGTTTTGTTGGGCGATGTTGTTTTTTTGTTATTAAACATTAAATTACGGTCCTATAAAAGTATGGTATGTTTAACTTTTCCGATTACATGACTCTATCACTCTCTCTCTCTCACTCTCATTGTCACTGCCATTGCCACTGTCACTATTTGTATCTTGTATCTCTGGCCATTGCGCCATCAGAAAATTTATAATTTTATTTGAATTATGTTTTTTGTTGATTCAACGTCCATCTCAACGTTTCCTCTTAATTGGGTGTGAATAAGTTGTATACGTATATAGCCTTACAGTGAAATGTTGATTTTTGCGCCACTGTTTTCCTTTTTATATGAATGTGATATAAATTAGTGGTATAAAGGTTGATCTGTCCGGTTCGGTAGCCGGGTATAGTGCAATTCAATGTAACTATACTGACACTACTGCGATGATGTATCACGAGCTTGCTGAGGACGGGTGTATATTTAAATTAAGTTTGACAGATGGAGTATTGGACAGTGGACAGTTGCAATTGGATTTTATGTCAATTTGATTGGTTTTATTTGTAGAATTTCAGTTCGGGGAAATGTTAATAGTATTATGTGGCGGAATTTTTGATTTTTCTATAGAATTCTGATTTATTTTATTGGGCTTAATGATAATGGTGCTGCCAAGTCGGTTGGAATTATGATCCATTCGTTTTTTAGTAGTTTAGGCAAAAAGATCAAAATTCTTGAGAGCCTAATGAAGTTCATTAGGGCAGTTTCGCTATTGTAACGAAAAAACTAATATTAAAAAAGTTATACATAACTTAAGAAATCAGCACTAAACATGTATTTTTCAAAACTATGAAAGTATAAATTTGAACATTTGCTCAAGACTTTATATGAAATCAAGTAATGACTCATAACTAATGGGAATTCCCAGAAATTAAGTAAGTCATTAAAATGATTTAAATTGTATTTAGAAGAAAAAAAATTGTACAATACAATTCTACAAATGCAATTAATTGTTAAGAGATATTTTGAGATTTAACTTAGCCTTTAAAACACCATTTTTAGTTGTCTAAAGCATTTTTAAAGGAGCATATCTTAAAAACTTGATGTGATAAACAAAATTTGAAGCCGAGATTTGACTTTAGCACTTCTTAATCTTTTGAAACAGTATATGGCTTTGTTTGTGGGACAGAAAAAACCGTGATTTTGTCGAGCAGTGTATTGACCGATTTATATTGTACTTAGAGAAACGTTGGAAAAAGCAAATGTAACTTTAATTTTGACCAAATAAACCAATGAATACATTTATGCAAATTCTAAAGAAACGTCTAACATTCATATTGTTTAAATACTACAACACCAGCTTATTTGTGATACCTCATGGCTGTTTTTTATATGTTTCATGAGCGCTAACCAATTCTTTTATTGGTGGCACTTAGTTTTTCATCTTGTTCATATGTTTACCGTCACCATTAAATGTGTTACAAAGGACATACCAAGCCCGTTGCTTTTCGCTCATGAAAGATACGACCTGCCCATTAAAGATATGTCAAAATATCTGCTAAGTGGAAATTTTATACAGCTTATGGTTGTAGCGTCTTGTAATTCGACTTTCTCAGATTCAGGACAAACACTTTTCAGTATGAATATTCTCTTAAGCTTTTCATACTCGTTTATAGATTCACATCCTTGTCCTTCGGATGTAGAACTTAAACGGCAGCGTATGATAAGCTCATTAAATTCTTATCTTGACAGCATTGTCCAATGGGGAGTCAGAAACCGTGTAGAATTTAATGCTTCGAAAACTCAATGCTGTCTCCTGTCGTTAAAGCGTAACACACCCCCGATGCCACTATCTATGAGTGGCACTTGCATCCAGGAAACTAATCAACTGTCAATACTCGGTATGTGTATCACAGATCACCTTTTATGGAATGATCATATATTTGATATTGCCAAAAATGCTGCCAGGTGCTTAGGAT
Source organism: Eupeodes latifasciatus (assembly GCA_920104205.1). NCBI lineage: Eukaryota > Metazoa > Arthropoda > Insecta > Diptera > Syrphidae > Eupeodes > Eupeodes latifasciatus. Next base: position 376,958,956 of record OV049924.1, read on the forward strand.
TTCTCCGACGGTGCAAGAAATTGTTCACCCCTTCTGATCTGGCTGTAATTTACAAAGCCTTCATCCGTTCAAAGCTTGAATATAATTCGCATATCTGGGCAGGTGCCCCTAAAACAAGTTTAAATCTCTTGGATAGAATACAAAAAAGGGCTTTAAAAATGATAGGTGATAGAACTATAATCGAAACATTTACATCGCTAGAACACCGCCGCAATGTTTCATGCCTTTCGTTGTTTCATCGATATTTTTACAAACAATGTTCTGTTGAATTAGCCAGTTGCATTCCTCCTCTTAAACGATTCAGCCGTAATACTCACACTTCCAGGAATGCTCATCAGTTTACCCTTGAGCTCAATTTCGGGCGTATTGTCAAGTATAGAAATTCTTTCTTAAATCGCACATCGAGAATGTGGAATGCTTTGGCCAAGTCTGTTTTTCCCTCCCATTTTGATGTTCAGAACTTTAAGACCAATATGCATCGGTATCTCCTCTTAAATCCTTCCCTATTTTCCTAATGCTCGCACTGTGTTAAAATACAAACATATAAAGGGTACTAATAACCCCTTGAGTGCCTGTAAATTATTTAAAAAAAAAAAAAAAAAAAAAAAAGAGCTCCAAAATCTCGGATTCTCGTGGGATTACTGTTAGGACAATTTTGTCCCCTATTTCACCATTTAAGAAATCTGAGTGAGTTTTCTGGATATAAATTAAATTGAACTTGAACTTGAAAAATTCCCTATTTCAAATTCATGTTCTGCTTCCATGATAGTTTCGTCAACTTAACTGTAACCCTAGAATTTGTCAACACTATCCTGTTTAAGAAAAGCAGAGTATTAATTGACCACTAGATTGACTCTTTCCAAAGAGGTTGATGTTGATGATGTATTTGATGGCTATACTGGCTAGTGAATATAGTCACTATCGATAGTATGCCAAATTCACAAATTGATTTTTCTAATCTAGTTTGTATTAATGACTACGAAAGTAGTCATTCTTTAGCGTACCAATAACATGTTCAATGTATGTGGACGTTCTTCTAACAAAGAGGAGATTTTCTTAACAATTTTATTTCTCGTAATGTATAATATTAAAATTTAAAACCCAATTTAAACCATCTTTTCTTTTCATGCATATCATAGATAGAAAACACGTGTGCATCTTAATCCCATTAGTTGATATTGTCTTTGATAATTTATCCATAGAATTCTGGCCACGAATACTTAATCAATGACATCGCCTTCTGGAGGTTTAATGAATCTCTGACTAAAACCTCCTGGGGATTGATGACGTTATAGCTAGATCAATGTAGATCCATTGTAATATTCTGAAGTATTGAACTTCTCTAAACAAGTGATTAAACCTATATTATTTGTTGTGTTATTCTAGCAATTTAGAGGTTTTGGTGAAGCCTTATAGTCTGCTTCTTGGAATATCTTCATGTAAGATTATTGTTACCAATGATGCGTTTTAAATCCTATCTTCGCACTGAAATCTTTGTTACGGGCGATTTCAATGTACACAATTCTTCATAGCTTCAACATTCAGGCCAGACAACACCCGATGGAGTGTGTGCAAAAATCTTCGCTGAGTTGCACCACCTAACTCAGCTGGTCAACGAGCCCACCCGAATATCGGACGTTGAAGGTCGAGCAGAAAACACTCTTGACTTGTTTCTTACCTCTGACCCTAATAAGTACACTGTTAGTGTTCTATCTCCTCTAGGCACATCTGACCATTGTGTTATATTTATCAGCAAATTTCTCGTGTAAAAACTGTTCAGTTAAAGAAAGAGCTTCTAAGAGAACCGTTTGGCAATACGAGAAAGCCAACTGGGACGGTCTCAATAATTACTTCAGGATCCTTAAATGGTCACTATGCTTTCTCGATAGTGACGTTGACGCCAGCGCTGATATGATCACAAGTTTAATTCTCCTGGGAATGAGAACTTTTATACCGAACAGGGTTAAAAGCATCAGACATCAACTGAGGAAAACCGGAATAAGTTCAAGCAAGCCAGGAAGGCCTGCAAAGCCCATATTCGACGAACCAAATTACATGACAAAAATTACGGCAAAAAATACTGCAATGTCCCAAAGGCAGTAAAAATTTTTGGTCATTGGTAAAAAACATGAGGAATTCTTCCTCTTCATTGGTTCCTACGCACGTTGTCAATGACACTCCTTTTGTTAGCTCTTTAGAGAAAGCTAATCTCTTTGCTAGGCAGTTCGCCGCCAATTCTACGCTGCCAGTGAGTGTTATGACTCCGCCTGTACTTGAGCGAGTTAGTTGTTCTATGGGACCAATCTTTTTTCGCACTCGTACTGTGGCAAGAGTCCTTAGAGATCTAAACACACATAAATCCGCTGGTCCGGATGGTATCCCCGATATTGTTCTGAAGAGGTGTTCAGTAACGAGAGGATGGAAAACTGCATTTGTCCCGCCCATCCCCAAAAAAGGCGAATCTTCCTCACCCTCTAATTACCGACCGATTGCAATTACGTCCCTTCTTTCCAAGGTCATGTAAACGCTGATTAATTATCAGCTCAAGAAATATCTTGAAGATCGAAAGCTTCTTAATGACCGGCAGTACGGCTTTCGAAGCAATAGGTCCACTGGTGATCTCATGGTTCATCTCACCGAACAGTGGAACAAATCTTTACATCGTCTTGGAGAAAGTAAGATTATTGCACTTGATATTTCAAAAGCATTTGATAGGGTTTGGCATCAGGCTCTCTTATCGAAAATGCGTGCTTTCGGTTTGCATGAATCCCTGCTTCATTGGATTAGTAATTACCTTTCGGATCGTTCAATACAATTAGTTTTGAATGGATTAAAGTCTGAAAACCATAAAATAAATGCTGGTGTGCCCCAGGGCTCTGTTCTATCTCCATCACTCTTCCTTATTTTTATTAATGATCTCCTGTCTGCAACATCTAATCCAATACATTGTTTCGCTGACGATAGTACACTAAGCTTTTCATATTCGTTTTCAGACTCACATCCCTGTTCTTCGGATGTGGAACTGCAACGACAAAATATGATAAGCTCATTAAATTCCGACCTAAACATCATTGTTCAATGGGGATTAAAAAACCGCGTGGAATTTAATGCTTCGAAAACGCAATGCTGTCTTGTATCGTTAAAGCGAGATATACCCCCATTGCCATTATCCATGGATGGCACTTGCATCAATGAGACTGAACACCCCGATATTCTCGGTATGTGTGTCACCAACCACCTCTTGTGGAACGATCACATACGCGATGTCACCAAAAATGCCGCAAGGTGTTTGGGTTTCCTTAGGCGATGCAAGAAATATTTCACCCCTTCTGATCTGGCTGTTATCTACAAAACTTACATATGTACGTCCAAAGCTTGAGTATAACTCCCATCTCTGGGCTGGTGCTCCTGCAACTTACTTAAGCCTCTTGGATAGTATTGAACGTAGAGCATTTAAATTGATAGATGATAATATCATCATAAGTTCATTTACTTCGCTTGAACATCGTCGTAAGGTCTCTTGTCTGACCCTTTTTTACCGTTATTTTAACGGCTTATGCTCTAGTGAAATAGCCAGTTGCATTCCTCCCCTTAAACAGTTTAACCGTAATACTCGCGCTTCTAGGAATGCTCATCAGAATACCCTCGAGCCCAACTTCGGCCGTACTGTCAAATACAAAGATTCGTTCTTTAGCCGTACTACGCGAATGTGGAATGCCTTACCACACTCTGTCTTTCCTAGTCATTGCAATGTTCAGGAATTCAAGACCAATGTGCACCGACATCTCCTTTTAAACCCTCTCTCCTCTTCCTAGTGCTCACACTGTGCCTCTGCATAATAAGGGTAGTAATATCCCCTTATTCTAAAAAAAAAAAGGATAAAGAGTGTCTCCGTTTGAGTTTATGATGGATTCAGTGTTACATTAATCCTCACCAGATCATCAGCTTTTTAATTCCCAGGTACAACGTTGTGACCTGATATGCAGCAGAATCTAATATTATGCTGTGAGCTTAAGACCGTAAGTTATTCGTGACAGTAATTTACCAGCTTCTATTTGATTTTTGTGGCAGAAATCGATTTTACTGCTGCTTCGATGTCCATGATCATAGTGATATTAACTTGTGACAGCGCCATCATTGATGAGACTTGTTTTGCCAATACCTCGGTTTGAAAGACACTGCTTTGATCGGGAAGTCTAAAGGATTTGGAAAGATTGAGTGTTTCAGAAAAGAAAACTGCACCTACTCTAGCATCCGTTTAGGTTTATTGAAGTTCAGACTGGGTGTCATGTAGTCTGTGCTAACATTGTTCACTATGTACTTCCGTAGAATCTATGCATGTCCCATTCCCATATGTGACTGGTTTCCCAGCAAATGGTCTGGCTCAACTGTTTGAAGCCATTTCTTTTACATATACATAGATCCAGGGGTAAAAGACTGAGTATTGTTTTGCATTCCTGTATTCTGTTCCCTTGTAAATGTTTTAAGGTTTGTAGTTCTCTCTAATGCATTCCACAATATGATTTTAGAATTCGTTCCCTCACTTATACTGAAGATCCTATGACATGAGAAAAATGCGAACTGAGCTCTTTTGGATCTCAAGAATGTATTTGGGCCCTAACTTAGATTTGTATCTAGGATTACTCCTTGGTATTTAGCTCAATCTGATAATTTCAGTTTGGTTCCCTCTATATTCCCCCCTGCAACACAACAATATTCCTTGGCTTAGTAAAGGTCATGTTGTTGAACGTTTCTGAATGATTAAAGAGCAAGTTATCTCCTTCTTGCAAAACGACGGAAGCAAGGAAGCAGTACTTGGAGTCCATAAAAAAAGAGCGTAATGTGTTAGCTTTGGCTTTTCTTAAAGAAGTTCTGAAATATTTCAATGAGCTTAACATTCAGTAACAAGGAAATGGGAAATTAATGTGTGATTTGATACAAAGCGTGTCCGCTTTTCGTCGTAAGCTGGATGTTTTCAAAAAATGTATTGCTAAAAAAGAATTTATTCATTTCCCAACAATTCTTGAAAATAAAAAGAAGAACTCTTAAGAAGAAGAAGACATTGCAGTGTTTTCAAACTTTCTATCCGATCTTAAAAGCGATTTTGCTGTAAGTTTCAAAGACTTTGCAGATATTGGGAAGATATCTCAATTTCTTAAATTGGCTTACGAAGTCGCTGCAGTAGCAGAATTTACTGAAGTGGCTGCGAAGTTATTTGATCTTTCATAGGCTCCATTGCAATTGGAATAAATTGACCTGCAAGAAGATATTTCCCTGCAAATGTTTAAAACTGCATCCACTGAAGAATTTTGGGGTAATAATATTTCAGAAAAATATCAAAATTGCAAGAAACTAGTTATAAACTTGGCTACTATGTTTAGCTCGACATACATACATACATAAACATATATGCGAATCGTCTTCCTCAAAATTGAATTTTTGGAAAAAAAATAGCGTTCGAGATTGTAAGACGCCTACCTTGATGACACTATTCCCATTGGCTGTGTTATTAGTTTTTTTTCTGGACCTCGATTAAAATGTTTTCAACCGAATCTAAACCCCACTTAAAACTACTTGCCGACCTCTGCTTTATAATATGGATTGTGTAATCTCGAATCTACCTCTTATTTGCAACGATTACCAGGTCTTTTTTAAATTAGTCAAGCCGAAGTTTTTTGCCCAGCTTAGATAAGACTTGGTTCAGTTGTTCTCTAATAGTGGCTGTCCCTAGTATCACTACACCATCTGCAGCAGAGATAAAGGAACTAATAGAGAGAACCAACTTCGACGGTTGCCCACTTTTTGCCTACAAGCTGTGATTTGCACACCAACTTGCATATGTATTAACTCCATATAAAAAAAATGTGGGGAAAAACAAATACTTATGCAAATTGGTGTACATACTCACCACCAGAGAGAAAAAACTTTTCTCTCTGCTCACCACCTTTTAAAAATGGCGACCACCTTTGGAAAATGGCGGATGTACTCAGCTGTTCAGAGGTGTTCAAAGAAAATTCAAAATTGTGTATGAACAATTTTTTGGTACTCTCATTGTGTTCGTTTGGGAGTAATATCATTCGAATATGAAGTGAAATGAATTACTCTTGTTAGGTGCCAGAACAATGACAATTTAGCAACAATTCTAAATTACGCATTTAGAGAAATATTAGTTAGTTATTTGAAGCCAGTTTAAATCATTAAGTAAGTAAAGTAAATTATGTGGTGCAACAGTCCAATGAGAATTAGGACCTAGAAACATAAAACTCTGAAAGCACTACAACTATTATTTGTATTATTAGCTGCGTTTATGCGTTTAATTTTCACTCAGACCGTTGAAAGATGCAAAAAAAACCTGAGATTTGTTTCAATTTTCAGAGTTTATCTACTTAATTTTGTCGATGAGAGAGTTGCAGGAACATTGAAAACGAGAGTTACAGAATGTAAACATGGAACATTGAAAACATTTTTATATACTCATCTCTTTTTTCCATTCCTATTTTATTTGTGTGTACTCGTTGTTTATTTTCTTTACATTACTCACGACATTTCCAAAATGCTGAAAATAAGTGATTTAAGTAGACACTAAATAAAAAGACCGTCAACTTGTTACTTCTGTTGCCAATTTTCATTGCATAAGATTTGTGAATAGGTGATAAGCTATACTTACTGCTTTCCCCTAAGCTAGTGTGTTGCTTTTAAAGACTTAACTACATAAGCCGAAAAGTACTTTTGTACAAAAGTAAAAATATTTGTATTCTCGCTAGTTCAGTGGTTTTGTGAAAAGAATATACAAATTTGTTCTTCAACCAAAATTTAAGTCTCATGCATCATTTTTATAAGTTTTCCAGTTCTAACTATTTATATCTTATCTTTCAGTTATATAGCGACAGGGAAAAATCTGTCAGGGAAAGTTCTAACTATAGTTTTTCTGAAAGTGCATTGTGGCTTATTCATAGATGTTTGCTAAACTTTTTAGGCTATTCATAAATAAATGCAAATCAAAGTTAAGGGCTAAACCTGAATAACTATAAACATAGAAAATGCTGTGTTCAAGTAATTATTATCACAGCCAAATTTTATAATTGATTTTTATGGTGTATAAAAAAGTTGAAAAAGTAATTCATGACAAATAAATGTTACGTTAACACTAAGTTCCAGAAAATATCGATTGATACCGCATTTGCAGAAGATATGGATATTTTATATAAATATACCCGGTAAACTATAGAACTTTATTATTTCCGCCTTTTATAATTCAATGTAAAATAATTCAATGCAGTATATTTTAGATAATGCAGTAGTTAAGTTAATAGTTAAGGTATTACTATTGAAATAAACATAACATTCATTTATAAAAAACATGTACTCGTTCATATATACAAGTAAAGTCTAATCTAAAAAGCCTTAACCTTGGTAAACACTTTCTGTACACATCCTTTCTTTTTTTGGTTGTTACTGCCATCTATCTGTACATTAGAGAAAAAGAAGGGAAAAACAAATTCACCACGAACTACCGGTATAACTTCTTCCGTTATTTATTTACAAACAAAAATGTTTTGTTAGAATTAATTTGAGTTATAGGAGTATTTTTGTAGATATAAAAACGACAAGATGTTAGCAAAATTTAAAAAAAAAAATCATGAGAATTACAAATATTATAATGAGACTTTAAAAAACATAGCCTTCTTGGCTATCAATAAACAAAAATGAAAAATGTCGCATTTCCCGGAAATGATGTTTTATTGTGTACTCTTCTCCGAGGTGAAAACATGTATACACCGATACGAATTCAACACGCTATAAAAAATGAGAGTAAGAGGTTTCGAAGGGACGGAGACGAGGAAGTTTGGCTCTCTCGATTAGTTTTTTCTCTTTGACTGATATGGGCACCTCTTTGAAAGAGAATCCTAAAAAATGTTGGAAACTTGTAAACCTGAAGAAAAAATCAGATGGCTTTCCAGTTAACTTCACTTACAAGAACCTTTCGTTAGATAAAACTGTTGATATCTGTAACGCTTTCGCGACAAATTTCCGAGTCATTTGTTAATAGCCCTCAAGAAGTTGATGAAGTATATTTTCATAATCTTCACTCCTTTTCACAAACTAGCTGTAGTCACATCCCTGTGCTACAGAGTACGGTCCTTGATCTTTTAGCCGCGTTGAATGATGACTGCTCAGCCGGCCCCGATGGTATTCCCCCGATAGTATTAAAAAAGTGTAGTAATGCTTTAGTTGAATCCCTTACGTTCTTATTTAAACTTTCTCTAAAAACAGGCAAATTTCCCAATATATGGAAGGAGTCATTTCTAACACCAATTTTCAAGAAAGGTAACAAGGCGGATATAAGCAACTACAGGCCCATTGCAAAGCTTTCTTGCATTCCTAAAGTGTTTGAAAAAGTTGTATGTGAAAGTGTAGCATTTTTTAGTAAGAATCTCATTTGCGAACAGCAACATGGTTTCGTGAAAAAAAGATCAACCGTTACTAATCTCTTCACATTCTCAAACATATGTATGTTCAAACGCTTTATAACAAGGTTATAAAGTTGACTGTGTATACACTGACTTTTCCAAAGCTTTTGACCAACTTAGCCATGGAATTATTTTATTTAAACTTAAAGCTCTTGGTTTTCCACCATTTTTCTTAGCTTGGATCAAATCATACCTTGAAAACAGATCCTATGAGGTAAAATTTAGAAATTGTCTTTCTGAACCTTTTGTTGCTCAATCTGGTGTTCCCCAGGGAAGCCATCTTGGCCCTTTTCTGTTTATCCTGTCTATTAAGGATGTATCGTCATGGCTACGCTCAAGTGAAGTACTCATTTTTGCTAACGACATGAAGATTTTTAAAATAATAAAGTCCACCCATGATCGTATTCTTTTACAAGCCGACATTGATAGTTTCACATTTTGGTGTGGGAAAAATAGCCTTTCACTCAACCCTTTAAAATGCCAGACGATAACTTTTACTAAAAAAACGAATCGGTAGTGTATTTGATTATTGTATATCACAGCAAAAACTCTTTCGCGTCTCCACATTTAAAGATTTAGGTGTTCATTTCTGTTCCAACTTAGAATTTACACATCACATTAATTTTATTGTTAATAAAGCAAGTTCTATGCTTGGTTTTATAAACCGCTGGGCAAAGGAGTTCAATGATCCCTTTGTTAATTTTTCTTTGTATAATTGCCATGTTCGTTCTCATCTTGAATATGCTTCACAGGTATGGACTCCCTATTACGAAATTCATAGAAAACGTATCGAATTAATTCAGCATAACTTCATTCGCTTTGCCCTAAAGGGTCTTCCTTGGGTGAACCTTATGATCTGCGTCCCTATGAACATCGTATTCTGCTTCTTCAAATGCAATCTCTTCATCAAAGCCGTGTATTTTTTCATCAACTCAGCACCTTATTTGCTATCTTGTATACATTTGAATTACCGAGGCGGAACTCATCACCTGCGTACATTTGATTTTATACATATTGACTTCCATAGAACTAACTATGGAAAGAATAAAGCTTTAAGTCGAATGAGCATTTTATATAACTTAAATTGTTCATCGATAGATTTAAATTTAAATAAGGTGGGATTAAAATCATTGTTTAGAACCAGTGCTCCACTATCGTAAACGTCTTTATTTTATTTTTTTGTACTGTAATAATTCATGTTAAATGTTAATAATTATTATGTTTTGTATTTTGTCCGTGTGTTAGGCTATAATTGTATTATTTTCTTACTAACAACTAACACATGCACTTATGATGCGCCTCTGATCGTAGTTTGACGCTTGCTATAAGCTTACTACTTTCTGAAAATTCTGAAGTGTAAAAAAAAAAAAAAGTATAAGAGGAAGTGTTACATGTTCTTCACTAGTCATACGATAAGGTAAACAAATTTATGTTCGTCTTGACACATTTAAAGAAGGTGTTGCCCCTGAAAACATTAAGGCAATAGACCAAAATTGATATTCATCCATTTTTACAAACAGGAAAGTTTATAGGAGGAAAATAACATACTATATAGATTTCTTTGTTTTTCTGGGACAGTTATTTCCCAAAAGGGCCCCCCCTTTTTTATTTCCTTCTAATTTCAAAAATAATACCCCACCCTCTCTTAGATAATAAAACCATTTAAAACTTCATATAATGGAACACCATTAATCAATGTCACCGAAAAATTAGTATACACACAATCCTCACAAATTCAAAACAATTTGTATCAATCAAATACAAACACAAAAATAAGTCTACAAAAAAAAAAACAAATATTCCAATTATATTCCTAAATCTAACATTCTAACCCCCCCTAAAAATATAACTATTAATTTTACTCTAAAGCATCATCCCCTCTCAAAATAAATACATACATACATATTATAATGCAGGTAAAAATTTTTAATCTCATTTTATCTGTAGATACAAAACATTATAAATTTCAACTACAATTTAAAAATGAAAAAAAAAAACAAATTTTTGAAACATAGAACATTATACGGCGCTGCCTAGCCTACCCTCATCACGTTCTTTGTCACCCCTTTTTTTTTTTTTTTAATTTGGTGCCATACACGAGCGACTAGTGTGTGTTTGGGTATACGAGCGAATATGTCAGAAAACATCAACCCCTATATAATTCAAGCCATTCGTTCGTTGGTTGCCGTATATCCAACTCATTAATTTCACTTCTCTTGTGCTGTGCACACATCAAATGCGGCAAAACATTCTGCGGAGTAATTTATTAACTATTTAGTATTCCGCATGCTATAATAACCATATACAGTATATTCCACTCATATGTATATGTAATGTAGGCACCACTTTGCTGGCATTACCGCAACGTCGCGTCGTCGCCGCCTCGCCACGGAGACCCCCTCCTTACACTGACAAAAAGTCGCACTTTCAATATTGTGTAATTTGTAAAAAGGATTCAACTCAAACTCTTGCTCTCTCGCATTGATTACGATGATGATGATGATGATGGTGACATCACTCTCTCGGTTTTGTGTTATTTATGTTTAGTTTCTGAAATATTACTCTGCACCTTTCAAAATAATTACAAAACTCATAAATATTAACGGCTACGAATCAAATATTCAAATATTTCAATGGGGATGGTAACTAAAGGGGATGCGAGTGGTTGACAGTGGGTGAATTTTGTCGGTCAACCCTCTTCCACCGAAACGAATACAAATTTCTTTATCAATTTCGGATAACGCCAACTCCAAAAAACTAACGAGAATTATTAAACCTCCTTCCCAGAAACCCTGGCGCTGCTGGGCCACCCCACACCCCAAACCCCAAACCATGCACCCCATCCCTTCTCTATTTCTGCACTTGGTTATTACTAATTTCTCAGCTGTCAAAAACATTACAAATTCAATTCCAGCGGAATGCTCTGTTCCAGTTGTTGTTTTCGATTAGGGGTTGGTGGCGATATCTCACAGATCAATCACACACTTCATACAGAGAGGGAGAGGGGCTTGTGTAATCGTATAGAGCAGGGCTTGTTGTTGACGCTAGCGTTGGCGTTTTTTGACGTTCTCCGAAATTATGTTTATAATTTGGTGGCTAGAAACATGGCTAATGTTTAGTTAGTTGGATTTAGTTGCCTCCGCTTCTAATTCTGCTGCTTCTACCATCATCTATCAAAATTGACCATCATCATCGGATTCGCTATACTCGAACTCAATTCGTAGATATATAGAATAATTTGTCACGCAATACGATTCCATTTGCTTTAATTGAGTTCAATCAATGTAAATCAAGCTGAATCAATCTTCATTGTTTAATTGTAGTGGCAGTTTGGCTTTTGTATAAGCGCGCGTCGTGCGTCGTCGTCGCGTCCGCGTCCCCACAATTAGTGCAATAAAAGTATTTGGATTTTCGATGATCGATTCTACCATGATTTTTGGTTTGTTTTTTTTTTTTTTAATTTTTGTTTTTGTTGCTGTTTTGAATCTAACTATTTTGTAAATGTTGAAAACCTCGAGGTATACCTACCTAACTACTTTTTGGAATCATTCATCATTGACATAAAGGAGTTCGCTTGATGAAAAGTGTAATTTTTGGGTAAAGTTTTTTTTTTTTTATTTTTGGGAGGGGATTTTTGTTTGAGGGTTAAATGATGCGTCAACAACAACAATTAAGGAACTTGTCGATTGTGTGCAGTCGAAAAATGTTTTTTTTTTCACTTTTTATTTTTAAAGGCTTTTTATGTTCTGTTGATGGTAGGTAAATAATTAATAGGTTTTTAGAGGATTTTTATAGGTAGGTACGAGGCCAAAGTGAAAACACGCAACTTGTTTTATTTTTGCATTTAATTAAATGGGTGGATGTAATTTTTTTTTCGTTGTATTGTCTTTTGGACAGTTTAATCGCGTAATTAATGGGTAACCGAGGACAGAATGGGCATAGCTTAATGCAAAAAGTATGTTATTGGATGAAAGCCAAGTATAGAGTAGATACAAAAACAGGTGTCTTTATATGGGTCCTTATAGATAAAAAGTTAGTTAAGTGAAACAGAGTTTGTGTTGTCCTGAATTTGAAATCGACATACGAAATTTTCTATCACGTCAGGTTATAGAGATGTTTTTAGATATGAAAATCATAAAAGTATTTCATGTCCTTAATGAGTTTCTATGCATCAAATTTAAATTATGGTCATATTTGTATTTAATTTTTTACTTGCAAAATATTGAAACTATGTGACAAACATTGCATTCATGAATAATTTTTAATTGATATTTTATTCAAACATGACATAACGATCGATCGCAATCGAGAAAAATTGGTCTCCTGATTGGTTCGGACGCTAACGCCCATCACACGGTATGGGGTAGCTCTGAAATAAATGAGAGAGGTGAGTCCTTATTTGATTACTTACTAAGCACTAACCTACTCATAAGTAATATTGGTAATGAACCCACTTTTGTAACCAAGAATAGGAAAGAGGTACTTGATATTACACTTACCTCTGACTCGATCCACAATCTGATTTCAAACTGGCATGTCTCAAAAGAGAATTCCTTCTCTGACCACAAATACATTCAGTTTGAGCTCAGAGATGTGGCAAACATATCTACGGGTTTTCGCAATCACCGTAATACAAACTGGGAACGATATAGGGAGGTACTAACACAATTACTTGATTACAACCTTCTTAAAAGCTCCTCCAGTAAAGATGAACTAGACCTTTCTGTGAATCATCTCACTGAAGCCTTCAATGAATCAATGAGAATTTCATGCCCTGTAACCATTTTAAAGGGTAAAAAGAAACCTCATTGGTGACGTAAAGAACTAGAACCATTCAGAAAGAAATGTCGCAAACTCTTCAATAGATCTAAGTACATAGATCTCCTTCTGACTGGGACTTATACAAACAAGCTCTAAAGCAATATAAAAAAGAATTAAGGAAGAGTAAGAGGTCTTCTTGGAGAAACTTCTGTGGCAAAATAGAAAATACTTCAGAAGCCTCAAGACTCAGGAAAATTCTCTCAAAAAGTCCAACAATACCCAGTGCTTTAAAGACAGATGCAGGCACATGGACTATCACAGATGAAGAATCTCTTAATCTGTTATTAGACACCCACTTTCCAGGTAGCTCTAACATACTTAACGACTTAACATCAGATTCTCAAGCTTCTACAAGCGATTTAGTTGATCTAATAACGCGGGAAAAACTGCAATGGGCCATAGATAGCTTTGATCCATATAAATCTCCAGGACCAGACGGAATCATTCCGGCCGAACTACAAAAATGCTCAGACATGATCATTCCACCATTGGAAATCATTCTGACAAGCTGTTTAAGGCTGAGATATATTCCCAAAGCCTGGAGAATGGCAAAAGTAGTCTTCATTCCTAAAGCAGGGAAACCCTCCCACGTTAACCCTAAAGATCTAAGACCAATCAGCCTATCATCCTTCCTTCTTAAAACCTTGGAAAGATTTATTGAAATTTACATCAGACATAACTTAAAACCATGTCTCATTTCCACAGCTCAACATGCTTACTCTAAGGGAAAATCAGTAGAAACAGCACTTCATTCGCTGGCACGTAGTATTGAATATTCCCTCGAATACAAAGAATATAACCTAGTAGCTTTCCTAGATATTGAAGGAGCTTTCAACAACGTCAGTTACCAGGCGATCACCACAGCAATGGAAAAGCTGCAATTAGAGAAACCACTCATAGATCTTATTAGTCTCATGCTCAAAAGCAGGACAATAACTTCTAGCATGAGAAGTTTTACTACCACCAGATCGGTGAATCGAGGTACCCCCCAAGGTGGGGTCCTTTCGCCTCTCTTATGGAACATGGTAGTAAACGACCTTCTAACATCATTGGAAGCAGAGGGTTTCAGGGTGATTGCCTATGCTGACGACGTTGCAATATCTGTATCTGGAAAACACTCCCAAGTTCTCTCGGAATTCCTACAAAATGCTTTGAATAGGCTAACAAAATGGGCTAAGCAATGTGGCTTGGACGTCAATCCACATAAAACAGAACTAGTACTCTTTTCGAGAAGGTACAAAATTCCTCAGATCAGCCCACCTAAGATGAAAGGAATACCATTAAAGTTTTCCGACCAAGCTAAATATTTAGGCCTCATTTTAGACAAAAAACTAAATTGGAAGGCAAATATTGATGAAAGAGTAAAAAAGGCTACTGTAGCGCTTTTTACTTGTAAAAAGGCCATAGGATCAAAATGGGGTTTTCTTCCCAAAAATAACCCACTGGCTTTACACTTCGGTAATTAGACCGATACTCATTTATGGAGTTGTCGTATGGTGGACCGCACTGGACAAGATGGTAAATCTAAATAAGTTCGTCAAAGTCCAACGGTCAGCAGGTATGTGCATCACAGGAGCACTTCGCTCAACACCAACCGCAGCCCTGGATGTGATTTTAAACCTAACACCTCTTGACATCTTCTCCAAAATGGTGGCAGCCAACTCATGTGTGAGGCTTAGAGCCACCTCTCAATGGAACAGTAACAAAACTGGACATACTACCATTCTAGACAAATTTAGATCTATCCCAGATCGCTTAGACTATACCACCCCTAAAACGGTATTCGGTAAAAGCTTCCATGTGTCCATCCCTTCACGATCCTCCTGGGAAGAAGAGAGACCCCTGGAAGACAATGTGATACACTTCTATACAGACGGTTCAAAGACCGATTACGGAGTTGGAAGTGGTATCTATTCGGAACAACTGAATCTCAGTCTATCATACAGACTTCCCAATCAATGTAGTGTATTCCAGGCAGAAGTAATGGCGATTAAAGAGGCACTATCCTGGCTCAAAGAAAACGTTATATCTTGCAAGGATATACGAATCTTCTCGGACAGCCAGGCCGCTCTTAAATCTCTCGCGTCTGTCTCCACAAACTCACAAGTAGTCCACGATTGTCGATCATCTCTGAATGAGATGACAGAACAGTTTAATTTTCACCTCATTTGGGTGCCGGCCGGGCCACAGAGACATTCCGGGAAATTGTAAAGCCGATGAGCTCACCAAAAACGGAACACTTCTGCCTAATGTTAGACAAAAACATAACATAGGAACACCACTTGCTACATGCAAATATCTTCTCAAGCAGTATGCTCTAGAAGCAACAAATGCTAGATGGTCACAGAGTACCACCTGCCTAGCAACCAAGCAAATATGGCCAAGCATAAACTTAAATCGGTCAAAAGGCTTGATATCCTTGAGCAGACAAAATATAAGCTCTACAATTGGAGTAATAACAGGACACTGCCTCATAGGAAGACATGCTCTGAGGCTAGGGGTCTACACAAATGACTTCTGTAGAAGCTGCATGGATGAGGAGGAAGAGGAAACAGTCCAACACCTTCTATGTACATGTCCAGCACTCTCCATTAGAAGGAATGACTTTCTTGGCAATCCCTTCTTCGACAATACCAGTAAACTGGCAACGATTGACACAAAGTGTCTCTCTAAATTTATTAAAAGCACAAAATGGTTTGTTTAATTTTCATTACTCTCCCATGAGTAACCTCATTAGTGGTATCACAATGGACCCTTGAGGTCTAAGTGATTCAATGACATCTGGACAGCCACTCCAACCTAACCTAACCTGACATAACGATGGTCTGTCCTCGTTTTTACAGCCTAAACTAAAGGGTGGTTAAATTTTGAGGGCCGATGTTGATTTTGAATAAAACACAAATTATTTACAAAATGATTGTCATTTCTTTTTATTATGATAATATTGGTATAGCTCAATTAAGTATGAAACAAAATATCGGCCAAATAGCCTACACGGCTTTAGAGGCAAACCTCCTTCTGATGGTCAACATTTTGTATGTCGCTAAGGCGTAATTGAGAGCATATGTTGCTAATGTGCCGAATTATCTCATCCTTAAGCTCTTGAATTTTTGCTGGCTTATCGACGTACAACTTTTTTTTTTCAAATAGCCCGAAAGAAAGAAGTCCAACTATGTCAAATTGCATAAGAGTACCTATGAGAGAAAATAGGGCCATTGAATTTGTTGCGCAAAAGAGCTATTGTTTCGTTAAACGTCTATGAATTGGCACCGTCCTGTTAAACATATCGTTAACGTCTATATCTTCCAGTTTGGGCCATAAAAATTTTGTTATCATCTCACGATAGGTAACACCACTCACAGTTACTGACTGACCAGCCTCATTTTGTAAAAAAAATACGGCCTGATGATGCCGCCAGCCCATAAACCGCACCAAACAGTGCATTGGCTTTTCGACAATCACTCTTTTATTATAATTCGCCCAAATGCTGAAATTCTGCTTGTCGAAGATTCCACTGAGGTGAAAAAATGTCTCATCACTGAAGATGATTTTCTTCGAAAATTGATCATCCACTGTTGCCATTTCTTACTACCATTCTGACCATTGATAACGTGACGCTTGAAATGGCCAAAAGGCTTTAGTTCTGAAGTTAATTGACACTTGTGTAAGCATGTAAATGCAAGCCTTTAATGCATTATGTTCAGCAACGACGAGCTTGAGAGGTTCAATTGTTGGGCACGACGACGAGTTGAGTTGGATGGCTGTTCAGCCACAATATCGCAAACAGGAGCAATATTTTCTGCACTAGTGTTTCAACATCTCTTACAGACCTGGTTTTCTCAAATTTTTGGACGATTTTTCCGATTGTACTCACATTTGGACGATTAAATTGACAAAAAAAATCAGAAAGTGCACGATATGCATTTTCATTTGAACGTCCATTTTGATAATAAGCTTGAATAACCTTAACGCGTTGCTCGGTTGTGTATCTTTCCATAGTTTTAATTGAATTAGTCTGTAGTTGAGAAGTGTCACATGAAATACAGAATAAAAACTTGCTTTTAAGTATGGTTCACATTCAACATCGGTCCTTAAAATTTAACTACCCTTTACTTAAAAAACCTTTTAATAGCAGATCCAATCCAAAATTAAACGAATTTTGCACTCCCAAATGTCAATATTCTAGAATTAGACTCCAACCTTAAAATGCCTGAGCTACTTACATCGTTAAAAATAAATAAAATAATAAAAAAAAGCTGCAGGGTCCTACTGTATTCCCATAAAGTTTTACAAGAATTCAACTTCCGAATTTTTGGAATATATCCTTGAATTATTCAATGAAATGTTTAATCAAGAGACCTTCCCAAACAGTTTTCGCCTGAAAAGATAACTGCCATTTTTAAAAAAGGTAGTCCAAATCACCCAGAAAACTAGATATAGTTCTGTTTTAAATACTCTCAGGAAACCTTACACTCAGATTTTGTATCACAGTTTGTAAAATTCGGCACAGTGCAAGACACTTGTCTTCAACAAGGTTTTCAGCCCAACCTTTCGATATGATGAAAAAAATGAATCAAATTCATTACGCTCAGAAACTGGTTTGCCTCAGGGTTGCGCTCTTAGTCCGTTAATGTTCGCCTTGCTTATAAACGATATATAGAAAATCATATACCATGGGAAGTTTTTTTTGGCTAAATATTTGCAAAAATGTTACTATGTGCTGTTGACCATGCCATTTTTGCTGACAACCCAGTCACACTTCAACTTCATCACTTGTGATCTATGGGATTTGAAAATTAATTCTTTAAAATCTAAAATAATGATATTCCGAAATCAAATTCAGTCTGCCAGTATCGAAGTTGTCAACGAGTTCGAATACCTAGGTTATTTCGAGTAAACTGAGTATCAATGCCCATATTAAAAAAAAAACTGTCTGTAACAAGGTCAGCAGTTAATTCAATATGGTCAAAATTCAAAGTCTTTTGCGAACTAAATTTCCAAACACAAAGGTTTAAACGCCACAATTAAAACTTGTTTCTGCTATGTTAACAAAGTCTACGGTTATCAATGGATGGAGAATATTGTATTGAAAAAAACCAAAAATATTTCTTCAAAAGAATATTCAAATTACTCTTGAATACTCAAAACTGTGCTAACTACGTTGAGTCCGTTTTACCTCAAATTTGTTTGCAGAACTTGACTTGCTGACTTTTTAAACAAAGTTATAAAAAGAACTGATAACTGATAACTTACACAAAAACACAAAAAAAAGCTGCTTGTTTCTCTAAGTTGCGGTTATACTCCTTTTAACAATTGGCAAGAACTGGCCTTGGAACATGGTGTCCCCTTCAGTAAGTTATAATTATTTTATTATATTATAAATAATGTAAACGAACAGAACTATCAGATGCATATTAATAGGTCTAGGAAGTCTACTTCTAGGGCTATATATAAAACTTTAAATTTATATCCAGATGAAAACAGTTATTTTAAAAAAGACCTTCCTGCCTCATGATATAAGCCTTACATTTAAAGATAGAACTGACATTTTTGAACTTAATTTTATGACCATACCAAAGTGATTTCAACCCAATTTGCGGTTTGTGGTAACTTAAATCAAACTGAATACAACTATCATTTTTTATAGCGGCATGTCCTATCTTGCCACAGTTCCATTTTTTAACCTTTTCATACAATCTTCTCAACGCTACTTAGTTAATCACTTAACCAAAAATCGTCTAGAAAATCTTCCTCTTAAGGCACCTTAGAAAATTTTCATCTATTTTTGACAAAGTCCATTCGGTTACCCCATTCATTAACACAAGAACAATCAAGGTGTTCCTAAATTTTTTCGAAAAAGTGGTAACTTTAAAATTCGTCTTGTTTCGTTGAGCTATTTTGCATATGGTAAATTGCCTGACACAAGTCGCCCAATTTCAGCTCACTCTCGCTTTATATTGCTGATAATTTAAGTAACATACGAAAAATCAAATAATTCATTAGACAGTTAAGAATTTGTACTCACTCCGTCCTTCGAAAAACAGTGAAATTCTTAAACTTTTTCATGCTTTTACTTCTTTTAACTATTAAGTCTCTATCAGAGTACATTTTGCACACCTTTTTAATAACAAATTTGAATAAATAAAGTCAACAAGTTAAGGAAACTTGAAGTTTTATAAGTTTAATGAAAAGTGACGGAAAAATCTTCTATTTTTAACCGATTTTTTCTCCATATCATTTTGTCCCTTGTCTCCTAACCCACCATAGTCTCGTATTAATTTCACCAAAATATTCTACTTTTTTCTGTTGTAAGACCTTCCTAACTCGCTCATATGAAACGAAAAAGTAAGCTTTTATCCATTAGGCAACAACTTCTGCAATAATCTACAAGCAAGTTTTTCGCTTTTATAGTTTCCCCAAATAACCTCTAGGGTCAAGCCAAAACAAATCCGTTCTTAGCTTATTGCTATACCTACACAAACCGAGTATAACTTCGCATATACATATACATATGTAGATTTGCTTTTACAAAATTACAAATAACTGGTTAATAAATTCTTTAGCAGCTTAAATTCTAGGATCATTTTCACTTCTGTTATACCCTCTAATATTCATATGTACTGTTTACGTATAGATATGTAGTTATGGTATATCCTTTTCATTCATCCGTCAATCGCACTTATAGTATTGTGTTTTGTATAGGTTTGTGTATATCCTTCCTATATATGATAGGATGTACAAAATCCAATTTTAACAGATATCTCAATATCACCGCATTCCAGAGTCTTTTCATCTTTAAATTTCGAATATATCTGTGTACCGAATGTATAACTTCAAAGTTCAGTTCTCTGTCCGTCCGTCATCGTCATCGTCATTGACGTCGACGTCGACGTTGGTCGTGTCAGTCGTTGAAGTTTGGTTGTTTCACAATACTCCAAAACAACCACCCATCACCATTATTGCCATATTGCAATTTACCCCATCACCCCCAATTATACTGCAGGCAAATAACTGTTACTGATGTTTCGTTGTCTGTATACGAATGTACTCCCCTATGTATCTATATACTTTTCTAATATTCCATGATTCGACGTTCTCTTCCCTTCTTGTTCATATCTTTTGGTCCTTGGTCCTGGTCCTGGTTCTTGTTCTGGTTCTGTTCCTATGATGCGTTTCATCTCGTAACCCCGGGCAGCATCAGCATCAGAATCAGCATCAATATCATTTGGAATGAGCTCAGCATCACGATGATGATTGAATTGCAACCAAGGTATTTTGCCATCAAAGCGAGAAGATGAAGAAGAACAAGGCAAATAC
This sequence comes from Eupeodes latifasciatus, assembly GCA_920104205.1. NCBI lineage: Eukaryota > Metazoa > Arthropoda > Insecta > Diptera > Syrphidae > Eupeodes > Eupeodes latifasciatus. The sequence goes on from OV049924.1 coordinate 376,979,565, forward strand.
ATATGGATACAGTATTTTGCTATTGCGAGTATTGTATTTTGTTTTCTGGAGTTCTGGAGAATGAGGCTGATGTTCCTCCATCAGAATTTCGAATCAATTTGTTTGTTGTTTTAATAAATCGTCAGACACAGACAACATCGCATCAGTAGTGTACTTTGTATGAAATGTGCCTTTTGAGCACATTTTGTAGAGTAAAACGAAGAAATGTGTTTTGCTGTTTGTAAACTACATACAATTTAGTTATGACATTTCGCTCTAATTTGCCATTTTTTTTAACGTATTTTACAGTTGAGGACGGGTGGCAGTTTGTTACCTTATTTGACTCTGAATTTAATGTGATTATTTTAATTCTTTATACTAAATAATAAATAGAAACTATATATTTTTTTTAATGTAATAATTTCAATTTTAGTGTGCGATGTTTTTCTATGTTTTTGTTTTAAACTGTATAATCGAGGTAAAACTACTTCTAATAGTGACCAACAAATATAAAACTTGATAATATTTCATAAACATGCTTTAATACAGTTTATAAAGTCATGAATTAGTTTCTATGTTTATTTGTGATACTTTATTTTTGGCTGATTTAAGTAAGAAAATAATTTTCTAGGTGACGAGTTGAAATTTTTATAATTCAAATACTTGACAACGACGATATGTCATTAAAAAGTATTTGTTTAGAGGTAAGATTTTAGTCTAATATTTTCTATGTTTTTCTATGAACTTAGCCTGAAGTCCGAGTTAACGAAGTTTTTTTTTTATCGAAAAGGAATGAAACTTGTTATACTTTGTAACTTTTCATTGCAAAATAATTTGCTGATCAAATATTTTCAGTTCAGTGAAGCAAATTTATATGAAAAATATATTCTATGTTTATGGTGATTTATGTTAATTGTGTTTCAATATGAGTAAATAGTCATTCGTTAGCTATTTCTATATCTTCTGTGTTTTTGCCTCTGACATAACTAACATAACATTCTACGGCTAATTTCAAGCCACTTAATATTCAACGTAAAAGTTTGTACTTTGTACAAGGGGGTTTGTAAAATGAAAATTTTAAGTTGGTAGTGCTATCTGTTTCTGTATCTTATTTAAGTGACAGAAACAAAATATAGCACTTTTTATTTTAATCCTAAAAAACATTCAATATTATAAGTATTGTATTTTCGAGGAATGTTTCCAAAAGTCGATTTGAAGTTCGAAAAGCAGCAAAAACGTTAAACATAGAAAACATCGCACGTTGAAAATTAAGAGCCTGTTGAAAAATGCTATGCTGTTTTTTAATCGATTTATAGCAATCCATAAAATAAATGTCTCGAATTTAGCAGTCTAAGGCCCCATGTCATAAGGCACACTCAAGACTTTTGACTTTATATTGGAAAATAAGTATCAATTTCATCTGTGACTTGAGTAATTGGACTTAAGGACCTTGTTTCGTTTTAAGTTTTTAATATTAGAGTGCTACGCTTCGATTGAGGTAGCCAACATGTTTTGGTTTTGAACCAATTAAACGTTTATTTTTTAAATTATTATTTTCAACCTTGAGAAAACTTTCTTAAAAAAGAAGATTTTCAAACAGGATCAAAAGAGTCTACAGGAAGCGAATTGCCCCTGTATTTGATTTAAACGTGCCTGACAGTTGGTTTGTTTGTTAAGAAATCAACTAAATCTTGGTATGTTTAACACCGAGTTGCATGTTCTTCCACAAGTCTGAGGTCAAGTATGCGTACGGCTTTAGCGATGGTAGTATAGGTTGCTTTGGTGAAGTTACCCACGAGCTGAGATGTAACAATCCTCAATAATTGCAATGGTCAAGAGGTTTTTGGGAACTGGAGTCGACACTATACCAGAACTACGTGTAGCTGGAATCAGATGCTGCGATACTGAACCACAATATCCGATGACCTTGCATGGAACGGTATGGAGGCTACCGATCTTGTTACCCCAATAACTACGACGAACTGGAACAAGACAATTTAGCCAAGATGGTGACACCACCAGTAGCGGTGGTAACTTCCTTGCTACACTTAACACCCAAACTAATGTGACCTTTGCTATCACCGATAGTGACGGGTACGTTTGTTTCTGGACCAGTTTGATCTTCAGAACTTCATAAGAAATCGATGATCTCTTTGAGTTGATGGGCACGACGAATAGAGGTAGATCTATTCGAGGCTGTAAATTCAATAATCACAAACCAAATGTACCAATTTGGTGTCTGGAATTTATTCCTTTCTCTCTTTCTTGCCACCACACGACCAAGACGAGACGTCTACGGGCACCACCACCACGAGAATCAAATCCTCCACGGAATCCATAATGGGCGGGAGCTGCGTTCGCCATTCTGCAGTTGTGAATTTATATCGAAGACCGAAGACCCTAAGGTTCTATGATATGTCCCCCAAACTGAACAAAAGGTTTTGGTTTCTTTAATATGTACTCCGGATACTGAATACTTTTCCACTTGTACGCACCCTCAAGTTTTTCGCATTTAAGTTGCCCCCTCAAACCTTTGTTTTAATTCTCATTTCTCAACTTTTAGAAAAGAACAATTATTTAAAAAAAAAAAGTCCGAGAAGTCTCCAACTCAAAGAACATTTCCCACCAATTGAATACTACCCTGAATAAAATGCAACAAATAAATCCCAAAACGAACTGTCTAATTTTAGCTAGGAAAGGTTTCCAAACGATATGCAAAATAAAACGAGAAATAAAGATTACAAACAAAAAAACATCGAATACGAATTGATTGAGGGAATCCCCCCTCTGCATTCGATATCATCGAACGATATGCTGCTCTGTTAAGTAAAGATTCTAAAAATTGTATAAATACATCCAACCAAAGATGACAGATAGCAAAGCAACAACGCTCTTCTTCAATTCATCTTCTATGAAAAACCCCCTAACATCGTATACAGACAACCATCGCACCATATTCTAACTACCATACTTCAGCTCCAGAATGATGAAATTAACCCCAGTGCGCGTAGTAGGGCACTTCAGATGGCATCAGCAGGCACTCAGCATCAGGAGGGTTGCAATGGGGCTTGCTTACTATCACTACGAGTATTGTCAGTAGTAAGAGGTACACCTAGTTCTGGGTCGTCGTATACACTATGCACCGTTAGGACTGTGCAGTTCTTACTTTGTGAAATGAAAATAACAGAAAACAAAGATTACCATTGTTATATCGTATACCCTACCCTTGCCCATGAAGGGCTGTTATGCGATGGTTGGTTGTTTGTTGGGGCGAGAGATATCACACCCTGCGATGGAACGGGATATCGTTTCCATTTTGTTTTTTAAAGTTTTTCTATTTTTTTTTTTTTGCTCATAGATACATAGATAGTTCTCATGCAGATTACAATCTTGCAGATACATTCACTCTGTGTTTTATCTTTATTTTTTGTGTAGGTCTTTCTGCAGAGTTTGATTTTGTTTGAAATTGAAGCTGATGCTTTATAGTTTGCATTTCCCATCACAAAAACACTAACACCCTTATTTTTATTCCCATGTTTTTCTCTGACTATAAAACTCTGACTCGTACATCTACTAAAAGGAGGAATTTTTAATTTCAAATATTTTCGTAGAAAGCGTATAGCAACCCTCTTTCATATTTCTGTCCGTCCTCCGTCGAAGCGAGTTTGAACTCAAACATTTCTTTAACCCCCTCAGCTAGTATTTTTGTAGTTAGTGTATGAAGTATGCATAAACAATTCATCAAGAGGCCTGTCAGCCAACCCGCCTGCAAGCCTGTCTGCCTGCTGCCTGGATTCCTTGGGACGGACGGCTGCTGCTTTCTTTTCCTGCCAGACTTTATGCAAAATTAAGTTTATCATAAAATTTCAATCCTAGACAAATAACTTTTATTCACAATTTTTTTTTTGATTCAGTCGTTAGACTTACAAAACACTTTCTTCGATTTTGGCAATAAAAGAATGATTGTTTTTTTTTTGTCAAGCTATGTTAAAACATAAACGATATAAAAATATTCTGTAAATGTTGCCAAAAATACGCAACCCCAGCTGAGTTTTGTAAGTACCTACATAATGGAGATTTGCCAAAATTGGCGTAAGGTTTAAGAATGGGTAAAATATAAAATGTATGAATATTTTTTTGAAATGTAGACATTGTGGATTGTTTTTCTTTACAAGTTGGAATGAATATACATAGATACAAAGATGTACTTTTTTTCAAAGTTTTACTTTAATTTATTGTTGAAGACAGAATGTTTTTGAAAACGGATGGGGTTTTGAAACATTTAAATTTAATTTCATTAAACGTTTATTACCTTGTAGTAAATTTTTTCAATGGGAAAGATTGAAATAACTGAATAAGGGTGTTCCATGATTAATGCAAGATTCGGATTTTTTGCAAACCATAGAAAAAAGCAACAATTTGAGTGTTATAATTCAAAATATTCATGTATGACCTAAGCTTGCTTAAACCCTAAACATCTGCAAAGCCTATCTATTAGTTTAAAAGATGTAATTCCAATTTTTGACAATAAATACAAATTAATAAAATATAATCAAATCTTTAGAGCACAGGCTCACGATTAAGCGATTAAGTAAAATCTAATTTAAAAAAGAGGCTGGGATGCGACCCACACTGATAACTTCCCATCCCGTCTGGCGATTTGTCTTGCTTGAAAGTTTGTCTATATGTATTAATTTCTACCGAATTTGCGTACTATTTTTTGTAGATTTTATTTTTTTATAAAAAAACGGGCTGTTGGATTTTTATAAAAAAATTACTGAATGTCGAAAACAATATTGTCTGTGGAATAAAATAAGTTTGAAGCCAATATTTGTAATTTTTGCAAAGCTATTTGAGTCGAAAAACAATTTTTACCAACTTTTATACAATTTTTTTAGGTTTTTTATTTTTTGTAAAAAAAATGTCAATTCGATTTTTTTCAAAATTTTTCCTAATGTTGAAAACAATATTTCTTATAAGCTAAAACTAGCTTGAAGCCATTATCTCAAATTTTTGAAAAGATATTTGAATTGAAAATCAATTTTTAAAAACTATTGTTAATTTTTTTTTTCGGTTTTTAATTTTTTGTAAAAAAAACTGTCATTTAGATTTTTTTTCAAAATTTTACTGAATGTTGGCAACAATATTTTTTGAAAGATAAAAGTAGTTTAAAGCCAATATCTCAAAGTTTTGAAAAGATATTTGAGTCGAAAATCAATTTTTAACAAATTTTATTAATTTTTTGTTTGGGATTTTATTTTTTATAAAAAAAACTGTCAATTAGATTTTTCTCAAAATTTTATCAGATGTCAAAAACATTATTCTTCGTTGCACAAAATTGTTTTGGAGATGAAATCATATTTTAGTCGTAAAATTTTCGAGGCGAGAAATTTTTTTTTTTCAGTTTTTTTGATTTATAAAAAATCCGTTCATTGGATTTTTTTTTTAAATATACTTGTTTTGTATCACGTTACAATATATAATATTAAATTTATTTCAAGTCTCTAGCTTGATTGGTTCATGAGATATTTTGGGTTAACCAAAATGTTCACCTTTTTTTTAAACTGCTATTATACAAAAAACCACCCACGCAATTTTCTTGAGAGCCCTTTCTGCATCTTTCTGCCTTATTATCTGTATAACAAAATTTATTTGAAGTCGATATATCTTCTGGTTCTTGAGCTATGGACGACGAAAAAACGTCGCGAACGTACGTACGTACACACGCACGCACAGACATCTTTCTGAAAATCTCTTATCAAAAATTTCAATTTGACAAATCGGACCCATTACAATAACTTCCTATGGGAAGTTAAAAAGATGAATTCTGACATCTTTAAGATGTCATTAAATTTAAAATCACAAAATATGTACTTCAACATTTACTTATTTTCTAAATTTGTATTACTTCTGATTTTTTAAAATTTCAAATAAATAACGTCCGATTTCCAGATTTAGGTTTTTTTGTTTTGATATTCTCCAAAAACTTTCACTTTTAAGAAATGCTCAGGTGCACCGTTTTATTTAACCCTCTTAAATTTTTAGTATGTTAAAAATGTGTAAAATAAAAAACAGGATCGAATTCGGAAGTAGCTAGAAAATTGCTGGCTACTAAAATGCTAAGCTTGACAGTATTTACATAAAAGTTTCTTGTACAGGGTTCTTAAACAAGATGTTTCTTTTTGATTTAAAAAATGAGCATTTCTTGAGAGAAATCCATGGATGTTTAATTTCTTTATAAATACAAAAGTCAATTGTCAACCACGACTACGGTCATCATATCTTATTCATCAAATTTTCCATGTCCAATTGGCGCATTTGTGGCTGTGTGTCTTCGATAACTTCACAAATTCCATCTTTAAGGCCTTCAATTGATTATGGATGTGTTAAACCTCAAGATCTCGTGGCCAAGTTTAACAACCTATTGCTATTGCTTGTTGTTGGAAAAAAGTTGTTCACGTCAATATTTTACAATTACAAACAGCCAAATGCGACAATGTTGCTTCTTATTATAGCCTCCGATATGAAAATGATGGGCCTCATCACTTAATATGATTTTTTGATGAAAAACCAGGTTTATTTGAAACATTTCAATGGTCCAATCAGCAAAGTAACGACTCACGTTGTTGGTGATTGACCTGATTGTGTTCTTGCATATAAACTTGACTTTAAATGACTTAAGTCTTTATCCAATATACCATGTAATGTGGTTTGGGGTATGTAGGTATAACTTCAAGCATCGACGAAGAATTTATAAAAGTTGTGATTTTGTCTTTGCAAGGCTACCGGTTTCTTTTCCTTTCATCAATAACTTGTCCCAACAGGACAAATTTGTTCAACAGTTTCATTCAAAAATTCTTTAGTTTTCAGTTCACATCTTCTCCACAAAAGATGACCTGACCATGTCCGTATATACTAGCTCTTGAAGAGATTCCAATGTGGCGCGATCTGAATAGCATGGAGCGATGTATTGCTTAAAACACGTTGGTGTCCATGTTTTCGTATTGAAGCCAAAAAAGAAGTTGTCTTAAGCTTATAATCGATGTCGTCGTTCTTAGAAAACTTAACGAAAAATACACTGATGACACGTTTGTCCAAAATCCACTTAAAACTTCGACTTTTCTTGATACATTTGAAGTTCTTGGATTTCTTGTATAGAGTCCAGCACTTAAAGTGTAACATATTCAAAAGATCATAAATTCGGTTTTAAAAATGATTTCCAATTATTTTAATGAACTGCAGAACTTATGAAAACAACCAAAAATTCAAAATATAATCAGTTCGGCTCGAAATGATCTTGACTTGAGACGGTTACAAAACAAACGTATCATGCCGGTATCAGTAATTTTTGTAGTTCATACCTTCAAAAAATAATCCATTGGATTCGCGTGAGGTGAATTCGAGAGCCATTATGTGATCGAAATTGAGTTCAGAACGTTGTTTTTCAACCATTCTTGGTCTACTTGCCCTTTTTGAGACGGTGCAGAGTCTTGTTGAAAAGTTCAAGGTCTGCTAGCGAAATGTTTGTCTGCACACAGCTTCAAAGCAGCCTCAAGAATATTTTCCGTTTAATATGTCGCATTTACGAGTACTTTGAAATCAACTTTAATGTAATCAATTAGAGAACGCCCATTCGCAGTCACAGCAGCCCAAACCGTTAATTTCTGCCGGGTGCTGCTTCTTCTTTACCAACCCAACCGATCGATGGCTCAAATTCTCGTTTTAACGATTCTTCAACTAAACTCTACCATTTTTTTTATTTTACAAATTGTTCAATTTAGAAAATGTTCCCGACAGAAAACACGATGTTCAGAAATTGGTTGCTTTCGACCGAATGAACAAAATCGTTCTCTCTCTCAAGTCTATGTCTTGTTGCTGCTCCCATGTAAAACCATGCAAAATGATTCTGTACACTTAAACGTAAACAAAACTTAAAGCTGTCATTCAGCAAATTTTCAAAAAGCTGATGACACTGTGAGAGATGTAACAACGAACGGTCTGAAACTGATTACACTTCAAGTGCCAAACCCTGGTAGATTGAAAGCTTCCCAAATTTATGCAATTAAATTTTGAATAAAATGTCCGCTATCAACTGTCAAATTACAAACAACCCTTAATGCATTAACCCTGATTATTAACTTCCCATAGGAAGTTATTGTAATCGGTCCGATTTGTCAAATTGAAAATTTTGACATTTCTCGACGTTTCAAGGTCCCTACAGTCGAAATAAAAAAACACGTACGTTCGTGCGTGTGTACGTTCACGACGTTTTTTTCGTCGTTCATAGCTCAAGAACCACTAAAGATGTCGAAACCAAATAAATTTTGTTATACAGATAAAAATGCAGAAAGGACTCTCAAAAAAATTGCGTGGGTGGTTTTTTTTACCATAACAATTAAAAAAAAAAGGTGAACATTTTGGTCAACCCTAAATATCTCACGAACCAATAATGCTAGAGACTTGACTTCAATTTTATATTATATATTGGAACGTGATACCAAACTAGTATATTTTTGGAAAAAAATCCAATTATAGATTTTTTATAAATCAAAAAAACTGAAAAAAAAATATTTGTAACTTCGAAAATTTTACGAACAAAAAACGATTTTTATTCCAAAAGAATTTTGTGCAACGAAAAATAACGTTTTCAACATCTGGTAAAATTTTGAGAAAAATCGAATTGACAGTTTTTTTTTTAATAAAAAAAAAAACATTACACAAAGTTAGTAAATATTGATTTTCGACTCAAATATCAATTTTGTGCAACGTAGAATAATGTTTTTGACATCTGATAAAATTTTGAGAAAAATCTAATTGACAGTTTTTTTATAAAAAATAAAAACCTAAAAAAACATTACTCAAAGTTGGTAAAACTTGAATTTCGACTCAAATATCTTTTCAAAAACTTGAGGTTAAGGCTTCAAACTTATTTTATCTTATAAGAAATATTGTTTTCATCATTTTGAAAAATGTTGAGAAAAATCGAATCTACAGTTTTTTTACAAAAAATAAAAACCCAAAAAAAAATTTTTTTAAAGTTGGTAAAAATTGATTTTCGACTAAATATCTTTTCAAAACTTTGAGTTATTGGATTTAAACTTTAATCTTTCAAAAAATATTGTTGTCAACATTCAGTAAGATTTTGAAAAAAAATCAAATTGACAGTTTTTTTACAAAAAATTAAAAACCGAAAAAAAAATTTAACAAAAATTGTTAAAAATTGATTTTTGACTCAAATATCTTTTCAAAAATTTGAGATAATGGCTTCTAACTAATTTGAACTTATAAGAAATATTGTTTTCAACAATAGAAAAAAATTTGAGAAAAATCGAACTGACAGTTTTTTTACAAAAAATAAAACCTAAACAAAAATTTATAAAAGTTGGTAAAAATTGTTTTTCGACGTAAATATCTTTTCAAAAATTTGAGACATTGGCTTCAAACTAATTTTATCTTTTAAGAAATATTGTTTTCAACATTCTATAAGATTTTGAAAAAAATCGAATTCACAGTTTTTTTACAAAAAATAAAAACCTAAAAAAAAAAACAATACTAACTTGTAAAAATTTACTTTCGACTCAAATAGCGTTTCAAAAATTACAAATATTGGCTTCAAACTTATTTTATTTCACAGAAAATATTGTTTTCGATATTCAGTAATTTTTTTATAATAATCCAAAAGTCCGTTTTTTCATAAAAAAAAAATCTACAAAAATAGTGCAAATTTGGTAAAAATTGATACATATAGACAAACTTTTAAGCAAGACAAATCGACAGACGGGATGGGAAGTTATCAGTGTGGGTCGCATCCAAGCCTCTTTTTCTTATTGTAATTAGGCTCTATAGCCAGTAATTGTGTACCTAATAGTAATCTTAATTTCCACATATTTAAAACTCGCCAGAAACCTCGGAAGGGAGATTATTTCACGCATAATGGCTTAAAATACCATCCAGCGGCCAGTAGGATTAGCGTACGTGCGTTTTTTGAATGTCCTTATACCTGCCAACTTCGATGAAATCAAAATTGCAACGTGAATCCATCATTCCATTGTTGGCATTAATTTTAAAGCTATAAAATTCCTCAGAGCATATTTTCTCTATCGTGCACCCAAAAACCCCCTGCACCCCTAAGTCAATTCCAAATGAAAGCAATCACAATTGTTATAAGATGAATTATTATTATTATTATTATAACCTTCTACCTACCTACCTAATGTTTGTGGCTTGTTTTCAAGGAATTGGAATTGCAACTTCATTTGAATATGTTAATATAAGAACTTGAAGTGAAACGAAGTAAAGTGAAGTGTGGTTTTATAATAAGCTTAATCCGATTTGATTTATATATGTCTGTGCATGTGTATGCGAACTCTGCAAACGTGCGTCGTCGTTGTCGTTGTCGTCATCGCCCGTTGTGTCGCCATCGAATGACGACCGCCAGCTGTGTCACGTGACGAAGAAGATGAGTTTGAGACTTTTCTAAATGCGGTATAAAACTTAACTGGGTTTGGATATAAGGGCTCGTTTGGGTTTGGGTTTGTTGGCGTGTAGTATTTATGTGTTGCGGTACTCAGAGGAGTTAAACAAACACCGCCGGATATCATACATACTATAAATTTTCCATGTTGTTTCTTTTTCGTCCTTTTTTTTTGTGTTCGTTTCAACTTTATAGTGCACATCCTGGGGAGTATTATCTTGAACGGATTTTTATTTTGTTCTCTTTTTCTGTACGCCTCCAACTATATAACATCAGGACTATAACCAGCAGCTACCACTCCCTCTCAACATGACCACCCCAAACCACCACCCACCATTCCATCCCATCCCATCATCCCTTGTGTGTGATGAGATTTTTATTTATGCAAAGGCATGCAATATTGCATTCATTCTCGTATTCGTTTTTATGTTTTCTGTCAAAAAGAAAAACAACAACAAACAAAAAAAGAAAGAAAAAGCTTAAAAAGAAAGTAAGAAAAAAATATAAAATATGATGCATATTTGGTGTGCACACATAATTTACCCTCGACTCAACCCCCAGATCCGGGAGGGGATGGATTCACCACCCTTTAACTAGCATTTACCTGCAGCTTAAGTCGCAGTGCTCTCTCGCATATGTATGTATGTATATGCTATGCAGTCGCGCGCGGTATAGTCACCATCACCGCCAACGTCACCGCCACACCGCCATTGCATTGCCACAAGAGTTCAGGGAATTGGAAATGTGATATCCATATTTCATTGCTATAGGGGTGGTAAGTTGGTTTTAACATTTCTTTTTTGTTGTTTTTTTTTTTTTGTTAATTCTAGATCGCATGCAAACGGAATCACTGATAAAAGAGTGAAAGGGCATCACAAGGTGGTTTCACGAATAAAAAATATAAAAACCCGAACTACCTCTGTACTTTTTGTATGATTGCATATTTAAATCAAACAATCCTTGTTTTGGTAAGTTCGTTTTTTTTCAAAAGGGATATTCTTTCATGGGGTAGCGCAGGTTAGGGTTAAAAGGGGGTGTGTGTCAGAGGAAAATACAAGTTGTAAAGGATTAAAGTTGAATTTTTGTTGTCGTGCGATTTTTTTCACCCACCGCCAACCACACTGCGACCGAATGCCTCGCCATCCGCCGCCGCGCCGTACTCTGTTTCGCGTCAACATTGCGCCAACCTTTATATCAAGTGTGGAATTAATTTGTTATTCATTTTTCCTGTGGTCTTGTTTTGATGGCGATTTTCACGAAATAAACAAAATACTTAACAAAAGAAAAACAACAAAAATAACTACAACCCAACACAAAACCCACACTAACAATAAACAGGATAAATAAAATTTTATAGTTGCGTGTATTTGACGCTCGTTTGCACACTTTTTTTTGTTAATTTCCTTTCTTTCTTTGTTTTCTCATTTTCATAAGGTAATAATTAATTTATAATTATTGAGCCGATGGGTAGAAAAATGGGGCGGGGGCGGGGTACTTGTTGGCATGAAATTATACTCTTAACTCATATTTTTGTGTTTATAAAATTCCTTTTTTAAGTCTAATTATTTGTTTTGTTTGTAGAGGTACTTATACAATTTTGTGTTGATGAATGGGGATGAAAAATTAAAAGGGTATAAGACCACCACCACCACCACCATATCTCTCCTCGCCACCATCACACTTTTGCTTTAAGCCTTTCAAATGAAAAATTAATGTTTATTAAGAGAAACAACTGTAATTAGTTGATAAATCAAACACAAACGCGCTTTTTGTGGATTAAAAGGCTTAAATATTTCCATGGAGTATAAAGCAAAAGGAATAATAATAATTTAATGATGTAAGAAAAGAGTCTGATGCCTTTGTGATCAAACAATTTTTGATTTGATTACGAAATTTATTCCTAATAATATAATTAATTAATAGGAATGTTTTTGGTTGAATACATTTTGAGATAAACCGTTCTAAAACCAAGCAGTTTTTTTTTTTAATATTTACTTAAGAAATCTTATTTTATTTATCTTTTTCTATTTAAAGTCCTTCTATAACTTTAACCCTTTAGTGAGTGGTTTTTACTACCCTTGACATGTATAAAGACAGAGGGAGTCTTAGAACCATTTGGAAGGATTGAAAAGAGCAACCTGTTGTCAATAAGTTGAAAATATCAAAATTTAAGAAAAAAAACAGAGTTAGGTAAAGCTTTTTACATTCATAATGTACGGCTGAAAAAAAAATGTCTATACTAAAAATTAAGCTTATGAAAATTTGAGTATTGGTGTACCGAATTGTTTGAGGTGGAAAAATTAACTACGGACATTTTAAGAGACAATTTCTTATAAAAAATATTAATAAAGTAAAGTCCAAAACATAGACAGGTGCCCAGCCAGAACGTTTAAAAAATCGTAAAACCAACCTATAGAATAAAAGATAATACTGGGTAGTTAAATTTTAAGGGTCGATGTTGATTTTAAGTAAAACACAAATTGTTTAGGAAATGTTTGTCATTTCTTTTTATTATTATAATATTGGTATGGTTCAATTATGTATGGAACAAAATATCGGCCAAATGAATGGCCGCGCGCCGCGACCTCGGTGGCACACCTCCATTCGAAAGACCAAATTTTCGTTGACACTAAAGCGTAATTGAGGTTTTATGCGATTTATTTGGCGAATTATCTCATCCTTAAGCTATCGAATTGTTGCTGGCTTATCGACGTACTCAGAAGTCCAACGGTTGTCAAATCACATGATCTTGGCGGCCAATTGATATCGCCACCAACTGAGGCTATTGAATTTGTCGGGCAAAAGAGCCATAGTTTCGTTAGCTGTGTGGCACCGTCCTGTTGAAACCAAACATCGTCCACATAAAAATGTCGTTATTATCTCACGATAGCGAACACCATTCGCAGTAACTGCCTGACCGGTCTCATTTTTTTAAAAAATACGGCACGATGATGCCGCCATCCCACAAGCCGCACCAAATAGTCACTCTTTGTGGGTGCATTGGTTTTATCATTCACCCAAATGCGGCAATTCTGCAAATTAAACAATTCACTGAGTTGAAAATGTGCCTCATAATTAACGATAATTTTCTTCGAAAATTGATCATCCACTGTTGCTATTTCCTGGCACCATTCTGACTATTAAGGATTTTACAATTAAATTGACCGAAAAAATAACGAATTGCATGATATCCATTTTGATTTGAAAGCCCATTTTCATAATAAGCCTGAGTAACTTTAACGCGTTCCTCGTCTGTGTATCTCTCCATGGTTCGAATCGAATAAGTCTGAAATTGAGAAATGTCAAATGAAATGAAGACAAAACTTTGACGTATAGGTGTGGTTGACATTTAACATTGACCCTTAAAATTTAACCACCATTTTGTATAACTATCCACAAAACGACGATTTTGTTCAAAATACTTAATTTTGATTCCTGTTTTAAGCTAAAATGATGAGTTCCGGATAAAATTTTACGGATTAATAAATCAAATAAAATTTGTTCGGATAAATGTTGTTATTTCCCGGATAAATATATTTTGGCTTAGACTTAAAAAAATGATTCCCTTAAGTTGATGCTACGTTAATTCCATTTGCTCATTTGAGTGTCGCAATTATTCTTAATATGATTATCCGATATGTATTCATCCGTTTGTATTATTCAATTAGTGAGGGTTTTTCATCTATACACAGATATCTTATGTTTTGTTATGCAATGAAGATTTTATAAACCCTTATCCGGAACAAAATCAAATTGTAAAAATGTTTTCCATCTGAACACAGTTCTCATGAATTGTTTAAAGAGTCTCGGAAAGCTTTGTTCAAGCACTTCAAATTATTAATATCTATGCATCTGAACAATATTGATCTTCTGACCACAAACTTTTTATCCGTTCCATTAAAGTCACCATATTATAACAATTTTTATGCTCAAACAAAGTTAATCGTCAATTAAAACTATTAAATTTGTTTTAAATGTTTATCCGGACCATTTAAGTTACATTTTTTTAACAAATGTTTGTCCTCATTTTTTCAAATTAGTTTTAATAATAATTTAATTATGGCAATATCACCTGTATATGATTATCCAAACCATTTCAATTGTTTTATTTTAACAATATTGAATAATATTCATTTAAAGTTATTTATCCGAACCCTTATAATTGTAATTTCTTCCTTAGTTGCTATAAACAATCATCTGACGCAGTTTAACAATGTTAGCCACCATAGATTTAATTTTGTCTGTCAAAGTATTTGTTCGTACAGTTTTAACTGTTTCATTCAAACAATATTGGTCTTAAAATATCTAAAAGCCTTTATCCGGATTATTTTAAGGGCTTGTACTGAAAATCTTCAATTGACTTGTTTTCTATTTCATTCTTACAATTTTGTTTGCTATACATTAAAATTTGTTTATCCGAACCAGTTAAATAGTTTTATTTTAACAATAATTGTGATTCTTTATGTATAGTTGTTTATCCGGGCTCTTTTAGCTGTTATGTTGTGTATATCTTTGTACTTTTAAGTGATATGTTTTAGTATTTTTGGTCACCAGGTCCATTTTGTCTGTCTTAACCATTTTATTCCTACCACTCCTATAAAGTTTAATCCATACTGTTTTTAATGTTGCTGATGTGATCATTTAAACAAATTTGGTCTTTACACAACAATTGTTTATCCGGACTATTTGAATTACATATTTCAAAATGACAATTGTGGACTTTACATATCTATAATAGTTAATCCGAGCCGTTGTTAAAAGTTCATTTCGATAAATTTGTTCGTGTACTAATAAATTATTTATCCGAACCATTTAAATAGTTCTATTTAAACAATATTTGTTATTATTTTTGTTAAGTTGTTTATCCTAGCCGTTTTTACTACTTTATTTGACGTAGTTGTATGTCTTCTTAACAGTTTTGTTTCGCTTATAAGTTTCAATCCATACTGTTTTTAGTTTTACTATTTCATTTAAACAAATTTCGTCCTTACACAACTGTACTTGTCTATCCGAACTATTTAATTTTTTCAAATTGACAATCAAGTACTTCACATATCTATAATTGTTTATCCAATCCGTTCTTTAAAGTTCATTTCGATAATTTTGCTGGTGTACTACTAAAATTGTTTATCCGAACCATTTAAATAGTTCTATTTTAACACTATTTGTTATTATTTATGATAAATTGTTTATCCGAGCCGTTTTAACTAAGTTATTTGGCGTTGTACATTATAAATGATACGACTCTGTCTTAACCATTTTGTTTCACGTATAAGTTTTAACCTATACTGTTTTTAATGTAACTATTTCATTTAAACAAATTTGGTCCTTACACAACTGTACTTGTTTATCCGGACTATTTAATTTTTTCAAATTGACAATTAAGGACTTTACATATCTATAATTTTTTATCCAAGCCGTTCTTACAAGTTCATTTCGACAGTTTTGTTGATACACTATTAAAATTGTTTATCCGAATTATTTTAATTGTTTTATTTTGAGAATTTCGTTTATCCGTTTACTTTAAACTGTTTTATTTTGAAAATTTTGGCCACCAAACATCTATTATTGTTTATCCGAACAATTTCATTGTAGTTGTTATGATAATTTTTGCTTCTATTACAAATTAATATTAATAAAAGATGTTAGTGTGATTACATTTTCCAAAAATAAACATTACTTTTTATAAAAAAAAACGTTCCAAACATTCAATTTTGCTAACTAAATTGCGTATTTAAATTTTGCAAATAAAAATGCGTCTAACTTACAGCCTTGAATTACATATGTAAATGAAATTCGATAAAATCTAACATTCTATCAAATTTGAACCTATCCAATTTTCTGTTTTCATTTTCTGAACATACATTCATTTTATTTCAAATAAACCAATCCTCTTGAAAAAAGAAAAAGAATACAAATAGCTTTTCTAAAGTTAAAAAAAAATGACTTTAAACTCTTACCACGCGCTTTTATATTCGCTTGGCTTGATGGAAAAACATAGATTTTCCAGGACTCGAAAAAAAAAAAAATAAAAATAAAATTCACAAAATAGAAAATGAAATAAGAAAACCACCGCACCACCATCAGCACCGCACCGCTCCGCTCCTCTCAGCTGATGGTTGCCGCTGCCGCTGCTGCTGCCGCCGCCAAACACCTGACCAAATTGAATATTTTAACAACATTGCGCTATGTTTCTATATAATGTATCTGCATATATTTATGTATCCTTGTTGATGTGTTTTATAGTATCTAGATATTGTAACAATTGTATTGCGGTCCTGAAAATTCCTTTCACGCGCAAACAAAGCGCTAGCCAGAAAAACACATGTGTGCTGTACTGTGCTGTGCTGTGCTGTGCTGTGCTGTTTGGGAAGAGCGGGCCATAGAAGGTGAATTTGTTATTTGTATTTTAGCCATGGGTAAGAATTTCGATTAACCCTTTGCTGCTGCTGCTGCTGCTGTTGGCGCTTGTGCCTTTAGTGTACCGACAATAACCTCTCCCAACCTCCACTCCGCACCTTCCTGATATTTTCGTAAGCTTTACCAGTGCCGACCTCTTTTGCGCACAGAGTTCAACCCACAATATCCTTTACGTTGGTCGTGGCGGTAAACTCATCATCCATCAACGTTCTCGGCGGTGGTAAGGCGGTCGCGGGAAACGTAAGTATTACGAATTTAGAGATCTCTCTTTAAATATATACGTGGCAAACTCGTTCCAACCATGAGCCACCATAGCCACCGCTGCCGCCGCTTCGTCATTCAACCTAGCCTGCAACACAAAACATACTATAAGGCCTCCTTTATATCCTGGCGCAACACACGAATTGTGTGCTGAATTATTTAAATGTCGAAGCACTAGGATCTACAGCGTCTATACTCTTTATACGAGGATACTCAAATATACGAGTGTTGTACCAAAATGTTATTGTTGTTGTTTGTAACCTTCGTCGCGTCGTCGTCGTCGCTAAGGCCTCATTCTTCTCCATATATCTGCTACATACAAAATAATACCCGGGTTATACCCTTACTGACGCAGAACCTGCTCAAAATAATGAATTAGGGATGGATACAAATTCTCAGTCGGTATCGGTAGTAAAAAGGACGACATGACAAGACGCGATGCGGGGAGTTGCCACGCGAAATGTTGAAAATATTATTTTGTTCCACCACTTTGTAGTACTGCGTAGGTTTTTGGCTCGTGACATCAATTGTATATATTACGACGATGATGATGATGATGATGCTCTCTCGTGAAATTGCACTCTCGTCCTTTTTTCTTTGTCAACCACAGAAATTGTTGGTTGTATACGAATTATACGAGGAGGTACGGTATGGTGCTGAGCTGTGCCGTACCGCGTCTTTTGAGGGTTATTAACCGCGCCCGCCAATCTAAAAACAACCACAACATCGTCACTGATGCCAATCTAATTTGCATATTCTGATAACAAGAATTATGGATACACAATGAATAAGCATTGTTGCAAGGACACTCGCTGTAGCTCTATAAGGATAGATTTAAAGGCTTGAAAGAGGTGGAGAGGGGTTTGAGGGAGAAATCTGACTTAGCCCTAGAGAGGTACATCTAACTAAAGGTGCGACAAGGAGAGATTTGTCTTTTATGAGAAGGATGGGAAAATGAAAAACAAATTGTTCCACATACGCCCCAGTGACTTTGGGAACTTTTTTTTGTTTTTGGTAAACATTCCGCTTGGTTTTGTGAAGCAATTCAAAAAATTGTCGATTCAACTTGAAAATTAATTTACAATGACTTTTCAAAGTAGAAAAGCAATTACTTTAAAAATAGATATACTTTTGGTTTGCTTCCGCTCGGCTTTATACGTGATAGATATTTGAGAATAGGCATTTCTTGATCTCGAAACTTTAAATTTAATATTCAGCACACATCCTTGCAGACTAATATCACTCTCACAGAAACACATTTAAGTTGTTCGAATTCCTTTGAGGCTTTGAGAGGACATTAATGTGAATTTACAAACAAGTCCTTGTGTGTCCTTTGAGTTACACATCACTTACAGGTAGGGCGGATCAATGGCCACCTAATTTCGTTAGCGCATTTGCATAATACCTCCATGCGGTGACTCCTTTATGGGTACACTATAATATTGATCTCAAAGAGTACCTACTAAGTATAGGTACGAGTTGAGTATGCGATGATGACGGAGAATTGCACTTTGACTTCGGGGCAATATCCTTTCTAAGGGTTAAAATTAAAAAAAAAAAAAAACCTTTAAACCTTTTAGTCTGTGTTTTAAGGAAGTGAGTGCGCGATGAAAAAGAACAGGTCGAGCTTCAGAACCCGTTTTTTTTTCCTCACAAGGGAAGTTATATACGCGCCTCCTTAAGGGTGCGTTGTCGCCACCGCAGCCGTAACCACCTACTAACCAATGTCGCGCTATTGCTTGACTCTCTAAGAGCATCGAATAAAATAGCGAGGGTGGCGTGGATATAGAGGGTTTTTTTTTTTAGGTCGAATTTTTGTATAAAGGAATGTTTACATGAAAACGTTTTACGCTGTTTACAAAGAATACACTTGAAGTTTTGTTTACAAATGCTTGCTTTGAAAAACGAAGGACTTTGCAATGGTTAACTACGTATACTTTACGTACATACCTTTTGCTTAAGCTGGTTTTACCTATGGGTAGGTATAGAAAAGGAACTCTCTCTTCTTAGTATTGGAAGTAAAGGTTTTACGTCTTTACTGCTTTTTCTTAACTTGTATTCGAAAGAAGTTCCCTTAAGCTATAAGAACTTAACAATTATTCAAAGTGTGTTTTAAGATTCTAAGGAAGGTTTATAGGGAGGGATTGTATGTACGATGCAAATAAACTCAAAGAAGCAAAAAGAAGTTCTTACATAGAAAACGTTAATTTTTAAGTTCTTCAGCGTTAGTATAATGTTAATTTCTCAAACCAATTTATTATGTAGGGAAGGAGGTATATTTGTATCCTACAACCTACCAAAGTAGCAGAAGTTTTTCTTTGCAGAAAAGATAAAGAGGGTTTATATATGAATTAGCTGATTCTGTGAATTTCTCTATTTGAACAATCATCAGAAGAAAAGAAGTAGATGATTTGTATAAAACTAAGGAACATTGGATTTTCTTCTGAACTATATGATGAGGTTTTCTTAGTAAGTCTTTTTCTAAAGAATTAATTTCTTTGTAGATTTAATGAACCTGCAGTACACAGAGAGTAGTGTACAAATAAAATCCTTTGAGCTTTCTTTTTATAGTTCAGTTGAGTTCAACGACTTTGAATGTGGTGGAAGGTGAAACCTTATTTAAGAGTTATTTTTTTAAATGTTTGCTTATTTTGAATTAAGGAAAAAAAGATTTAGATTAATATTTATTTTTCGGTTGCTTTTTTAAAAAATATAAAAAAGCAGAACCAAATAGAAATTAGAAACCTTCCCTTCCTTACCCACAGCCTCATTAAATGCAAGTGTACAAAGAGTCAACATAGGTATTTTGGGGGAACTAAGGATACGCTTATCAGATTTACCTGGCCCATCAATCCCAATTATAAATTGTTATTAATTAAGTGTTTAGACCTATTGGTTGTATTTTAGCTATTATTCCCGAACTCGGCTAGATTTTGGCGCCCCGTTGTGGCCATTTTTTTTGGTGACATCTGTCAAATCTTTTGTTTATTATTCAGTTGTTTATGCCAAATCATCATGGCAAGTTATACGATTGAATAGCACCTTCAAATGATAAAACTTCTGTATCAAAATGAGTGCTCGTTAACGCAAACGTTGCGCATATTGCGCCCATTTTATGGTAGACGTGGTGGCCCTTCACAGTTGACTCTTCAACGTTTGGTGGCCAAATTTGAGATGACCGGTTCAGTAAACAATCAGCCAACACCCGTACGTTTAGGGAACACAAGATCGGCCAAGACCATCGGCCGTGGTCCATGAAAGTGTACAGCAGAACCCGAGGCAGTCAATTCCTCGGCGTGCACAAGAACTCGGCCTTTCACAATCTTCAACTTGGAGAATTTAGCGTCAGGACTTGGGCCTACACCCGTATACAACATCCAACAGACTCAGGAGCTCAAATTTCATGGCCCTAGACAACGCCGCCGTTTGTTCGCTGACTGAGCTTCAAATCGTTTGGAAGAGGACCCTAATTTTGGCCGAAAAATCATCTTTAGTAAAGAGGGGCATTTTTTGGATGAATGGCTCTGTTACCAAGCCAATGGCCGTATATGGGACGGTAATGCATTCTCAAAAAGTTACGATTTTGTGAGGATTTTGGGCCGGGCAGCGTAATTGGTCCGTTCTTTTTTGAAAACGACATTAATGAGGCGGTCACCGTCAACAGCGAGCGCTACATAACGATGATAACTAATTTGTTATGGCCCAAATTGAACCATATGGACCTAGACAACATCTGGTTCCAGCAGGACAGGGCTACGTGCCACACAACAAACCCCACAACATCTACCCGCCCTATATTAAAAATACCCATATAAAGAAATGAATTCCGAGAATTGATAGAACCTATGCTAGAGTACAAGGTAGCGTTGCATTTTGTTCTAAAATTCATTTAACACCCCCCCCTTTTTGGCTTTTTTTCCTTTAATAAATATATATTAAGTCCTCGGTAAGAATCAATTGACCAAAAGTTTCTAGAAAGAATTGTTGTCAATAGATAACAAAGTTTCACAAAAAAACACAAACTTATTATAAAAAAAAGTGCGGGTCTCAAAAGCACAAGAAAACAGGACTGCTAGTTGTGTGAACGAAAGCTTAAGTATTATTATTTACTTGTGTTGTTTAGGGATTACAGCAAGGCTTTTGATACACTTAACCATTCAAAACTGTTGGTTGATTGGATTGGCAGACTATCTTCACAACTGAAGATAAAAGATTTTAACAGTGAAGCAAAAAATGTGGAATATGGATTTCCACAAGGATCTAATCTTGGGCCACTTATGTTTATCATTCATACCAATCAACTTTTACGATTTTTTAAGCTTAGTATTCCATTCGCTTTTGCTGATGACACTGCAAATTGTTGTTCGCGATAGGCTTTTGGAATCGGCGACAATGATAAGGCAAAATTAATTCAATACTGCTGTTCGATGGTGTCACGACAGCGAATTGATAATAAACGCTTCTAAGGCTAAAATTATGCATATCCGAAGTTCACATATTAAAAAACCCGATACACAAATATATATCAGGAATGATTTCTGTCACACCAACAGAATACATCTAAGTTATTGATTTTACAAATATCTAAGGGTTGTTGTTTATTTCCATTTCAATTTAGGCCGCCACGGCTACGTATTTAGAAATTTCGCGAATTCCATCTTAAGATCTTGAACTTATTTTGGTGCAATTGCATAGACCTTATCTATTCCACAAAAAAAAGCATCGAAAGGTGTCACCTCAAAAAATCTAGATGGCCAATTATAATCACTTTTTTTCTGTTATTCGCTGTTCAAATGGCTTGTTATTAAAAATCCTATGACTTTGTTGACAACCCTATTGTTTCAAGCCTTATTGCTGAATTTTCTGATTGGTTTTAAATAAAGTTCATTGGTATAAACTATGAACATAAGTGTCCTCAAATTCGATCCTTGCGGAACTCCATATCCAACATTCCTTGCTTCGCTGTTAACGTCTTTTATCTTGACACAAAACTTTCGGATGTGATAGATAGCCAATGCAATTATACCTCAAATCCCTATTCTATGATCTTTTGTTTGAAACTTTTTACCCACTAAATTGGTTCGCTAATGACAATACCCTCAGCTTTTTATATTCGTTTTTATATTCTCATCCTTGTTCTTCGGATGTGGACTACCAACGGCAGCGTATGATAAGCTCATTAAATTCTGATCTTTATAGCATTGTCCAATGGGGAATTAAAATCTCAATGTTGTCTACTGTCGAAAAAGCGTAATCCCCTCCCCCAAATGCCATTATCCATGATTGGTACTTGCATCGAGAAGACTGAACAGCTTTCAGTAGTATGTATGTGCATTACAAACCACTTGTTTTGCAGTGATCACATATTTGACTTCGCCAAAAACGTTGCTAAGTGTTTAGGTTTTCTCCGACGATGCAAGAAGTTTTTTACCCCTTCTGATCTGGCTATAATTTATAAAGCCTATATTCGTCCGAGACTCCAGTACGATTCCCATATCTGGGCAGGTGCACCTATAACCCTTCAAGTCTCTTGGACAGAATTCAAAAAAGAGCTCTAAAAATGTCTAACTGAAATATTTGTATCTCTCCAGCACCGTAGGTTTCATGTATGTCATTATTTAATCGCTACTTCCATAAGCATTGCTCTAATGAAATAGCTAGTTGCATTCCGCCCCTCCAATAATTCACTCGTAATGCCCATTTTTCCAGGAATGCTCATCAATTTACCCTTGAGCCCAATTTCGGACGTACTGTAAAGAACAAAGATTCTTTCTTCAGCCGCACTACACGAATGTGGAATGTTTTACCAGACTCAATATTTCCCACTCATTACAATGCTCAGAAATTCAAAACCAATGTGCATTGGTATATCCTTTCTAATCTTATCCTCCCTTCCTAATTGCTCACACTGTGTGTAATCATTATAAGGGTAATCATATCCCCTTAAGTGCGCGTACAATATATAAAAAACTTCAGGGTTTATAAAGCGAACACACGTCGTTTGTTTAATTTCATATGAGTGTGCTCATTTGGCTCATCACTTAGTGTAGTGTTGGCAGTTAGTAAAAAAGAAAAAGAACTACAAGTTTGTAAGTATCAGACCATGCTAGCCTTAAAAGCAAAAACTATGAAGTTGCGTTGAACAGATTCTTTCCTGGTCTTGTGGATCTCATATAAAGGTGTACATATGTATCTAGGTTGCCTACTCGAGATGGGCGCGGACCAAAGTGATATACAGCGAACAAGTAACATAACAATCCTGAAGTTCTTTAGATAGACTGCAACGTTTAACAAATCCTTACATAGAGTTGGATTAACTAACGGATTAAAATGCAAAATATTTAAACTATGAACGCGATGTGTGGAGTGCTGAAATACTTTATAACCAAACGGTTTAAGAACATGTATCTTAGAGAAATTAATTGCCTGACATTTTATAGGTTTAAGTGTTAACCCATTCCTTTTGCACCAAATAATAAAACTGTTAATACCTTCTTGGAGTTGTAATCCATCGTTTAGAGATTTTTTTCTTATTGTATCCTTCACAAAGGAGTACATTATGGATAACTAAAATAAAGAGTAGAGGTCCTAAATTACTACCCTGAGGAACACTACTTGGTTTGAAAATAAAGGGGTTGTACAAAGAACTTCTGAAGAATTTAACTTGACTAAAGTTAACAAAGGAGTATCCATGGCATAATGGTTAGTGCGTTGGACTGTCATGCCAGAGGTCTTGGGTTCGATTTCTGCCGGTGCCATCTAAAGTTTTTTTCACGGGTACTGCCTCTTGCGAGGAAATGACAAATTCTCCAAAAGTAATTTTTGTCATAAAAAGTGCTTTCTCAAATAAGCCTTTCGGATTCGGCTTAAAACTGTAGGTCCCTTCCATCCCTGACAAAATAACTCGCACACAGGAATAGTTTAGAGTTGTAAGTCGCTAGGCCCTAGTTCTCAACGGACTGTTGCGCCACCCCATTTATTTATTTTTAAAGTTAACAAAGAAGGCAACACAATTGTCTTCAGTTTAAATGCAATGATATCATAAGAAAGTTGGTCAAAATATTTAGAATAATCAGTGTTAATACAATCGAGCTCTTGACCGAGTTCTAGGGTATTTGAGAACTTATGCAAAAATGCAAGTAGATTAGTAACTGTAGACTGTTATTCCATAAAACCATGTTGTAGATTGCATATAATATTCTTGCAGTTAAAAATTAAACTCTCACAACCAACTTCTTCAAAAAGCTATATCATACGGGTCAATTTAGAAATTGGTCTGTTATAACTAATGTAAGACTTTTTACAAAATTCAATGACTTATGTAATAAATGCCTTTATTCTTCCTTATGGTTTAGAATTTACCTGAGCTTAAAGATTCTAAATACAACTGATTTATATTTTTTGAAAACATTTAGAAGAATTCCATCTGGCCTAAAAGAATTATAATCTTTAAGTAAGCCCAAGTAGCGTAAGATTTTGTGTATAGTGCATAAAATCACTGCACTACTATTCCGGGTTTTTTGATGTGACATTGATGACCATACTTTAAAATGTTGAACTTAAAACTTCTTTTTAAGAAATAAAGGTGTTGTCCAAATACTATGTGCATTTACATAAATCAAAAAAAGTCAAATATTCAACAAAATAAAAATAGTAAGTATACGCCTTAGTGTCTTCCCATAGGAAGTTATTCTAATGGGTTCGATTTGTCAAATTGAAAATTTTGACATTTCTCGACGTTTCAAGGTCCCTAGATTCGAAATAATAGATTTTTAGAAAGATGTCTGTGCGTGCGTGTGTACGTACGTTCGTACGTTCGCGACGTTTTTTTCGTAGTCCATAGCTCAAGAACCAGAAGAGATATCGACTTCAAATAAATTTTGTTATACAGATAATAAGGCAGAAAGATGCAGAAAGGGTTCTCAAGAAAATTGCGTGGGTGTTTTTTTACCATAGCAGTTTAAAAAAAAGGTGACCATTTTGGTTAAACCTAAATATCTCATGAACCAATGACGCTAGAGACTTGAATTTAATTTTATATTATATATTGTAACGTGATACAAAACAATTATATTTTTGGAAAAAAATCCAATTAACGGTTTTTTTATAAATCAAAAAAACTGAAAAAAAAAATTGTCACCTCGAACATTTTACGACTAAAATATGATTTCATCTCCAAAACAATTTTGTGCAACGAAGAATAATGTTTTTGACATCTAATAAAATTTTGAGAAAAATCGAATTGACAGTTTTTTTACAAAAAATAAATACCTTAAAAAAAACAATAATACTAAAACTTGGTAATTTTTTTTTTTTTTTTTCAAAAATTAAAAATATTGGCTTCAAACTTATTTTATTTCACAGAAAATATTGTTTTCGATATTTATATGTATATCATTCGATATAAAAATCCAACAGTCCGTTTTTTCATAAAAAAATAAAATCTACAAAAAAAAGTAAAATTTATACATATAGACAAACTTTTAAGCAAGACAAATCGACAGACGGGATGGGAAGTTATCAGTGTGGGTCGCACCTCAGCCTCTTTTTTATTTTTATCTTGTGATTGAATAAAACTGCAGGATAATTTCAATTAATTTATAATTTTCAATTTGTGATCAATCTGTTATCTTTGATCCAAATCTCTGTATTTTGATCCAAGTAAGCTATCACCGATAAACTTTTTTTTTTTAAATTGATTTTCGAATTTTCAAAAACTAATTTTTATTGTTTTGACACATACACATATAACATACAAAAGTTTTAATTTTCTTCAAAATTGGGACAACCACTCTCCAAAAGAATAGGCAACTTTTTAATATGTTAAAAATAACTAATATATAACTAAATTTTTATTACAAAACTCATAAAAAGACAGTTAAACCAATAAAAATAATAGAACCACCCACTTATCATTTAGCCGAATAGGTACAGACAGATAATAGGTCACAAAAATACCGTTAGATTACCCATTGATTTAAATAATAATAATAACAATAGTAAAAAAAATACCTACGATCATTTATCAGACTATGAATGAAAACTACTAAAAACTAAATAAAAATCTCTAGACAAATTTTTATTATCCGAAATATTCTAACATTTTCTTTATTTTTTGTTTTTTTTTTCAACGTTAACGCCGCCGCCGCCGACACACTCTTCTTTTCATTCAGACTCTTAACCAACAACAACAACAAAAAAAAAGTCATAAAATTAATTAATTGCTGAAATGCGACAAATGTTATTATATTATATTCCGTATACTAAATTAAATTCGTTAAAGGTGCACGCATATCCATGATCTCATTAAATTTTATTAGCCGTACCAGCCAGCCAGCTACCTACTTTCTTTACCCTTAATATTTTGTTTTGTTTTGTTTTATTTTTATTTTTATCATACCCAATTTCAAATAATTTCCGTGAAAAAGGTAATCGTAAAAATTGCCATAAAAAGATGTATATAATGAAAATAATATAAAGCAACAGCGATACCTACCACCGTTCACTCCATTTACCATTTTTCTTGTTTTTAATAAAAGATGAATAACAAACCCTTTTATTTTTATTACATTGAAATATTAATTTCTAATCATAAAATACAAAACGAAAAAAAAATACAAATTGATTTAAATTTTAACTCCTTTTTTTTTGTTTTTCTTTTCAGGTAAGTTCCTTCAATAAGATGAAGCTAAACTAAAATATCCTTTTAGGGGGTGAGTATATGAGAACAAATTCAATAAACTGGGTGAATTTTAAGTGGATTTATATCCTCCTTTTACAAAATCCAAAACAACCAAAATAATTCTCTTTCCTCATCGATTAACCTTTCATTAGGTCTTAAGGATACTTTATTTTGTTCTACCTTGACAACTTTTTTATATCCTTCTTTTGTATGGATGCGTTGAAATGAGGTCAAAATGAGAAAGGATCAAGGAAAACGAAAGAGAATGTTAATAAAAGATTTTATTTGTTCTTAATAAATTAATCCATTCTTTTGCGTCTTTGATTTTCTTTAGAAGAAGAAACGAAAAAGTAAAAGAATAAATTATAAGGATCACATAAGGATATCCTCGTAGATATGCGAGGATGATCCTGGAAACAACAGTACTGGCAGAAAAAAAGATTAAATAAGGATTTATTAATGTCACACAAGATGTTTTGTCACAAAAGTTTTAGTTTGTGTTACGCGAGTGACATTCATTAATGCATGACATTTATCCAACGACAACATTTACAAAGCAACGATTACGTATACGTAACGTAAATATGTATCTGTATTTACTGCCACGTGTAGAAACTTAGATATCCCATTGACACCGGATTACATCAAACGCTCAAAGACCATTTCTATGAGCTCTAAGTGTCCATCTCGTATCAACTTGACTCCTATTGTATCCATATTCCATATAGGTACACATTTAGGAGGCTTCCGTTAGAGTTGTCTAGAATCCCAAAATCCTGGTGTATTCTGTTTCTATACTCGTACTTATCAAAATCAAATGAAAGAAATATTTTAATCTGATTATAAATGTAAAGATTTCGACAAGGAGATAGAGCAAAAGGGGAGGGGGAAATAATCCATTAAATAGAATATCTCATAGATGCAGTAACATAAGACACACGAGGCACGCACCCACTTTTTCTTCTCTAACATCGCATCGGCATGGAGACCTTCTTTATTGATGATGATGATGATGATTGGAAAATGGATGAGACGAATAAGAAGAAGAAGTTTTGAAATCATTAGATATTGGATTACACAATTCAAATGAAGGAACTTTGAATGATTTAAAGCTATTTACACCTTGTTTGCAACAAGTCCTATTGAGGAATTATTATTATACACCTATGTATTTATAGTCGATATTGTAGTAGGTTATAAGCTGGTATAGGTAACGTATAGGTAAGTAGGTATATACATGGGGATTTTCATTAGGTATAGAAGATTTAGATGATGGAGGTTTGAGGTTTGTTGTTTTGGGTGTCAACTATAACATAATATAAGAAGTTCGTTGAGTCTTATTAAGGAAAATGAGAATAGGGGGATTTAGGATTTAATCTTATTAAAAATTTTGTGAAAGCGCGTTATACCGATAATGATAATTCTTTTTTTCAAGACCTATATCGAACATACAACTTAAAAAGCTATGAATTTTTATCAATTTGGAGAAAAAGCTTTATTTATCATAATAATTAGCATTATTTTCAAAATGTTTTATGATACTTAATCTGCTTAGAGGGTTTAGAATAGTGTATGATTTTGAACAATTGAAATAAAAGTTATATATTTTTCTACTATTTCGGTCACTTTTCTCGACATTCGGATAGATTTAGAGAGGGGGTATAAGTAAGATATTTACAAACGACTTTGAGATTGTATCTTGAATATAGTATAATAAACAACGATATTGATACTTAATTACCTCCATTTATTTGCCGTTATACGATTGTCAACATTTTTCTATAGGTAACATTTTTGACAACTTAAGATTATTGAAACTGCATTTGGTACCTGAGTTGGTAGGGACGAAATTTCTCTTGAATTTACTTGCCAATTGATGTCCGGTTTGTTTAGGTTTTTGTCTGTCCCACAAACAAGACAATATTTGTTTAATATGATTAACATGTCCTTAATTCGAATTTCACCTTTGAATGTTTTACATCAGGTTTTTAAGAAATGCACCTTTAAAAATGCCAAAAACAACCAAAAACGAAGTTTGTAACCCTAAGTTAAAACTCAAAATATCCTTTAACAATAAATTGTGAAGGGTGATTTTTAGCTATTATCTTTTTGGCAACACTGTTTTAAACAGCTGACGCACGTTTCGTGTTTTGTTTCACTGTCAAACATCTTCAGTTTGGTCTTTAATTTAACCATGAATCGTCTTACAAACGAACAACGCTTGCAAATTATTGAGTTTTATTATCAAAATGCGTGCTCTGTTAAGAAAGTTCAGTGCTTCTTCCAGCAAGCGACGAAGCTCATTTTTGACTCAATGGGTACGTAAATAAGCAGAATTGTCGATTTTGGAGTGAATATCAGCCAGAAGCATTGCAAGAGCTACCAATGCATCCACAAAAAGTCACAATTTGGTGCGGTTTATGGGCTGGTCTCATCATTGGACCGTACTTCTTCAAAGATGATGCGAATCGTAACGTAATTGTGAATGGTAAGCGTTCGGGATCGGTCAATTTGCCGCCTAGATCGTGCGATTTAACACCTTTAGACTATTTTTTGTGGGGCTATGTTAAAGCTCATGTCTATACAGACAAGCCCGCTTCAATTGACGCATTTAAAAAAACACCATTTATTATGATTTTGCAAAGCACAAATATTCTAGATTCAATTAAAATAATTTTAGTATCTAACTTAATGTCTTGAATTTCATAAGTTTTATTAGAATTTACTTGATTCTACATAACGTTGCTCAAAACGTAGAAGTAATACGTTCATAGTTTTGAAGTTAATTTTTAATGCTGATTTCGAATCCAAACTTTAATTTTATCTATTTGCTCAAGTTTTAAAAATACCCGTTTTAAATATAATTTTTATGTTTTTTAATGTTCAGTGTAGGTCACGGGGATAGAGCTAAAAATAGACGGATTTTTCTCGACTTAGGCTGAGGGTGAGTAATTCGAAAGGGTCTCATTCGATCCGTTTGATAATGTCACTTAGTTTCCACAATGGAGCAGTGGAGTGTCCTGCATCGTGTGTTTGCCCACGGCTCATTTGTCAAAAACAACGAATCGGTATTAAAAGTACAGCTTGCATTTAGAATTAATTTCAACATTGGCCGTATAGATGCGGTTCCCGATCGAAAAACAATTATGAGATGGGTCAGAGCTTTTCGAACAATGGCAATAATTACAAAAAAAGCCACCTGACCCCGTACGTATACTGTACTAACTCCTGAAATATGGAAAGGGTAAAAACCGCTGTTCTCCAAACTCCATGACGCTCGGTGCGCAAACAAGCTCAGGCTTTACAAAATAAACGTTCTTCCGTTCGACGCATCGTCAAGCGAGAGTTGAACTTCTATCCTTATACATTAAAAATTGTTCAACAGTTGAAACCCACTGATTATCACCAACGTTCAAAATTTGCATTAGAGATGCTCTAGTTATTTGAGGTGAATGACGATAAGCTGTTATTTTTGAATGATGAAGCTCATTTTCACCTCGATGGTTTTGTAAATAAGTAACATTTTTTGTTTTTATGCTGCAGAAAACCTTTAAATCCTACACGAACGACCGTTGCACAGCACTAAAGTGACTGTATGGTGCGCAGTTTCAAAAAAATCAATCATTTGTACTTACTTTCTTGAGGAACAAGGAAACGCGGTCATCGTCCATAGTGCCTGTTGCATTGACATTCTTAATAACTTTTCAAAATCAGAGTTTCGTAGAAGAAGGCGAATTATCAACCAGTCAAACGCCTGGTTTCACCAAGATGGAGCACCTCCTCTCACTGCGATCGAACGTCGTACGCGAGATGTTTCCGAGATGTGGCCGACTCATTTCATGTTTTGGAGATATGAATTGGCCTCCTATAAGTTCAGCTAACTTCACGGTGCGCGATTTTTTCCATTGGTGTTATCACGTGTTTATAAGTCAAAACTACGTACACTAGGCGAACTTAAGGATGCAAAAAAATGTAAATTGCATTAATAGACGAAAACTTCCTTCAACGCATTTACTCTTATTTGTTAGACCGACTTTCTTCGTCCTACGAACACGATAGGCGTCTTATGCTCAATGTTCTTTTCGAAACATAAAATGGCGCTTATATGTGTATGATAAAATATTAATAAAATAATTGTACGTCTAAAACAACATGAGTTAATATCTATTTGTTTTTGCCCTATTCCTTTGAACCACCCTGTATTTCAAAAACATGATATATTAAAATACAACAGATTCGTTTCAAGAACAAAACTTACTTTCAACCCGTTTCAAGGCTATTTCTGTTGAAAACCGATTAAGCATAAATGGTTAAGAGTTTCTTTTAGATTTTTGTAAGACATGAGAAATCTAAAAACTTAAAAAAAATTTTTGAATATTATATAATAATATAAATATTTCAACTGAATATTAAAGAATGGGATGATTAATTTAAAAAACAATCACAAAAAAGCTATATATACTTTTTATTTCGAATTTAAAGAAGTAATATCTCAAAAACCTGACTTGATACATTCATTTTGAAGTCGGATTTGAATTAAGGCCACCAAAACCCATTGCAAAACTGAAATTTTATTTCCAGTAAGAAA
This sequence comes from Eupeodes latifasciatus, assembly GCA_920104205.1. NCBI lineage: Eukaryota > Metazoa > Arthropoda > Insecta > Diptera > Syrphidae > Eupeodes > Eupeodes latifasciatus. The sequence continues at coordinate 377,010,969 of OV049924.1, forward strand.
ACATTAGCCGTGTTTTGTTGGCAAATCTATCCATAGTATAGTAGGATTTTACACGAATAACAAAAACAATATCCATAGTATGAATAACACCGATAAAAGTTAGAGTACAATCTTACTATGGATGGGTTTTTGACATTTATACGTGTCTCGAATGGATCTTATGTGATTTCCTTCTCAAATGTTGGTATGATTGATATTGCATTTGTATCTCGATGGCTGTGTTCGTTGAGCAGTTGTGCATTTGGAATCATGTCTGTTTTCCATTGGGGAAAAAATCAATCTATTACTGTTGATATTATTTAGTTTTGTTAGTGAAAATGGACTAACTGGGCTTATTTTGCAAGAGAAAACAATAGAAAAGATATTTATGTTTTGCTATGTTTCCAACAAAGGTTTATCTCAGTTTAGATTAAATAAATCTTTTTGGTGTTTCCACCGCACAACAAGATTTAAAAATGGTATTTCGATGTTTCTTATGAAGTGCAAGTGAGATAGTTTGATTCGTGTTAAACAATGAAAAACTGAATAGTTCAGCACCATATAGGAATATGCTACCTACTCCATGTGCAATTTTGTTTTTAATTTGATTAAAACAAAACTATATTTTTTGTACACAAACATGCAAATAAACAGACCATAACGCATTATCTGTAAAACCAACTCCTCCACACAGGTTTTTCTTCACAAATTTCAACTCGATTCAGGTATATACAGAATTTAGGCGATCTTCAAGCTCGCTTCAACACCACATGTTAATGTAGTAGTCTACGAACAAACCCCCTTCTTGAAGTTTTTATTTTATGTCAAATTGTTTGGTTAAAACTTTGAAATCGACTTTCAAATTACACAGACGTATTTTCTATTTCGCTATTTTTTTTTTGGAATTTTTTGATAAATTATTCTGGCAAATATTCAGTTGTATCAACTTTCAAATATAAAAACCGGACTACTGCGGATCGTTTTGTTGGCAATTTCTCACTTTACTATAAGTATATGGAATACGAAAAAAACGCACTTATTGTCGACCAGTTTTATAAAGCGAAGGAAAATACAATTCTCTCGTAGTTATTTCATTAATTTCATAAAATTCTCTATATAATCTAGAATTTCAAACATTAAATGCCTTCACTAAAAATACATTTATTCTCATCATTTTCAGTATTTAAAATTCTAAGGCAAATTGTATTCACGATAAACCGAAAAACACTCAATTTCAATGTGTTTTTTTAATTCCAGTTAAAAGCTAAAATGTTGTAAACAGTATGGTTTTTCAAATTGAAATGTTTAACATTTATTCGCCTTTTTAAAGTTTTTAGAATCTAAATTCACCGATTTAAGAGATTTTTATATGTACGAGTGTTTTCGTGCTTTTGGACACACATACACTTTGTATTTTTATAAATAATAAAATCAAAATGTGCGAAGGGCAATTTCAGGAAAAAATTCAAAAGGAGATTATTTTAGGATATAAAAAGTTATTGATCACACATTTCTGACGAACGAGTAAAGCTATTGAGTTTCTCTAAGAAAAGGTAAATATTTTTAAAGAAAATTCACTGAATAAACAATGAAAAACGGTATCAGCGAAATGACAGCAGCATATCCTTTGCATGGAATTTTTCTTAAGAACTTTTTAAATTCTATCTTGAGGTCTTGAATCGACTATGTAGCATTGGTATAGACCTTGTGTTTCATGTAGGCTCAGAGAAAACGAAATTGTTAGATCAGAAGATCTCGATGATCAATTTAAATCACTTTTTCGAGAAACAACACGGTCAGGAATTTTTTCTTTAGAAATTGCGATAATTTCCGGAGTAATATTGCCTAATTCCGACCATGAAAATACCTAAACATAGCTTGGTAGCGCAATCCATTTCTCTTAAAGTTCAATCAGCCCAAAACTGGACCAAACATTGGCATGTTAAGAATAAAGAGTCCTGTCAACAGTGTCAACTATCATTCTGTCATTTTTTTCGAGCCCTAAATGCAACACTTCTGCTTTTTAACGAAGCATCCGAAGTGAAAATTTGGATTAATTTTGAAGTGAAAATTTGGGTTAATTGCTGAAGCAGATTTTCGATGAAATCTAGATTATTTTCATGCATTTCAAGAACCGAATAAGCGAAGATTCGAAGTTTCTAGTGATCAATGCAACAGCTTAAAATTGAATAACAGTTTTGGGTGCTTCACGACCAACCAAAAAATGTAAATATTCACAATTTTAAAAACTTCAACGCCATTTTTTTGTTCCATTTTTAATAATGGCGTAGTTTTTACTTGCTCAATGTGAAAAGCTTACAGAACAAATAGCTGATTATATTCAAAATAAAACATATTCTGAAAAACCAAAATACACGTTGACTAGTATGAACTCAAAATTGTTTATTAAAAATATCAAAGTTTAACATTTGACTGGAAAATTTGTAACAGCTTTTTTAATTGAAAATATTCCAAAGTGTTGTGAATACCTAACTAGAAAATGTGCAATTACAAGTGACTTTAAGGAAGGAATTTTAATATTCTTTAACTATCAATTGATAGCTAACTTTCGCAATAGGCATGAAGTAAAACAGTACCATAAAATCTTACCAAAAAACGTCCAAAGTGGCTCTCTTGTGGTATTTTAAAAATAATGTCTGTTTTTTAGTTAAACCCAGGTTTATAGTCATTTAAATTTTCGCTAAAGCTCTATATAAGAAAAATTTACCTGAAAGAAGTTTTGTCCTTATAGGGATTTGTTTATTACGTAATTTCACATTAATTTCTTAACTGAATTGAAACTTCTTCATTAACACAATATGTTTATTGTTAGTTCTCAAACCTCAATATAATTAAATCTTTATCAGAAAGCTTATTACAAATAAAACCTTATTCTTATGTTTAAACTTAATTTTTGAAGACTCGATTTAAGTTGTATAGATTTGAAGCTCTACTTTACATCCTTCTTCAAGGAATTGACACAAATTTAAGCCTCTCACATTTCTTACTTTTCTAAAATTTTTAGTTTTATTAAAATTATGTCATTCCAGGGTTTTCTAGTTCTAAGAAAAAGTATAGGTATTATTACATTATCCTTCATCCTATAATATAAATTTTCAAAAACACCTTCCTTCTTAAAGCTTTTAAACAAGAAGATACCACAGATAAAGCATCTTATAAAACACATTTTCGAATTTTTGAGGATAATTTTTCGGGGAAAAATCACTTCAAAAGATTTGAATATTATACTTCACAAAAATGTTTATATTAAAATTCTTTGGAAATATTTCAGATTTTTGAGAGACATGTACCTAACCATACTCAATGCAATACAAAATTTCACATGTGTATACCAACATATAAGTAGTGTATCCTTTTGAATTTATGTATGAAACACAAAATTTTTGATGTCGTCCTTAAATTGCGTAGGTATTAAATTCTAAGTTATTTTAAAATTAAAAGACACTTCTCTTTTCATATACTCGTATGTGTCTATGTATATTGTAGGTGCCTACTTATACTTATACAACAAGGAAAAAAATACAACATCCTCCTTGAGCTTTAAAAACATCCTTCAAAATTAAGTGTATACAAGTAGAGAGTATGTGTTATCTTATAAATCATATACCGCACTTCATTTTGCTTTTTTTTTCCTCTCTGTACCTCTTTATCTGTTTCTTGAAATGTAATCAAAATAAAATTTATTTTACCCACCCTTGAAAAAACATTAACTTTATATATTTTTGTTGTTTCATTGCGAAAACTCAAATAAAAAAGAACTCAAATCAGATTCCACTCCATCAAGAGAAAAATAACTTTGTTTTGTTGTTTTCCATTATGCTCTTATGAATTTATTTTTTCTTCTTATACTTGTTCATCAAATCCTTTCACACAATTCTCAAAAGGATCTAAAGAATATTATATTCACAAAAAAAAAAACAACAACATTCTAGAAAAATAAATAAAAAAATTGAAAATATTTAAGTAAATAAAATTAAAATAGAAATCCTATGAATACAAAGCAAGCAGGGCTAGAAAAATCGTGTACAATTCCCCCTCCTTCCCACTAACAACGAAAAGAAAAGAGAGACTTTAAAAATATAAAACTATTATTGCAAAACTGAATAAGAATTATTATATAGCTTTAAAAACAGGGCTGGATTGAAAAAATGACTAACTATCTTTCAATTACGGGCGCACATTTTTATTTGGTAACAATTTATGTCACTTCTGGAAAGTGACCAGACTAAGCATCTGTTTTGTAAACGGTACTCGGAACCCCTTCAAAAAACTTATAAATGTTAATCAATTTTAATTAAACAAGTTTTTGAGAAACATTAAACTATTCTTTTTTTCATAAAAAGTTGAAAAGTATCAACCCTTGAAGGAAAAACTGTTGTGACCAAAGTTATAGACAATTAAATTTTCAAAATTTTGTCCATGAACTTTTAGGTGTAAGACATTTTTACTTGCGGCATGAAGGAACTACTACCTGTCTGACAACCTAAGCTATCAATTGGGTTGATTAAGTTTAAACTTGAAAATTAAGGACTTTTTAAAGACCAGAAGTAACAGTAGTCTCCATACGATTTTATTTTTCAAATATCGAAAAATCGAATATTTTTAAAATCGGCCCGATAGATTTTTATTAAATTGTATCGAATTTTAAACTTTCCATAGGAAAATTTTTACATTTCACGACGATTCCAGGTCTCTTTAACATAATAAAAGGTTCTTAGAGAGACACCTGTGAGTGCTTGTTTACGTACGTCTGTACGTAAACCTTTTTTTTGTCGACCATATCTAGAACACCAGAAGAGATATTCAAATACAACAAATAATAACATCAAAAGATGCAGGAAGGACTTTTAAGAAAATTGAGTTGCCTCATATTACCTCCAAAATAATTGTATGCATCAAAGAATAACGATAAAGTTTTTAGAAACAAACGAAGCTTTAGTTAAAAACCTAATCAATATACCACTAAAGCTAGGTAGATAGGTATAAATGGTAGTCACAAGCCTACCCTTCTACGCGACTTAATGAGCGCAGGAAAGTGCCGTTTTGATACCATAAACTCGTAAGACCTATGTATTGAAAAAGAATATTTTATAACGGACTTATATAGACCAAATCAGCGACGCTAGAGCCATTTTTTCGCGTTCATAAAGGAAATATCTAATATAATGCTTAAAAAGGTTGGGCCAAATTTAGTAGATATGTACATATATTGACACACATTTTTAACTTAATCATATATTTTGGAAAGTTTCCTGATGATTTAAAAAAAGTTATGATAATTCCATTATTCAAAAAAGGAAGTAAAACAGAAAAAGGAAATTATAGACCAATAACTTTGTTGTCTTCAATATCGAAATTGTTTGAGAAGGTAATTAAAACAAGAATTCTGTCTTACCTTAATAAAATAAACTTTTTGAGTCCAATTAAATTTGGATTCAGGGCTGGGCTTTCTACTGAGGAGGCTTTTCTAGAATTTTGCTGCATTTTACAAAAAGGTTTAGATGCTAAGAAAAAGTGTGCTGGACTATTTGTGGATATAACTAAAGCCTTTGATATGTTGAACCATAACATACTCTTGGATAATCTGTATAAAATTGGTTTTCGTGGATTCATCTGAAAATGGCTGGAGTCTTATCTAAAAATTAGATCACACAATGTAAAAGTTGGGTGCAGCATAAGTTCCTCTAAAAATAGTCTTTTGGGAGTCCCACAGGTTTATGTTAATTCCCTTTTTTCACTTCCTTTCCGAGGTAAAGTCAGAGCCTTTGCCGATGACCTTGGAATTGCATACTGTAGCCATAGTCCTTTGAATCTAATTTCAGATTTAACTATGATGTTCACTTGCTAAGATTTTGGTTTGCTAAACATGAGTTAATTGTGAGCAGCAAAACAAAGTTAATGTTTTTCAGCCTAAGAGGTAGTATCTCTCCGGACATACCAATAACTTTTCATTCTCACGATTGCCTCAGTCATAAGTTACTTTATGGTGAATGTAATGGTCATCATACTCAATCATACCATCCCAATGTTAAATGCAGTGGAAGCTGTTTTGAAATTGAAATAGTTGAAGACTTTAAGTACCTCGGCATCTATATTGATTAAAACCTTAACTGGGACAAGCACATTGCTATTTTAAAAAACTATCTTCTATCATCCACCCGTTGTTTCTATACCACCTGAAAAAACATTGCTCTTTAAATTTGTTGAAGATGGTTTATTTTGGCATTTTTCATTCCAAGTTGCAATATGGAATACCCTGTTGGGGCGGTGCATATGTCAACAAACTACAACAACTCACCGTTATTCAAAAATCAGCTATACGTAATGTTTGTAAAACCCGTCGTTTAACACCAACAATGGAACTTTGTAGGTCTTTAAAAATTCTTCCCGTTAGACATTTATATTTTTTTAAAGTTTTAAAAGAATTTTTTAAAAGAGCTGGATATTTGGAAAGTCCGATTTCCGATATACGAAGTCTTAGAAGTAATTCCACCTTCATAGTAAATATCCCATATTTTCGTACGACAAGCTACAGAAACTCCTGTTCTATTGCTTCCTGCAAACTTTTTAATACGCTTCCTATAGAAGTTCGAAAAAATAAGAAATATTGGCGCGTTTTTAAAAGAAATAAAGTTAGGGCTTCTTGCCGTAGACCACCAAGAATTTTTTTGTAACCCCACACAAAAATAAAATCGATGTGGTATCACCACTATTTTTTAAAATAATTGTTGTCACTAACTATTCTTATTATACAATGTTATTGTTAACTATGTCTATGTATTCGAGCGCAATGTAATATATGAATTCATGAATAAGAATAAAGAACTTATCTATCTATCTATCTAATCAGGTTTTTGATTTTCATCTCGGAAAGTTCATCAAGATCATTAAGGAATGACATTCTAGAACTAGATGTTTCACGTTCGATATTCGTAAGAAGTTCATAAATCGTCGCTGGCTTTTTGGCATAGACCATAGACTTGGCGTAGCCCCACAGGTAATAGTCTAACGTTGTCAAATCGCACGACCGAGGCGGCCAAGCGACTGGACCAGATAACACGTTCTCCAAACTTGGTTTCCAATAAACTGATAGTGACATTTGCAGTGTGGCTTGTGACCGCCGCTGTCCTGTTGGAACCACATATCCTCCAAGTCCATATCATCCAAATCCGAATCATTTTCAAGTTGTTACTCAGCCCAATTTACGAACATACGACGCTTCTGGTGGTCAAGCGGCTTAAGTTCTTGCGTCAATTTAATCTTGTAAGGATGTCCAAGGCCAAGATCTTTTCGCAAAATTCGCCACAACGACGTCACAGAGATGCCCAACGCTTGAGAACGTGTGAGAGCCATATTTAAGCTTTCTGCACTTCTTTGTCTCACTGGCACTGGAACATTTTGTACTGTGGGTGTGGATTCAAATTTTTCCACTAGACGCTCAATTTTTGATCTGCTAAGACGATTATGACGACCATAAATTGGACGTAGCGCTCTTAACGTTGACTCCGAACTGACTCCGAATTTCGGTAGTAAATTTTAATAATTTCGACTCGTTGTTGGCTCGTATATCTTACCATCATGAAATGGCAAACCTTACTGAAGAGAAATGTCAAAAGAGCTGCAAACAATATGGCGTCGTTTGCTGTCCCTGTCGCTTTACTTTTGTAGCATCCCTGTTAAAAAACCCTGTATTTAACCTTTTTTTCCCAAGTGAGCCACAAAGGGCCGATCCTTGCCATGCTAACTCATGAGCCCGTTTATATCCATCAATTCCACTATGACCTGGAACCTACATAAGGGTGAAACGATGGTTAATGTTTAAGCTGGATAGTTCATCCTGACATTGTTGGACCAACTTAAAACGCATTGGTAAATTCAGCAAGTCGAAAAGTTCTTACAGACATTTAAGGACTTCATACTCCATTTTTGACCCGTCAGTTAGGTTAGGTTAGGTTAGGTTAATGTGGCTGTGGATACAAAAACCACACACTTAGGCCAGAAGAAAGGCCCATTGTGATACCACATGAATCTAGAGAATTACTTCCCACTAGTCGAACCATTTTGAGCTTTTTATAAAGCGAAGGAGATATCTGATATCCTTTTTAGCTAGTTCACTGGGATCATCAAAAGAGTATTCACCCAGATGAAGTTTGCGTCTTCGTGAAAGAGCAGGGCAGGTGCAGAGGAGGTGAGAGATTGATTCTTCTTCCTCCTCGTCCATGCAGCTCCTGCAGAAGTCATTTGAGGCTACACCAAGTCGTATTGCGTGTCTGCCTATAAGACAGTGTCCCGTAAGGACACCTATTAGGGAGCTAATATGAAGACTGCTTTGGGATAACAAGTCTTTAGAGCGCTTTAGGTCCAATGAAGGCCATATTTGTTTTGTGGCTGCGCATGTTGGTAAATTGTACCACCTAGAGTTTGCTATCTCGAAAGCTTTTTCTTTTAGCAGAAGTTTACATGTAGCTATCGGTATACCTATCTTCTCCCTTTCAGGTGAAATAGGTATGACGGTTCCATTTTTAGCGAGTTCATCGGCTCTACAATTTCCTGCGATGTCTCTGTGGCCCGGCACCCAGCATAGGTGAATGTTAAACTGCTGCGCCATCTCCATAAGAGATGATCGACAATCGAGGGCCGTTAGAGAGTTGGTTGAGACACCGTCAAGAGACTTGATAGCAGCCTGACTGTCAAAGAAGATGCGTATATCAGAAGTTGATATCACGTTTTCTCTTAGCCAGGAGAGAACCTCTTTGATCGCTAAAATTTCCGCTTGGAAGACGCTACAATGATTAGGGAGGCGGAATGAGATGCTTAGATTAAGCTTTTCTGAGTACATACCACTACCAACTCCCTCATTTGTCTTGGATCCATCTGTATAAAAATGGATGCTTTTGTCATCCAGGAGTTTTTTATCTTCCCATTCATCCCTTGATGGGATGGACACCTGGAAGTTTTTACCAAATTGGGGTTTTGGGATAGTGTAGTCTATGTACTTTGGTATAGAACCAAAGAGGTTCAGAATGATGGAGTGCCCAACATTGTTGTTGGTCCACTGAGATGAGGCGTTGAGTCTTATGGCTGTACTCGCTGCCACTTGTTTGCTGAAAATGTCGAGGGGTGTCAGATGGAGGAGAGTGTCCAACGCTGCTGAGGGTGTGGTTCTCAAAGCCCCGCTAATGCAGAGACATGCAGTGCGTTGGACTCTGCTGAGTTTGTCGCAATATGTGACTTTCTCCAGTGCAGTCCACCACACTGCAACCCCGTACATAAGTATTGGTCGGATGACCGATGTGTATAGCCAATAAGTTATGCGAGGTTGAAAACCCCATTTGTTTCCTATGGCTTTCTTGCAAAGGAAAAGAGCTGCTGTAGCTTTTTTAACTCTTTCCTGAATATTAGGTTTCCAACTCAATTTTTTGTCCAATATCAGACCAAGATATTTGGCCTCATTGTTGAAAATTAGTGGTACACCTTTTATTGAGGGAGGTACAATTTCTGGGATCTTGTATTTCCGCGTAAAAAGGACGAGGTCTGTTTTTTGAGGATTAATACTAAGTCCACAGTGATCTGCCCATCTAGTGAGCATATTGAGTGCGTTTTGGAGGAGGTCTCTCAGTGTATTAGGATGTTCTCCTATGACGGCGATAGCAACATCATCGGCATACGCAATCACTCTGTAGCCTTCTCTCTCAAGGGATATTAGTAGCTCGTTAACCACTATGTTCCACAGGAGAGGGGACAGAACACCACCTTGCGGAGTGCCTCTACTGACAGACCTTTTCGCACAAAAATCCCCCATCTTAGAGTTGATGATCCTGCTTTTTAGCATTAGATTTATCAATTCACAGAGTGAGTATTCGACGTTTAGGGTCGTCATAGCAGAAGTGATAGCGGATGTGTCAACGTTGTTGAAAGCGCCTTCAATATCTAGGAAGGCCACCATAGTATATTGTTTTTGTTCTAGGGAATATTCGATAGTTCTTACTAAGGTGTGCAAGGCTGTTTCTACCGATTTCCCTTTGCAGTAAGCATGCTGAGACATCGATAGTCTCTTATCAATGCTGTTACGTATGTGGATATCAATCAAACGTTCCAGAGTCTTGAGAATGAAAACCCGTCAGTAGGTAAAGAAGATAGTGCTATCGAAGTTTATCGTAACCATGCCATCCTCCCAAAACTTTCTGGCAGGAAAGATGACTTTAAAATCTTTACTGAGGTTCAAGGCAGCAGCGTTAGAGTAGTCGGTGTCTGTCATTTCATTAGTGTTGCCATGCCCATATTGGCTGGAAAACTAACATTTTGATTCTTTGAGCCTTTACGCGCTGCACAATATTAAATAATTTATGGGTAGGACTACTGGTAAGAGGTGCAGAATAACATTTCAGGCATCTGTTAGACAGGATCGAAGTGCCCCTGCAATGCCAACACTAGCTTTTTGAATCTTCTTTAGTTTGTCGATGTTGTATTTCTTGTTAAGCGCAGTCCACCGCACAACCGATCCATATGACAAAATAGGTCGTACAAGGTTTCAATATTGAAAGCCCCACTTTTAACCACAAATTTTCTACAGGCGTAAAAGGCAATATAAGCCTTCTTAACCCGTTCTTCAATGGTTAATTTCCAGTTTAATTTGGATTTAGAATGACATATATATTTTTTCGCGCTGGAGAATAAAGACAGAATTTGACCGGATTTCAGTCGGAGTGGAGTGAAGGAAAATATTTTAGTTTTGGTCTCAAAGACCATCAGTTTAGTTTTGCTCTGATTAAAACCTTGTCCACGACATGTGGCCCATTTGATAATTTACTTCAAAGTCAAATTTCGATACTTTCCTTTTAGAATTTTAACCTGTTCCTTCTTCAGGACGAAAGAAGTTATTTATCTATTAGTTATTTCTTATTTTAAAAAAAAAAGTCCTTGTTGTCAACTTAAAATCCACCCCTGGTTTGGATGTTAGTGTTTTGCGTCATGGTTGTTCGTGGCGGGCTTGGTATGCGGTTACTTCAACTCAATTTAGAAATGCTGTTTAAAAATTATCCCTTTTCTTGTCCACCTTCTTTCTCCACCTCCCTTCACCAACCTCACTCGTCCTCTGATGATATCCTACTGATGGATGGTATATTATTGTTGTATACCTACATATGTAGGTCCTTTTTTTATTCTATGTACCTACCTAGAATATTCAACGGTGGGGGCTGTAGACCAGGACCAGGATATGCAAAATCATATTGTTATTGTTATAAATGTCTAGCATCAGAATGGGGACATATTCCCGTGAAATTTGCCTCCCCTTCATTTTCTTGGATTGGTTTAAATAGAGATAGAATAAAAATTGTCTAAAAAAGGGAAGGGAAGAAAAATATAAATTCTAGAAACGGATGACACTCGCATAGTACTACATTTCGTATAACACAATATTGTGCATACATTTGTATGTATGTGTGTACACAAGAAGAAGAAATAACTCTACGGGATGACAGGATTCTTTTTTCTTGTATTCTAAATTCTTCTTCCTTTTTCTTATTCTTTTTCTTCCTATGGGGTAGATACTTTTATTTATTTATTTTTGTTTTGTTGGCGTATTTTCTTTTTATTACAAACACAATGCATGAGTTGAATTTATAAAATCTGTTTTTGTGGTTGCATCTCTCATTCCCAGATTATGTACCGCTACCACTTTTCATACCCTACCTTAAAAGGATACTAGAGCTAGCTCTTCTCTGGAGCGTATTCATATGTATACATATATTGTGTATGAGAAATGGCAAATCCTTCGGATGCATGGACCACGCATCATTCACAAGGTTCAGGGTTTTTTTTGAATATATCTAGGAATATATGTACATATCTCGTTTTTAGGGTAGGGAAGAGGGCGGAGGAAAGGAAGGTCTACAGTGTGACAAGAACACAACATGCAAATGAAAAGTTTATCCTTTCCAAGCATAACTTGGAATGATTTCAAGTGAACATGCATATGAACTTAAAAATAAAAATTTCAACTGAAATATTAAAAATAAAATATAGAAAAACCAACAAAAAAAAATAAAACAAAAGTGTGCTGTGAATATTTTTCAAATGAAGGTTTTTATTTTTCGACAAGTTTTTGTTTTATTTTTATTTTTTGTTTTGTCTCTAAAATGTGTTGGAAAACTTAAGCAGCTGTAAATAAAAACTTTATTTCAAAAAGCTCTCTAAGTGAAAGAAATTTAATATGTCAAAAATAGTTTTAAGAAATTTAGTTTATTTTTTTTTTTTGAGTTCTTATTGAATTAAATTATGTGTATTAAAATTAGGTAGAATATTATGTATATTAATAAAAGAAATGTACGAGGCAAATTATTTAAAAATTTAGATATAATAATCTTGACAGTTTTAAAAAAAGTTTTCTAATTCATAGTTTACTACTCACATCAGCAAATGTACCAAAAAAAACGATTTTCCTAGGGTTCCGCAGGGCAGCCGTCTCGGACCACATTTCTTAAGTGGTGTTTTTAAACCAATGATGAAACTTTCACTTAACGAAACATTTATACGAAACTCAATGAGATTTCACTTATGGTGAGGTCATAAACAAATGGATAATAAATAATAAATACATAATAAAGTATATGCAGGTACTGTATTTTCTGTTTTAATATGAGCTGAGAGTTACGTTACAGTCAGTGGAGACTTCTTTGGTAACATGCTGCAATTTAATTTCATTTTTCAATTACATTGAGTTAATTTAAATTATATTTGATTTCCAAAATAACAAGTCATTTAACGTATAAGATATTGATCTTATGGAAATTAATCTAACTCTAGTACTGTCTGCGTTTTATTATAGAAAAGTTAACAAAGCCTTATTTAAATTCTAACAAATCGCTATGAAAAGATTAACCCTATTAATTGCAAAACACTGCAGTAAGTCTGCTATTAAAGCAATTAGATCGAGAAATACGACAAGTCCTATAATAACGAAGGTTTAATATCAATTTATTTTAAGCGGCTTCGCTGTGTGGCACGCTTTCGAAAGTTCCAGTTTCCTATGAGTATGACGCAAAAATCAGGCTGATTATATCGATTATATGTTGTTTTTAAGAGTCCCTGTGTTTTGCGGCTTGTTCGTAAAGATCTGCGGCTTAAGAAAACCCTACAAGTAAAAGTCTAAAGGGGTCAAATCACACGGTCTTGGTGCCCAATTTACGTAGCCTCGACGTGAGTTTAGAATGCCATGAAATCGCACGCGCAGAAAATTCATTTGTGTCTTGAGCTATGTGTGGCACATACCGCCATCAAGTTGAAATCATATGTCTTCGGTGTCCATATCATACAATTCAGGCCACAAGAAGTAAGTGATCATCGTTCAATAGCGATCGCCGTTGACGGTGATGGTCTGTCTAGCATCATTTTGGAAGAAGTACGGACCGATAACGCTTCCAAGCCAAAATATATAACGAACATTAACTTCATTTGATGCGTGGATTGATATCGTCCCAAAACCAGCAGTTTTGCTTTTTCACGTACCATTTCGTTCAAAAACGCACCTCATCGCTAAAGATGATTTTTCGACCAATATTGGAATCAATTAGCGAACACAAAGCTCTGAGTATGGTCGTTTGGTATTGGTTCAAGCCCGAAATACGACTGAGAATTTACCGTGTTGTGGTCTGCGATAGGCCAGGCTCTTGTGAGCGACACGGAATTGACTGCCTCGGATTTTTCTGCGAATTTTACGAACGACGGCAATATTTTCTACAGATCTTGCGTTTCGTTGACTATATTGATTGATTTAAAGAAGATGTTTTGACAGAAAGTAAAAGAAACAATATAGCCTCCACCAACTGTCAAAATCAACCTATCCCTATTGATAAACCATTTATACAAGCCCTCTGAATATATTATCTTAAGTTTTCTATATTTGTTTGTGAACGCCTTAGCCTCTATTTCTCTGCACACATTGTTCTGTAAGAATCAGAAGTGTTAAATATTAGCAAACACTTGGAAGGTGGGTGGATACCACGCCCCTATATCCCACCTGCTTTTGAACGATTCCACGATGATAAGAACAGCTTCTTAATTTTGATGATCAGTTTCTAAGCCAGTAACGGTCTAAACAATTTAAGTTAAAGGGGGTTACAAATCTGCAGAGTTTCCTGTTCAAAAGAAGTAGTGCCTTAGAACTTAGCTGGGCTCTTTGTCCTTTGATTTGGAATATTTTAGTTCTTTCATGCTAATAAATTACTCAAAATAATTGCTCATTGTAGTCAATAATGCTATGGTTGTAAGAACATAATTTTATGTCAAACCAAAACGAAATGATAAGTAAGTTGTAAATCAGTGTTTAAATATCATTCAGTACATGTTAAGAAGAAGTGGTCCTTGAAGACTGCCTTGAGGAACTTCAATTCAAACTTTTATCGATGCATAATCAAAATTGATCAAAATTTCACTTCGGCTGCGAAAAAAAGATATCGAACAGCCTTCAAAAACCTAAGCAAAGATTTGAATCTTGAATAGTGTTGAATTTCCAACAAAATAATATATCAAAAAGTGAAATTTATTGGAAATGAACCCCTTTTGAGTGAATCTTTCAGTAAAAGAAAAGTGGAATGAAATTTTTAAAAATGAAATTTATTTCGTGTGAAACTCATAAAAGGGCGCCATTTCATTGGGCGTTGCAGCATAAAATGGGACCATTAAATTTGTGTGTAAGTTACTTATTTTCTTAAAGCCTAAAAAATATCGTCAACTTAGCAAATTTTTTAAGTGGTTTTAAAATATTGAAAAAGGAAGGGTCCAAGTCGACAACCGTGAGGAACTCCATGTAAAATCTTTGTTTTATCTTGAAAAGTTCATATATGCTTTTTTATGAAAAGCAGTCATTATCAGAGTTCTTTTGTGTACGTGCAATTTAATTTATCCACCGAAAATATGACGGAGACAAAAGAGCCATTAGTCACTTCATCTGCCATATCGTTTTATTTTAGAATCAATTTTCTCTCAAATGGTTTTGAAGATTTCGATCTAGCTTGTTTAGATTATTCGTACTGTCAGTCCTCACAATTTTTCTTACTTGTTTTGAATTATCATTATTTGAAATAAGACAAAAGGCAAAACAAATAAATCATAGAAGGTATACCTACATTTGACCGTAATAAATCTAAAATAAGCCTTATCAAACGTTTTTTCAATTCAAACTCTGATGACTCAACAAAAATAAGAATTAAATGGTAATAAACTTCAAAATTTGTTTTTACTTTCTTTTATTTTGTTGAAAATAAACAACATTACCAACAAAATAGAATCCTTTGTATCATTAAAAACCATAAAAAAAAGAGTCCTTAAACAAGAAAATTCCAAAAAAAAAAAATAAAAAAACACATTAAGCACTTTGAATTTGTTTCAATTTTACTACATTGACGTTTCGTGCCTATTTTGTAAAGTTTTTCTCTTTTTATTATATTCCAAAATGTAGACCTACCTATCTACAAAGTTAATCTACTTTACCCTTTCGTTTTTAAGGGTCGATCAAGAAAATTTAACGAGTGTGTCAAAACATTAAAAAAATAAAAAATAAAAAAAAACAAAAACAAAACGCGACAAACAAGAAACAAACATAATCTAAAATAAAGATGAAAACGTTAAATGTCGTCCTTTTTTGAATACGAGTGACATCGGAAGGAAGAAGATATCGAGATGGAAATGAGGAACAAAAATGTCTTCTCTGAATCCTTTGAGGCTTAATTCTTTTATGCTCGAAATTTTAATGGCCATATCTCCAGAATTACTTGTCAATTCCATGTGTCGTCCTTTAGTCCTTTGGTAAGAGAACGGTAAAATTTCACCTATAAAATTAATACCTACCTACCTATACATGTCTATATTACATTGTTTGTATATTTTTATATTTCCTTATTACAAAACAGGCCTTTACCAAAAATTCAAACAACAGCAAAACCATTCAACCATTTTCCTTGAAAAGTGAACTAAATAATGTGATAGAATATGACCTTACACAATGACAAACAGAAAAAAATAAACATATACACATAATCCATTAAGCAATAAAACATTCACATATACATCCAAACATAAAGACAAAGTAACGCATTAGAAGGAGTATTATTTCTTCTAAGCCGGATTAATGGCAAGGTCCTTAAAATAGGTTTTATTACACGCGGAGTTTTCCTTCTCGCATTTATATTGGCTTTAGCCCCAATGACATCTTTACTTGGCGGCACAGGGACTCTCGGTAACGGTTAAGGATGGCGTCTCGTGTTGTTTTCGATGTTGGTGTTGGTGTTGGTGTTGGTGTCGGTGGCGTTTGCGTTGACGATGATGGTACTGTGTTGTTTGCTTTGAAACAAAGAAATGGGCTTCACATTAAGTCTGTTTCTCATTTTGACTTTTTTATGTCATCTCTTGCCTTTCATTTTTATTGTTTCGTATATTCTTGAGAAAGCTTTGAAGACAATGGCAATAGCAATGGCGATGTCGATGGCGTTAGGTTATAGGAGTTATACCTAATCTTTAGCTACCTTAGAAAATATACACGACCGACGACGTCAAGCATTAAGTATCTATATTCTTCTTTTATAAGCCATAAAAAGATTGTTTGATGTCCTGCGAGCGCATTGGATGGATTATAATGAATGTCGGTATACCTCTATGTATGTATTGTAGAACATTCATTGACACATTTGTTGTTTTGTTGTGAAGGATTCTTGCAAATTAAACACTCTTGTCTTATCCTTGATGTAACAACGTCAACAACGTTTATAATGAGATGTTTATCTGAAAGGACATTTTGAGTGACGCGAGATGTTTATGTAGACATTATCATTATTATTGTTGTTTTCTTCACACTTCCTCCCCTTTGCTTTGTTTGTTTTGTTTTTGGACACAAAAACAAGATGTCCTTTTTCTTTACGATCTCATAAACTTTTCTGTATAGGGTCATCAGCGCTAAAAATCAAAAACCAACTGATGGCTTGAGCTTCGTTAAATTTGTTGCTTCCAAAAAAGGAAAAGGATTTCAAGGACGTCCATCATCAATATTGCATAATATGTTTATATGTACGAGTATGTATATGAGAAATCGCAAAATAGTGAAAGAAAAGCACACAAAGAAAACGAGATGAAGTCCATTGTTTTATTGTGAGCTATTAAAATTAAATAAATTTGCCTTTTGAGGTTAAGCTAAATTTATTGGTGTGGAAGAATAGTCCTTTTTTGGTTTGTTTGTTTATAGGCATGATTGTAAATCAGCAGAAAAATATGCAAAGAAATCTAAAAGACGAACATTTTTGTTGTTGTTTTTGTTTTTTTTTTGTCTCTTTTTGGTTTTACTTTTACTTTTCTTTTTTCATCTTCTCATTTTTTGATGAGAATTCCTAAAAAGGACGCAATTGGTTGGGTAATTTTATGAATGGTTCTTTCAATATAAAGAGAAAAATTTTGTTTTTCTTATCGTTATAAGAAGGCAAAGGAATACATATACAAACATATTTATACATAATTTGAAATGAAAATCCTTGGCCTACATTTTTCATAGGATTTCAATAAGACCGTAGTTAAATTAAAGAAGAAGGAAAAAAAATAATAAAAAACGACTGAATGGGTTTTAGTGTGTAATTAAAATAGAAAGGTTTTATTTTATTTTGCAGTCACAATTTTTTCTTCACGCTTTTCGTTTTTCAAAAGAGAAAAATAATTTTTACAAAACTGACTAATTTGAAGGAATTTTCCAAAGAGGATATCTTAATTTTATATTATATTATAATTTATATGTTTAGTTGTAGTTTTGAGAGGGTAAGATTGCCATCATGGGTGTGGCCGCCACCCAGTCAACCTTAAAATAGTTAAAATAATTAAAAAAAAAAAAAACGCTTTAACGATTTTCGAAACAAAAAATTAAATAAGTTAGGTTTTACTTCAAAAATTATATAACACCAACATTATCATAAAATCATAAATATATGTCTTTATAATCATTGTCTCGTCCAAATGGAATCCGGGTCTGGCCTTATACAACAAATTTCTCCATTTATCCCGATCGCTAGTCGACGTCATCGAGTTGTGCACCACAAGGCTTTGGGCGTCCTGATATATGCCATCTCTTCAGCGTAATTATGGTCTGCCACGCTGTCACCTACCAAAAAATGTACCACAAAGGACTTTGCGAGCTGGTTTCGCCATCGGAGTCACAATATAAGATTTTAGGTAGATTTCATACAGTTCGCGATATTAGCGTCTCCGGAATCGTCGTTCCTTAAAGAAGGGATCATCAGTTCTCCGCAAGACCTTCCTCTCCAACGCGTCTAAGAGGTCGACAAAGTGCATTTTACTAAGCACCTAGGTCTCGGATCCATATGTGAATACTGACGGCAGAACCATCGTCCTGTATAGCAGCAGCTTACACTTTATGGCATTGTTCCTGGATTTAACAAGCTTTGACATACTAAAGTGGGCTCTATATCGGCTTTGAGCGATCGCCCTCCTATTTCTTCTTCAATGTTGTTGACGGCTGCTACTATTGACCCAAGGTATTTCAAGGATTGCACTACTTCAGATTTATGCTCCGCTGCCTTGATTGTCTGGCCAATTGTACTTCTCGAGGTCGACACCATCATATTCTTTGCTTTTCCTTCACTAATGTGCAGATCCAGATTTTGTGCAGGATGAAGGAATCGTGTACAGCTTATCCGGTTCTCCCTATGATGTAGATATCGTCTGCGTAAGGCAGAATCTGGTTGGGCCTGTAACGATGGTCCGATGGTTTTGAATGTCAGAGTCACAGATTGCATTCTCTAACTCCAGATTGAACAGGAAGCAGGTCAAACCATCCCCTTGGCGAAATCCATTGTAGATATTGATTGATTTCGATAGCAATCCGGCTATTTTAACATGGTTTGTTTTATTGGTCATGGTCAACGTACATAGGAGATGTATTACCCGTGGGGTGATGGCAAGTACGTAGAATTGTCATGCCAGAGGTCTTGGGTTCGATACCTGCCTGTGCCATCTAAGGTTTTCTTCGCGGGTGCTGCCTCTTTCGAGGTATGGACAAATCCTCCAGAGTAATTCTTGTCTATTAGCCGTTTGGATTCGTCATAAAACTGTAGGTCCCTACCATCCCTGACAACGTTACTGGAACACAGGATTGGTTGAAGCCCTGGTTCTTTGTGGATTGTTACGCCACGTAATTTATTATTTTAACGTACATACATAATCATTTTGATTTATTTGGGATGTCAAATTCTTCCATGGCTTTGTATAGTTCTTAGGATAGTTATAGTAGGATTTAGTCTTAAACAGATGGTAAGTTGGAATATCTAATTCTAGACATTTTTCCATCGCCTGCCAAAGGGTGAAAATCTAATTGGTTGTTGATTTGACTGGAATAAAGCCACACTGATATTGTTCGATGATAGTTTTAGCGCATGGTGCTATACGATCCTGTTAGATAGAGGAGATTGCCTTATAGGCGGTACTCAACAACGTGATACCTACATAGTTGCTGCGCGTTGTCACATCATCTTTGTCGATTATGGAACAGATAACCTTTTTGTCAATCTTCTAGTCTTCCTTCATGTTTCCATATGTGTAATATAATATTTTTGGTTGTGAGGGTGTTTTAAATTTTCTCAGCTGGGGTATGCTCACGGTGTCCAGGGTTAGTTAAATAAAACACCGAAATTTAACATCAATAGGTCTTTGTCTTTATTTGTAATTAACTTTATAATATTTTGAATTTATTTCATATAGTCTGTTAACATTCTTTTTTGTTTAATTCTGATCTTTGTAATAATTTTTCTCATCCCAATATCGGCTTGCGCCACGGGTCCGATGTAGTCTACGCGATAGGTGTCGGTCAGCAGGCGGCGCGGGGCACGTCTCTTCCGTCGATTCGGTCAGGACTGCGGCGATCGCCGTTGCGCGGGTGAATTGCATCTTATCGTGTGTAAAGCACGGCCGTAACGGGTAAATCACAGCCCATAACTGGTAAATCACAGCCGAAACTGGTAAATCTCAGCCGAAACTGGTAAATCACAGCCGAAGCTGATAAATCTCAGCCGAAACTGGTAAATCACAGCCGAAACTGTTAAATCACAGCCGAAACTGGTAAATCACAGCCGAAACTGGTAAATCACAGTCGAAACTGGTAAATCAATTAAACTTGAATATTTCACAAGAAGCCCCTTACCTCTGGTGGGGGGAAGCCTCTGCTAATATCCAACTTACTTACCACTGATCCTTGCTTAGCGGCGATCGAAGCCCAACTGGTTTCTGCTCCGTGAGTTCAGGCGTATTTATAATATGCGCGGTCTGGTTCCCTGCTTCTACCTACTTTTTGTTGGTCTTGTTCGGTTCTACTAGGCAACCTATTGGTAACAACCTAGTGTGAATTATATCCTTGCGAATGACAAAATAACCTTTGCAAATTAATGTCACCGAGTTTTGGCCAAGTTGAACTGAGTGTGAACTCAATGCTCGGTGTAGTGACAGAACGCATGTAATTTGTTCGTGTTTTCGTTGTAGATTTGTAATGCGTCATTACATGATATTGATGTAAAGCCATCTTGGAACAGCTCGGCTGCTATGCCATCGGCTCCCAGGGCTTTGTTTTGTTTGATCTTTTTGAAAGCCTTCTCCACCTTTTTTATGCTTAGTAGCGGTAGCATACGGGCTTTTTCTTGAAATGACGAAGAAGCTAATCGTTTAGCAATTCATTAAATAACACTTCCCATCGTTCCAACGCTGTTATGTCAGCCTTGTAGATTGACAGGGTATCTACTAGCTGCTTAGTCCATTTCCGAGGATTGTTGTTTGTCTCGTAATGAGAAACCCTTTTCCAGGCTAGTACCCAAGTAGAAGACCCTCAAAATTAAATAAATTAAAACATGGAAGAAATGTGATTTAAGCCAGTATCTCGTGTGTTGGGAATAAGTCAATCAAATAAAGGGTGGTTAAAATTTAAGGGCCGGTGTTGATTTTAAATAAAACACAAATTATGTAGGAAATTATTGTTATTTCTTTTTATTATGTAACAGTTGGTATGATACGACCAAATAGCCACCGCGATATCGGCGGCCATTTTCACCAACATCCGATGGTCGAATTTTTTTATAACGCTGAGGCATGATTAATGTTCTGCGCCGTTAATGTGCCAAATTATATCATCCTTTAGCTGATCTTGAATTGCTGCACGCTTATGTACGTACACCTTTTATTTCAAATAACCCCAAAGAAAGTCGTCCAACGGTGTCAAATCATGTGACTTTGGCGGCCGATTGACATCGCCACCACGTGAGATAACACAACCATTGAATTTGTGACGCAAAAGAGCCATTGTTTTGTTAGCTGTGTGTCAAGAGGTACCGTCTTGTTGAACCCACAGCGTTCACATCCATATCTTCCATTTCGGGCCATAATAAGTACGTTATCATCTCACAATATTGAACACTATTTACAATAAATAACGCCAGCTCATAAAACGCACCAAACGGTCACTCTTTGTGGGTGCATTAGTTCTTCTACAATCACTCCTGGATTATCATTCACCCGAATGCGGCAATTCTGCTTATTGACGAATCCACTGAGGTGAAAATGTGCCTTTACCACTGAAGATGATTTTCTTTGAAAATTGATCATTCACTGTTGCCATTTCTTACAACCATTCTAAGCATTGACGATGCTGACGAAATGGTCAAAAGGCTTCAGTTATTAAGTCAATTGCACCTTGTAAGCGTGCAAATGCTAAGTTTTAATGTATAATGGTCATAAACGACGAGCGTGAGAGTTGCAATTGTTGGGCATGACGCCGACTACGACGAATTGAGGTGGACGGCTTTTCGGCTTCGGTATCTCGAACAGCAGCAATATTTTCTGCAGTACGAGCTGAACGAGCTTGCACTTGAGTTTTCACATTTCCTACAGACCTTAGGTTAGGTTAGGTTAAAGTGGCTGTTGGTTTGGGACGACCAACACACTTAGACCAAAGTATGGTCCGTTGTGATACCACATGGATCAGTTAATCAGCTTAACTCGTTGAACCAATTGGAGCTTCGAATGAAGCGTAGGAGACAACTAATGTCTGAATTTTTTAGATCGCTGGTATCGTTAAAGTAGTAGTCTCCAAGGTGGATTCTACGTCTTTGTGATAAGGCAGGGCATGTGCACAGAAGATGAGAGATTGTCTCCTCTTCTTCCTCGTCCATGCAACTCCTACAAAAATCATTTGCAGGGGCTCCAAGTCGAATAGCATGCCTTCCTATTAAGCAGTGCCCAGTCAGGACACCTATAACGTAGCTAATGTGCCATCTACTCAGAGAGATTAATTGTTTTGAGCGCTTGGTGCTAAGATTAGGTCCTACAGACCTGGCTTGCTTGAATTTTTGAACGATTTTTCTGATTGTATGCACATTTGAAATCACGAATTTCATGATATGCATTTTGATTTGAACGCCCTTTTTCATAATAAGCCTGAATAACTTAAGTGCGTTGCTGGATTGTGAATCTTTCTATGGTTCAAATTGAGTTAGTTTTAAATTTTGATATGTCAAATAAAATGCAGAAAACAAATTGACGTTAAGGTGTGTTTCACATTCAACAACGGCCCTTAAACTTTAACTACCATTTTCAATAATTTTATTTGAATCCTTAGATTTATTTCTAGGAAGTTTAACACAAATTATTTAAGGAAGTTGAACTTATCCCTGCAAGTGGAACTCATAAACCGACTTTAAAGTTCGTTTCTATAGAGAAAGTGGTATTAATTTGGAGATAACCACGTAGGTACTAAGAATTTTAAGATTAATTAAACGCAATTTAAAGTTCAAAATTTTGATTATGAGAAACGGCTGAACTCTTTTGGAATGCATGTGGTAACGTACCTCAAGGATTTACTTAAAAAATAAGCCATATATATATTCCTTAATAGTAATAAATTTTAAGTGTCAAACTAAATTCAAATTGAACCCCAACTGAATTTATATCACTTGTCTTCTTTTTCTCCCTCTTAGAAAAAATAAAAAGAAATTAATTCTGAAGATAAATGCATTCAAAATATAATTTCAAAAATGTTCCCCGTCCTTCGAATTCATTAAATGAGATACCTATGTATGTATATGTGTGTAGTGTATCTGTATAGTCTCCACTCTTTTATTTTAATGCAATTTTAAACTTACTCAAAACTCATTTATGAATTCATAATAAGTTTTCTAGAATTAATTCCAAACCCAACCACTACCTACCGCTAGAGTTCGCTTGATGCTTTTTCATATTTGTCATATAAAAATATGGTGCCTTAAATCTACTATCCTCACTTTTCCAGGTATAAAAGTGCAGAACAACTTGATTAGGCATATGTACCGTACCGTTCCTAGATGTGCCCCTACCCAATACCCATGTCAATCTATATGTGTGTAGGTATTTATGAAAGTTATTCATATAATTTAAGTTTATAAGGTAATATTATTTGATGCCCTACCTAAATGCAACATCCTGTGACAAAGTTACAATATTCAAACCCAACCAACTTATTCCTTTTACTCGTAGCTCATATGGGGATACCCAGTATAAAAGGGGTAAAATTTTAAGTTGGACCATGTTTGCTTATTCCGCCTGAAGCTTTATACATATATAGAAGCAACAACGCAGCAACACCAAAAAACTAAAGATACTCCTTATAGTCCTTATGTATATTCACATAGGTATGTAAGGTATAGAGCAATGAGTAAAACTGTAAAGCACCACAGGGACTCTTGGATGACACAAACCACACATTCAAAGTGTGACAAGGACGATAAAACAGTTTCTGTTCTCATTTCTATACTTACTAAAAAAAAGTGCCGACTCTGAGTTGCAAGTCCCCGAAAAAGAGTTAACATTTTATAACCTTATATTTTGTCATTTCATAAAAGGTAAAAGAAGACGAGATGCGGAGCAGCAGGACGATGGATGAAAATGGGGATGGGGATTGTGATGAGGGAGTGTCAAAAAAGAAGTACCCTATGAGGTGCGTTATAGTACCATAGTAAGAATGATAAGAAAAACTGTTTCAAATGATGATTCCCTTTCCCATTTTAATTCAAAAGTACCGCTTACGTTCTTATCCTTGTCATAAGATTATATTTTCTTCTTTTTTTTCCTGTCATCTCTCCTTGCCTCCTTTTTTCTTTTTGTATTTATATGAAAAAGGATATTTGCATGTGGAGTAAAAAAAAGGGTTAACATTTATTTCATTTTTCCTTGTAAGACCTGCAAAGTGAAAGAGGAGGAGTATAGGGGGCCGTACGACGAATTCAAGCTTCATTCTACCATCATGGTCGATAAAATTTTCTGAAGGAAGAAAATATTTTTAGAGGAAGATTTCATAAGGAAGTGAGGTTTGAAGGAGAAGATTGAAAGAGGGTGCGGGTGAGATGATGATCGTACAATTTCTTATTTGAATTAATTAGAAAGCACAGTTACGCGGTGCCGTGATATGTCATTAAGTGTCGTTTCGTTTTGTGGGAGAGCGGGAAGAACGCGAAGAAAGTCAGTTCAGAACTTGATGGCAACAACAACAAAAAAAAGGAGTAAAAGGAGCACATAAAAGGATTCACTTTATATTTTGAATAATAAAAGGACTACCTACTTCATATGATGTATAAAGGATATGCATGGAATGAGGTTGGCCCAAAGTGTGTAATCAGAGGCACAAATTGAAATTATTCATACATATATCCCATCCCGCTGCTGATGTGATGTGAGGAAGGATATGACAAATATACATACACAATTTCATGTGTGTATAGTTAAGGTGTGTGTTTGTAGGCATCCAGATTTTATAAAAGGACGTAGTTAGATATAATTGCTACACTACACTACCTATACATTCATATATGTATATATTACATCCTATACAATAACGATACCCATTGAGTTTTTAATTAAATGTTCTTCGCATTATTTTCATATTTAATTACGCGCGTTGCTACACTTATACATATATAAATACTATTTACACATATACAAACGCACATACCAGTATGTATGTATACATATATAATTTATAATATGAGTTTGAATTTTTATTATATCCTTAATTTTAAATTATAGTTCACTGCTTTGTTGTGTTAAAATTACATTTAATAGAATTAATTTTATCGCAGCACCAAAATGTGTCTATGTATATATATTACTATGTACGTATGTATATAGAAGGTATATGTTGCATATATGAAGGTGCAGAATGTGATGAAAATTAATTGATTGGAATTTAATTATACGTATAAAGTAAATGAATATATTTGAGATTTTTAACTCAATCCATTTTATTTTTTACCTATACCTACTCATGCAATAGGTTAATTGAAATTTCGTCCTTAATTGTAGCGGCTTATAAATTGTGGAAACATAATGAGACCTTTTATTTACCTTTATACACGGACCTTCTATCATACTCGTTAAGTAATTGTAAAGCGGGTACAATGGCTTAATCTATTGATACATAGAAAAAAGATTTAGGTGACACAGACTTCTGATGTGACAGTTTTCAAAATTTAACATCATGCTATGGATACTTTAAGGATATTGGCTTGAACAATATTGGCCTTAAGTCCTTCACTGTTATAATGCTGTGTGAATAGCTCGTCTTTCATCTTTTCCGCGACTCAGCTTCACGGGACCGTAGATCACGCTTCTGCACCGTATAGCAAGACGGGGATAATATGGGTCCTATATATAGTGTAAGGATAATCTAGCTGGCATACAAATAAAACACTTGGTCTTCATATATAAAATATTTAATGTTTATTTAAACTGAGAAGTTTCACGACACGTACTTTCAGATCGAGTGCTACAAATCAACTGAACTCGTGCCAATTAAAAAAAATTTGCATGGCCAAAGCTGAAAATAAAAATGACCAATCGTACCAAAAAAGGACCAAAATATTTTTTGTCTGCAACGGTTTTTAACTTCCCATAGGAAGCTATTATAATCGGTCCGATTTGTCGAATTGAAAATTTTGACATTTCTCGACGTTTCAAGGTTTCTAGATTCTAAATAAAAGACTCCAAATAAACTTTGTTATACAGATATTAATGCGCAAAAGATACAGAAATGACTCTCAAAAAAATGAGTGGGTGTTTTCTTAACCGCAGCAATTTAAAAAAAAAAATGCTTAACCCAAAATAACTCAAGAACCAATAACGCTATTGACTTGAATTAAATTTTATATTATAAAATATATTGTAACGTGATAATAAACAATTATTTTTAGGAAAAAAATCCAATTCACGTTTTTTTTTTTATAAATCAAAAAAAAAACTGACAAAAAAATAATTGTCACATCGAATATTTAACGAACAAAAAATGGTTATATCTCTGAAACAATTGTATGCAACGAAGAATAACGTTTTTGACATCTGGTAAATTTTAAAATCCAACAGTCAGTTTTTTCATAAAAAATTTAAATCTACAAAAAATAGTACGTAAATGCTACTAAAATTGCTTTTTGACAAAAAAATTTCGTTAACAAAAATAAATTTTGTAATCAAACTATTTCATCATATTCAAAATATTGTTGGCAATTTTTAAATTTTTAGAATACATAGTTCAACTGACAACTTTTTTAACAAAACACGAAAGCCTACAAACCATTTAAGCAAGACAAATCGGCACACGTGATGGGAAGTTATCAGTGTGGGTCGCATCCCAGCCCCCTTTTTTTTTAAGATCACAATATGTTAACATTATGTCAGGAGATCGAATATTAGCGCTTAATACAATTTATATAAATTTAATTAAAAAAAATGTTTTTGCAGACCAAACGCTATGGTTATTTTTCTTATGTTGAAGCTCTTTTTTGCCAGCATTATATTATTGATGGTATCAAAATTAAGTCTGCCTTTCGTTTCAGTCAAAGTTAATTAAAAAAAATGTCCACTCAGCAGCAGCTGAGCTGTGAGGAAGTAACATCAAGTTATAAACGAACTTACCTAGATTTTGAAAACAATATTCATTTAAACCGTTTTTTTTTTGATAACCGACCTTTTCCCAAAATCCTGACATGTCCATTTAATCTTGATTTACAACACTTATCAATACCACCACACTACCACCAGTAGCCACATAGAACTTGTTTTTTTTTTCATTCCTTTTACATTTTTTTGATTCTTCTTTTAAGTGATATTTTGGTTGCTCGAAAAAGGCTTAACTACTCAATTGCTTTCTTAGTCCAAACAAACAGCGGTTACCAAGAATAATGTTTCAGCTTCAGCTTCAGAGTTCAGCTGTTTCCTTAAGTTCACAGCGGAACCGTAGCTAGACACAGTCCTTAAGTACCTCAAAGTTCCGTCTGTCAATTGTGACATTTTGACCAAGACGTGCGTCGGTATTGTAGTACTTTGTACATTTTTTGCCCCCCTCATTAACCGCTAAGCTCATTTTTACGGCCTTTGTCTAAATGCTCACTAAAGCCCCATTGAAAACACTAAGTTCTAAGAGTAATTGGACAGACTTGAAAGATATGTGCCACTAGTGTTGACGTTGGAGGTCTGCACTATTCTTTCAAGTAAGATGTTAAAGAAATCGCATAACAGTGCATCACCTTGTGTAAAGCCTTTTTTGATAGCGAAAGGTTTAGTTAAGCTGTTTTCCAACCTTAATGGTACAGCCCGAATTCTCCATGTTTATCCTGCAACTAACGGAAGAATTTGGCAGGAATGCCAAAACTTTTTTTTTTTCAAATTCATTTTTATTAATTCAATCTTAAACCTATCTTAAAGC
Organism: Eupeodes latifasciatus; assembly: GCA_920104205.1. Classification (NCBI taxonomy): domain Eukaryota; kingdom Metazoa; phylum Arthropoda; class Insecta; order Diptera; family Syrphidae; genus Eupeodes; species Eupeodes latifasciatus. Next base: position 377,038,729 of record OV049924.1, read on the forward strand.
TAGACAAAAATTCATAAAACTAGCTTAATAACTTACAACTAACTTACTGGTCCCATACGGATACTCTAAGTTAAACAATAATACTTAATTCTAATGCCTTTCGGCCCTAAGATCTATGTTACTGTAATTCATTTTATTTATTAGAAAATTAAAAAAAAAAATAATTTCAATATCTTTTTTCATTTTTACTTAAAAACTACTTAAAATAATGTCCTTAAAATAAAACTTAAACTACCTATTCTACCTATAAACTACTTAAAACTAGAAGAACCACAGCAGCAAATCTAACTATCTAACATTTTATGTTGTCCCTTTTTTTTTCTTATTCCATGTTTTTTTTTTATTTTTTTATATTTTTTTGTGTTTTTTTTTTGTTTTTTGTGTTTTTTTTTTAAATTTTTTTTTGTGACACCATGCCTATTCTACTTAAAACTATACCCTAAACTATAAAACAAGTATGTAAGCCGGCCAAGGCTTAAAACCCCATCCCGACTACCCACTATCAAGTGCCGATTGAAGCCACAAAAATTGGTTCTCCTGCTTCACCCTATCAGTTCGGTCCCGTTCGTACACAGCTCTGCTCCGCCTTGTGCCATGACGTCCCGATTGTACAGGAGTCGCCTATCCACGGTTCGTCGTCTGACGTGGTAGATTAGCGGAACTGCCAATCTATCCTGTATCAGAGCGCATCTATCTAAGAAGAGGAATGCTTCTGGTGGAATGAAGCCGCTCAAGCGTGCTCTCTCAAAATACTCGTCGTTCGGATAAATCGCCCCGAAAATTAAATTGTTGGTCTTGCAATGTGACCTCGAACGAGTTTTATCACGAAATTGTCAATTCTGTTGATTCGAGCCCCGTTGTACAGGACCTCATTAGAATAGTAATGCAGGAATGCCAAAACTAGACATTGCTCTATGCACTTCATCTCTTAAAAGCGCCATATGCGGCCTTGAAATCGATGAGAATATGGTGGATGTCGATTTGATATTCTAGGGTTCTTCCCAGGATATGTCGTTATGTCAATTTATTATTGACTTTTCTGGTCTAAAGCAACACTGATATTGAGCTAAAGAGTCTCTTATTTTAAGTATCGGGCAAACAATACTGAGGTTCTTCGGGCATTCTTTCCTCCGACCATATTTTAAAGATTAATTGGTGCATAATCCTAACCAAATTATCATCCCCGCTTCTTTGAAAAGCTCGGCATGTAATCCGTTCCTTCTGATTTAGTTGTTTGTTAGACTTCAACTTAGATACGGCAATCTCTACTTTGTCTATGTCGGAAAGAAGCGATTGATAACTTTCGTCTTCAATATTGAATGGATCTTTCGCGGTTACCCTCTAAAGAACTTGCATAGCCGTGAAGATGCATATTGGAAGTAGCTTATTAACATCGCTTAATGCATTGATAACATGATTAACAAAAAGATGGCATGTTGCAAAATTCATGTCTTTAATTTCAGTCGGCTAATATACGAGTAGCTCTGTTACGCCCACCGTTGAACGAAACATTGTTCCCAGCTATATTTTTGAAAGTGTCGTTCTCTATTGATTTCGATTTGAAACAGTTGTCAAAAGAGTCGTATAAATACTTAGTTACATAAATAACCTCTTCTTAATTTAAATTCATCTTTTGGGGTACCACAGGAGAGCTTCTTTGGTCTAACACTTTTTCTTGACTTCATTTAATTGCTATGGGAAACCTTTACAAATATCACGTAAGCTGGCGATCTTTAAACTTTAAATCCCTAATTTTCAGTTATTGATATGTCTTTGTACTTTCCTTTAAAGACAATCTTGGTAATGCCACCAAAACTAGCTTAAGACCAAAGAGTCAGAAACAGTTTATGCTCCAACTAATTTTTCCATCACACATTTTTTTTCATTCTTACAAAACGAAAATGATTCACCTTTAAATATTCAACTTTACTAAATACTTCCTGTAATTTGTATATTTCAATCACTCAATTTTCATGTACGTTTCCTCTTGATATGTTTTGTCCGCCTTTAACTGTCATTAAAACCTACATTTCACATTCCTCGTATACCTCAAAAAAAAATGAAGACGTAAACACCTTTACTACCGACCGGCAGACAGTACCTTTCCTTAGTTGGTAGACATTTTAATAAAATGTATCTATGTACATATATATAGACCTTGGTGAATATTTCGTTCATCAGACTTGAAATAAACTCTATTTTTATAACCCCTAAAAGAATTAAAATTTTCTTCCCATAAACATACTTCCAAAAGTTTTAACTTCCGTCTATGTCTATGTGGGATGTACACAGAGTCCATAATATTTATAACATAGGTAAGGTAGTCTACTCTCCTTCTTATACCCTATACTTATTGCTTTTTTTTGGGTTTAATACCTTCTTGGCACGAAACCAAAAATATATATAGATAGATAAAGGAGACAGAGTGAGAAGAAGAAGGAAAAGCAAGATTGGGTATAGTATTAACATTAAACAATCCAATTTCAAAAACCAGAATGAAGATGGGAATGGTTATTATTAAAATAAGTACTCGAGTGGGTTTTGAGATGACAGCCAGTTCTGAGTCCACACGGATGTCGAAGAAGGGAACAAATTGATGGAGGTTTTTTTTTTCTGGAAATTTTCTTCTATTTTTAAGACCAGAGTTTTCCTTTATCACTTTTTAGCTGCAAAATATAAAAAATAATGATAAAAGTCTTGATGATAATATCTATGTATGTACTATAAAAATACACACTCTTCAAATGGAACTTTTGTCACTGGCTATCTGGCTATTTGGTCAGCCTCAGCATTTATTTAGCACTAAACCCTCATTGGACTTTGTCAATTCAAAGCAATAATAAATTTATAATGACCACCGGAGTCTTGCAGAAAAAATCCACTTCCATCTGACACATCAAATGCGGTCAAGAAGATAACAAAGCCATATCGAAGATATTAAGTTCTAATAAAAGATAAAGCCAACAACTGTGTCGCACTCTTTGCTCTCGTTAAGTACTCGTATAAAATTTCGAAATATTAATTTAAATATCTCATCCCTATCCCGCAAGACTGTTCTTAAGGGTGTTTATCATTCTTAAAAGGTTAGTAAAATTCATCCACTGGAACCTTCGCTACTGTAGTAGGTTAAGGACCAATTTTTCGGGTATAAGTTTGGCTATAGAACGATGTTCTTCAAAAGTATACTATTTTACCAATAAGAGGTTTAATTTTGTTGTTTGAAAAAATAAGCGCTTTTTAAAAGAAAGATCAATAGCTGTCTATTGAATTGTGAAGAAGAAATTATTATTAAAATGGTGGCCCCTCTACGGGTACAGAGGCTTATCGTTTTAAAAATTTGCACATACATATATGTACGTCCTCAATAACTTCACGAAATTCATCTTCAAGGTTTTAAATCAATTTTTAAACATTAGCACATACCTTATCTTTCATGCGAGCCAATAGAAAAAAAAACTCTAAAGGTGTAACATGAAATGTAACATGATCCAGAAATTTTTTCTTGAGAAGCTGCGATCGTTTTCTTGGTTGTCTTGCACCACTCTGCAGTTTTATTGAAAATAAACGTCATTCACATTAATAACTTCCAATTTTGGTTTTTAAGGCTTAAATAAACTAGTAAAGCTCAACGCAACCCCATTTTAAAAACTTTTCTTTATTTTACTTACTTTCCTTTGCGGTTATTTAAAAGCTTTGAGACATAAGATCCACAAAAAATTGACAAACCTTAGCTTTCTTCAGCACTACGGTGAGTATATCACAATGACAAGAAAGTGCTCAAGTTTTGGGAACTTAGGTGGCGCATCAGTCCTTAGAAAACTAGGGCCTATTGACTTAGTTAGTTACAACTCCCAACCATTACTGTGTGGGAGTCATTTTAGAGATCAGGAGGGGACCTACAGTTTTATGCCGAATCTAAACGGCTAATTTGAGAAAGCACTTTTTATGACAAGAATTATTCTTGGAGGATTTGTTAATTTTTCGCACGACGGAGTACCCGTGTAACAAATTTTAGGTGGCAATGGCAGAGATTGAACCGAAGACCTCACGGGTTTTGGGAACTGCATCATTTTTAAATTGTTTGTAGTAAATTTTAATGCGTTGTTAGAGCGTGTATCGTTCTATTTCTAGTAATGGCGTAGTTTTCTTGTTAAATGTCAAAAAATGCCAACTGTCAAACAGCGGGATATTTAAATCAAATCCTCTCACTAGAAAACTTTATACGGAAGCTCGACTTGGGCTTAAGTTTGACACAGTTTTTGCCTGTCAAATATGAAAAAATGACAACTGTCAAATAGTAGACTGTCTAAATCAAAACCTTTCACTAGAAAACTCCATAAGGAAGCTGCACTTCGGTTAAACTTTGACACAGTTTTTGCTTGTCAAATGTCAAAAAATGACAGCTTTCAAACAAGGGGACATTTAAGAAAAAAAACCTCTCAGTGGCAAACTCAATATGAAAGCTTCACTTGGGATAAACTTTGACAAAGGTTTTTTTTGTGTGAGGTTTAAGTTAAGTCTGACTTAATTTTACACATTTGAAAATTAAATTTGACTTTGATTTCGCAATTAAAACCGACCTTAATAAAATGTGCTTCACAGGTGTGATTTTTCTTATTTTTATGAATCTAGAAAGTAGCCCTTAAAGTATCTAGATACTCATAACTTTACCACAAGTAAGATACGAAAAATGCTATCCACTTTTAAGCATTTATGTGCGCGAAGAAACTTCGCTATAGTTCCTAAGGGGGTTATGCATTCTTCTTCCTTTTTGCTCTCATATTATGAAGAACATTAATCCTCTGCTAGATGACAGGCCATAGTTACCTTACCTTCCTACATAGAGTACTATAGTCGCCATCATCATCATCGTCGTCGTCGTCGTCTCCCTACGCCCTTCCTTCGTTTATTCCTTCATCTATCGGGGAATAGTCGCTGTAGCTGTCGATGTGGATTTCGTTGTTGTTTTTGTTTGTGATGATGATGATGATTATTGTGGTCCGGTCAGTCGTCCTTTCTTCACAGTCAAGCCCTCCAATTCCAATAAAAACTGAATTATATATCTCGGGCAAACGTGTTCTGCTTTCATATGTTTTTTTGTTGTTGTTGTAATGCTGACATAGAGCAGTTCTGAAATGATTTTAATTGCAGCCGTCAGACGTACATACAACATGGAAATAGATCTCCTTTGACAGCTGCTTTGCTTTTGATATGTTCTGGAATTTAGTTCTTTTGATAGGAAATAGACAGACAGGAAAGACAAAAACCGACGACGGACGACGCAACGGCATGGGTGACTTGGTATGTTTGGATATACGCTGCCCTTGGATGAAGAAGAAATATTACAGGTTCTTACCTATGTCGTGTCTTAAGGTATCTTCTCGTCGAAGATGGTGTGGGCTCATGGTCATATGACGCACCGTGTGCCATCTTTAGATAGGTTCTTATTGTAGGCCTTCTTTCATCCAGCAGAATCCACCCTTTCAAGTATAAGTATAGGTATAAGAAGTTTAAGAAGACTTTGAGTGAAATTATAACTCATTTTGAAATGAAGCACTTAAGTCGTCAAATTTGAGTTGCGTTGAATTAAAGAAGATTTCATTTGATTTACGATGAGCGGAAGGACAGGATTTTTTTTTTTCATAATATTAATGAAATATATAGCAATATTGTTGTTGTTGTTGTTGTTGTTGTTGTTAATCAAGTTCATGGAAGAATTTTAAGATTAAGATTAATTTAGATTGTTGTCAAGTGCTTATAGATGTCACGGTGCATGCTGTATTCATATATTATTGAATGAGTGTCTTAAAGGATCTAACATAATGTCTTTGCAAGCTAATCAAAAAACTGTGACTAATGATACCATATCCGTGGCATGATGGTTAGTGCGTTGGACTGTCATGCGAGAGGTCTTGGGTTCGATCCCTGCCTATGCCATCTTAAGTTTTTTTCACGGGTACTGCCTCTTGCGAGGAATTGACAAATTCTCCAAGAGTAATTCTTGTCATGAAAAGTGCTTTCTCAAATTTGCCGTTCGGATTCGGCTTAAAACTGTAGGTCCCTTCCATCCCTGACAACAGTACTCGCACACAGGAATGGTTGAGAGTTGTAAGTCACTAGGCCCAAGTTCTCAACGGACTGTTGCGCCACCCAATTTATTTATTTATAATGATACCATATCGTAGATTGCAATTTTAAAAATGCAACTTTGAATAGAAGAAATTAATGTTGAGTTTTTAGAACATAGACAGAAACAATAAGGTGTAGCGATAAATATTTAGATCGCCCAATGAAATAAGTCCCAAAGAAGCTTACAGAACGAAATTACCTCTAATTCAATTTTTAAGTGGAGATTAGTTCGTAATTTCGTAATTTAAGAGTTAATTTAGTTGGGACTTATAAACCTAAGACTTAATGGTAAGTTCATTTTTATTTTATTGGCATAGTATTTAACTAACAAAAAATAGAACTTATTTACCTACTTCGCAATATGCGTCGATAAGTTAGGATTTTATAATTTTTTCTGAACAATTTTCTGTTCCAATAGTGCCATTTAGCCTCCAATGCCTGATGATATAATCCCAATGATGCTTCAATGCCCCAAAAACAATTGTTTCGATTCTAACGAATATATTCAGGGGATGTCTGGACATAAGCGGTATTCCTTTTAGATGGAGAGAAGTCAATGTTATCTCACACTAGACCGAAAGACTTCGGGCCTAAAAACTTGTCTTCTCTCCTTCTAAAGGCTTTAGAAAGAATAGTAGTAACAAAAACTAAATGATAAAGCTCTTGAAATCTGTTAGAACAGCTCTTCATGAATTAGTTGGTACAATTGAAAAATCAATTCACTTTAAAGAATTCATGTTAGGTGCATTCTTAGACATTTAACGTGCTTTTAACAACGCCACTAGCAGAAAATAGAGTTCAAGCTCTAAAACAATTCTGTGGATCTACGCAACCATTGTAAGGCCAATATTAAATCCGCATGTTTGTGGTGGGCCCTTAAAAGGTTGTCTAATCTTAAAAATATATCAAAAATCTTACGTAGGGGGGGGTAGGGTATGATCAATGTGGAGTCTTTCAAGCTAAAGTATTGGCGTTTAAGAATCTTTCTTCCCAAAAACATAGACATCCAAGCAGCAATCAAGGCCATAGCTGCCATTATCATAAAGTTCAAACTGGTAAAACAGTCCCGTTGAGAGGTTCGATTACTTAGCCAACATGCTTACCCTCCGTTGGGTCCCAGAGCAGTGTGACGGAAATGAAAAGGCAGACAAATTGGCCAAAAACAAATCGGTATGCTTAGTGCGAGTCATATGGTAACAATGACAAGCCACTAGAGCTAGTAAATTAACTAATTCACCAAAGATTCATTGAAGTTGAAAACAGCATTTGGTCAGCTCTTGAGACTTACAGGGTTTCGAGGAATCTATGGCCGAATATTTCCAAAGGTAAAACAAAATTCCTTTTGCAACTAGGCAGGGCTCAGCTGTCCTTATTAATAGATATCCTTACGATTCCCTACTCAATGGGCACCCACATGAATAGAATGAGTATCAGCTCATCCGATTTTGATGTAGATGAGATGGAAGACGATACCTTCCACTTTCAATGCGAATTTCCAAGCCCAGCCAAAAGAAGAATGACAAAGTAAAAAAATGTTTTTTCGACGATCTAAGCCACGTCTCGTCCTTGCTACATAGATACATTCTGACATTATCTCAGGAATCGTGATGGTACCTTCCCATTTCATAGAAAGCACAAAGGATCCAAAGTGATCCAAGTGAGATGTTTCTCGGACTTTACGGATGCAGCAACCCGCATAACCCAACCTAACCTAACCTAATGGTGCCAGTCAATAAATACCTTATAAAAATAAATTATCAGAGGTTAAGGATAACTCGATTAAATTATGAAATAGTTGAAAAGTCATTGTGGAAGAAAATAAACTGGGAAGGTGCACTATTTTGACAATAAAAACAATATTTACCGATTAAAGGTGGTTGTATTTATCCTTAAATTTGTTTAACAGTTCTTAAGCGAAAACTTATAAATTTGAGGATTATTTAAAACTTGACATCCATTCAACAGTTATGTTTTATATACCTATCTAATTCTACAAAACGATATAGTATGTATTTTAATGTTGTCAAAAGTCGGAATACAGTGCTAAGTTAATTTATTTACAACAATAACCTACTCCCGAAAATAAACAATAATGTCCTTTTTGATAAAACAAACTCCCTAAGATCACATTTTTTCAATAAAGAAAATAATATGTTCGATATATGCTCAAAGGAATTAAATGATTCTACTAAAAGTAGCCTATAATCATAGTTAACGATTTCCGAAGTAAAACTTTCCTTAAGAGCTTCCATTACAGTTAAAATCAAAAGTTAATTGCATCCATTAAAAAGAACAACGCTATTGTATCGATACCACTTCCTTAAACTCATTTGTAGAAACATAAAAATTAAAAACTGAAAAATACCCTCTATTAAAAAATTCAACAAAAAATTGGTCTGAATTCAGCTAAAATAAGCTCCGATGTTTATTTGAAGGAATCTTTAGCTTTTACAAGTCTTGTTTTTAAGGCTCCCTTTTTGATTACAGAAGTTTCTTTTTGAGGTTATATCCGCTTTAGTACCTGCTTGATGCTTAGAAACTATACATTTTTAAGAATTCCAATGTCAGCGCTTCAATCTGCACGAGCTTCTTTTTGAACTCAAGAGCACTGCACGTTGATAATTCCTTAAAACAAAAAAACAATTAATCTCTCATAAGATCCCTTAAGAAATACGATTATTATTGGTTGAAGTGTTCGGCGTTCTTAACTATATGATAAACTTTATACATACAAAATTAAGTTTTTTTCAAATTTGTCACTCAAATTGAACCAATAATTTAGTACCACAAAGTCGTTAAAACCGTTTTAATTTATCGAAATGCTTATTAAAGGAATTTAACAATATCATTTTCCTGTTTTAAAAAATGCCCACAAATTATACGTTTCCATATGAAAAAGCAATTCAGTACAAAAATAGTTGTCGTTTTAAACCATCAGATCCACTTCTTCATTTTTTTTAGATTTAAATGATTTTGGGACCTACTTAAGAAACCAATTACTTATAAAAGTTACAAACTACAAATTTTGCACAACTTTTCCTCTTCCTTTCACATTCAAAGAAAGTAATTTATTCTTATGCCTACAATAAAAATAAGCTTTCGAAATCAAATCCAGAACTTGTTCCCCACACTCTATATCGCCATTATATAGGGTCTCTTTGACTTTTTGCCATAAACTTACACATATACAGAAATACAAAATATAATTCACTCTCAAATGTGTTCCCATATCTAAAGTTATTTTTAACTTTTTCTTTATTTCTTTCTTCCTTATACTTATTTATTGTTTGTTAGAAAACATTTTTCAAAACAAATGTGTAACGAAAGACCATTAATTTTAACATTTCACTTTTTTTTTCTCCTTTAATTTTTTCAAATAAGGACGAAAAAAATAAGAATGTAGCAAGTCACAAAATAAACTCATTTTTCACTCTTTATAGCCTTTTCATCTCCAATCTTCTACCCTCGTCGTCGTCAGTGTCCCTCTCTCGAATTCCTATATATTTATGTAAGTTTGAACACGCGTGCCAATAAAAATCAATTTTTAATCCTTACAACAGCAACAACAACACCAAAAATTACATTGCTAAACGCAAAATTATAATATCCTTTACGAAAAGAAAAACTGTTCCACAAAAATTACCATAAAGCTTAGAAATGAAAAAAAAAAATAAAAAATAAAGAAAGATTTCGCTTTTCATAACCTCAAGCTCTTCACAATATCTATAAAATTGTATCTGCTGTTCTACATCTTTCTATTTCTATAAAAAAATAGGAAAAATTTCACTCTTATGTTTGGCGAGCGAGTTCCTTTATACCTAAATGGAAAGTAATAATCAAAGGAGTATTTATCTATTACCTTCAGGATATGGACCCATATAGCAACTCAAGTATAGGTACCTTCATACCTACATACATACATACCTACCTACCTTTAAGTCCTTTAGACCATTTGAACAACGAGGACAGAAAGAGAAGTATAGTATGGAAAATGAATTGAAATGAAATTGTGTGTAAATATGTATGCGCGAAAGGACTATAGATACTATCCGTATTTATGTGCGAAAGCAATAAAATCATAAAAAGCAAAGGACCTGCTGCAAAAAGCCTGAAGACTATTCTATATTTCTGTTCTGTTTTTGTTGTTGCTACACTCCCACGTTCTTTATATTTCTATATGTATAAACTTCGTGTGTGTGTGTGTGTGTGTATTTGTAAATGGCAGGAATAAGGATATTAATATGAGGCAAACCCTTTTTTCCTTCATTCGACCTGAATTCTAAGCAGGAAAAATGTGTGCAGTAATTCTACTCTGACCCGGGATCATAAAAAAGGACCCTTTTCTTCATATGATGATGTTGATAGGGGCGGAGGGGGGTGGTAAAGGGTGTGTATAATGTTTGTGTTAGCGATGTGTGCGTCGCACTGTATGGGGGAAGATTAAAAACCGAAATTTGTTTGGAAAATATTCTTTTTTTTTCGTCCTTTTGATACCAACCCTTAACATAGTAAAAGGACTAAAGGACCGATCTGATTCTCCGATTACTATATGGAGGACAGAGATATGCGAATTCATGATGTGTGGATTTGTACGGGGTGGAATTTGGGGGAGGGGTGTATAATGTGTATGCGGAAAACAAGTGTTTTCTATATACATAATGTTCAGTGATATTGATTTTGCTTTGTTCTTTATCACCCACTAACTGGGCAGTAACACGATACTATAATTGCAATAAAGGATTACAGAGATACACGACCAGCAAACAAGCAATATACAAAATGAAAAAACAAAAAAAAACTCACGGATATAGAATATCTACAGGGTGGATCAAAAAAGGCTTCTTAATTAATTTTGTATTAATAATGTATTTTTTAAATCACAAAGTAGACTTCTGGAGATTTTTAGTAGGAAATTTGATTTCCTTGAAATGGGAATTAGCTTCATGCTATCTTCAGCTACAGCACTCTGAATAACATCTGGTGAGCCCCAAGGTTCTGTCCTGTTCCCGACACTCTTTCTCATTCCTGTTTATGATCTTCTGTGTAAAACTCCTAATCTGAAGAGGTTAAGTGTGAAATATAATTTCCTTCAAATAAGCACTAGGATCATACTCACACTGGCAGGAGCGTTTTCTTTAAAACTTCGTAGAACAGCTGGTGTGCCACAGGGCTCTGTCCTGTCTCCGACATTCTTTCTCATTTTTGATAATCATCATCTGTGAGAAACTCCTAATCTGGAGATTAAGTATGAAATATAATGTCTTTCAAAGAGTACCAACTTCATACTCATACAGGCGGAAGCGTTTGGAGCGTTAACACTATAACACTTCGTAATACATCTTATGTGCCGCAGAGCTTTGTCCTGAATCCTTTATTTTTTCTCATTTCTTTTAATAATCTCCCTAGTCTCTACTTGCTTCATTCACGATAGTACCTCCAGCTTATCGTAATCGTTTTTATTTTCATAACTCTCCCTCAAGAATGTGGATCTTCAACGACAATGCATGGCAAGCTCCTTAAATTCTGACCTGGGAAGCATTGTTAAGTGGGTAATTAAAAATCGAGTAGATTTTTAGAGCATATTCTACACCAAACTTGCTGTCTCCAAAAAAAGCCTCTAAGTGTTTGGATCTCCGGAGGTGATGCAAGAAGTTTTTCTTCCCCCCTAATATGGCCGTTGTCTACAAAACTTGTATTCGGCCAAATTTTGAAAGAAATTCCCACATCTGTGCTGATGCTTCTACAACTTGGTTAAGTCTCTTGGAGAGTATTGAACAAAGAACATTCAAATTGAATTGTGATCATGTAATTGTTCAATACATCCTGCAGTTAAGTACAGAGATTCTTTCCTTAGCCGTACTATACGAATGTGGAATGCTTGACCACATTCTATCTTTTCCACTTTGAGAGTAATTCACTGTCCTCCACGAATTGTCATCATTATACCTTCGCATTCAGCTACGGTCGTACTATTAAGTACACTGATTCGTTACTTAGTCATACTACACGAATGTAGAATGCTTGACCACATTCTATCTTTTCCTCTTAAAGGAATTCACTGACATTCATGCAATGTCACTATTATGCTCTCAAGCTCAATCACGGTCATACTGTTAAATACACTAATAATTCGTTATTTAGCCGTACTACACGAATGTGGAATACTTGAACACACTCTGTGTTTGCCAGTTTATAATATTCAGAGGAACTCACCGTCTTCCATGGATGCTCATCAGTATACCTTCGAGTTCAATTTGAACGTAGCTACAGTACCAAGTACAGAGGTTAGTTATTTAGCTGTACTACACGAATGTGAAATGTTTGACCAAATTTAACAAGTTTCTCTAAGTAGATCTCCCAGGTTTGTTCTACAAGTACCTAAAAAAAAATAAAAGAATTATGATTTGTTCAATTCAAGAATTCACTTTTGACCCACCCTGTATATGTTTGAATGAACCTATTCAGCCAAAAAGGATAATCATTTGAACTTGAAGATACTTTATACCCTCCATATCAGGCAGGGTTTCAGTTTGGTATGTGGGGTTATAAGGGGCAAGGGAAATAATTTTGCAGAAAAGTATCCAATTGCCCGTCGGTGGTGGTGATTACGATGGTGGTGGTGGTAATGGTGATGGTGGTGAGCATAATGGTCGGCACTAAAACCACCCGGAGCATAATTCTTATCCGACTTGACTACACCCCCTCTTTTGATAATATTTATGTTCGATGTAAGGTACTTTTCCACTCATTCAGAAACAAATGAATTTGTTTTTAGTACACAACCAGGACTTTCCATTCCCACGAATCGGACCAAGCTAACCTCGGCATCGCCAAAGCCCATCGACCATCAGCAACAGCAATAGCAACAGTAACAAAGCAACGAATGGACAAAGGCGGCGAGCGGCCAACGCGGTGTATACCTAATTTATCTAGATACAAAGATACTTTGTGTAAACCGGCATTACTTTTCATCCATGTATGTATATAGTTGGAGGGCAGGGGCTGATGATGAAAGCTGAAAGGCTTATGGATAATTTTTGTTTACAAAATGACCTTTTCCGCCATCGCATCGGCAGCTTTGGCTTCAGCTTAAGGTATAAGTATGAAAAGCGTGTAGTTTGTCGTAGGTACAAAAGTTCTTTGGAATGTGGTGGGTTTTGTGTATATGATGGCAGAAGGGGTTTAGTGATGAGTAATTGCATTTTACTGAACAATATCCTTATTTATACGCTACCAAACGATGTGCTCTTTTATTTTGCACCCTCAAGCGTTCGTATACAGATTTCATATGCACTATCGCTCCTTGAATAAGGATAACCATTGTTTAGTTGACGTGGTTCTCATTCTCGACCTCTTCCTTTCGGGTGGGGGTTCCTACTAAAAGTGCTTTTCATAGGCAGAAAACTACAATGCATATCGAATGTGGTGTAGAATTCTTAGGTTATCAGTTTTTGTATGCCTCTCGAAGACCATTATACTAAATATCAGATTAAATTCCATCTTCAAAATGAAATAAATCCTATACATTAATATATTCGTCATATTTGTATGTTTCTCCAGAAAATATCCTTCCTTTCAACAACAACAAAAAAAAAGAAGGACGAAAAGAAAAAAAAACTTTCTTGTATCTAAAGATAGATACGTGAGATGCAAGCTTAATAAATGTCCAATTAAGATACATTTCAGATTTCCTGTTCGTTTGTGCGTTCACAAAAAAGCCTTAGTGTGAATATTCCTAAATAAGAAAAAAATAGGGATGTTTTCTGTATGTACTAGATATTTGTATACATACCTACTCCAGCGGAAATAAAATTATTATTTGCAAATTTGCACATAGAAAAGATTTCTTTCTTGACAGCAAATAATAAATTTATCCAACAACAACAACAACAAAAGTCTATATATCTTTCTTGGTTTTTCGTTTTTTTTTTTTTTTTGTTTGATGATGAAGATGATGATGATGCAGTTCAAGAGATATGGATAATTACGAAAACGAAATTTGTACTTATGAATACGTTAGATGAATATTTAAGTAGCAATTTGTATTTGGATGAAGACGAATGTTGAATTTATAAAAAGATAAATTCAGGTATATGCCACTGCACTAATGGTATTCGAATTCTTAAAGAGAAGATTTACGGGTGTGTCTTAGAGGATAGAAGTAGATTGAATAGATTCTAAAAGATAAACATTTTCTAAGTGATTAGTTTTTGTATATAGAAAAAAAGAGTAGTATTACTTGCAAATGACAAGCTTAAACAAAGTTGATCTCTGTTCTAAGAACTTTTACCGAAGCTGTTATTAAATTTTTTTGAATGTCTTAATTTGATTTTAAATTGAAAATTTTTTTTTATTTTTAAAAATATATTATGTGTTTTCACAAAATTAAAGGAAGGTCTACAAAATATACCCCAATACTCATTTATTGATGGGTTTTCAATGTTTAAGGATGAACATTTTTCCAAACATCGCATTTTTTAGGTAAGATAGCTACAACAAAGTTAATACTTGTTTTAACATTTACAATACAATATTTGTGAACATTTTACTCTTAAGATCATAAGATAATAAAACTTGGCAAATGCTATCATCGCCGAGCAAAACGGGACTTATACCCTATTAGTCACAAAGATAGAGCTCCAGCTCATCTTCTATTCATTAAAGAAAAAGAAGTCAGCAGGTGTCTATTTATTTATTTATTTATTTATTTATTCATTCATCTATCGAGTTTTCTCTTACAGATTGCTTAAAACTAATATAAACTTAATTCATATTTATATTTTCACTTAATTGTAATTTAAATACATTTCTTTCAAGACTTATATCTAAATTAAATTTAAGTTCAGTAAATAATTTCATACATCTTGTGAATGGTTCATTACAACCGTAATTATATCTATGCAAGGGGATATAAAACAAATGTCTTGATCGTATATTTCTTCCTGGAACATAGATATTTAAGAGATTTAGCAAAACAGGGCATTTTATATGGTAAGACAATATATCATAAACAAACATCACACAATTTACAAGCCGCCGATTTCTCACCGTAGATAGACTAATAAGGGCACATCTGGTGGAGTAAGTTGGCTTTTCTGGTAAATTCCATTTTAATTGTCGAACCATAAATCTAGTGAAAGATTTTTGAACTCCCAAACTACTGAAGCGTATTCCAAATGTGAGCGGACAAGAGAAGTATAAACTGCTTTAATTGCGTAAGGGTTAGAAAACTCTAAGCAATTTCTTTTTAGGAAACCTAGCATTGAGTTTGCCTTTGCCACTATAAAATCTACATGAAGGGAAAAATTTAGCTTTTCATCAAAAACAACACCAAGATCTTTTACTTCAGATCGTCTTTCCAATGCAGTGTTTGAAATATCATAGTCATATAAAATAGAGGTTCTTGACCTAGAAAATGAAAAAATAGTACATTTTTTAATATTAAGTACAAGAAAATTTTGTTTGCACCAATCTACTATTTTATTTAGATCGCTTTGGATATTAAGGCAATCATTTATGGATTTTACTGTAGAAAAAAGTTTGAAATCATCAGCAAATAACAAACCCGTTGCATATTGCAACAATAACGGTAAATCATTCACATAAACTACAAACAACAAAGGTCCAAGATGGCTTCCTTGAGGAACACCCGATGAAATCTTTATTATTTTCGATGAATAATCTGAAATTTTCACTATTTGTCTCCTATTGACTAAGTAACTGGAGATCCACTGCAGAAGGGTTGAATGAAATCCAAAATGTTTTAATTTTTTTAAAAGCTGCATGATACAAAGGCTATCAAATGCTTTCTGAAAATCCGTGAAGATAACGTCAACCTGAGAACCGGATTCTAAAGCATCGGACACATATTTGGTAAACAACGACAAATTTGTAGTTGTTGACCTACCACTTACAAATCCATGCTGACATGGAGATATAAATTCTTTTATATAAAAGTAAATTTTCTTTTTAACAATGAGCTCGAAGAGTTTTGGAATGGCAGAAAGTTTAGAGATAGCACGGTAATTTTCAATTTTATGTTTCTGTCCAGCTTTAAAAATGGGTGTTATATATGAAATTTTCCAATCATCCAGATTGTATATCCAACATTATACTACGACATTAACCTCAGGAAGCTGTAGACATTTATACCACTCTTTTTAACAACGTTCTGAATAATGCATATTATCCGGTCCGTTGGAAGACAGCTGTGGTACATCCTCTCCCGAAAAAGGAAAAGGACAACTCCAATCCGGCGAATCTCCGGTCGATAAGTCTTTTGCTGAGTATCAGTAAGATATTCGAGAAGGTTATAAGTAAAGCTGTGTCCAAGTGGGCTGAGAACAACAAAATAATTCGGGATAATCAGTTCGGCTTTAAGGCGGGACATGGCACTATTCATGCTGCGTCTAAGCTTGTTTCTGATATCCAGTGGAACAAATCTAAAAGGCAATGTACGGGCGCTTGTCTGGTTGACTTGGAGAAGTCCTTTTCGACACCGTATGGTTAGAGGGTCTGTATCTAAAGCTGACCAGACTTGGCATAAGTAAACAACTGTCTTATATGCTTTATGACATGCTTAATGGTAGATGTTTTATTGTCAAAATTGGCAATGTAACATCTACCAAAATCTTTGATTTTAAAAATGGTCTTCAACAGGGAGCGGTTAACGCGCCGATCTTGTTCAGCATTTGCACTGATAATCTGATAGCAAGTCTGACTCAGGCAATAGCGTACGCCGCCGATGACCTAATTGCGTACAGAACGGCCCCAAAAATAGAGGTTATCAAGACACTTTTGCAGGGTGACTTCGACAAGATTCAGCAATATTGCGATGACTCGAAGTTGAAAATCAACTTTCAGAAATGCGAAACTATTCTGTGCAGGACTCTGCTGTATGGAGCCTCAAGAGATACGAGAAAAAACTGGAAAAATTTAGTGATCGTTGGACCAAATCGACAGCCACCACTGGCGAATAAAAGTGTAGTAAAGTACCATGGCACTTGGTTTGATTAGTACTTGTATTTCGACAGACATATGAGTGCTGCTCTGGCCAGAGCTAGGAGAGCCTTTGTCCTGACAAAACGGTTGTTTTTTAGCAGCCGTCTTGACAGCAGGATGGAGGTGATTTGCAACATGGCCCCTATAAGGCCGATGATTGCCTATGGGTGCCCAGTATGGTTCAACGTTGCCCCATCTCAAATGGAAAAGATTCGGGTGTTTGAGAGACAATGACTGCGATGTTGCTTTGGACAACACAGTACAGCAGAGTCAGAGTACAAGCATTACTATTCCAACCAGGTTATATACAACAGAACCATTTAACGTTCCTAATATTTCGTTTTCAGTTAAATAAAATACGTGGCTCTGAATTCTCTTAGTACGAGGCATTTGCCCAAAAAGTGATACCTTCTTCTTCCCTTCAACTACAAATACTGTGCATCGATGATTCAAAACCCACGAATCTGCTTCCATTTAGGTGAATAAGATCATATTTTTTCTTGAAAATGGATTTCACTTTACCAATATCAAAATCGCCATTGAAATATATCTGACCTCTTGGATAGTCTAAAAGTCTGGAGATGCGTGTATTGATCTCATTTGCTTTATTTACATTGCTTTCATGAACTTCATGGTATTTCAAGAGGTTATAATATTTAAAGGCCCATTCTTCTCTTGAACAAGATCTTTCATCCAAATGAAGACCACGTCTGGAACCAATCTCATTTAGTTCTATTACCCAGAATTGTTTTCTTTATAGAAGAATTTTAGAGAATTGATATGATAACCATTTTGTAGCTCTAGGATGTAGAAATTACCATCTTCAGCACCGGTTTCTAGATTCAAGGTATTATTTATCAAAAAAATCGAAACCCCCAACTGGTGACAGCCAAAAGGAGTTTCCACTTTGATGCCATGTTTGTGTCTTTTTGACGTGACAACGTCTTAAATTAGGTTGCGGCTGGGAGTCACTTATGAAAAAGTGTAACGCCCGGTAACGTTACGATGAGTCACCGAACGAGAGAGAGGCCCGCCGAATGCCTTGCCTCTCTCTCCCACTCAACTATGATCGGTCTGCCGCGCGCGCAGCACTAGAGAATTAGGCGCATTGAATCGGCGCATGCTTGTGTCTCTGTCTTTGTCTTTCTCGAACGTTCTTGGCGTTGGAAAAACAAGAAAGCGTCATAATACAAGTTCACACGTGTGGTTAAAGTATCGTCAGCTGTGTCTGTAGTGAAAATGTGGAGTGCTTAGATTCGTCATTTACAACAACTACAACAATAAAGGTAAATAATTGTACACTGATATTTCATTATCGTAAACTATGATTGATTGATTAATTGTTAGATTGACACAAAAGTTGAGAAACTGAGTTTATAGGTTATGTCATACTATTGATAAATGTTGATAGTGTTAAGTAAATTATTAGTTTAAAAAATTTGTGCAATTCTTATTTTCATTCAATTCCTTGTTCCTATTGTGCAATTTAATTATATTCATATCAATAAATATTCTACCGAGAAAAAGACGTTGTCACGTAAAATCTTCGCCCGTAAAACCGACTTTACAGGCAACCATTTTTTTTTGTTAATTAACATTTCAAAGAGGCATTCATGCTATTCTTCGCAGCATTGTTCATAATTTCGAAATGTTACCTAAAAGTCATCTTAGACGTTAAAAGAACTCTCAGATATTTGTAACTTCTATCGGGTGATTTTTTAAGAGCTTGAGAACTTTAAAAAAAAAAAAAAACGCATAAAATTTGCAAAATCTCATCGATTCTTTATTTGAAACGTTAGATTGGTCCATGACATTTACTTTTTGAAGATAATTTCATTTAAATGTTGACCGCGGCTGCGTCTTAGGTGGTCCATTCGGAAAGTCCAATTTTGGGTAACTTTTTCGAGCATTTCGGCCGGAATAGCCCGAATTTCTTCGGAAATGTTGTCTTCCAAAGCTGGAATAGTTGCTGGCTTATTTGTGTAGACTTTAGACTTGACGTAGCCCCACAAAAAATAGTCTAAAGGCGTCAAATCGCATGATCTTGGTGGCCAACTTACCGGTCCATTCCTTGAGATGAATTGTTCTCCGAAGTTTTCCCTCAAAATGGCCATAGAATCGCGAGCTGTGTGGCATGTAGCGCCATCTTGTTGAAACCACATGTCAACCAAGTTCAGTTCTTCCATTTTTGGCAACAACAAGTTTGTTAGCATTGAACGATAGCGATCGCCATTCACCGTAACGTTGCGTCCAACAGCATCTTTGAAAAAATACGGTCCAATGATTCCACCAGCGTACAAACCACACCAAACAGTGCATTTTTCGGGATGCATGGGCAGTTCTTGAACGGCTTCTGGTTGCTCTTCACTCCAAATGCGGCAATTTTGCTTATTTACGTAGCCATTCAACCAGAAATGAGCCTCATCGCTGAACAAAATTTGTCGATAAAAAAGCGCGAAACACATTTCGAACCGAACACTGATTTTGGTAATAAAATTCAATGATTTGCAAGCGTTGCCCGTTAGTAAGTCTATTCATGATGAAATGTCAAAGCATACTGAGCATCTTTCTCTTTGACACCATGTCTGAAATCCCGCGTGATCTGTCAAATACTAATGCATGAAAATCCTAACCTTAAAAAAATCACCCATTAGTTATTCGTATCTGAACACCTTTGAATAATAATTTTTCCTGGTCTACCTCCATTCCGATTTCGCAGTATTCACCTCAAAACTCTATTTTTCTTCTATTTTTTTATAATTTGTTGCATAACACCGATGTCTTTTGCCAGGATAACCATGTCATCTCCATATAGTAACACCCTTAGGTTTATGTTTTCTATTTCTAGACCTCTTTTTCAAAAATCATGCAAATCGTTTATATAGACTGCAAACAGAAGTGGTGATAAAAAGCATTCTTGTTTGATACCACAAAGAATTTCAAAATATTCAAGCATCTCTTTTCCCTCGAATATTGTACGAACAAAAAAATAATTTTATCTCCAAAATAATTTTGTGCAACGAAGAATAACGTTTTTGACATCTGGTAAAATTTTGAGAAAAATCAAATTGACAGTTTTCTTAACGAAAAAATAAAAACCTAAATAAAATACTAAAATTTCGTTAAAATTGATCTTCGACTCAAATATCTTTTCAAAAATTGAAGCTTATGGCTTCAAACTAATTTTTTCTTATACAAAATATTTTTCTCAATATTCGGTAAAAATCGAATTGACAGTTTTCTTACAAAAAATAAAAAAAAAAATATTAAAACTTTGTAACATTTTACTTTGGACTCAAATATCTTTTCAAACATTAAAAATATTGGCTCTAAACATATTTTATCTTACAGAAAATATTGTTTTCGACATTCAGTAAATCTTTTATAAAAATCCAAGTCCGTTAAAAAAAAAAAAAGTACGAAAATTTGGTAAAAATTGATGTTCGGTTCTGGAAATCTCGTGAACAATAGAAGATATTGACTTCAAATTAATGTAATTCATTTAATTTGTATTTATTTATATAAGAAATAAAAACTTTTAAGAAATGCTACTAAAATTGGTAAAAATTGGTTTTCGACGAAAAACTATTTCACTATATGCAAAATATTGTTGGTAATTTTTAAATTTTTAAGAATAATTCAACTGGCAACTTTTTTAACAAAACCATAAAAACCTAAAAAAATTTAAGCAAGACAAACCGACAGACGGAATGGGAAGTTATTAGTGTGGGTCGCATCCCTGCCTTTTTTTCGGAATACAATTCATAAAAGAAAAACAACGGTAATTGTTTGAATGGGTTACGTCTCCGTTCTTAAAGATTGGGAGTATTATTGATTTTTGAAAGGATTCTTCTATCCTGCATTTCTTATACACGTAAGCGAATATTTTTGCTAATTGGTTCAATAAATGTTGATATTAAATTAGACTCCTGTCAAAATTTAAACTTGCTGCGTCAGTTAGTTTGTGTTTGACAGCTATTTTTATCAGACTACTCACTAATTTGAGGAGAAAATGGAAAAAAGTGAATTTCGTGTGCTTATTAAGCATTATTTATTGAGAAAAAAACCATTACCGAGACCAAGGCTAAGCTTGATAAATACTATGGGGACTCTGCACCATCGATTTCAATGGTAAAAAAGTGGTTTACTGAATTTTGTTGTCGCCGTACAAGCAATGAAGATGCCGAACATCCTGGACGCTCAGTTGACGTCTCTACACCCGAAACAATCGAAAAAATTCACGATATGGTGTTGGCCGACCGAAGATTAAAAGTGCGAGAGATTGTGGAAGCCGTAGGGATCTCGCATGGCTCAGTGGTTGGGCATGAGAAAGCTTTCCGCAAGATGGGTGCCGCGTTTGCTCACAATGCAAGGGTGCACACATGTGCAGTTGCCATGGCAAAAATCCATGAATTGGGCTATGAATTGTTCCCTCATCCACCCTATTCTCCAGATTTGGCTCCGAGCGACTACTTCTTGTTCCCAAACCTAAAGAAATGGCTTGGTGGAAAAAGATTTGACTCCAATGATGAAGTCATCTCGCAAACAAAGGCCTATTTTGAGGACCTCGACAAATCATTTTTTTGGAAGGGATACAAAAATTGGAGAAGCGTTGGACAAAGTGTATAGAGCTCAAGGGAGACTACGTTGAAAAATAAAATTATTTTTTTATCTGTGTTTTATTCCAAAAGTCACGGACTTATTGACCCGCCCTCGAATGATATAAAGAAAATAATAGTTTGAGAAATAGAGAAGCGTAAACGAAGTTTCCATTTGTTTAATCCTTTTATACCATTAGAAAGATAAAAAAAAAGCTGCAATGAATCCCGTATCTATATTAGGGGAACTTTAAAAAATTAGATACAGATTTAAAAAATAAGAGTTTAATATTGATTGATTCAATGAAAAACTCTTGAAAATGTAAAGCTTAAACGAGGTTGGTACTTTAAAAAAATCTGGAAGAAGCTACAGGAGAGTCCAACAAATGTTTTAAGTTGATTTCCAATTTTCATGAACATTTCTACAAGGAATTATTTGCACTTGTGTTTTCAAATGGGTATTTCAAAACATGTTCATTTAAAAAAAAAATAACAACTTTTTTTATTCTTATGTATGTTAGTAACAACTTGAATAAAGTTTGGAATCAAGTTTTCTTTTCGAAAATTCTTGAATTTGGTATCGACGAATCTCTTCATCGTTGGATTTGATTATACCTTTTTGCCCGATAAATACCAAATGAAGATCTTGACCGCACTTTCGAATGGCTCAAAAACTTTGAAAATTTTAGGCAGTATAACTATATTCGAAACGTTTTCATCGTTTGATCACCGTATAGAGGTTTATTGTTTAGCCGGACATCAAAAATGTAGAATGCTTAACCCAACTCTGTTGATATCACTGGTTGACAAAATAATGTTCTTTTTCTGTCCCACAAACAAAACAATACTTTTGTAAATGATTAGGATGTCCTTTATTCTAAACTCGCTCTTAAATTTTTCTATCAATTTAGGTTTTTAAAATTTGCCCCTTCAAAATGCCAAAAACAACCAAAAACTTAGTTTTTAAGGCTGATGATTTTGCAAAATACAAATCTTTTTCTTCTAGATCAAATTTAAATCATTTTAGTATCTCACTTAGTTTTTTGAAATTCTTATTAAATATGAGTCTTTACTTCACTACATGTGAAATTTTGAGCAAACCTTGAATTTAATACTTTAAAAGTTTTGAAAAATAAGTTTTTAGTGCTGATTTTGAATCCAAACTTTAAATTAAACTATTCGCTCAACTTTTAAAATTAACAATTTTCAACATAATAGATTTGAACAAACAACAACGTATTTAATTGAAAAAGAGCTACTTCATGAATTTAGATTTCATCCCTTGCCTTAAATACGTATTTTTCCAAATTAAAAAAAAAATAAAAGTTTAAAGTCGTTAACTATTTGAAAATCATGACTGCTTCGTTAGGTAAACCACATTTAACTTAATATCCTTACCAGCAATAAATGTGAATTTATTTAAAATCTTTTATAACGTCTGTTTTATACATAAGACATACAAAAACATAAGTAAATACATAGTTATGTACATTATTTAAACAAAAAAATTATATCAATCTTTTCTGCCATCAAAAAACTTCTTTTTAAATAAGTTAATTTACAACTTGTCAAACTTTGTAGTGATTTCAATTTTTCGCTTAAAAAAGAAAACGACTTTGCACTTTTGACATTAAAAATTCATTACCCACACATTATAATTTTGGGTTTCACAATTTTAAATTACCGCACAGTGCGATGTTGTATAGACATACATAAACATAAAAAGAGTCCTGTAAAGATAAAGATCCTTACAGTCATCAGTTATCTTCAACTTCAACCAACCGCACCACACTCTCTCTCTCTCTCTTTCTCAAGGGTACTCATCTAAAATTAAAGCAATCAATGTATTCATAAATTCAAACAACTCCTTTCGTTTTGGTACCTACTATGTACTCTATACGTACAAAGGACGACGACGACGACGACGAGAACGACAACGACAACGATGAGGACGACACGAAGATGACGTTGAAAACTTCCCTTCTTATTAAGATATGAACAATTTTCACAGCTTCTCTTCAGGGAACAAAATACGAAGAGAGAAATATGGGGAAAAAAAGTAAGAAAAATTAAGACAAAAGCTAAAACCGAAAGCAAAAGCGACAAAATTAAAATTTTAAAAATACAACAATAAAAACAAAAAATCGGCCATCCTTCAGGATCCTTTGTTCTGCACGTCCTTGCATCTGTCCTCAACACGGAAATTTACCCACACCAAACTTCATTCAGATTGGGCTCCAAAAAACTTCTTCACTTCACAATCACCGTCACGTCACACTCACTTACTCACTTCTCACGCTCATTCTCACGCTCCCATTCCCACTCCCACTTTCACTCACTACTCGTACTCGTACTCGTGGTCGTGATGTCTTACATACATTCATTGCAAATGCGTCCTTAATGAGTATACTCGTACTTCTTGGGCTTCCTTCAAAAATACGATGATGCGACGCGACGTTGAAGAAAAAATGTTTCGCTTGTTGTTGTTTTTTTTTTTCTTTCTTATGTTATTTTATTTTGTTAGGAAAATATCTTAAAGACAGGGAGGGGTGGGTATGGCAGCGGCAGAGTTCCCTTTTTGGTAAAACACACCCGGAATTTTTAATGAACATCAAGGATGTATATCTTAACTTTAAGAAGAACAAGAAGATTGCGTTCTATAAAATACGTTCCATTTTTTTCTTTATGTATCTTGTTCTTGTTTCCTTCTTCTTCGTCTCCTTATCTCCTTTTATTTTCTATGTCGTTTGACAGAATTTGTTAACGAATGTTATTCCCAGAACACTTTGAAACAACTTATCAAGGATAATTATTAAAATTATGTTTGCAAAAATTATAAGTATATAGAAAAAGAGAGAGGGGGAAGAAAAGATAAATATAAAGAGGAAGAAATGATGATGGGTATGAGTTTTTGAGTATAACACAAAAATAAAATATTTAAGAAAATAAACACACACAAAAAAAATAGCAAGGAAATTAAATCAAGGATGTTCCTCCTTGCAGTGATGATGATAGAGTGAAGTTTTGAATTTTTGTCTGTTTTTCAAATTTTTATATCGAAAGTTTTTGGTTTGATGTTTAAGATTTCTTTTTTATCGAATTAATAATGATGATAAATAGGAGGGAGGGGGAAGTCAAAGAAGGAGAAGATAATTTTGTAGCTTTAAGTTCTTTTGAATATATGATAATCAAGTTTCCAGAATTGGATTAAAGCATTTTAATGAGTTACTCAGAATTTGCTTGCTTTTCATAGCTTAAAAATGGTAAAAACAAAAACATAGAAAAGTAATTTTTTTGAGTTCTGATTTCGTTAAAAAAAAAAACAATCTTCAGTTTTAATCAGAGCGAAATTTGGTTAAAAACCCAAAACTGTTAATGTAATATTTTGTTGAAATTTCTTCAGTTTCAAAATAAATCGGCCTATTTCAATATCAATAAGATTACAAATTTAGATTATCTTTTAAAATTATCTTTCTTTTGCGATGTTATGTTTAAAAAAAAAATAATCGTTCATTTTCGCAAGCTTTTGGCGGAAATCCAAAATGTCTCAGGGCAGTAATTTTACGAGTATAGTTCGCTCTATCCGCCGAATCATTTGAGTTTTCGATAACACTGATGGTCAAGTGTTTCTTACTGGCCTTAATTCAAATTCGACTTTAAAATGAGTGTATCATGTTTTTAAAATATTACTTTTTAAAATTCGAAAAAAATCACATATATAAATAAGGGTTTTGGAGGCTATCAACATTTATTAAGTAGCTTATCTTTAACCCTGTTCTTCAATATTCAGTTGAAATATTCATTTTATTAACTTCCCGTTAGAAGTTATTGTAATGGGTCCGATTTGTCAAATTGAAAATTTTGACATTTCTCGACATTTCAAGGTCCATAGAGTCGAAATAAAAGATTTTTAGAAAGATGTCTGTGCGTGCGTGTGTACGTACGTTCGTACGTCCGTACGTTCGCGACGTTTTTTTCGTCGTCCATAGCTCAAGAACCAGAAGAGATATCGACTTCAAATAAATTTTGTTATACAGATAATAAAGCAGAAAGATGCAGAAAGGGCTCTCAAGAAAATTGCGTGGGTGGTTTTTTTTTTACTATATCAGTTTAAAAAAAAGGTGAACATTTTGGTTAAACCTAAATATCTCCTGAACCAATGACGCTAGAGACTTGAATTAAATTTTATATTATATATTGTAACGTGATACAAAAGAAGTATATTTTTGGAAAAAATCCAATTAACGGTTTTTTATAAATCAAAAAACTGAAAAAAAATTTGTCACCTCAAAAATTTTACAACTAAAATATGTTTTCATCTCCAAAACAATTTTATGCAACGAAGAATGATGTTTTTGTCATCTGAACAAAATTTTGAGAAAAATCTTTTTATAAAAAATAAAAACCTGAAAAAAACATTACTCAAAGTTGGTAAAAATTGAATTTCCACTCAAATATCTTTTCAAAAACTTGAGATTATGGCTTCAAACTTATTTTTTCTTATAAAAAATATTATTTTCAACATTCGAAAAAAATTTGAATATTAATTTTAGCTTATAAGAAATATTGTTTTCAACACTAGGACAAATTTTGGGAAAAATCGAATTGACAGTTTTATTACAAAAAATAAAAACCTAAAATAAAAAATTAATAAAAAATGGTAAAAATTGATTTTCAACTCAAATATCTTTTCAAAACTTTGGAATATTGGCTTTAAACTACTTTTATCTTTAAAAAAATATTGTTGTCAACATTCAGTAAAATTTTGAAAAAAAAATCGAATTGACAGTTTTTTTTAC
Source organism: Eupeodes latifasciatus (assembly GCA_920104205.1). Taxonomy (NCBI): domain Eukaryota; kingdom Metazoa; phylum Arthropoda; class Insecta; order Diptera; family Syrphidae; genus Eupeodes; species Eupeodes latifasciatus. The sequence goes on from OV049924.1 coordinate 377,065,256, forward strand.
AAAAAATGAAAAACCTAAACAAAATTCAATAAAAGTTGATAAAAACTGATTTTCGATTCAAATATCTTTTCAAAACTTTGAGATATTGGCTACTTTTATCTTTTACAAAATATTGTTGTCAACATGCAGTAAAATTTTGAAAAAAATCGAATTGACAACTTTTTTTACAAAAAATTAAAAACCTAAGAACAAATTGAACAACAGTTGGTAAAGACTGATTTTCGAATCAACTAATTTTAACTTATAAGAAATATTGTTTTCAACATTCGGTAAAATTTTGAGAAAAATCGAACTGACAGCTTTTTTACAAAAAATTAATTTTTTGAGGTTAGGATTTTCATGCATTAGTATTTGACAGATCACGCGGGATTTCAGACATGGTGTCAAAGAGAAAGATGCTCAGTATGCTCATGATGAAATGAATAGACTTACTAACGAGCAACGCTTGCAAATCATTGAATTTTATTACCAAAATCAGTGTTCGGTTCGAAATGTGTTTCGCGCTTTTTTATCGACAAATTTTGCTCAGCGATGAGGCTCATTTCTGGTTGAATGGCTACGTAAATAAGCAAAATTGCCGCATTTGGAGTGAAGAGCAACCAGAAGCCATTCAAGAACTGCCCATGCATCCCGAAAAATGCACTGTTTGGTGTGGTTTGTACGCTGGTGGAATCATTGGACCGTATTTTTTCAAAGATGCTGTTGGACGCAACGTTACGGTGAATGGCGATCGCTATCGTTCAATGCTAACAAACTTTTTGTTGCCAAAAATGGAAGAACTGAACTTGGTTGACATGTGGTTTCAACAAGATGGCGCTACATGCCACACAGCTCGCGATTCTATGGCCATTTTGAGGGAAAACTTCGGAGAACAATTCATCTCAAGGAATGGACCGGTAAGTTGGCCACCAAGATCATGCGATTTGACGCCTTTAGACTATTTTTTGTGGGGCTACGTCAAGTCTAAAGTCTACACAAATAAGCCAGCAACTATTCCAGCTTTGGAATACAACATTTCCGAAGAAATTCGGGCTATTCCGGCCGAAATGCTCGAAAAAGTTACCCAAAATTGGACTTTCCGAATGGACCACCTAAGACGCAGCCGCGGTCAACATTTAAATGAAATTATCTTCAAAAAGTAAATGTCATGGACCAATCTAACGTTTCAAATAAAGAATCGATGAGATTTTGCAAATTTTATGCGTTTTTTTTTTTAAAAAAGTTCTCAAGCTCTTAAAAAATCACCCGATATAAGAAATAAAAACTTTTAAGAAATGCTACCAAAATTGGTAAAAAAAAAAAAAAAAAGATTTTGAAACTAAACTATATCATTATATTTGTATTTGTATTTGTATTTATTTATTATCATTAAGCATTTTAAAACATAGAGTCTTATTTTTAATACTTATTATGTTCAGATTTAAATTTAATCAAATTAAAAGAGGAATCAAATTAATATGCTAAATTTACAATTTGCTTGAAGTTAAGAGAAAAGTTGTTTTTAGATAAATGGTCATGTTGACATGATCCTTTATATATACAATGTACACAAGAGAAAAAAAATGTTTAAATTCTTAAATTCTAAAACAGAGTGATTTTTATTTTGGAAACATTTTCAGCATTTGTATAAGTTCTTTAAAGAGTTCTCAAAACGAGTGCTGCTGTGTATCCCTCTCAGGTTAGCAGGCAAGGAGTTCCTTAGGGCAACAGCGTGTACAAAGAACTGTTGTTTTGAATTTCTGAATTTGAAGGAAGGGACAATTAGAACATTACTTCTTAGTGATACTGGGAACCTAAGCTTTTCGTATAGATATTATATTATTATAAGAAATGTCAAAGTTTGATAGTTTATGTAGTTGTTGAAGGTCATGTTGAAAACACTACTTGCTTGCATCGAAACATGATCGAACCGTCGCAAGTCATAAATAAAGCGAACAACATTATTAAACGCGACTTGAAGTTTTCGTTTATTAGCGCTGTCAAGTGCACAGAAAATGGGACTGCCATAGAAAAGTATTGGTAGGACAAGAGATTTTGCTTTAGTCATTTTTGTTGAAACTGGAAGACAACTGGCAGATATATATAAAACCCGCAAAGCAGCATATATTCGACCAACGGCACAAGTCAAGTGATCGTCCCATGTAAGTTTCTGGTTAAAAACAATCCCAAGATTCTTAGTTGTTCTAACGTAGCTTAACGTTTTCCCCTCAAGTTCAATACCAGGGAAATAAGAAGTATCTATTGCAGTGTTACTGATGACGATTACCTGACATTTCTTAGGGTTAAGTTTAAGATGATTCTCCCTGGACCACTGGTTTATACACATCAAATCTTCGTTTATTCTGGCAGTTGCGTCTTCAACCATGCCGATTTTGTAGCTCAAATGAATTTGAACGTCGTCAGCATATATATGAATTTTGCAATGCCTGAGTACAGATGGAAGGTCATTATTGAAAAGTGTGAATAAGAGTGGTCCCAAAATCGATCCCTGGGGCACACCATTAGGGGTAGGGAGGAAATCCGACAGCCTAGAGTTAGCAAAAACAGCCTGAGTACGATGGCTTAGATACTGTGCTATGAGGGTTAAGGCTGAGTTTTCAAAGAAGAAGAAAGAATTCAGTTTTTTCAGAAGAATTGTATGTGAAACAGTGTCGAACGCCTTAGAGAAATCAAGGAGAACCAGAGTTGTGACTTTATTATTATCGATTTGTTGTCGTATGTCGTCGCTTATTTTAAGAAGCGTAGTCGTACAGCTGTGTTTCGGTCTAAAGCCAGATTGCGTCGTCGGTGTAATTAAATTCCGTGTTTCCAAGAATGCTGTTATCTGCTGACTAACGATCTTTTCGAACGCTTTTGAGATGAATGGTAGGATAGAAATTGGTCGGTATTCTTTTTGTTGCGAATTTGACTTTTTAAGAATTGGCAATATTTTTGGCAATATTTTTGAATTATATGAAAAATATAGCTAGTAATTTTGAAATTTTTAAGAATAATTGAATTGACACCTTTCTTGGGTTACAACACCAAAACCTGCAAACTTTAAAGCAAGACAAATCGACAGACGGGATGGGAAGTTATCAGTGTGGGTAGCATCCATGCGTCTTTTTTTTTATTGGTACCGAACCACTTTTTATATTTCAAAGACTCCTTAAAATAGTCTTTTCGAATTCTAGTTTTATAAATCAAGAACACCCAGAACACAAACTAAATTGAATTTATGTAAAATGCAAAAGATCCCTAACAAGTTAAAGTAAATCCTTGATTATAACTGCATGCAGATTCCGCGCTGATTGCATAACTTGCCTTCCTCATATGAATCCTTGAATGAATGAATAATTCTATATCAGATTCATCAAATGTACCTACCTACAAAGGTTCAAAATATAACACCCCGCTACATGAGAATAACGATTTTACTTATCTAATGATGGTCTCTAACGCATAAAGTCCTAAACATTTAGCCACTATAGGATAAAAATTCACATAATACACCCAAAAACCCTCATCCCTGCAAACATTTTTCACTCTTTTCCCTTATTTTTCCACATCATTCCATATTTTTTTTTTTTGGGATAAAAGTTATAAAAATTATAATCATCTGTGTTGTGTGTACGAATTTATCCCTAAAATGAAAAACCCATGTTTCCGTAAGTATGTATGTGTGTGTATAGACTATAGCGTATACACATAAATGTATATAGTATATGTAATGTAGTTGGGTCCGTTTTGTTGGAATGTATGATGATTGCTTCAATGAAGTGCGCTCCTTCAGAAAATGTGTAGAATACATAAATCTGTGTACGATGTGAGTTCAAGGATTTCCGTATAGAATTCCATTCGCACTCTTTACATCTTAAAATACCACCCTTTCCCGCCTCTGTTGCCCTTTATCCCTTTTTTTTCCATATTATCATGTGAATAAAAGCAACAACTTATACCCCTTAAACTCAACACAACATACAACCCCAAACCAACAACCCAAGGAAATGAAGAGAGGAAGAACAAGTGTAAAATTTAAGATCCTAACAGGCAAAGATTTCTATACTTTCTTCTTCTTCGAGAGATCTCTCCTTGAGATTATATATCTACCCATGCAGAGAGTAAGTCTAAAGATATAGATAGCGTTGGTGGCGTGGCATGGCGTATCGTGGGTGTGCATAAGACACAAGTTGGTGCTGACTGTGAGTGCCCTATACCGTCCTTATTTTGTATAAGGATATGTGCAAATGCCATCCAACCGACAGATATTTATGTGTGCTTAGAATACGAACAACTCTGTACCTTCTTTCTTTAGCTACCTACCTACCTACCTATCTTCGAAAACCAACCAAGTCGAGGGTCTCGGTCTTGGTAATCTAAAATATGCAACCTCCACGTTCTTCAATAAACATTTCGAATGCGATGCGGGGTGCGGTTGTTATAAGAAGAAGCAAAGCGCAGAGAGGGTGGTTTTTCGGTTTGAGTTTCAGTTTAAGTTTAGGTTTGGTTTGGATTACATTTTTGTACATACCTACATACATATAAGTATATAAGCTCAAGAAAGATTAGAGATGAACTTTTTAAAATTAAATCTTGATGCGGAATGTGTTATGTGTGTTGGATGCTGGAGAGATTGTGTGGTGTTTTCTTCGGTCGTTTCGACTTAATCTATAAAATAATGGCTTCAAGAAGAATAATTTTCTTAAAAAAAAAGAAGATGAAGAACTTTCAACTTTCTTTTGTATTTTACTTTTCTTTAAATCGTTTTCATAGTTTATTGGCATAGTTGGGTGTTGGGGCATATTTGTATAAACCTACATTCAAATCAAATTCAAATTCCTTTCAATAGTCTATGAAGTCTTTACAGTTTTTGTATATAACAAATGAAAAGTTTTGATATAGAAATATTGGAAATAGTTTTTCCAAACATGCGGTGATTTTGAGGAGCATTACTTATTTGAAGGTAATCAAGCTGCAACGCAGATGCTGCTTTATGCAAAAATAAAGTTTTTTAAAGTCATAACATGATTGCGGATTGCGGGAAGAAGTTCTTATTAATTATTAGCTGTTTTTTTGTGGATTAAGAAATTTCTGAAGTATAATTTATTATTGTTTAGGGAATGAGAAAGTCAAGTTTTATAGTTAGTGGTCAAAAATAGTTTTTAAGAACTGAAAGGTATCGTATTTTTTTTTATATTTAAGTTATAACTTGTGTGGCCTTATTTTTGCCATATTTCTACTACTCTAATGTCTTGGGAATAATTTCTCAAAAAATATTTTGTTAGTACAAGTTTATACCTTGAGACTTAGTTCGTTATTTTTTTTTTGTATATATACAAATATCTCAAAATTAACATATCACTTGAGTTAAAGGGACATTGTTTAGAAAAGTGGTAGCAATATTACACAGCAAAATTCAAAATTTGATGGCCACAGCTCAGGAATTTTGCTCAAAAATAGTGGAAATATTGATTTAATTTTGTTTTTATTTTTGTAAGTGAATTGAAATTGGCAAAAATTATATGACTGGATCAACTATCTTCGTGATTACTAACACTATACTTACACCTACTAGTTTTTGCCTCTTAATAGTTACAAAATTCAAAACAAAACGAAACGTACACTTGAAAAAATAATGAAACTATTGAAAATCAATTAATAATAAAAGTGCGTATACGCCTAGTGTATCATTTTTGTAGTATCATTTCTGAAGTGCATAAATTCACAGTATACAGGTTTTGAAAATAAATTTCAATAAGATTTATTAATAACACTCGCTTTAAACCAGCAATTTGAAAAGCAACATTTAAAATTGGTTTTCCAATAAGAGGTTTCATTTTGATATTAAAGAAAGAGAGTATTTAAAAAAAAAATGTATCGATGTTTATTTCAATGGAAAGAAAAAACGCATTAACAGTAAAAACTGATAGCAAAATAGCCGCAAAACGCTACAGTAGCAGCACCATATCCTATTCGTGAAATTGTTCATGATGACAAATTCGCATATTTAAGACATCAAATTCTTTATTTGACCATAACTCGAAATACATTTGAAAAATTATATAAGAACATAAGCATGGCAAAAAATATATTTGCCGTCTGCCTGAAAATTGACATTTATCGAGAATAAAAAAAGAAAGTTTAAGATTATAATAAGTTTATAAATAGATTATGTAGACAATTAAATAAATAGATTGAATTTAAATAAGCATAATATCTAAGTTTAATATATATATTTCCTCGTTACATCTTAGATAATGATACATACATAAATATACATATATTTAAAAATTTAAATTTACTCTAAAAATCTGTTACGGTAATCTAAGGCATGATCAATAAAATTGTAAAGGTCCTTCCAACCCCACTCTCCGTTTAAAATTTGTTTCGCTTCCTGGTGATTGAGAAAGCTTTTTGAAAAATAAAGTCTTCGGAGTTCTTGTAAAATTGTAGAAACGGCTAAAAAGTGGTTGACATGCAGGGGAGATATGCCAAAATCTAGAAAATCTTCATTTATCGTTCTTTCTAAGGAGCTTTCAATGTCGTTCATATTCGTAGGTTTTGCTCCACAAATATAGCAAACTTGTTGTGAAGCCGTATGAGACAAGGCGTTGCAAACCTTACCATCAACCATTGTCAGTTTTAGTATATGCTTTACGCTGATATAACGGTCCGATACCTTTATAATTGTTTCATTCAGTTCATTTATTTGGCTCTGTATATTCTCTTGCTCAGCTCGGATCAAGTCTGCCGTTTCTTTTTTCAATTGAAAACGTATGGGTCGGCAGTATCGAGTTGATCCTGGCCGAGGATTTTGCCATACAATTTTCTTCTCAGACTCAGAACCCATTTGAGAAAAAAGTTGTATTGGAACATATGAAGTTATGAACATATCCGAATCGCTGAATTCGCCGGATATATTTTGCTTGTATTCGGACTGTCCACTGCTTCCATCAAAGCCCCATTTGCCGATTAGAGTAAGATGACCTAAATCAAGAATTCATTTAGCCACAATGAAATTATATTTTTAAAAAGACGAACACAAAATTATTCTACCTCATGTGGTTTTATTCAGACGAGCGACACTATTATATTGGCAACTGAAGTTATCGGTTGCAACAAATACGAAACACTTTATCTATTAACACAGCTAAAAAATGAAGGGACAAGTTTTACAACATATCACAAAACTTTGTTTTTTAATTTTTTTATTTACCGAAATCATTCTCCAAATTTTTAAAAATTTCTCGTTGGTATTCTACGATGCGTTCAGCTGTATGATTAAGAAGCCCTTGAAGCGAAACTTCAGCTAATGAATCCGATATTTGTATCGTTTCAAGTGCTGGGTAACATTCTTGTTTGGCTTTAAGAACTTTTACATAGCTTGGAAAAACATCGACTTCAGTTTTTTGGTTAACCAAGTTCCTGATGATTTGGTATTGATGTTTTGACAATTTCGCCTCAACCAAAAGCTTCAAAGCGTCATTCGTATCAAGTTGTTTAACTTGAACACTTTCTTTGGACTGACATTTTTTTAAGGCACAAGCGATATCTTCATCGACCACGTCAACGATCTCTGCAAGACGTCTCCTCTTTGTTCTAGACGAGCTTTCCAAAAATGGCTTTTTTGATCTGCCTTGAGGTTTTTGTGAGATATTCTCATCTGATTGGTCTTGTACAGAACTAAAATCTTCTTCGAAATCAAGCCAAGCACTGCTTTTAGACAAAAGTACGTTTTTCTTCTTTGAACAGTCCTCCCACCTTCTTTGAAAGCATTTACAAAGATTAATTATCTTCTTTTTTGCTTCCAAATCATCAATTTTATAAATTTGTTTAAAAATTGTATAAGTTTCGTTGGCTCTTGAAGCACTGCCAACTTTCTTAGCCGAATGCCAAATATTAAAAATATCGATTCTCTTTATCATATTGCTTGAATCTAAAAAAAGTGAAAATCAGTGTTTTATTGCGGGTCAAAATTTTTAGATTTGCGCCAATCTGCGCTCAATAAGTCATATATATTCTGAAAGAAGAAAAATAGCACTAAATGTTGATGTATAGGTTATGACCGGTATTTAGCGGCATTTTATGGTTTTTTCTTCAGAAAAACACGAAAAACAAGAAAAACACAAATCATGCATCAGTTCTAATGAATGTTAAAAAAAAAAAAAAATATTCAGAAAACTATTTAAATGCCGTCAGGATATATTGTTTTAATATTCAAATCACCTTTTTTCCAAATTAACTTTAAACAATCGACAAAAATTGATTTATGCTAAGTCGTTTTTTCAGATTTGATTTTTTTTTCTAAACTGCGAAAAACACTCAACTTCACGATGCGACTGAGAACCAACAACTGATTATTAATGAAAAATCTTACTGTAACTTAACTGTCCCGTTATCATAGATAAATTCTGCATTAAAAATAAACAATTTGATTAACCTTGAAATTTTGACTTTTTACCTATGGGAGGAACCACTGTGCGCCGGCCGTGCTATCAATTCAAAAAAAAAACTTGTTTTAGGCTCTAATTTCAAAAAATTCAATCGAGCAACAAGTATCTGTCATTTTTCAACTAGAGAGAGAAAACAAAAGATAATTTTACTTTATTTTTTTCCTAATTCTGCAAAATTTTAAATCGAAACAATGCCAAATAGCTATTATTTCGTTTTCTAAAGTGAAATAAACCCAAATTGAAAATTTGGCCTTATTTCGTTTTCAAAAACGAAATAATGCCAAATTTTTTGAATTTGGCTTTATTTCATTTGGCGTTATTTCACGTCACCCAGAAAATTTGAGCTTGTTGCTGATTGACCGGCTTAAGTTCTTGTGTTAACTGAACTCTTTAACGGAGACGTGAAATTAAGCCAAATTTCAAGTATTGGCCTAATTTCACATTTTTTAAATGTATTACAGCCAATTACCCACCGTTAGCCATATTACACTTAAGCAAAGTGAAATATAGCCAAATTGGTTTTGTTTCACTTTCAACACTATGGTTTACCATAAACACAAAGAAATTTTGCATACACTCAACCTCGCATCCACCTCAAATCCTTTAGTGTGTCCAAGCAGGGGGGGTTTATCTACCCGTAAAAATAAGTTGACCTAATTTCTTAATATAATTTGCCCTTATTTCACTTTGTGGATATGACCAACTTCTGCAAATTGGCCTTATTTCACTTTTGTAGAGTGCAATAAGCGTAATTTTCAAAACATGTCCAATTTCGCATGGGCTTATTTCACCGCGCCCTCTTACACCTTGTCATTTGTAGAATGCCTTATTCCAAAGATTGTCGACAAATAAACTACTTGAGATGTTCGTCAACACTATGGAGATAAGATGCTACGACTACCCAAAATTTCTCTAGTTTTCCGAAATGTTCATCATTTTTATTGCGAATTTTAACAACTTAAATGAGTTTTTGAAACGTCTATCGTTGTATTTGTAGTATTGGCACAGTAACGCTGTCGAAATATTAGTCTATTCAAAATAAAACGCTCATGGGAAAAAACTCTGTATAAATTCCATTATTTTCTTACTAACAAAACGTAGTGTTCAAAAATGTTGTCATATTTTGAAAAAAAAAAAAGACAAATGGGTATCCTGTTCGTGAAATTTAAGACTTTAATTGATGCAATCACAAAGTCTGTTCCAAGATGAGATCTCAAAAAAACTTTTTCTAACACTTATCAAGGACAATTTTCTTTCCATCAAAAACACATTCATCAGACGAAGAACTTTTCTTCTTATTTTAATATACATCACTTGTGGATAATTAGATACAATTATCTAAGACAAAAAGTCCTTAAAAAAAACATATTTAAAGTAGGGTAAACTAAGTATGAAGAAAAAGTAGTACAAGGATAATATTTTCACACAAAAAAAGTTTAAACTCATTAGAAAGTTCTTCGTCTTCTATGCTAAATGAAATCTTACTGACACACATATTTTTTTAATCAAATCTTTTTATTTTAATTTTGAACCTATGAAAATGAAATGAATAATAAAATAATTGTTTTCATTAAAAATTATACAAAATGTTCTCACATTAATAAAACAAACAAAATAAAGAACCTTTAAAAGTCCTCAGTTATGTGGATTAAATTCTAGTTTTAAAAATAAATGAATAGCCTTCATCAAAATAAAGGCTTTTAAACTTTAAAAAATTACCTATGATTTTCTGTACAAATTATTTTGAAATGGATCCTTATGGAAGGAAAAATTCATATGTATGTATATTTTTTTTTTGTTAATGCAAAACTCTGTAATCATCATCAAATTTAGAACGAAATAGTTTCATTCATTTATTTACTAGGTCATCTAACCTAAAAAAAAAAAAACAAGCCTCAATTTTTTTCCATCAACATCCCTAACATCCCCATAAACATCAAAACCACAGATAGAAAGAAACAACAACAAACAAAAAATTCAAAGATACATTTTCCGTTCTAGTAGTTTCCAGGTCAGAAAAACGAAGCATTTATTCCCTTTTCTTCTGACGGCAGGTAGCATCCTTCATCTCATTACACCGAGTTCCATATACAAACAAAAAACCTATATCTATACTTTTACCCATTAACTTTAGATCCTTAAAAATAAACATTAACATAAACATAAACATAAAAATTGTGTGCCAAATTAAGTAAAGATATTTTCTTTTTTTTTGTAATTAAAATAAAAAGTAATGAACCTATATAAATAAAAATGGCTTTAATGTAAATAATGCTGAGTGTAAATATTATTAAAAAATTCACGAGTGTCCTGAACAAGTCCTTAAATGAGTAAATGAGAGAGGGCAACAAGACAAAACACAGAATAAAAATAAAAAGAGGCAGAAGAAGAAGAAATAATTTTAATGGCCACCTATATTTAAATAATTAAAAGACCAGAAATGTGGCTTACTTGGCTTTTTGTAGGTCAACCGCCACCACTGCTGCCTCTGCTCCGCCCCTATTACCAGTCCTTTACCCCGCCCCGCGCCTTGCCTTGCGACTCATCATTTAACATCTCATCCTTCCGCATGTCTTCTCGTCGCAGTATATTCCGCATTTCACTGCCACCATCATCCTTGGAAACAGCACAAAATATACGCTCCTGGTTTTCTGCTACTTCTAGTGGCACTGCTGTTGTTGCTGTTGCTGCTGCTGCTGCTCTTAGTGATTAATGTCAACGCAATTAAAAGAATTGTAAAATTTATAGCTGCCGGTCTTGGCTGCTGCCTCTCTCACTTTTTAATTACAGCAGCATGCACAGAACTCCACATTCACATTCAAAGTCTCTCTCTAGGTTTCAAGGCCTATGCCTACACATATTATACTTTAAAAAAAAAAAAATGATTCTGGAAAATGTATTTTATTTCTTTTTTGTTGTTGTATACAATCTGAAGGAAAACAGAACACATCCTATCGACTAAAATTATATTCCTTTCAAAATCAGGACATTCAAGGACGACAAACAGCCAAAGCCAGCTCTCGGGCCACCACAATAAACGAAATACGAAAAATATATATATGTATGGAAAAAATCAATAGTTCAATATTGTGAAACAGTTCCTCCTTGCTTATGCCATCATCGCTTCATCTCGTATATGCACCTTCATATGTATTTTGAAAAATTGCCCATTTTTGTAGAGGCTTGTTTTTTGGCAGAAATTCCCATTAGCCTTGTGTGTTTGAATTGGCACAGTGTTTGCTGCACCCCCATCACTACTCTCAATATGTTTTTTTTCTTAACGTCCGAAAGTCGAAAGGCGTACATTGTACACAAAAAATAATGTAGACATCAGAGTCGTATACACCTAACTCAAAGCTTCATAGAACTAAAGTGAGTAAAAGTGTTGGAATCTGACAATTTTGTGATGCAAAATTGAGTTATTGCTTAGTCTGAAGACTTCAGATCTTTTGACAAAAGAAAAATCTGTTTATAGATATTCGATTTTCTTGTCTCGTACTACCTACCGTGAGGCAATACCTTGTGGGAAATTAAAACATGATGTTTTCAACATTGTTAACTGAGGAAGCTTTTTAAAGATTATATATTCAGCTTTAGGGTCTTCCAGTGGAAAGGTATCCAAATACATTTGTAGAATTAAATCTATTCAGACTTTGAGTATGCTTCTTTCCAATAATCAAGGTGGGAAGAAGCAGACTCAAATCGCTTATCACCCAATACCTACTTTCTTCCCACATAGGTCCTGATGATATCCTGGAAAACACAATGGATTCACAAAAACCTAAGTGAGATGTTTCTGATCATTCCTAGAATTTACAACGTAACCTAAATCTACTTTGGGACTAGAGTTCTTCTGAAAATGTCTACCATTGCATCTCAACCAAAAATCCTATTCCAGACAAACTGGAACCTAGCTAAATATCTTAGACTTCTTCCTTGGTGCATTGTTTCAAATTGAGAATCTTCAACAGCTATAATACATTTTTGACTTATGTTACACTTCTTGAACAGCTTAAAAAGAATTAGGTATTGAGAATAAAACAAAGTTTTCAACTCCCTAGACGTTCTGCGTTGGGCGCCATTTAAGGAAAATTACATTCATGCTACTTATCTCGTTTGATTGAAAATCTAAGAGATGTTTATCTTGGCAATGTTGTGGCATTTTTTTTCGTTCTACTTCGATTTGAAGAAATCGGCTGTCGAATCGTTTCGAAAGCTGGTGAAGGCCTAAGTTGGCAGTAATGTTTTAAAACGCACCAAAAAAAATAAAACGTACGCTTTTTGAAAGTGTAAAATAGCATTTTAAAAAACCAGTATCGCTAAAAATTTGATTCTTTGCAATCTTTCCGATTCAATCTATGTTAGTATTATGAATGGAAAAGCCAGTTTGTTTGTTTGCTTGTTTGTTTGTCCGTCCTTCACGTCGTAACGGAGCTGTACTATGACATGATTTTTTAGGAAGTAGTATTGGGGAGAGTTCGAAGCTTCTTTTAACCGTGATAACATATCTCATTGCCAGCTCATTCAACCAAATCCGCCAGTAACAATTATAGTTACATATTCGATATATTCTTTTTTTAAAACACTAATTAGTAGCATATCCTTAGGTGCTGCCTACTGTTGGACCTAGAATTGTTGCATATCATTCGGCTTTTCTTATAATGACTAACGCACGAAACTATTGCGAAACACTATTAAAAATAGGAGATATGCGGTACACTAATTAACAATTAATAAGGCCCAAGGGCAAACACTAAAAGTGAACCAAGAAAAGCCGTGCTTCATTATTTTACCAATAGACAAAGTTACTTTTCGTTCAACTTTGTTTCTTTTGATTATAAAAAGCTTACCAACTAACTCATTTTATACTTGCTCCTGAAATGTCTCTATGTGATACTTTGGTTTTCTCTTACCACGCGAGCAAATCCGCTAATAACAGCTAGTAAACAATGAATTGGATTCCAATCTTAAGGCGTTAATTTTGGCCTGTGGAAAAGAATCGTGAAAATTAGCTAAAGAAGGTTACTCACCGTTAATTACAGGCTCTTTTGGAAGAGGATGATGCTCTATCGCAGCAAATCATTAACGAGTAGTTGAGTGATTCTCAACCAGTGATTTCTTAGCAGGTCCAGACCAAAAGGTTCAAAAGTAAAAAGCTAAAGAAGCTCCAAAGCACACAAGAAATCTTAGATAGAAAAGTAAAGCTGAACTTTTCTTTTCTCTAATACAAAGCAAATGCAAACAAAAGAGTTGTTCAAAATTAAAATATCTAAAACTTTCGGGATACCTTATTTCACTTTGTAAAGTGTAATGAAGCCTATTTTCAACAGTTGGTCTTAATACACTTAAACAAAGTGAAATAAAGCCATATTGGTTTTATTTCACTTTTATCATTAATGCAAAGAAACTTTTCATACACTCAATCTTGCACCAACCCCAAATCATATAGTGTTCCCAAGTAGGGAAGTTGCAGAGGGGCAGCATGCCCTCTTTTACATACCTCACGGTAAAAGTAAGTTGGTCTTATTTCCCATAATAGTTTGGCCTTATTTCACTTTGTCAGAGTGCAATATGACCAACTGCTGTTAATTTGTCTTATTTCACTTTTGTATAGTGCAACAAGGCCAAGGTCTTATTTGACTTGGCCTTATTTCACGGCACGACATTTTTTTCGATAATTATTATTTTTCAAATTATTATTTGGATAAGAACTGACATTTTGATTACTAAGGTGACCTAAAAACCTTATCATCATGTAGTTATTAAGAATTTAGTCCTTTAGAAAAGTATTGGCCCTAAATGCCTGCCCTTAGGTACGTCTGAATAAAATTTTAAAATTCGATTAAAAGGTTTTTTTACCAATTCTTTACTTGCACCTTTCAAAAACCAAAAATAAAACAAAATCAACAACTTTTTCGTATGTACATTGAGCAAATATAAAAATGGAAATTTGATTTGAGAAAGAACTCGTGCAGCATGTTCAATAAAAAAAGAAAAACAAAAGTAATTGGTTTCCATTTCCAATTGCAGCAACCCAACCAAAACATACAAGACACTAAAAAACCGACAAAAAAAACTAAATTCGAAAACCGAAAACCGATTTCGCCAAAACTTAGCGCGCTCAAAAAAAAAAACACAAAGAGAGAAATGAAAACCATCGTGTTGGAGAAGGGAGGAAGAGGGTGTGGAAATGGTACAAAAATAAGGGCATAGAGGGCAAAATGTGAAACCCTTTAAGAACCACACCATATATATTTAGGTATACCCACAAAAATTGGTTTACTGACCGAATGAAATCGATGACTTATAGAGCTACTTTTGGACTTTTTCTTGGCCCCTTGTGGTCGTTCTACATACATATATAAAAATGTGAACTCCATCTATAGTCAGTCACCCTGGTGCTGCACTTTAGGTTAATAGCTAGCTAGCTACACTCGACTCGGTAGAATTGCCAGATCCGGGGTTCATTCAACAAAAGGTCAGAAATCAAAATATTCCTAAAGCTGTAGAGTGTATTCTTACGACACGGACGACTACGATCAGAACGAGGACGAGGACCACCACCACCATGAGTATATCTATAGTACTTTATAAAACTGAGGGGTTGTTGCCAAAAAATCCAAAAAAAAAAAAAAGAAAGCAGAAAACGGGAGGAAGACGAGAAAGAACAAAAAAAAAGAAGTGGAATACCCTCCACAATTCAATTTAAAGAATACCTACTCTATACCCCCTTTAAATGGCCATTTTGCTGTGTGGTGATGGTTTTCTCTGCAGCAATTACCCTCAAAATATAAAACCACAAATCATTTGTTTCGGTCCTTTAGTCCTTGGTGTAGGTATGGTGTGAGATTGGCAGGCAACTTGCTTCCTTTTCTATAGATCCTGCTGTTGCTGATACTATACTTACTCGTAGGTAAAAGGGAGCTAAAAGGACGAAAAAGGATGCTTGATTGTTTTTTCTATATATGTTTCGGTTTTATTAGCTTTGAAAGTGCCATACAAATAACAACTGCTCGTTTCGCTGAAATAGATGTGAACATTGGAGGGAAAACCCTCTACGCTACTGATGCTGTACGCTATACCTAAACTACGTAAATACATATCTACACGCTCTCTCCGGAAAATATAGATGAAAAATTAGGACGCCATCGATTTTGAGATATTGAGATTGATGATTGGAAGGATATTGTTTTAGTATTTTGTCCTAGTTCTTTGCTATATCTACGCCATCCGCCGCCGCCTCCGAGTATGAGAGTTTGCAATTTTATGGGATTTTTTTTTTTTTTTTTTTTTTTTGAGTACCTACCAATACCTATTTTTTGTTTATCCTTTTTGGCAAAGGACCTCGTTTGACTTGGATATATTGATGTTAGAAGTGTGCTGCGATATACAAACGATTATAGGGGACAGAGGGAGGTTTGTTTTTGAGCTATGTAGAAAATAGAAAAATAAGGTTTTTCGATTGACTATTTAGAAGAAGAATGAAATTAACTCTAGATCTATATTACTTTTTAAAGGGATGGGCGTTATAGTTGGGATATACCTAGGAGGTGAGGTCTTATAATGGTTGCGTATGGTTGGTAAATATTCGTATTTTTCTCCTTAGTGTCTGGATATGATATGAGTATTGAAAATTTATAAATAATTTTTATAGGAGAGAAAAATATGAAAACAGAAAAGTATCAGATCTGGCTTTAAAATATATTGGAAATATTTATCAAATAAGACACTTATTGGGGCAAAATAATTTACTCTATTGATGTACACACTGCATCGGTTGCAAATAGATCAGTTCATTAAACTACCTAATTGTTACTAAGGAAAACAGATTTTAGGAAGTTAATTGTTAAAAACAGAGCTTTTCAAACAGTAGTAGAGTGCTTTTGAAAGAATAACGTGTATTATTATTGTACTACTTATGCTGCTTCCGATCCATTTAGGGTCTTAGCCTAAGATATTGCGTTCTTCCATCGTTTGCGGTCCCTTGCCAGCTCCTTCCAGTCAGAGAGACCATAAGCACTTTTGTCTGGTCTTTGTAGAGAAGGTTCGGTCTTTCTCGTCGTTTCGAAACTGGCAGCTGGGATTGGAAGATTTCGTTGTTGTCCTTTCGCTCGATGTGGTCGAGCCAGTGTAGTCGGCTTGTTTTGGCTCTTTGAACTACATCCACATCTTGATACAGCTCGAACAGTCCACGATTCAATCTTCTCTTCCATTCGCCCGTTTCGAATATAGGACCAAATTTCGGTTTTTCTTCGGAAGTGCCCAGTATCAATTCCCGTTTTTTAACTTATCGTCTAGCACTTGACGCCGTAGAGTAGAAGTTAGTTAGTAGAGTTAGAATAACGTGCACTTTGTCTTTCGAGAAACCGGCCAAACCGAAGTAGAAGCAGTTCGCTAAAGTAATTCTTCGTTGAATTTCCACTAAGGTGTGGTCCGTGGAATTGATATTTGTTCCATAGTAGGTGAACTCCTTGACTACCTCCAAATTACTGCTACTAACAGTAGCAGTTAGCAGGCTTTGCTTGTTAATAGCATATATTTTGTTTTATCCTCATTCACTTCAAGACTAACGCTTTTTGCCTGTTCATCTTATCTGTAAATTTTTCTAGAACAGCCCGCTTGGAATTGCCGATGATGTCGATATATATCGTCCGCATAGCCAAGCAATTGTAAAGACCTGTTAAAGTTAGCGCCTTCCAGGTTAACATTACTATTGCACACTATCTACTTAACGTCTGTGTTAATCCTTTCGGGACGCGAGTGGTACGTTTACATATAAATATTCTTTGTTCTGTACCACTCGCGTACCGAAAGGGTTAAGGAAATCACATGTTAGCGCATCTCCTTGCCTGAACCCTGAGTTGTTACCCATTTCCACGTTGCACAGTGTATTTTGTTCCTGCGTGAAGCCTCATAAATTTATCATTTTTTTTTAAATTCCAAATTCAGAGTTCAATAGAAGTTCTTTGCGACTTTGAACCTCCATGAAAAGATGGTGGATCTCGACTTGAAATTTGTTGGTCTTTTCCAGGATTTAGCTTAATTTGGTCTATCGTTGATCTAACTAACCTTGAGCCTCACTGGTTCGTGCTGCAGAAAGATTTAAGACGCTCACATAGTAAGTTGGATAGGTTCTTGTAGGCGACATTAAGCGGGGATATGCCTTTATTGTAGATGGGGCATATTTAGTTATTTGACAAGTCATCAGGCATACTTTTCTCTTCCAAACTTGATGAGCTGGTAGATGCACCCTAACCAGTACATCACCTCCATATTTAAAAGTTCCCCAGTTTTTGTTTTTAAGCTTGTGGATGGATTTCTTAACCTCTTTAATAGTGGTCGTTGAGATTGGGTCTTCATTTATTTATATACATCATTTAGAGATTTTAAATCTACAGTTAGACTACCGAATTCGAATACAGTATTCCCCGGTTAATTGCACCGGCTGTTTTGCCAAAATTTTCTATCAATTATCCGGGTAGATCAATTATCGGAATCTCGGTTAATTGACTTATTTGTTCAATTAAGCGAAACCCGTTTAATTGCACAATTCGGTCAATTAAAGGATAAAATATCAACACATGCATCATAAAAATAAGAGCAGTCTGCATCAGTTCATCATTTTATTGCATAGAAAAAATGATACCTATACAAAAATTATACATGTATGAAATAAAAATAAATTATTTAAACAAAAAAAACAAAAACAATAACAAAACATCACTTCAACATATTTAAGGAACTAAAAATTAAAAATCGCATTTGAAAAAAAAATTAAAAATTAAGTACTTTGAAAAAAGTCGGTTATCTTAGTTTGCATTTTTTTATCCTTTAAAACAGCATCTTCCATTTTTTCCAGTTCAATTGTAAATTTATTGAGAGGTAAGAAATGTAAGCGTAAGATTTGTATATAATGAAAAATTTCTGAAGACGAAGGCACTTGCATGCTCATCATTTTCTACAGTCTCCAAATTTCTATCTTCATTAAGATTTTCTAAAATTTCCGCATCCGTTAGTTCGCCCCAGCATGATATGTTGTCATCACACGCCAAATAAGTCTGAAATTCATGGTTGTCGACTAAGTTGTCCGTAATAATAACATCATCTTCTGACTCCTCTTCTATTTCTTCAAAGAAACCTGCCTTTTAAAACAAAGACTGCTAACACTTGACAAATATATTACGTACATAGATACATACATATGTATGTACATAAATGACAATTTAAAAAGTTACCTTTCTAAAACAGTTTCTCACTGTAGACGGTGTTCTAAGCCACAAACAATATTTGCTTATATGCATTGCTTGCAAAAATGTTAATGATTTTGAAAACTCTTCAATAGTTTTCCCTGACTCGTAAGCTGCAATATTTTGGCGATAGTACGCCTTAAAGCAATGAATAATTCCTCTCAAACTCTCAAACAAAAAATGACAGATATATGTAAATTAAGAGATTGAGCAGTTCGCGCTGTCATTTTTCAATGCTGCCAAATTATGTGCATCGAAAGTCATGTGTGTAAACTGAATAAAATTCTTTTTCTTGGGCGTTCAATTAAAGGAACATTTTGTTTGATTTAAATTTTTGTACTCAATTTTTTTTTGATCAATTAAGCGGGATTCAATTATGCGAAAATAAATACATTATATTTAATTCGGAAATTTTCAAGTGCATTTTTTTCAATCAATTAAGCGGGAAAGTCAATTAACCGAGGTGCAATTAACCGGGGATTACTGTACATGCTAATACATCGAGAAGGACTTTTAATAAAATTAAAATAAACATTAATAATTTCACAACAGTAAAATTATATTGTAAAATTAAAAATCAATTAAAATGAAAATACAATAACAATCTATTTTTTTAAAGAAGATCTACTCAGATGAAAGTCTGACTTGTCTCATAATTCCTTACTCGTTTCTTACGTCTACATGATGCCCCATTCAGTAGCTGCTGAAAGCGCTGCGTAAACCCATCTTAAATACCCTGGCTTTCGGTGACTAGGTTTCTTTCGCTGTTTCGAAAAACCTGCGTGACGTTTCTTTAACCAGATTCCATTTGCTTGGCAGTTTTTTAGATCCAACGTATGTTGATGTTGCTGGTGAGATAATTTGAGCTAAGAAGCTGCGGATGCTCTTTTCTTTTTATAAGCTATTCTTATTTTTTATTGCTGCATTCTTGAATTTTCAGTTTCCTACTTCAAAACCGCGCATTCATCATCATACCAAGGATTCTTTTTCTATGGTAGTCTCGGCTACTAGCTTAAAGATATCACATTACAGGTTCCACTAGTTGTTGATGCTTGTAAATTTAAATACGGCTGATATTGTCCCGGTCAATTGGTCGCTTTAGTATTTAGCATTCTCCGGTGTTCTAAGGCATGCAGTGTTTAATTTCTGTGCTGGTCGATTTGGTCTTCAGTTCTGCCATCTGGAGGTTGCCAGGTTGCTTTATGCATCCTTCGTCTGGAAAACTTAGTGCTATCTTATTTATCACCGTATTACGAGCTGCAGAAATGTCGAATATCTTTTTAAATAATTCTTTTTTGACAGTATTTTTAGGAGTTCAAGAATTGTTCTACAGACAAAAGATATTTACTATAAAAATACAACTAAGATCTAGATACATACAAGTTTAACCTTGAAAAAAGATGTCATTCAGCAAAATTATTTTCCAGATTTAACTTAATCGATCTAAATAATTTAGGTCTTATAAGCATGGCTAGACAAACAGAAAGACGGGATCGGGGAAACCATTTTTTTCGACTTCTCTACCATCGTTATGTCATTTTCAAATAAAATCTCATGTTCGAATTTTTTAGCTTTAACTTTAAATGCCTTAAAATATATGTATATCAGCAATAACTTGACCCATCAGCTAAAATGTTTCCAGTTTAACTTTCACCATTTTTTTTTAGTGAATTTTAACTATTTCAACCCGTTGTTGAAGCTTGCATTGTTCCATTTAAAAGCGTAGTTTTATTTGACAAATGACTGTTTCAAAAGTGACAGTTGAACAAATAATTGGAAAATCCTATAGAACTAATCCTTGAATTTCACTCAACCTCAACCATAACACGAAAATATTCTCTACTAATTTGGTATTTCAACGTCAAAGCACGATAAAACTAAACTATCCACATTTTAACAATCAGATCGTTTATCTTCTCAAATCATAATCATCATAAAATTTATTGCTTTTGATCAAAAAAACAAAACGAAAAAGTGTATCTAAGAAAACTTGTCGCGAATTGAAATACATACTAACATTTTTTTCTTCCATAAATTTATCCTACCTCATCTTCCATCGCAGCACTTTATATCTTCTTCCTATTTTCTCTATACCTCTATCAAATTTGAAGGAATTCCTCCTTACACAAACCAAACCATCCGCATTAAATAGGAGGATGACCAAAAAAAAAAAAAGAAAAAACAAACAAAAAAGGACTCCTTCTCCTTATATATATATATTTGTGTATAAGGATACATCACGGACCACCGAACAGCTGCCGTCACATAGCACAGCAGAAAATCAAGAAAAATTACAAAAATTAATTGGAATCTATTGATTTATGACCGAAAAGCATCTCTCTTCTTCTTCTTCTTTTTTTTTGTTTCCTTGTTACGCAAAAAAAAATATAAAATAACTTATTGTTCTCGTCCTGTCAGCCATGTGAAAAATAAACACAACTCCTATTCGTTGTCCTTATATTTCGTTCTATATTTTGGTATACGAGTACCATAGAAATATACGTAGGTATACTTAACCTTCTATACCTACTCTCTTTGCTGCTACCGCACGTCGTCGTTGTGCCCCGTTGTCGTCTCTCATTCGTCCTTCATGTATATCCTTCATGGTTGCTTTCAAAAACGGAAACAGTAGCATATTCGCACTAAATTTTGCTTGCCCGCCCATTGAAATTGTCGCTGGGGCACTTGAAATCGTCGTCATTAATATGAAGAATGACTTTTGCCAGAAGTCCTTTTTGTTGCAAAAAGGACTTTCTATACTTTCTACAATGAGTACAAAAAATATTATATCATTGTAAAGTACGAGTATAGCAACAATCAAAGCAATAGAAAAGAAAAAAGAAAATCATAGTCACCATCACCACTCACCACCATCACCATCGTCCTCGTCATCGTCATCACCTCCCTCTCCTTTATTCTTGTCAGCCATCATTTTTCTGAAGGAACAATAAAATCCTAACAAAGCATTGAAACAGGATCGTAAAATATTGAAAACTGCCACAAACCATTGAAATAAAGTAAAAGTTATTCCAATAACACAACGAAATGGGCAGAAAGCAACAACAACCCAAGGAAAATATTTCAGGATTCAAGTCAACCAACCATGAACAAATACAAATGTATAAGAAAAAATATATATGTATATGTATGTTTAGGCTTTTGGATACTTCTTCGTTTGCCCTGATGATGGGAAGAGCCAATGAGTTTGGGCTTTCTCTCAAGTCACGCACAGCAGCTGCTATAACAGAACAGCACTTACAGTCAGGAACAGCATTAGAAGAACAAGGAGTAGGAGGTTGTAAGCATCATTCGAAAAGAAAAGTAGCTACAAAAACAAAATACCGAGTACATTGATGGCTCCAATCCCCAATTCTCATCCTCAAAACCAAACCTTGTGAAGAACGTTAACGTTAAAGTCGCATTCCCACTCTTATAAAAAGAAACAAAATGGTGGATAGGGCTTGTTGAGGCGGTGGATGATGATACCACGTTTACGCTCATGTCCACGTCCAAAACAAACAACAGTTATGACTTATTTCCAGTTAGAAGTCGTCGATCAGAATTATGATTATTATATTATAATTTTTGTATTTGTCTTTGGGGAGGAAGGATGGTCACAGTTGCAAAGTCAAAATTCGCACAACTTTTGAGAAAGTATAAATATGTACAATTGTTCTTAAATCATTGGCCCAGAAATAAAGGATTTAATTCAAAGAAGTTAGCTTTAGGTTAGGTATGTTTTGTTTTTAAGTCCTGGAACTTTTATCCTTCAGTAAATTTTACCATAAAATACGACCGGAATGTAACTATATATTAGTAAATTGCTTTTAGGTGGGGAAATATAAATTTTTCTTAAGGCTTTTTAATAACGTTGTTTTTTTTTTTTTTAAGTCTTGCCCTATTTAATATTTCAAGCGGTATTTAAAATTTCTTAGGCTAAATTAAGGAGTTTTTTTTCATAATTTTTCTTTTATTTGATAATATTTTAAGAGGAGATACTTAAACTTTCAAGACTATCTAATGGGGTCCTCAATTATAATAAATATTAAGAATTTTTATTGGCTTTTAATAATTTCAATAAAATAAAAAGTTTTATTTTAGAATTTAATTGATTTATTTTGTTCCCTCAAGTTCTAAGTAGATTTTTGCTGTATTATAAAACTTTTATCAAGTTGAACATTTTTAAGCTAGTTAGATTGATCAAATTTAAAAAGTTAAAAAATTATTTTACAAGTGATCAGAAATGGGATAATTTATTTGTTTTTTAATGGTGCAATCGTGAAATGAGAATTTTCTCATTTTCCAAAGCATCTTGCCACCTTTTGCAGGCCTATGTGAATATGCCACAAATGACAGAAGACCTTGTAATCATGTGTTAAATGTATCCTGAAATAATAGATATTCATGAAATATAGATATACGCTCCCTTCAGTGAAGCCATCACGAACTGTGTTGTATTCCATAAAAATGGCTGCGATATGACTTTGAAGTTTAGACTTTGCCATTTAAAGTGAAAAACAAAATCATCTTCTATCACCGGACAAAAAAAAAATACCAAGACTCAACTTATAAAGGGTGTTTTTTCTCAGAACAATACAACTTTGAAAAGAATATTTTTTTTAAATTGACATAGAATTTATTTCATTCGAAAGATAATCTCCTGGAATTACAATTTAAATATGATTTCTGGCATATGACAATGACCGCTACGGCTGGATCCAATCTTCTATAACTTTTTTCTTAAATTCGCTGCAGTATATTGGAAATAACGGGTTGAATGTTGTCATCCAAGTTATTTTACACTTCAGAATTTCAGAAAGTAGTAAGCTTATAGCAAGCGTCAAACTACGATCAGAGGCTCATCATAAGTGCATGTGTTAGTTGTTAGTAAAAAAAAATAATACAATTATAGCCTAACACACGCACAAAATACAAAACATAATTAACATTTAACTATTACAGAACAAAAAATAAAATGAGAACGTTTACGATAGTGGAGCACTGGTTCTAAACAATGATTTTTATCCCACCTTATTCAAATTTAAATCTATCGATGAACAGTTTAAGTTATATAAAATGCTCATTCGACTTAAAGCTTTTTTTCTTTCCATAGTTAGTTCTATGGAAGTCAATATGTATAAAATCAAATGTACGCAGGTGATGAGTTCCGCCTCGGTAATTCAAATGTACACAAGATGGCAAATAAGGTGCATCAATTTCACCATTAATGAGTTGATGAAAAAACAATAAAAATAAAACTAAGTCATTATTAACACGCCTTTGATGAAGAGATTGCATTTGTAGAAGCAGAATACGATGTTCATAGGGAGGCAGATCATAAAGATCATCCCAAGGAAGACCCTTTAGGGCAAAGCGAATGAAGTTATGTTGAATTGATTCGATACGTTTTCTATGAATTTCGTAATAGGGAGCCCAAACCTGTGAAGCATATTCAAGATGAGAACGAACGTGGCAATTATACAAAGAAAGAGTAACATAGGGATCATTGAACTCCTTTGCCCAGCGGTTTATAAAACCAAGCATAGAACTTGCTTTATTAACAATAAAATTAATGTGATGTGTAAATTCTAAGTTGGAACAGAAATGAACACCTAAATCTTTAAATGTGGAGACGCGTAAGAGTTTTTGCTGTGATATGCAATAATCAAATACACTACCGATTCGTTTTTTTTAGTAAAAGTTATCGTCTGGCATTTTAAAGGGTTGAGTGAAAGGCTATTTTTCCCACACCAAAATGTGAAACTATCAATGTCGGCTTGTAAAAGAATACGATCATGGGTGGACTTTATTAGTTTAAAAATCTTCATGTCGTCAGCAAAAATGAGTATACTTCACTTGAGCGTAGACATGACGATACATCGTTAATAGACAGGATAAACAGAAAAGGGCCAATATGGCTTCCCTGGGGAACACCAGATTGAGCAACAAAAGGTTCAGAAAGACAATTTCTAAATTTTACCTCATAGGATCTGTTTTCAAGGTATGATTTGATCCAAGCTAAGAAAAATGGTGGAAAACCAAGAGCTTTAAGTTTAAATAAAATAATTGCATCGCTAAGTTGGTCAAAAGCTTTAGAAAAGTCAGTGTATACGCAGTCAACTTCATGACCTTGTTCTAAAGCGTTTGAACATATGTTTGAGAATGTGAGGAGATTAGTAACGGTTGATCTTTTTTTCACAAAACCATGTTGCTTTTCGCAAATGAGATTCTTACTAAAAAATGCTACACTTTCACAAACAACTTGTTCAAACACTTTAGGAATGCAAGAAAGCTTTGCAATGGGCCTGTAGTTGCTTATATCCGCCTTGTTACCTTTTTTGAAAATTGGTGTTAGAAATGACTCCTTCCATATATATATATAATATAAATTTGCCTGTTTCTAGAGAAAGTTTAAAGAAGAACGTAAGGGGTTCAACTAAAGCATTACTACACTTTTTTAATACTTTTGGGGAAATACCACCGGGGCCGGCTGAGCAGTCATCATTCAACGCGGATAAAAGATCAAGGACCGTACTCTGTAGCACAGGGATGTGACTACAGCTACTTTGTGAAAAGGAGTGAAGATTATGAAAATATACTTCATCAATTTCTTGAGAGCTATTAACAAATGACTCACGGAAATTTGTCGCGAAAGCGTTACAGATATCAACAGTTTTATCTAACGAAAGGTTCTTGTAAGCGAAGTTAACTGGAAAGCCATCTGATTTTTTCTTTAAGTTTACAAAATTCCAAAATTTTTTAGGATTCTCTTTCAAAGAGTTGCCCATATCAGTAACATAACAAGCATATAAAAAATTAGAAAGAGACTCAAATTGGTTAAAGAGTTCAACATAAAAAGAGAAGTTGATTGGAGACAGAGTTTTGAGATACGTTTTCCATGCCTTATTTCTTATGGTACGCAGTAAACGCAATTCTTTCATGTACCAAGGTTGGCTAAAGTTTGTATTTCTTGATTTCTTTAAGGGTACATTTTTTTCCAAACAATAATTAAGAATCTTATAAAAAGTTGAAACTGCTTCGTCAATGTTAGAAAATGCTAATGTATCAGCAATTCCAGAAATGGTTAAATCTTCAGACAACTGCTGGAAATTAGCTCTTCTAAAATCAAAATTATATAAACAATCAAAGGAATTACTGTGTTCAGGCTTATCGGCTAAGCGACTAGCCACTTCACATATCTCAACAAAAATTATTGAAACTTCGTTTAATCGTACGGTGTTGAAGGCCAATTCACATGTCCGTAACGCGAAACTATGCAATTACCAAATTTGTCCGTCAGTAAATCAATTGTTGCATCAGCTCTGTCTGTGACATGTTACGCCTTTTTGTTGAAAGCAAAACTCATTAACATCATGGTTGTTCAATTGAATTATGATAAGGTCAGAAATCATGGCTGTTAAGCGGTCAGCATCGACTCTAACGTTCTGGCAGCATCGTTTTTAAGTAACTACGGAGAAATCATTCCACCAAACCCCTGAAGCATACCAAATAGTACATTTGTGGATGTAAAAGTGTCTCAACATAAACATAAGGATTATCATCACTAAAAATACGGCAGTTTTGTTTATTGACGTATCCATTTAATCAAAAGTACCCTTCACTGCTAAGCGAAATTCACTCCTAAAAATTGCCATCTTTTAACGGCATTGTAATGGCATCTTGATCCTGTGGCTTCAGTTCTTTAAATTTCAATCCAAACTAAAAGACAGATTGTTTGACAGCGGACAAAATGGCTGCTTTATAAAGTAGTGTTGCCAAATTAAAGCTCTATACCTCTAAAATAAACACCTGTTTAGTCCACATAGTTTTAAAAGTGGCTTAAAACGATAACAGGATTTGAAATGTGTCAAATGCCCTACAAACTTTAAACCACAGAATGAATGTGAAACACTATGACTATGACCTGTTGGGGCTACCACTAGTGGTATTTACTTCTATTTTCTCTTTTTAATGCGGAGCGGCGTTTAGGATCGATTTTTCTACTTTTCGGAAGATTTATTTTAAGGCCCTAATTCCTGAAGTTTGTTCTGGAGGACCTATGCTATTGCTCGATAGCAATATTTTCTCACTTCTGTATTAGCTACAGCTGTGGAACATAATGCTTTGGCGAGTTCAACGTGCTCTTTCATTAACTAAACTTATCTGCATAACTGTCTTTAAAATGCTTACTACTTTGTAATTCCTTTACTTTCTTACTTGCTAAGGTTCCAGACCTTTAAAGTTCGTGGGTGTTCCCTATATGTTTGAGCTTCCTCCATCTCTTCCCCAATCTCTGCCATTCGGTCTACCGTGATTGAGTAGATTACCTTTTTGAAGCGTGCGTCTAATCCACTGCGCCTTTTGCGCCTTCGTATAATAGTGTCAACGGCTTCCTGATCCCTTTTACTATACACTTCTTCATTGGATAGACACAAATTAATGAAGATAGGCACGTAGTAATAAAGGTCTGCAATTTCCTGGCAATTGTTGCTGTTATATTTCATGTTTTTTTTTTTTTTTTTTAATTTATTTATTAATTAATCATTTACAATTAAGTTAGTATCTGCGAAGCTGTAGCTTTTCTGCAGAAGATTATTTTTCTATACAATCTTATAAATAAAGTGAGTAATTTAAAAAAAAAATATATAATATTCAAAGCTTTAATTAAAAGTATCTTGAAGTTTTATAAATTAATTATGTACTTGGATTATTTAAGAAGTAATTTTTCATGTGTTTTTTTCTTTTTTTTGAATTAGCAATAGTTAATATTTCACGAGGAAGATCGTTAATTATGGTGGGAACAGTATGTAGTAGTTTGCGTCTGCCGTAGTTATTATAATTTCTAGGGATTTGTAACATTCCTTGGGCTCGTCTTCTAGTGTTTACTTGATGTTGTATCGGTCGAGTGAATCGGTTGTCATCATCTTAAAAATATCCTCCACTCTAATAGTTTTAAAACCTGCCTCATTACTTTGTTGACTACTATTTTCAATGATCTTAATAGCTGCATTTTGAAGCTTTTGTATGTGATTTAACGTTGCTGTTATATTCCATGTCATTTAACGTTTCAGCGGAACAGTCGTAGCTTTGTCTTCAAGCTGAGGGATTTGTTCTGTCTTCGATTTCCTGATACGGCTAGCGATATGTGGTTCGGTTATGCTTTTGGTAGAGACTGCATACTTCCAAGAACCTCAAAACTTTGTACGTTTTTTACTGGTTACTGTGTAATAATTACTAGAGATGATGAGTAGGAGGTTTCAAGGCCAAGCATCTAATATTTGTCGTGTTGATTGTCAGCCCCACGATTTCTGCTTCTCTCTGCACCCTTGTTGTCATTTGATGGATAACAAATATCCCGTGGGACTTCAAGCATACATCGACTGCATAATCAAGATGTTTTAGATGTTAGAGTCCATCTTATTCATCCGTTTCCTCTCAAGGTCGCCCGCAGCACATGACTAATGACCAATAAGAAAAGTATTAGTATGACAATATGCAACCCTGCCTCACTCCACTTTGAAATTCAAACTCCTTTGACAACCTACCTCCGTGTAAGACGTGACATTTAGAGACCCATCATACGTTTCTTTGATAACAGAGATGAGCTTTTCAGGGATAGCCCTCCTTCTCAATGCAAGGCAGATAAACTAAAATTCAATCTGATCTTGATCTCTTACAATACGAGAAATGCCAAAATCGATATCCATTTCAATAATAACTCCGACTTTTACCTACATGTTTTCGGTATTTTAGTGAATAACAAGGACTTAATAGGAAAATCTATTAAATAAAATTAAAAATAGAAAGAAAATGTTATAAGTTCTCATATCTAAGGAAATATTCATAACTAACGCCAGTCCATAAAAAAGGTTCTAAAAATTTAGTTACACGAATAATGGTCCTATAGCGAAGTTGTTTGCTATTCCCATATTATTTGAATCCCTTATCTGTGACATCATTTTCTTATCCAATAACTGGATTTGTGAAAAAATATCTACAATAACTAACTTATTATAATTCTATACTTTTTGTTTGGATGCATTCGAAAAACACTCTCAAGTCGATTCTATATATCTTTACAGACTTTAAAATGGCATGTGACAAATTAAGTTATGAAATTCTTCTTAATAAATAAAGTAAAATTGGACTTTGCAACCGGTTCGTTATGCGGATTTCGTCATAACATAAAATAAAATAAATTAGGTGGCTTACAACTCTCAACCATTCCTGTGTGCGAGTAAAGTTGTCAGGGATGGAGGGGACCTACAGTTTTTTTTAAGCCGAATCCGAACGGCTAATTTCAGAATGCACTTTTCATGACAAGAATTACTCTTGGAGGATTTGTCAATTCCTCGCAAGAGGCAGTACCCGTGAAAACATTTTTTTTTTTTTCTTTTTAAATTAAAGTGGCACAGGCAGGGATAAAACCCAAGACCTCTGGCGCGACAGCCCTACACACTAACCACCACGCCACGGGTACTACCAGAATTGAAACAATTTCGTCACTCAAACACCGCCGCAATGTTTTATGCCTTTCGTTGTTCTACCAATATTTTTATAAACAGTGTTCTGTCGAATTAGCCAGTTGCATTCCCCCCTCAAACAATTCAGCCGTAATACTCGTACTTCGAGGAATGTACATCAGTTTAACCTTGAGGTCAATTTCGGACGTACTATCAAGTATAGAGATTCTTTTTTCAACCGCACATCGAGAATGTTGATTGCTTTACCCAGCTCTGTTTTTCCCTATCATTTTGATATTCAAAACTTTGAGACCAATGTGCATCGGTATCTCCTCTTTAATCCTTCCCTATTTTCCTAAAGCTCGCACTGTGTTTAAACTTTAAACATGTTAAGGGTATTAATAAACCCTTGAGTGCCCGGTTATTATAAAAAAAATAAAGGGAGTACCCTTGGTCCATTGTTGTTTATCTTATTTAATAAAGATTTGCCTACTGTTTTAAATAATTTCATACCACTAACCTCTTCAGATGAAATTCAAATTCTTCGTATAATTGATTCCTTCAAGGATTGTGAAGAGCTACAAGAAGATCTAAATCAATTTTGGAAATGGTGCAATAAAAATCGTTACATTATAAATGCCTATTAATAATAAATAATTAATAATTCGTCACGTTTGAATAAAAAATCGAGTTTTCCTCGCTTTTGTGTGGTACCAGACTTAAAATTAACCTTTACTGATCACTGTAATAACATTATAAAAACCGCTAACGAAAGACTTGGCTTCTTCAAAAGATTTTCCGGAGCGTTCCGTGTTCTACAGCAAGTATTTGCAGTTCTGGTTTTTAGCTGGCGTATTGAATGGAACGGTTTCATCATGTCCATCTATTCTTTGTCGATAGTATTTTAATCTGAGTCAGTCCAGCTTAAGAAGAAATGTTCCCCTTAGAACTTTTTTTGGTAGATTGAACTATGTTCTCATAATCAGTAAGTTTAGCTAATTCTCTATACTCATTGACTCAACAAATTACAATTATTTTGCTACAAGTAGTTAAAATTAGGTAAAGTTTGGATTTAAATAAATATTTAAAACTTAACGTCAGCATTTAACGTATTTAAAAAATATAAAGCTATGCTTTTGTATTCGACTAAAACCATAATATATCAAATATTATTTTTAAATGGGAATCCTTTTGAAAAGTCATCATGCATTTATACCAAAAGTTAATACATTAAATAAAGTGAAAACGTACAACTCTCTTTTAGAGTGTAAGTGTCTGTAACAATAAGTCAATTTGGCGCACATTTTTTTAATTAACCAGACTTGCCAATTTTCCACTTACCTGAATATACCCGAATACACCTGGACTTCCAAAAACATCTTTCTTTTTTTTAATTTTGTCCATGTAGGTTTTTCAATTGTTTCTCTAACCCACTCCAAAGGTCTTTTTCATGCTCCAATTAATATCAGATTTTTTTAAAAAGTTTTTTCTATTATTTTCAAAAAACATATTTTCCCAACTATTATCGTTATCCAATTTAAATTTTCCACTTAAATCCTTTGCTCTGTGCAATTTTCCCATCAGAACAAATATAGAAAAGTAACCAGAAAAGAGAGTACAGTTATGATGTTGAAAGGAATACACACACTCACGAAAAAAATCAGGATATTAACAACTCCATTCAACAAGAGAATATAATGAACATGGTTCAGTGAACTACTTTTTATCCTTGGAAAATAAAAAAAAAAAAACATAAAAATATGAAAATATGAAATATAAGGAAGGTAGCTGGTCCTGAGTTCGGTGGTTTTATATAATGGAGTACGCTCTTTTCCTTTAAGGATTTAATTTTTATGTTTTCCTCATTTATCTCCGTCCGATTCTTTTCTCTGGGCTGCACTCCTGTCTGTTTTTCTTTTTCCTTTTTTAAGTTGCTAAAAATGGAGAATGTGTAATTTATTCGGAACAAAAGTACGAGTTCAAAAATTTCAACTCAACCCTTGTTCCATATTTTTTTTTTTCGTGGTGGGGTAGTTTTTTTGTTGTGTCCATATCCTTGACCAGGGAGCTATTATGCTTTATTCTACTCTGTTTCTAGCCACGATTCCAAAAACATAATTTAAGAATTCATCCATGAAGAATTTTCCTCTTTCCATTATGTTTTTCTTTTTTTTTTTTTTTTTTTTTTTGATGATCGTAATATTCATTTTTCTCAAGTGGTAAGCATCAGCATCATCATCATCGTCGTCGTCATTGTCCTGTCTTGTGGGAGAAGAATGATGTTGAATGAAATTTAGGGGAATGGCGTTTTTCTAGGGTGAATGGCATAAAATATGAAATAAATTAAGAAAATAAAATTGAAAAAAAAATATAGAAAAGAAATGTGCATAAAATGTGCTGCACACAGCGGAAATATTTTTAGTTTTCAATTTTAATTTTTTTATAATAAAACGAAAATTAAATAGAAATTTAAGTTGTACGACGAACATGTTTGTGGTTTGAAGAATTTAAAGAGAATAGAAAATTAAGGGTGGGCTAGTTTTCTAAACTATTCTTCTATAAGAAGAAATCGATGTTAATAAAATTTAATAAAGTTTGGGAATTCTTTGTGTATTTCAGTTTTAAAACTTATAAAATACCTTTATTATAAATCACCGGAGTCATAAAATTGTTAAATTTTATAAAAAGAACCTTAACCGCACTTTAGTTTAATTTATTTTAGAACTAGCTGTTAGCCACAGCTTTGCCCGCGTGATAAATGAGAATCAATATATCACATGAGTTAGTTGGTAGGCTTTTCACAATCAAATGAAACAAAGAGTAACCAAAAATAACGCTGTCTATTGTTAAAATGATGAAGCACGACTTTTCTATAAGTTCACCTTCGCTAGTTTAAGCGTTTTTTCTCTTGCGCCTTATTAATTGTCATAGCGAAACTCTCTTAATCTGGGATTGAAGGCTTTTTAATAGAAATGGTAAATCTGTATTAATAATTTCATTTTCAACCTTTCGAACATCATCCCTCGCCGGCTAAGATATTATCACTAATAATGTTTCGACCAAGTTTTGCGAAACGAAGTCTGTATCGTCATATAATCGAGGAACGTCTAAAAACGTAGTAAATTACAAAAATCCTCCGTTAGTTTCAAACAGGTCTCTGCATCAGTTTTTAACATCCCTTCCTCTATTTTGAATAGTTTTTCAGCATAGTTTCGTACGTTGATGTTTTTATAAGAAACACTTAAAGATAGGCAACGATTATAGGTCAAAAAGCAGGAAGCACCTAAGGATATGCTACTAATTAGTGAATATCTTATTATAAGTGTTACCGTCGAATCTGCTCGAATAAGCTGGTAATGAGATATTTTACCGCAGTA
Organism: Eupeodes latifasciatus; assembly: GCA_920104205.1. Lineage (NCBI taxonomy): Eukaryota > Metazoa > Arthropoda > Insecta > Diptera > Syrphidae > Eupeodes > Eupeodes latifasciatus. The sequence goes on from OV049924.1 coordinate 377,097,775, forward strand.
AAAAATAGCTGAAAGCACTTATCAGCCTCGTGACTGCCTTCATACAAAAAAATCATGTAATAATAATGCTGCGTTGCGATGTGAAGAACGGACAAACAAGCAAACAAACAAATTTAATAACAAACATATTGACTTTTCCATTTATAACATTAGTATAGATTTTTAGATATGAACTTATAATTAATATTGTGTTCTTTAAGAAAAATTGTTTCGTTGCTTGTGTTGCAAAAAGCGCACCAAGCTCCAAGCGTTGCAAGCCCCCAATGTATCTGTTCTGCTTATTTACGTTGCTTCCGAGATCAAAAAAGACCTCATGATTGAAGATGATATTTCAATATTAAGTCTTAATGCAAAATACAGTGTAATGTTGTTAATGCCTAATTCGAAAGATCGTTGAGAAATGCACAAACTTGAGTTTTTATCAACACTACGTTCTAAAGCGCCTATATTTTTAGATGATTTTCAGCGATGTACTCGGTTTTTGATTCTTTACATCACTTACATACTTGTCCCCCAACAGCTTAAGTTTTCCCACTATTTCACTATTTCAGGCCAAGCATGTGCCTTACGACGCGGACAACCCATAAGTGTTTTAGTCTTGCGAACTATAAAGTGAAATATTTACAGCATTTTTTTAGTACATTCATGTAGATGTTTAATTTTTCAAACTTTAAAATATGACAGCTTCAAAAGTGACATCTTATCAAATAGGAAACTACTCAAAATTACACCTGTTATTGGATAATCATTTTCTTTCTTTTAAGAATCCAAATTTGTATGTGACTGTGAATGAATCCTTCTCCTCCTTTAATTATGGACTGATCGCACTTACTTTCTATTTCCAAGATCATAGAATCACTAATTAATCATTAGCTTATGAAATAGCTCAAGAGGATAGGTAAGGACCGGCAATATGGCTTTCACAGCAAAAGGTCCTTTGGTAATCTCATGGTTCATCTCAACTAAAACTGGAACAAATCAGTTTACGGTTTAAGAGAGATTAAGATTATTTCGATTGATATTTAAAAAGCATTTGATTGAGTTTGGCATCAGGCTTTCTAATCTTAAATGCAGTCTTTCAGTTTTGAAGAATCCCTCCTTCATTATAGGTATTAGAAATTTGCTTCCGTTGGACCGTTCAATAAAAGTAATATTGGATGTTATCAAGTTTGAAAACCACACAAAATCAATGGTGGTGTACCCCAGGGCTCTTTCATGTATGCGATATTTTTTCTCAGTTTTGTAAATGATCTCTTGTGTTAAACTTATAAACTTCTTGCCTCCTTTACTAATGATAGTACCTTCAGCTTTTCATATTTGTATATTCAAAACCTTTCTCTTTTGGATGGGGATGTGAAACGGCAATGCCTGACAAGCTCGTTATATTCTGACCTAGAATTTAATTTATCGAAAACTCAATGCTGCCTACAACTGTCGTTAAGGCATACTCTATCACAAATGCACTGTCGCAAAAAATGCTGTTAGATATTTGTATTTCCTGAGGTATTGCACGAAGTTAAAGTGATGATATTGCTGTTATCTATACGATTTATATACGTCTAAAGCTTGAGTATAATTCCCATTTCTGGGCTATTGCTCAATTAACTTACTTAACTTTCTTCTACAGTATTGAACAAATGTCATTCAAATCCATTGAATTCCATCGGAAAGCTTCTTGTCTCAATCTTATTTACCGTTATTTTAACGCAGTCCTCCCTAAAACGAATCGACCATAATACTCCCTTACAGGAATTCTTATAAGTGTACATTAAGTATACCCTCGAGCAGAATTACGGTCATACTATCAAATCAGATATTGATTCCTTAGCCGTACTAAGCGAATGTTTAATGATGATTTCGTCAAAATTAAGGTGAATGACTTAAAATTTGCCTGAAGTATATAATTTTATGACTTGTGATGATGAATATTGGTGAGAGTATAGCTTAGTTCATAATTTTTTTTAAAAAATCCCTAAACATTTTACAATATGGATTTTTGAACTTCTTACATAAAAATAAAAATTAAAAACATAATAAGCAATATTTAGATATTTTGGGTTTCACTATTTTAACTTTTTTTATTTCTTCTCATTTTAGCATCAAATTGTACGTTTCCACAAAGATGGGAGGGTTCATGGTTTCTATCTGGCTATCAACAATCAATACATATTAAGGGTTCACAATTTAGTTATCGGGGTAAATGTGCTGCTTCGGATGGTAACAAATATTTAATAGTTGACGAGTAAGTTTTACGATTGTTAATAATATATTTTGTTTGTCTAATATAAGATTTAAATAAAAAAAAAACACTAACACAATAAATCATTAAAAAAAATAGTTCTTTTAAGCTTTAAGAACAAAAATATAAAAATACATATTTGTATGAGTGTGTGTTTATCAAAATAATATTTATTTTTTTATTAAGTGTGTGCGTGTGTGTTTTTAGATATTTTTCATTATATATATAAATATTTTATTTAATTATTTGTTTCATGAAAAAAAAATCTATATATACGAGTATGAAACAAAAAAAAAATGTCTTTTGTGTTTTCTGTGTTTTTTTTGTTTTTATTATAAATTATTTTTTTTTTATAAATTTTTGTTTAAACTATTTCCCAAAATTTTGCATCCACTTACTAAATGTTTAGAATTTAAAACAAGAAACATAAAAAACAAAAAACTGTTGAATTTATTTTTATATAAAAACATTTAAAATTGATCTTAATTTAATGCGAATGCAAAAATAAGTTATTTCGTTTTATTCGTAGATAAAATACCGTTTTTGTTTATTTAATTTTTGATAAAAACCAAAAAAAACCTGCATTTGGGATGATGTTAAAAAATTTCCTAATATTTATACCATAAGTTGATTTCCTTGTTTATTTTGTTTCATGAAAAATATGTTTTTAAATTTTTGTGTTTAACATTAATTTATTTTTTCCAAATATATTATCAGTAGACTAACTTTTTATCAAGTATCTATAATCTATCATTAGAGAGAAAAACATTAATTTTGATTAAAAAAAAAAATAAAAACTACAATTTTTATTTTTATAAAAATAATATTTATACAAATTTTTCTTTTCGTATCTTTTCCCCCATCACAAAAAATATTACCAAAAAAAATAAAATTAAAAATAAAAACTTCGTTTCGATGAAATTACCAACTCGCTATCTTATAACTGCGATATTTTTCGAAACGCCTTAAAAAATCTGATGATTTCAAAAAATAATTCAAAAATCAACTGAATACAAAAACTAGGAAAGGATGTCATCGGTGCCTGGTTATCTATGAGAAACATAAAAATGTTCTACAATATAAAGAAAGTGAGTGCGAAGGTGACAGTATGTATATGCATCAGTCGAATCCATCTGCAATGGCAATGCGTAGCATATTGAAAAGTGATCATAGGGGGGGAGCTCATCCCAATTTGAACGGGCATTCAAGACTATCCTCATCGGATCAGTATATTATGAGATCCAATGATGATATGAATGATTGTAAGCATTTTTTTAAATTTATATTAATTTTTTTTATTTTTTTATTTTTTTTTTTAAATTTAGTATTTTTTTATTTTTTTTTAAACTTATTAAAAACATTTTGTTTTTAGTTTACTGTTAGCATTACATATATATGATAAATATAATGATTATGCGTTTGATTAAAAAATTAAAGTTTTACATATTATATTCATTTAGTATTTAATTATATTTAAATTAAAAACAAAAAAAGAAGTGAAAACAGTTCTAATTTATTATGTATTTATATTTTTGTTTATATTTTTTTATAAAATTATTATTTATTATGTGTTTGTTTTTTCCCATTTCCTTCTTTGTCCTCAATCCATTACGAGTTCAGTTTGGTTAAAATAAAAATAAAAAAATTATCATTTTGTACATTTTTGTTTTTAATTTACGACGAAAAAATTAGATTTTTTTGTGTATATTTCCCTTTTTTATCCGCGGTGGAGAAAAATGTTAAGAACCATTTTAGCTTTGAGCTCCTCAAAATTGAAACTTTACATTGAATTAACAAATATACAATAAAATATACATTAAAATAGTTTTTTTGCTAAGATATAAAATTTAAAAAAAAAATTAGCTAAGGCTTAAATGGTGTTCTTTTGAATTCGAAGGTTTAAAACTTTATTATTTTGGAAAGGCGTTTCATTTTAAGTTCTTCATATACATGTAAATATTTTATTATCCTCATTGTTTTGATTTTCAAAAAAAAAAAAAAAAAAAAAAGACAAACAAAATTCAAAAAGGGTCCTCTCTTCACGAAAACAAAAATCAACCTTTTAGAAATTTTCTCACTAAAACAAAACCGGAAAAGCAGATTAACCCGTCCCAACTTTTGTAAAATATTTACCAACAAATTTGCATAAAAACGACAAAAAAAAAAATGAAAAGCAATAAATTCAAGAAAACTTCAATAAAATTTCAATAAAAAAAAAGAAAAAAAACTTTTTAGTTTTCCTTCAGTTTCTGATTTCTCTTTTGTTATTCTTTTTTTTTCTTTTAATTTCCTTAAACTGTAAATAATTACAATGTAAATACTTTTTTTTATAACAATATATATAAATATAAACAATATATTTGTTTCCTTTTCAATAACTATGTGTGTGCTTTTACATAAGAAACTCAAAAAAAAAAACTAAATTAAAGTCCGTCTTTAATTTTAGTTATTCCCCCACCACCAAAAAAAAATAAATGAAAATGTATTTATATATAATTTTGTTTAACTTCATGCCATTTTCTCATGTGTAAATAATCCATAATTTTTTTAAATTATTAAATATATATATATATTTGTGTGTCTACAAAACGAAAATTATTTTATTTTTGTTATTTTTATTCATTTCGGATTTTATGTCAAAATTAAATTTTAGTTATATCCTTTTTTAAATTGTTTTATATTATTAATATGCACGGTATAATTTTCAAAAAAAAAAAAAAACAATAAATTAGTTTTAATATTTTTGTTTTATATTTTAATAAAAATTATAAAAATATACATAATGTAAAAAGATACGCTTTTGATTTGAATATTAATTTTTGAGTTTTTGGTTTAATTATTGTAAATTAAATTTTAATTAAATTTAAAACTTAAAATTTGATTTTGACAAAATTATTATGTGTGTGTCCTTGTGTGTGCCGTCTAACCCATTCAACATTTTTTTTTAATTAAATCAAATTCAGTTTCTTAATTATAATTATGTATTTTTTTTGTTAAATTTAAAATTAAATATATGAAAACTACATGATGTATATATACAAAGTTTTGTGTTATGTTATTTTTTTGTTTTTATTTCTATTTTACTTTGTGTGTATGATTATTTTTTTTCTTAATATTTTAGTTAATATATTTAATAATAAATTATTTTAGTTTAAAAATAGACAATTTATTTATTTCTCTAATACAATGTATATATAAACAAGATTATAGAATATTTTAAAAATATGTATTTCATTAAAAAAAAATAGGGCACCCATCCAATAGTTTATATTTAATTAGAATTAAATAACTCAAGAGGTTTGACTATAAAATATGATGGGGTAGTTAGTAAGATATATATGCGCAGTTTTTAAGTAGGATTCAAAAATACAAATTTTAGATCGATTAAAAAAAAATAAACACAAATAGGTACACATGATAATTATAAGAATTTTATATAATTTTTTTTGAAATTTTATTACTTTTGAATGAATTTTTTTCTATAATTGTTAAAAATAAATTAGGAATTTTATAAGTCTGGATTTGATTGGTTTCGAAAACAAAAAGTGGAAAGTTAAAAATTTAATTTATCTTAACCTGACCTAACGCAGACTTTTCATCGTAAAGAAAACTTTCAAAAAAAATTTCTTCAAATTTTATTTGAAATCAGCTAAATTCAGAAAATTGATTTAATACTTTTTTGAAATATAATAGCATATCACCTCCTGTTTGAGTTTTTTAAGCTCGAGGCTCAACGTTTACAAAACAATAATTCCTGGCTGATTTCGAAAATTTCATATTCAATTTGGAACTGCTATTATTAGTCGGTAAATATTATCAAAACATTCCTTAATTAATATGTATTCACTGTTTCGAATGACCAATGTTTGATTAATATACTCTTAAAAGAAAGTCATTACTGTCACTAGACCTACCGAAATAAATTGAGATGATAGAATTTTTTCAAGTTTTACAAAAACATTTGTAGAGACTTTAGAAACAGATATTGCAAGGTTTTGGCAGCCATCTGCAATTCGTAGCGGGTATTTAGTACTCTTTTATAAAAATATACAATTCTCTAAAACTCAGATAAGTGCCTCACTTTGATTAAAGGAAAAGCAGTGTTTGCGTTTTTTCTGTTGATTTCAAATGCGTCATTAAAAGAATTTCTTTTTAAGTAAAGTTCATTAAAAGTATACAAATAGAAAGCAATTAAGAGTGGAAGGCAAAATGTACTGATAAGATGAATTTTTAATGAAAAAATACTGAGAATTTTAGTTCCTTAAAACAAAAAGTATGTGGATAAGGCGTTCTAACGAGAATTATTTATATGGGTTTTACTGTGTATAGTTTTAGGTTACAAAGAAGTTTGAACATCAAATAAAACATATCAGAGAGCAAATGTATTAAGTTAAGGCAATACATTTTCTTGGTTTGGACATAGACTAAGAAGTTTCATGTTTTCTTAACTAAAACTAGATGGAGCTATGTTTCAATCAAAATAAGTTACATGATCTTTTCTTACACTCAGAAGTTTTTTTTTTCCAGCTTAAACTTCAATTTTAGTGAAACGAAGTTCTTATTGAGCCTTCAAATTTTCCTCAAGATTCGATGTTACGTAATATAAATAAAGCAAAACATTAATATATTGAATAATGCAAATATTTAGAATATTTTATTTATTTCATGCATTACATTTAAAATTGTGTAAAGAGCCACTAGGAATGTAAGAAATCCTTATTTAAGTTATTATAATTAAAACACAAATTTTATAAAAATATATTTTTGCAATAGAAATGTTAAGTCAAAATAAGTCGAACCTAGGGAACTGTAGGGACTCGAAAAATAAATTTCACTCCCGTCAATTATTGTGCTTTGTTTAAAATATTTATTAATTTGGGAGTGGTTCTAATTTTTAGAAGTTTTTCAAACCTTTTTTCTTTTTCCAATGAACTCAAAAGGTTTGAATTAAAAACTACCAAAATTATGTTTGGTTGTATAGGATTTTCCGATAAGAGGTTTCATTTTGAATAACCAAATGTTTGGAAAGCTGTTACTTTTGAAGCTACCATTTATGTATATAATATTTACCAAATAAAAACCAGGTTATTATCCAAAATTTCGTTTTGCTTAGCTTTGGAATACAATTTTTCTGACCGTGTTATTTCTCGCGAAGAGTTGATCATAATTGGCAACCGAGGATTTCTGATTGAATACTTAAGAATTTTTTCTTTTTAGCACAACAAATATAATATCAAAGCTAATACTGAACAATCGATGCAAGAATTCGTGAGTTCTCAGGGTCGTACAGATGACAAACTTGTAAAAAGCAGGTGTTTTTAATGCAATGATTTATGACTTCAAAAATGACATTGCATTCATTCATTGGCTTCACTTTGGGACTTCAGACTTTAAATGTTATGCAATCTCCATTCACTTGTAGCACAAAGATTGCAATCATTGTTTCCTCTCATTTATTTCACAGCAATCAATTGAATGCAATCTTTGAGAATTCATGCATTCTTTGCATTCTTTTGTATTTCTTGCATTCTTTTGCGAATTGATCATGGAAAATTCCATAAATTTGGCTAAGATCTGTTTGAATTTTTATGGAATATCATCCAGTTTAAAATGAAATAAACATCCATTGAATTCTGTAAGAAAATACTCGTTTGTAAATATCAAAATTCAACACCTTGTTGGACTACCCTTAATGCAAGTAGTCAAATAATAAAAGTAGTCAAAAAGATTTTAATTTAAAAAAATATAGGTGTTCATTAAAAAAATACACTGGTCGGCATGGTTTTTTTTCTTGCAATAAAATTAAAATCCGACTTCCAAATCAATGTATCGGGTGATTTTTTAAGAGCTTGAGAACTTTAAAAAAAAAAAAAACGCATAAAATTTGCAAAATCTCATCGATTCTTTATTTGAAACGTTAGATTGGTCCATGACATTTACTTTTTGAAGATAATTTCATTTAAATGTTGACCGCGGCTGCGTTTTAGGTGGTCCATTCGGAAAGTCCAATTTTGAGTAACTTTTTCGAGCATTTCGGCCGGAATAGCCCGAATTTCTTCGGAAATGTTGTCTTCCAAAGCTGGAATAGTTGCTGGCTTATTTGTGTAGACTTTAGACTTGACGTAGCCCCACAAAAAATAGTCTAAAGCGGTCAAATCGCATGATCTTGGTGGCCAACTTACCGGTCCATTCCTTGAGATGAATTGTTCTCCGAAGTTTTCCCTCAAAATGGCCATAGAATCGCGAGCTGTGTGGCATGTAGCGCCATCTTGTTGAAACCACATGTCAACCAAGTTCAGTTCTTCCATTTTTGGCAACAACAAGTTTGTTAGCATTGAACGATAGCGATCGCCATTCACCGTAACGTTGCGTCCAACAGCATCTTTGAAAAAATACGGTCCAATGATTCCACCAGCGTACAAACCACACCAAACAGTGCATTTTTCGGGATACATGGGCAGTTCTTGAACGGCTTCTGGTTGCTCTTCACTCCAAATGCGGCAATTTTGCTTATTTACGTAGCCATTCAACCAGAAATGAGCCTCATCGCTGAACAAAATTTGTCGATAAAAAAGCGCGAAACACATTTCGAACCGAACACTGATTTTGGTAATAAAATTCAATGATTTGCAAGCGTTGCTCGTTAGTAAGTTTATTCATGATGAAATGTCAAAGCATATTGAGCATCTTTCTCTTTGACACCATGTCTGAAATTCCGCGTGATCTGTCAAATACTAATGCATGAAAATCCTAACCTCAAAAAAATCACCCATTATTACGTCATGTCTTTTAAGTAGCTTTTTTTAATAGAATCCGGGATAGTTTCCCGAGTCTACAATCACTTGCTTCAACATTCAGTTGAAATATTTATATTATTACATATAATATTCTAAAAATCTTCATAAGTTGTCAGATTTCACAACAAAAATCTGAATGAAATGCTAAACTATTTATGCTAAAACGGTTTTCAACAAATAAAATAAAACGTTTTAAAAGTACGTTTGTTATTGCAACGAATCTGTTGTCTACACAATTCTATTGTATAAAGTTTTTTGAATATAGAAATAATACTGAAAATGGGTATTTTTAAATTGAGGCCAAAACTTTTTTTCAAAACTATTGAAGTATTAAATTCAAGGTTTTCTCAAAACTTCACATTGAGTCAACTGAAGACTCATAACTTATGAGAATTTCCAGAAACCAAGTAAGATACTAAAATGATTTGAATTGTGTCGAGAAAAGATAGCAAAATCATCATACAATTTATTTTTCAGCTTAAACTTAGCGTTAAAAACCCCCGTTTTTGGTTGTTTTTATAGTATAAAACTTGATTTGATAGAAACATTCAAAATCATTATAGATTCGGATTAAGGATATCTAAACCGTTTAAAAAAATATTGCTTTGTTTGTTGGACAGAGAAAGAAACGTAATTTTGTCGACCAGTGTTATATTCCAGTCAAAATAAGAAAACAATTTCTCGAGGAAAATATTGTTTTTATGAAGAACATTACAAAACCATAAAATTACCAAAATAATTTTGCCAAAACAAAATTTCAGACAGAATTTTTGAAGTATGAAATAAACAAATGTCACAATCACCAACTTGAAATTTCTAGTTTCAAACAAACTATCACGTTTAAAAAACTCCTCTTGTAGATGTAAATCACCAAACTTAATAAATATTGATAGTGCTTAAAAACACAACTCAGAACAGACAGTTTTAGAAAATGAGTAAAGCTTTAACTTTTCAATTTTGTTGGTGCCCAATAGTATCAAGCTTTCTTTTCATTGATATGCCACATCCATCAATTTTTGATTTGCAAGATCTGATCAGCCAACTAAATATGTCTACAATATACACACTTTATACTTTAACATCAAAGTTTCATAGTTCAAACTAAAGGTTTTGTACAGCAACGGTGTTTGAGAAGCAACGGTGTTTGAGAAGTCAAACAATTTTGTTGTTTAATACGACATTTAACAATTGCACTAGACTTAACTTGTAAGTATTCCACAAAAGATACAAAAAATAGCCGTTAAACCAAATCAAAAACCTAAAATGCAATTTTTTAGCTTCCGACCTTTTTACTCAACGCGAAAGTTAATCCCAAAAAGTTAGTTATTTTTATGTACTTACTTTCATAATATTTCGCTTTTTAACATAAATCTAAATACCTATCACTAATTCAATATTTTGGCTAAAAAAAAAAAAAAAAAAAAAAAAACAATTCTTAATAATTTCTTGACTCTTTCCACTTTTCAAGCATCAAAACACACGTATTAATGTACATATATGATAATGTCTTCTAGAATATTTTGTGGTTTCGATCCAAGTTTCACTCATTTTTAAGTTGAAAAACAGCTTTCCCTACACTACGAATTCAATCCAAAATAAAAAATAATTCCTAAAATATTAAGAACCCTAATTTTAAAAATAATAAGTATAGAATAATCTCAAAAATTAAGCTGTCAGATTAAAAACTAAATTTATTAAAAGATATAACGATTTGCTTATTTAAACAAATTAAATTTAAGAATTTATACATTTCTACTTTTACTTTATATTACATTTATAAAAATTAAAAAACTTAATGTATATTTTGGTAAAGCTAAAGTAAAATCCTTGTTAATAATAAAATTCATAAACCACAAAAAAAAAATGCTCAAAACCAACAATTGACTGGTGAGTGTAATATTCTTCATAAATCATAAAATTTCTGCAATTCAGTAAATTCATCAATCATCCATCCCCCTCATTAATTTATGTAAATGAACAAAATTAGCATTATTTTAAAAAATTCACTCTTTGACTTCATAATTTTGTAAAAAAAAATCCCCCCCACTAGTAAATTTAATAATTTGAATTATTATAATTTTTGTTTTCTTCAAAAACTTAATTCAACTATTTAATATACTATTTTGGATCTAAGGAGAAAAAACTTACTTTTTAGAACTTTTTTTTTTGCAATTTGTGAACACACGATTTTGTATTTTTAGTACGTAACTTTTGCAGCACACTTTTTATCACTTTAAAAAAAAACTTTTAGAAAATTCAAAAATTAAAAAATCTCTATTAATTAGAACTTCACTGTTAGTTTTATATGTAAAGAATAAACCTATCTATAATTAATTATATTTCTATCAATTCAGGTATTTTATATTTTTAATTCTAAGATTTTATGGGTATACACTGGAGACGGGTTAAATATGCTTTTTGTAATTGTTTTGTAAAATAAAAATTAAAACAAACAAACCCTGCGATCATGAGCTTCCAACTTAAAAATAGATTTCCCAAAGTATATAAATATATATATTTTTGTTTATTTAAATTTGAATTATATTTTTGTTCTTTTCTTTAAGAAATACATGTCTCTTTAATTTATTTAAAAAAAAAAAAAAAAAAAAAAAAACTTAAATATTTAAACAAAAATAAATATATTTTGTTTTTTCACTTTTATTCACCCTTAGAGAGAAAGAGAGCTTTATATACGCATCGGCAAATTATATTTATAATAATTTCTAAAATTTATTTCTGTTTAAATTTAATTTTTGAATATATACAAAATTACAAACATCTCGTTTTTCCAACGCACTTTTTTGAAATGTTAACAGATTTTTTTTTTCGTTTATATTTAACCCAAATCAAATTAAAAACAAAAAAGTTTATAAATATTTTGGTAAGTTTTGTTTAAACAAATTCAAAAAAAAAAAAAAATTTCATTCAAATAGATGTCACAACTTCTTCTCATTTGTTTCGTCTCGTTTATTAAGTTTGTTTTATTTAAATTTTTATTAATTTTTGTAAATAACGTTAAATTTTATATATTTTTTTTATATCAGTTGAGTTTTTATTTTTGTTAAGAAAATTTAAATTTTTTTAAGGAATCAAATTTCAGTAAGAATGCATAATGCCTGTTAAAAATGTTAGCTATAAATATAATACAATTTTTCATTTTTGTTCTTTCAAAAATTTTGTTTCAAAAATTATTTAAAAAATGAAAAAAAAATATTAAAAATATGCTGTACATAAAAATTCAATATAATATTTCATTTTATTTCATAAATTATTTTTCTGATTTATTTCTTTTCTTATAAATAATATAAATATATATGTTGTATACGTTTATTTGGTTTTTCATTTTTTGGGTTTAAGTAAAATAAATAATTTATGTATATCACTTGCTATTTATCATATACAAATTGTTATATATATACACTGTGGTATATATACATGATTTTTATATTAAAAAAAAAAAAGAAAATGTTGGGATGGGCTGCCCGGTGACCGCTAGTATCATTATTTATTTATTTATTTTTTTAATTATTATACAAATAAATATTTCAAAAAAGAAAAACTTCCTCTATACATTTTATATTTAAATTTTTTAATTTGAATTCTTTTTGAAAGTAAATGTTGTTTTTCTATATACATATACATATTTTTGTGGAATATATGTGTTTTGTTTTTTTTTTCTTTTATTATTTAATTTTAGGTTTAGTTAAAAAATTTTAAACTACTTTTTGTTTCTGCTATCCATCAAAAAAACATTCTTTAGATATTGTATCTTTCCTTCTTCCTCATCTCTTTGTAATTCTTTGAACTATCGTGTTTATAGCGTATTCTTCCATTGCCAATTATTTATTGATTTTGTTTAACACTTTTAATTTTAAATTAATTCTTTTTTTGTTTTATTAACTGTTGTTCTGTACGAGTCTGGCTTTAATGGTTTTTGTTAGTTAATTCCTCGTTTTTGGATATATTGAAGTGGGAGTGAATTTTTAAATGTGTTTTATTTTTAATATTTTAGAAATTTTGTTTTTGTCAAAAAGTAAAAAAAAAATCAAAATGCCTGCCTGAGTCTTTATGACATAATTTTATATGTATCTCCTTTTTAAGTGTATAGTTTATTAGTTTCAGTATGTCTTCAAAAACAAAAAACTATATATATATTATTTTTTTGTTTAAATTTCAAATTTTTATTTTATTATCCTTGGATATATAAAGAAAAAAAAAACACTTTTTTATTTAAAATATTTTATTTTTTGTTTAATTTAAAAAGAGAGGACCCTTTAAACAAAAACTCTTTAGTAATATAAGTATATATTTTTATATATTAAAAAAATGTTTTGTTTTTCGATTTTGTTTTTTAGATTTTCTCCAATTTACTTCTTTTTTCATAATTTTATGAGAAAACAAAAATCACAATTTTTGTTAATTTTTTTTAATGAATGGCTGTTTTTCGCATAAATGAAATTGAATTGCATTTTTTCTTAAAAATTATCTTTAAATTTATAACATAAAAAGAAAATAAATGGAATGATAATAATTTAAATAATGTCAAAAAATTGCTTTTAGTTATGAAACTACATTTATTTTATATCTTTTGGTTGGTACGAGTATTCATAGAACTGTGAACAGGTATTCTTTCGCAAAATTAAATTTTGTTGATGTGAAAATGTCTTGAGAAATTTTAGAATGACAAACAAATATTATAACATTAATATTAAAATTAAACTAAATCTATACATACAACTATCTGTGTGCTTCTCTTGAAGGATAAAAAACACAATTCGACAAGAAAACTAATAAAAAAATTGTTAGTAACGTAAGTTATATGGTGAAGCTTTTCACTGACGAACTTTTACAAAATGGCCTTATCAATTAATATAATTAAGTTACTTACTTAAGGTGGCGCTACAGTCCGGGGCGGACCTGGGCCTCAACTCCGAGGCTTGTTGGTGCTTCGCAACTAGAAAATTTTTACGTGGTCAGGAAGTCACCCTGACGGCACAACCCCCAACCTGGAGGGCCAGATCCTTAGTATAACTCCAAGGACGGGGAGCCGGATAAACCGCTCCTTATAGGCCTGGGCTCCGAATAAGTCGTAGAAGCCCTATAAGGTGTTCACTAAGTAGTTCAGCCTTACTGGAACTGTAGACGCCACCGTTGATTCCATCTCGAGAATTCGTCCGCTGCCGTCTGGATAAGGAGAGGTGCCTTAGTGGAAACACCTCTCCCCCCTCTCTCGTTTGCTGCCCCCAACAACTTTCCACTGGGGTTAGAACAAAATCTCCAGTTGAGGTACTAGGCACCCGATGTTCACCACGGGGAGGTGAGAGTAGGAGTTGATAGACAGAGGTGGGTTTTGAGAAAAAACCTGTGGACGCTTGTGTCCTCTTGAATGCACATGTCTACCATTTGAACATCAATATAATTAATTAAGTATGTTATATAAAAATACAAGTACCTACACTTAGATTTTTATTTCAATTTGTAAAAAAAACTTCATTTTTATAATTTAAACCCCAATTCTGATTTTTCCGAGTTTTCTTCATTGATTGATGTAAATGTATTCATTTAAATCGGCCTTGCCAGTTTTAGTCTAGTAAAATGAGGGTTTCAATTTGAACAAAATTAGAAGGAGGTTAAAGTCACGATGACCTCTTTTTACCATTTTCTTTGTTCTATTGCTCTAATGGCTATTTTTTAAATTGACTAGCGCATGACTTTCTCAAGCAGAAGTACAGCTGGTAAGGGTCCTTATTTTTGCAATTTTGAAGACGAAAACATAGACGAATTAATCGACAACCGAGCAGCAATCAAGGCTATACCTATGTATCTGCCACTGTTATAAAGTCAAGACTGTTAAAGCAATGCCGTATTGAGCTTCGCTTACAACACGGTCACCCTCCGTTGTGTCCCAGGGCACTGTGACATTGAGGGAAATGATGGGATCAATTTTTTTTTTCGAGCCGTTTGTTATCAATGATTTACTAGCCACTAGAGCAAGTAAATGAACTTATTTAACAAAGTTTCAATGTTTCAATCGAAAACAAGAAATGGTCAGCTTTTGAAACTTGCAGTGTTTTGAGAAATATATGGCCGAATATTTCCAAATGTAAAACAAAATTTCTTTCGCAACTAAGCAGGCCACAGTTGCCCTTATTCAAGGGTATCCTAACGGGTCACAACTCATTGGTCACCAACATGAATGGAATGGGTATCAGCTCATACCATTTATGTAAAGCATGTGATGAAAAGCAAACGAAGTAAGATACCTTCCACTTTCTAAGCAAATGCCCAAGCCTAGCAAAAAGAAGAATAACAATATAAAGAAAACATTTTTTTTCGACGATCTATGCGACTTGTCTAGTCTTTGCCTGAAATTTTCCCAGAAATCAGAATGATTTAGGGAGGGACCCTCTATAACCCTTCTTACCTTATCCAATCCTTCAGCTTTCCTTTGGAGCACTATGGATCCAATGTGGTCCAAGTGTTTCTTGCTTATTTTTAGACCTTTGACTGTGGATTACTATTACGCAGATGGAATATACGTGCTGCTAGCTCAATGTTTCTTATTCCGAGTTTGACCCATTTTTAGTCTTATTTTATGAAGCACTAGGTGTAACCTATCAAAATATCCATAGAGACATTCCAAGGCAAAGTAAACATGAGTTAACTGGTAAGCTTTCCACGATCGAATGAAACAAGGAGGAACCAAAAGTAACGCTGTCTATTGTTTAAGTGTTGAAGCCAGATTTTCTAGGTTCATCCCTACTGATTTTAGCGTTTGCTCTTGCGCCTTATTATTTGTCATAGCGAAGGGTACTTGAAGCCTTTTGCATTGGAATATTAAATCTGTAGGAATAATATTATTACATATAAGATATTAGCAGTAAAAATTTTTCGGTCAAGTTGTGTGACAAGAAGTTTTTTACGGTAACTCAATCGAAGGGCATCTTAACTTTGCAAAATCATTACTAACATGCCTAATTTTGTATTTGATGTTTTGTAAGGTCAAGCCGGACAGCTCAAGTGAGTTAAACAACTACTGGGTATAAAGTTATCTATTCTGAGTCCATGATAGTGTCTATTGACAAATATTCCCTCTTATCTTCTGTTACTTCATTAAATATGTTTGAATTTATTTTCGAAACAACATTGTTTCTTGAGAAATTAACCGTTATGTACGCTATTTTCTTAAATCAACGTAAACCCTTGCAATAAGTTCAGAATTTCTCTTTACTAAATTACAAAAATCACATAGCCCACGGCCGGCATAGGTGTGTAACCGCCAATCTCCTATTTTTAAGAGTGTTTTAGCATAGTTTCGTGCGTTAGTGTCATTATTAAAAAATGCCATATAAAAGACAACGATGATAAGTCCAAAAGCATCCAGCACCTAAGGATATGCTACTAATTAGTGTTATTAAACAAAATTGAATACATATCTTATATTAAGTATTACCGGCGGATCTTCTCGAATGAGCTGTAAATGAGATATTTAACCGCGGTAAAAAGATGCTTAAAAAACTTTCTCTTAACTATCTCCACAATAAAAAATCATATCTTAAAGTAGCTCCGTTGCGACGTGATGGACGGACAAACAAACAAGCAAACACATACAAAACTGACTTTCCCATTTAAACGACTTTAAAGTTTCTGGCTTTATTGTAGAGAAAAGTCAAAAATTGGTTCTAGTAAAATGTATGCTGTGCTTATAAACCTGGTTTTGACAGACTCCTATAGCAACTTCAAAACAAAACGATATTATTACGTTTTTCAGTTGCTTGAAATGATTGCTATGCCTTCTTTCTCAATCTTGCTTGAGTATTGTTGGTAACTTATAAGAAAACATAATACTTTTTTAACTACTATCATTAAAAAAATTTAGAACTTACAACTCTCCCAGGGCTCTGTATGGACGCAACCGATTCTCTTTATTATAATATTAACAAACAACCTTGTATCTGAGCTTTTCATTTTCAGTCATTCATATCAGATGTTTTTTACAGTCCTACTGTACATTACGATAGTTCTGCGAGTACTTTCATATAGATACACGACCTGGGTGCTTAGTAAAAAGCACTCCGAACTCTTAGGCGGACATGAGGGGAAAGTCCTACGGAGAATTGTTTGGCCTTATGTGAGGAACCATTATTCCTAAAATGCTACAATCATGAACTATATGCGATCTACCTTGAAACAGATATCGTGAACAAAATAAAGCTCAGTAGACTCTGAGAGGCTGGACAGCTAGTTTGCATGAAAATAGTGGAACCAGCTCGAAAATCCCTTTGTAGTAAATTTTATAGTAGGCGCCAGCATGGAAAACCATGTTTACGATGTAATTATAAATGGTGTAGACGAAGAAGCCCGAAGCCTTGGTGTGCCCAACTGAATGGATGGCGTTGGCTCGCTATCAGAATGAACAAAAAGACTTATTGAATGATCCTGGTTATCGAATCGATAATGCTGAACTAAAGTTTATTATTAAACATACCAAATTCAAGATTATTAACAAAATTTTGACTTTATCACCCCACAAATGTCATTGTAAATGTAATTTAATGTTTGAAAATAATTTCGTCTAAATGGCTTCCTCAGCCGTCTTTTTTGAACTCCATCCTTTCGGTATAGTTTTGCGCTACATTTCCAACAATCGCGGTTTTATTTCGGGGATAGTATACATTAAATTCTTGCTTTTGAATAATGAGTCTTTAATGGTTTTTCAACATAGACTAGAGATTTAGCCTACTAATACAAACAGAAGCCCAAAGGTGACAAATCAAACAAACAAGGTGGAGACTTCACAGGCCCGCTTGTTAGAAGATTTTTTGATCCATTTCTTCTCCATATAGTTCGATGATGATGATATGAGGAATATACAACTCTCGAATTATTTGCCACTCAAGGTTATGTTAACACATGTTTCAAAATTTTCATACCAATACGCCGATGTCTCTTTTGGCGTGTAAACTGCCCCAAACAGTGATTTTTTCGAGATTCAATGCATTCTTAGAAGCCCCTCATGAAGATTTTGCTGACATACACGTTTCGCCAAAAATCAGCTTCATAGCTGAAAATGATTTCATTATAAAAGTGCTCTAAAAGTTTGGCGAAAAGAGCCAATATTTTCGAACTTAATTTAAACGTTCTTTGGCGTAAATTTTTCCATGATGATTTTCCAAAGTATACTAAACAAAAAACTAAACAACACTTCATTAGTACCACATTCCGTTTGATCGGAATTAAAAAAAAAAAAAAAAAAACACTTTCCCGTACATTATTTGAACTTAAATAGTAGCAAAAGTCATTAGATTTCTGCCCAATTGGAAAAATTTAAAATATTTTTGGTTCTACGCAAAAACTGAACGTTTTAACTATTAATGAAGTCTGTCCTATAGTATCAGTCTCAGATCCTTAACATAATTGATGTCTCGTCTGTTTGAAAAGTTCCAAAAATGAGTTATTTTATTATGATTAGGAAAAAAGTTCTATGCTTTCAGTTCAAACGAAATACTTTCAAATTGAAAATTGGTTACTAAACATTTTTCCCAAAAATCCTTTTAAAATAAAACATTTTGAATTTAATAAAGAGAATTAATTTTAATCTCATTTTTTGTGCACTTATTAATTCTCTACCTTGGGAAACTGACTAAGACTTGCCGTGAATAAAGCTTTAACAGAATACTCACACCCACTGTTAAATTCACGAAAACAGAGACTTTCAAAAAATTTACGACAGCAAAGTTGATGACTACAATAAACATTATGAAAAATATGGAATTTAATATTCTAGCCAAAAAGAATTTTATGTTGCCAAAACAAGCTCACTATGAGAATATTACTCATTTTTTCTTTCGTCCTTATTATTTACAACCAACGAGACAGAAAGACAGACAGACAGAGAAAGACAGAGACAGAGACAGACAAGCAACAGAAGCTCAATTTTCCTTTGTAGAATAAGGTTGCTGTATTCATGTTGTTTATTTAGTTCGACGACAAGAAGACAAGGACGAGAAAGAAAACTTTTTCAAATACTTTTTAACTGCACAGGAAAAACCATACAACCCATAGTTTTCTTTTTCCCACGAACCCAGACTTTGACATGCACAGAAAAAAAAAAGAAAAACACAACGATAGAAAATAAAATCAAATAGGTAAAGGTTTCCTGTCGAAGTGTTGTTCGTTTCAAATGGTTTCCCGAAAAAGTTAAGCAAAAGAGTTTAGGAAATGTCAATTGGATTCTGGGGGAATGAAGAAAAATAAAAAATGATAAAAAAAAAACAAATTTAACGAAAGGTAGAAAAGTCGTAGTTATTGGTAACATGTTTGTCCTTTTAGTTTTTACTTCTTTGCAATAAAAAAAAGGACTTTAAAAAAAAAACAAGGTTGAAACTTTTTAACTCTTTTTCTTTTTTAAATTTTTTGATAAGGGTGATTTAGAATAGTGTGAAATGAAAGAAAGCGAATATCGTATGCTTTCTTGATTATAGAAATTGAAAATCTAGTTGAGGGTTTGCAGAATTGTTTAGCTTTTGAAAAAAGATGAAACTAAGAAGCTCCATAACGTTTAAGGGCATAAATGGTGATAGAAAGGTTTTCAGGTAGGAGCTACCTGCTTTGAAAAAAAGAGAAAAATAAAATAACATTTGATGAAAGGCATTTCTATTAAGTTAATTTAAATTGACTTTGTGATGCTTTTTCATAAACTTCATTGCACAAAAAGAATTTCTGAGAAATAAATCTAAATGAAGATTAACCTTTTTGAGCTCTGAGCAATAAAATTCCAAGAAAACAATTTCTAGTTAACTGAAAATATTTACAAAAAAGTTTGAAAATATATTTAATTAATTTATTGTTATAATTGAAATTTATTGTATTTTTGACATGTGTATTCGTAGAACTATGTTATAAATTATTTAAACAGAAAATATCGTAAAATGAAGGGTTTTGAATGATGAGTCGTTAGATCTTGTTTTCCGTATATAAAATCAAAAACGGTTTGACCTACTTCCGTGGCATTGGAATCGTTGAGGATTTAAACATTATCTTTTTAAACGTCAGTAGTCTTTTCCGAGCTCGTCAAAATTTGATAGTTTTGTAAGTGATGGAAGTATGGATCCGTCAAGTTGTCAAATAATGGTTTCAACCGTTTTTATATCCTGGTCAAATTATCTTGGATGCGATTTTAAACATTCTTAATACCTGCTTTTACATGTAGACATTTAATATGTCGAAGACACTGTAGAAAAAATTCATGAACATTTCAATGACAGAAAAAGAAACAGTGTGGTTCGGCATACCACATTCGCACAGTACGGCTAATAAACGAATCTGTTCACTTCATAGTACATCAGAAGTTGGATTCAGCGCAAGTAGTACAGTTCAACTGTAGTACTCGTGACGTGATGGTTAGTGCGTAGGAATATATATATACTTGAGGCCTTGGGTTCAATCCCTGCCTATGCCAACAAATGTTTTTTGAACACGAGAACTGCCTCTTGCGAGGAATTGGCAAATTTTTCAAGATTAATTCTTGTCATAAACAGTGCTTTCTCAAATAAGCCGTCCGGATTCGGAATATAACTATAGGTCCCCTCCATCCATCAAATGATTCACAGGAATGGTTGAGAATTATAGGCCCTAGTTCTCTGCGGACTGTTGCGCCACCTGATTTATTTATTTTTGAATACGGTTTAGCTGTGCTACACAAATGCAGACATTTAAATGACCGTACTTGATTTTCTTCTGAAAAATGTAATAAGCTGTTACATACTTTATAGACCTGCAAGAGTTCCATAAAGATTAGTTATAAACTCTATCTATCTCCATTTCTCCAAGGACGGTTGGACAAAAATGAGGAACCACGTCGGCGGCGTAATGAAGATTTAGCAGTCAGATCCGATTTCTTCATAAATGGGGTTTCCATATTTTCAAAATATCATTGTGGTCAAACTTCTTAAATAAATACTGCTATTCAACAAGCCCCTCAAACTCCTTTTGGTAAAAGCTGTTGATCACACTTTTTTTTTAGAGAACATATGAACTGCTAGTCCTTCTTTGCAATGGGTGCCGCACTCAAGTTTATCTGCTTGGTCTTAATTGCTTTCAGCTTTCATCGAACCAGCAATATTTATGTTTAGTAGAGTTATCACAAAAATATATCTTGTCAGCATAACACACCTAAAGAGGTTGTTCGTAAGCCGATTAAAAATGAAGCAGATAATTTCCGTCAAACCTTGAATTTCTCGTATTAATTCCAAGTGTGTGTCTTAGTCGAGGTATTTGCAGGCTTTAACGAAGTAGTGGTTCGAGTCAATTTAGTTCTTTCAAAATGTTCGGAATATTCGAGGATTACCAAAGCCCTTCAGGAATATTGAGGTTTAAGAATTGCCTACTTGTTAAAACCTCATTCCTGTCAAGAGATGCCGTATAGCTCGAACGATTGTTCAATGTTTGACTATATCACCAAGAAATTCTGTAACTTAAGGGCTTAGAGCTACAATCGCCCTGTAAGACTTTTATATGCTTATACACTTCCAAAGTTTTGAAGAGATCATCTTTTTTGTCATGCGAAGTAATGAGTCTTATTTACTTCAATTAAGCTTATCTTATTCTGTTGATTTCTTTTTCCTTATTTACCTTAATAGTTTCCTGAACAATGAAGGTTCGTGTCCGTCCCTAAACACAACGTCCTTTCATCCTTTAGTATTCCAATAACGTTACCTTTAGGCATCCATTAATAGCTTGGTGTCATTGTCGTCTTCATGCTGAAGGTTGTGAATTGAAGATAAGCTGGCAAATGTTATCCCTTCTCAATTTGCCTTCCCCACACAAAGGACCACATATTTGACACAAAAAAATTTCAAACAAGCAACAGCTCTCTTTTTTTGCTTATCGCCCAAAACTAAGCGCTGCCGCCCGCGTCGTTTGGTAAGACAGCAAGAGCTTGTTGGAGCATTGATGGTTGGTTGTTCTTTTGTCATTATTGCAACTAATGCTCAATCCGAGGAAGTTGAACCTCTAAACTATTCCGGAATTACTGTTCATTGATAGTTGATATTTGCCCATACCCTCGGTAACTTTAAGACTAACTAGCTTTAATAACGTTGAGGTCGATGATGTCTAATCTATGTCGTACGTATATTCCAATAATTGTACAAGGCTCTGGCTAATGCCGAACCAGAACAGTATTGAAAAAGTCACATACCATCTGCTTGCTAAACCCTGTATATCTTTGACATTCGAAAAACAATTTCCTAGAATTTCTGAATAACTGGATCAGTTATTCCAGGAATCCAAATTCAGTCATCGCCATCTTTGATTTGAACCTATACAGTTCGCCCAAATTTGTGTTTGCAATTTGAGGTGCCTGACATACAAGCTAAAGTATCCATTGAAACAAATGACTTTCTAACAAGCTGCACATGATTCAAAAACAAGCTTTAAAAGGAAGTATACTCGACCTGCTTCGTGTGTAGATATCCTTAAACGATTACAAAAGTCACATAACATGACTTTTCCAAATTTCCTAATTTGTGTGCAATGTGCTTAAATACAAACTTATTAGCAAATTTATATCATGACTTAGTCATGCACCCTTATAACTGCATTCATTTCACCTCCATAAAGATCTACATATATATATTTCTTCAGTAGAAAGTTCCTTTAATTACTCATTTTAATAGCTCATGTTTCCGTTTTGCTTCTTGTTTGATTTTTTTTTTCTTCTACATATACGGTTAGCTTTGAAGTTTCCGTTTCCTTCTCATATTCTCCCTTTCATGTTGTTTTTTCTTCAAAATGTATAATCATCAATTAAAAAAAAAAACAAACAAAAATTCGAAGAAATGTTCACTATGGCGTATGTGGAACATTTTTATTTTCAACTCTTTTTTTTTTTAAATAAAATAAAAGCTACTTTTGTTTGGCTAAAGGGAAAAGTATGGCGGTATGTTTGTACAGATTCATACGTGCATGATTATATTTTGAGATAAAATCATCCTCAAAAGAGTACACTCAATGAATACAAACTGAGTGCAGGGATAATGCACACAGGATATTTGTGCAAAATTTATACAAATTTTACCTTGGAGGAAGACAGACACCCAAACAAAGAATATAGGTATACCATTTCTTAACAATACGATATATATAATAATTAATGAAAGGATGTTTGTATAGTACAGGTATTAAAAATATTAAAATGATGATCCTCATAAGGACGAGCGTAAAGAGCGTTTTTTTCTGTTCATCTACATAAATTGAAATAAAATAAATTCAACTTAAATCGTGAGGGGTTGGAATCTCCCAACTCGATATAAACTGTGTAAGACTGACATTGAAATGCAGTGTGTCTGCCTGCATTTGAAAAGAACCAACCACCCACCGCCCGCCCTGCCAACCCAACTTCTCAGTTTCAGGACACAATGCAAAGGATGCTTATGATGATGATGTTGATGATGCACACAACGATTATCCCCAAAGAAAAGCTAAAAACACATCAGATCCATTGTTAGAAAAATATTTGTAAGCTTAATTTCCTTGTGCGGTATTATATGTATTTTTCTTCTGCAGCAGTAATAAGCTTTATTAGAAGAGAAATTTTGATTATTAAGGATGTGTTTTTTTTGTTTGCTTTTTTTTAAGTTCTTCTTCCTTTCTATATTAAAAAAATATCCTGCAGATTATATTTAAATTGAGTAGAGTACTCTTGATGATATCTGTGTGTAGTGTACAGTTATGGCCAAAATGATAGAGACAAACTTAATTTCAGATAATTTCGTCTTTAACACTTGTGCAAGGACTAAGGATACAAATCATAAACTTAAACATTTAATTTTAATTGTTAATATTTTTGCTTGATATAAAAACCGTTGGAGCCTATTTGCTACAGGCTTCATAAAATACTGACCAACAAATTAGGAACACTTGATTCAAACTTAAGAAAACAACACATTTCGACAAAAAATTTCAATTCATTTTATTTGTTGATTTAATATTTAGTTGAAAAGTCGTATTTTCAATTCAGTTAATTCTATTTTACATATAGAGCTAACTAGGTCTGACTATTTTTCTTAGAAAGTCTTAGCATATTTTTGTGCGTTAATGTCATTATACGCCTAATGATAGGCAACGATGGAAGGTCCTAGAGCAGGCAACACTTAATAATATGCTACTAATTAATGTTTTAAAAAAAGAATATATTGAATATCTAGTGTAAGAGTTACGGGTTGAGCTGCTTAAATGAGCTTGGAATGACATATTTTACCACGGTAAAAAGTAGCTTATTACACTCTACAGCCTTGTAACTACCTGCACACAAAAAATCATGTCATAATATTGTTCCGTTGTGACGTGAAGCACGGCCAAACAAGCAAACAAACACACTGAATTTCCCATTAATATTATTAGTATATGTAGATATTTTTGCGAATTGAACCCGTTTTCCGAGCACGTCGTTTTTAGTATTAATAGAAAGTTATTGTAATTGTCTTGATTTCAAAACTTTGACATTTCTGGACGTTTCAAGATCTCTAGAATCTAAACTAGTGATTTTAAGAGACCATTTTCATAAAAATCCAATTGACAATTTTTTAACATTCAACAAATTCGTGTAGTACGGCTAAAGAACGAATCCGAAGTTGGGCTCTAGGGTATACTTACGAGATGTCCTGGATGCGCGATTTAATTGTTTGGGGGGCTATTTTACTAAAGCATAATCCGCTTAAATAAGTTTGGAAAAGAGTAAGACAAGAAACTTTAAGACGGTTTTCAAGTGACGTGAATGGCGATATTATTATGACCAATTAATTTGAATACTCTTAGTTCAATACTGTCTAAAAGGCTTAAGTAAGTTTCTGGAGCTCCAGGCTAGAGATATGAATTCTACAGAGGCCTTGAACGTATTGAAGTTGTATATATAACAGCTGGATCAGAAATGGAGAAAACTTTTTGCAAGCTTTACGATACCCAAAGATCAAGCGGCATTTTTAGCGTCACTGAGAAATTGAAAGTTTTAGTTGTCTTAATTGCGTTTTAGGCACATTAACTTCTATCCGATTGTCGATTCCCCATTTAACAATGCTGTCAAGGTGAAAATTTAAAAGCTTATACATTACCGTTGAAGGGCCACGTCTGAAGAGCAGGGTTGTGAATCTATAAACGAATATGAAAAGCTGAGGTTTTTTGCGTTCAGTAAACCTTGTAAGTGGATAAGAAGTTTCAAAAAGAAATAATTATTAAAAATGAGAAAGAGTGTAGGAGATACAACAGAGCCCTGCGGTACACCAGTATTTATCTAGCACTATTTGTATTGAGAACTCCGAAGTGTTATTTTTAATTCAACGAAGCAGTAATTCATAATTCTATGGAGATCTTCCTTTTAGGTAGGACTCCTGCAAAATAAAAAGAACCGCTCTAAACCTCAATTGCTTTTTGATGTCACAAATAGATCAGCTTTCGATTTTATTCTTACAGTTGTTCTGTTCTGGATATTTTCTGGTTTGTCAGTTCAAAAATGACTTCAAGGTGCTTTTTACTGTAATGTGTTTCTGCTTCTCTTGCTATTAGACACATTTCAAGATAACTTAGATTTCGAAATCAATCCAAGATTAAAGATTATACTAAGTCTTTGACATCTTAAACAAGGCTATTGAATGATATTTCTCTACAAGTGTTCCTCTTATTTAAGCCATAGCTGTATTTATGGAATATCAGTGCGGCAGAGTTTTATATAGTATAGTGAATGGTTGTTGCGGTCTTGTGGTCTTAAAAGGAATCATATGTATAATATGAGGTCCTTTTTCATCTTTGCTCTGTTCGTCCTTTGTTGTGTGCGTTTGGATGTTGCATTCATTCCGTATGACCATCATCACGATAATAATAATCATGATGATGTTGATGATGATGACTTTGATGATGCATGCATCATATACATGTACAGTAACTCATATGCAAACTTATATACATTTGGACATCATATATATATCCTGGATACAAGAAAGGATAAACTCCCTGCTGTTGTTCAGTTCGGTTTGGTTTGGTTTGGTTATAGTTTGGTATGGTTTACCGTATTGAGTTGAGTGCAGTTGAGTTGATGTCCTTTATAGAGAATTCTTTGTACAGGGTGGTATATAAATGCATTTATATATAGGAGGGATAGAGTGGATTGGCATAATTAATGGTCAGTGTGCATGACGACGATGAAAATGAGAATGAGGCTGAGGAAGGACGATGAATTGAAATAGCATGGAATGCAAGGTGAATATACATATATAGAAAAGAGGGTAATAACATGGCAGTGCAGCGGCGGCGGGCGATGGAACAGTGCAATGACTAGCATTTCATACTCATCCTTTTATATGTGGTCCGTTCTATGGACAACAAAAGTCCAAATACTTTTGCAAGGATGATGAACATTTTGAATGTCGAGAGATGATGTGTGCACCTCATGAAGAAATTACTGACTGGGAATTTCAGTTTGTTTTTTTTTTTTTTTTTTGTTAATGTTTGCAATAATTGCTTTTCCCATTTTGATATATCAAACATTTTGAATTTATTATTACTTTTATTTAAATTTACAACAAAAGAAATATTTTAACATTTTTTCGGTGAAAAATAATTCCTTTGGATCTTTTTGAGAATTCACATGGAGCTATGTAAACATAAAACAAAAAAGAAAGAATAAGTTCTTAAATTTGTTTAAAATGGTGCAGAATTTGAACTTCGTTTTTCAAAAAACCATACCATTTCCTGAACAACACTTCACTTCAGTAACAAAAGAAAAAGGAAACACTTTCTTCCGGCCAGAAAACCCGTAAGGTGTTTCGTAGAAAGTTTGCAGTTTAATGGTTATCGTTGCTGTTGTTTTCCAGGTGCTGCAACCGTATAAAAGTACTGATTCGGCGTTTTTAGCGAAACAGTCGTAGCTTCATTTTCGACCTAAAAGAGTTGTTCCTTCAAACATTGGACAACATCCCAAACGCACCCTCAAATCTTGTTTGGTTTCGCCTTCGGTAGAGACCATAATTTCAAGATACTGAAAAATCTATCCTTTTTTCTACTGGTTACTGTAAAATGTTTACCAGACAGGATTAGTATGAAGTTCCGAGCCTAAGCATCTTAGATTTTCCACGATTACTGGTTCTTTTTCCATGTCTGTTGCCATTTCATGGAGATCCATTATCCTTGGAGATAGCAAGCATACATTGTCTACAAAATTTAGATGTCTAAGGTATGTTGTAAGAGTGCATCATATTCCTCCGTTTTCAGTCAATGCAGTATGCAACCCTGCTTGACTCTACTTTGGACTTCAAACAAAATACCTCCGTGTACGACTTGACATTTAGACCAGTCATAAATCGCCTTGATAATAGAGATGAGCTTATCCAGGATACCCCTCTTCCGTAAACAAGCCGGATAAACTCTCTGTTGCCGCTGTCAAGTCTTCTAAAAATCCATAAACAACAGTTGAAGTTGTGATCTACTTTTGACGCACTTTTCTATGATGATCCGTAAGGTGTTGATGTGATTAATGCAGGAAGATCCAGTGCGGAATCTTACTTGTTCAACGTCGAGTGTTGCTTCGAGGTGTTTTCTTACACGTTCTAAGATAATCTTCGCTAATATTTTGGCTACTGCAGGCAAAACACGAATACCTCTTCGGTTTTCCAGTTGGGAGCTTGGTAATCATTCCTTTTTTCCACTCTTTTTATGGAAGCGTTCAGAGACCCATGCTGCTTCTAGAAGCGATTGCAACAATTTCCTCGATGAACTTAAAACTGCTTGTAACAGTTTTGCGGGAATTCCGACTAGTTCTACCGCTTTGTTGTTTTCGAGTGCTTTGATCGCAGTACATAGCTCTGTCGTGCGTAATCGGGCATTTGTTGCATCGGGCAACACAGAAGATGTCAGTTGCACGTTGCTGTCGAATACATGCTTTAAAGCCAAAGCAAAATGTTCCTTCCATCTTCTAACCGCGTCCTTATCCAAGATGTTTTCATTTGTGAACACCACTTGTGGCACCTTTTAGCGGCTTCTTATGCTTCTTAAGCCAAAACGTTGGTGTAATTGCTTTTATTAAGTCTTACGCTACGTTGAACCTCTTTCATCTTCATTCGGACTCTAGTTTGTTTTTTTCTTCAACTCGAGCAGCTTCAAAAGCCTTAAAATCCATTAACAGCAGGTGAATCGGTGATTGGTATTCGAGACAATGTGCAATAATGATCCTCATTGTGTTCATGTTATCAGTGCAAGAGGATCAAAAATCTGATTGCTTCAGATCGTCAAGTGATATAACATTAGTTTGATTTGAATCAATAAGATATTTCATAAACACATATATTTGAAACCTAGTCACCTTATTGTGAAATAAGAAAATTAATATCTTAGCAGTGGTCGTGTTCTTAAAGCCATGTATAACGTCGTCATGAGGCCTATGAGCCTAAAACTAGACTACACTCAAAGATATGGTTGCTTCTAAATGAACCCAATTCCACAAAAATTGTCTGTGCTTGAAGCACTTATAAACAAGTGATAGACCATTTCTTTGCCATTACGGGACAAATGTGTCAACTGCGATACTTCAGTTATAAATCTGACGTAATAGTTTAAGACATTGATCTATGGACTTCTTTTACTTACTTCACTGATATGAACTTTAACATGCAGACTCATAAAAAAGCTGACTCTTGTGTGTATCCATATTTTATGTGAGATTTATTTATGATCCTCCTACATAAGAGAAATAAAAAGACAAAGTTTAAAATTACAGACCTTTTGCTGTTTTAGCTGTTATTCCTAAAATCTTCGAGTCTGTTATTTGTGAATCACTATGTCTACTGAAGGGCGGGGTCTACCCTCACTTTTTTAATGGAACTAGCTGAACACTGTATTGACTCATTTAAAAGTTAAAAAAAAAAAACAAATAGACTGTATTTTTACTGACTTTAGTAAGTCGTTTGACAAACTCTTACATCGAGTTTTTCTTGTTAAATTAAGAAAGATAAATTTAAGTGGACATTTCGTAAAATGGATTTAATCTTATTTGTTGGATAGATTTAACTTTGTACTTTTCAAGGGTTGCGAATCAAACAAGTTCAAAAATAACTCTGGAATTCCACAAGGTAGTCATATAGGCCCTTTTCTCTTTATTTAACTCATCAACAATTTACCGACTGTTGAAATTTTCTAAGTTCGTCATTTATACCGACGATGTTAAAATTTTTAAAACTATTTCAAGTTCTCGTGATTGTGAAGAAATTCAATGTGATCCTTATGAGCTTTACGAGAAAGCTTTATTTAGTTTCTTTAAATTATGTATTTGACAATGTTTCATTATGTCGTGTAAATGAAATGTATGTCCGTTTGTGTTATTCGATGGAAAAGTGAAATTTTTATAACACATCACTCAATAACTGTAGTACCCGTGGCATGATGGTTAGTGCGTTGGACTGTCATGCAAGAGGTCTTGGGTTCGATCCCTGCCTATGCCATCTAAAGTTTTTTTCACGGGTACTGCCTCTTGCGAGGAATTGACAAATTCTCCAAGAGTAATTCTTGTCATGAAAAGTGCTTTCTCAAATTTGCCGTTCGGATTCGGCTTAAAACTGTAGGTCCCTTCCATCCCTGACAACAGTACTCGCACACAGGAATGGTTGAGAGTTGTAAGTCACTAGGCCCTAGTTCTCAAACGGACTGTTGCGCCACCCAATTTAATTTATTTTTATCACTCAATAACTAATAATAAGGCTAATTCAATTTTTAGTTGGATTAAGAGGATATCGAAACAATTTTCTGATTTTGGCTAATTCTCGAATACGCTTATCAGATCTGGGCACCAAATTATGGCTGTCATATATCCAGACTAGAACTGGTGCAAAAAAAGGTGCTAGCTTGGAGGTTAGAATGGAATAATTTCGACAGTCTTTTTTAAAAGCTCCAAACTTTGGATAAATAGGTCATACCTCATTAACCCCTGATTTCACATTCAGGGATTAGAAACAAATTAGACTGGAAACATATTTATACGTAAAAACGATGTTTATCGAAGTCATTTAATTGAACAAATCTTTTTTCCGTTCCACAATTCAATGTTCAATTTGACTTCAGGATTTCTTCTGTGCATATAAAAATAAAACTTTACAAAATATTCTAAATAAGGATATTCATACATACGAACCAAGACTGCAATCCTTTTACAACTACATATTTCCCTGCTTCCTTTAATTGTATACCATATTCTTTATAAGAAAGAATTTAAATAAAACATAATACCAAAAAAAAGTAAAAAACCTTTTAAATAGAACGCATTTAAATCCATGTTGCAATCATAAATCTTTCAAATACCTACATAATCCCAAAAAGCAGTATAGGTATAGGTACTACCTTACCTTACCTGCTTAAATACTTTTCAGAGAAAAGTAGAAGCTTTTGTTACCAACTCTTACCAACTTATACATTCATACCTATATATTGTTGCTAAATGCATAAGAGTAAGTATATCTAGGTAAGGTATACCAGGTTAGGTTAGGTTAGGTATGTAATTCGTATTTATTTCACATATCAAAGTAATAAATGCACTGCATCACATGCGCTCTGTTCCTGCTGCTGCTCCAAAGAATTGGACACAGACATGGTTTAAATGGTCTTCTATGCTCTTTGGGTAAAAACCTAGTCAGTCGTCTATCGGTGCTTACAAATGGGCGCCACATAGAGGTCTGCATGATATTTTAACAGGGTCGAAATATACAATTTTGAGAATTTAAATTTCTTAAGAACATTTTATTGAAGTTCGCGAGGAGTAAACCTTCACTTGAAACTTGAAAACTCCGTCATTTATAGGTGTATGTACTTATTATTTGTAAATCAGGGGTCAACACTTGCAATGACTTTAGAATTACTATGAACTAAATTGCAAAACTCTTCCGTAAGTGTCACGTAGCCCTCGGCATCGGTTCTTAACGGCCCATCTCCCAATTTTAATAAATATCGTTTCCGCGTAGTTTCATGCGTTAATGTTATTATAAGAAACGCCCAATGTTAGGCAACGATGATAGGTCGAAAAGCAGGCAGCACCTAATGATATTCTACTCATTATTGTTCTTTAAAAAGAATATATTGATATGTACGTGTTACAGGTGAATCTGCTGGAATAAGCTGTGAATAAGATATTTTACCGCTGTTCAAAGTACCTTCAGACTTTCTATAGCTTTTTAACTATCTCTACACAAAAAATCAAGTCAAAATATTGCTCCGTTACGACGTGACGTGTGGACAAACACACAAACAAACAAACTGACTTTTTTTATTTATAATATTAAAATAGGTAATTAAAACTTAAGAAACCTTAAAAATTACATTCTTCCAATGATGGCTGGTACTCGTATAAGTTTTATTTCATTTATTTATTTTGTATTTTAAAACTAAACCGAATTGTATTGCATTTGGGTAAACTTCCGCTCATTTAAATAATCCAAATCCAGCACTGACTGGTTCAAAAACGTTCAACAAGAGCCTGACAGTCTCTCATAAAACGCCAGGCAGGTGGTGGGCGTATAGAGGGGCTTTTTGATAGCTTTGAATATTGAAATTATAATCTCGACGAGTTATGTGAAATGTCGACAATTTTGTTCCTTTCGCCTTTAAAAACAGAAATGAATAAACACGTTTACATATTATAATCTTACATTTCACGTCTCTCAAGTCTCACCTGACTTGAACATTTTTTAAAAGTACAAGTATAATAGTTGTGTGTGTCTGACAATGCGTGTTACCTCTTTTAAAGACCGCGAGACACCCAACAACGCCCATGTCAGTTATAGTTTTTTTTTTTTTTGAAAATAGTGTTGTGCATTTTTCCTGCAAAGTCATCGTGCGTTTTAGATTCCATTATTATGTGTTTGGATTGAAGTGGGACATGGATGCAAATTGATAGAAACATTTTTATTGATGTCAATATAAATGAACTTTTTGTGTTTTTCCAACGCAATTTAGATTTCGGTCCTTCTTCGGTTTGTGGACAATTGTGTACTCAAATTCTATTTCACTCTTAGTTTTACTATTTTTAGGTAAGTTTATTTAAAAATAATCTAATAAAAGTTTGCGAATCTAGAAAACGTAGATCTCCACAAAAAAATGAGGCTTTGATAATGAAATAGAGGCTTTCCCAATAAGAAGTTTCATTGAAAATAGCCCGCTAATTGTTCAGATTTCATTTTTAAAGATGTCGTCTTTTGACATTTAACAAAAACTAAACGAAATAACCTTAAATGGATCGATAATTATTTAAACAACGCAGTTATTTGTTGACATTACAAAAATGGTCATTGTTAGCAAACTTAATGCACTTTTCGATCGTCGTGAAGCGTCTTCTTGGCCAGCAAAAGTTAAAGAAGGCATAAAGTTTAAACTGTTGAGACAAAATAAAATTAATTCAAGCCGTATGCGTCGCTTAAGAACATCTAGATTCTAGAATATTGTTGCCTTAGCCTGTAGTTTTAACAAAAGCTCAAGGTCGTCGAGTCATCGTAGATCTTTGAAATTAGAAACTTTTCAAAAGAAACTGGACTATATTTTGCATAAAGATTAAGGTTTAACGGCTTTTAAAAATCAGTTAAGACAAGAACTCAGTCGACTACGATTAACGTCGTTTCTTCACGAATATGGTCTTGAAACAAAATTATCCGGGTATTTTCAAAATCACCTTCAGTGATGTGATCTATTTTCACCTCGGAGTCTAGGTAATGTTTTCAATAATTACGAAACAAACGGCTGATTCAATCGGCTTTGCAATAGCGCCTTCCAAGACTTTGTTGATGATTTCGGGCAGTAACTCACGCTTTACTTGGATATCATTGGTTTTAAGGGCTTCAATCTTTTTCGAATTGTTGGCATAAGATCGGCCCTTCACGGTTCTCTACAAAAAATATTCAAAGCCGTCACTGCAGTGACAAAGCCAAGAGTGCTGATTACATGATTGAGGCATAAGCTATATAGAATTTTGGCCAATCCTATAAAAACCATAGGTCGTCCAAATCAATTTTAATTTCACTAAAATAGCAAGCAAAAGTGTCATATTCTACAGGTATCTTTCCGAGTGGATGGAAAACAGCAATTGTCCAGTCTGTCCCTTAAAAAGACGAATCTTCCTTCCCCTTTAACTATCGTCCAATTGCCCTTACGTCCCTTCTTGCCAAGGTCATGGAAAAGCTGATCAATTTTCAGCTTAAGAAATATCTCAAAGAACGACAGCTTCTAAATGACCGGCAGTATGACTTTCGTAGCAATAGGTCCACTGGTGATCTCATGGTTAATCTCACCGAACAGTGCACTAAATATTTCACAGGCATTTGATAGAGTTTAGCATCAAGCTCTCTTACCGCAAATGCGTGCATTTATGTAGTATTGATAAATCTCTTCTTGATGTGTTAGAAATTACCTTTTGGACCGTTTAATTTAAGTTGTATTATGCGGGTTCAAGTTTGATATCTAAACAATAAAGGCTAGTGTACCACAGGGCTCCGTTTTGTCTCCGACACTTTTTCTCATTTTTTCAAATGATCTTTTGTCTTAAATTTACAACCCACTGAACTGTTTCGCTGATGACAGTATACCCTCAGCTTTAAATATTCGTTTTTAGATTCTTATCCTTATTCTTCGGATATGGACTTTCAACGGACCTGTATAATAAACTCATTAATTTCTGATCTTAACAGCATTGTCCAATTGAGAATCTTAAACCGTGTAGAATTAAATGCTTCGAAACCTCAATGCTGTCTACTGTCACAAAGGCTTAAACCTCCCCCAACGCCACTATCAATAGGTGGTACTTGCATCATGGATATTGAACAACTTTCAGTTCTAGGTTTGTGTATCGCAAACCACTTCTTGTGAAGTGATCACATATTTGGCATCGCCAAAAATGCTGCTAATTGCTTAGGTTTTCCCCGATGAGCCAAAAAGTTGTTTACTCCTTCCGATCTGGCCATTATTTAGAAAGCACAAAGTTCAACACTCTAGTATAATTGTCATATTTGGACTGGGGCCTCAATAACGAACTTGAGTCTTTTAGATAGAATTGAAAAGACAGCTCTTAAAATGTTTCCTCTAAACAATGCAACCATAATATTCATTTTTCTAGTAATGCTCATCAGTTTACCCTTGGGCCCAATTTCAGACGTACTGTTAAGTACAGAGATTCTTTCTTACACCAAACTACACGAATGTTGATTGCTTTATTTAACTCAATATTTCCCACTCATTACAATTTACAGACATTCAAAGCTAATGTACATCGGTATCTCCTTTCTTATCCTATCATTTCCTAATTGCTAGTACTGTGTTTATTCTTTATAAGGGTATTCATAACCCCCTGAGGTTCAGCAGAATTCAATCCCTGAGTCAATAAGACTTTGTAAGCGAATATTTCGAAATCTTTGTGGATAATTCTCATTAGGCTATTGCTTGAAATAATGAGCTGTTGATTAAGATTGATGGTAAGAGCTGATGTTCGTGTACAAAAGCCTCTATTTCCTATTTAAGCACTGCACATCGAACAACGACGTTAACCATGAGTATTGTCCAGTAGCATATCAAACTCATAAACTTTTTGAAAAACTTAGTTTATTGCTTTATTTTAGCCAAACTTTAGTGAACACTGCACTCACTTTTGGAATAAGTTTATTAAAGTAAAGTGACTTATTTCATACCACGGAGGAATGACAATACCTTTTTGATAAACTTTCAAAAATCTGTCAGTTATGATTTAAAAAGTAACCACTAGATGGCCTACCAGTATATTTTACTGCAGTCTTGCAACTACATTTATATAAAGTTGACTTGGTATTTGTTAATATAAATGTTGAAAAACTTAAATGATTTCAAAATACCATTTAAAATATGGATTTTAACTTTTATGTTTGACGTTAGAGGGAGTTTAAAACATATATTTGCAAATGAATTGTTAATTTGGAAAGACTAGTCTCTTATTTAGAATATAGTTACTTCGAATTGCTACATTAATGTATAAAACAAAATTAATTGTCCAAATCTAGGATACTTATAACGAAAGGTACATAATATGTTGCTTTCCTGTTTACAATTTTGAACCCTTACCGAAAGTTGACAATATGGATCCACCATGAAGTTTCTGTTTACTCGCACTGTTCCAAAATGTCTGTTTCAAATGTCTGTTTGTTTTCTTTATATACCTATACCTAACCTATACGTATCTTTTATTGTTTAGGGTTTTCAATTTAGCCACGACCAAAAACAACCAATAAAATGACACCTAGACGGACGGACCGACCGACCGACGCGACACTGCGACGACGCACGTCGAAGAACCTAAAGGGTGAACCTTCTGAGTGAATGCATATTAAATTTTCTGAAATGTCTGAAAATGCCCAAAAGGCATTACCATCAACAATGCTGCTACTATTGCTTAATACTCTATAGATGTATGTGATATAGCATAGGTACCGTTATGCCTCTGTGTTTTGAATGTTTGTAGAATTCATTTTAATGATTTTCATCTGAAATGAGATTGTATAATTGAATATTTTGAATTTCAGCTATTTCTCTATTAATAAATCTATAGATATGGTCTTTGTGTGTATACTTTGTACTGCTGTACATCAGATCAAGTCAGTTTAGCCTCAAGCCAAATGAGCCACTATCCACCGACCTCAAATATTAACCGCAAATACTCGTATACGAATATCTATCTATAAGTTTACGTTACAGGATTGTAGGTAAAACATATTCATCTATGCAAACCAAGTAATTAGTGATTTTCCTTCCTCTCTCTCTGTCTTTTTCTGAAATATCAGATTTTGTGTGTGTGTGTGTTTTTTTTTGTTCATTTTCACAGGACGAAAATATCCTTGTTTCATGTGAAAACTTTGGTATTTATTCGCATAAAATGTGCATTCCCAAAGAGTTGTAATTTCCGACATGTCATTTTAAGGCAACTTTCCATTCCGTTGGTTATGGCCATAAGTTTTTGTGTGTCCTTTTATTTTTTTGATTTTTGT
The DNA here is from genome assembly GCA_920104205.1 of Eupeodes latifasciatus. Classification (NCBI taxonomy): domain Eukaryota; kingdom Metazoa; phylum Arthropoda; class Insecta; order Diptera; family Syrphidae; genus Eupeodes; species Eupeodes latifasciatus. The sequence goes on from OV049924.1 coordinate 377,133,837, forward strand.
TAAATCCTTGTATGCATATATGGACACAGGGCATACGTAGGATCTACATAGGTATTCCTTTATTATTATTATTATTATTGCTATTTGCTTCGAACAAATAAATGTGTATTTTATGTTTTTGTATGTATAAGGACACGAAATTGAAAATATTCCTTTTCTCTCTGTGTCCCTTTTTCATATCAAATATTTTCTCTCTCTCTATCGAATATATGTATGTTCCTGATGATGGTAAATATTAATTTCAACCAACAACGATTGCATGTATAGATGCATATTATAAAAAGGATGACTTGATGCGACCAATATAATACATACATACATCTATGAAAAAGCCATTGCAATTTCATGTATAGCACATCCTTTGGTAGCAGTAGCAGGAGCAATAATATAAAATACGATAAACAAAAATCAATATTTGATTTTAACTGAATGCACTTAACCACGAAATAGGATTTATTTTCTATTTTCAAAATTTCACCCAAATACATAAAACCAAAGCCAGCATTTAGAGTTTCAATATTTAAGGACTTTTTTAAAAACAGAATGAAATTGTGGTATTTTACTACTGGCAGGTTTTTAGGATTCTTTTTTAGTTTGACTAAAATGTTTTAAGGTTTGTGTTTGCGTTTCAGAATTAACCCATTTTGCTTTTTTGGCTTAAATAAAATTAAATTTTGATCATAAATTATATGTTTTTTTATGTAAATATAAGCTGGAATATTTCAACTTCGAAATAAAAAATAAGCCCTTTTCTGTCACCAAAATTATAAATTGATTTTTTATAAAAATAGGAGCAACATTTTTAATGGTATTTTTAAAAAGCACGAACATCTAGTTTCAAATTGGAACATTAGCTCATTCGGGTTTTTGAATATTAAATTCTGGTCCTTGAACTTGTTCAATCTGAGCACTGGAAGACATTTAATTTAAAGCAGTTATAAACTACTAAGACACTCAATTGGAAATCATCTTTTCCTTCTCTCCTGTGTGAGTTTTCAAAACCTGGTAATAAGAGTTAAAAAATACAGCAGTTGGCTTTTTGCGAGAATGATTAAGATTCTGAGATTAAAGTCTTATTCTTTTTCGGCAGAACCATTTCCGTCTTTTAGTTTTTTAAATGATTTTTTCGAGTATTGATCAACTTTTTAAGCCAGTAAGTGATTTAATTTAACCCGTTGATTTAAGAATTGTGTTAAATTTCGTTTTGGAAAAGGAATAGAAACTAAGAAACAGTCAAAAAGTATACCTACCTACTTCTATCAATTAACTACAACTCTTCTAGCTTTTTAAAATAATTGACTACAGTCAATAATTCACTTTCCTTAAAACTCTATTAGATAACTTTTAAATTTATTTATATTTTGATATTATTAATGCTATTTTTAACCGAATCACCCTGTTGAAATTTATCAGTTGCTGCAATTAAAATATGAAAGTGTTTAAAGCTTAGCCGTCAATAAATTTATTTAAGGACTTTATCCTTTGATCTATACTTATTAATTATTATTATTGTAATATTAGTTTAAATTGATTTCTATAATATTTACACCAGCGTGTTTGATTACTAACTATTGTGGAGATTTTCATTTTAAAACACATTTTAGCTGAGGCTAGTATAGAGCTTCACAAAAAATGATTTCAATTATTTTCGATTTAGAGTGGCAATACATTTTGATTTTATTAAATATTTTATTAAGTAGGTTTTGGGACTATTACACATGTCAAATTGCTTCCCTCCGCTTAGACACAGAAATAATGTTTGGATAATTTGTGTGGGCTCCCTTAAATAACCGAAAAATTTATTTTTTCGGAAAATTTCCGAAAATCAAAAAGACTACAACCCAACAGAAAATAAACATTTCACCAGAAAATTCATATTTATTCGTAATTTGACATAATTTTCAACTTTATCAAAAATATCAATTGGCTTTTCTCAATCTTCTCTGGTATGAGCTTAATTGTGGAGCATGGATTTGAGTATCATCCTAAATGATTAGAAATATTAGTTATAAATTTTGATAAATGGATTTTTTTGAGATTTGAGATAACGATCAGACAGAAGTTGTTACTTCTCTTCAATTATTTGATATTCTTCTTCTTTTTTTTGTACGAAGTGTTTACCACCTGTAAGGCAGTCATTACCTCTTCAAAGCGTCGTAGGTCTATTCCACTACCACTTGGCCATTAAATAATAAAGTCAATAGGTTCGTGACCTGTTGTCCTCTATAGTTCTTCATTGCAAATACTGTTATGTCGAAACGTTTGATCATGGCTTATCCAATACGAAGTTTGGTTCCGTTAGAAGATTTATTCCAGTAATGAAACGATAACTTCTATAAAGCTTTTAGCGCAATTAGAAGAGAATATTTAAATAATGTTTGTCTTGTTGGGTAATCAAACTGTCTCATAAATCGAATTGTGAAAACCGAAGGAACTGTCTATGTCCCGAACTTATAAAAAAAAGTAAAGCGGAAATTCAATTTTTTAAATATGTACTTTACTGACGCAAACTTTTCGTACATTCTTCAAGAACCGATTCTCTGGGATACCTTAGATTTAAAGCGCTCAAGGAGCTTGAGGTTGCATATATTGAGTTTTTCAATAAGAGCGCAACAAAAGTTTTTTGTTTAAATAAAATAAAAACGGTTTTGGATATCAATTAAATTCTTTATTCCTGTGAAAGTACGTTCGATGCCATTATGCATGGAATTCGATTTCTTTTGCATGGCCACCACGGGCACGCTTGCAGAAGTCCAGACGCTGAACCCAATTTTTGACAGTTTTCAAGAATAAGTTGGCCGATACTGCTGAAATTTTACGTTCGATATTCGTACGAAGTTCATCAATCGTCGCTGGCTTGTTGGCATAGGCCATAGGACTGGACCATTTCGTGAGATAACACGTTCTCCAAACTTGGTTTCCAATAAATTGATTCTGACATTCGCTGTGTGGTTTGTGGTGCCGTCCTGTTGGAACCACATGTCCTCCAAGTCCATATCCAATCCAATTGGGGCAAAAAATATTCATTACCATTATCATTGAACGGTAGCGATCTCCATTCACAGTAACTTGCCGGTCTTGATCATCACGGAAAAAGTACGGCCCAATGACGCCCGCCGGCCCATAAACCACATCAAACCTTAATTTTCGGTATGCAATGATGACTCATGGAATACGTGTGGATTATTGCCTGACCAATACCGCATATTTTGTTTATTGACGAAGTCATTCAGCCAGAAAAGAGCCTCATCGCTAAAGATGATTTTTCGATGAATCATTTTCAAGTTGTTGCTCAGCCCAATTCACGAACATACGACGCTTCTGGTGGTCAAGTGGCTTCAGTTCTTGGGTCTATTTAATCTTGTGAGGATGTCGGTCAAGATCTTTTCTCAAAATTCGCCACAACGACGACACAGAGATGCCCAACGCTTGAGAACGACGACCTGTGAGAGATACATTTGGGCTTTCTGCAACTGAAGCCTCAGCGGCAGCAATATTCTCGACACTACGGGTTCTTCTTTGTCTCACTGGCACGGGTACATTTTGTAATGTACAATTATGATGATCATACATTGGACGTAGCGCTCTTAACGTTGAGGCCACTGACTTCGAATTTCGGCGAGGAAGAACAATAAACAGTTCTTGACCTTTTCTGTACATGCTGAGTTCTAGCTCAAAACCTTAAGACTAAGTCATCATAATCTGTCGGAAAGCCGAAATGCTTTCCTGGCCTCATACATAAACTATTTTCATTTATCCCAATCGCGAGCGGCCGACATCCAGTTCGGCACCCTAAGGCTTCGGAAGTCCTGGTCTACTCATACCTCCATCGTCAGCATGATCTCCTGAGCTGTTGCCTACTATAAAATAATGTACTACAAAGGACTTTCCGAGCTGGTTCTTCTTTGGTCATACGAGCAAGCTGTTCAGCCCAACCAAGTCTACCGAGCTTAATTTTTGTAACAAAATCATCTTCGATGTAGATTAAATACAATTCATGATTGTAGCGTCTCCGGAATTGTCCTTAATCATTAAAGGGTACAATAATTCTCCGCAAGACCTTCCTCTTAAAAGCTCCTAAGAGGTCGGTATGCCTTTTACTAAGCACCCAGATCTCGGATCCATATGTGAGCAGCAGCTTAGAATTCATGGTAAGGTTTCTGGACTGAAGTAGGCTCCGTTGGCTTTGAGTTACCACCCGCGTATTTCTTCTTCTATATTGATATCAGCTCCTACAATTGATCCAAAATATTTGAAGGGTTGTATTACTTCAAATACATGCTCCGCTACCTTGATTGTTTGACCATTTGTTCATCTAAGAGTCGGCGCCACCATGTACCTTGTTTTTCCTTTAATAATAGACAGCCCTAGATTTTGTGCCTACTGTTCGATCTGGATTAAGGAATCGGTTCGCCCGATGGTCTCGATGTCGTCTGCGTAAGCCAGTTTCTTGCTAGACGATGGTGCCTCTAGTTGACGTGTCAGAGTCAACCTGGCGAAAAACGCCAGGAGGCAGGCCAAACCATCCCCTTGCAGAGTCCATTGTAGATTTTTATTGGTTTTTATAGCAATCCGAATATTTTAACTTCGATTGTTATATTGGTTATGGATAACCGAATTCTCTCATACCTTTTTATAGTTCTACCCTGGCTATGATATGTTAGGCGGCCTTGAAGTCTATAAATAGATTGTAAGTTGGAATTTTAAATTCTAGACATATAAATCTTAAAATTTGATAGGTTGATGATTTGCATGGGATAAAGCCTTACTAGTATTGTTTAATGATAGTTTTATCGTATGGGGCTATCCGATCTTGAAGGATGAAGGAGAGTATCTTATAGATTTACCGATGAGAATTCTTCTATAACGACCAAAACGATTTCAAACAATTAGTTATTGTCACGTTTCATAAGTAACCCAAATCGTTTAGCTTAGAAGAAGGCCTTAAGATGCGAGTGGTATCACATGGGCCATCAAACGACCTAAGTGTCCCACTTCATCACACTTAGGCCACTTGAACTTAACCTAATCTTATCTAGGACCAATGATTTTCATCACTTAATGTTTGATTTTTGGAATTAAACAATGGTTAAAAGTCATCATTGACTATCGCTATGCAATTCTTGATATTTAAAACTAGGGCTGAGGAGTTTCAAGCATGAACTTAGTAAAGGCTTAAATAAGTTATATGCGCCGCAAACAAAAGTACTTACAAAATTGTCATAGATGACACCCGGGTAATGAAACAAAACGATGGAACAAAAATGTTCACTGGGCGTATACGTACTATTTTTTTGCTTTTAATTTCAACTCATTTTCTCATCGAACATCTAATTGAGAAGTAAAATGACCTTTTTGATCTATAATATCATTGTGTCTTATTTTACAACATCAATTAACTTAAAGCTTATGAAATAGCAAACCCTAAGCCATTGACAATTACGAGTACTTTCCTATTTTCTCCATTTTACTGTCTTTCATTTGTTTACATACGAATATAAGAAATGTATTTTGAATGCATAAACTCGTATTTATGTACATATATATGTATATGTATGATGAGATAAAATAAGTATGCAATCATTTGCATTAATTGTTAAATTAGTAAAAAAAATCTCAACAGATTATTTTTATAAATTTAATATTCAATTAAAACATTTGAGTGATGGAAAAAATCGTCCAATATTCAGAAATCTACGCGTAAATTATGCATAAATCATCACATACATTACAAAATAATAATGAAAATGTTGATTAATTTTTCCGATTTGGAATTGTTTTATAATTAAAAATATTTTTTTTTAATATAAAGGCAAACTCATCCATAATACATTGTTTTTGCGTATGGTCAGGTTACTGTTGAAATTTTAAAATCATTCAGGTGTAGTTTTGGCGAAAAAAAAAACGGAAAAAAATTAAAAATCAGTTTCGGCATTTTTACTGAACGTAATGTTCTAAGCCTTAAAATAATATAAGTATGTGTGTTTATTTTTATTATTTCAGAATTAAACCTCATAGTTGCCTAAAAATGCTTCCTTCCTATTTGTAAATTTTTGATTTATAATTTTGTTAAATCAAAATACTAAAATTTAATCCTAAAATCGAATGTTTAATATTCAAAATGGATTAAGTAATTATTTATGTGTTCCTGTTCACATATTATCAATTAAAAAAAAAAATATATACATAAGTCATTGTCTGTATAAATAGCTTACAAAAATAAAATATAGTAATTCATTCTGGCTTTGATATAATTAAAAATGTATGTGCAGTGCATAACATCAAAATCTGATTAATAATTTACAACAGGAGTAAAACAACTGTTTTTTTTTAAACATTTATAATTCCTGCCATTTAAAGACACTTCATTTTTTATTTATATTAATCCCTATTTTAACCTGATGTATTCTCGCACACAAACCTCTCACAAAAACCTAGTACGATGGTGCGTATAGGAACTTCCGTCGGATATATCTCCGGCCAGCGGCGGAATGGCATGGGGGACGTTTGGCTGCGGTACAGTGCGGTATGCAATATGATAAAAGAGTTCCTTACTCAATTGCAGATTTGTTAATTAAAAATCCAAAAACGTATATGAATATGAATATAATTATTTTTTGTTTGTAATTTATATTTTATACTTCAGTGTTTTAATTAAACCGCAAATTTTACGAACTATCCCCCAAAAATCATTCCATATCTCTTCTCTGATACGCAGCCAATTTAACATACCTTGTGTATATAGGTATGTATGGGTATTGTGGGATTTCACACTGTCTGAATATCAAATTGAAAAATTCTATACAAGTGCAAACAATAAATTAAAAAAGAACATATGTATAACTAAGTAAAAAATCTCTACCGTACTTGTTCGCATTTGTAGTTTTAAAGGCAAGTTAAAGGATGTGTAAAAAAATACACTTTACCGTCGTTAAATGTTATACAAAGAATTCTTTGAAAGTCTATATTTACATAAATTGCTATTAGAAGCAAATAAAACACAAGTGGAAGTAACCAAACGGACCTTTGGAATATTTCAAATCAAACATTTTCCAAGAGCGTCTTTAAAAAAAAGAATACATTTCAATTTCCAACTTCTATATACAAAACAGCATTGGGTTTTCGAAGTATTAAATACCACATGGTTTCATATCCTCCATTGGACAATGATGTTTATCGTTGCAGTTTTGTATCCTTAAAGGAAGGATGTAAAGTCTGAGAACGAATATAAAATGCTTAATTAATAAGATAAGAAGTTGCACACAGATCATTGATACAAATGAGAAAGAGTGTATAAAATATAATAGAGTATTTATATTGTAGGTTTCAGACTTGAATCATACCAAACTTCAAAATAGCGCAACTACTCTTTAACATTATAAAGGGTCCGCTAAACAGCCTATTTTTTTTCTTTTTTTATTTGAAAGTACAATCCTTCCGGTAAATAATGGAATAATAATAAATAATTTAATTCAAATGGCTGCTTTGGCTGGCCATGCCATGGCCTACACGATCGGTCCAATTTTTAAGCACATTATCGATTGTGTGTATTGTAGCTGTATTTCACCAATGGCTTCACGAATATTGTCCTTCACGAATTATTGTCCTCTGGCTTGTCTCGTAGCACTTGTCTTTTACGGCACCGCACAAATAATTGTCCAACAGTGTCAAATTGCAGCTCCGAGGTGGCCAAACGACATCAGCTCTACGGCTAATAATGCGATCTTCAAAAACAGGGCGCAAAACATCGTTTGTAGTTTCGGCTGTGTGGCACGTAGCGCCGGCCTGTTGAAACCAAATGTTGCCAATATCCTCCTCTTCAATTTTTGTGAACAAAAATTCGTTCAACATGGCCCGATAACGATCAACATTCACTGTAACGGCCACTCCTTGCTCACTTTCGAAGAAAAATGGCCCAATTATGCGACCGGATCGATATCCGAACCAAACAGTGACTCGTTTTGGGTGTATCGGCTTTTCATTGTATGCGTGCGGGTTTTGTGTGCCCCAAATGCGACAATTTTGCTTGTTTACATACCCACCAAGATCAAAATGAGCTTCATCTGAAAAGATGATTTTTTTGGCAAAATCGACATCTTCTCTAAGTAGATCGCAGGCCCACTTAGCGAAGTGAAAACGAATTGGATGGTCAGTTGGCTTCAACTCCTGAACCAATTGGACTTTGCATGGTGTCATACCAAGGTCCTTATGCAAAATTCGTCTCAATGATGTCTCCGAAATGTTCAATTGTTGAGAACGACGGTGAATTGATGTTGATGGCGCTTCACGCACACTTTCTGCCAAAGCAGTAATATTCTCAGTAGTAATATTCTCGGGTGTACGCTCTGTTTTTGGCTTTTCACGCTTTGGTTTATCGATGAGGATGCCAGTTTCTTTCACTTTTTTCACGGTGCATATCTTCTTCCAAAATCCGTACGCAATTTTCGAACACATTCTGCAACATTACCATGATTTTCAAAGTAATGTCGCAATAATTCCCAGCGTTGTTCAAGCGTATAAACAACCATATTCGTTCAGCGAAAGAATAAAACTAATTTATCTGTCAAAGCATTAGCTGCAAAAAAACGTTAGGTGGCGGACCCTTAAGTTTACGATTCCGGCGAGTTGTTTAAGCTCCTTTCAGTTCTTTACCAATTTTGCTGATTCCTCGTCGACTTTTTTCTGCACATTCTTCTCGGTTTCTAGACTTTTCTGCCTTTTTGATTTAGAGGGTTCCATCTGTAATGCAGTCATTACTTCTTCAAAGCATCGCATTTATCGTGTTGGAATTTTTTTTAAATGTTTGTCACATCAAAATCTATTTTAAATCGATTGTGAAAAAAAAGTTTAAAAATTCGAAGGAATTGTCAATGTCTTGAAATTATCAGTTATTGAAAAAACTGTATTGATGCAAACTTTTTGAACATTCTCCTAGTTAACCTTGATTTAAGGTGCTTGATATCTCTAAACAGGGGCATTGTTTGTCCAAACAACTTCTATCTCGAAATAAAACTACGTCGACAACGAAAGAACGCATTTCTTAGAAGAGAGCAAAATGCCAAGCTTTATGAAATGCCTTTGAAATATCAAATTCAATAATCTCATTTCCTCGAAAACGCTTTAAAGATTATTTCCAATATGCTGTGAGATAAACCATGAGATCCCCAGTGGACGTATTGTTGCAAAAGTCACTTTCGATCTTCGAGATATTTCTTGAACAGATAATTTTAATCAGTGTTTCCATGACGATGGAGAAGAAGGGACGTAAGTGCTATGTGTCGATAAATTAAGGGCAAAGCTGAATTTTGAACTAGCTCAGTTTCTGCGATAGCTACCTCAAGAACTGTTTTCATTTTCTAGGCAAAAGTATAGCAATATATATATTTTCTTAAGGAGTAATTTCAAATTGAGTTGTGATCAGCATTAGTATTTAAATCCAAAAAGGATTCTTCAAAATCTGATAATTTTATAACAATGCTTTTATTAGAAAATTGATTTTGAATTATTGGGTTTTTGAGGTACTTAACTATGATTTCACAGCGAAAAAAGGATTGATAAATTTAAAAAAAAAGAGCGTATTCTATTTAAAGTACCATTGAAGTTTTTGTCTAATTGGAAAAATAAAATTTAAAAATAGTCGTATTGGTAAAAAAAATTCAGAATGTCTATTTCAGGATTTTCACTGTAGTATTGGATGTTTCACACACATGTTTATGTTTCTAAAACAAAGAACAGCCATTCTAAAATACAAAATGTTTTAAAACATGCTGATAAGTCTTAACAGACTCATCCGACTTGACTAACAGCTAACAGTAGTAGCTGGTGACTGTTGACGTTGAGTTGTTTAGCTAATAAGGCTTACAAACAATTATTACTTTCTTACTTATTTAGTTCCAGGAACTAATACGTCCGAAAAAATCCGATTACATGGCAAAGGACCTCCACAGCTCTTACGCGCCATCGTACATGATTTTTGGAAATATATCTCAGCTCTTTTCAACTCAATTTCTAGGTTGATCTTGTCAACCATGCCGTGTGAGCGGGCTCCCCTTTATCGTTTAATGCCACCGTGCGTGGCATTAAACGATAACGAAACGAAGAATTTGCTTCCACTTTCTTCTTCCTCACCTGTATTCGCAATAAGCTCAGCATTTGAGATCAAAATGTTTCGATGACATCTATTAACAACCATATTTAACTTTGTTGTTACAGCGTCTGTGACTTTCCAAGTGTTTTATGCATAAGCAGCAAGGATTCATGATTGGAGAAGAAAAATCTTAGCGTTAGTCTCCATATTTTCTACAGGTTTTTAAATCAGCTGTTTTCGTCCATTTCAATTTCGCCACAAGTAGATACAATACTTATACGATAATGAAAATCTTTTTTACCAACAGGTTGTTTAGATATACATATTTAATTGGATTGATAAAGAAGTTCTTTTAGTTTTTACCGAGTTGATCTTTTTCCCCTACGAGTTTGAGATTCAGATTTTAAATTTGAAATTGCAGAGTCTTCTAAATGCATCCACTTTCACTTGATGCAGCTGTGGAAAAAAGGGCAGGATCTCAGTATTCACATCTGGCATTTTCTTCTATTTATTTACTGACAGGAACTCTAAAATCTTTTTCACAAGAGGTTAGACATTTTTTCGTAAAGCAGAATTACTTCTAGGGTTTTTTTCGGGAAAATAGATTATTTTGTATTTTTGTATTTAGTTACTTATCTGTATTCTATTTTAAAATGATTATAGTACAGTAGAGTTTCAGGATTTTTCTTCAGTTTATTTTGTATTAAAACATTTGCAACCTAAAAATATTAGAGCAAACTCATGCGACTTATAATTCTACATTTTAATTTTGTGTTTAACGAAATGTTCAGACACTAAAATAATAACAAAAAACCTCAACACCATCACTATGGGTAGTTTTATATACAGAAAAGAAAATAACAACAATAACATCATCAATTCGTTCTGCAGGGTATACCAAATTTTACCTTCCCCCTCCCCCTACCCTCCCTACAAATCAACCTACCAAAAAATTAAAAAAGAAAAAAAAAAGTAACAATAATAAAAACTGCAATAATTAATACATAATAAATTATTATCATTCCGTTTACCATTGGCATTTTGGCTTCACGCACAGGATACGTGAACAAGGATTGTCTGAATAGTGTATATATGGATTGGATACCGTAACCATAACCATATACCGTTATACCATACAAGTACGAGTATCTACCTTGCATTGTACTTGGGAGTTTCAGTGTGTAATTCATTTAAGCGAAATCATCAGCCAACACGAAGAGGTTGGAATTTTTAAGTAGATACAAAAGTATCTGGTAGATATAAATATTTTCATTTTATTTTTGTATTTAATTCCTTATATGTATTTAATGTTAAACATTGTACCTATACGCGTTTACGTTGTATGAGCTCACGGTACGCTGGCTGAGCTGAAATGAATTTTTAATTATTATTTAAATATAGTTTTGTTTGTCGGAACTCGGAGTTGTGTGAGTTGCGGAGTCGGAAGCTCCTTTGAAAAAATAAAATCGAAAAACGGGAGTCAACACGCAAAATAAAATTCTCCCCCCAAAAAAAAAGGATATTCTTTACTGGTTGGTAAATTGAATTAAATGCAAATGATACCGAAAAACCAGCCTCTGTGTAGTACGAGTACCATGACTCTGCTTACTACCTACATACTCCTATATGAGTACTCGTACTCATGAATACATTGTTATAGTTATGTGTACTCTTTGTTTTTGTTTGTGTAATTTTATTAATGACTTGAATTAATTGTATGGATATTTTGTTTTGAAACCTTTTTAATTTTTATACAATTGCAAATTAAAAAATAAATATGTGCAAAAGATACAAAAAAAAAAAAAAAAACAATTTAATGTAGAAAAATAAGCCATTAATTCTGAACTCGTACAGACTTTTTTCCTTAAATACGTGCTTATGTTCTCTTCCTTTCGTCCTTTTTTATTTATCGATATGTTTAATATTTATGTATCGATATATTTAATACATCTATATCTTTACTCCCTCTTCTCTCTATCCTTTTGTAGTGAGTTGAATTATTAATTTTTATATATAAAGTGTTATGTTATTATTTCGATTTATGTATGTTTATTAAAAATTAAAATGTTTAATCGGAAGCAGTATAAAGTGACGTCTTTTTTCCAGCAAAGAGTTTGGTCTTCTAAGTTTTTGTTCGTTATTTGTAGATTCGAAGAAGGAAAACGTCAAGAATTTTCTCAAGATATGTTTCAAGCACCCAAAGGATATGCGAGAAAAATTGTATGTATAACAATTTTGATTAAATTGTTGCATACTTTAATTAGCATTTAACAACGTGATCTCTTAAAAACAATCAGATAAGAGATTTGAAAAATATCGTTAAGAGGATTTTAGAATAGAGATCAAACCTATTTTTCTAGGTTATTTTCTATCATTCAAATACGCCATTTCGACCAAAAAGTTCGTATTATTCTTTTAGGCGCTTTAAATGTTGGTCTTTTACTCAACCTCTAATAGACTTTGGTCTTGTTGGAACGATTAAGTTTTCCCTTAAATAAAAAACCACAATTGCTGATAAGATCCATTAGTCATTAATTCACTCTATCCTGGCAAAAATTTTACCATGAATGTCCTTTTTTCACTTACCAATGACAAAGTTTGTCCGTTAGCTTTTTTAAATTGTTGTTTAAACTTTTAAAAAAGAACTAGAGGTGTAACGATTTTGTTTCTTAACGACTTTTGATGCTGGCTTGAATAGAAAGTGCCTTTTATTTTATTAAATACTAATTGTTACCATTGGCTATGCCTGCATGACTTATGGTGGGTACTTTAAGTGTTTGACAATGCGCCATTGTCATAGCCAAACTAACTTGAATAGGGAATTGAAGCCTTTCGAATCGAATGGGAAATCTAAAGGAATTATTGGAATTCGAGAAATAACAACATTGTCACCCTTTCCAACGCCGCCCGTGCCGCCGCCGGTGAAGATATTAGTTTTGATAATGTGTCGATCAAGTTGTGTGACACGAAGTCTTGTATTGTTACATTATCGGGGGCATCTTAATTTCGTAAAAATATTAGTAACAAGCATAATCTCAATGGCAGTTTATGTGAGTGTACATTCGACAACTCAATTGAGTTAAAGCACTCTACCGGGTATAAAGTGCTCTGTTCTGAGTCTATGACAGTATCTGACAAATACTCTTTCATATCTTTTGCAACTTTATCAAATATGTTTGAATTTATTTTCAAAACACCATCATTTCTTCGTGTAAATTAAATTGTTAATCAGGGTAAACACTTGCAATAATTTCAGAATTACTCTGTACTTAATTTCCTACTTTTGATAGTGTTTCAGTGTTTTGTTTTGTGCGCTAATGGCATAATAAGAAACAAATAATAATAGGCAACAATTATAGGTCCAAAAGCAGACGGCACCTAAGGATATGCTACGAATTTGTGTTGAAAAAATATATTGAATATCCAATTATAAGTTTTTCCGGCGGATTCGCTGGGAATGCGATTTTCTACCGCCGCCGTAAAAAGTAGCTTTAAACACTCCAGTATCATAATTACCTCCTCACAAAAAATCATGTCATAATATTGCTCCGTTGCGGCATGAAAGACGGACAAACAAACGAACAAACTGACTTTTCCATTTATAACATTAGTATAGATTGAAAAACTTGGTAATTAGATCTTCTCTGTTAATTACTCTCGTCGAATAATATTCCATTTTCTTGCCCACAATTTCATGAATAGCTTGACCAATATTCATGATAGAGGCTTCGTTTTAGAAGTTATTTGGAATAAAGTAATCAAACAAAAAATGAATATTTTAGTTACTATACAAAATGTCATAGTGTTCCTACTTCTTTGATAATTTAACGGAAATGGTCCAAAATGTTAATTAGAAGTGTCAATCTATTCGACAGTAATTGTTTGATATTTGCTAAACTCTACGCTGAACACCTAAATGCAACAAAATATTAATCAGCATAATAAACCTGCAAAGTTTTCTTATTGATTACAGCAGTTTTGGCATATTGACTAGGTACAGCAGTTGTCATGTTGATAACCATGATTTTCATGTTGATTACAATGATTGTCATTTTGACTACCGCGATTTTAGTGTTGACTACCAGAGTTTCAATTTCTTTCAACCCAAGTTGTCATATTGACTAGCGATTTTTAAAAATTTATCGGATCCCAAAATTTAAAACCGAAAATTGTCCTATCGATTATTAGGTTGGTTGGTTGAAAATTGACTATTTGACTACCAAAATAATCAATAATCTGACTTTTTTCGTTCTGTGTAATAAAGTATTTTTCGTCAAAATTTAGCGTGAAACAATTTTTGAAAATACAAACATTTGTAACTAGATTCATTTTGCATTTTACTTTCTGTTAAAACGTATAGTCCTCTTTTTGACTGTATTATTCATTAGACATATTTATTTCACTTTTGGCTAATTACTGCCTTGGCAAGAAATATTCTCGAACAAGTAGCTACCCCGGAAACACTTTTCAGCGAATAACTAAACTTCCTTATTTTCTTCTAAACTTCCTATAAAAATCTTCGGAGAAAATTTGATATCAGAAAAGTAATGGAAACAATAAACTGAGTATCCTAATAATATTCGAAAGCCACACGTTACTTTAAATAATGACAAAAGGTTATAGTCACTCGTTACACTTATTCGTTTAAAGTCTTACTTTTACATATATTGTACCGAATATCAGCGAATACAATGCTCTAATCATAGTGTGTCAAATGGACATAGAAGCAATCCTAGCTATTGAACTTTTAGATTGCTTTTATACTCGACAAGTAACGAGATCATATCAGTAAAGTTTTGTTAATCGTTGTCAAGTTGATTATTCGTTACTTTAGCTATGATTAAAAGCGAATCGTTAAGTGAACCTTTTAGCATCGGCAAATTGAATTGGTGACACAATTTTTCTAAAATAGAAGAAAACCTAACTATCGAAATCATAATTGATTCGGTACTAGACAAGTAACGAGATCATATCAGTTAAGTTTTGTTAATCGTTGTCAAGTTGATTACTCGTTACTTTAACTATGATATAAATGAACCTTTTAGCATCGGGAGATTAAATTGGTGACAACATTTTTTGTTTAAATAGAATAAAACCTAACTATCGAAATCCTAATTGCTTCGGTACTAGACAAGTAACGAGATCATATCAGCAAAGTTTTGTTAATCGTTACAAAGTTATATATTCGTTACTTTAGCTATGATAAAAAGCGATTCGTTACATGAAATTTTTACCAATTTTTGAAATTAATTGAATTAGTGGCAAAATTTTTAGAAATACTCGTAAATAGATTAAGAATTTTACAGACGATCAACTGCCAATATTTTCTTCCAATTAAACATTTTACAAATTACCTTCAAATCATCATAAGTTATTTTCGAACATATATTTCCACATCGTCAGCATCATTTTTAGTCTTAATTTTATGTTATTTTTTTTTGTTTTTATTTCCTCCCTAATTTATTTTATCTATTTATTATTTATAATTACTTTTATTATTTGTCCTTCATTCAAAAAACAAAATCCATGTAAATTGTGCATTAATCTCGTTTCTTTGTTTTTCCGTACTTTTTTCACACTTTATGTCCCCCAGATTTTTGTAAGGGCCGTGAAACGTTACAAAACCTCTGCGATCAAATACCTGGTGATGCTTTACTTTATAGTTTATTCAGAGAAAATGCTGAACCTGTCAAGTGTCCTTTAAAAGGTATTAGTAATTAGTTTTTAATTTATCTATAATTTATTGTTTTTTATTTTAATTTTAAAGGTCCATTTGTGTTTACCTATAATCGTGGTCATGGCGAGTGTAAAAGTCCTGTTTCAAACATCGAAAGTTGTACCGAAGATAGTCGTTTATTGTTGAGTTTTCAAGCATGTCCAGATGTTCAAGGCACTGAAAGTACAGGTAAACATATATCCACACAGATACATAGATACACATAGATACGATATAATAATAATTACATAATTTTTCGTCTTTGACCATCAAACCAAAATTTATAATAAATTAATCCTATTTAATAGTTGAAGAACTAACGTGCTTAGCCACATGGAAGGATGGTAATTCAAGATATTTAGTCGGTCTGGTGTCACATCATCATGCGATATCCAACGAAGAACGTTACAGATGTTTTGTCTATGAAAAAATTTCATCACTAATGGGTAAGTTTTATGCCTTAACTCGGTATAAGAGAGAAAATGTCCCTCTATGAGGGTACATATATTGTCCTTTTTGGGTATATCCTTGAATGGAACTTACATACATATTCGTCTCATCTCATCTCATCTCAACTCAACTCATCGTGTCGGTCATCGTCGTTGTTGTCGTTGTCGTTGTCGACGTGCACTCGTTAAGCTTAATTAAAATAATAATAGCAATTATAATTAATATCATAACGATATCATGCACTCTCCATCTCCATAGTACCTTCAATTTACCTACCTACATACCTTCATATATATTCATATCTATGTTTGGACGAACGTGCGGTTAGGACACTCAAACTTCGTCCAACCTCTTTTGGCCAAGAGACAAAAACCACAAATTGCAAAGGCTGCCCTAGACTGGCCTCTGGGTTGGCCTGGTTTGCCTTGCCATTGCCTTGCCTTGGCTTGGCTTTGAGCTTTCAGCTTTGCCATATTCTTTGTGTTTAGGTGCTGCTGCTTGGCCTGATTGCAAATATGTGTATTTTGGTGTTCGGTGTAGTCCTGTCGACAAGGACATTAAGTTTGAGAACTTCCTCAAACTTAAGCCAGTCCGGGATGGACGAGGCCATTTCAAATATACCTAGACAAGACAACAGACTATATAGAGTGAACTTATAGAGGGTCCTTGATGATGACGCGTGTGGAGAGTTTTGTGGATGTTGATAGTGAAAAGAAAAACAGAGAGATAGAGCGATGATTATATTGTTATTATTATTATTATTATTATTTTGCAGGTGGTCCTGGAATGCTGAGCTCAAAGGATGCCGAATATAAATTGGCGCAATCAGGAGACGCAACGTGTAATGGACTTGATAGTGCTGAGGTAAGGATTATAAATACCATATACATGAAGAACAAGCACATCTTCTTTCTTCCTACTTGGTCTTCTATATAGAGCAAAAACCTATCAAGATAATATTTACAACCACCTAGTTCCCCCCCCCCCCTCTTTAACACTATGCTCCCTTTCTTTTCATTTCGTCCTTTATTCTTAAGGTGGGTATATGTATTGAAGCACTAAAGCTTAGAGCGTGATGTTCTTCCTGTTGTGTTTTTTTTGTTTTTTAGAGATGGGTATGTTTCTACAGGGTGGGTCGACCGTAACTTCTAGAGATAATGAAATTTTTGTAGTATTAATTTGTTTTAAAATATTCTAAAATATGGAATATGATGTTTTTTAAATAAACGCCAGCTTCATACTTAACGGGTACTGCCTCTTGCGAGGAATTGACAATAAGTCCTGAGAACCATACCACTAAGATTGATAATTTTTAAAATAGTCGTTGAAGCTTACAGTACTTACTTAATTACTTAAAGTAGCTCTACAGTCGTGTGTAAACTAGAGCCTCACCTCTCCATCTGCATCGGTCCCTAGAGCTCTAGTTGCGTACTCCAAGTCCAAGGCCTTTAGACATTCACATATTAGGATTGATTAAGAAGATTTTGTAAGCGATGTTATGGAGACTGATTCGTCTATATTCAACTTGATTCAACTTGATTCAGAGTGATTCTGATTGATTCGGATTCGTTTGGTGTGAAAGGGGCCTAAGAAGGTCTCCAATTTCACTTCATCTTACTTCAGCTTAGATATGGTAATCTTTACTTCGTTTAAATCGGGAAGACGAGATTTATGGTTTTCGTCTTTTATATTGAATGGATCATCCAGACTGACATGACAGCTGAATTCGGTCCGTCGTCGTCGCCGTTGTACAGTATGCAGAAGTGGTCCTTCCATATCCTGAGCCTTGACTGCGGTTTTTCTATGATGTTTCCACTTACGTCCTTACAGTCTTCGGTTCAAGGTTTATTCTTCTGCTCACAAGACTTTCGAAATTCATTTTTTACTTCTAAACCTCTTAACATCTTCGACCGCACGCTTCTCATACTCTCATCTTCTCTTTTTCCTTCTGATAAGTCGGAATAAGCCGAAGCTTACAATATTTTCTCAAATTTTGTTTAAAAAACGATTAATACCATGAAAACTATAAATCTAGAGATTGTTTGTAGGAAGCTTAAGCAGAAGTTGAATTTCCTATAAAAATGTTTCAAATATTTTCTCTGAGAGTCTACTAATTTTTGAAATAATGGCAAAAAATTGAGAATTTTATGAACAAAAACGGTTGAGTGACCCGATACTACCCCATTGGTGAGAGTTAAAGATAAACCACTATGAACACTTTTATATAGAGAGTTAAGTTCTGAAAAAAATGCGGTGAACGAGTAATAAATAAGAGCTCAAATTATCAGGGTATTGTTTTTTTTAGATTTCATTCCCAAAAAAGAGCCCTTGTCTTTATATTTCCTCCAAGAAAAGGTTTCACATTCGCTTCAGTTCGGTCTGAGGATTGAGGAATTTAAAAAACAGCTACTTATTAACGAAATCACGTTTTCCAAGAAGAACTTCTAGCCATCAAAGAACCCCTTTCTTGGCTCAGAGAAAACGTTATATCGACTACCGTTGTACGCATATATTCTCAGATAGTCAGGTTACCAAAAATTCATTGACTCTGTCTCGATAAACTCTCTAACAGCCCGAAACTGTCCATCATCTCTTGTGGAGATGGTGGAGCAATTCAACATTGATCTTATTTGCTTGAACAAACCCAACATCCCCCTAGCTACTTTTAAACGTATGCTAAAGCATGGTACCATAAAAAAAAGCAAACCACAGGTGGTCTAATACAACCACTTGTCAGTCAACCAAATTAATTTGGCCAATGCTTGATGCTCAACTCTCTGAGCAACTTATTTCGGTTGGTGGATTGGATAATATGTCCTTTATAGGAGTCTCTACAAGACACTGCTTAATGGGTATGCATGCTTTTCGACTTGGAGCTCCTGCAAATGATTTTTGCAGACGCTGCTTGGATGAAGAAGAAGAAAAGACAGTGTCTCACTCCACCTTCGACATCTATTGTCTCAAATGATTCATAGTTAGCTCTAACTGGTTCAAAGGATAAACGGACCAACCAATAAGTCTAAGTGTGTTGGTTTTCCCGTCAACATCCACCTCAACCTAAGGTAATCTAACCTAACGAAATCATGTCACTAGGTCACAAAGGATGACTCTAATGAGCTCTTTGGGTAAAAATAATCGATTGAATATTTTCAAAATAAAATTATACAAGTTTGATCCCCTCATTTTAGTAAATCTCCCAAGTTTGATTTTGTACCTTAAACGAAAAGAAAATAAACAGAAAAATTATGATTTTTTTTAAATTAAGTAGGAATTTTTTGACCCACCCTGTCGACAGATATTGTCATCTCCATCATCATCAGAATGATGTGAAGGACCTATAACTATCATCGAGCTAGGTACCTTTAAGGACAGGGTTAGCTAAAAGTTTGTTCGGTACCTAGCTACTAGAAAATTTGTTTGTCTTCTTTTCAAGGCATACACTCCGTACATGGAGGTATATTTCCTATAACTAGTACTTATGTCATGTCCGTGCTTCCAATATGACACCACAACATAAAACACACTTAAACTTTATTGTTTTAATATCTATAAAACGAAAGGACATGGTCCGGTTTACATTAAAAAAAAAGAAAACAAGAACAACAAAAAAGCTTTTGAAAATTGTGTCGCTATTTTGAGAAAATTGAGGACAATGTGCTGTTTTTGTTGTTGTTGTTTGGATGCACTTCTTCTGACGGTTGTACATAAAATACCTTACCTTACCTCCTATGTTATCATTTGATTGAAGTGGTAAAATGTTTACTTCCATATACTCGTACCTACCGTTGTTGGTTGTAATGAGATGATTATTATCATAGTCATACATAATACTCGTAATACTTGAGTTGAAGCAGAAATAAGAAGAGAGGATGGAAATTTAATGACGAAAGTGTAGTATAGAACTTTGATAAAGTGGATACTTGTGGGCTTGTGATATAGAAGTGAAAACAAAACAAGTATAGTTGCTGGAGGAAGGAAAGCCCATTATACCAGACAGTTTTTTAATTAAGAAAAGACAATATGGTTATATCGCAGCATACTTTTGAAAGAAGGAATCTATTTTTATGTAACGAGATGACATATTAACCTCGTCATAAGTCGATCATTTATTCAATGAGTCAAGTCCTTACAACTTTTTTTTTTTTTTTGTTCATCACTAAGAAGGATTTACAAATACTTTTTTATCACAAGCTTTGGATTTAACACATTTCTATTCGTTAATGAATCTTGTGTAAAGTAAACACTTGCTTTTAGTCATAAGTTGAGTAATTACTTACTTTAATAGATCTAAAATCGTTATAGCTGAAAAAACTCTGCAAAATCTAGTTCAAGGTTAAAAACTAAAGAACTTTGAGATTTAGTTTTATATTTTTTGCACACACAGGTGTTCTGAACACCTTTTAAATGTCTGAAGTTTTTACTGTGCAAGCGTTAGGAAAATAGATAATAAAAGAGTAGATAATGGCGCCAATTAGTCTTAAAGCTTTGAATATAAAAACATAAGCAGTCCACATTCTTAATGTGCGACCGGAAAACAAATATCCTCTATACTTGACACTCTTTAAACTAATTCTGAAATTCAGTTTTAGAGTAAATTGATGAGTATTCTTGGAAGTGCAGCAAGTAATAAAAAAAGATTGTTTAAGATAGGGAAATCGAATGGCTGCTCTTCAAGGCTTTACATTGAGCATTGTGCTGCCACCTAATGTCTAAGAAACTCTTAGGTTTTTACGTTTTGCAATCCTGGAGATATTTAAACTTTGAATATATTTTTAAATTTGAATAATATTGGATTTGTAGGTTACAGAGTTTATCATCAAAATCATGGCATCTATGGAAGCGTGAATTCTAGTTTAAAGTTACTGAAAACTTTGACAATGGTCATTTATAATTTGAATTTATAAATAATCAGTTTCTGAACAATGAAAAAGATTGTTTGCAAGAAGGTAGTTTAAACTACTATAGGTTACAATAGCTTAAACTTTACTTTAATATTGTTTCTTCGTTACATACTTTCGACTAAAGAAATAGACTCGCCTAAGACAAGATTTTTCAATAAGGGGTTTCGTTTTATATACTTAAAACTATTTCAGCCAAATTGCCGCCAGGGCTAGTATTGTAGATCGATATCCTTTTCATGGAATTTTCCATGACCGATTCACTCATTTGTGGCTGTATACCCACAATAACCTCCGAATCACAGATTTAAGGTCGTGAATTTAAAGAGGAGCATGGGAATATACTTAATATACACGGTATTCACATCTCCGAGAAATAACACGGTTAAGCAACTTTCGTTTCGTTGTTTGTGTGGCACGTAATGCCTGCGCTGTCTTATAGAAAAATAACTTCGTCCACATCGACACATTGCAATTCCTGCCTTATAAAAACATTAAGTCTAAAAATTACACTAAACAGTGACACGTTGGGGATGGAGATGGTTTCTAATAATCATTTGTTGATTTTTCGAGTTCGACAAAAATCCGGATAATGTTGATGCATTTCGAGAACGGAATCATTAAAGATACTGCGTTGCTGGTGGTTTACCAGTTCAGTTCTCATGGTAACCGCCTTAAAACTTCATGAAAAATACGTTAGAATCTCGTTTGTAGAAAGCCTTTAATTCCAAAGATCTAATCGACAAAACTATGAACACTACGATCCTTACTTACTTAGGTCCTCAGAACTAGAAAGCCCGTGAGTGTTAACTAGTAGGAAATAGGGCCTTCGGTTTCCGGCGATGTGTTTGAGCTCCAACCAGCTCTTCCCCAATCTCTATGATTCCTCCTCGGCAGAGCTTTTCGGTCTAAAAATTGTTCTGCCTTTTTAAGTGAGTGGATTCTACTACATTAACTGCTTTGCAATGCAGTCATAACCTTTTCGAAGCTTGTATCCAATCCACTGCCACTTGCGCCTTCGTATATTAGTGTCAATGGGTTCCAGACCCGTTATCCTATTCTTCATTAGTTATACGATTGGGCCAGAGAATCCGGATGTTTCGAAGACACCATTTAATAGAGGTATGCAGTTTCCTAGTAAACAAAAAACAAAAATTAGGCGGCGAAACAGACCGTTAAAAACTAGGGCCTTATGACTTTCAACTCTCAACTGTCTGCGAGTCATTTCAGCGAGAGAGGGGACCTACAGTTTTTATCCCGAATCCGAATGCCTTTTTATTAGAAGAGTTACTCTTGGAGGATTTGCCAATTCCTCGCAAGAGACACTACCCGTGAAAAAAAAAACTTTAAGTGGCTCAGGCAGGGATTGATTGCGCACTAACCATCACGCCACGGGTACTACTTCCTGGTAAACGGTTGCTGTTATTTTTCAGCTGCTATAACAATACTGATTCGACGTTTGAGCGGAACAATCGTAGCTTTGTCTTCAAGCTCCAAGAGTTGTTCCTCCCATCATTGGACATCATTTCGAACGCAGCCTTACATTTTCCAATACGGCTAGCGATATCTTGTTCGAGTCTTAGCAGCAATAGTTTCAGTTTTCAAAAGCTCAAATTCATTCACCAATTTCACTTTTGTTGGTCGAGAAGGTTGCTTTACCAAGACCCAAATGTACTTTGTTTTTGCGAACTATGACTGCAAAACGTTCACCGTTTTTTGTAGTAAATTTTAGCAATTTCAACAAGTTTTCGAAACGTTTATGGTTTCATTTTTTAATAAAGGCTTAGTTTTTACTTGCCAAATTTCAAAAAATAACAGTTTAAAAGTTCAGCTGCCCAAATTGCAAGCTACTTAAAATGAAAACTCTTATTGAAAAGAACTTTGAAATGGCGACAAAAGATTGACAACAAAACTTTTTTTCAAAAATCTAAAAAGCTGAATCAGTCACAGTCAGTAATGCAGTCGTGTTTTGAGCCCTTGAAACCCAAATATTTCATACGTATTTCTATCATTCAGACTTGGACTTAGAAAATTTTATGAATTTTGTTGGAAAACCAAGAATTTTCCAATTTTTAAGAAATACTTGTTTTAGAAATAAAGTATGCTTAATTGTCTTCAAAATTCTTCAAAAACACTAAATTACTCCTTTTTGGGAAATACTTTTTACTAAAATTCAGCTTCTTAAGAAATTCGTGACTTGAAGTTTTCAAGAATAAATCTTTCGGAAAATGACTTACATATTTTATTGACCAATGTTTCTTAGTAAAAACAGTCTTTCTAAATAAAAGGTGTTTAACTACTATCCCTCTGTTCTTAAATTACGTCATGATTGGTCTGAATTTACTTTAAGAATAATTCACGTTGATTTTTGTTGAAAGCTTATTCGAAAAATCGTAAATAGCTCTTTAAATGTTCGCATAAAATTAATGTAAATTTAATGCTTCATTGAGTCGACTTTTCTTATGCCAAAGTAAACAAAAACAACATTCAAAAACTAAGTAAATTTCCCAAAAATCTTTCCCTTTCCCTATGATCTCGCATAAACACATTCCTTTGGATTAAAATTCGCTTAGTTCCATTCAAAGAAAATGCGTTTACTTTGTGCAATAGAGTATGAACGTTATGTTCTTTTCCGTTTCCCCATTTTTGCATTCAACCCCCAAACCTTACCAAACCAAACCTCAAAAGCTAAAAAAGAGGAAAGGTTTGGGTTTGGGTGGGGTTAAATTCCTTTTATTTTCTTTGCTTATTCCCGAACATAGAGTAAGTCTGGAGTATTACTTTGTGTAAATCCTTAAATCTAAAAGGTACCAACCTCCCTATACCTACCCCTTCTCATTTTTACAATGTGAATTTTCCACCTTCTCTGTCTGCGTTATCGTTTCTTCGTATATTTTTTTGCATTTCTTGCCTCACAGCCATTTATCCACCAATTGCTAATTTAAGACAGTTAACTTCCTTTTGATCGTCTTAAATATTTCTTCCTTGTGCAAAAGGTCGTTTTGTTTGAAATTTTATTGAACGTCGTCGTAGGTTTTTCTTTTTTCTTCTTCTTCTTCTTTTTCTTTACGTTTGCATTCTTTCTTATGCTTGGCTATTTTCTCAATCTTCTTATTGCTCAGCGCTGCACTCATATAAAATTAATTTTCTTTCAATTGCCTTACACTGTTCGTAGGTATAAAGTCCTTTTTATATGTATGTATGTATGTCTGTATGTAGCTTGTGCAGTGACTAGTTTTGTTCAAAAAATAAAAAGCGCATACAAAACTCTTAAAACTGCTGCTGTATATGCAGGTGTATGTATTTTTTTTTTTTTCATAAGGACGAAAAATAAAAATTCAAAAAAATTAAAGAAGAAAATCTTCCTTTTTGCAAAAAGCTTTTCTTCATCCTCGTCATCATCATCGCCGCCGTCGTCTTTCTCGTCATCATCACCATCATCCTTTAAAACACAAGAAGATTTTTTGTTCCTTTATGTTTTGTTTTCCTTCTAAAGGACACGGTAGGATAGGTACATATATAGGATATTAAAACAAGAAGAAGAAAAAGAAGAAAGTATAAAATAAAGTGAAGAAATTATCCTGTTCGCTAATTAGTGAAAACAAGACGCGGCTATATAGTCCTTGATAATGAGAGATGAGGGACTGAAAAAGTATAAAAGAGAGAGAGCGAGTAAGAGACCAAGTGAGGGGTTAACTTCAAAAATAGGTAAACATTTACATTGCATCAAAGGACATAATTTGTTCAAGCATAATTTTTTTTAATTCTTTCTTTTTTCTGTGTGCTCCTTGTTCTCTTAACCAGGTTTCTTTTTTCTTCTCTAAGTTTTCTTCATTCATAAAGAAAAGATGTGTATATGAAGTATGAAAGATAAGGACAGAAATTTAATCAATTCTTTTCCTGCAAAAATGTCGAAAATGTTTAAAGAATGGTTATATCTTGGAATCTTTTATGAATATTAGATATGTTCTTTTTCTAGGTAAAGTTGAAGTTTATTATACTAAAGGACTTTTTGTCGTCGTCATTTTAAATTCAGAAAAAATACGGTTTAAGAGAAACTTCTAACTTAGTTCCCTTTTTTCTTGATATTTTTTAACAATATCGTTTCCTCTTTCACTCACTGATTCACTGATCATTAAATATCTCTGACATATTATCAGAGTTATGAAACTTGTATTTTGTGTTGGCAACCCTTAAAATAAGCACTTACTTACGGAAAGTGGCGGTACAGCCCAGGACGGCCTTGGCTTCAACCAACATGCGTCTCCTGACACATCGGTCAGTAACTGTCTTCAGTTTAATACGTCAAGTTGGTTGAGGTCCTCTTCCTCCTCCGTGTGCCATCTGAGTCGCGGCCTTCTTCTGCTTCGCCTTCCGTCGGGATTGTATTCGAAGAACTTCCGGGCTGGAGCATTGCTGTCCATTCACTCTAATATGGCTGGGTCACCCATCTAAGTCGACTATTTTGACCAAATCAGTGTCGTTGTACAGCTCATGTCGTCGTACAGTTCAACGTTGTATCTTCTCCTCGAATCTCCATCTATACAGACGGGACCAAAAATCACCCGCAAAGTTTTTGGAAGCATCCCAAGACGTTTTAATTTTTCCTTCACCAGGTCCAAGGCTCATCGCTATAAATGAGAACCTGGATGATGATTGCAAATAAGTATATCCATTGATTTGAAATTTCAATTTTGATTGAGTTGTGTTACGCAGGGATTAAGCCTTCCACTTAAAACCACATAGCATTGGTCATCATCATATTCATCAATCCAGGCCAAAATAAGTTAATAATCATCGAATTAAAGCGTTTGCCAGTTTTTTCTTTCAAAAATTCAATAAAATAACAACATTACATTTTTCCATATGATTTTCCAATAATAGCTTTAAATTTGATCTTTAAGAAAAACGATTATTTTTGAAGTAATGAAAAAGGAGAACATTAAAAATGATTTTTAATAAATGATTTAAAATCATGAAAATCATGAAAATAAAATAAATATGATCCAGCAAGTGTTCATATATGCGTTTCGCCCCGGTGCAATGGTTGGGCTCATCAGAAGATGAGCATGAGTTGGGCTCATCAGAAGATGAGCATTACACCTTGTCTTGACACATATTTTCCCGAATCAATCGAGATACCATATAATCCGAGCTACTTAGAGCAACTGCGAATTATATGGTTGCTATAAGTCTTCAGAGAAGATAAATTGTAGCTATAATTTATTGCCTGCTATGGCTTTTATTTGATGAGCCCAACCATTGGACCGGGGGAAACGCATATATGAACACTTGCTGGATCATATTTATTTTATTTTCATGATTTTAAATCATTTATTAAAAATAAAAGTGTTCAGGGAAAAAAACTATTTGACTTTTAACAGTCTTTTTCAAATTAAAAATGACATTGACCAAATGTCAACAATGGGTATGGTTTATGCGCCATATTCATTTCCATTGCCATATTGCTGTTTGTCTTCGAAAACTTTTCCAATTCCATCGTTAGGGCCTTAAATCCGTTTTGAGGCATTGTCTTAGATTTAAACTTTCACGTAGCCTAAAAGAAAAAAGCTAAAAGGTATGAAATTAAAAGATCTCTCTAGCCAATTGTGATTATCCTTTGTGACGTGAGCCGTCTTGCTAAAAATAAACGTTGACACATTGACCGTAGCGCTATCCATTAACCGAAACAGTTTTAATAGATTAATTTTTTAATAATTAAAGTCCAATCACACCATCGCATCGCACCTAACAATGAGTTGTTGATGACACACCCTAAAACTATTACAAACCTCTTTGCCTCATTCTTAAGCCAATCGTTCAATAATCATCTTGAAGAACTTGACTATAGTTTTTCTGATTACTTAAAAGGTACCTCATGCACCACCCTTATCCAAATTGAAATTAATGATGATATTGTTGACAAAAAATTAAATCTACTAAAAGATAATTTCTCTCCTGGTCCGGATGGTTTTCCTGTAATATTATTTAAAAATTGTGCTACCTCCCTATGGAAACCTCTTTCAGCACTTTTTCGTCTTTCAATTCCTTAGGCCATCTTCCCAAAGCTTTGGAAAGATTCCTTTATTTTTCCTGTTCATAAAAAAAGAGCAACAATAAAGTTATGAACTACAGGCCCACAGCCAAGCTTTTTTCAATTCCCAAGTTTTTCGGAAGCATTGTCTACGGCTCTCTCTATTTTCATTGTATTTTTTTGTTTAGATCCCATTTATACAAACTCGGGAGTTCCTCAAGTTACCCACCTTGGTCCTTAGTTATTTGTCTTAGCTATCAACGACGTTATTAATGTCATTTATAATAATTCAAATGCACCTATTTACGCTGATCACATACAAATAATGAAGGTTAATTCTACTCTATCTGATTTTGTGTTACTCTAAAATGATCTTGACTCATTCCAGAATTGGTGCGAAAACAATTTATTAGAACTAGAAATGTTGCTAAGTGCCGATTTATAACAATCACCTGTAAGCGATCACATCTCCTCCTCAACTAACAGTCTGCACGACGATGGTACCATTCATTCTGTCTGTTCTGTTCGGAACTTAGGAGTTATTTGCGACATTCAGTTAAATTTTCGAGCCCATATTGGTTTTTTCAAATGTTAGTCTAATAATTCTCAAACCGCTATGTCACTTAATCCTTATACACTACCTTCGTTAAACCACTCCTTAAAATATTTATAACGCAGATTTACTTAAATTTGCTCTCTGAGGTCTTCCTTAGGGTGAAAAGCTATTCTTACCACCTTATAAAGATCTGCAAATTTTCTAAAAACGAAGTCGCTGATATTCTCTTTCTACACTAGCTTTTATCAGAAACCATAGACTCACCATTTCTTCTATAAATGATTCCTGTTTATACTAATCCAAAGAACGTCACCCGGGCCATCTCTTTCCCCTTCCTCATAAACATATAAATGATGGCCTTTTTAAACCTATAACGAAAATGCTGTGCATACCACCTTTGATTTCCATATCAGTACTTCCTCCCTTAGAAACAAATTCTTTAACTCAAAAACAAAAGTTATTTTATTTACACGTATTGTTTAACCTTATGTTATCGTCCATTGCAATTTGGCAGAACAGACTGACAAACAATGTTACAGATGAAGCTTCAACAATTTGGATGTTATCAACTGTCAACTGACTCTATTTAAAGACCTTTTAGCGTTAAGTATCTAACTCAACAAGAAATTTAGAAATTAATAAATTTAAAATTGGATGTTCCAGATTAAAAACTGAAAGTGTTAAAAGTTTTCTAACTCTCTGTGACTCTCTGTGACTCTACAAAATGGCGTACAAACTCTTGGAAAAGTAGAGAAGTCCCTATTGCAATACCATTTATAGACCCTGAACCGTAAATTGTCAAATAAGTCAATTCACAAATGATGACAAGCAAACATTTTGTGACACCTCAAAGAAAATAACAATCGATAGCTTGATTTATTTATTAGATTGAAAGTCTTTGCTAAACCTGATACCACAAAGGTTTTCATTGTTTGTTGAAAATTGGATTCAAAGTGAATGGTTAGCTTAGGCTGTTGGCGATAAAACCAGCACACTTATACCAATAGTTGGTCTGTTTTATTACCACATAAAGCTTAAGATCTATTTTCATCGTTAAACCAGTTAAAACTAGCTATGGCGCGTTTGAGAAAATACGAGGTGTGGCAATTAAGATCCGGGAATTTAGTTATAATTTAAATTTTCATTTGTTATCATCTGTCTAAGAAGGGGGATCTTCCTTTTAGTTAGAGTTCAAAGTTGAAGTATATAGCATGTTTGGTTTGCGTTTTATGCGTATTTTTTGCCAGTAACTTTTTAAGTGGCGTAGTGAAAATGTGTGACGTACATTACAAGCAACGTGTTGTGATTCAATTTTTAGTGAAATCTGGCGAAAAACCCTCGGAAATCCTCCAAAAATTGCAGGTTGTCTATGGAGACGATACGATGTCAAAAACGCGTGTGTTTGAATGGGCGAAGCGGTTCAAGGAAGGGCGTGAATCGGTGGAAGACGATCCACGTGAAGGAGCTCCCGTCACCTCTCGTACCGACGCGAATGCGCATGTTGATCACGTCTGACCGTCGCCTAAGCATTCGTGCATTGTCTTACGAGTTAAACATCAACAAAGAAACGGTTCGTGTTTTTCGTGTGCGACCCGAACTCGCAAATGGATGGCTGGATCTTGCATCACGATAATGCACCGGCCCATTCCTCGTTCGTTGTGCAACAGTTTTTGGCAAAAAAAGGCATCCCAACGTTGCATTGCCTCACCCAAACTATAGCCCTGATATTGCTCCCTGCGACTTTTTTCTATTCCCCAAGATGAAGTCGCACCTCAAGGGAACTCATCATGGCGGCGTACAGAAGGTCCAAGAAGCTCTAACCGTGGTCCTAAACGGGCTAACTTCGGAGGACTACCAAGGGTGCTTCCAATCATGGGAGAAACGTTGGAATCGTTGTGTAGAGTTAAAGGGAGATTATTGTGAAGGTCGATAGTAAAATTGTTCCTAAAACTTCATTTTCTTGTTTTTTATTGATAAATTCCCGGAACTTAATTGCCACACCTCGTAGATGTCGGAATTTCTAAGATCACTAGGATCATTGTAGTAAACGTCTCCAAGGTGGAGTCGTCGCCTTTGTGATGGGGATAGGATATGAACATAGAAAATGAGAAACTGTCTCCCCTTTTTCTTGATCCATGCAAGTTCTACAAAAATCTTTTGCAGGAGCTCCAAGTCGAAAGGCATGCCTAATTGCCTACCTATTAAACAATGTCCTGTAGGAATTTCTAAAACGGAGGTAATGTGCAATCTACCAACCGAAATTAGTTGCTAAGAGCGTTTAGCATCAACCATTGGCCAGATTAAAATCCCAACAAGCGGATGTATTAAACCAGCTATGGTTTGTTTTCTCTATGGTATCATGCCTCAGAATAAGTTTAAAAGTATGTAGGGGTATACCGATGTTGGATGTGTTTCCCATCAAAGGGAAAGTTCTTCCATTTAATTCAAGTTCGTTAGCTTTGCAATATCCTGGAATGTATATATGACCCGGCACCCAAAAAAGATAAATCTTAAACTGCTCCGTCATTTTCACAAGATATGATTGGCAGTTTTGGGCTTTTAGAGAGTTTATTGAGACATAGTCCAATGATCTTATGACAGCTTAACTATCTGAAAAGATGCTTATATTGGTTGTAGTCGATATCACGTTTTCTCTAAACCAAGCGAGGGCTTCTTTGATAGCCAGAAGTTCTGCCCGGAACACGCGAAGCAGACGAAATAAGAGATATAGATTTAGTAAGTAGGAGTACACACTCCCACTAACCCCGTCATCATTTTTTGATCCATCTGTATAAAAGTTCTGTATCAAAATGCAAACAAACAATTAAATCGACAATACTAATCGTTATCAGTTTGCTTTTGAGTTCAAATTTTCAAAACCTTGTACATCGATATTTCCTATCTAATCTTAAATCCTTAAAGGAAAGTTATTACTCCTTGTAAACAAAAAGTAAACATTATATAATTAAAAACACTTAATATTACATAAAAAGACTCTCACAAAAATGTAACTTACGGCAGAATATGACGTTGTCAAAATTGATTTCCTCTCTAACTCATCTTGAGTTTTCCGCTTTTCTTTATTTTTCTCCATTTTTTCTTCTAAGAAAATTGTGTAAGCTTTTCTTAGACTATATGCTTTATACTACAACAATGACGCATTTTATAGGTCGTCCTTTCTTTATAACAATTTAGATCAAAAGACCTTTTATTTCATTCCATCCCATTCCATCGTCCATTTCATTCCGTTCCTTCTGTGCGTCCATCGCTTGGCGTCATTGTCGTCACGAGAAATAATAGTCATAGAAGATAAAGAACACAAAAGAAGAAGTACGTTACATGAATGGATTTTGGCTATGTCCTATTGTTGTATAGATGTATAGATGTGATGTATATGTTTCTATGGAAAAGAAAATCAGGAAATGGTCTTATTTTTGTCCTTTCTTTTCAATTCAATTCACTTTGGTCTGGGAATTTTCTGAAACTTATACAACATACACGAGTAACGTATCTACATAAAATAGTAACACATCCTTTTGTACGGTTTTTTGCGTTGTCACTTTGTGAGTGAAGTCATTTTTCTTATTTTTTATTCTGACTATTCGAAAAAAGGATATAAAATATATACTTTGTGTATATGCATATACCTACGTAAATAATGTGAGGAAGTAGATATATATGTGTGTTATATAAAAAGTGGCATCAACGTACTTTAAATGGATGACAGAGGTTCAAGAGGGTATAAAGACTACACACAGTTTGGTAGGCAAAGGACCTTACATCCTTTTTACAAAAAAAGACGAAAAAAAAAACAACAAAATAGTTTAAATCCATCTTGAAGATGAAATGAAGAATTTTCCTTTTCCTTCCTTCCTGTAATACTCTCTCTCTCATCCTCCGTCGTCGTCGTCCTTCTCCCCTTTCGCCTTTCTCGTATTATAATATATTTTGTGTGTCCTTTTTTTCTTAGTCGTGCACAGATTTGCTTACATAAATACCATAGGAATAGTTTGTTTCTGGATTTCAACCAAATTCCTTAGCTTTTCCCTTCTTTCTTTTTTGTTTGTCCTTTTTTGTTTTGAATGCCTTCTTTTTATTTGCAGCCATGTGTGAAATCAATTTTCTTATTTTCTTTCTTTTTTTTTCTTTTATTCCTTATTCAAGGTTGGGTCAAGAATAATGTCATTACGGAAGCCTCCACCAGCGGAAAGATGTGATTTCCCAGTTTGGTTTAAAGGACCTAGACATTGGCATGCGCTGATGGGAAATTCTGTGTATAACTATCATCCAAAGTAAGTATTATATTTTTGTGCCTTGTTTTGTATATTTAAGAAGGATATTTTTTTGTATGACTTTTATATGTATATTGTGGATGTATGTTTATTTAGGGAAATACGGTACTTATTTTGGTTTCATGGTTTTTCTTTAATAGTCTTATATTAGATCACTTATAGTTCATTGGATAATATGGTCTTAAGCAACACCATATCGATATAAAGGATATTTATTCAGAAAAAAAGAATGGTTAAGTAAGATTGAAAGTGATGTCTTATCCTTTAGGGAATTGAGGAAAGGGTAGTGTAGTGAATATTTCACCGGAACTTGTAAATAAAAAGTTTAATAGACTAAATCAATGAAACCAAACCAACATTTGTAGTAAATTCTTCTGAACATCAGAATTATATTTTGTTTAATAAAATATGTAACAACCATGGGCTTTATAATTATTGCAAGCTAAAAACATCAACATAACAGAAATTAGATAATCATTGAAACATTAAAATAAGTACGTATACTCCCAACTGTACCATTAATACTTAGTCGTCATACATACATACATACTTAATCAATGCATTGTTATGAAAACTTTGAAGATGATTCTGAAGGCATAAAAGCTTAAAATATATATTCCATTCATTTTGTGTGATGTTCTACAATTCTTTTGGCGTTTTTAATGGAAAGCTGCAATCTCGAATATAAAAATCAGTTAGTGTTCAATCGTAATTCTATATATAAATTTTTGATTTGAGTGAAAAGATATCAATATTGTCTTATTATCTAACTTTTGCCTTAAATCACAACCAAATAATTAGTATTTAAGATTCTGAGCAAAACGTATCATTGAGGTCATCTAGCAGGCTTTACTTTTTGAAAGAACATTTGACAATTTTTAAGACCTTATACTCTGTCACTAAACCGTCATAACAAATTTCGGAGATTTTTTTTATTTCAAAGACATTATTTTTGTCTGATCATTGGTTTTCGGCTAATTGACCGTTTTCGTCTTATTTATATCATGCTTCTCTTCGAGAAACGATTGTGTTCTGTTTCACCGCAGCAATTTTAACTTTCAACTTGTTTCTGCCAAGGCCACCGACAGTATATCACTAATAATCAATAAGAAAAGAATTGCTGACAGAATACAACCCTGACTGGCTCCACTTATGACTCCAAACTCCTCCGAAAACCTACCTCCGTTAAAAACGTGACATTAAGACCCATCATAAGTCGCCTTGATAATATAGATGAGCTTATCCAGGATACCCCTCCTCCGCAAAGCAATCCATATAAACTCCCCATTGACGCTGTCAAAGGCTTTCTTTAAATAGATGAACGCAAGGTGAAGTGGTGGTCGATATTCAACGCACTTTTTAATGAAGATCTTTCAGTTGTTGATGTGATCAATGCAGGAAGATCCAGTGGGGAATCCTACTTGTTCAACGTCGAAAGTTTCTTCGAAGTGTTCTCTCACACGTTCTAATATAATCTACGCCACTATTTTGGCGACTGCAGGATAAACGCAAATACCTCTCCAGTTTTCGCACTTCATAAGGTCTCCTTCTTTTGGGAGCTTGACAATCATTCCCACTTTTTGGGTAAGCGTTCGGAGCTCCATGCTGCTTCTACTAGCGTTTACAGCAAATCGTTAAATGAACTTAGCGCCGCTTGTTTTGGAAGTCCAAATAATCTGTTCTCTTTCCTTTTTTCAGCTGTATTAAATCATTACTTGAGTTTGTATCTCAGGTCTCCAGTTTTGAGTTTAGTAAAGAATCTTCACAATGGTACGTTTGTTTCTGAAGCTTGTTCTGAATTAAAATGCCCTGACAATTCGGGAACATCTTCTCTGTTTTCATGTCATGGCACATGTGGTAATCTCTTTCACGCAATATTAGTTGGTGCAACTAATATGCTTATAAGTAGATAACATTAATTAGTCAGAAGTTAGGTTTTGATATTGTGGAGATTGTAGAAAGATTTATTTATCGAATGTAGCTTTTAAGTTGAAGCCAACTTGAAGTCGGAAATCTCATAACCAAACGCTTTAAGGAATTGAGCCATAATATGTCTTCAGTTGAATTAATTTATAATAAGATATCCCTTCCAAATATTTTTGATAATCAAATAACTTCTACAAACTGTTTAAGCTTCAAATTCTTTCACTAATGACAACACATCTAAAATAAGACCTAAGAAAGCTAAAAAAAACAGAAGACTTGATGTTGCGACATCTTCTAAAAACATAAGTCCTGCTCCTAAAAGATCAAATTTTAACAGAAGACAAGATAAAATTGTATGTATTCATAATGCAAGTTAATACCAAAATCTAGTTATGAAACCCTCAGGCTTATTTAAAAGCTAATTCAACTAGTAATTCATGGCTAGTTTCAGACTCGTATTTCGAATTCTATTATTGTCGTCAAAGACCTTTAGAATCAGTACCCAAAGCCATATTGATTTCCCGTTTACTGCCAGGAATTGTGACTGATAACTTGTTGCAACTTCTCGTTGCCTTAAAATCCATATCTAATATTTCGTCTGTAAAATGTACCAAAAGAATTAAACCAAACATTCAAGTCAATTTGTAATAGCACCTGGCCCTTCGATACTTTAAGGTTCCTTCTAGGCAGAATACTATAAAAAGAGTTAGTAACAACATCAATTCAAAAAACAATTTTGTTTAGCTTTATGCAGCAGTTTAGAGTCAACAAACAAGGAATGTTTTCACACGATACTCAGCTCGTTAGATCTTCCAGAAGACAGAAGAAGAACGTCAGTTCCACCAGTTTTACAGCTTTGTGCAACATTAAATCTCCTAGCCAGTAGGAGTTACCAAACCAATGTTGGAACAAATGTGTTGCTAAGTACGGCACAGACAACAGTTTCCAAGTTCTTTTGAGTCTCCTGGTAAATAAGTTTTGTCCGCAATGGATTAAATTTGATAGCTCTAAATTTGGGGCTGCGTTGATGGTACTCATATTCCTATTTTAAGACCAGTTTAAGGACAGTTTTAAGAATTCCCCTCGCTAAATCAACGTGAGAACTCATAAAATTGGTCATAATCTCAGTCTGTTTTTTATTTATTGACATATTATTTTGTTTTTCCATTTTTCTCATACAAAAATCACTGCCGACGATAACTAATTTCTGTCGAGTGAAAAATTTTGTTTCAAACGTCAATTTGAAGTTTGTGTGCTGCCAAATCTGACGAAACAATCGAGGACACTCGATTGATTGAACCAAAATGTGTGATGCCAATGCTCGATTTTATCGAATAAACTCGGTTGTATCAAGTTACGTGCTGGCACCCCAGTATTCTTCTTTTAGGTCACTTTAACTTCTTAAATCACCTTTAAATTTGTCATGAATTAAATGTTGACATAGGAAGTTATTGTAATCGGTCCGATTTGTCGAATTGAAAATGTTGACATTTCTCGACGTTTTAAGGTCCCTAGAGTCGAAATAAATTTTTTTTAGAGAGATGTCTGTGCGTGCGTGTGTACGTACGTTCGTACGTCCGGACTCTCAAAAAAATTGAGTGGGTGGTTTTTTCACCCTAAATATCTCACGAACCAATAATGCTAGAGACTTAAATTAAATTTTATATGTATATAATATATTGTAACGTGATACCAAACAAATAAATTTTTAGAAAAAAATCAAATTAATGGGTTTTTTTACAAACCAGAAAAACTGAAAAAAAAAATATTT
The DNA here is from genome assembly GCA_920104205.1 of Eupeodes latifasciatus. NCBI lineage: Eukaryota > Metazoa > Arthropoda > Insecta > Diptera > Syrphidae > Eupeodes > Eupeodes latifasciatus. The sequence continues at coordinate 377,169,567 of OV049924.1, forward strand.
GTCACCTCTAAAATTTTACGAAGAAAAAATGATTATATCTCCAAAACAATTTTGTGCAACGAAGAATAATGTTTTTGACATCTGATAAAATTTTGAGAAAAATCTAATTGACAGTTTTTTACACACAATAAGAAATTGGTTTTCGACTTAAAATCTCGTTAACAAAAATAGATTTCAAAATCAAACTATTTCTTTATATGTAAAACATTGTTGGTAATTTAAAAATGTATAAGAATAATTTAACTGACAACTTTTTTAACAAAACACGAGAACCTACAAACTTTTAAGCAAGACATATCGACAGACGGGATGGGATGTTATCATTGTAGGTCGCATCCCAGCCCCTTTTTTTTAATTCTCCTAATAATCACGTGCCTTTCTAAAAACATTAAATGAAAATAAATCAAATTTAAAAAAATATGGCTGCCAATTTTTTATAAAATTGTTGGTGAATTAACTTAACGTGTGGAATTTAAATTTGATTACATTCTCTTTGAAACGAAATTCTGATATTTCAAATTCAAACCCAAAATTGTTGTCAACGACTTAAAACTACCGAAGTCTTGGTGTTTCACTTGATCTTCCTTGACTTGTGATGTAGTACAGCCTATAAAAGTTTTCTTATAAATATGTAAAAGCAAGCTATTGACGAATTAGAAACTTGTAATCATTTACTGTTTTTCATAATTATTTTGAAAGCCTTAAGGTATGTAGATTTTCTTCAGACTCCTTGCTCTATTTCAACTTCTTCTAAAAGCTTTTCTCATTGAACCTGGATAGAATTGTATAGGCTAGGTACGTATACCTCCCACAAAATGTACTTACAATGACACAATTTTATCATTGCAACCTTTTCTGTCTGGAGTTCTTCCACTTTGATCCTTTCCTCGACCTCATTCATTAAATACTCAGACTGACAAACAGTCAGACAGACAGACAAACAGACAGACAGGCAGACAGACAGACACTTGTCTTTCGTCGCTCTTGTCTCAAACGAACAAAACCAAAAAGAAGAAAAAACTCACATCAATGAGATTCACTTTGTAACCTTATTCTCTTTTTCTGTGATGTATGTTTACGGTTTCATATAATATTATCCTTGTTGCTTGTCGTTAATTCCTTGAAATGTGTGTATGTGTGATGCGTCTGTGCACTAAATCCATTCATTATTAAAAAATTATATATTAAAAAATAAACACTCATCCTGTTCCTGTTCCTATTTTCGTTTCGTATTTTAATATTTTGTGTTTAATGCAGGCTCACATAAAATAAATATCCTTGATGTTGTTGGAGCTTGTAAAACTTGCATCATTATTATATGAACCTGCGCCTTTTGTTATATATCCTTTTGCACTTTGTGTTTTAATACCTCATATGTACGAGTACCTCCTCTCTGTCTCTGTTCATACGAGAAGGTACATACATACATACATCTCTCTATCTAAGATTAATAGTTCTCCATGGAAATATCCTTTTTGGGATTTATTATTCTTCACTGAGCAGAAAAGTGCTTCTTTATGAGTTCAGTTGAGTTTTTTTAATTTTTTCGTCCTCATTATTTATGTGCGTATGTCTGTGAGATTCTTGTGTTGCTGCAGAAGGTAAAATAGCTGTGGTTAGGTCTATAGGTACTTATTTTTAGCTTAATTCTTTTGCAGGATCAAGGAATCTCGTAGTTATAATTTTGTGTTTTTGTTGTATTATTGTTGTCATTCCAAAGCTTTTTTCTCATTTCGATTCGTGAGCGCATAAACTTGTTTTAAGGCTCAACTCATGGGAGTAAAAGCATAAAGCATAACAAATTATTTTCCCTTTTGTGCATAAAGGACCGCGTCACAGTGGTTCCTGTGTATGAACCAAGTGGAAACAAATTCTGTTAAAACTAAACGGATCTAGTTGAAATTTGGAATGTGGTATCATTGATAGAAGTTCTCATTAAGATACAAATATTTTGAATGTTACATGAAAATAAGGTGTATCTATGTAGATATTTACTAATATTTATACAAAAATATTATATTCATTGTTGTTTTTATTTTTATCTATCCTAGGTTAGATTAGGTTAGGTTAAAGTGGCTGTCCGTAATGGAGTAGAGCACACTTAGGCCAGTTTAATGGCCCTTTGTGATACCACATGGAACTTGAGGCATTCTTCTAAGCTCAATGAAACCAGTTTAAGTCCCTTACGAAACGTGAGAGGTAACCCTTGCGTTTTTGAGCAAGATCAGGGCATGTACAGAGAAGGTAAAGAACTGTTTACTTCTCTTCCTCATCCATACAGCTTCTGGAAAAGTCATTTAAAAATACGCCTAGCCGCGTGGCGTGCTTTCCTATTAGACAATGCCCGGTTATAACACCGATTATCGACCTTATATACGATCTGCTTAGAGATAACAAGCGCCTTGATCGCTTTAATTAGCCAAACGTGGTAGAATGGGTTGTACTGTATCATTTCTGGCGAGTTAATCTACCTTACAGTTTCCTGGAATGTCTCTATGGCCCGGAACCCAGTAAAGGTGAATATTAAACTGTTGTGCCATCTCCATTAGAGATGATCGACAGTTATGAACTATTATAGAGTTTGTAGAGACAGTGTCCAGAGATTTGATAGCGGTCTGACTCTCTGAGAAAATACCGATATCAGATGTTGATATATCACGTTTTCTTTAAGCCAGGACAAGACTTCTTTTATCGCCAAAAGTTCCGCCTGGAACACGCTACAATAATTAGGAAGGCGGAATGAGATACTTAATTTCAGTCGTTCAGAGTACACACATCCACCAACCACTTCTTTTGTTTTTGATCCATCTGTATAAAAGTGGATTGACTCGTCTTCCAGAAATTTCCTATCCTCCCAGAAAAATCTGGAAGGTATAGAAATCTAGAATATTGTTGTTAATCCACTGCGACGAAGCTTTGATGCGAATAGCAGAGCTTGCAGCTATTTGTTTGCTAAATATATCAAAAGGTGTTAGGTAGAGTAGGGTGTCCAGTGCCACAGATGGGGTCGTCCGAAGCGATCTGCTTGTACATAGGCAAGCTGAACGTTGGACTTTATTTATGTTGTCGCGGTTTATAGCTTTTTCGAAAGCAGTCCAACATACTGTGTATTGTATAGCCAATGCATGATTCGGGGTTGTAAGCCCCATTTATTACTAATAACTTTTTTGCAAGAAAAGAAAGCTGCAGTAGCTTTTTTGACTCGCTCTTGTACATTGCGTTTCCAATTTAGTTTGTTGTCTAAAATAAGACCCCGGTACATAGCCTCGTCTGAGAACTTTATTTGGATTTCTTTAATATAGGGAGGGTTAACAAATGGAATTTTGTATTTCCTGTTAACACCCAGTCCACACCGATCAGCCCAAAGTATTAGTCTGTCTAAGGTATTTTTTAAGATTTCTTTTAAGGTGTTAAGATGCTTTTCTGAAACCGCTATAGGAACGTCATCCGTATAGGCGCAATCACTCTGAAACCCCCCGCATCTAGACCATTTAGGATTTCATTTACCACTAGGTTCCAGAGGAAAAGGGATAGAACACAACCTTGCGGTGTCCCTCCACTAACGAATCTTCTAGCTGAAGAGTTGCCCAGTTTTGAGTTAATCATTCTGCTAGTCGGCATTAAATGAATTAACTCCCCAAGCGAACTCTCTACGTTTAAAGGTGGTAGAGTAGATGTGATTGCAGATATGTCCACGTTGTTAAAAGCACCTTGGATGTCAAGGAAAGCAACCATAGTGAACTCTCTTTGATGAAGGGAGTATTCGATGGTGCGTACTAGTGTGTTTAACGCCGTTTTCACCGATTTACCTTTACAGTAGGCATGTTGAGACGTAGACAGAAGTCTTGTATCAATACTTGCCCTTAAATTAATCAATCTTTCTAAGGTCATAAGAAAGGAATGATGATGAAACTAAATGACATAAAATTCAAAAAATAAGTGTATTTAGATTCAAGAAATCACATCAAGCTTATTGTGCCAACTCTTTAAATATTTGGGTTTTTTTTTCACTTTGGGACCGCTGTGCGCCTGCCGCTACCTCCGCCGCGCCGCTTGGCAGGATAACAAAAAGTAACATCCTTTTTTTCTCTGTTCGTTTTATTTTTTGTTGGCTTTTACACTATTTTTCACTTCAGACAAATTCAATAACCGGTCGGATGGTGGTAAGCTTTAGTTTTTTCTTCGTCCTTTTTTTTAGAAGAATCTGAATATCATCCTTCGTCCTTCGGTCTCTCAACGATGACGACGATGTGATGATGACGACGACGACGGTATGCCTTTTCAGAAAGGCACACAAAACAGAAAAAATAAAATCAAACCAAACCAAACCAAACTGTGTGTGTATATAAATTCCTTTTGAAATTTATATCCTGCAAAGGAATACAGGATCTTCCTGTTGTGTCTATTTATGAATAAAGAAGAGGCCGTTTGAGGGGCTACCATCAACAGACATTTGAATCGATGCGATGTTTATGTTCGTATCTTTGTTGAAAAAATAAAAAGAAAAATACAACGAAAGAAAAACAAACACATTTTTTCATCTTGTCCTTTTTCCGAACTATACGAGGATATGTCCTACCTCCATTCCAATCCCTCTCTCTCTGGGGAGGACAATAAAAAAAAAAAAACGCCCCTTCCAAGTTGGTTTTAAGGGTAAATGAAAAGCGTTGATGGTCTATAGGAACTATCCCTAGGTTTTGGTTAAAATAAAAAGTTTATTTCTTCGTGGCTTAGCAAGTCAAACCAACCAACTGACTGAAAAGGGATGAAGGGGTTTTGATGGTGGAAAGGGAAATGGTGTATGTTGGTAACAGAAAATACAACACACCGAAGCAAAAAAAAACAAGGAAAAGAAAAAACATCCTGCAACATGAAAAAGGATGGAAATGAATGCAAATGAAAGTAGTTAAGAGGGGAAGGGTTTTTTATTTTACTGTTGAATTAATTTACTTTATTCTCTATTTTATTTGTCGGTTTTTATTCTACCTTATTTTTTTACATATATATTCACATATATATGTATATAGAAATAAAATTAAACTTAATGTTAACATTTTAGTGATGTGGCTTAAGTAAAAACATCAACCAGCTCTTATTGTTTTATACAAAAAAGGATAATCGTCATCATCATCAGGAGCAGCAGCATCATGGAAGTAATCCTGTCCTGTTATCCTGTAGGATAGAAAAAATGAGGACAATTTGTCTATAAATTCTAAAAGCCCTCACATTAAGATGGACTATTATTAAAGAAAAAAAAAAAAAAAGATCAGGAAGAAAGAAAAAATGAAGAACAAGCATCGCAACTAATTAAGGACCTTGTTTAAGTGGTTTTCTATTATTATTATTTTTATTTTTTCTTACGACCTTTTGTACTTTTGGTTATGGAAAAGAGGGGAGAGAAGAGAGATTCAGGCGTTCCGCTTAGTAAATTAAAGTTGTCTATATCAGCAGTGGCACAATTATATACCTAAAGTCGTGTATAAAATATAGTCCTTTGGTACAAAAGTCTCTTCTTTCTTTTCTCAGTTAAAACGAGAAATTTTATTTGAGAAGAAATAGGTTAACCGGCCAATGTGGATCCTTACCTAGTATAAAAAGTCTTTGCTAAGATACGGAAGGAAACATTTAGAAAGAAATATAAAAGACCTTTTGTTTCGATTGTTTTTGAGAGACAGGGGTAAAAAGGATACAAATTAACATAGAGAGCTTTTAGTGGTTTTAGCACAAAATAGATGATGTTTTGTGTTGCATATAAAAAGTTACATATACTCGTAGAAAAGAGTTCTTTTTCTTTGCTTTATTTTTATATCATCTTAACAAAAGTGTGGGGGAGGAATCTCAATTTTTTCTGGTTTTGCGTTACTTTGGTTGAATCACTGTAAGATACTCAGAAGTTTTAGAGTAGTTATGAGGCTAAGTCATATTTACTGGGAACATTTTCTTTGTTTATTGTGTAACTACGAGCATCAGACTCTAAAAGCTGGAGGAACTTAAGCAGTGTAAGACATTTACTTCATGTTTAATAGTTCCTACTAAAAACCTTTTTAAATTACAGCGAAATAAAGAATTTAACAAAAACTGAGGAATTCTGTGAATTTTGGTATCACAGACCTTTCTAGTTGCATCTTATCCCCAAACCACCAAAGTCTCTAGTCTACAAAATTTCACCAACACATGAATGGCCTTCTACGAAGTTGTCAACCGTAATATGTTCTTTAAAGAACTATTGAACTATCGGAATCAGGCTAACCTGTCCAAAAGAGTACCTTTATAGCGTACAATTTGTTTTTGAAGTATCTCGGAACCTTTTTACATTACAACTTTTCTCCGTGAGATATTTCATCTTGCACTTGACTAAGTTGTCAGGTTGCCGTTTTTTTTAATTTATACTATAAATGACTACTCGTAAAATGGTAAACAAAAACAGAGTTTTTGAAGTTTGTCCACATTCTTCATGTGCGGCTGAAAAAGCATATCTCAGGTTGAAAGTTCTTCAGCCCGAAATTGAGCTCAAGTATAAACTGGTATAAAGTGCAGGCAAAGTTATTTAAGGTGGTTAGTTACTTGTATTATGATAGAGCGTTGTTCATAAAAATATCGATAAGACCACGAAAGACGTGAAACTTTTTTTCAGTGTTCAACTGATGTAATAGTTTGGGTTAAAGTTCTGTTGAATATCAAAGCAAGTATTTGAAGTCTTTCCAAAAAACTCAAACGTGACTTACTTGCTTATTCGGCATTCGATTATTCAGGGTGTCAGTCTGAGATATTGCGTTCATCAATCGTTTGTAGTCCCTTACAAGCTCCCTCCAGTCACTGTGACAAAGGGCTCTGGTCTTTATATGGGATGTTCGGTCTTCTTCGTGTCGTCTTGAATTTGGGACTGGATTTCGGAGCGTTGTTGTCCATTCGTCTGATGTTGTTTCGAGCCAGTGTAGTTGGCGTGTTTTGGTTCTTTGGACTAAATCCACATCTTGATACAGCTTGTACAGTTCACGATTGAATCTTCTTCGCATATGGGACCAAAAATCGAAATATCTCAGTTCCCAGTATCAATTCCAATCGTCCAGCACGTGGCGTCGCAGGAGATTAGAAATGGTAAAACCAGAGCTTTGTATAACGTGCACTTTGTCTTTCGAGAAAGGAATTTTGAACTCATTCGTTTGGCCAAACGGAAGTAGCACCGGTTCGCTAAGATAATTTTTCGTCAGATTTCCACTAAGGTGTTGTTCGTGGAATTGATATTTGTTCTGAGGTAGGTGAACTCCTTGGCTATCTCGAAATTACTGCTATCATTAGAAATCGTCAATAGAAGCACTTAATGGCTAATGCTATCATATGCGGCTTTAAAGTCGATGAGGAGATTGTGTGCCTCGGCTTGAAATTCGTTGGTCTTTTCCAGGATTTGCCTTGATGTGAAAATTTGGTCTATCGTGGATCTGCCTATCCTGAAGCCACAATGTTACTTGCCGATCATAGTGTTTTAGAAAAGCTTAAGACGCTCACGTGACTAAGTGGTCAAATTGACTTTTACTTTAAGCCTATAATACAATGAGTCCCTGTAGAACTATAGTTCTATAGTCTTTGTTGAATTCGAACAGCCATTACCCGTGATTTCTGTGTCCATATTGTTATTTCATGTTTGTAGTCATACAACATATTATAAGAATTACACTATTTCATATTCCTGCTCTGATACTCTGATTCTTTTTACAAATGTTCTTCTGAAAATCGCCACAAATGTTTAGCTGAAAAGTTTGTAGACTGACATACAAACACAAATACATATGTAGGTTTGATGAAATTTGATTTTATTATTCAACATTGAAGGCTTCGAGGTCTTTTCCAGTGAGCATTGCCTTGAAGTCTGAGAACAAGAAAATGTCTCTAGGGGCCAGATACGGAGAACACAGTTTATACAGAAGTAGTTTGAAGCCTAATTCATTTTATTTTCTTGATTTCTTATACAGTGAGTATTTTCTTAATGAAACTTCAAATCTTCAAACCCTCCAGTAAAGATATGCAATAATCGCTGTTGGTGGTTTTTGCTTTTTCAGGATAGTCAATGAATATTATACCTGTCCAATAAATCTATACTTATATTATAATTGGGAAAGTTAGTTTGCTTGTTTGTTTGTTTGTTTGTTTGTTTGTTTGTACATTCTTCAACGGAGCAATATTATGATTTGATTTTCTGTTTTGAAGTAGTTACAAGGCTGAAAAGTGTTTTAAGCTACTTTTTACAGCGGTTAAATATCTCATTCGCAGCTCATCTTAGACGATCTGCCGGTAAAACTTAAAATTAGATATTCAATATAATCTTTTCTCTCAAACACCAACTAGTGGCATATCATTAGGTCCTGCTGGCTTCCAGATCTATCATCGTTGTCGTAAAAGTTTGTGGTACTTGGTCTTTAGTTTGTTCATATCAACTCATAAACTTCTTTTCTTTAAAAAATGTATCGTCTTATCAGGATATTTCAAAATATTCGAACTTCTTTCAACTAAAATTGTGAAATAATTTTAAAAATACTAAAAGCGATGTAAGCTGTATAGAATTTCTCACCCTTTCTAAATTGGGTTCAAACATTCAAACTTTGAATATAACTCACATATTTGTGCAGATGCCCCACCCCTTTTGTTTAGTTTAAGTCTTTTGGACAGAATAAAAAAAAAGAGCTTTGAAAAGTTAGGCGAAAAAAATCTGCCCACTATTTCATATCTTTCAATATTTGTTCCAAAAATTGTCTTTCTAAATAGCGAGTTGCATTTCCTTTAACCGTATCTTAAACCTTGAGCTCAATCTTGGAATTAATCTTACTGTCAATTTTAGAGATTCTTTTTTTAGCCGCACATCAAGCATGTAGAATGCTGTATCCAATTCTGTTTTTCACGCCCATTTTGATATTTAAAACTTTAAGAGCAATGTGCATCGATATCTTCACTTAAAACCTTCCCGATTTTCCTAAAGGTTGCGCTGTGTGTCAACATATAAATACCAATAGAAACCCCTTAAGTATGTCCAAATGATATAATAAAAACATTTTTAATACTTAAAAAATGTTCCACATTCGCCACAGTGCAGCTTTAATAAATTTCAATATTTTTGATAAACTTTTTACTAAATCAAATTTTTAGCATGTGTTCTTGACTAATGCTTATGAAATGTCCTTTTTTTAATAAAAATAAAAAATACAACCTTACAAAACAACCGAAATTAACAACAACAAAATCTCACCCCCTATTTCTCTCATAAACAAATGTTTGTCTTTCTTATTTCCTTTGCCTTTTGTCTTTGTCTTTTATTGAATTAATTTATTCCCTTCTGTTTTGACCTTTGATTTATTACCTACAATGTCAGCGTTTTTCTTTGTAATTTTTTTAAATTGTAACTTTTCCGCTGTACTATTCGCTATTTCTATTCGACGAAATTATAATCTCAACAGAATTAAATATTCTTTATTTTATTTGTTTTTCTTTGTTTTGGGGCAGTATTTTTATTCACACCTGTCTTTCTTGTGTCTTCAGATAGCTTTACCTTGACTAAGACTGTATTTTTATTTGTATTTACATTTTTTATCATTAAACGCAAAAAGCAAAGCAAAAACAAAAACAAAATACAAAAATACATAAAGTAAACGTCCAGGATACGACGACGACGATGAAGACGACGGCTTTGGTTGTCCAGGCAAAGACGTTTTATATCCCTCTCTATGATGATTCCCCAAAGCAATATTAAAAAACAACACCATCACGATTTATACCTTCTGAAAATCCTTCTTTGTCTTCCTACCCCCACAACCACCTTCTTCTTATACAAGGATATTACTTTTCGTCCATGTTGAGGTCACCATTTTGAGACATTAACCTCTCAGTCCTCACACCTTCGATATGAGATATAGGTTCCTGAACGAGGACGAATTTTACTCCCTCGTTCAAATTCAAAGACGAAACTTAACGAAACAGTGCACTGGGTCTGTGTGTGAAGTGTCTTCTCTTTGGTCTCCGTTTCCTGTTCATTGTGTTTGGTATAAGTTTGTTCCTTACTGCCTTGAGGTGGTAAGGCGAAAGCGAATAAATGAAGAAAAGCAACAAAAATCACAAAAATGAAAGCTTTTATGTATCGTCGTTGTTCGTCGGTCGTAGTCGTCCTTGTCGTCGTCCTTACTGTTATCATTATTTTTATTATTATTTTCATCCCTTTGATGCGACTATAGTGTTTGCCAGCCCCGCTTTTGGCTTTGGGGGGGTGGGAAGAACATTCAATATTTGTTTTTGTGGTGGGGTATTCTTCATTTAGTGAGAGTATCCTTACACATCCTTTTGCCCGCCTTATCGTGATTGTTTTTTTTCTGTGGGTCGAATATATGGGCTACCGGACATAGACTTCCCGATACACACTTCTACCCACTCTCACTCATCTCAACACAAAAACGTCATTCTCTTAATTTTTGTCAATTCAATGAAAAAGAAATGAAATGAAAATAGAAAAAAGGATAAGAGACACAATTTTGCTGAGCCAAGGTGAATTTTATTTTTTCCGGTTTAATTTCTTGTACGTGAGTGCGGTTAGGTTGTCACAATTTTCTCGAACAAATAATAAACAAACTAAACTTTGTATACGGGTTCCGGTGGGGTGTTATAATGGTGAACTAGGGGTCGTTTGGAGGGGGTGGGGGAGAGATATCTATTTATCGACTGTGTTTTATTTTGTTCGAGATGAGGATAACGAATTGCGTGATTGTCTTCGGCATTTTTTTTTGTTTCTTCCTTTCCTCTCATTGAAAAAAGCGAGTTTTCTTTAGATACTAAGAAGTCCTTATAAGGATAACTCAGAGGGTGAAGAGGGGGTTTTCAACCCCATATTGTTTTTTTTTTTGATCAACTGAAAAATGTTCCAATAGGCGGCGGCGTCTTATAGATGAGATATAAAGTTTAGATTTACACTCTTGACAGTCTTTTGTTTGTTAAGGGGTGGGTTGTTGTTGTAATTAAATTAGCACTTTTGGGGCAGATTGTCATCTTTATGTGAACGTGTCTTTTTTTTTCCTTTCAACTTGGTAACATTTTGTTTATCTACTGATTATTATTTTTTTTCCATTGTAATAACAATAATTTTATAGCAAGCTTTTCTTAGAAGTTCTGTAGTCGGGGGAGAGATAAAAATTATTATTTCTTAAGTTATGTTCGCAATAAAAGACAGAATTTTATGTGTCAACGAAGCACAGAATTAAATTTATTTTAAATATGATAAATGGAGGTTTATTTTGTTAAAAAGTGGAAGGTTTAACATTGGAAAACGGTGCCAGTCACGGCTATGGTTTCGCATCCTTTTTATAAAGTTATCCATTACCAATTTGGAAAATTACGTCTGTAAGTCTTGGATACTTCAAGAATTCTTTGTAAATCGCCTTGAAAAGATTGTAACATTTGCATACCAGTCTCATTTTTATTTTCGAGTCTTCACAAAGTTATCTTATCTCAAAAGCTCAAATTTTGCAAGAAGACTATTGCCTCGAAGTTCTTCTTAAGAACCCACAAAAAAAAATTAAGTTTTATGAAGTGCAACTTCAAAATCTGTACAAATTTTATTTCCGATTTTAGTTTCAGTCAGTTTGTGTGTTTGTTTGCTTGTTTGTCCGTCCTTCACGTTCCAACGGAGCAATATTTTGACATGAATTTTTGTGTAGAGGCAGTTACAAAGCTGAAGAGTATTTTAAGCTTCTTTTTAATGCGGTTAAATATCGCATTCCCTGCTCAGAGCAGATCTGCCTGTAACACTTACAATTAGATATTTTATATATTTTTTTAGGGCACTATTTCGTTGCATATCTTTAGGTGCTGAATGCTTCTGAACTTAACATCGTTGCCTATCATTAAGCTTTTTTTCCAAAGGCAACAGCTAGTGTTCATTATTTGTATATAGAATTTTAACAATAGCGTGAGGCTTTTTAAAATGAAACCAATTATTGGAAAAAATCTTGGAACACAACTTTATTAAAGTAACTGCCTTGGCTGACTTCGCAGCAGTGCATTTTGTTACATTAAGATTGTTTAACTAACTTGAACTGGCTCCATTGAGGGTCTCAGCTTGAGATATTGTGTTCTTCCATTGTTTGAGGTCCCGTGCAAGCTCATCCAATCAGCGAGAACAAGCGCTCTTGCGTCAGTAACAACCCGATCTTTGTAGTGGAGGTTCGGTCTTCCACGTCTTCTTTAGTCGGAGTGTTTTGGCTCTTTGGACTACATCCACATCTTGATACAGTTCGTACAGTTAATGATTGAATATTCTTCTCATTCGCCCGCTTCGCATACATGACTAAATATCCGCCGATGGATTTGACCAGTCATCGTGCATACTTTTCCTTAACCACACTTGGTTGATGAGCTAGTGCCTTCACCCTACCAGAACATCACATCCATATTTGAAGAGCTCCACAACTAGACTATCCGAGCCGGGCGCATTTGTTTTGTTGTTTTAAGAGATTGTCGATGGCCTGGACCTTTTCAATACTGGGCAATGTTACCGGATCTTTATTGACTGGTCTTATGGTTCATTGTTCGTTTCAAACTATTAGAAGGTAAAAATCCGTGTTTTCTTTTGTGGAATAAGATACAAAATATTTTCAATTTATTGATCAAGAAAACCAGTTTAAGAATTGTTCAGTTTATTTCTAAGTTGAACTGAGTTAAATGTATATTTAAAAGAAAAAGGTTTCACAAAGATATTCCAAAGGATAATGAAGTTGGTATCAACAATAGACTAGTTAAATCTTTATATTATTTCCAATTTAAATATTTATGAGAAAAAAATAAGAAAGAAAACAACAAACAAGCAAACACAGAAAAAGATACAAAAAGAGTAATACAGAACAAAAACATGTGTAGGGAGGTATAATATAATATAATGTATCCCTAAGTATATCCATTAAACTCTGTTACAATATTAATGCTTCTTTGTGTCCTTTATCCTCAAAGTATATCATTTCAAATCTAAAATAAATAAACCGTATCACGAGAAAAAAAGAAAATAACAAAAGGGAATAGTCGCAACATTAAACATCGCAATATGGCATGGATGGCGGTCCGTATATACTCGTTCTTATAGATACCCTACCGTTACGTTACGTTGCTCGTCTGTACATATATAAATTATACAAAAAGTCCTTCAAAACACACATATGTGAAGTGGAATGGAGGTTCTGTTGCTAAACTTGTGCACCATCGCTCTTATAGTAAAACATCCATCTATCACTTTGAGTAAAAACATCTTATAACAAAAACAAAAATCATACAAAAACGAGTAAGATATGGGTGAATATGTGAGAAGGAGAGAGAGAGAGAAAATACAAGTAATATCAAAAAAGAAAAATAAAGGACGAAGTGAAATCACAGAAGGAATAAACCCAAATGAGTTTCCTTTCACAATTTTGCAACTAAATGAAGATACTCTCATTCCAAACACCAGAAATATACCAAGCGAAAAAAAGATACAAAACATTGCAAAGGACTATACTAAAACTACAACAACATCCTGAAGGATGAGGATACAACTATATGGAGAACGATGACGAATACGAAGACAACGACGAGCGCCGCGCGACGCCATGAAATACAGAAGATGAAGGAGAAGCAGAAGCAGAAGAAGAACGTTAACGAAATCTAAGATACTCAGCACAAATAACAAAGATAAACGAGCAAAATTGATGTAGTTTTGCAATTTTCCATTTATTATTTTTAAACTTGAGAGAGTCCCTACCTATCTACCCTATCAACATCCTCCCAGACCCAGTTCTATTCAGAATCACCCAGAGGGTTGAAGTTATGGAGTATAGAGTTACATAGATCAGAAGTGGGAAATGCGAGGACCGAGTTAAGAGTACAGAGACTAGAGACTAGAGAACTGAAGAACTGAAGCTGAAGGATGTGTGTACTGTTTCTGTCTGATGCGGAGATGTACCTTCTCCATCTGATGTTTTTGGATACACTACACATGCAACAGCAGAGATCCTTGTAGTTTAAATTGTATTCAATTTACTCATTTCAATCTAAAGATGTTCTGATTTTTTGTATGGTTTGTCTCTGTCTAACTATGATACGAGGAAGAGAGTGGTGTTGGTGGGTGTCGTTGCTTTTTCGTCCTTTCCATGGGACTTTAGCTTAAGGAAAATAATATCTTCAATTTGAAAATGAGAAACAAACTCTCACACGGTTATCACCAGAGGCAAAAATGGATGTGTTGCTTGTATTTCGTTTTCATTTTCATTCACATTGTTTGCTTTTGTATAATACTTGTACTTGTAAGAAAAATTGTCTTGAGTATGGATTTGATTTTGAATCAAAAACATAAGATATAGAAGTACACAGTTGGGTGAAAAATAAAATTACCACACAATAAATTTTTTAAACACAATTTCTAGGGTCATCTAAACTTCACATAAACATTACTAACACACCTAATTTCAATAACTCAAGCTGAGAGCTTGTCTATTGACAAATATTTCCTCATATCTCCTGCTACCTCATCTAATATGTTTGAATTTATTTTCGAAACAACATCGTTTCTTGGTGCTAGAGTCGCTATTTGTCAGAAAAATTAACCGTCATGTATGTTATTTTGTAGATCAGCGTTAACACTTGCAATAAGTTCAGAATTAATAAGTACTAAATTACAAAAATCTTTCTTAGCCCTCAGCATTAGTTTTTAACCGCCATTTAATAATTTTTAAATGTTTTAGAAAAAAAAAATCGTCCGTTAATGTCATTATAAGAAACGCCTAATGGTAGACAATAATTATAGGACCAAAAGCAGGAAGCACCTAATGATATGCTACTAATTAGTGTCCTAAACAGAAGAATACTATCGAATATATAGTAAGTGTTACCGCTAGATGTGCTGAAATTAGCTGTTAATGAGATATTTTTCCGTGATAAAAAGTAGCTTAAGACACTCGCCTACCTTGTAACTACATTCACACTAAAAATCATGTCATAATAATGCTCTGTTGCGACGTGAAGCACGGACAAACAAGCAAACAAACAAACTGATTTTCCTATTGATTATATTGGTATAGATTTTCGGCAAAGATTTTAAATAAAAATAGAGCTGTTTCTAATTTACCAAGTAAATAATTGATAAAATGTATATTGCTTTGTATACTGTTTATGTATCATGTTCAGCTGAAATGTGATAATATACTAAAAAACATAAAAATAATGTTGAAAACGGGTATTTTTAAACTTGAGAGAAAAGTTTAAATTAAAGTTTGGATTCGAAATCAGCACTAAAAATTAACTCTTAAATTATGTTTTTCAAAACTTTGAAAGCAACGTTTGCTCAAAACTTCATAAAGAGTCAAACAAAGACTCATAACTAATGAGAAATTTCAGAAACCAAGTAAAATCCTAAAATTATTTAAATTGTATCTAGAAGAAAAGATTTGTATTTTGCAAAATCATCATACAATTTATTGTTAAGAGATTTTTCTAGAATTAAACAAGCCCTAAAAACACAATTTTTGATTGTTGTTAGCATTTTTAAAGGGGCATATTTTTAAATCCTGATCTGATATACAAATTTGAGGGTAAGGTTGCAATTTAGGACATCTTAGCAAAAATCGGATAAATTATGAAATATGCGAAAAATAATTTTGCTAAGTTTTCAAATTTAAAAAAAAAATATATAATGATTTGTTAATTTTAATAAAAATGAAAATTTCTGAAATTTCGCAAATTTAAACATTTTTCATTTAAAAAATTTGAAACATATTTTGTATTTCAAAAGTTATGGTTATGGTTATCAAATTTCGAAAATACATATTTCTTGAAAAATAGTAATGGAATAGTGTGCCCTCTTTTGAAGTTGAAAATGTAAACAGCTTAAGATAACACATATTCAGCGTTAATTTTCAAAATCGTAAAGTTTTCGCAAAATTAAAATTTTCAAAAAAAGGCGCTTTCCAAAACATATATTTTAGGAAATGTATAAAATTTTGTAAATTTTATTCAAAAAAGAAATTTGAAGTAACTTTCATACTAGAAATTAAAATTTGAAAAGCTATTCTGAATTTTCTCTAAAAATTCGAGAGATACTTCAATTCCTTTTTGGATTTTCATCTGACCCAATTTCCGAAGTGATTTGAAAACCTAACTTGTCAGATTTTTTTTGAACATTAGTGTTCCATAAACAACCTCCTCAAGAAAAGTATTGTACAAAAATCACTGCAAACGGTGGAAGTTTATCTGTGATTGAAGAAGTTATACTTCCATGTGTATAAATTATATTGTATCCTCCAATAAAAATTTTAGATACTTTATAACTGTCACGAATTTCATGACTACGATCGGTTTTACTTTGTTTTGGGTTTAACGTTGATTTTCTTTTTATTTTCCTTTCTTATTTATTTTAAGGAATTTAATTTGAAAAGTTCACGATATGTTTCTATTTTGTTGTAAACTAGGGCAAGTGAAGAAAAAAAGAAGACGAAGTTCCTTTTTTACTTGTTACTTTAAAAAGACTTCAAAAATTTTGTCAATAAAAATCAAGAGAATTTTTTTATATTTTACATGTACAAAGAATCGTGACTTGACACACAAATTTGATTTGAATATTATTTATGTATGTTTTATTGTTTGTATTTTTTTCTTGTTATTTTTGGTTTTCCAGGAAGTGGTTTTAATATAAGTTATGCATGATTTTCAAGTTGTTTGAACAAATTTTTGGATTGTTATTTTTGTTTGTTATTTATTGTTGAAAAAAAAAAATATTGGAAAAATCATTTTTAATGGAAATAAAACGAAATTAGAATTTTATTTTATCTTCGGATTTTTTATTTCTATTTTTGTAATAATGTTATTTCTTAGAAACGAAGTAATGGTCTTGTATTTGAAGCAACAACACCATAAATTGAAGAATCAAAATCAAATATAACTTTTTGTTCCCAAGAAAAATGTAATTGTCAGTGTTTTGTACATACATTTTAAGTCCAATCAAAAATAATACAGAAATGATACAACATGTCGGTTATTTGGACAATGTACAGCTTAAATTTAAATTTTTGAATCAATCATCTTTAAATTTTTTAAATTCCCATATGAAATTATTGTAATCGGAACGATTTGTCGAATTGTAAATGCTGACATTCCTCGACGTTTCAAGGTCCCTAGAATCTAAATCAACGGTTTTAAGAGAAATGTCGGTCGTACGTTCTGAATACAATTTTTCGTCGTACATATCTCAAGAACCAGTAGACATATCGGCTTCAAATACATTTTATTTTATAGATAATAACATCAAAAGATGCAAAAAGGACTTTCAAAAAATGGTTTGGGTGGTTAACCATTTGTTACGATTATTTTTTTTTTAAATAAATTACAATTTTCTAGAAAAAGGAAGGATAAAAGTATATTACTATGAAGGGCCAGCAAAGAACTTAAAAGCGAGATTACAAATCAGAACTATTTCAATATCTAAGTGCATGATTGCAAAAATTAAAAATTACTTTCCAACCATCATTACCTTTTAAAATATCCTTGGTTTCAGAAATAGATAAAAAGCTCTTTTGAAAGAAAAGCCTTCTCAATTCTTGCAGAATCGAACATATAACTAAGAAGTGGTAGATGTCCTCATTTTGATTTTGATTTGATCATTGATTTTGATCAAATTATAAATACGTGAATTTTCTGGTCTATGTGGTTTAAAGTAAAATCAAAAGATTTCAACTCTTGCTTTAATATCGTACTTATTTGGTTAATAGACAGATAGCCTAAAGAAACGTTTGAAAAAGAAGCGTTCCACTCCTTCAAATTCTTCAACACACCTGTATCCTTAGACCTGATAGTAAAGACAGTTATTAATTGTTGAGTTAGGAACTCCAAACTTGCAAAGGAATCTAAATTCTCATTACAAGAGAATCTACTCCATCTAATATTAATAGCAGTTTCAGCTACCAAACACATTTCCTTAAAATGGGGACGCAAGTCTAAGTAAAAAAAATAAATAAATTGGGTGGCGCAACAGTCCGTTGAGAACTAGGGCCTAGTGACTTACTGTGACTGTGTGCGAGTAATGTTGTCAGGAATGGAGGGACCTACAGTTTTAAGTCGAATCCGAACGGCTAATTTGAGAAAGCACTTTTCATGGCAAGAATTACTCTTGGAGAATTCGTCAATTCGGGAATTCATGGACCGAAACCAAGACCTCTGGCATGACAGTCCAACGCACTAACCATCAAGCCACGGGTACTACAAATCTAAGTTACTTGTGATTAAAAACCCGAAATATTTCTATTCACAACTTCTATGGCATCTAACCCAAGAAACGGCTTATTTTGTGGTTAATTCCTCCTGTTTATAGATTAAAGAATCATAATTTTTGACTTACCAATGTTAATTTTCAAATCCCATAAGTCGCAATAATTTTTAAGTCGATTAATAAGGATCTGATGTGAGAAAAAGGATTCAGCAAGTAAAACCAGATCGTCTGCGTACAGCAACATACTTATAATAAGTCCGTAACCCAATCTCATTCCACCACCTAAGATTTTGGTTATCTCACAAATGAATAGATCTGATAAAATTGGACTTAAAACTCATCCTTTGGAAACACCTGTGTTTTAGGTGTCAAAAATTCAAACGTGGTGAAGAACAAGTATTGGTCGTTGTTACCTAATAATCTTATTCAAATAAATAATGTTGCTAATTCGCTTGGAAGATTTTTAGATTTAGTATTTATTTCTGAAGATTTACAATCTTCTGTCATGGAGAATTGCCCTTTGCTTTCGAATTCTGTTCACCATAAATCTATTGATATTTGTCTTAAAAACTACAATTATGATAATTATAGCAAATTTAATAGTTCTAAAATGGTTTATAAATTTAATTTTCATAATTTATCTTTGATGAATAATTGTTTTAGTAATATTAATTGGTCAAATAAGTTTCTGGATAAAAATATACATGAAAAGTTCCATTGCTTTAAATTATTTTTTAACAATGTTTTAAATGATTGTATACCTATGTATAGTGGGAAAGTTTG
Source organism: Eupeodes latifasciatus (assembly GCA_920104205.1). Taxonomy (NCBI): domain Eukaryota; kingdom Metazoa; phylum Arthropoda; class Insecta; order Diptera; family Syrphidae; genus Eupeodes; species Eupeodes latifasciatus. The sequence continues at coordinate 377,188,603 of OV049924.1, forward strand.
CTCTCATCCGGTTTGGTATAATAAAAGAATATTAAATTTGAAAAATGCTAAAAATGCAGCGTTTAAAAAATATAAAAAAAACCTTCCGATGATTCTTATGCAGTTTTTTCTCGTCTCAGGAAAGAGTTTGTTTTTCTTTCAAAATTTCTTTATTCTAATTATATTCATTCTGTTGAAAGTAATCTTAAGCAATCTCCAACATCTTTTTGGAAATTTATAAATAATAAACGAAATACTGCTGGATTTCCAACAACTATGTTTTTTGGTAATAATAAAACTAGTGATCCGAAAATGATTGTAGATTTTTTTGGACAGTTTTTTGAAAGTATCTATAACTCTTCTACATCTTCAACAATAAATTATCAATATATTAATTCCTTGCCATCTATTTTTGATTGTTCTAGTATATCATTTGATTTAAGTGATATTGAATATGCTTTAGTTAAACTTAAACCTAAAAAAACTGCAGATATATTAGGATTTTTCCCTATTGTTTTTCGTCATTGTGCAAGTTCTCTTTCTGTTCCGCTATTACATCTATTCAATGAATCTATTTCCAATGGTATTTTTCTGAATGAGTGGAAAGTCTCTATCATTGATCCGATTTTTAAATCTGGATCAAAAAACTTAGTAACGAACTATAGACCAATAACTAAACTACCTGTTGTTCCTAAGCTTTTAGATAGCCTTGTTCAAGATAAATTTAAATCTATCATAAATCAACATGTAAGTAAATATCAACATGGTTTTTGGAAAGGTAGGTCAACTAATTCTAATCTAGTAGAATTCACAAATTTTGTCATTAATACTCTGGACAATCGAAAACAAGTTCAAGTGATTTACACAGACTTTGTAAAAGCCTTTAGTAGGGTTAATTTACATATTCTCTTAAAAAAAACTTCAAGCGTATGGCTTCCATGGACCACTACTTCAATGGTTTTTTTCATATTTACTTGGTCGAAAACAATTTGTAATGATCGGGGAATTTTTCTTAAAAGAGATTAAGGTAACTTCTGGTGTTCCAGAAGGTAGTCATATGGGTCCTTTATTATTCTTACTTTTTATTAATGATCTTCCGAATGTTCTTAAAAATTCTCATTGCCTTATGTATGCGGATGACATACAGTTCTTTTCTCGGATTTCTAATTTAAATGATTGTATTCTGCTTCAAAATGATCTAAATTCATTTGTCGACTGGTGCAAGTCAAATGATTTGTTGTTAAATGTTGACAAGTGTGCTTGTATGGCCTACAATAGAACTTTGTTAAATATTATTCCAAACTATTCATTAAATAATTTGCCATTACAAGTAGTTGAACAGTTCAAAGACTTGGGCGTTATATTTGATTTCAAATTGAAATTTAATTTACATATTAATTATATTGTATCCAAAGCAAATTCTTTACTTGGATTCATCAAAAGAAACTCATTGGAATTAAAGGACCCTTACACAATTAAATCTTTATACTGCAGTATTGTGCGTCCTGTTCTTGAATATAACTGTGTTGTTTGGAGCTCTACAACTGAGTTTAATAAAAAGAGAATTGAAAATGTTCAAAAAAAATTTCTCAGATTTGCCCTTCGAAATATTTTTGAAAATAATGTAGAAGGTTTTCATCATTCTTATAATTCGAAATGCCTATTACTTGGAATACAGACTCTTGAGTCGAGAAGAAAAATGTATAGTGTCATGTTTATTCGTGATATTTTGACTTCAACCATTGATTGTGAGAGTTTGCTCAACTGCGTGCATCTGTATGCTCCATCAATTTCCTTAAGAGCGAGACCGCTCTTGGCAATTGATTCTCATCATACGCTATATGGACAACGTGAACCGATTTCTGCAAGTTGTAATTTATTTAATATGTTTTATTCTAATTTAGATATATCAATGTCCAGAAACTTATTTAAAAGTCGATTATTCACTTTAATTAATTAATTTTTTTCAATTTTTAACTTTATATATACCTAATATGTAATAATATGTATTTATAAATTGAATTGTATTATATACTTAATTTGAAATCTGTTGAATGTAAATTCGTAGATTGGTTACTTAAATAAATAAACAAAATCTAAAGACCTATGTTTAAAAGTTCATAAAGTAGATAGCTTCTGTCAATAATGTCAAACGTTAAAAACTGCTTCTTGTTGGCAACACACCGCTTACCAGTGCTAGGCCTATGCGAAATCCAGCTTGTGAAGAGCTGAGAAGGTTATTCATTTTTACCTAGTTAACCAACCTATGGTATAGAATAAGTATTGCTAAATATTTTTCTCACAGCCAGTTAAATTGAAAATCTTCTATATGTTATTATAAGTTTTGGACATCTGGTAAAATTTTGAGAAAATTTTGAAGTGACGTTTTTTTACAAAAAATAAAAACCTAAATAAAAACAGTTCTAAAAGTTGGTAAAAATTGATTTTTAATTATCAAATATCTTGACAAAAATTTATATTTTACCCTAAAACAAAAATATTGTTTCAACATTTGGTAAAATTTTTGAAAAAATGATACTGAAGTTGGGTAAAAATTGAATTTCGACTAAAAATCCCGTTAACAAAAACAGATATTAAAATCAAACCAATTGTATTATATGAAAAATATTATTGCTAATTGTTGGTTAATCCAAGCCTCTTTATTTTAAATATTTTTAGATTAATTTCATTTATTAATTGAACTTGAACTTTATAATTGTGAAGAAGCTTAAAAAATCTAAATATTTCCTTTTTCAATAAACTTATACCACAAAATAAAGTACTAAAATTCTTTTTCCCACTGCGAACACCTCTGTACAGAATCCACAAATAAAAGATTTCCGCCAATGAAAAGCTATTTATAAAACTTTAATAAAGTTATTATCAATAAATCATCATTCTTAAACACCCAACTCAAATAAATCCTTTATCTACATAACGACTTGACAGTATCCTTTTTACCTCACAACAAAAAGTCGAGAAAAACAAAATAAAAATCCGTCAATTATTATCTAACATCACAGAAAACTGTTACAATTTAGTTATTTCATCCAAAGCTTTATAAATTCCTCGCCTCCTTCCCCTTCCGTCAAAAAAAAAGAGAAGAAAACCCAAAAAAATATAAAAAAATAAGTTAAAATTGACCTTCCAGAGTATCAAACTAACTATACGCAAAGTGACTTAAAATAAACTGCCAAAAAAGAGGAAGAAAGGAAAACCCTTTTCAAAACCGTTTATGCTATACAACATAACAGTAAAGGTACCTCACCTAAGTCGAAATGAAAAGTTTTTGAACGACACACATATTTCATTCCAAAAAGGGCTATAGCTTAACTTCAAAAATAAAAATGAAAAAAACATAAACTCTCTCATTTTTTTACAAAATAAAAACCTTTGTAAAGCAATATTTTACACAAAAAAAAAGAAAATGTCGATTCTTAAATTGGCAAAATCATATTTATAGCCATTTCGAACATTCCCAAAAAACCATTCAATGCAGGCGTAGAAAAGTTGAAAAAAATAAAAAAAAAGGACATAACTCCCTAAATCATTATAATAAATATAAATTCACAATTCAGCTGAATTTGCAAAAATATATTTTATTTTATTATTGTGCTCACTCATGTTAGAGAGAGAGAGAGAGAGGGAGGAAATGAGAAGATTGAAATAAAAGAAAAAACTTCAAAACTAAACTAAAAGCATTTTCGTATCCTTTGTCAACTCCGGATGTTGACGTTGGATTTTGCTTCACATTTTTCTTTTGTTTAAATATTATGTAGGAATTGTGTGTACCTATTTTCTGAATCAGGATCAGAATCGGAATCAGAGAAAAAGAGCAGAGCATACAACACTTCCTTCCACTTGGTTCCTCGAAAAACAAAAATATTAAAAAATAAAAGGAATAAAATCCGGCCTCACCAACGCTAGCGCCATCCCGAGTTGAAAAACAAAAATAAATACAAAAATTATGTCTGCTTCAGATAAAGTTTTTATTTTATGATTTATTATCATTTTTCAGCGGGAATAACTTTTGTGTCATGCACACGACCATCACACCCCATCAGCCAGCATCACCAACTTCCAACTTTCAAGCCAGTCATTCCGCCATCCAGTCCTGTTAGCCAGGAGCAGAAGCGAAGTAGCTGATGCTTTACGCCTTTCACACTAAATGGAAGTATCTGGTATCTGGTGTATCTGCAGATATGGTTTGAGTTAAGGGTGTTTTCTTTTTTTTTTTGAGGAATCCCCACATGAGTTTCGTTTCAACTCCACCGTATACATCGACTTCCACACCTCGTCGTCGTCGTCGTCATGTGGGGTTAGGGGGTGTCCCATAAGCGGAAGTGCTAGTTAGGGGTTGGAGCGATAAGCATTGAATCATTGAATTTTTTTCCCTCGTCCTTGTTTATGATGCCTGCTTTTGGCCCATCCTGAGTCGGAGGGTAGACAAGCTTTATTTTTGATGCGTGTGATGGCGCTATAAAAGTTGATGTGGTGTTGTTGTTTTTTACTCTTCGGATCCATTATATTCAGGATTCGATATATGAGAAGTTATGATTTATTTGAAAAATAACGTGAAGCGATTCGGTTATTCACCTGGTGTTGCCACTACATCAGTCGACGCCAGCCGCACCTTCCCCTATACCACCTCCTCTCTCCCATGTACCCTGTTCAAATCCCTTCTATACCAACGAACGGACAACGTTAAGAGTTTTAATCGATTAATGGCGAGGCAGGTTTTTTTATTTTGTTCAAGAGGATGAATGTTTGGGTTGGGGATAGCTCTTAAAATTGATATATATATATTATTAAAAAATTGTTTAAAATAAAATGGCTTCAGGAATTTATGAACATGAGCATGTTTTGAACGATGAAGGAAGATATTTTGTAATTTATATTATTATTTGATGAATTTTAGAAAATAGATATCTAAAATAAAATCGTTTACTAAGATTATAGGTTTTAAAGTTATCTATACTGATATTTTAAATGGGAAAGTGAGTTTGTTTGTTTGTTTGCTTGTTTGTCCGTGCTTTACGTCACAACGGAGCAATATTATGACATGATTTTTTGTGTGGAGGTAGTTAAGAGACTTTAGAGTGTTTTAAGCTACTTTTTACCTCGGTAAAATATCTCATTTACACCTCATTTAGAAGATCTGCTGGTGACACTTATAATTAGATATTCAATGTATTCTTTTTTAGAACACTAAATAGAAGCATATCATTAGGTTCTGAAAGCTTTTGGACCTATTATCGTTGCCTATCGTAAGGTGTTTCTTATAATCACATTTATGCCTAAAACTATTCTGAAACACTTAAAAATAGGAGATGGGTGGTTTAAAACAGATGTTGAGGGCTATGTGACACTAACGGAAGATTTAATTTAATTCTGAACTTATTGCAAGTGCTTGCCATGATTTATAAAATGAAAAAAAAAATAATCAATTTTTCTGTCAAATTGCGATCCTGGCACCAAGAAACGATATTGTTTTGAAAACAAATTTAAACATATTGGATAAAGTCTCAGGAGATGTAAAGGAGTATTTGTCAATAGACTATGTCAGCGACTCGGAACAGAGCACTTAATAGCCAGAAGAGTTGTTTAACTCACTTCATTTGTGCCGCGGGTAACAGCTAGTAATTTTATAAAGACAATATAAAATAAGCCAAAAATACCCGTATTTTAATAAATTTTAAGCTTATTCAAACTTAGTTTCAAACTTCCTATTGGAGTAATTGTAATTAATCCGACTTTTCGACTTGAAAACATTGACAACTTTCAAAGTCTTATAATTCGTTGAATGAAAATCATCCATCGTTTGCAGTGGGATTTTAGTATATGTATGTTTGTGTGGACTTACGTTCAGGAAAAGCTTTTTCCGATATCTAGACTTTCATAAAATATGTAAAGTGTGTTTTCAATTCACTGAAATACTTCGCTCTTTGGGTAACTGTTGTCGTTTGACATTTGACAAGTATGTAAGTACAAATAACACCACTACATATTAAAAATTGAGCAACTCTTTGAAGTTGTTAAAACTCACAACAAAATACTGACATTTTTGCAGTCGTAGTTTGCAAAACTATATCACTTATGGATCACCGTGAATAACATTCTCGATAGTCAAACTGAGACTATTCAAGCTGTTGGGATAAGTTAGAAGAATAGAAACCGTATTACTAATGAAACTTGTAGCTTTAATGGAAGCTTAATTTTACCAATTCCACGTTAGTCTAAGGGCTTGAGGTCTTGAGGCTTTTTAAGTTTGGTTATGCAAAGATCTCTAAGTCGGTTGATCACCAATAAAATTTGTATCTTCACTAAATCGGTCTTTGAAATTGCTTAAAAACATTCATATTTTCACCTAAAATTTATCTTCAGTGATGAAGCCTATTTACTTCTTCCGGAGGCAGGATTGTCCTATTTAGGATGGAAAGCCTCTCCATGTTCAAGTAGTCAGTTTTTGGTTCGATTGGATTGGATCTGTAGTACCTGTAGCGTGATGGTTAGTGCGTTGGACTGTCATGCAAGGGGTCTTGGGTTCAATCCCTGCCTGTGCCACCTAACCTTTTTCACGGGTACTGCCTCTTGCGAGTACTTGACAAATCCTCCAAGAGTAATTCTTGTCATGAAAAGTGCTTTCTCAAACTAGCCGTTCGGATTTGGCATATAAACTGTAGGTCCCTTCCATCTACAACATTACTCGCACACAGGAATGGTTGAGAGTAGTAAGTCACTAGGCCCTGGTTCTTCATGGACTGTTGCGCCACCTAATTTATTTATTATGGATTGGACCTTGTTGATTCTTATTATGAAGCTAGTACAACTGTTACGGTTAATGTATTTTAAACAAGACTACATCCCATGTGATACAAGACACGAAATAATCACAATTTAGCAAGAAAAGTTTCCTGGCCGTATTATTTTTTGAAGAATTGATCATAATTGACCACCCAGATCATGTTATTTAACCGCTTTTGTACTAATATTTGTTGTTACAAATAAGTATGGATACATAATAATTCTCCACAATTCATTCAAGACCTTAACGATGGAATTCTTGAAGTTATCGGGAACATACAGCTGCGGTATTTGCCCGCGTGGTAAAAGAAAATCCATATCCTATTTTTAATGTCATTATAAAAATCTAATGATAGGCAACGATCTTAAGTCCAAAAGCAGGCAGCACCTAATGACATTCTACTAATTAGTGTTCTATAAAAAGAATATATTGAATACATAATTATCCAGTGCATCTGCTGGAATGAGCTATGATTGAGATATTTTACTACAGTAAAAAAAAGCTTAAAACACTCTCCAGCCTCGTAAATACCTCCACAGAAAAAACCATGTCACAATATAGCTCCGTTGCGACGTGAAGGATGTACAAACAAACAAACAAGGTGACTTTCCCATTTTTAATACTCGTATTAGTGTAGGTTAAACATTCATTGAATATTTTTCAAAAATAATCGCCTTTCTAAAATATCAAAATGAAACCTTTCGGAAAACTTTGTTCTGAAGTGGTATATCCTTTGGAATATCTCCAAAGCAGCTTGGATTTCATACTTTTTGCATAGTTTTTTTTTAAGTTCTTGAAACTACAATTCAGAGAATTACAGTGCAAGTTCTTAAGGGAACCAAATTAAGTTATCAGAATAAAAAAAAACACGTTTATCTTTCGGGTTTTAGGATAACCAACTCTGTACAACTGAAATATCGACACATTCCAATGTTTCTTTAATTTTTTTGTTAAAAAAGTTACATTAAAATGAAAATCAATAAACAAGAATGTGTACTTGGGCGTATACGTACTTTTTTAACTATAAAAGTTTTTGAGTTTTAAAATTAACTATTTCGCCGAAAGAATCTATGCATGTTGCGAAAAGTATTAAAGGAGATTTAATAAATTGTCTGTCAAGAGATAAATTTACAATTTATTTCATAACGTTGTTCTTTGTTGAAGAAGTCGTTAATCAAGAATAAAGAAAAATAAAGACATTTTCCTACAAAATATATCTAAAAAGGTTTATTTCTTTATTCTACTAAGCATCTATTTATCGATGTTTTATTAAATGGAAATTCCTTTTAAGTGATGTGTCTACCCGCAATTCAATTTATCATAAGTGCAACATCAGAGAGAAGACCAACCAGCTAGCTTCAGCGTCCTTCTTATATCAAATTCACATCTCAAGATTGCAATCTCATCAATATAATACAAAAAAAATACTCTAAACTGAAAAAAAAAATATATGTATCGTAATACAGAATTCCCTTATTATTCAAATCTCTCGTATTCTATAATTTAACCATCGGATAAATAGAAATCTAGATATTTTATCGACAACAAAACTGACGTCGACGAACGATGGAAATCTTCTTCTTCTTCTTCTTCACTATCTCACCAATTTTCCTAACAAGATTTTCATCTTTCTATAAAACTCTATGAATAAATACGTAGTTTGCTTATTTCAATCGTTTGAATGATTAAAAGATCCTTGGTGAGAAATCACTTTTAACGAAAGAAATTGCACAAAAAAAATAAAACTATTTTAAAAAGGATGCTCATCTTTCTCCTCAATCGATACATCTCAATAGCTATGCACAGAGAAATAAAAAAATATCCTTATAGGAAAGAAAAACTTCAAGTATCCTTGTTAGTTCGAAAAAATTCTTTTTTATTTTTATATTTCTATTTTATTTCTTTTTTCCTTGAAATGCTTATATACTTTTTATATCCTTTAAAAAGATATCTCGAGTGCCATCTTCTGTATTTTCTATCAGAGAAAAAGAGGATATTTCGATGATTTTAAATTAATGAAAGGGATTTACAATGTCTAATGAATCCAGGACGAGACTTAAAAAAATAAAAGTCATTATCTACTTTATTTTGTGTTGTTGTGTTGGTGCTGCTGTACTTTATTCCTCTCATTAGACTTCAATTCAATCTGTTTCTTATAGAATATTTTTTGTACTTGAATGTTATTAAGCCATTATACGAAAGATCCTTAAAGACCATCTAAATAAAATAAATATATCATCTATATGAAAATCCTTTGAAATAATCGACTTGATTGTGGGTTTGTATTTTTCTTCGTCATTTATAAATCAGTGATTATTTTTGTCTCGGTTTGATTTCTATTTTTATTGAAAATGTAGTTTCTGTTTATATGTATGTTTTTGAATGTACCTAAATATGTGTCTCTGTCTCTGTCTAAGTTTTTTTTTTTTCTTTTTTTTTTATTGTCCTCATTTTATATTGAAGAGGTCCTTGAAAGCTTCTGCAAATTAAAATTCTTCTTTTTGTCAAGAGATAACACAGCACAGCAGTGTTTTGTAGTTACAGTGGGTGGAATACTAAACTTACACAGATACACATACACACATTCCAATTTTAATGAACATTTGAATTCGTCCTTGTTATTCTTGAGCAATATTAAAAAAAAAGGGGGGGCGTAGGAAAAAAATGGAAAAACACATGACTAAGAAAAGTTTTACTTTTCCAACGACGACGACGACATATGAGAGGAGTATTAATACTTTTGTTTGAATAGGGTGATATTAGTTTGTTCGTGTTGAAGTCTTTTAAGGACAAATTATTCACTCGAAGAACTTCTGACTTTTCTAGATTAGCAAGTGCTGAATTTCAGTTTTTAAGGTAAGTTTTTAAGGGCAACAACTGAAAAAAATTTAAAGTAAGGAAAGAAAAACGAAGAAGTTTTAAGAATTGTTTTGAAAATTTCTTCTTCTAAGTCCTTGAAGTCTTTATCTGTAGTTGTTTTTGTTTATAATTCTTTTATAAAATATTAATTTTATACTATTTTTATGTCAATTGTAGCTTTACTTATTGTTTTTTTAGTCAACCTAAACCTTTTTCGTCGTTTTAATTTTTTTTTTACAGTAGTAGTTTCTTCCTTCGTCCTTGATAATGAAAGAACAAGAGCCATAGTTGTAGAGCATACACAGACATATATATATGTACATACGTGTTTCTTAAAATAAGTACGAAGGATACGCAGGAGTATGTGGGTGAGACATGTTCTCAGGGAAAAAAATAAAAATAAAAATAAAACATTCGTAGAGAAAATGAATGCAAAGCATCAGTTGTTGTAAAACAAAAAAGAAAAACTTGAGAGAAAAACAATGCTTGTTCGGTGTCCTTGTTTTTGTAATGTTCTGTACTTTCCAATGTTGTTTGATGAGGTTGTTTAGAAAAGAAAAGTCTTTGGTGAAATACCCAAGCAGCTGAGGTGACCATAATTTTTGTTTAATCTCACATTAACTAAGTTAAACAAACAGCTAAGAAGTTCGATACATTTTTTAATTTAGAAGATTTTGCGCTTAATTTTGTTTCTGTTGGACAGTTTTTGTCCTTTTTGTATAAGAGATTAAAAACTTTATCAAATTAAAATGTCGAAGACTGGAAAGCAGAATTTTCAATTCTGGATTTCTTTCAGAGATACAAAATTTCAGAACTTTTACAATTTTATTTATTTTGACGTTAAAATATCCATAGAATATTAATTCGTCTTTTTTGGGAAGATATCTTACCTTATCTTAAAAGTTGTTAAAATGTACATAAGGAACTTTCAAAATATTGGTTTAAATTTTAGAATTAAAAAAAAAGTACAAAATTTTGATTAGTCTCAAACATCTCTCAAAAAATAATGTTTTCTGTATTTCTTTGACTTGTATAGCAATACTGTTTTTTTGGATCGGTCTTTTTGACAGCTGTCACTTGCTTTATCCTAAGTTTGAATAGGCTTACTCCACCATGCACCAATTTCTTGAAGGATACTTTTGGTGAGAGCATTATCTCGCATTGTGATCCTGTGGCAATCGCGGTGAACCAAAGATCGTGCAATTTAACATCGCTGAATTTGTGTGTTTAAGCAGATTAGCTCGAGGGGTTTGACGGCTTAAAAGAGAATCTTTGTGTGAAGGTAGCTACGGGGGTGGTAGTACTCGTGGCATGATGGTTAGTGCGTTGAACAGGTCTTGGGTTCGATCCCTGCCTGTGCCATCTAAAGTTTTTTCACGAGTACTGCTCTTGCGAGGAATTGACAAATCCTCCAAGAGTAATTCTTGTCATGAAAAGTTCTTTCTCAAATAAGACCTTCGGATTTGGCTTAAATCTATAGGTCTCCTCCATCCCTGACAACATTACTCGGACACAGGAATCGTTGAAAGTTGTAAGTCACTAAGCCATAGTGTTCAACGGACTCTTTTCGCCACCTAATTTTTGTATTTATATTTTAAAGTTAAAAGGAGAAGTAGATCTATGCTAATATAATTAATGGAAAAGTCAGCTTGTTAGTTTGTTTGTTTGTTTGTGTGTTTGTCCGACCTTCACGTTGCATCGGAGCAATATTATGACACGATTTTTTGTGTGTAGGTAATTACGAGGCTGGAGAGTGTTTCAAGCTACTTTTTACCGTCGTAAAGTATCTCATTTCCAGCTCATTCGAGCAGATCCGCCGGTAACGATTATAATTAGATATTGAATATAATTCTTTTAGAACAATTATTTGAAGCATATGATTAGGTGCTTCCTTATTTTAAAGTCATCATCGTTGCCAATCGTTAGGCGTTTCTTATAATTACATTAACGCACGAAACTATACTGAAAGATTATTAAAAACCGATGCCACTAATAGAAGATTTTATTAATTTAGTAAAGAGAAATTATAAATTTATTGCAAGTATTTACCTTGATTAACAAAATAACCATACTCAGTACAGTTTCTTACCATTCTAATTCAATGCCCCATTAAAGTTAGTTTCGGGTTGGCAAAGCGCAAGGGCAAACACTAAAAGTAGCGGGGGTGAACCTAGTAAAGCCGTGCTTCATCATTTTAACAATAGACAGCGTTACTTATGGTTACTCTGTGTTTGAGTATTTATTAATGTATGACTTTTATAAATTCGTGTTATTTAAGTTATAATATTTATAAAATGTCCGGATAATAAATTGGAATTTATAAATTGTTGAATATGTAAAATTGGTATGAGATTGTGATAACTGCGATCCCCTTTTCACTCTTTTTTAAAAGCAATTGAAACATTACGAGTTCAAATACTGATGTGTGAAAATTCATATTTATTTTTATAAGAAAAATATTTAATTTCGGTATTTGAACTTTGGGACGGTAAAAACGGAGTCTCAGGTATCACTTTCTCAAGAGTCCATGACTTTCTAAGCAAATATTTTTGTACTATTTTTTCCCGATATTTTGTTGTCCCCAGGAAATTCAGTTCTTCGGTTTACTTCTTGTTCAGTTTCAGTTTTCATTTCGTCTATACTTTACCCCTGGAATAACTCTATGTGATATTTTGATTTTCCTTTAGCACGCGGGCAAAGGTGCGGTTAACAGCTAATTAAAAATATTTGTGAAAGAGAGGAAAATCAAAACCTATAAACACTACTGAAAATTCCGGCTACTATGTTTTTCCGTCACAACAAAATTTCCTCATAAAACCATTTACATTTTTAAGTGTTCATAAGAAAAATGTATACATTGATTAAACTAAAGTAACAATCAGATGCCTATCTAGAAAGTCTTTTGAATCAACAGTCTTGCATCTTAATTCACATTAAATTGAAATGAAGTAATAGTAAGAAATATTTAACAAAAAAGGCGATTTCACATTTGCTTTAATTTCCATATTTTACATATTTTAACATATTTAAAAGAGATTCCTTCTTCAGCCGTACATCAAGAATGTAGAATCCTAACTCAACTCTTTTTTTTCTATCATTTTGATATTCAAACAATTTACAGACCAATCCACATATCGATGTCTTCTCCTCTTAAATCCTTCCCAATTTTTGTAAAAGTATTGTATGCAGGATTTATTTTTTTTTTCTCTAAGATTTATAAACAAATTGTTTTATTTCATTATAATCTTGGTTTGTAATCTTGTTGTTTGTATGGTCACATTAATTTCATTTTCATCTTATGTCGTCGGTACTACACTATGCTCACAAGGCAAGGACGAAATAATAAGGTTTAAAGTGATGTTAGCTATGTTTACGTGAAATATTTCTTATTGCCACTCCCTTTTTATTTTTTCAACTTTAATTCTTATCCTTTTTTATTTTCCCCTAAGATCTTTGTACAAGGTTAAGCTAATTTCTTTGTACTTTTATCGTTTTTGTCTTTTTTATGTATGTCCTTAAAAAGATGTGACATATCCTAAGGACTCAGACATATAATAAAATAGAAAATTGCACTTTTACAAAAGACAAAGCAAAAGCTGCACAAAGTTGAATTAATCTTATATTTGATAACAACAAAAACAACAATAACAACAAATGCAATAAAACATAAAACATGTTCAAATGTCCTTGACAACAGAAGACAAAGGAACACATTAAATAAAATGTTTTATTCTATTCTCATCACACATATAGACATATTTACATAAATGTAAGTGTAAATTGAGTTTTGAAATTAAAACGTTCTCTAATTTAATTATAAACAAAAGTGAACTTTATCAATGTAATGTTCATATATCCTTTACGTATTGTAACGTACCGTCCCGTAGTAAGGTAATGCCAACAATCAGTCTAAAAATTTAATAGATTGTTTCGGCGAAGCAGGACAAAGGAAAACTAAGTAGAATGAGTGTGATTGAAGTATGGTACTTTGCTAATGCACTTCACATTACTAATTCAATATTGAAAAATATAAAGAGTCCTTAATAGGATTATTGGCAATATATACTATATCTGTACATTTTGTTATAATAGATAATTTTGTTCACATAGCATTTGTGCGGCTTTTGTAGAATTTTAAATACTTGAGTTACTTTTGTTCCAATTGAATTTATGTAACCATTACATAAATATACCTATTTTGCCATCCTATGGATTAAAACGTTTTATTTTAAGTACATATGTATGTGTAGGTTTTAGGACGACTAAAACTCTATACTATTATGTTAGGTAATTAGTGAGAATCCATTTTCATTATTTAATTCGATTTAAAAGAGGAATATAGATTTTTTTACGGTTTTAGTTTTTCCAAATACATACATACAATACAGAGTGTGTCATAAAATTAATAATTTTTTGAGGTGCTATAAAAGTGCTATAAATATCCACTTTTGATCTAATTCTGAATTAATAATATGATTATTGGATATATTTTTTTTAATTTGAAAGTGTTATTTTTCTCTGGAATTAATTTAAGGAGTTGAGTTCGAACCATGTCCTTCGGTGGCTTACGAAAAATATTTTGTTGAAATGGGTGAATTTTGGTCACCCTGTGGCATATGTCAACAGGATTCAATAATATAATTTAGTTTTTTTTTGTTTTATATTCATCTAATTTCAAGTTGTCCTTTCATCATATTTATATTGATGTATTGAAAAAAGCATTGCATTATTATTTTTAATGTAATTACTGATTTTGCATTTTATATGTATGAATATAAATTTTAGAAGCTTAAATTAAATGATTGATAATAAATACGTAATTAAAATATTAAGCTTATTAATATGAGATCAATATTAAAATAATCATGATTAAATTCAATTTTCTATTTGTGTTTAAAAGGAAAAAAAAGTTGAGACTTGTTAGTAAATATATCGATAGATAAATTGATATAAATTAGGAAAAAATTGAATTTGTGAAACATTTCAGAAATGTTTCTTTGTTTCTGAAACGTTTTTTGAATGTTTCTGAAATTTTTCAAAAATGTTTCTTTAATCTGTACACCCCTTTAGATGATATCTTGCTGCAAGTAGTATAAACTTGTCATACGTAGCCATTGGAGTTACATATCGATTTAAGTGTAGCAATGTAAATTAGGGAAAGAATATGACATAAGGAAGAGATTCGGAGACAAAATGGAACCTTGAGGTACACCAGAATTTGAAATGATTACAATATTATAACACTTTGCTATATATTCAATTAAAGAAAATGAAATACCTTTAAAGTGTTTTAGTACCGATTGTAGCTACGACAATCTAGATCATATGGTACTTGATTTAGATTTATGGTATTTGAAAACTTTTTTAGACCTCGAAAATCTCAAGTTATCCGCACAAAAATTCTTTTATTTTCTTATGACCATATTATTGAGTTTCTTCAAAACAAGTTTCACAACATATTTCAAAATGGTTTCGAGTGGATTTCAGAGATTTGATGTAAATGTCAATAATTTTAGTGGAGGGCTTAAACCCCATTTATTTCGCTTAGTTTAAGCTCTAAGCATAACTTATAAACTAACTTAAATGTAAACTTACAACTATGAGTGGGAGAAGTCAAAAGGAGTTTGAGGTTATAGGTGCTGATATTGAAATCAAATGAATTCGAATTGACCAATCGAAGTATACGGGTCAGAGGCTTGTTAAGGCCATAGGAGATGAGGTATGTTGGTAAATAGAAGAGGCGGGGGTTTCTCAGATTACATGTGTTAGTGTTAAACAAAAATTGAGTTATAGAGAGAGAAGCAGTCAACTGAACTAGAAAGAAAGCCGATGTATGAAAAGAATGTCAGCAATTTCTCTAAGCTCCTGTAATAATTGAGGTTTAACAAATAGAGGCGATCACGGTCAAAGATCAAAGGATTTTTTTCCAAATTGAAGTGCAAAATGAAGAAATCTTCGTTTAGTGCTTTCTATTCTTGATATGGAGACCAAATCTGAGGCGCACGTTTTGTAATGCGATCGGGTCACGTAAGGGTTAGATAATTCTTTGGACAAAACATAATGCAGAGTTGGTCTTTTAATCTATTTCATCAATGGGAAATAGAAATTTCAGTTCAAGGTCACATAAAAGGCCATGACCCCTTATGTTTTGTACTATATGTATTAGTTAAAATGAAGATAGTAATGATACGTTTGTGCGAAAAGGTCATTGTCTGGCATTTGCTAATATTGAGCTCTAAGCAATTTTTGGTGCACTTTGATTAAGAAATTGTCAGGATTTGTTTGCAGGAGATCTTTATGATCTGCAATGATTTTGAAAAATTTCGTATCATCAGTGTAAAGAGATATTCGAAAATGTTCAATGACGTTAGTTGCAAGGATAAAAAGAAAAGGGCCTTAATGACTACCTTGGGGTACACCAGAAAAGGCTAAAATACGATTGGAAAGTGCGGATCGAAATCAAACATTTACGGGTTTCAAGGTACGAAGTTATTAATTTCATGAAAAGATGTTCAAAACTTATAGAAGAGAGTTTAAAGACTATAATATTATAAGAAATTATTTCAAACGCTTTGCTGAAGTCAATAGAGACCGTATCAACTTTATTCCCTTATTCAAATGCTTTTAGAGTGAAAAAAACAAACTCTAAACTCTACAAGGTTTGTGGTAAAAGAAACAAACTCGAAACTCTACAAGGTTTGTGGTCATAAATCTATTATAAGAAACAGTGATGTGCTCGAGTGATTAGAGATACCCGAAAAATGCTGACGAGTTCATACAGAATGCGTTCAAAAATATTTGGGGTATGAGAAGAAAGTCTAACATTTGGTCGATTGTTTATCACCTTCCCTTTCGGTCTCTTCCTGTTTTGCATATTTGTAAAAATGTTCCTTGAGATAAGGATAATTAAAAAAAATTAGATAGGAGAATTGAAAGAAATGAGGAAGACCATAATTAAACTAAGGGCATTTTTTTTTTCAATGGCTGTATTATCATTCAAACATTAATTTAATTGTGTTGACATCTTAATCAAATTTTTAAAAATCTGAAAAGTCAGAACTACTATAAAACAAGTTTTGAAGAAATTCAATAATATAAGCGTTTCAATATTTAAAAATGTCAACAGTTTTGTGGAAAAAATCTTGAACTTTAAGTTAAAAAATAAGTAAATAAAAGTATATAAACACAAAACAAACATTTAAAACGGCGGTTAATGTTTAAAAAACTATACAAAACTTGCAATTTTCAATCAATCAAGGCTTTTTTAGATATTCTTCATCATCGAATCAATGATATCCAAAGACAAAACCTGCTTACAAAATTCTCCAGTTGAAGTCCAAAAAAGTTAAAATTAAAAACCAATGTACGCAACTAAATCCCCCTCTTACTTAAGAGTCCTTCAATAGTATGAACACTCTTTTAGGTACTTTTAAAATCTTTCTATATATTTAAATCAATAAACAACAGGCATATTGAATTTCGTTGTAAAAATATCTTATTTTAAAAATTACAAAGTAATCCTTTTTCCCCATCATCTACAAAACCTCTTCAAAAGTAATCACTACACTTTACTGATGTGATGGTTAGGCCTTCTGTTATGATAACTTATGTGTTTTTGTTTTTCACCATGTGAGATTAGCGCACAAAATATTTTCAAAAAATAAATAAAAACATTTCAATTCCACTTCTGAAAATTACATTTTAAAATTCTCCCATCATGTTACTCTAAAAAATAATCCTTTAAGCTTTGTTAAGTATACCAACCTATAGAAAAATTCAACAAAAATATTGTTTGTATATCAGTGTACTTCTGAATATGCCTGTAGTCTGTAGCCTATAGCCTAGCCTAGCTTAACTATACCTACATTTACCTGCTTCTTCATATTGTAGCCTTTTTAAAAAATTGTGTATTCTTAAATAAACAAGCTCGTTTATCAATAAATATAAATTTGTTTTTATTCGTTTTGTTTTTGAAAAACAAATTTAAAAATGTTTCAAATTAAAAAAATAAAAACAAAAACCTTCTGCTTCATAATATTACCCACCTTTATATACATAAACATACGAGTATGTATGCACCATTGCTTAGTCAATCGGGCTTATTTTTATTTATTTTATTTTATATTTTTTTGGGAACAAGCATAAATTCGAAAAAATCCTTTCCCTATAATTGCTTTCTATGTTTTTTCCCAGGCTGAAAATCCAATTTAGAGCTTAGCCATTTTTGCATTGAGGCTGCAAAAATGGGAAATACGTTTTGCAAACAAGGTTTTTTTTAAGGGTTGTTTTTATTTCTGTGTGTGTGTGTTAAAACACCATTGAACCTCATATATGTTTGTCTAAATCCACCTGTACGAAAAGGCTTTAGGGGGGCTGTTGCTTGCTTGGGCAAGAAAAATAAAAACAACAGAAAAAAGACGAGAAGGATAACAACGAAAAATTAAATGTTTCTACCGATTCAGGAATTTTGTTTTTGATATTTTTGAGAATACATAAATTTCGATCAGAGAATCGTCTTAGTTGAAAAATGTATTATTTTAGGGAATTTGTTTTTATACCAAGAAAATAAAAAAAAATTAAGGACTTTTATTTCTATTTTTTCACGAAAATATGCGGATTTTCTTGTGGAAATATCTAAATTATTGCGAAATGATCTTTAGAATAGCGGTGCATAAGACACAAAAGGATATCGTATACATCCGCAATGACTGACGATAAATGTATTTTCTTTGCGGTATTGCTTGTACATTGAGAAAGCAAACGATGCAATGATTGCACACAGAAATATAGAAGATAGATAAATCAATAGAATGCAATTTAGAACAGTAGAGTACATTTTTCTATTTTGTTTGTGTACATTTGCATTAGTACATAGAGATACTCCTGCAGGACGACCGCAAACCCTTAAAACAACTATTGCATTAGCAATTACACTGAAACAAATTTTCTACTCATCATGATTTTTTTTTTCAAGTATTAAGATTTTGGGTTGATAATGTTTTATATTTATTTTTTTTTTTTTACTAGCTTTTACCCGCGACTTCGTCCGCATCAGATAGTTTTTTTTGGATAGTGGTATGAAAAAACCTGAGCTGTCCTTTTTTGTACGTATGTTTGAATTGTGCCAAGATGGGATGAGGCCTTACTTATTGTCATAGGTTAGGTTAGGTTAGGTTAATACATTTTAAGAAGAAGATAGGTTACTGCAATAAATTTGTATATACGACGTTTTTTGTTTTTCCTTCTTTGGCCAGAACGTAAAGATTTTGTGGGTTTGAGACTCGTGAGCAGGCTATATATAATTGTCCATGGAAAAAACAGTTTTTTCCAAATGTAAGTCTACAACTTTCAGCGTTTGCCCCTGAGCTTTATTTATTGTTATTGCAAATGCTGCTTTCAGAGGAAACTGCACTCTATTAAACTGAAACGGCAAATTGGTTGGATTTATCGGAATTATCCAGTCATGTTTATAGCTTTTATAATATTCCGTCCTAGGTGAGTAATCTGTAGCCGTGTACCATTACATAACTTTGGTACGTCAAGATTTCTCATTATCAGGACTGGAATACCAACCTTCAATCTCAACTTATGAGAAGGCAACCCTGATAATTCCAAAGAACTAAGAAAATCTATGGGGTATGATGTTACTTGCTCCGTGTCCATAACGTTGTCTACTGAGAGGTACTCGACGATATCTCCCTCCACGTCCGACATAATTTATTCGTTTATCTGGCTAACTATCTCATTAGTTGGAGCTAAAATTGCCCTCTCACACAACTACTCCCGATTGCCCATATTTATGTGGAGGTTTGGATAGACATTACTTTTTAATTCATCTGTGCTACAGACAATTTGACAAAATTCATGACTTAACGTAATCGAACCGTTACAGTCTGTTGGCATACAATGTTGTCCGATTTTTAGAAGAGCAGCGGCATATTGTCAAGTTTAACATGTTCGACAACTTATTTCATAAGGGTTGGGAAAGCGTTGTTTTCCCGTAATACCAATGTTATCCAAATATTATTAAAATCTTTGGTAATTTAGGAGTGAAAGCGACCAGATTCCCCGGAAAGTAATGTTTTCCATGGGAATGCGTTGTTTTCCCGAAGTTTAAAGTAACTCATGTCCTTTCTAAAGTCTCAAACTATCTCCTTACCAAATTTCATTTAAATCTGTTCAGTAGTTTAGGCGTAAAAGCGATCGGGTCACCTGAATTTTCACATGGGAATGCGTCATTTTCCCGGGGTAAAAAGTAGCCTATGTTCTTTTTTGGGTATCAAAATATCTCCATACCAAATTTCATGCAAATTGGTTCAGTAGTTTAGGCGTGATTGAGTAACAGACAAACAGAGTTACTTTCGCATTTATAATATTATTAAAGTATAGAAGTATAGATTTTTTGTGTTCATTATCACAAATACTAAGTTTTGTTTTTCTACATAAAATAAAGTAAATATAAAATTTTATTATAATGACTACTACTTTAATAGCAAATACTATATTATGGTACCCAAATACTTGAAAATACAGATAAATGCCTTATAAGCTCAAAAGACAGGCTATTAAAGTACTTAACACGTTTGAACTCTTAAAATATTCAAGAACCTTACAGTTTTGTTTAATAGAAGTTTTGTTTAGTCTAAAATGGTACATAAAAGAGCGAAGTATCAGTGAATTTTAAGTATTTTGCAACAAGTGCAATATATCACTCACTTAAGTACTTGAACTTAAGGAGTACTTTATTAGTGCACTTTTACTGTTTCTACACATTATTAATAATTCTTAGTCAAAAAAGAAAATATTGGGTAGAAAGTTGTCACAGGTTCAAAATATCGTCAAGTATCAGTAGTTTTTAAGTTCATCATCAAAAGTACCGAGTATCATAAAATTAACTGTATCCAAGTACTTCATCAGTACAGTCTTCTGATAAAACATGTCTGATAAATTAGTCAATGTTTAAAAAGCCTTACATAGTGAGCTAGAATAACTATAAAGTTCTTAGATAGCTAATATTTGATACTTGAACCCGGATATTTAGAACTACTTGGAAATAATTGTCTCAAATACCAGAGTCAAAGTACTTAACACTACTTACTATTTTAAATAAGAAAGTTAATTACAGTTCTACTTAATAGTAAATCAGTAGAAACATTTCGTACATGAACTGTACTCGCAGAACTTAATTGTACAGATGCAATGTCCGCGTGGTAAAAGAGAATCAAAATATCACATAGAACCATTCCAGGGGCAAGTGTACATGAATTGGTTGGTAACCTTTCCACAATGAAAAGGAAAGCTTAGGAATAATTGTTATCCAAAGTATAACAATATTTCGCCCAAGTTGTGTGAGATTAAGTCTTTTACCGTTACATAATCGAGAGGCATCTAAATTTCGCATAAGCATTACTGGCAAGTTTAATTGCAGTTTATATGGGGCACACCGGCCTAATGGTAGGCAATGGTGATAGACCCAAAGGCAGGCAGTACCTTATGATATGCTACTAATTGGTGTTCTAAAACAAAAAAAAATATATTAAATATATGTATATATTTTATTACGAGGTTTACCGAAAGACCTTGTCGAATGAGCTGTAAATGGGATAATTTACCGCGTTAAAAAGTAGTTCAAGACACTCGCCAGCCTCGTAACTAACTCCATACAAAAAATCATGTCATAATATTGCTCCGATGCGATGCTAAGTACGGAAAAACAAACAAGCAAACAAACAAACAAACTGACTTTCCCATTTATAATCAGCCCTATCATGAATTCCATCGTAATCGGAAGTTTTTACGAATCCCGAAAAACTATATCATGAAATCCGTTCGTAGTGGAAAATCTCATACAATTTTGCATTACGAACGGATTTCATGATACAGTTTTTCGGGATTCGTACAAATTTCCGATTACGATGGAATTCATGATAGGGCTGAATATCTATTGTTCTATTCTTTATACTTTCATAAATAAATTCTGTACAATTTACACAATGCCCAATAATGAAAACAATTGTAACTTATTTTAGTTACTTACTCATCAGTTGATTTTTAGGATTTCCTTCATTTGCTTATAAACACAATAAAAGTCATATAAAGTGATAATGGAAATGTAATCAAAATTGCAAAGAAACTATATATATTAGATAATTCAAGAAAAATTCCTTGGTTCTTAAATTTTAAAGTACATGTACATTGTACTTACGACTTGCTTTTATTTGGTACGAGTACCATTAAAGAATAGTGACGATACTCAAAATTTGGATTGAATGGTACTTTTACACTAATATTTTCAAAAATCAAAAAGTTGTACTTGTCCTTTTACTTTTTTTCATTAACGCACTTCCGTAGTTATCGTACAAAACTCAGAGATTTCAAATACAAGTTCGAAAGAATTGTACTGCACAAAAGAATTTTACCTACTGTGTAAATGAATTGTACTTGTACTCTGAGAATATTGTAAATATCAAGGAGTACTTTTATATAACTGTCAATCTCAATTTATGTCCTAATGTACTTTCTTGGTAAATGTAATATAATGTTAATTTCTCAAATAAAAGTACAAAAGATATGTACTCTAAGAACTAAAAATTTCAAAAGAATTGTTTTTTAAATAAGAATTGTACTTGAATTTTGTAAGAATTTCAAACAACAAGGAGCTGTGTTCATGCTTAAACTTGGCTCGATTGTGGGTTGTTTATTAGTTAAGCGCTAAAAGTTCTAACAGTTCCCCAAAATTAATACAGTACACTGTTCTTTTTACCAAAAATGGGTTAAAAAATTAACAATAACTAATATTTTGGAATAAAGAATAAAATTGACTTTGACTCTCTTTATTTTTTTTCTGATATTTATTGCAGAATAGATTTTCTTAGTGTACTTAGTACTCAGTCAGCATCCATCATCATCATCTCTTTGGGGTTGTGTATTTTTAGTCTTCAATCCTTGTTCGCTTTTGTATACCTAAGCAACAAAACAGGCTTTTTGCGTTCTTATTCTTTACCAACAAATCTAAAAGAATAATATCACAAAACTACTGATATAGAACATGTACTCTACAAGTATAGAAAGTTAAAGAGAATTTATGACAGAACAGAGGGCGCTGTTGTTGTTTGGTATAGAAGTTGGTTGGTTAGTTTATGGGGTGAACTACAACTCAGCATTTACATATATAAAAGTCATTGCTATTTTATCTTTTTTTTTGATATTGTTTCCAATGTTATTCATTTTTTAATAAAAAATAAAAATAAAAAACTTTTCTTTTCTGTCATTTTTTCAGTGACGGGTCAATGCACATCATCAAACCAAATGGATACATGGAGACAAGGGCGCTTTGTGAACAAATCAATAAGCAAACTGCTACCGAGATGATGGCCGTTGTGCACTATACAACAGGGTGGTAAGTGATTTTACATTTTTTTATTTTTATTTCTTACTTGACGAAGAAGAAGAACCGAACAAAAATATACATAAAAGAGAAAAAGACCCTTTGAGTACTTAGAGAGTTTGATGGCGCTGCTGTCGATTTCTTTGTGGTTTTATTTTTTCTTAAGAACTTTTTTATCATTTGCTGCACTGAGTTGGAGTGTGATGTGTCGCATTGCAATTTCAAAATATAAAAGATTGTCAAAGAAATACTTTTGAGGAATTTACATTAAAAAAGAAAATAACTTTCATAACATCGCATATATAAGTACACAGAGCTGTTGACGTTTTTTTTTACAAGTTTTTGAATACAGTTATTTTTAAAAAAGTTGAGATGATTTCTTTAGTGATTTCATTCAAGAAGACAAATGAGCCTTGTATTATAGAAATATTTATGTTCTTACTATTTTTAAATTCCTCGAAAATTCAATAAAACTTCTGAAAATAAAGAAGAATTCCTTATTTGAAAATATTTAAAAGAAAAAAGAAACTTGTCTTGATAATTTTTCAATCCATCAATTTCGATAATAAGATCGATCATTGAAAACGCTGGTGGTGAATTTAACTACATTCGGTAGGAATTCCGTTCTTAATGATTGAATCGATTGTGAAGCATTGACATAAATCTTGTATTTCACATGGCCCCAAAGTAAAAAGTCTGAAGGTGTTTTCGTGAAAAATTTACAATTGTGTGGCACGTAGTGCCGTCTTTTTGAAAGCCAATATGGATATAAAAATCATTGTCGTCAGATCACACAGTCCGCCAGCCCAAAAACTCCACCAAACAGTATACGTTGGGGATAGAGAGTCTTTTTAATAATCATTGTTATAAAGGGTTTCCCAATAAGAGCAGGTTGATTTTGACAATTCAGGGCGGCAATATTGTTACTTTACCTTTCTATCAAAATATCTTCTTTTAATTAATCACTAAAGACAAATCATCATGGCAAGTTACAGCGTCAAGCAACTCGTGCAAATGATAAAACTGTATTATTTAAATGGCTATTCTCTAGTAGCAACTATGCGCGCGTTATTGTCGACAAATCATCTATAGAGATGAGTCCCATTTTTAGACAAATGGGTACGTTAAGAAGCAAAACTGCCGGATATGGGACGACACCAATCCACACGAGATTCACGAGTTGCTTATGCATCGAAATAAATTTACTGTTTGGTGTGGATTTTGGGTTGGGGCATCATCGGTCCGTAGTTCTTCGAAAATGATGCTGACCAGGCCATCACCGGTAACGGCGATCGCTATTGGTCAATGATCACCAACTTCTTGTGGTCTGAATTGGATGATATGGACACCGAAGTTGTAACAAGAAGGCACTGAGTACCACATAACTCGAGAAACAATCGATGTTCTGCGTGAGCAGTTCCATAACATGGTTATATCACCCCGAGGCGAGATGAATTGGCCACCAAGATCGTGTGATTTGACCCCTTTAGACTTTTTCTTTTGGGGTGTTGCAAGTCCATTCGAATTATCCGATTTATGCGCGAAATTATTGACGAGGAATTCAGAAACCTAGGTAAAAAAACGACGACCCATACGAGTTTTAGTTTTGCGAACTGTGGCAAAACAATTTTTTTAATTTTTGAAGTTGAAGTGGCTTCATCGTCTGGCTTTTACCACATTCTGTCATTTCAATTTTTTAAGACTTTGTTATTGGCTTCGAACCTTAATAGTTCCTTGCAAACATAAGTCGAATGTGGTTAAATTACAGCTCAAAGACATCGCCAATAGACATCGCCATCGTCAAGAAGGATGATAGTGAATCTATGAATCAGAGGTCATCCAAGTGTTTAATTTGGAGACGTTGTCCAATAAAACTGGTGTAGTTATGCCACCATTCCAGAAGGAACAAGCTGTCCTTCTCGACAGTTTTGTTTGTTAACATAGCGCCTGTCAAAAAAGATGATCGTTGTCCAATTCAAATTTCTCTAAGGCTGAGCGATAACGAAGAAGATAGTCGTGAATTATTCGAAATTTGGGTACAGAATTCTACTCAGGGTAGTGCTGCGAACTTTTTAAATAAGTTTTCAATATTAACATAACTTACTTACTTAAGGTGTCGCTGCAGTCCTGTATGAACTATAGGGCCTCACCCTAGATACTTCTCCATATAGCTCGGCCCCTAACTAGGTGTCTCCAGTTTCGCATTTCCACTGATCCGCAGCCTTCCTCTACTGTTCTGTCCTGAAGGCGTGGATTCAAAAAGTTTATGGGACGGAAACCTTCCTCTACGTGACCCAGTCATCTTAGGCGTTGGACTTTTATCCTTTTGGCTAAGTCTACGTCACTGTACACTTCGTACAGCTCGTCGTTCCATCTTCTCCTCCACTCACCTTCTATGCATACGGGACCATAGATTACTCGAAGAACTTTTCTCTCGAAACTACACATGCTGCTTTCATCTGCTTTTGTCATAAGTTCTAAGTAGTCACCGTATTGCAGATTAATGATTGAGGTCTTCTATAGCTTCACTTTATGTCCTTGAGAGGGGGCTTTACTACTCAAATGCTTTCTAAGCCCAAAGAAACAGTGGTTATTAGCAAGAATAATTGGTCCTTTGATCTCACCGCTATTGTTGTTTTCTGTGTTCATAGCGGAGCCTAGGTTGAAAGAGTTCTTAACTACTTTAAAGTTACGAGACGTGCATCGGTGTTGCAGTTCATGTTACCGCTTATCCCATTTTTCCGCCTCTGTTTCAATACTTACAAAGGCCCTATTGGCATTACGCACAATTCTTCCGATTATTTGAATGTCATCAGCATATGCCAGTATAATTGGACATGCTTCTAGTGTTGTCGTGGGAGCTCTGCATTATTATTTCAAGGACGAAGTTTAGAGAAATCACCTTATTCGGTTGTTTCCAAAATTCATCCTGCACAAACGGACTAGTTTGGCAGGGATCCCAAAACTTGGCATTGCTCTATACAGTTCGTCCCTTTAGTTGCTGTCAAATGCGCCCTTGAAATCGATGAAAAGATGGTGGGTGTCGATTTGACATACTTGTTCTTGGGTTTTCTCCAGGATTTGGCGTAATGTGAATATGTAATCGACTGTGTACTTTCCTGGTCTAAAACCACACTGATAAGAACCTATCAGGTTGTTGATGAAGGGCTTTAGACGTTCACATATTACGCCAGAGAAGATTTTAAAAGCGATGTTAAGGAGATTGTTTCCTGTGATATTTTAAAGGGTCCCCTTTTTCTCAAAATTATTCAAACTTAAAGCGAGACTCATTTCGTGTGTGTCATACAGACTTTCTGTGAAAATTTCTATAGAGAAACAGCTGTCAGTGTCAAAAAACGTATAACTTAACACTAGATGGCCACCGCGAAGCATATGTGTAACCAGTGATTGTTTTTAGTTAAAAAAAAAACTAAACTTGTGCAAATTTATTACCACATAACGCTCCATTCCTTAATTAATTCAATTGAATATAAAATCTTTTTTCAGAACCCCATTTACTATAACTTATTCAATAAATTATACCAAAAAATAAAATTCATCGCATTACTGAAAATATAAATTCAAAACTTTCTCTCAAGGATACTCAAAACCGCCACCCACACGCACACTCTCCATTCGAAAAACACCCATAATCCTCTGGAGCCACTTTGTCAGCTTTTTTCTCATTCTCATTTTTATTAATATCTAAATTCTTTTTACTACAATATTTTTGTGTGATTTATATTCTTTTACTTATTTATGTTTTTCTTTCTTTTTTATTCCTTTTACAGTCAATCAGGATTCATGTGTATGATATTCTATCGTCGTGATACTCATGTGATTGAAATCCAAACTGGAAAACAAGCGTCTAGACTTGAAGATGCCTGTGCTCCTGATCACTTTGATATAAATAAGATGCCATACATAACTCTATTGGGTAAGTGCTTCATTTTCGTTTGTATGTATATATTTTGGAAAAATGATATAATCGTCATTCAAAAACACCAAGTTTATGATTATCCTTGATTTCATTACATTTAGTTTTGGTATATTTTCTTTGAAAGTACTTTTGTTGCTTTGTGGTTCTATGTAAGTGAAAGGACCATGAATGGCGGGAGATTTTCGTCCTTCGAAGGGTGTGTTTTTGTTAAGCTCTATGGGCATAATTATATCCTATCCTGCAACATGACCAAGAAAAAAGATTTTAACAATATAAAAATTTTGCCAAAGTGGAAGAAGTCGTTTAGACGTTAAAAAGTCTCCGATAAAGTCTCTCTGAGTGTCACACATTTTCATAATCCTGAAAAAACACACTCTTAGACACAAAATTGTTTCTCAGCTGCTTATTATTATTATGTTCCTATGAACATACATATACGCTCATGTCTTACAAGCTCATTGTTTTATCTACACAAATACAACAAGCAATTTTATGACAAGGATAATAAGCTTTTTGCTTTGAGACATGCAAATCATTCGTTTATATTTTACAGCTCCTCTCATATTACATTCTTTGTATCCTTTTATCAGGATCAGGACATTATGCGATATATTGTGTTTTTATTTTTGAGGTAGAAAAATAATAATTGAACTTTTTTTCCGCATTTATTTATACATTCCTAGAACTTTGTTTAATACTTCAATATATGTATGTCGGTAAGGAAAACACCTTCACCGTTATTTTTTATTGCTATTAGGTTGTTTTTAACCATATTCACATTAAAGTCGTCGTGTTTTGCGTCCTTGGTTCTTCTCCTATTTCGTTATTTTTAGCTCCAAGAAAAAAAAAAATAATAATAATAACGCACAGCATGATAGAAATAGATGACAGCTGAAAGGACGAAACAACAAAATAGAAAATCACTTGCGCCACAAAATGTCATAACTTTATAAAAACAAAATGGTTGTGCGGTGAATTTGCGAAGCCGCCAACAAAATGATGATGTGGTGTGGTGTGGTAAAGTTAAAGTAGTAGGTACAAAGTTCTTTTGGTTTTATTATTTGCTTTATTCTTTCACACTAAGTCGAATATAGTATGGGAGACAAATGTTGCAAATGTCTTTTCCAAAAGCCCACCAAAAGACTACTGAGGAGACATTGACCCCCAATTATCATATAGGGATTTTTGTACTATCTTACGGAATTCAAATAAAAACAAGTCTTCCAAAGTCGAAATATTTTGAAACCATAACTGGCCACAGATCACTCCAAAAACAGAAACACAAAACTTTCATATACGTACAAGTTACAATACTTGATAACAAACATGTTTGTATTTCTATACCTTTCTTATACTAAGATCCTATAGCCCCTAAACAGGCTAAAATATGAAATTTAAATGAAATCACGTCCTCAGAATTGTGGACCGTTGTTGGGACCGATTAGTAAGGGGGCCAAAAACCCCCAATAAAAGTGTTACCAACTAAAATCAATTTTTCGTTTTTTTTTTTAATTTGGAAATCTTCCAAAAGAGCATTAGGGTCACAGATACGTCATTTAATTAATAAATTCGTTAGATTTTTGTACTATCTCCATAATTCTGCAAGTGCTATGTGAGACGCAGAAACCGAAACAGACCCCATTAAAGGGACCAAAAACATAAAATATTATAGGAGTTACGTTATCATGTTCAAAAGGTAGAAGCTCTTAATTTTTAAATTGCAATATTTGTTTCAGATAATTGAGAAGGATATGAAGACACAGTTTTCCGTAATTTTGCTTTTATATACGTATACAATGAATAGTAAATAGTAAAATACATTTATAAATGTTTTTTTTTTTTTTTACTTTCGTGGAAGAAGTTTTGTTTTAAAATATCTTAAGTTAATATAAGCGATTTTACTTTGATTGATTAATATCGAACATAAAAACTACTAAAATCATTTAATTTCTTCCTATTATCTTATAAATAAAATAAATTGATACATAAGACGAATTATCCTCTATATATGTAAGTTGTTATACATTTTGCAAAACCCTACAAATTACTTAAGCTATTTCACAAAAGATCATAGCTTTCTTGCTTTAAAATATTTATTAACGAAGTTAAAAAAAGAAAAATAGTTTGTAGACAGAAAATTATAGAAAAGAATAAATAGTTTAATCCACTTGAGTCCACTTAAAAGCCTTTACTTTTTTAAGCACAACTTAATAACTATAACATTTGACTTAACTTCTCTTCCTTATTTTTATCAGACTTAAAATCTGGTAAATGCTTGTCGCTAAGTAAAGACAATTACCACTTGCAACAAAAAAAGGCTTAAATATTTTAAAATTTATATCAAGTGAAGTTTTTGGTGCAGTTTAGAGGGTTTAGAATTTAAAGCTTCCATTTATCGGGTATGCTTTCCTTTGACCATATTTAACAAATAAGTTGATGCATGCTCGTAACTAAATTATCTCCAGCTGCTTTGAAAAGCTGGACATTAAGGTCATCTGCTCCAGCGGCTTTGTTAGACTTCAGCTTTGATATTGCAATCTTTACTTCGTCTAAGTCGGGAAGACGGTAGTGCCCGTGGCATGTCATACTGTCATACTAGAGCCCTTCGGTTCGATCCCTGCCATTGACAAATTCTCCAAGAGTAATTCTTGTCATGAAAAGTGCTTTCTCAAATTAGCCATTCGGATTCGGCTTAAAACTGTAGGTCCCCTCCATTCCTGACAACATTACTCGCACACAGGAACGTTTGAGAGTCGTAAGTCACTAGGCCCTAGTTCTCAACGGACTGTTGCGCACCCTTATAAAAAAAAAATGCGGGAAGACGGGATTGTTGATTTTCGTGGTCTATATTGAATGGTCACCGCTATACAGTCTGCAGAAGTGGTCCTATCATATCCTATGATTTACTATGATTTTTGCTCTTTCATCTTTGCAGCCTTCGGTTCGAGGTTTATGTACTTGAGAATTTCGTTTCAACTGCTCATATAACTTCCGAACCTCATTTCTGCTTTTGAACCTATCACCATCTTCAACCGCAATATTCTCATGCTCTCACTTTTTGCTTCTGA
Organism: Eupeodes latifasciatus; assembly: GCA_920104205.1. Taxonomy (NCBI): domain Eukaryota; kingdom Metazoa; phylum Arthropoda; class Insecta; order Diptera; family Syrphidae; genus Eupeodes; species Eupeodes latifasciatus. The sequence continues at coordinate 377,218,641 of OV049924.1, forward strand.
GAAGTCAGTGTTCATTTCTCTTCTTCTGCTCATAGAGGTCATGAGCAGCTCTCGTCCTTCCTTGCAGCGCCGCTTTACGTGCCTGTTGTTTGGCTGCATTTGCCTGTCGACATTCCTCATCAAGGTTTGTGGTTAGTGGCTGTTTGAAACCCGTCACATCAGAAGCGGATTCTCTGATTGTGTCTTGGCAATGTTGCCCACTGGTTCTCGATATATGGCAGAGGTCTTCGATAGATCTTACTTATGAGGCGGTCGAAGAGGAATATGGCAATCTTTTGCGATTGTAGCTGTTCAACATTGTATCTTCTCTCTGCACTTGTCTGTTTTGCCTTTACTCTGGAAACCCAAAGTGCTACCTTGGCTACAACGAAGTTGTGGTCCGAGTCTATGTTAGGTCCTCGGAAAGTTCGGACATCCATGAATATGTTCAATCTGGTTGACGGTAGATTAGTATGTAGAACTCCAAGTTCCTTTGTGGATGTTGAGGTGTAGAAAACGCGTTTTTGATATAGCAGTTAGGGCAGTGTTTTGTCCAAGAACTCGAAGATAATATCATTGCTGTTCTCTACTGTGGAGGCGTGTGCGCATATAAGGCTAATGTTGCCGAATTCAGCCTTGATGCAGATGCTTATGAGGAGCTCGTTAATGCACCTATAACTCAAAACTAGTTACCTAAGTCTGGCTCCAATGGCAAAACCGTATCCAAATAGGCCTTGTTGGTTTTCTCGGTAACTGTCACCAAAGTAAATATCGCAGTTGTTCATTCTCTTTCTGCCCGGCTTATCCGATCGCATTTCCTGGATTGCGGTTATATCAGCATTATAGTAGTCTAGGGCCTCCGCTAATTGTTCGGCTGCACGTGTTTATTAAGAGTTAGCATTCCACCTACATATCCAAAGTTTGTTGTCCTTAAATCATTTTGATTTTTCAACAATATAATAATTGTGTTACAACATTTGAAAAAGATCAAAATTAAACTTCTTCTATACTCCTTTAATATTGGGGTTTCCAAAAGTAATCCGGATTCCTCCAAGTAAAAAAATTTCAAAAACGTTTATTAAAACCGTAAACTTAATCAAATTACATAATTTTAAGACAAATTTCTTGGCCTTTGGTACCTTTCAATAATTAAATTTGTTATAATTTAATCGGAAATAGGTCCATAGAGCCAACTCAAGTCAACAAGGACTTTCTAAGCTACATACTATACACATTTTGAGGATGGCATTCAGTAATAACCGGAACAGAACCCCCAGGGCTTCGGTGTTCTGCTAATAACCCATTGGAAAAACGTTGGGAGCACTAAAGACTTGTGTGGGCTTTTCTACACTTTTAAGTGTCTAAGACTTTTCACAACAACTGTTTATGGACACCTGGTCATACCCCTAAGGCCAAAGATACATCAAATAGTAGTAATAGTTATAGTTTTATTTAAGTTTTTTTAAAGAATTAGTGATAAAGTCTCCTAAAACGCACATTGAGTATAATGGAGTTCCAGACCCTCAAAGAAATAAAATCGAATAAAATCAGTCAAAAGTTACGTACCAATGTAATTTTCGATAACGTATATTTTTAACTTCAAACTTCAAAGAATGTTAGAATTAATACGAAAGCTTTCCAAGTAGCATCAACGAATTTGCAAATAGAAAGATAGGATCATTCATTCGGAGCAGCAGTTAAACATTAATTTTGTTGCTATAAATGAGAGCAATTTTTATTGAAAAACAAATGAAACTCTTTGCCTGTAGTTTCAAACTCCAAGTTTTAATATCTTAACATGATTAAATACGATTTTTCTAAGAATTTAAAATTTGATATTTTAAGGATTTGTAAATTTAAGGATATTTCGGGCAAAATCAATTTTTCCTTAAAATGAAACCCTACTTCGCAGTCTATGATATAAAGACAAGACTTAAGAAAAACAAGAAAGTGATTGTTTTTCTTTTTCATACTTTTTTCTCGTTATCCTTGTTTTATGGCAGTGCTGTTAAAGTTTATTCCTTGCATCTTTTGAATGTGTTTGACTACGACGTTGACTACGAAGATAACTTGGTTTGTTTTCCACCTACAATACTCTCATATTTTTATATATATGTACCTACATATAGCTTTATGTTTTTGAAGCATAGAATAATAATTTTATTTTATTTTTAGCAGACATTTCAAAATTTTGCTGAACTCCTTTTCTTTTGTTTTGTTTTTACAATGTCATTGGAAATAATTGAAAAAATATCCATTTTTTTTTTGGGGTAAGAGAACGAATAGAACGACGAGATTTTATTTTCCATGTCATACAATAAGTTTGTCATATTTCAAAGACATGACAGAAATTTTAACTGTCTAGGAAAAAAATACACAGTCCCTTAAAACATTCAAAACTGGAAATCAACTATAGAAAGATTGTTTGGAGGTGAAAGAAAAAAAAAAAACAAAAATATGAAAAATATGAAAAAGCTCACAATACAAATTTAAATGCTGTTGCTGTCACTTTTGATGATGTTCTTGTTCATCTTTGAAGAATCACATCCACAAAATATTTATATGGTGGATGTACATTTCTATTTTGACTATTAAATTTGATATTTTACCCAAAATTGAAGTTTACGGAAAATCAATGAAGAAGCAGAAAAAAAATATCATTGATTATCCACTTTCAACTTAGGAAAACCTATTTGAAGTTTGGTTGAATAAACATCAAAAAGTTCTGAGCTTTCCGTCAATATTCAGAGTATACATTTCTTGAAGTACGAAAGGTTCTTAATGACCGGCATCAAGCTCTCTTATCGGAAATTCGTGCATTTGGTATTGATAAATCTCTTCTTTGTTGGTTGAGAAATCACCTTTCGGATCGTTCAATTCAAGTAGTATTCGACAGGTTCACATCTGATAAACGCTGGTATGCCACAGGGCTCCGTTTTGTCTCAGATACTCTTCCTTATTTTTATAAATGATCTCTTGTCTGAAACTTCTAAATCACTTAATTGTTTCGCTCAGCTTTTTATATCCGTTTTAAGATTCTCATCCTTTTCCTTCGGATGTGGAATAGCAACGACAGCCTATGATTAGCTCATTAAGTTCGAATCTTGACGAATCCAATGGGGAATCAAAAACCGTGTACAATTTAATGCTTCGAAAACCGAATGCTGTCTACTGTCGCAAAACCGTAACCCTCCTCCATATCACTATTTATGGGTGGTACTTGCATCTAGAAGACTGAACAGCTTTCAGTTCAAAGTATGTGCATCACAAACGAACTCTTCAGAAGTGAGCACATATTTGAAGTCCCCAAAAATACTTCTAAGTGATAAGGTTTTCACTGGCTACAATTAACAAAGCTTTTATTCATCCAAAACTGGAGTCTAACTCCCATATCTGGGCTATTGGGCCAATAACTTACTTGACTCTTTTAAATATAATTGAAAACAGAGCTCTAAAAATGATAGGTGACTGTTCTTTTACTGAGACATTTAGTACTCTTGAATACCGTTGCAAGGTCTTTGCCCATTTGCTTCCCCCCCCAAACAATTTTAACCTATAGTCGTACTTCTGTAAATCCTCATCAGTTTGATCCCAATTTTAGGCGTACTTTTAAGTACAGAGATTCTTTCTTTAGCTGCACTACACGAATGTTTAACGCTTTACCAGGCTCAATATTTCCTTTCCCACTCAATTCAAAGAGCTGACATTTAAAACTAATGTGCATCGCTATCTCTTTTCTAATTCTATCCTCCCTTTTTAATTGCTCGCACTGTGTTTAATCATTACAAGGGTGTTCATAATCCCTTAAGTGCGGGCACAATATACAAAATGTCTGCTGAAGTTAAAAAGTGACCAAAGTGGTAAATTAGAAGATATTTCAGAAATGAACGAACTATCAAGGCAATTGTTGTTCAAATGTGCATTATTGTTTAATTTTTGGTAAAGGAGTAATTTTTACTTGTCATATGTCAAAAGATGACAGCTGTCATTCCAGGACGAAACGTATTGCATTAAATGTTGAAAAATAATAATCAATGCCTTTAAAATACAGTTCACAACAACAATAGAAGAATAATTTTATTTTGTATTGGTTTCTTCTTCTCAGAAGTGACAGCTAACCAAATAGAGAGCTATGCACACCTCTTATTGGAAACCCTTTTAAGAATCAATAAGATATTTCAGCATACAAACATATAAATAAAGACTAATGCAAAAGGCTTCAAACTTCTGCCAAAATTGTGAGTCTTGTAATTAGGTACAAATGTTTGTTAATTATCCTTAGCAAGAGTCCATAGCGATTTAAATTGAGTAATATTACTTTTTTTTATCCAAACAAATAGGAAGTAAAGTTCAAGATAATTTCAAAAATACCTTCGTTTTCTGGAAACACAAAAAAAAACTTTACCAAGTTTACTGTGTGCTATTATCGTTAATTAACACCACACAGACAGCTTAAGGTAGGTGGTCATGGTAAACCCTACAGCTGTTATTTCTAAGGCTTAAAAGACTTTGTTTATACACACATTTAAAGCATAAAGTACCGGATAGAAAATGGTTTTCTACTCCTGCCAGAGTCCTGAATCGCATTTTTCTTGTTCTTTTTCTTCGCCTTTGTATGAAGGTAAATGGTATAGGGTTCATGTTGTACACGGTATAAGATTATGTATAGAGACGTATATTTAATTGTTTTGAAGTATCACATAAAGCCTTTTTCCTGTGCCTTACCAAATTGGCGCAGTATTTCGCACCATGTTTCTAGAAACCTATAATAATACCTACATATTCATATACACTACAAAATACTCGTATGTATGTACTAAGTTGGAAAATACAAAGAAAAAGAACGGAAAAAGAACAACGATATAGTACTTCCACTTAACTGGGTGTGCAATATTATTCCTGGTATACCGAGTCTACCTAAGACCTAACCTACCTATACCTACCTACCTACCTTACTGCTTAACCCGGCAGAGTTTGTAAGGATCTTGTTATATGTTCCGGTGCTTACAGTCGTCGTCATACTCGTCTACTTAGCTTGGCAGGACCTACCGTCGTCGTCGTCATCATCGTTGTTGTAGTCACCAAGTGTTAAAGGAGCAACAAAAAAGAAAAAAAGAAAAACTACAACAAACAAAAACAACAACAACAAGAAGAACAGAAGAACAGGCTTAAAAGCATTTTATGCCCTATCGTCCTTATTATGCACTCGAGTCTTTTATAAACCCTTATGTAGTTTACATCATCACATACCAGGAAGGAAGAGAGTGCAATATGAAAACAAACTTCAAGGACATGCAAAACAACTTATACCTTATATCCCTCTCGTTTTTCGCTCTCTCTTTTTCTTCCTCCCTTCTCTCTGCTCCCCTTTTCATCTTGAATATTCTTCTTGTCCCATATGTGTGGACTTTTGCCTTATATTGCATCAGGAAGACATCCTGCACTTTTACACTTGTGAAGCACATCAGGCTTTGGATGGTGGGAAGCGCATAAAGTAAAAAAAAAAGACATCGACTAATGGTGCATTATGTCCCCATTCAACCCTCCTTATCTCACCCTTTTGCTCAAAGAAAAATAGGTGCATTATAAAACCTTTGAAACGTGTAATATGCCCACAGTAATAGGTAATTTTGAGGAAGGTTATTTTTGTTTGCCGTTAGCCTCTTGAAGCAAAAAAAGGACTCTTTTTGAGCTCTAGTGAAGTTTGGTCTTTTTTTGTATCGAAATTTACGCATTACCGGACAAATAAGTTCAGAGCAGTTCGAAAGTAACTTCCTTATTTAGAGTGATAACATCTTTTATAAGGTCTTGTGCTATGGGTATTGATAAATTCAACAAATTTTCTTTGAGATAATACTGCCCATACTTTCATTTATTTATTTATTTATTTGTTTCATCAATGGATTTTACATCTGCTGATTACATTTAATAATTAAACAAATAATGTTTAATGTTTATAAATATATGCACATACTGAACTAATAGCATTAATGTAACATTATAATTGAAATTAACTCAATATCTGTAAAACAATGCTTTTAAACTGGTTTCGACTCATTGTGATGTCAACTTCATTGCAAACCGAATTGAATAGTGACAACGAACGCGAAATGGGTTCACTAATTCCATAATTAGTTCTGTGAGTAGAAACATGGAAAAGTACACTTCTGTTCCTCAGTATTCTTTCTGGGACATAGAAGTATATAAGATTTAGTAATTCAATAGAATTTAATCGATTTGAAACAATATCTTTGACTTCAAGTGTTTTTGTACCAATCAGGGCACACCTGGAGAGATAATTTGGCATATCGCCAGACCAATTTAAATTTCGTAAAGCAAATCGCGTGAATCTTTTTTGAATTTGCGCAATTCTAAGTATTCCATTCGCATAGAATGGGCACCAGATTATAGAGCAATATTCCAAATAAGGAAGCACTAATGAATTGAACAACGTTTAAAGTGTATTGACATCTTTGAAATCAGATGCATTTCGTTTTAGGAATCCAAGCATTGAATTTCTTTTGGAAACTATAAAGTCAGTATGGGCACGAAAATCTAATTTAGCGTCAAGAATCTTTTATCAACTCAACTCTTAAAAGAGGATCATTTCCAAATTTGTACATAAAATTAATGAATTTTAGTGATCGAGTCGCACTGAAAATTTTACATTTGGAGAAATTTAATTGTAGGTGATTGTATCTGCACCAATCAAGGAGCAAGTCAATATCCATCTGAAGTTTTCCGCAAACTAAAATTGTGTGGATGGCATAATAAATTTTGACATCGTCGGCAAACATTAGACAAATGGCGTTCTTTAAAACTGAAGGTAAATCATTTATAAATAAAAGGAAGAGCAATGGGCCCAAATGACTACCTTGGGGAAGACCTGAGTCAACATCAATAGGACTTGAGTAGTACCCATTTATTTCCACAATCTGCTTTCTATTTGAAAGATACGATTCCAACCAACTTAGAAATGAGCTATTGCAACCCATCTTCATTAGTTTTTGAAGAAGTAAACCGTAATGAACTCGGTCGAATGCTTTAACGAAATCTGTGTAGAGTACATCCACTTGATAACCTTTCTCCATTTGGGTTAAGCAATAACTCGTAAAGAGACATAGGTTTGTGGCTGTTGAGCGGCCCTTGACGAAATCATGTTGACTAAGCGACACTAACTCTTTTAAAGAAAAATAGATTTTTCCAGTTATGATTTTTTCTAGAAGCTTTGGAATAGCCGATAGCTTCGAAATGGGCCTATCATTTTTGATTAATTGCTTAGCACCACTTTTATAAATCGGATTAATGAATGAAATTTTCCATTCCTCTAAAAAAGTACTTGATGAGATAGATTTGTTAAAAAGGAGTGTTAGGGGAAGACATAAATTGGAAGAGCATCTTGATAAAAGAAGATGTGGTATTTTGTCATGACCGCTTTTTTGGAAATATCGATTTCGCATAAAGCAACCAAAACTTCTTCTACAGATAAATGTGGAGGCACAAAATTAATCAAGGCATCAACATTGGAGTACATAGTGCTAACATCTGGAATAATGTCTATATTATAAGAAGATTTAAAAAAATTGAAAAAAGTTGGCAAGATGATTGTATGTCCTTAGATTTGTCATTATCGTATTCCATCGACTGAAGAAAAGAGGAGGTACTTTTTCGCTTCGAGTTTATAAAAACCCAGAATGATTTACTGTTTTTCCTAGTGTTTGACTCAGTGGTACATATATATTGTTTGTATAAGAAACGGTTTAGAAAGTCAAATTCTCTTCTGAATTGAAGGAAACGATTTCGATCTTCGGCGAACCCTGTTAATTTAAAACGCTGTTGTTTGATCTTTTATTATGCCATGGCAATTTGAATTACTTTTTCTTTTTTAAGGTAGGCACAAATAGTTCTATGCCCTCAAAAAGGATATTTTTAAAATTTGTGTACAATTCCGAAAGTGATTTTCTTTGAAATACGTTTTCCCAATTAAATGATTTATAAAAATTATTTAAGGCAATGAAGTCAGCATTTACATAATTCATTTTTTTAGCTCAATTGGCAGTTCATATGAATATTCATAATAATTTAAATTTACTTGTAATGCAATATGATGAATCGAGTTAGTTAATAAAGAAAATTCTACAGTATCTACATTATATTTAAATTCATTATTTATAAATACAAGATCTAGAATTCTTCTGAGACTGTTTTTAATATAATTAATTTGAAACAGATCAAGCAAAGATAGTGAATCGACAACCAAACTTTCGATTTCCCTATTTGCATTAAATGGAACTAAAACTTGTTCTTCTTCCATAAATCACCAGTCAATTTCACCGAGGTTAAAATCGCCTAATACACATGGATACTGATAAGTTGTCAATTCACTAACTATAGCATTGATATTAGATAAATGTTAAGAATATAGTTCTATAAGTAGTACTTGGTCTTACATAACTTACGATAAAGTAAAAATCTCTAGAACAAAAACCATTCAAGCTAATGGAGACACAGAGCTGTTCGACGTCATCTGAATTGTTTAACAAGTTGCATTCTTTGCTACTAAAATTCGACCTTACCGCTATCAGCACACCTCCTCCAAGCTCCATATCAATTATTGGTGGCCTATCTCTTCGGTACACGTGATAAGAAGCATCGAAGAGTTCGCATGAGAAAAAGTTCGAATTCAACCATGTCTCAACTATGACGATGACGTCGTCGTACTCATGAAGTGAGGATGATGTGAAAAGCTGGTTTGTTTTTGTGCGTAGACCTCCAGCATTTTGGAAGTTAACACGAAGTTGTGAATTAGAATTTGGAATTGTTGTTTGTTTTGTTACATTTATGTTGAAATCTCTTGCTGATGGTTCTCTTGAAAAGGAGAAAAAGATGGATTGAGTGCAGTATCAAATTTGTTTCCAGGAATACCCAGTTTAAAATTTAAGAAGTGAAGTGTAGATAAATCAGTGCCTTTTTTAACTAATTTGGAGCACTTTAATAATGATTCAGAAAGATTTAGTTTTTTAGCAGCGTATGAAAATATATTTTCTTCGCTTAAATCTATTTTCAAACGAGAGATGTGCAAGAAACGAAGACGGGGAACTGTGGGTAAAGTGTCCACTGCTGATGTACCTGTACCAAATGATTTGTAAGATCGCTGACCACGACGACGTTTTATTTGCTGAACACGTCTCAATGCCTTAGATGTCAACAACGAGTCATTTTGTGGAGTAATAGGGTCGTTCAACTCTAATGGGCTATGTCCAACTTGAGTTGTTAAATTAGGTGCCAAAGCGATCTTACCTGCTTACCATCAGATGATTGATTATCATTCGCAGCTGCTTCCATTGCTTCTAGAGCTGCAGCCAACGTTGATGCTCCTTGTTGTATGTTTAAGTCATGTGACTCCACTGGGTTTTGTGAATCTAGTGTGTGCACCGGCTGAACACTCTTCAAAGGGGGTTCCCTTTCATTCGTAGTCTTGTCATTCAATTCTGGCGCTTCATTTATCGTTGAAAGCATTTGCTGTGAATTTAAGTCATGTGGCTTTTTTGAGGTTAAGTTTAATTTACTTGCACTGGTTTTGGGGCACTTTTTTGTTAAAGATTTCTTATCGATTGAATTTTGATTTGAACTTGTGTTATTAAAAAGATCATTCTTAATGTCAGCAACATCATTTTTTATAACATTAATAAGAGATAAAAGAGATCCGGCGATAACAATGCATTTATCGCATTTCCATGACAGGTTGCGATCTCAGCGTCAAGAGCATTGGCAGAGTTTTCAGAAAGATTAACACATTTCTTATGAAAATCTTGGCCACAAAAACCTTCACACTTTTTGCAATTTTCACGAAGAAATCTATTTGAACAAATTATGCAATTTTGCGGCATAATTAAATGATTTTCAATGAAATTTATAGAAAGTTAACAAAAAGCTACTTATCACTTTGACAGTTGGGGAAGAATTTTTACTTTTTCTTCAACAACACTTTTAACACCATTCTTACAACAAGAGTTTCCTCTATAATCAGTGGAAGTTGTCAAAAATAATACTAGTTGAGAAAGGGCCAGGAAGTAAAATCTTAGACCTATTTCCATACTTTCTTCCTTGTCAAATGTTTTTGAAAAAATTGTTCAAAAGCAAATAAATTTGTATCTTCGCAAAAGTCTCCAAAATAGTCCGGTTTTAAGCTACATTTCTGAGTAACATTACCAAAGACATAAGATTTGCTTTAGACAGTACATATATAACTTTTGTGGTTCTTTTGGAATTTTCAAAAGCCTTTGACACAGTTGATCACTCTTATCTTTGTTTTTCAAACACTGCAGTTCAACTGGTTAACTCAAGAAGCAAGCAAGTTAAATGGTAATCTATCAAAATGTTCTCCCCACAACGAGGATTATTCCACAATACTCGATTCTCGGTCCTTTTCTTTTTTCCCTCTTTATTAATGAACTTCCTCAAACGCGGACGTTCAAATGTATAAAAGTTATTCTCTTAAACATGTTAACAATTGTGTCTTCGATAATAATAATGACGGGTGATAATTTAAAAGCTATAGGAAAGTTTTTCAAAAAAACACACATACAATCCAGAAAAATGCATGAAGTCTTTATTTAAATCGATAGTACGGTCCATATAATTTAATGTTTGAAGATTGTTTCATGCAAATGTTGACCTTGACTGCGTCTCAAATGGTCCATCCGCTTAGTCTAATTTTGGCATACACTTTCAAACATTTCGGCTGGTATATCACGAATAAATGCTTCAATGTTGTCTTCAAATGCGTCAATTGAAGCGGGCTTGTCTGTATAGACATGAGCTTTAACAACAAATAGTCTAAAGGTGTTAAATCGCAAGATCTAGGCGGCCAATTGACCGGTCCCGAACGTGAAATAAAATGTTCAAAAAACTCGCCTCTCAAAAAGTCCATATGGCACTGTCTTGTTGAAACCACATGTCATGCAAGTCAAGCTCTTGTATTTTTGGCAAAAAAAAGTTGGATATCATCTCACGGTAGCGCTTACCATTCACAGTTACGTTACGATTCGCATCATCTTTGAAGAAGTACGGTCCAATGATGCCACCAGCCCATAAACCGCACCAGACTGTGACTTTTTCTGTATGCATTGGTAGCTCTTGCAATGCTTCTGGCTGATATTCATTTCAAAATCGACAATTCTGCTTATTTACGTACCTATTGAGCCTAAAATGAGCTTCGTCGCTGAACACAAGAAGCGCGCGATGAACTTTCTTAACAGAGCACGTATTTTGATAATAAAATTCAATAATTTGCAAGCATTGTTCGTTTGTAAGACGATTCATGGTTAAATTATAGACCAGACTGAAGATGTTTGACAGTGAAACAAAACACGAAACAATGTTGCCAAAAAGATAATAGCTAAAAAATCACCCTTTATAACAATTCAAATTTCGCTAAAAATAACGGACTTTTCTGAACACTTCCAAGTCTAATTGCATTATTTTTTCAAAAAAAAACCTCTTGACTATTATCGGTTTCCGGAAATTTAACTAGATAGGGCTACAATAGAAAATCTCGAGGCTGCAAAGAATGTAATTATTACGTTTGACCAGACTTCTGATCCACTTTCGAATGTTAATTTTGTTATTTTGTACTATGCTCACTCATCAGCCTTTATAAATTTTCTCCGGAAGACGGATGACTAAATCAATTCGATTTCAACAAATCTTACAATCTTGTTTCACGTGTAACGACAATCTTTTAATCAGGAAATATCTGATTCCAGTCAGAAAAATTGTGCCCAGCAATTTTTAATAAAAGCTATAACCAACTTATCAACAAAATTCCACTAGTTTTAATGGTAAAAACCAATGATATCTTAAAATCCAAGTTCGTATTCGAAATTGGCATTAAAAATTAACTCAAAAACGTATTTTGCAAAACCTAGACTTTAAGACTCCTCGAAGCTTTAGAGTCAAATGAAAACTAAGTGTTGAATATAGGTTATATCCTTCATGCTCACACAGACAGTCTCTTTTTACAGAATTTTCCATAACACTTCGTATGACATCTGGGCTCATGCAGATGTAGCACTATTTTTCTTACACTTTGCCCTTCAAATAGCCATATGGAAAAAAGTATGTTGCAATAAAATTCGAAGAACTTGGAGGCCAATTAGGTTCTGAATTTTTGGAAATTATTGGAGGCTCTTCTGGCTGTATTTTTTGTCACAATTGAATTTTGTAAAGCACTGCAATTTGGTTCTTAGAAACTTTTCGCAATGAACTAGGAGACATTTTAAGAATGCGTTACACATTTCCTTCAATTCGGGCAGTATCAGGTCTTCTAGGTCGAGAAGTAACAGCTAAAACTCTTTGTTCCACCAGTGCCGTAATCATTAAAATGATGTCGATAAAATCTTTGGCTCAAAATAATTCTAAAAAGTTTCCCAAGTTTGTTTCATAAGTTCTTAAAAAAGAAAGAAACAAGTCACCACCCTGTAAAAAGAAAGTTTAAAGAAAATGATTTTATGTTGCCAACTTAATGGTTCGCTCCTAACCGATGACGACAACGACAACGCACGTCCATCAATGCCAATCGAATGCAATTTGCCAATAGCACTCACATGAGGCACGCCTTATTTCACACGCCGCGTCGGCCGTCGTTTTCGTGATGTATGGTGTAGCAGTGGCAGGCATCATTTGGGGTTCACATGAATGAAGGACACATTAAAGCTTCTCTTGTTCTCATATATAAACGCGTCTGACTCTGATATACAACCGCAGCGAGACACGCTTGCTTCCGAAAATGAATTAAACACGCCCTATACTACTCACACAAGGATGGCTGGAATTTCCAGCGGCCAACCAACCCTCCCTCCACCCCTCCAAAAAGGATATTCAAGTCAATTTAGTTTTGGCAGCGCATAGTTATAACGAAATGCAATCATTAATCTCAAAAACTGCAGGTATTTTGTTATGGATAGAGAAATGATGGTATAATATGGTGATGGGTGATGGCGGCTGCTTGCCACAACACCATAGTTTCAGTCCGCTTAACACAAGGTTTTGCTTCCATAAAGTAGACTTTTGTAGCATAAATATATATATATTTTCCCTTCCATACTTGTTTTTCAAATACATATGTATGTGCCCCAAAGCTGTTTTTGTGTTCTTATGCAGTGTTTCTGCATAAAATTTCAGCGTGTATCTAATTGGGCCAATTATCGTCATTGCAATATCCTGATTCAGGAGCACAAAAAACAAGGAACAGAACACTTTCCCAAACGTATCCTGTTTTTCTCTGCACTGCAAAAGAGTTGTAGACGCATGCTGAGGTATATATATACATATATATATATAGGTGCACTTCTAGCAGACTTTTGCCAGTCACTTTTAATTAAGGACTCTCTGATGCTCGCCTGCCGTTGTTTTTGTGGTAGAGCACATAAGGTGCACCATTTTTAGCGCAACACAACATACTTCTGACTCCTCAAACCCTGCCAAATGTGTCAATCCTCTGGCTGGCAATTGAATTTAATGCGTGAGCCGGATAATAATTAGTACCAGAGCTATGTATGTGTGTATATGACGACAGAACGAACACATCCGTTTTTCATTTATTTTTTGGTCGTTTTTGTGAGTCACCCCATCGCATGGCTTTGTCACCACTTTTAGCCAAATACCGCATGTGCCTATAATGTCGCTAATTGTCCTTATTTATTAGTATTCGACCAACACGTAATAACGTACATACCTTACCTATAGTGCTAAAAACATCATCAGGTGTGCATTAGTTTTGCGCGTTGATGTCATTTTAACATTAATGTCCTCGAAATATGCAATGCTTATATTTGAAATTCGTGGAAGCTTAAAGACTTTATACTGCAATTGATTGCAAATTAGTTCTTAATCAATATATGACTACTCATAGGAACAGTTTAATGAGTGTCCCTTGAGAAAGGAAACTTAATTTAATATTTATACTCTAGGCAATGTGAAAACGTGCTCGAAAGGTGTCATTTTAAACAATCACAATTATGTCGTCTAACTTCTATTATTAGTTGCATCGACAATGCGACACCATGCATTTCAATACCACTGAGGAACGTGTATTAAAAGTTCATACAAAATACATGTAAGCCTTTTGACCAACCTAAGTTCCTCAGAGAATTGAACATTTTAAATCCTGTCACAAGACAATTTTTGAAAAACATGTGACCAAACAACGCTACAATGTTCCAATATCGATTTATTAAAGATATGTAAATGGTTTTTAAAATTTAACTATCTTTGAATACAACTGTGTTCCGTTTTTAAAACATAACAACGAATTCGCTATATATATTATATGGAATTAACGTGTTCCGAAAAATATAACGTTGTGTCAAAAATGATACGAAGGTCCAGTGGTGGATTTACGCATAGGCCCGTGAGGCCCAGGCCTAGGGCGGCATAATTTGAAGAGCGGCAAAATTTATGAAATACTTAACACTTGAAAGCGTTTCTACATTTAAACATACCTTAATGAAAGGCACACATATATCTTCGGTCTAAAGTTTCGGAACGCATCCAAAATCGTAACTTCTGTATACTTAAGGTAGCGCTACAGTCCTGTGTGAACTAGCGAAAACAAACAAAACAGAACTGTAAGATAGAAAATGATCGATCACCTCATCTCTTTGTTTTTGTATCTACAGGGATCAGTAATACTGATGATGCAGACTTTAAAAATTCTAGAAATGTTTATAGTGATAAAACAAGGTATTGTTTCAAAAGTTTATTTCAACGTACGCAAAAATGGAGCGATTCAACGCCGTGAGTGGAAGATTTATTTATAAACTAAAGGCTCTGTATTCTGTATTCCATGCTTATTATTTGGTAGAAGTGGTGAAATGAATGCTTTTACTGACGAAGGATTCCGTGACTGGAAAAAATTAAAAGCACGCATCGAAGAACATGAAAATTCTGACTTTCACAAAACTAAAGTTAGTCATTTTAAAGCTTCAGCAGTAGTTCACGGGCGTGTTGATCAAAATCTAATAAAACAACTCGATGAAGATATAATGGAAACAAATTTTTTACCGAGCAATTGCAATTATTAAATCACTAGCAATAAGAGGCCTGCCATTTCGAGGAAATTCAGAACGAATAGGAGATCCTCATATTGGAATTTCTTAGGAACAGTATGACTCCTTGCTAAATTTGTTCCATTTTTATCTGAACATTTAAAATTGTGTGCACACCCTGGTAGTGGGAATACATCGTGTTTATCTAAAACAATCTATGAAGAAATTATACTGTTGATTCAAAATAAAGTACTACAACAAATTTCTAGTGAAGTGCAATCTGCTAAGTATTTTGGTATAATTGTAGATTCTACGCCTGATTTAGCACATGTAGGTCAGCTTACTATAATTATACGATATGCATGTACGTGATAACGGTGAAATTGTTAAAAGGTTTCTAGAATTTCTACCAAATATCGGCCATAAAGCTAAAGATATTAAGGATGTATTGTTAAAATCTCTAGAAATGCTTAACAAGAACTATACAATTTCTTTACTATATCTGCTTATCGTTGGGAAATCTTGGTGCAGCGTACAAATTTAAGAATTAAGAGTCTTTCTCAAACTCGTTGGTCTGCTTGACATGATGCATGTTACGCATTATAAAAAGAGTGGTCTGCAATAATTGATGCACTGGAATTTATTGCCGAAAGCAGAGATGAGAAACCGACTACGCGATCTGAAGCTACGAGATTGCAGCGAAAATTACAACATTTAGAAAGAGCAATCCTAGTCGTTGTCTGGAATGTAATTTTAGGTCGTTTTAATGCTGCTAGTAAGAAGCTTCAAGAATCTCAAGCTGATTTATCATCCGTTGTGCAGATCTATAGACATGAGAGACAGACAATTTTCTGAATATGAAGAAAAAGCTAAAGCACTGTCTGAAGTTCAGGATTATTATCGTTATGATACTCGTCGCCACCAGAAAAATTCAGCCAGATGACTCACGGGTAAATGAAAGACCACCTTTTTCTGCACCAGAAAATGTTAGCATAAATGTTTATTACTCTATTTTAGAAACTCTTAGTCTACAATTAACAGGGCGTAAAAGTGCATCTGAAACACTTTACCAACACTACCAACACTTCAATTTTTTCGACAATTAATGTGAAATAGATACAAACGAGTTGAAAAATCTTGCCAATAAATTAGTCAATAAGTATCCTGACTATTTGTAAGAGACGTTAGACAATTAATGTATTAATTTCCATTATCAATTCAAAGATTCCTTAGCAAAAATAGAAGATGCCATTTATTGCATTCCCGGAGTCTTCTAGATGTTTATCCAAATTTGAAAATTTTTGAATTGATTAATATAAAAAAAAATATTTATTATTTGTCTATCTAAGGATTATAACTTATTAATCTTTCATATTAATTAATTATTTATAAATTATACTTCAATAAAATAAAGTTATTTTGAAAAAAAAAATATTTGATACAAATTTATGAAATTAAATTTAACAATAAGGGCGGCGCATCGAACGGGGCCTAGGGCGGCAGCAAGCCTAAATCCGTCACTGCGAAGGTCTTTTATTTCACTTGCCACTGAAAGACTTCCATAACCAAGACTGAGTTTCAACTTAAATGATGAACGAAATGCTCTAAATATTTCTTGAATATACTGGAGAATATTTTTTTGAAATCTTCATTGAACAATTTGCAAATTTTAAATAATCTTTAACGTTATTGACGAATAAGTTAAAATGAGACCCTACATGACTACTCTGAGGCAGGCCTGACAATACTTCAATAATAAAAGATTGATCATTAATCCTTAACTGGAGAATTAGTACCATTATAATCAATTATCACTGTTGGATATAACGTCCACATTGTAGTTTGATTGAAAACAATGTAGGAGCAATTTGCATGTTGCTTTGGTATCATAGAAGCATTCAACGTCAAACTCCGTAGAACTAGGGAATGCAGAGCTTTTGCTTTTGGAGTTTAAAAAAAAAAGTCCAAAAAGATCTGGAATTATATTGTATGTTTCATTCAACTGAACTTTCTTTTGAATAAGAAAAACTAATGAAAAAATCAAACTGTCTTCTCAGCTGTAGAAGATGAATAATATCTTTGGTTTGTTTTTTAACATTCTCCGAATTCTTAAACCTTTTATTGAAACAAGGACATTTAAAAGATCAAATTTAGTTGTTTGCTATTAAGTAACTATTAATATGCGCTTAACTTTAACGCCTTTATTTTTGGACTAATTTTAAAGTAAACTTTATCTTTAAATGAAGTGCTGATCAAATTATTTAAAATTGGAAAACTAACCAAATGATCTCCATTTGAAATAGAAAACCTATAGTCGTTAGGCACATCTGTCGGATAGATTTCTCTTGACTAAAGGTACGAAGGTATTAAATTGTATTTGAGTTATATAAAAACCTTTTTTCGCACGAAAATCAAATAATAGGCAAATTTGTCTGAAACTTTTTTCCTAATACTAAATTTTTCTGATGGAAATTTTCACCATTTCTCGAGGGGAAAACTTTATTCACCCTAATTTCCCTTATGCTTTAAAATCTGCAAATTTTACGTACTAACAATTTTCCTAAAATAACTATGGCTAAGCAAGAAAGCCAACAGGAACTGTCTTTATAATTTCTTGCAGGGACTAACTAACCGATAACTCCGTTTCTTCTATAGTGATTTAGACTTCACATATTGATCATGATCACATTAATATATTTCGAGGAGGAAAGTATTAGAGAAGTAAGATTTCTTAGAAATAAAATGAATTAATTCCTATTCTTCAACGGGAATGTAAAATATTGTCGTGAAATTAAAAACTTGAGATTTTTTCTAATATGAATTTAGAAATTTCTAAAGATTTCATGCTTTGAAAAAATTGATGCTTGAAGAAATAAATTTTCTCTAATAGAGCATTTCCTCTAAATGTTAAGATCAATTTTTGTGAATTAACCACATACTTGAATCTTTACATCGTGACTAAAATCCGTGTTGAGTATTCTTCTTTTGATAAGACTGCTAGAACCTTTTGAGTAAGACCTTTATTCACCCTAATTTCACGTATGCTTTCAAATCTGCAAATTTTACGTACCAAAAATTTTCCTAAAATAACTATGGCTAAGCAAGAAAGCCAACAGGAACTGTCTCAATAATTCCTATTGAATTACACCGTTATATTATGTTCAAAAAAGCTAGAAATACCTGTTTCGTTTAATTTGGCGAACTTAAATTTTGCATGAATACAAATCAAAACAAAAAATTACTTGATAAGGTTAATTGCAGTTACAGTCTTCATTCTAAATCAATGCTGCTACAGAAGGTTTCATTACTCTTAGTGTTCTTGAATACCATACTCAAACAGTTTTAAAAAGATTTCAACATACGAGTGCACGAATACTCTCACTTCGATTGTATGCTCGCAAAACAGCTTTCCCTTTGAGTGATAAGAAACATCATTTGTCCAGCCTTCTTAGAGGAATGCGCATTTTCTTTCTAATTTTGACTATCCTCCAATTTCTCCAATTAACTTGAGAACTGTTTTAAAGTCTGAAAGCTTTTTGGTGAATGGATGGTGATCTTTTAGCTACTTTCCATCTTAGCAAGTCAAACAAATCTTTAAATTGTCTTAGAGAAAAACACCCTATAAAGTGCTTTAAAAATATCAAAAGTCTTTTAATAAACTTATTTTACATTTCTTGTAATAACATAAAATTACTTTCACCCCTATTGTTAGTATCAAACATCAATTGATAGTTGATAAATTTTAAAGTCTAACAAGCAATTGACAACTTAATTGATAAGACAATTGGTATTGAAAATACTACGTTTTAGTTTGTACGAAAACTTTAAGTGATTTGAAATCACTTTATTTGTAATTATTTATTAACTAAAGTCGCTTGATATTTTCAAATAAGTTGATAGAATTCTAGAACTAGAACTAGAAACTTCTTTTCAGAGTTTAATAATAAACGTACTCGTACATAATTTGTATGATTTAATTTAAAGTTTGATTCTCATAAAACAAATGATGGTATGCCTCAGGGTTCTGTTTTGTTTCCGAATCTTTTTATTTTATTCGTCAACGATTTCCTATTAGACACTTCTCATCTACTTTGTTGTTTTTCTAATAAAATTTTTGTCCAGCTTTCAAGTTCTATTATGCGGATCTTCAACGGGAATGTAAAATATTCTCGTGGAATTCAAAAACTTAAGATCTTTTTCTAATATGAACCTAGAAATTTCTAAAGATTTCATGCTTTGAAAAAATTGATGCTTGAAGAAATAACTTTTCTCTAATAGAGCATTTCCTCTAAATGTTAAGATCAATTTTTGTGAATTAACCACATACTTGAATCTTTACATCGTCACTAAAAACCGTGTTGAGTATTCTTCTTTTGATAAGACTGCTAAAACCTTTTGAGTAAGACCTATGATTTCGGCCCGATTAGTCTTAAGACCAGTTTGAATGTTTTGTATAGAATTCGTTAAATTTTTCCATTAATGATTGAGCTGCTATTTCCTGTCACTGTTCGTCAAGGTTATCTTCCTGGCATTAAAATTGCACTATTGCAATGGATTTTAGTAGCCTTAACTCAAATCCAACTTAAAAATGAAAGTATCACGTCAGGTTTTTGAGATATAACTTTTCAAAACTCGAAAAAAAAAAATTTTAAATTTCATATAGGTATGTAGAAGCAAGAAAAAAACTCTTAAATAATGAAAATTTCCATAAACAAAGTTGAATACTAAAATGGTTAAAATTGTAGTTGGAAATAAAAGATTTGTAAGAGACATTTTGGGGTTTAACTTGCCCTTAAAATCCCCGTTTTTGGTTGTTTTGAAAGGGGCACATTTTAAAAACCTGATGTGATAGAAAAACTAATGGCAAGATTCGAATTAAGGACATCTTAATCCTTTAAATTGGTATTGTTTTTTGTCTGTGGGACCGAAATAAAAACGTAATTTTGTCGACCAATGTAATTGTTTCTCCAAAAACCAATCTTCTTCAAAAAAAAAAAATCGCTCGAATTTCTTTGGTCAAAAATGTAGTAAACTTTATATCTTAATTAATGGTCAATGGTAAATGTTAAATGGTCACTGTTCAATGCCAAACGAAGTTATATGCAGTCAAACCAACAGACGGTGAAAAATTAATCAAACGGACAACATTTAACTTGACGCTAATCCAAATCCCTAATCGTAATTCGTGTACCTAATCAAATTAAGTCAATTCGCATCATATGCGTCACTGCGTCAAATCATTGTAGTTTTTCTTTTTTGTTTCTTTTTTCTTTTGCTGTCAAATTATGTAGCACAAATTGTTAATTGATGGATAATGTGATGACTGGAATATAATATGCGTATATACAACCCTCTGCAGTATAATGTGGTTTTGACAGACCCCATTTGGGTGTCTCTAGCTTGGGTGTCTCTGGCGCTGGCTTTGGCTCTAGTTCTGGATGTCCTTGCAGTCCGTAGTCCGTAGTCCTTGCCAATCTCTGCCTCTCGCATAAAAGAGTGTATTTAATATGCTCACAATGTTAAACGCAAATTAAATAATGGTGAACCAACTAATTATGGGGATTTCTTTTAGTGTTCTCTGGGAAACTTTTTAATAAGAAAATTCCCAGCCAATTTGGGATCGACGCGACGCGGCCAACCATGACAGGTTATATCTTTGCTGCATATCCAGTGGTGTATACAGTGCAATGGCATGGCATGCTTTAAAGAAAAAATACAGAAAAGGACGCAAAAATTAGTTCAGCACATAATTAACACTGCAGCAAGGACGCTTTTGCTGCACAATATTATTATGCTATGCCACTTTTTCTTTTTGTCTGATGAAACCTGGAATGCCGTCCAATGACTCATTCTGTCTCTATCTCTCCCTCTGGTGCCTCTAGTCCACATGGAGTATCCTATATCCTTTGGTTCTATGTTGTGCACATAAACTTCAAAGGATATTCCTTCCTTCTACAGACCATTATGTTCCTGCTTCCTCCTTATTATATACCTACATATTTTTGTGTGTTCATTATTAAGGTGGTCTTTTGTATAATAATTAATAAGATACTTTAACTTGCATCAGTTCTTTTGTGTGATCCAGGATAGAAAAAATGGAAGGGGGTGTAGGACATTGTGCGGATAGCTATGCTTCTTCTGGTCCTGCTGCAAAGCTGCACCTGCTGAGCTGCAGAATTAAAATACAATAAAGGATTTATGTTCTTTTTAGGTCTTTTTTGTTGTTGTGTTTTGTGCAGGTATACATTTTGGGTGAAGAAGGGGGAGTTCGTCTGCATGAAAGTGTATTAGATGATGACCTAAATTTTGTATGCAATTTTTCTCAAATTAAAATATTTGTGGTAGAATTTAAAAATGTCGGGCATTCTTTTTAAATTAAAAATATTTTAGCTGTTAGAAATTTGTATCCGAATCACCCATAAAAAGAAGGTTCAATAAACCTTCCGGATTTGTTCATTTTGGAACAAAATGTTTATTCTTTAATTCCATTAAGTCAAGACTCTGTTAATCAAGGAATGCTTGCTGATATTGACTTAAATCGTTTCCGAATTGTAAGCATTACTTTGGTCCTTCACGGTTCCGTCACAAAAAAAAAAATAAGAAGTGAAACGGCTGATAAGATGATAAAGACCTCGACATTCAAAAATCTACTGGCCCGGATAGTATCCCCGCTATTGTTCTGAAAAGGTGGTTTTCAATACTGACAAAACCACTGCGTAAGCTTTTCGATCTATTCTACTCTACATGTCTCTTTCCGAGTGGATGGAAAACAGCAATTGTCCAGCCTTTCTCTCAAAAAGGTGAATCCTCCTCCCCCTCTACCTATAGTCCAATTGCACTTACAAAATTATAGCAGCGCTGATTAATTTTCAGCATACGCAATTTCTTGAAGATCGAAAGCTTTTTAATGACCGTCAGTATGGTTTTCGTAGCAATAGGTCCATTTGTGATCTCATGGTTTATCTCATCAAACAGTGGAAGAAATCTCTACATCTTCTGGGCATTTGATAGAGTTTGGCATCAAGTTCTCTTATCGAAAATGCGTGCATTTGATATTGATGAATCTCTTCTTTGTTGTGTTAGAAATTACCTTTTAGACGGGTTCAAATCTGATATCCACAAAATAACCGCTGGTGTGCCAGAGGGCTCCGTTTTGTCTCCGACACTCTTCCCTATTTTTTTAATTGATCTTTTGACTGAAACTTTCACCGACTTAATTGTTATAATGATGACACTACCCTAAGCTTTTCATATTCGTTTTTAGACTTTCATTCTTGTCCTTCGGATGTGGAATGCCAATGGCAGTGTATGATAAGCCGATTAAATTCTGATCTTGACGGCATTTTTCAATGGGGAACTAAAAATGCCGTTTATTGTCGCAAAAGCGTAACCCTCACCCAATGCCACTATCTACGGGTGGTAATTGTATCGAGAAGACTAAACAGCTGAACAGAGTTGTAAGTACTCATATGTGCAATGCATCATTACACATTGTATTCACATATTTGACATCGCCAAAAATGCTGCTAAAGGTTTAGGTCTTCTCCAAAGATGGAAGAATTGTGTACCCAATCTGATCTGTCTGTAACTTATAAAGCTTTTATTTGTATAAAAATCCAGTATACATAATTCCCATATATGGGCCAGTGCTTCAATCAAGTTCTTGAGTCTTTTGGATAGAATTGAAAACAGAACTCTAAAAATGATAGGCGATCGTTCTCTTACTGAAACATTTACTACTCTTAAACACCGTTGCAAGGTCTCATGCCTATCATCGTTTTATCGCTATTCTTATAAGCAATGCTCTAGCGAATTAGCCAGTTAAATTCCTCCCCTTAAACAACTTAACCGTAATAGTAATACCCATACTTCTAGGAATGCTCATTAGTTTATCCCTGAGCCCAATTTCGGGCGTACTCTTTAGTACAGGGATTCATTCTTTAGCCACCCTACACTAATGTGGAAAGCCTTCCCAGGCTCAATATTTCTCACTATAAAATGCACACATTCAAAAGCAACATCGGTATCTCCTTCCTAATTCTGTACTCCCTTCCTAATTGCGCTCCCTGTGTTAAATCATTATAGTAGTATTAATAACGCCTTGAGTGCGCTCACAATATAAATAAAAATTGCCACTGACATTGTTGGCCCTCTGCTTAAGGGTGCGTTCACGTTAATAAAGTGCAAACTTGTCAAGTGTTTCTAGTTGACACTTTGTTTTTTAGTTGAAAATTTAAGTGTTAAAGAAGAAATGAGAGACATTAATAAATATAATATTTTTCAATATTATAAATTTTCTAAAACCAAAGTTAAGTGATCCTTTAAAATTAAAGCCTGATTCTTTTGCCTCCATTCCTACTTGTTGTCTACTATTGATTTAGCTTCCATCTTGTTCTTCCCTTTATCTTCATCCAATGAAATACGAAAAGAAATCTACTACTTTTCTTGTGTCATTTATTACAATATTCTTAAAACTCTTCGTTGGCATTAAATAGCTATATCTTATTTTCAAACGATTAAGCAAAAATTTTTTCTTTTCCTTGACAAGTAAAGCAAAAAGATATCTTATCTTGTAAAATGTCTGATTAAAACCAATCCATCACATACGATTACAATGAAGTTAAAATGAGTTTCAAGTAAATTACCCACACTCTCCTTTCTTTTCCCTCTCCCTCCTCCCCTCAGTGTCTTAGTTTTGCAAGTTCGATAAATATCTTAAAGAGAAGATTCCTCTTAAATACATATTTTTTTTGTTCATTCTTTAACATCGCATTTCGAACAAATTTAATCTTTCCTCCATTTCCTGAATTTTAAACTGTCTACACTCTGCTTCCCTGGATTGGGTTGGTTTAAACAATTTAGGTTTAAGTCTTCAGTGAGAAAAATAAGGTTAATTGATTTAATAAATTGCGATCCCTCCAACGTACTTTGAATGCTATGTTTTCTATGTTTTTGAGTATTTTTGCTGAATTTTCTGTAAAATAGTAACAATTATCTCAAATTGACATGAGTTGCTTTGACAGTTATTATTAAATTATGTATTTCAATGTTTTCTATGTTTTTCCTTCGAAAAAAAAGGTATCAAAAGTCTTAGTGATTCATAAACATTGAAGTTTAGTTAATTTTTTGTAATGTTTAATCAAAAAACAAAACACTTAAAACATAGAAAACAGTTTTCGAAAGAATTTCATTCCCATTAAGTTACACTAAGTTAGTCTTTAGAACTCAATTAAAGAAGTTTATAACTAGACTCAGTAGACATGTTTTAAATTTACACCAAGATACCAAAATTACTCTTAAAAAACATAGAAAACATAGCACGGCAAATTTGAAATTGTCACAATTGGTACTAATGAAGGACAGAAGTCAAAGTAATGAACTTTTGATAATGCAACCTTAAACTTTGTTTTCTGAAAGAACAAAAAACATAGAAACATCGCAAAATAAACTATTCATAACTATAAGTGCAACAATATATTGTATTAAGAAATAAGTATTTCAAAATATGAAATTTGTGTACAACTCTCCAAATTTCAGGCGTGCTAAGTTCACACCAGAAAGCTACAAACAAAATGAAAACATAAAACGACAAGAAAACATAGCACGACTTTTCAACCAGTTTTGTAGAAAACATAGAAAATGTTGGTAGACAGATTTAAAACTTGCACGGCTAATCATGGGACACTTATAATTCATTAATGAATCAAAATAATACGTTTTTCTAACAAAGTTAGTAAATCAAAAAAGAAAAACATGAAAACATAGAATATGTAGAAAATACATAGTTTTACAGCTTGAAAACTAATTCAATACACTTGAAGTTAAACAAAATTATAAGACTCAATCAATAGACTTGGTATGTTTGTCTTCATCCACTCATGAAGACACAGAGGCAAGTAACTTAATTGCAAGTTGTTTGTCGCCAAAAAAAAAAAGATGGAGACAATAAAAAACTAAAGCGATAATTCAAGGATTAATAGCGCAAGGTGTCTAGAGATATTCTTATCCTTTTAATTTAATTTTTTTATATTTTTATTCTTGTCTCCTGCACATTGGTGTCTCTTTTAATAGCATATCGCATTAACCTTCTCGACAACGAAAAAGTAAAGAATTAAATGAAACAAATAAAAAGAACGAAAAATCTTCAGCAAGCGGAAGGAATTAAAACCACAAGAACAGAATACTGAAGATAAAGACTACAACGCGACGAGCGACGAGTGACTAAGACACGAAGCGGATGTGAATGTGGAAAATTCTTCTTCTTGAAGCGTAATTTTCGTGAGATCTTTCCCAAGTTCAAGATGAGAGAGACTAAACTAACATTCCTGATGTCTTTTCTATTCAAAGGTATATAGCTATCTTCTATATCTTCACCTAGTCTACACTTATTCAAGGTGGTGCAATCTCAAAAGATTCCCAACGCTCGATTTTCTATTTATAGAATGTGAAGGTTTAAAGGTTCACCTTAGCGAGATGAGATGAGTTGAGTTGAGTATACACTCGTATGTGCGAAGTCTTCACAGTTTATTGTCTGTCTTTGAGTTATAAAACGAAACAGAAATTAAAAAACTGGAGTAATTATCTTCGATTGAAGCAGCACCTGAAAGACTTTTTAATTGGATTTTGTTCAACCAAGTTGTCGCATCATTCTATTTATCAGCACCATCATCGTCGTCGAGCCACCAACCACCGCTACTACTGTCGTACCTTGATGTACCTTTAGAATAGTGTTGTAAAGTTTTGAAAGAGAGGTTTTTAATGTCATCCCAACATTGGGACACAATCCGAAAACTATGTTGCGAAGATTTAAAAAGAAGAAGTACAAAAAAAGTCCACGTTTTTATTGGAAAAAAATGATTGGAAAATACTACTCCTCCTCCTGATGGTTATTGCAAGAACAAGGATTTAATGGATCTTCGCAAGAAGACAAAATTTATATTGTTTCAGTAATTGAAAAAATGAAAGAATCCACAGAATTATTGAAAAAATATTAATTTGAAAAACAGAAATTGAAACAGAAATAATTGTAATCATTTACAGATTTCGAAACGGATTGTGAGAGACATTTTTCATCATGAAAACTTTTTGAGCTTTGAATATGAAAAAAAAAATGTTTTTCAATGACAGGGCTTTTCAATTTTTGTATTTTTCATTAAATTTTTTAAACAAATTAAACAAACAAAAATTTATAAAAATTTTACAGTTTGCATTTAGTTTATAGCTCGAAATGTATTATTTTTTTGTTAAATGTTTTTGCACTTAAGAATTGACAACTTTGAACTGTTACCGTGAACGCACTGTCACTGTTGAAATGTATAATCAGAAATTCAAATATTATTTTAACGAAGAAAATGTATTGGCGAAGAAATGAAAGCGTTCAACAAATGTTTTCTTGTGTTCGATTCATTTTCTTTTTCAATAAAAGGCATTTTGTTTTAGTTAAAAATATAAAATGAAACTGATAATATCCGATATTCGGGTTTTTTACGTAAGCAGAGAGTGTAATAGGAAATTAGTAATGAAAACCATGGGTGTGAAAATCATGGACCGAAAGGATTCTAAATAATAACAAGTTAACTTCGAAATTCCAACTCAATGAAATACAATATCTTTAAAAATACTATCATACAATTTTTGGTGAAGCACCTTTAAAAAGCTAAATGGCTTCGACAACAAAAAGATTATGAGATATTGGTCACATGAAAATCCTTCAGCAATCACGTCATCCACAAAAAAAAATAAGGTGTGTTTTACATTCCGCTAGGTTGTATTACAAGGCCAATACTTTTGTTCACGTTAGCTGATGACTCTAGGGCCAAAATTTGATAAGAAAAACCGGCGGTTTCTAAAGACATACCTACTTACATTTTTAACTTCCCATAGGAAGTTATTTTAATGGGTCCGATTTGTCAAATTGAAAATTTTGACATTTCTCGACGTTTCAAGGTCCCTGAGTCTAAATAAAAGATTTTTAGAAAGATGTCTGTGCGTGCGTGTGTACGTACGTTCGTACGTCCGTATGTCCGTACGTCCGTACGTCTGTACGTCTGTACGTCCGTATGTCCGTACGTTCGCGACATATTTTTCGTCGTCCATAGCTCAAGAACCAGAAGAGATATCGACTTCAAATAAATTTTGTTATACAGATAATAAGGCAGAAAGGGCTCTCAAGAAAATTGTGTGGGTGGTTTTTTACCATAGCAGTTTAAAAAAAAGGTGAAAATTGTGGTTAAACCTATCTCATGAACCAATGACGCTAGCGACTTGATTTTTATTATATATTGTAACGTGATACCAAACAAGTATATTTTCGGAAAAAATCCAATTAACGGTTATAAATCAAAAAAACTGAAAAAAAATGTGTTACCACGAAAATTTTACGACTAAAATATGACTTCATCTCCAAAACAATTTTGTGCAACGAAGAATAATGTTTTTGACATCTGAGAAAATTTTGAGAAAAATCTTATTGACAGTTTTTTTTTTATAAAAAATAAAAACCTAAAAAAAACATTACTCAAAGTTGGTAAAAATTGAATTTCGATTCAAATATCTTTTCAAAAACTTGAGATTAAGGCTTCAAACTTATTTTATCTTATAAGAAATATTGTTTTCAACATTCTGAAATATGTTGAGAAAAATCGAATTCACAGTTTTTTTTACAAAAAATAAAAACCTAAACAAAAAAATTAATAAAAGTTGGTAAAAATTGATTTTCGGCTCAAATATCTTTTTAACACTTTGATATATTGGCTTTAAGCTACTTTTATCTTTTAAATAATATAGTTGTCAACATTCAGTAAAATTTTGAGAAAAATCTTATTGACAGTTTTTTTACAAAAAATAAAAACCTAACAAAAAAACAATACTAAATCTTGGTAAACATTTACTTTCGACTCAAAAAGCTTTTCAAAAATTTAAAATATTGTCTTCAAACTTTTTTTATTTCACAGAAAATATTGTTTTCGATATTCAGTAATTTTTTTTTAAATCTAACAGTCCGTTTTTTTCATAAAAAAATAAAAGCTATAAGAAATAGTACGCAAATTTGGTAAACCTTGATGTTCGGTTCTTGATATCTCTCAAATTAATTTCATTTATCCAACTTGTACAATTTTAAGAAATGCTACTTAAATTGGTAAAAATTTGTTTTTGACTAAAAATCTATTAAACAAAACTAGATTTTCAAACTAAACTATTTCTTTATATGAAAAATATTGTTGGTAATTTTAAAGTTTTTAAGAATAATTCAACTAACAACTTTTTTAACCCAACACGAAAACCTACAAACTTTTAAGCAAGACAAATTGACAGACGAGATGGGAAGTTATCAGTGTGGGTCGCATCCCAGCCTCTTTTTTTTTGTATATATTGTGCGTGCACTTAGGGGGTTATTAGGTATACCCTTATAATGATTAAACACAGTGCGAACAATGAAAAAAGAGGACAGGATTATAAAGGAGATACCGATCCACATTAGGTTTATGTCTGCACATTGTAATGAGTAGAAAATATTAAGCGTTCCATATTCGTGTAGTGCGGCTAAAGTAAGAATCTCTGTTCTTAACAGTACTTCTGAAATTTGACTCAAGGGTAAACTGATGAGCATTCCTAGAAGTACGGGTATTACGGTTGAAATTTTTGAGGGGAGTAATGCAACTGGTTATTGCAAAATGTTTATAAAAATATCGACAAAACAAGGACAGGCATGAGACCTCGCGACGGTGTCGAAGGGTAAGAAATGTCTCAGTAAGAGAACGATCGCCTATCGTTTTTAGAGCTCTGTTTTCAATATCACAAATACTTAAGTTCGTTATTGGGTCAGCAGCTCAGATATGGGAATTATGTACATTTTAAATTATACCCACATAAGAAAAAGTAAAAAAACTTCTTGCATTGTCGGAGAAAACCTAAACACTTATCAGCATTTTTGGTAATGGCATTTTGGAGATGGTTTATGATGCATATACCTAGAAGTGAAAGATGTTCAGTCTCCTTGATGCAAGTACCATCCATGGCATTGCGGGAGGGTTAAGTTTTTGCGACAGTCGACGACATTTAACTCTGCACGGTTTTCGATTCCCCATTGGACAATTCTGTCACGGTAAGAGCTTATCGTACGCTTCTGTTGCGTTAGTAGTCTACATTTGAAGAACAAGGATAAGAATCTAAAGACGGATATAAAAATCTGAGGTTACTGCCATCAGCGAAACAATTCAGTGAGTTAGAAGTTTCAAACAAAATAAAAGTTTCGGAGACAAAGTGGAGCCCTGCGGCACACCAGCGTTTATTTAGTGGAAATAAGATTTCAACCCGAGCAATACTATTTAGATTGAAAGGTCCGAAAGGTAATTTCTAATCCAAGAAAAAGGAGATTCATCAAAACCAAATGCGTACATTTTCGATAAGTCTTAGTTTCTAGAAAACGATTCAAAGATTTGTCCCACTGTTCGGTGATATAAACCATGAGTGGACATATTGCTACGAAGCTAAACTGCCATTCTTTAAGAAGCTTTTGCTCTTCAGGATATTTCTTAATGTGAGAATTGATCAGCGCTTCCAAAAAGGGACCTAATTGCAATTGGCCGATAATAATTAGAAAGGGAGGACGATTTACTTTTTCAGGGACATGACAAAAGCCTTTTCTAGAGCTACCGAATAATATTTCTTCGTTAACTTCAACACTCTGGTAACATTTGCCAATTATAACTATTAAAGACTAAAAGCCAATACAATAAATTCCGAACTAATTCTCCTTAATTTCAAAACTAAAGACCAAACAAAAAAACTACAAAATCTTTTGAATATTTCTTATTGGCATTTTATTGCACAGGAATCCCTTTAATACCCTCAAACCAACCAACCAAGGATCATTTGTGTCAAATAAATGAAATTGACAAAAATTTACAATATTAAAATACAAAATTGCTCTCCAACCTTTAATTTAAAACAAAACAAAACTAAACAACAACAAAAAAAGAAGCCAAAAACTAAATTAATTTCAAAAGTAAAATGTCTGCAAAAAGAAAAAGTCCCCCCTTTGCCTCGTTCTCAAAAAATTAAAAACAAAAACAAAAAAGAAGAAAAAAAACAACTTCTCATTCTCATCATGATGGACATCTGGCACCACTTCTGACAAACACCTTCCGTTTTGTTTCTTTTCGTTAATATTTCCAAAGCACCCAAAGGACCCTTCCTTATTTCTAAATATACGAAATCAACATCAGCAACGGAAAATAAAAAAAATATATTAAACTTTTGAATAAACCAGAAACTTATTTATTTAAAATTTTATATTTCACTTTAAGCAATCATCATCATTCGTTCGAAATCCCTTACCCGTTACGCCCCCCCCCCTCTTCTCGCTAATTCTGACGCTGCTGATGCCTGATGTCCTTCAAAACAATTTCCCTTGTGATGTTTCTTGCCTGATGTGTACCTTTCTAACTAAAGCCCCCTCCTCCCCCCCTTCTCAACCTCGCGAACCAACAATAAAAGTTAAATACTCTCCTACTCTTCCTTCTCCTCCTTCTCGTCCTTTAACTCGTATTACACAGGAATCAGGACGTAGAATAAGAAAACACTTCCCATTTTGTGTATCTAAAGGAAAATAAGAAAATATATACTTTAACGATATATAGCAACTTCCATTTAAGTTCAAAAGATGTCGTTGTCGTCATCTTCGTCCGTCGCGTCGTCTTCGGTCGTCCTAGAATGGAAAAGATCTAAAAAAGGATGCGTGTATGTTTGATTGTAGAACTTGGATTTAGAAAATGTGAAGTTCCATCCAAAAGGACTTCTTTCTATTTTCTTCGATTCTATATTCCACGTCCACAGTTTTGTGCCCGCCTCGTTACGCCTTGCCTCGCCTCGCCTCTGACTGACTACTCTCTGGGTGCCACAAGTTCGCGGTTATTCAACCCAAATTTTATTTTGATTATACTCGCATTTGTTGCGCAATTTCAAATCAGAAAATTTCTTCTTCTTCTTGTTCTCCCATCATCATCATCATCCCTTGTTTTGTGAGTGTCCTTTTGCTCTAAACAAAACCTTAAGAAGGTCATTAAACGCTGCTGATGCTCATAGAGAACTTTCTTCTATATAGACATAGACCATCAGCAGCTATAGGGCTTTAAGTCTTGAAACTTTTCATATTCCAAAAGAAACAGTTGGTGTTGATATATACGTATAACTAGGATAGATATACGTGAAGACCCCCATTCACCACCCTCGTACACTTTATCCTTCAAGGCTGGGCATAAGGGCATGAGCTTGAGCATCCCTCTCCATTCTCTATAGAAATTCAAATAATTAAAATTGATTGGCTTAACGATGATATAATCATGTCTTTTTGGTGAAAAGTCATCAGGGTAGAATAAAGCGGATGCTCCGCCATTGCGTATCATTATTTAAATCTCCTTCCCCTCCTTTAATTATGTGCACCATAATGCCGCCACTCGTGGGTCGTATTCACATTATAAGCTGACAGACAGACGATAAACCTGTTAAGTTGGCTTTTGGTGGTAAGCCCTTTTTGAGATACAAGCAATATGGTGATGTCGACATTTCCGCTACCGCTCGCCACCGCGTGCCACCGCTGCCGCTGCCTTGTGTTCCCTGTCCTATAAATTTATCTATCTCGTACCGTTTTAGTCTAATAAAAATATTACAAATGAAGCGCACCTTATGGTTCCTATCTTCGTTGTTGTTTTATTAATATTTATTTTTTTTGTTACTCATTCGCCACCGCGCCGGAAAACGATTTTAGGTAGAATTTTCTTTCTTTTTATTTATTATTAATTTTTCAACAAAAATATAAGAAAAACAAAATAATCCTATGTCCTTGTTTGAAAGTGAAATGCGTTTTATGTCTTTCTTTTCGGTGTATTGAGTACCTACGAGGATATTTATAATAAAAAAGTTTAAAAAAAGCTGCTTTGGGGGTTTTTGGTGAAATACAAAAAATTAATGTTAAACGAGGGAGCTACAAATTTAATATATTGTTTTAATTTTTTCTGGTTTTTGTTTGTTGTTTTTTATTTCAATCTTGCATTGTGCTTTTTTTTCTTCTCAAACATCCTTTAACTCTCTCTCTCTCTCTCTGTCTATCTTGAGGAAGAAGAAAATATCATCCTTGGGAATGTAATTAAGATTTTCATTTTGTATAAACAGGATTCATTCCCTTCGAAAGTACAAACCTACAAACAAAAATATATAAAAACAATACAAAACCCGACGAAAACAAGAAAGATTTATAAAGGTTGTGAGAGGTAATTTCAAGACATACTAAAAAAAAAAAAAAACAATACAAAATGAGGTTCTGACTCCTCTCGTTTCTTGAGAATGGCATTCAGTTTAGTTGAAGATATCACCATCTGGTGTTTTGGTAGTTAAGTTTCTTCAATATATCTTTTCTTTTGTTTTGTTTTCTTCAAGAAACAAGGATGTGGATTTTGTGTGTACTGAAGTTTTTGGAATTGCAAAGATAAGACAGCCAAAAAACATGAAATTGAAATAATGTTTTGTTTTAATTTTTTCCAAGGCTATATACATATGTACATATAAAAGACAAATTGTTCTGCATTAAATTCAAATCAACTGACTCAAATTTAATTTGATTAAACAGCTTTAATATTGGGCTAAGGTTTTGAGATGAGGTTCCGTAAAAAATATGATACAATCAGACAATATTGTGAGTTATCTATACTAATAATATTAATAAATGTGAAAGCCAGTTTGTTTGTTTGTATGTTTGTACGTCCTTCACGTCGCAACGGAGCAATATTATGACATGATTTTGTGTGTGGAGGAAGTTAAAAGTCTGTAGAGTGTTATACACTACTTTTAATTACGGTAAAATATCTCATTTACAGCTCATTCGAGGAGATCCGAGGAAAACACTTATATTTAGATATTCAATATATTCTTTTTTTAGAACACTAATTAGTAGCATATCATTAGATGTTGCCTGCTTTTATTCCGTTAATCGTTGCATATCATTAGGAGTTTCTTATAATAACATTAATGAACGAAACTATGCTGAAACGCTATTTAAAATTAGGAGATCGCAGCGACAAATCGATGCGAAATCAGCTTTCAGCCTTGGATTTTCCGAGTATAAAAAGAAAATCCAAGAAGGGAAGAATATGTGAATTAGATGTTAATCTTTCCACAATCAAAAGAAACGAATAAAAACAAAAACTAACGTGGTCTTTTAATTGTTAAAGTGATGTAGCACGGCTTTTCTAGGTTGATCCCTCTGCTTTTAGTGTTTTTTCTTGCGCCTAAAAAATCGTCATAGCGAAAGTAACTTCAATGGAGGATCGAAGCCTCTTGAACTTGCATAAGGAATCGAGGAATGATGTTCACCCCTTTAAATATCCATCTCCTATTTTTAATAGTGTTTCAACATAGTTTCGTGGGTTACTGTCTGTTACTGTGGGTTACGCCTAATGATAAGCAACGATGACAAGTCAAAAAGCAAGCAGCACATAATGATATGCTACTAACTAGTGTTCCAAAAAAAGAATATTTTGAATATCTTATAATTAGTATTACCGGCCGGCGGTTTCTGATGAATTGTGCTGTGAATGAGATATTTTAACGCGGTAAAAACACTCCCCAGCCTCGTAACTACCTCCACTCAAAAATTCATGGCATAATATTGCTTCGTTGCGACGCACGTGAAGGACACACAAACAAACAAGCAAACAAACAAAAAACAATAGTTTAATTTCAGTGAGCTGATTTCAGTAAGTTTTTTCATTATACGGAAATTTACTTATGCTGTTTCAAGGAAAAACAATACAGTTTATCACCGATAGCGCCATCTTTTGCACATGAAGAACCATGATGATATTTTAGTTGCAAATTTCCACTGTAAATATGGGTTTTTCATAGCTTAAGATCCTTTAATAACAGTGATCCCCTACGTGCAACTATAAGTTTATGCTATGTGCCAATAGATTACTCCAGCAGCCAGCAGCAAAAGATGTTCAGTTTTGACATATCGCATATGTCATCAATCAAACTTTGGCGAACAATTAAAAAATCGTTCAAACATTATATTTTTGACTGTATTTCGGCGTCACATAAAGCGTTTTCCAATAAAAGATTTCATTTTGAATAGCCCGCTATTTTGGCAGCTGTCCTTTTTTAAGCTATCATCTTTTACCATTTGGCAAATTAAATGTACGCTATTGCTAGAAATGGTGTGATACATACTCCAGCAACACATTTAAATCATTAAAATTCACTACAAATATGGTGAAAATTTTGCAGTCACACTTTGCAAAACTAGAGAACTTTTAGTTCGTCGTAAAGCGCCTCTTCGGGTGACAATAGTGAAATTGGTAGAAGAATTTGTATGTTGTTGATGCAAGTTATTGATCTGAAGAATCAAAACCGCGTGCTCAACAAAACCGCTCAAGAACAATACAAAATATTACTGCTGTAGCCTGCTGTAGTGAACAAAAAAACAGGTTTGTCTATTTATAGTCGATCTTTTAAACTACGCATTTTACATTCGACATTATACCGTATTTTGTATTAAAATTTAGGTCTCAAGGCTTTCAACGTTCAGTTGAAACAAGAACTCAAGCCGGTCAACCACCAGCAATCTCATATTTTTGCTAATCATGCATCAAAATGATCGGGTTTTTCTAAGAAAATGTCGGATGAGGCCTATTTTCACGTAGAAGGCTGAGTTAATAAACAGAAGTGTCGCATTTAGAGCTCGGAAAATCCTTAAATGATTGTTGAAAAGCCTGTTGTGAATGGATTGCGCCCTGATTAATGAATTTTTATGTCCAGAATTAGAAGATATTGATGTGGACTACTTTTATTTTCAACTTCAACCACAAACAATCGCAATTTTTTAAGAACAAATCTGACCGTGCTATATCTTGAAGATATGATCAGAAATTGTCACGGAGATTTCGTTATAAAACACCTTTAGACGATCTATTTTAATGCTCCATAACCGATAGAAGGCCTTTAGGATTTCTGAAGTTATCAAAGGTATACAGCCGCAAATTTGCGAGTTGGTTATTGAAATTGTCATGAAAAGGATATGATGCTGGTCAAAGTCTTATTTTAAAATCTTGAAGGTGTAGTTTTGTCTTTCTGTCTTCTAACTCATGATTTTTAAAGAGCTTTTGAACCATGTTGTTTGAAAATTTGTTTATATTTGATTTCTTATGTGAATGACTTTAAATTCTTGAAGAAAATACTAAAAACCTTAATTTCAAAAATATTTTTACTAATTTCTTTTTAAATTTGTCTCTTTTCTTTACAGCAAGCAATCCAGATCCTCAAATTTGTCCATTAGAAGGATTATATCATTTGCGTGGAGCCATCGGACCACCATACATCTCGTCACGGCACAAACGTAACCATAACAACAATAAAGGACACACCCAACATGGACATCATCATCATGATGTCGCACATAAGAGGTAATTAATTTCATTCAGAAGAAAATAAAAATAAAATAATCCTTTTCTTTCTTGTTTCTTTTCCAAAAAAAAAAATCACTTTGTTTCACAAAATGAAACCCTCATATCCAGGCACACTACATTAAGTCTTCACAATGCCGAAGAACTGGGACACACCTCATGGCATTCAAATACACGACCAGGAACAGGATCAGGAGGACTGGGACTAGGACTAGGACATCAAATTAGAAACCGACGTGACGCAAATTCACCAGCATTACCATCACCATCAGTTGAAGTATCGGCCGAAGCGCCACCACCATCATCTCTATCGGCATCAGCACCATTGGCATCGCCAGCAATGCCAGCAATGTCATCGTCATCAGGATTGGCATCAGTATCGTCGTCATTGAAATCGTCGTCGTCGTCCTTGTCGTCACCATCCTCCTCGTTATTGTTAGAATCAAAATCAGGATCACCATTGTCGTCGTTGGGTGCAATCGAAACGAATGATTTGAATCAGAAAACTCACGATGATGACGATGATGGTGATACCACCAGTAGTTTATTGTTGAAATTACCTCCGAGACAATTAAACCACGACAATGTTCAATCGGGAAGAATTACAATTGCCACTGACGATGGCAGCATCAGCAGCATCAAGACCAACGAATTGGAGCAGCCGCCCCATCGGCAACAACACCACCAACAGCAGCGCCAGCGCCACCAGCAGGATACAATTGTAAGAGGCATTATTAGCAGCAACGGTAGTGGCAGTAGTTCTACCAAAAGCATCAGTAGCAGTAGCAATGGAAGTGGAAGTGGCAGTGGAAGAGGCAATAGGAACACAAGCAGTAGCAGCAGCAGGGAAAGTGTTATGCAACGGAACAATACAACGACCAGCAAGTTGCTGGCGCAACGTAGCAGGCGGGATGCACCCGGATGCATTGTCAATTACAAAGCGCAGCGACAATTATGGATCGGATGTACGGGGCCGAATTTAATCGATGTCCGGCCGCAATGTAACGAAGATGGAGACGAGGGTAAGTGCCCATCATAGTCCAATGTATAGTATCTTTTTTATCAAATTGCACAATAGCCCAGTTCTACGTTTATAATGGCTAGGTATAGGTGGGTACCTCTCGTTTCAGGCCTTTATTGCCAAATTTGTCACCATCCCAATTGATTGGACATCAGAACGTTTCGTTTCGATCGTGGAGGATAATCTTCTAAGCTTTGAATTTAAGTCAATAAATCGGATTAGGTTTTGATTTGGACTTGGTTTTAGATTTGGATTTGAATTTCAAATGGAAATCTCAGTTAATGTGATGCAGGCAGGGCTTGGGTTTCATTTGGATTCGAATTTGCATAAAGAACCGAATCAGATACAAGTCGATGGTTTTCGTTGTCCCTTTTGTATTTAGATGCAATTGAATCAATATCATTTAGGATGACTTTTGAGTTTCTTTGGAGAGTTATGTATTGATGGTATGGAAGAAGAAAGTCTTCTTCCATACCATCAGCTCCTCTTGATAAGTGACCCAAAAAATAACTTTGAGAGTACAATATTTACCTTCTCCAATTAAATTCCATAATTATTTCACACTTTTCGTAAAAATAATTTACAGACATTTTAAAAAACAGGAAACAACAAAAAAGGTTGTCCTTGTTGTCGGTCGTTATTCAATTTTTTTGTTTTCTTTTTTTTAATTTATTTTGTATTTTCCCTTGAGGAAAATCATGCGATCCCCTGAATGCAGTCCAATTAATGCAAACTCACAATAATGCCATAGTCGCATAGCACCGCAGCTCCAGAGCAAGGAGTACGGTGTTGGGGGAGCTTGTAGCAAGGAGCACGAAGCACAGAAAGCACGGTGTTCTTTCGTGTCAACAAGAAACGAATTACCAAACAAACGCTTGGAAGCTTGGGCGCTATATGCAAAAGGTGGAGGCATCACAGTGAAAAACGCAACAAGGACTACACGAAAATTACGTGAATAAATGGAGAGAAAATATACATAAATTGCAATCCTTGCTGAATATTTGCATAATTTCGTTGTCATACTTCATTTTCTTTTGCTTATTTTATTCTTTGAGGATGATGGCAGAGTTTTGTCTTGTTTCCACCATGACTATATACACCAGAGTGTATACTTGGATGATTTCGCTTTATACGGTCAAGAGCGGACTCTGTGCCTATTTGTATGAAAGGCCAAAAGGGCTCCACAAGAGTGTGCAGCTAAGTGAAACATTAAATATATCGATGACAAGGATTTGACTTTTATTTGTCGTTAATTTATCTGTCAAGATTGTCAAATTGTGTGTTCGATGTTTTCTATGTTTTTTTTCCACTTTAATCAATAGGGAAAATTCTTCCTCAAAAAACAACAAAAAAAAGAGGCTGGGATGCGACCCACACTGATAACTTCCCATCCCGTCTATCGATTTGTCTTGCTTAAAAGTTTGTCTAAATGTATCAATTCTTGCCAAATTTGCGTTCTATTTTTTGTAGATTTTATTTTTTTTATGAAAAAACGGACTGTTGGATTTTTATAAAAAAATTACTGAATATCAAAAACAATATTTTCTGTGAAATAAAATAAGTTTGAAGCCAATATTTTTAATTTTTGAAAAGCTATTTGAGCCGAAAATCAATTTTTAACAACTTTTATTAATTTTTTTGTTTAGGTTTTTATTTTTTGTAAAAAAAACTGTCAGTTCGATTTTTCTCAAAATTTTTCCTAATGTTGAAAACAATATTTCTTATAAGTTAAAATTAGTTAGAAGCCATAACCTCAAATTTTTGAAAAGATATTTAAGTCGAAAATCAATTTTTACCAACTTTTGTTAATTTTTTTTTTCGGTTTTTAATTTTTTGTAAAAAAAACTGTCAATTCTATTTATTTTAAAAATTTTACTGAATGTTGAAAACAACATTTTTTGAAAGATAAAAGTAGTTTAAAGCCAATATCTCAAAGTCTTGAAAAGATATTTGAGTCAAAACTCAATTTTTACCAACTTTTTTTTTATTTTTTTTAGGTTATTATTTTTTGTAAAAAAAACTGTCAATTCGATTTTTCTCAAAATTTTATCAGATGTCAAAAACATTATTCTTCATTGCACAAAATTGTTTTGGAAATGAAATCATATTTTAGTCGTAAAATTTTCGAAGTGACAAATTTTTTTTTTCAGTTTTTTTGATTTATAAAAAAAAAACCGTTAATTGAATGTTTTTCCAAAAATATAATTGTTTTGTATCACGTTACAATATATAATATAAAATTTAATTCAAGTTTCTAGCGTTATTGGTTCATGAGATATTTAGGGTTAACCAAAATTTTCACCTTTTTTTTTGAATTGCTATGGTAAAAAAAAACCACCCACGCAATTTTCTTGAGAACCCTTTCTGCATATTTCTGCCTTATTATCTGTATAACAAAATTTATTTGAAGTCGATATCTCTTCTGGTTCTTGAGCTATGGACGACGAAAAAAACGTCGCGAACGTACGGACGTACGGACGTAAAGACGTACGTACACACGCACGCACAGACATCTTTCTAAAAATCTTTTATTTCGACTCTAGAAACCTTGAAACGTCGAGAAATGTCAAAATTTTCAATTTGTCAAATCGGACCCATTACAATAACTTCCTATGGGAAGTTAACAAAATAATAAAACGGAATGAATTATTCCCTAAAAATGTTCCTTGAACTAGTCGTTAAATAATTAATTAATAATTAATTAAGACAACTTCGAATTTAACGTGAAATAGCTTTGATTATTTTGTCTTTCATTTTGCCTTTGTGCTTCCAAATTAGAAAGCAGTATTTGGTGGTTATTAAGATAAAGACGTTGCAATTTTTCATACTTTCTATGTTTTTCAATAAAGAAACTTGAAAAATATAGAAAACCTTGCACAGCTTATTTTTAATATATCAGATTTAAAATGCTTTTAGGTGACGTGAAAGATTTCATTCACTGGGAATGCACTACATGACATTAAGCTAGTAAAAGAAATAGAAAATAGAAAAAACATAGAAAATAAATAAAACAACTATTTAACGATGTTTGTAAGTTAATTTAAAGATCTCTTTAAAACATGCTTCACTTAAAGAGGGAATCCACTACATGACATTAATTCAGTAAAATAGCTACAAAAAAACACAGAAAACATTGCACAAGAAATTTTAAATAAAACAACTAACTAACGATGGTTCTAAGTTATTTTAAAGATTTCTTTCGCAACACTTCACTGTCATAATATTTTTTCATAGCTGGAAAAAACATAGAAAAACATTTCACGATAAATCAGCAATTGTCACTTTAAATTTAAAACTATTAATGTAATAGCAAATTATCAGAGTATACAAATTCTAAGCCAAAAACTAGTTGTCTTTTATAAAATAAAAAAAAATCTTTGAAAACTTTGCACAGGAAATAGTAATGACCAAAATAAGTCGTTAGTTAGCAGTGATTATTTTTTATTCTCATTCAACGTTTTTTTGTTATTATATTCTTACTGGCTAAATTGATATAAAAACTTAAAAAGCTTTATAATTCGTCGTTCTTTGATTGCTTTCAATTTAAATTGATTGTGTTTCTGTTTGTGTGTGAATATCATTTTTTGAATAAAACTTGAAAACCATAGAAAACATTGCAGCCAAAATATAACTGTAGAAAGTTTTTTAAGAAAACAAGCATTTAATTTAATAAGTTTGAGTACCATTTCGAATAAATTCCATATTGGCATATCGACAAGCCAAACAAAAACATAGAAATCGTAGAACTATTCAATTATTAGCATTGATGATTTCAAATTTTTCATTCAATGTTTTTCTATGTTTTGTTGTGTTTTTACTTTGTTCATAGAGATCAAAGAACCTTAAGTTAGTTAAATGTTTCTTTTCGGAACCATAATTTTGAGTTTGTGTTAATTTTTATTAAATTATAACAAAAGTGGAAAAAAAACATAGAAAACATTGCACAACCAAATTAACGAAAGTCATATATCAGTAATTTAATTTTAATACATTTTGAAATCATTTTCTAAGAGATACTTTGCTTATAAGATGAAGCTAGCCAAACAGAAGAACATAGAAACTCGTTTATTAGCATTGATGTACTCAATTTTGTCATTAAATATTTTCTATGTTTTGTTTGTGTTTTTCAGCTTATAAATACTTACTTCATACAGCGCAAACAACCTAAAGTTAGTTTATTGTTATTTGTAATTATATTATAGAAAAAAAAGTAAAAAACATTGCACAACCAAATTAATGAATGAAATGCAGTTATTCAATTTTAATACATTTTGAAAAATTTTCGAAGAAATACTTCGTTAATAAGATGCAACTAGCCAAACCGAAAAACATAGAAAATATTATATGAAAAAAATCAAGAGTTTCACATTCAATTCAAGATCAATATGTGACGAATCTTAAGATTCAAAATAAGAAAATTGTAGCTCTTCTGAA
This sequence comes from Eupeodes latifasciatus, assembly GCA_920104205.1. Lineage (NCBI taxonomy): Eukaryota > Metazoa > Arthropoda > Insecta > Diptera > Syrphidae > Eupeodes > Eupeodes latifasciatus. Next base: position 377,259,581 of record OV049924.1, read on the forward strand.
ATATCTAGTTTGCTAAGTTAACTAAACAAAACATAGAAAACATAAATAATCAAGGAACTGTTAGAAATTTGAAAATTCACAATTAAATAAAAAGAAATATTTTATTGAATCTTGTCATTATGGCAAAAAGGATTTAATGATTTCGCTGATATTCATTCCAAAAGTTATTAAGAACGCATAGAGTCTCTTTCATTCAACGTAAAGGCGCCTTATAACTTCGTTCTAGCCCTGCGTTTTTCAGCCTTCCAGTTTGCTGCTGTACCGACTGCTAAATTGCACATTCCAGGACATAGTCTTCCTGATGTCGATAAGGGTTCATTTTTTGTTCTGCAAGGTTTGCTCACAAAATAACTTTCATCAAATTTTTCTCTTATTATTTGATATGCCTGTTTTCTGTTCCTCTTATATATTCTCTATAGACCTTTGTATATATACGAGTATTCAATGCAAGAGTTTATAGACTTTCGTCCTTTTTTTTTGTTTAAGGAAGAATACTTTCCAAGTTTGCTAGGTATAGGTGTTGTGTTGGCTCAGATTGTTCATAGCCTCACATGAAGGATCTATTAGCTTCTCGCAAATGCCAAAGTTTCTCCTTGTTTTTTTCTTTTTTTTTCCATACAATGGAATTTCCCTTCGTCCTTAAAAATGGAAAAAAAAAAGAATTAAGGAGTGCAATAATAAACATTCCTTGTACTTTTGGCTTGCTTGAAATTGCCAAGGAATTTTGTTGTTCTTGTTTTTAATGGTTCGTCCATGAGCTGAAGGGTGATTTTGGACCAGAATTTGGTGTCGTAAATCTTGAGTTTTTCTTTCTCGCCCACTTGCATTGTAATTATTAATATTAAGTACATATTTTCCATGACTCACTTAATGATGGTGTACATATTCATATAAGTAATGTATGTTTAAAAGTGTTGGCAAATTAGTGCAATCATTCATCAACACAATCCCACCATCTCTAAACGCCAACACAAAAGCCAAAGCCAACCATCAAGGTGCTAGGTGAGTTGATTGTACTCGACACGCGGTTGAAGACGTTTCCTGGAGTAAATTATTTTGGCGTGTGAAGAATGAATTTCTAAAGTAATTTTGCGTGGATTATGTTAATTTTGAGGCCATGGAAAATAATTTTAAACGTGATTATTTTCTGTCTCACTATGTTGGAGAATATGAAGTCTTTCAAATGCACTGTGGTCTTAAAATGGACTGTAAAGTTTGTTGATACAGCACCAAACAATTTTACTTCTTGACTTAATTGTTGAATCAAAAATAGACCTTTTCGGAGGGGATAACTTTTTGGTCGAATATTACGATATCTCGTTTATATTTCCAGTGCCCAGTTAGCGATCTTAACGTGTCGTTCTTATTACAATTGTCAACAATCAATTGATAGTTAATAAAACATTATTTGATCTTTTAGAACTTCGCTTATTCAAACAAGAACCAAGTTTTTATTTATAATTATAATTTTTTGTTTGTTATTTTGCAACATTTTTAATTATTGAAACATAAATCTTGGTAAAAATGGTCTTGCGGTTTGAAGTCTTCCATCAAGATATAGTAATTAGAATCTAGTCGAAGATACAATCGTCCATTTGACTTCATGACAATGCAGAAGATCTTCGATATTTATAGTTTAAAAGTCTGCTGACTTTATTGCTTTCCTCGGCTTGGTGTATTACGAGAAACCAGACATTCAAACCATGATGTTTGTTGACCGTATGAAATGTAAGATTTTAGCGAATATTTTGACAGCTGGATGCCATTTGCAACTTTTGAAATCACATGCATATAGTAAAATAGCCTTAGGCCCTGTATACATTGATCCTTAAATTATGTAACACTATTGGTAAAGGGAACAGCACATGATTTGAGTATAGGTAAGATAAATTAACCCACAAAAATAAAAACTAATTTAAAAAAACTTACCACCTGCGCCGCCGAAACGGCTCAAATGCCAGCAACAGTTGTAATGGTACCGAAAGCCCTGCGTATAAGAGGTTAAGACAACCTGTCTTGTGTCATAACGTCTTAATTCATATTATAGCTTTTCCTAAAAACTACAAAAATACCTTATTTAAAAATTACAATACCGGTAAGCGATTTTATTTTAAATAGAGTTTTCATCTTTAATACTGTATTAGATAAGTAGAACCAAATGTTCGATTTAACATATGCGCTGTCGTTACTTAACGGGGATTAATCTCTAGTGAAATATCCAGTTACATTCCTCCCATTAAGCAATTTATTCGTAGCTATCGCGCCACCTGAAATGCTCATCAATGTTTAGTACTGAGATTCGTTTTTTAGCTGTACATCGTGAATGTGAATTGTTTTTGCCAATTCTGCCTTTTCCACTATCATTGCAATATTCAGAAATCCTATATATATACAAATATCATAAATGTGAAAGTCAGTTTGTTTGGTTGTTTGTTTGTTTGTCCGTCATTCACGTCTCAACGGAGCAATATTATGACATGATTCTTTGTGTGGAGATAGTTACAAAGCTGGAGAGTGTTTTAAGCGTTAAAATATCCCATTAACAGCTCATTCCAGCAGATCCACCGGTAACACTTATAAATTAGATATTCAATATCCTGTTTAATTAGTAGCATATCATTAGGTGCTTCCAGCTGTTGGAGCTACGAGTATTATCATTGCCTATCCTTAGAGGATTCTTATAATGACATTATCGCACGAAACTACATATGCTGGAACACTGCTAAAAACAGAAAATGGGCGGTTGAAAACCGATGCCCAGAATAACATACATAACCGTCAATTTCTCTGTCGAATAAATATTCTAGCACCAACAATCGAAACGATGTTTTTTTTCTTTTGAAAATATATTCAAACACATTGGAAGAAGTGGGACGAAATATGTGGAATATTTGTCAATAGACATTGTCATGGACACAACAGAGCACTTCATACCCAGTAGAGTTTCTTAACTCACTTGAGCTGTCCGGTGTGCCCTCACATAAACTCCTATTGAAATTAGGTGTGCCAGTAATGCTTATGCGAAATTTTGATGCCTCTCGATTATGTTACAGTATAAGACTTCGTGACACACAACTTGAGCGATAAATGTTGTAGTGCTAATATCTTAACCGGTAGCGTTAGAAAGAGTTAAAATGTAATTTTTAATCGAATCCCAATAATTTCTACAGATTTACCATTCCAATTTAAAAGGCTTCAATTTCCCAATAAAGTTAGTTTCGCTATGACAATTAATACAGCGCAAGGGCAAACACTAAAAGTAGCAGGGATGAAACTAAAAGCCTTGCTGCTCCCATAGACAGCTAAAAGGTGCGTGTTCGCGAGTATCAAATTCTCAGAACCTGTTCATTCATTCACCTAATAAAAAAATATTTAATATAGTGTACAAATCCATTTTTAAACACATAAGTTAACTTTAATACATATTTAATTTAATGAAAACTATTTTTTGAAATATATTTCACATTTATCACTTAAACAATGAACATGGTTACTTTTGGTTCCTCTTTCTTTCTTTTGATTAATTGAAAAGGTTGCCAACATGAGGTTTAATTTTGAAAAGTCCACTACATGTCACTTTTGAAGCTGTCATCTTTTGACATTTGACAAATAAAAACCAAGCCATTAATTAAAATGAAACGATACACGCTGCAAAAACTTATTGAAATTTTTAAAATTCAATACAAATATTTTGATATGAATGAATGTTGAGAAGAAACTTGAGGCTTTTGTCATTAAAAGTACTTGTTTCTTTTATATCAACATATCCAGTGTAATAAACGTTCAAACGCTCAAAATTTTGGTTGTTGGATTCAAGGATTCAAGTTAACTAACCTACCTTCATTTCATATATGAAATTAAATTGTATCTTATAAGGTGTAAATAAGTTTCAAACTCAATCCATTTTCGTTCTACCCTAAGAAGATTTTGATAGCTTAATTAAAAGTTAAATGGATAACGATTTAAATAATAGTTACAAAACAAACAAATGTATCACTTTTTATTTACATATAGACAATTTAGTCTAAATTAATTTAAAAATAAAGAAAAAAACCACATGAGTAATAAAACACCATAACCTAAAAACATAATTACAACCAAAAAGCAAACCATCTCCATTTTGTAATGTCAATTGCAGACAGTCTATACGAAGGTATGTTCGTTTACACTATTGGAAACCCAGTTAACCACATCCATCACCACTTTACTGACCACTAACTGCTAAAACAAAAAACTAACTAACCTCAACACTCCACTTACCGTTCTCACATAAAACTATAATGGATTCCATATTGCCATAATATTGAATTAAAAACTAAAAAATAAACCAGAAAAATCTATAAACCATAACCAACTTCATAATTTTTTCACAGCCATATCAATATTCGTACCACATTCACTCCCTCTGTTGGTAGAGTTTTGATTTAAAATAAAAAAATGAGAGCAAAAAGAAAATGGCCACCATCATGACCAGCAATAGAATAAAGACCAAAAGACCATATCCTGTGTGTTGTATTTTTCTGAAAGACGAAGAATATATTATTATATCCACTTAGAATGACCAATGTTTCATTTAAATATTCATGCCAATTTTCTTCTGTTCCTGAGTTCTGAATCTGATTCTGGTTCTGTTTCTGGTTCATCTGCCCTCGAGCCTTGAGAGTTAAAAGGGACTAGGACTAGGAGAATCGAGATGAATTTTGGATTTTGATAAATTAAAATTAATTTTAAATTGAATTCTTATGTTCTCTCAATTGAAACGGAAATTGATGTGCATATGATGTGCTGTGATGTGATGGTGGTGATGGAAAACGGAAACGTTTCTCTGTTTAAATTTGCTTTTACAATATTCCATCTTTTCTGGACATATAGAAGTAGATTGAGTTTATGATGATGATGATGAACATGAATATAAAGGCAAGGAACTGGAATGTTTTGTGATTTCTGGAGAGGATTCTTCTGTATTCTAGTACAATCTTTCTGCAGTGTGATGGGGGCATAAACGGATATATCCTCCATTTTGTGTGTGTCCGTAACTGTACTATGTGCCAAATTGAATGGAATTGTGTTATTTTAATAATTTATTATTCTTTGTCCGTTCATTGTAAGAACTGTGTTTGTTTTAATTTGATTCTTCTTTTTTTTCTCATTTTCTTATCCATTTTGTTTTTTCTCTTTTTATAGAATATTCATGCCATGGTTCGTGGTCGGAAAATGGAACGGTGTACGTAATAGCCCGACACAAGGGTACGAAACATGGAGTTTGCATTAGTTATAGACCGTTAGAAGGTACAGCAGCCAAGTTGGTAATTGGTGATGCATGTTATAGGGGCGTTTTAAAACCGCCGGAACATCATTTGGTCGCCAACCTGACCGTACTTGGTAAGTGTTTGAAATTTTGTTTTCTAGTACATTATTTTTCTATAAGAATCTATAGATCTAAATAGGTATGTTGAAACGTGTGGATAGGTAAAATTTTGGTTTTTCTGTTAATTTATTTGGAGTATTAAATTTAAACAAAATTAATGAAAATTTACATAAACAAAGAAAATTGCTTATAAAGAAGCGTTAAAATACTAAATTAAGATGTTTTGTAAAGTTGAATTGACATTTAGCACGTTATTTCGCATTGTTCATTGGCTTGATGAGGAATTTTTGACTATTTGTGTGTTGAAAACTATGAATCCAAGTGTTTTGCTTTCTTTGGGATGAACCCTGGGCACGACGAGTCTACCTTAGCCTGGTAAAAAAACATTACAATAATATTTAAAACGTTTTCATTGATTTTCTTTGGGGGTCATCAACTAAAAATAACATAGAAAACATCGAACGACAAAATGAAAGGTTTCAAAACTCGTTTATGTAATGTTTTGCGTTCACTTAGAGTCATAATAAAAAGTTCTTCAAAAATTGGTTTCATATTGATATTAATTAAAAGCAAGTATTTCTTAAGAAAAATCAATGGAAGGTGATTTTAATTTACGACACATTGACTGGATTCCATCTAAAGACGGATCCTGCCTTGAAGCCTCTCTTTCTTCTTCACTATCGGAACTATCTTTTCTTGATAAAATCCTTCTTACGGACTTACAGCAAACAAGCTGTGTTAAAAACTCAAAAAATCGAATTCTCGATTTAGTATTTTCTTCTGACGCTATTAGCACTCTTCTTCTAGAATCTAGATCAGGAATTATTGATAAATACCACTTCATTTGGACATTTTTCTTGACTTAAGTAATCACCTTACTGAGCACAGTAATTCCTTTAGTTGCTTATATAATTTTGATTTCAGAAGAGCAAGTTTCCAGATGTCTGGAAATTTAACCATTTCTGGAATTGCTGATACATAAGCATTTTCTAATATTGACGAAGCAGTTTTAAATTTTTAAAAAATCCTTAATTATTGTTTAGAAAAAATGCACCTTTAAAGAAATCAAGAAATACAAACTTAAGCCACCCTTGGTACACGAAAGAATTGCGTTTACTGCGTAACAAAAGAAATAAGGCATGGAAATCTTATCTCAAGACTATGCCTCCAATTAACTTCTCTTTTTATGTTGAACTCTTTAACGAATTTAAGTCTCTTTCTAATTTTTTATATGCTAGTTATGTTACTGATATGGGCACCTCTTTGAAAGAGAACCCTAACAAATTTTGGAAACTTGTAAACTTAAAGAAAAAATCAGATGAATGATGACTGCTCTATATTCCCCCGATAGCATTAAAAAAGTGTAGTAATGCTTTAGTTGAACCCCTTACGTTCTTTTTCAAACTTTCTCTGAAAACAGGCAAATGTCCCAGTATATGGAAGAAATCATTTCTAACACCAATTTTCAAGAAAGGTAACAAGGCGGATATAAAAAACTACATGCCCATTGCAAAGCTGTCTTGCATTCCTAAATTGTTTGAACAAGTTATTTGTGAAAGTGTAGCGTTTTTTAGTAAAAATCTCATTTGCGAACAGTAACATGGTTTTGTGAAAAAAATATCAACCGTTACAAATCTCCTCACATTCTCAAATATATGTTCAAACGCTTTATAACAAGGTTATGATTTATGAAGTTGACTGTGTATACACTGACTTTTCTAAAGCTTTTGATCAACTAAACCATGGAATTATTTTATTTAAACTTAAAGCTCTTGGGTTTCTGCCATTTTTCTTAGCTTGGATCAAATCGTCAATACAGATCCTATGAGGTAAAATTTAGAAATTGTCATTCTGAACCTTCTGTTGCTCAATCTGGTGTTCCCCATGGAAGCCATCTTGGCCCTATTCTGTTCATCCTGTCTGTTAACGACGTATCGTCATATCTACGCTCAAGTGAAGTTCTCATTTTTGCTGATGACATGAACATTTTTAAGATAATAAAGTCCACCCATAATCGTATTCTTTTACAAGCCGGCATTGATAGTTTCACATTTTGGTGTGGGAAAAATAGTCTTGCCCTCCCTCAACCCTTTAAAATGCCAGACGAAACCTGTTACTAAAAAACGAATCGGTAGTGTATTTGATTATTGTATATCACAGCAAAAACTCTTTCTCGTCTTCACTTTTAAAGATTTAGGTGTTCATTTCTGTTCCAACTTAGAAACTAACTACTTTCTGAAAATTCTGAAGTGTAAAAAAAATTTCCATGACCAATTCACACATTTGCAGGCGTATTTTCTCAAAAACTTTACGAATTCAAAATTTAAGATTTTTGTATCGATTGTGGGGCATGGGCATATATGTACATTTTTCAAAAAAAAAAACTGAATGTTGTAAAGCACAGAATTTCGTTGGCCAATTGTGATCACCTTTCCAAAAATAACACAACGAGGAAACTTTTCTTCGCAATGTCCTCAACTTCAAGAACTGTCTGAACATTTAATTTCTTTACAAAAATGAGATAAAGACAATTTTCAAAAATTTTTCATATTGCACTTTCACAAGTGAAATAAGGCCAAATTATTTTAAAAAATAAGACCCAATTTAAAAATAAATCTCCAAACTAAAAATTAAATTAGTCCCGAAAAAACAGGAATTAAATCCCCAAAAATGGGGAATTCTTTCATATGAACGAATTCCCCTTTCCCATACAATATTGTTGGGGGTAATTTCATATTTTTGTTGTGGGTTTTATCTTAGAGAGCTATTTCACGGAGCTTTTCAAAAAAAACTCCTCGGATTTTCCGAAAACCAAATGCGATTATTTCGCTTATTAATTAAGATTCCGAGTTGAAAATGGTCCTCGCCACTAAAGATGATTTTTTGATGGAATTTTGGATCATTTTTATTCCTTTCAAGGACCAAATCAGAGTGGATACCATTTCCAAGTTCTTGTTTTCTCTGGACTTTATGTCTTAAAACCTGAATGTTTATGCAACATATTGTGTAATATCGTTTTTGAAATGACTAATTCTAAAGATCAATGCCTGTGGCATGATGGCTAGTGCGTAAGACTGTTATGCTAGAGGTCTTGGGTTTAAATGCTGCCTGTTCCACCTAAAGTTTTTTTTCACTGGTACTACCTCTTGCGAGGAATTGAAAAATCCTCCAAGCGTAATTCCTGTCGTGCTTTCTCAAATTAGCCAGTCGGATTCGGCATAAAAACTTCAGGTCCCCTCCAACCCTGAAACGACTCGCACACAGGAATACTTGAGAGTTGTAAGTCCCGAGACTTGTTCTTTAAGGACTGGTGAGCGAACTAACCTATTTTATTTTTGTATCATTTTGGAATGCCTAGTTATAAAAATCGACGAAGAATCGACATACTTGAGTTTTAGTCAACACTACGGGCCACAGCAGCAATGTTTTCAGTTGCTCTCAGACGATGAATACGATTTTCACTGCGCCTCACAGTTTTATTTTTGGACTTTCTTATCTTAACCTTTATAATTCTTATAAAAACCTCCTTGTTTATTTAATTTACATTGGATTAATGGAGAAAGAACTCCTGAATAATATGCTAATCTTCTAATATTGATGCTGTCTGTTAAAGTTTATGCTTCAATTTCCACCAATTCAATGAAAAATAAATGCTTAAACATTAAACTAAAGGACTACATCACTTTGACAACAAGATCCTGTGGAATATAACATTGTAAAAACAACAACGAAAATAAACAACAACAACAACAACCACAAGATAAAAATGTGAAAAAGTCCTTGTTCAACTGATTGCCAATTAATGTTGCAATCAAATTTCATTTCCAATTAAAACTTTAGCTCCATTGGTATTGTTATTGTTTTATTTTTTGTTTTATCTTTTTTTTTTTTAAATTTAATTTTTTGTTTAAAATAAAAACGAAATAATTGTAATCTTTACAATTTTATACCTCTGATTTGCATAAAAAGCCTCTAATCATTTCATAGGCTTGAATAAATTTTCATTGTGTAATCTAACAAAACCAAAACCAATTAAAATTCATTACCCTGGCTATTATATTTATATTGGAAGCACATGGAAATGGCAATGGCAAATGGAAATTGTCCAACCATTTATATGGGTGTCCTCTCCAATAGATGATGCTCTCAAAAAATACACCTTATCCCTATCTATAGAGACATTCATATACTGAACATTGGACACTGGATAGGACACCCAAAAAACCCACGCGTTATGCTACGAGTGCGGGTATTGAAAATATATAATTTGAAATACAAATGGCTTGTGGTTGCTCGTCAATTGGGTTCCGTTTCGAAAATATACAGCAAAATGAAAATATCGGTCAAAACAATTTTTGCCTGTTTAATTAGAAATGTTTTAATTAAATTTTGTTAAATTGCACCACCTCAATATGTACACCTCAACACTCTCGTATCTCTCCAAAAGCTTTAACCTACATACATACGTTTTGTTTTATTCGAGATGGAATTTCAAACTTAATATGGTTTTGGATGGTTGTTTTTGTTGTAGTTTTGTTGTAGAATAAAAGAGAAATGAGGCGGCTTTAAATATTATGTAGATACGAAATATCCATAAAATAAATCACACTGTTGGATTTTTGGATACAATTTTATAAGCCACGGCGGCGGCGCGGCGGCTTGGTCCTCTTTTTGCTATGAGACACATTTTTTGAATTTTATTGTGTTAATTCTAAATATTTTACAGATGCTACTGATGCTAGTGCTGCTGTTATGGTATTTTTTATCAGCTTAATGAGAGATTTTGTAGAATTTTAATTAAATATATGAAACACATACTCGTACATATTTCTTTAAAGGTAGAATTCAATTGTAGGTCAAATCAGTGCACTTGATTATCTGTCACCGATTAGTTTTTATTTATTTAGTGACTTAGGATTTATTATTGTCTTTAAGGAACCTACTTAGGGACCAGTTATAGCTATCATTGGTTCTCATTTTCAATGGTATTGCAATTTCAAAATTTAAAAGAGACTAATAGAGTCAAATTTGTATTGTTAATTTCCCATAGAAAGTTATTGTAATTGGTTCGATTTGTCAAGTTGAAAATTTTGACATTTCTCGACGTTTCAAGGTCCCTAGAATACGTCCGTACGTTCGCGACGTTTTTTTCGTCGTTCATAGCTCAAGAACCAGTAAAGATATCGACTTCAAATAAATTTTGTTGTACAGATAATAATGCAAAAGATGCAGTGGTTTTTTTACCATAGCAATTTAAAAAAAAAAGTGAAATTTTTGGTTAACCTTAAATATCTCACGAACCAATAACGCTAGCGACTTGAATTAAATTTTATATTATATATTGCAACGTGATACCAAACTAGTATATTTTTGGAAAAAATTCCAACTAACGGTTTTTTGTATAAATCGAAAAAAAAACTGAAAAAAAAATATTTGTCACCTCGAATATATTAAGAAGAAAAAAAGATTTTATCTCCAAAATAATTTTTTACAACGTGAAATAACGTTTTTGACATCTGGTAAAATTTTGAGAAAAATCGAATGGATAGTTTTTTTATAAAATATAAAAAAGATAAAAAAAAAATAATTAAAGTTGGTAAAAAATTGACTTTCGACTCAAATATCTTTTCAAAAATTTAAGATATTGGCTTCAAACTAATTTTATCTTATAAAAACTATTTTTTCAACATTCAGTAAAATTTTGAGTAAAATTGAGTTGACAGTTTTTTTACAAAATAAAAACCTAAAAGAAAAACATTGTACTAAAATTTGGTAAAAATTGATTTTCGACTCAAATATCTTTTCAAAAATTTGACATTATGCCTTCAAACTAATTTTATCTTATAACAAATATTGTTTTCAACATTCGATAAAATTTTGAGAAAAATCGAATTGACAGTTTTTTAACAAAAAATAAAATCCTAAGAAAGCATTACTATGCTAAACATTGATATTCGACTTAAATATAACATAATATATTTTTTGAGTGACATTTAGACTTTATTTAAATTATGATTATTGTTTTGTATAGAAATACGGATGTAGATACTTCAATCGAATTTGAAGGTGTATCAGCTAAGGTTACACTCCCTAAGTTTTGTCTTTTTGTCCTTTGTTGTTATATTCGACCAGCCCAACAAATTAAAGCATACCAAGCTGATGTTAATGCCATCGATTATCTGCTTGAACAAGTGCAACCTAATGATTTGATCATCGTTCTTGGCGACTTCAATCTTCCCCATCTCAATTGGTCCACCTCAGATGATCAGACATCCTTCTTTCCAACTAACATCTCCTCTGAATCTGAATCGCTGTTCATTGATCGTCTGTCTGATTGTGGTCTTTTTCAACTAAATGGAGTAGCAAACTTTATGGGGAGACACCTCGATCTTATATTCTCATCTGATTGCGATAACTGTGTTGTCTCCGCGAGCCCTCACCTTCTCTCAACCTTGGATCGCTATCATCCTCCCCTTTATCTCTCCTTCCCCATTGAATTTGAAAACAACTTTTTTGAAATGGAGAATTACTGTTATGATTTTCGTAGGGCTGATTTCTCCAAATTCAACAATCTTCTTAGCTCAGCCGACTTTGAATTAAGTTCCCTCCACTCAACAGTAGAGTCCCTTACAAATTGGTTTTATTTGATTCTCTCATACTGTATTGAAGAATCAGTACCGTTCTCTCGTAAAAAAGATTTCACCTCTGCCCCCCCTTGGTACAACAGAGAGCTCCGTAGCCTAAGAAATACCCGTAACAAGCTTTGGAAGATCTTTTTACAGTCCAAATCTGATACCGACCACAACAACTATCTTCTCGCCTATAATTCTTTCTCTGAATTAAGGGAATCCCTTTATAACCAATACCTTAACCAAATGGAAAATAACCTTCTTTCTGATGCAAGGACATTTTTCAAGTTTATAAATGTCAAAAGAAAATCTGATGGGTTTCCACCTTCAATGAGTTTCTCCAACATAATCTCCTCAGATCCAACAACCATATCAAATCTATTTGCTAAATACTTAAGCAAATCGTACACTGAACATCTTCATGATCCTGATCCACACTACTTTAGTTATTTAGATGGCTGCACTCAAACCTCTCTTTCATATTTTACAATAACTGAAGAAATGGTACTTGCCAAAATCGTAAGCCTCAAACAAAAACTTTGGCCCTGGTTTAATGGCGTCCCATCAGTTGTTCTAAAAAAATGTATGCATTCTCTGTCAAAGCCTTTAACTGCACTCTTTGAACTCTCTATTTCCCAAGGTGTGTTTCCTCATATATGGAAAGATTCATTTATATTTCCCATTCATAAACAGGGCAATAAAACTGAAATTAATAATTATAGACCTGTTGCGAAACTTTCATGCATCCCAAAACTTTTTGAAAGCCTAGTTTATGATTCCGTTTATTTTCATTGCAAGCCCTTATTCTGGTGCAGGGAATTAACTTCACGGGAACTACCTTCACATGGGAACTAACTTCACCACTAGTGGGAATTAATTTCACTTTTTTTTTGTGAAGTTATCTCCCTTTGAAGGCGGGAGATAATTTCATCAGAAAATTATGTGAAGTAACTTCCCACCTACGATTGAAATATCTGAAAAAATATCAAGCGTTGAATTGTAAATCAAAACAAAAATATGTAAGTTTTAAGCAATAAAAGCTCCTGTGGGTGGCCAGCTTCGCGAGTTCTCAGGATTTTTCGGGGTCACACCCGCTCACGCAACTCCCTTGCTCCGCTTAGGGTGTGTAAAGTCGCCAGGCAGGCGCCTATATCAACAACTTCTTTCAATAAAAGCACCTGTGGGTGGCCCGCTTCGCGGGTTCTCAGGATTTTAACTTCCTTTTTCGGGGTCACACCCGCTCACGCAACTCCGTTGCTCCGCTTAGGGTATGCAATGTCGCCAGGCAGGCGCCAATATCAACAGCTTTTTTGAATAAAAGCACCTGTGGGTGGCCCGCTTCGCGGGATCTCAGGATTTAAACTCCATAAAACAAAGTCTTGTGGTATTGAAGTGCTCCAAGTTTTGTCATTTGGTGATTCTTATAAGATTTTCTTAGATTAGCGTATGCGAGAATAAAAATAACATAACATGTTAATTGACTTTAACTGTACTGAAGAGTGAAGTTAGTTCCCACCTTCTGTGGGAAACAGTTACACATGAAAGTGAAATTAATTCCCACAAAAAAGTGAAATTATCTTCCACCTTCAGTGGGAAATAACTTCACCAAAAAAAGGTTAAATTAATTCTCACTAGTGGTGAAGTTAGTTCCCGTGAAGTTAATTCCCTGCACCAATTTCCATTCCCATTTTGACCAAATCTATACTATTATATAAAAGCGAAACCATTTTAAAGTTTGTAACGCATGATCTCAGAAAGCAGTCAACCGATTTATTTGAAATATATTTTATTATTTTCTATATTGTTATGAGAGTGTTTATGGCTTTAATTTTTTTTCATTAATTATTTGTCAAACTTAAATATTATTAATTTTACATTTTTTGTCCATTTTTTTTCATTAGTTGACTTATACAACCACTCATATCTTAAAACCTATACAATAATCGACAAAGATTAGCATTGCTTCATAAAGTCAATATTGTTGCGCAAATTTTAAGCCTAAAATCACTTCTAAGCTAAACATTCAACCTGAGAAATAAATAAAAACAAATTATAAAATTATAAACTTTTTGAATTTATTTTATCCAGGAAATTAGATTCCATCACAATCGCGAGGTCGCTGCTTTGTTTCATTTCATTATCATTCCAACATTTTTAATTTTCTTTTCTTCCCATGCTCTTTCTCTCTTAATATGTGTTCCATTTAATAGTTACGTTTTTTCTCTTACCTACCTACCTACCTACATATTCAATTTTTCTGTATTGTATAGTTCATCAACTAACCTACATACACACATTATTTTTTTGTTTCTCTAATTCTATCGTCACATCGCTGAGCAGTGTGGGCTCTTTTTTTTTAAGTTACTATGGACATTTAATAAAAATAAATAAACAGTGCCGTGCACATGAAATGCCGATTTATGTAAAGAAAAATTAGATCTTTTTTATTTTTCTGGTTCGAGGAAGTGAATAGATTATAATTCTTCCAATTTAAAAATAAAAAAAGTTCTATTATAATAGCTTGAATTACCAATTTTGTATCACTTCCTCGATAAATAAAACTGAAATTAAGTTAAAATTTTCTTTACAAATAACTCGAAGAAGGTACTTACAATGACGTCGATAAAAAGAGCACACAAATGTAGGTAGGTTAAGTCAGTTGCACTGTACTGAACATGAGCAGATGAATAAAAAAATGTGTCTATGGATATTTACACACGCATACCTATAGATGTATGAGAACATTAAAAACACAAATTTGTTTTTTCTTACCGCAAACTATATTTTTCGGTTGCAAAAAAACGTTTCTAGGTATGAATAAAAGAAAGAAAAGAATAAAATAGACAAAAATTTCGTTCTGTTTTCAACTAAAAAATTGAAATGGTTTTGTTTGTTTTTACGTGCGGCTTGGCCTTTACTACGTAATATTTTACTTAAGTTTTTTTTCTAAAGTGTTAATTTCGGTAAGGGAGTGTTTTTTGATTTTTGTATTAAATACGAGTACATAACAAGCATAAATTCGTTGTTCTTCTTTGAATAATGAACATGAACAAACTCTTTTTTTTTTTTAAGTGTGAAATCTAATTAGATACGGTACGTGTATACATATAAACTAAAATTAATATTATTGTAGAAAATATGCTCAGTCCCATTGAGAAATTTTTTCATATGCTAACACTAATATTCAAAAAATGTTCGTGGTTACAATTTGCGAAGCAACGCGAGCACGGGTCGGCTAGTTATTAATAAAGCTAATAGATTTCTCGGTTTTATTAAGAGATGGTCAAAAGAATTTTCCAACCCCTATGTAACTAAAGCGCTTTACATTTCCCTAGTCCGTCCTCATCTTGAATATGCATGCTAAGTATGGCCTCCCCTGGAATGATACATCCAACTTGCCTCCTTATGCCGATCGACTAAAACTGATAGGTTTGCAACCCTTATATATTAGACGCAAAAACGCTGATATATTATTCGCTCACCAATTGTTAATGGGCAATATAGATTCCTGAGTGATATTCATCTCAACACCAACCCTCGAAATCTGCGATCTGTTTCCCTTTTCTATATCCCTCATCACCGCACTAATTACGGGCACTTTGAACCAATGTCCAGAATTCTTCGTCACTGCAACGCTGCTATGCTAGTCTTCGACTTTAACATTTCCAAATCCCATCTGAAAGATACCCTTTACTTTTTCCCTTTTTGAGTCCGAATTCCTCGTCCCTTTTAATTTTAAGTCTAATAAAATCAAAATTGTTAGTTCTTGTATATTAAAGAACTTTTATGTGGGCTTTAGGGCCCACATGAATTAATGTTGAAAACTGATAACAAGAACAAGAACACAAAACAAAAATTGTTAAGTTAAGTTAGGTTAAGTTATGTTAAGTTATAGCTTGTATTAAGCTGAATAAATAAATAAATAAACATCTAGCCATTTGACTAATTATATAAGAACTTAAGTTCACTACATTTAATTACTTTTTACTTTTTTCATCATGTTTGTCTTATAAACACTTTAAAAAAATATATTTTGAATATGTTTTTGTTTTATTAAGTCTTTAAGTACCAGGCTTGTAAAATTCCATCTTATTCATTCATTTAATTCACTCGAATTGAAATTGAATGCAAAACGAATTCAATCACTTCAATCATACAAAAACTTAAATTGAATGCAAAGACTTCAAAAGAATTAAAATTTAAACTTAAGAATGCAAACGAATGCAATCGCTTCAATCATACAAAAACTTAACGTGAATGCAAAGAATGCTTGAATCTTATTCATTCATTGAATTCACTCGAATTGAAATTTAACTTAAGAATGCCAACGAAGGCAATCAATTGATTGCGTTCAAATGATTAGAATAAAAAATGATTGGAGTCTTTTTAAGGTCTAATTATTGGTGATTGCAAAATTTGAAGTCCCAATCTCTAATTGAAATCTATGAATGCTATCTTTGAATTTAATAAATGGCTAATATGCAAAATATCGCATTCTTTTAGAAGCGCCTAATAGGTACTATTCCCAAGTTTTAACAAAGTTGGTTCTATGTTTAATGTATGTATCAAACATAACATATTTCAAAGGCTTATATCAACTTGGCCGTGTATTGTGTGTCCCAAAATCCTCTTAAAAGCAGTTTAACGTCCTCAAATGGGAAGTGCAAAATAAAGGGCCCGCCATTGTTATCTTTTGAAAAAAAAATACAAATACAAATTGAAGGAGGTGAAGTAAGGAATAAGGTCTATGCCAACGCTAGCTGCAATCGTTTCAAAAACTTAAAGATGGATTTCTAAAAATAATCGTGGGCATACATTGGCAATTGTGTGAAATGGTCGTGGAAAATTTTATAAAAAGGTTATAATGCTGCAAAAATAGCAGTAACGAAGATTTGGCTGATGTTTTTTTTTTTTTTTTTTTTTATTGCATACATAATTTATTTAACAGAATTAGTTTAAAAGATTTACATGCATGGCTTATAAGCCAAGCTGGGTTCAGAGCAAATCTCTCTACAATAGACCAAATCTTTACTCTAACGAGTGTTGCTAAACGTTTTATTGATAAAAAAAAGAAGATTTCAAAGCCGCCTTTGACACTATAAACAGAAGTTTACTACTTTTCAAACTTACAGATATTGGCTTGTCTACAAAGTTCATAAGAATATATGAACAACTAATATCAAATACAAGTTCAGTAGTAAAAATTGGTATGAGATTGTCAAATCAATTTAAATCTGAAACGGGAGTACCACAGGGTTGTATTTTGAGTCCCTTGATTTTTTCCCTCTTCATCAATGACATTGAAGATCAAATTCCAGGTGGTGTTATTTTTGGAGATGTACTTATCAAGGTGCTTTTATATGCAGATGACCTTGTCATTCTAACCGATAATCCAGATACTTTGCAGCTTCAGATTAACAAATTAAAACAATATTGCGATACTTGGGACCTTAAAATCAATACTTCAAAGTCAAAGATAATGGTTTTTAGATCTCAAAACCGCAGTAATAGGACTAATCGCAATTGGCACCTTGACGGCTCAAACATAGAAGTAGTGACTGATTACAAATACCTAGGATTTACTATAACACATAACCTAAATCTTGGAGCCCATTTTAAAGACAAAGTGAAATTAGCAAAAGCAGCTATCAATTGTAAGTGGTCAAACTTCTTCAAAAGTAACTCTATAGATGCGTCGACTAAATTTAAAGTATTTGAAACAACTATCAAAAGTTCTCTCTTATACGCTAATGAAGTTTATGGATACAAGGAATTGAAAGTAATCGAATTAGTCCAACGGTACTTTTTCAAACGTATTTTCAGACTCTCTGCTAATACACAAAACTACTCTATTTACATTGAATCTGGCCTGCCTCTAATTTACTTAAAAAACCTTAAAGCTAACGCAGACTATATTGTTAAAGTCATGAGTAGACCTAATAATAATATTCAGAAAAAGATTATTTTGATAGCTCTACGGGGTAGGTACTCTCCTTTTAAAGACTGGTTTGATTTGGCATCAGAATATAACTATCCGTTGTCACTAAGTATTGATAATTTAGAAGCATTTAGAAATGAACTGTAAGACCTTATTTCTATTATAGATGAAACAATGTATCTAAAATCAATAACTCGGGCAAGAGAGTCTGTTACAAGAACAGCTTACTCTAAACTCAACTTATGTCTCGGGTATGACAACTATTTTCGAAACGAGTTTACTGCCAATGAGATAAGTCTAATCTTTAAAATGCGCATTGAAATGCTTGAGCTCAATTATAGACCTCACAGAAATGATTTGAATCCGAATTGCTTACTATGTAACCTTAATCAGGCTGAAAATATTTCGCATTTCTTAGCTTTTTGTCCAATAATACAGGAAAACCGAAGATTTTATTTTAATAAAAGTTTTTTTACAACTAAAGAATGTTTTGCAATTTTAAATGGAGAAAGTGGATGGAAAACTCTCATTGGATTTGTTTCAGAGGCTCTAGCATATAGAAACATGTATATTAACTTTTAACACATGCGGTCTAATGATAAACTTTGTTTTAGCTAAACTAAAAGCCCAATTTGTGTATTGAAACACTTTAAATTACTTTTTATATATAACTTCGTTCTTATTTATAATTATATTTTTTATAATTGTAATAATTTTTTATGTAATTAATATTGTATATTATAATGTTTGTTTTCAACTGTTCTTTTCATTGATATTAGGTTTATATTTTAACTGTTTAATGTAATTTATAAAATGTACTCTCTCTAAACGTAATTATTTAATTCTTATAATTAGCATTTTCGGCAGACGGCTTATAAGCCATGCATGTAAATCTTTTAAACTAAGTCTGTTAAATAAATTATGTATGCAATAAAAGAAGAAAAAAAAAAAAAAAATGGCTGATATTGTTTGACATTCAAAAAAAAAACGTTTTTTGGCGACCTGTTCCGTTCAAATGCGGCCATCTATCTAGAATCAGTGGGACGTGTATATGTCAATTTTCAATGCATTTTCCCAAAATACTTAATTTTTAGAAAAGTTTTTGATGCACTCTTTCTGCCACTGCGTGCTTGATTTTGTTATCATCTTTACTTAAACTTGGTGTTAATTTAATATTAACTGTTGTTTTTTTAAAACCAGAAATAAGCCATAAAGTCTTAGACTACTAAGGGGTGTTTTTCAGAAGTATAGAAATTTGATTCAGCTATCAGCTATTTAGTGATTTATATTGAGTTTGGTTTGGAATTTCAAGAATTAAAGCGACAAGATCACCTAAAACAGAATTGCCGTTGTTTTTAGTAGTTTCAAAATGGAACCGCTTATTGAAGAACCTTGTACTATGAGTGTAAACGGAGTGAAAAAAAAAAAACACAAACTAGCTTTGAAACCTTTCATTTTGTTGGTCTATGCTCAGTTGCTGTTGAATGTCAATAAATACTTTTTAATTATATTAAAATCAAAGAACATACATAGAAAACATAGAACAGAACAATTTAATTTGTCGAAATTACAAACTTAGGGCTCACAACCGAATCAATATAAATATTTTTACTGATTTTCTGGAAGGTGCTCCATCGATAATCGAGTTGTTCACTGAGGCGTATACGTTATATTTAAAATTTGCTGAATTAAAACTAAAATGTTCACTATTTCCATATATGCATTGTATTGATTTGAAACATTACACTGAACCAAAAAGATACCTAGATGCAACAAAATAATTTATTTGGCAAGTAAAAAAGTGCATCAATATTTGTCCAACAAACAAGTTTATTGGGCCAATAAAAGGCTATGTCTTTCTTTCCGTTTGTTGAACCACAAGAAATCTTGTTTATTGAGCCAAAAAAAAATAGTTTATTGAATTAGAAAAATTAGGAACAAAATCATTTGTTGACCCAATAAACTTAATCGTTGAGCCATTAAAATAGTTTATTGAATTTTGCAAGATATTTTTGTTGAGCGACCAATGAAATAATTAAATGATTTGGAATAATATATTTGCTGAGCCAGTAAATAATTTCATTGATTCAAGCAAAATTATTTCTTCATTCCATGAAATAGTTTATTTAATGTGAATAATAACAAAGCCATAAATAATGTCTTCCTTGAAAACAATTATTTGTTTAACCAATAAAATAATTTATTTAATTCGTAAAAACTGCTTCCCTTTACTATAGAAACGTTGAATACATTTTCTTGTATACGTTCAAATCAATTTCTTATAGAAACGTAAAATACATATACATCCAAGTAATTTTTCTAGGAACGTCCAATACTTTTTCTGAAATGTATCCAAGTGAATTTCATATAGAAACTTCTAATGCGTTTTCTATAATACTTCGAAGTAACTGTTCTAAAAATATAAAAGAAATAAACTTAGTTTTAGTCACATACATTAATTGAACTTATTGCGTTGAACAATAAATTAGTCTTTGAACATTGATTACAGAAATACAAGGATACAATGAAATTCAAAATCTATAAGATGCAGTATTAAATTTTAAGCTAAGTTTTTTTTTGACAGGAGGAAATCTTCAAAAGACACTTGGCAGTATTCGACACCAAGTAGTGTGGGACTCTTAACCACTAAAACCACCTCTTTATCAGGACCAATCTTGAAGGATCGACATCAGATTTTTCTTTCTTAACTTTGTACAATCACTTTGGGGGAAGTTTAAACTTTTAATACTTTCCCATGTTTTTTTTAGACCATAAGCTCATGAGGCTTGGTTCTTCTTAATCTCCGAACATGGTTTCTTATATTCAAGACGGACTCCATTTCAGAATTAGTATGTCTTTGCAGTCTCTGCTTGTGCGATACAGCGTATTTTTTAACAACTTATGTAACCATTTCTATTTGTAAGTCACGATGTAGGTAGGTATTTCTTATGTACCAAGGTGCATTAACTATTCCACGAAGGACTTTATTTTGGAATTTTTGGATGATTTCGGTATTTGTTTTCTTTGTACAGCCCCATAATTGGATTCCATAGGTCCAAACAGGTTTTAGTACTTGATTATACAGCATTATTTTGTTTTGGATTGATAAATCAAAGTTGTTACCAAGTAACCAGTACAGTTTTCTATATTTCAAGTTTAGTTCTTCTCTTTTCTTTTTGATGTGCTCTTTCCACTTTAGCTTTGCATCCAAAGTCATTCCAAGGTATTTGACCGTATTGGCGTAAGGTACAGCTTGATTATTAATGAATATTGGAATATTGTTTATCTTTTTATTTGTAAAGTTTATATGTGAAGATTTTGTTTCATTGAGTTTGATACGCCATTTTTCGGTCCAAGCTCTCACTGTGTCGACGGCGTTTTGTAGTTTTACTGCTGCGGTATCATCCGCAAAAGTAGCCATTATGGTGTGATTACCAACTGGAATATCCCTTGTGTATAGTAAGTACAGGGTAGGACCTAGGACACTTCCTTGTGGTACACCGGCTTCTATTTTCTTCAATTCCGAGTATTCTTGATCGTACCTTACTCTACCTTAAAAGTACTGCCTGGGAAGATCGCTTTGCAGTTTTTACTCAAGTCCCTCATGCCAAACCTTGTCAAAAGCTTGAGCAACATCTAAGAAAATAGCTGAACATACTTGTTTTTCTTCTAATGCTTTTTCTATTACATCCGATATTCTATGAACTTGGTCTATCGTGGAATGTTTATTTCTAAAGCCAAACTGATGGTTTGGGATTAACCTTCTTTCTTCTATGATTTTGCTAAGTCTCTTCAGAAGCAGTTTTTCAAAAGCTTTTGCCACAATTGGTATAAGCGATATTGGTCTGTAAGACGTCACTTCTGTAGTTGGTTTACCTTGCTTTGGTATGACAATTACTTCAGCAATTTTCCAATGGTGCGGGACATACCGGTGCTTAAGCCATGCATTTATTATATATTGGAGTTTTATTAAGGCTTTCAATGGCATTTCTTTCATAACCTGAGAATTTTCCAGTAAATCGTTTATTGACCACAAATTTATTTGTAATTAGAAGAATATTATTGAGCCAATGAAAAACCACGTAGTAAACGCTGTTAATTGATATTATAAGCGTTTTCTTTTTTCAGTATAAAAGTCACAAGAAATTCAATTACTTCAGGCATTCTTTTTTTTCTCCTAAAGCCTTCATTTAGGAGAGATGTCGATTATGTTAAATGATAAAAGAAGAATTCTTCAGAAGTAATAACTTCTTCGCCACCTTGTGCATAGTTAGGTTAAGCCCTCTGTGTATAAAATAAGATAAGAGCTATCAAGTTCCCAGCTACCTCCATTCTATACATATTCCAGAATAATAATGATTGTATGTTACATACGCAATTTCATTACTTTTATTTTACTTTTTCCCAAGGACCTCGAGCATAATACGAAACGAACTATGAATGCTTTGTCGATATTCTTATACTTGCGAATTCTATGGGTTCATATACCTACCTACGTTAATGTACATAACATTAACATGGATATGGGACACTTTAAGGGTCTATTTTCTTCTTTATTATAACTTTAATTACTTCACAAAACTTCAAAAGGGGAGCTGTTAATTTCTGTTTAGTTTTATATGAATGTTGAATGAACAAAATCTTACCTATATGCAAGGTGACTACACGAAGAAATAAAGCAACACTACTCGTGTAATAGAAATTAAAGTAAGTTAAATGATGCTTAACATATCTCGTACCCAATTTGAAATGGTTTTTTTAGAAGGAAGTTAAATTTTATAGCATGTGACCTTATTTCCCTTGAAGTCCATTAACCTAGTAAATGAAACAATGCTAAACATTGTTAAATTTTATGAAAAAGAAATTAAAAAAAGAGCCTGGGATGGGACCCACACTGCTAAAAATTACCAACAATATTTTGCATATGATTAAATAGTTTGATTTCAAAATCTATGTTTGTTAACGAGATTTTTGGTCGAAATCTAATTTTTACCAATTTTAGTAGCATTTCTTAAAAGTTTTTATTTCTTACTAGCGGACCCGACAGACTTCGTCCTGTCATAAAGATTTGTAAAGTGGCAGTTATTGTTCCTACGTATTTTATACTCGTGGCTAAACATTCTCGTGTACAGAACCGTCACCCTGGTGATAGGGCGTTGTGAATACAAAATAATTAAATGAAACATATACATATAACGATTTAAAAGTATATAATCGCTTTATTGTTATTCATGTGAATCATAATTATTAACAGAAATTTTAGTGCTTTGTGATATACGATGTTTTTTGTTCCATTACTTGGAGCATAGACAAACAAATCTGATGGTTTTCCAACACGGGAACAGGCAACATACAATTGACCATGTGAGAAACATGGATTTTCTAGATTAATACCACACCACAAACACTTAATGATTGTCCCTGGGACTTGTTTATGGTCATAGCAAAAGCAAGCCGCACTGGAAACTGTAGTCGTTTAAACTCAAATGGCACATCAGTCGGAATCATTGGGATGCGCGGTATAAGAACATCTTCTTTATACTTTCCTTTGAGTATAGTTGCTTCGCTATATCTTATCGCTAACCGTGTACCGTTGCAAAGACGCGGTTGGTTGATATTTCGCAACACTATAACTATTGATCCAACCTTTAATTGAAAATTGTAAGGTGGCAATCAAGGCAAATCCAGCGAGTTTAAAAATTCCGGTGGATAATTGACTACATCATCTTGGTTAGTAGCCGAATCAACTGATTTATATATATATCCTCGATTCGCCTGTAATTTGTTCTTGAATTTTGAAATTCAATTCATTTACATCAATGTTTTTTGCAGCCAATATAGCTCGTTCGCTCAACCAATCATGGTTTCTGTAATTTTGAGAAACATTTGGAAACACCTTCTAAATAAGTTCGTCTTTCAATTGCTTTATACGTTGTAATTGATCATTTCGACGATGTAAAACAATATCACGGGATTCCAAGTTTTCTCCAACTACAACGATAACAACTTCATCAATAGTTGGTACATTTTAACGTCTTGCATGTTGACCTACAGGTGATTTGGCAGCTCTGATTACAATTTTCTGATTATCAGATGGCATCAGATCCAGTGCAGTTTTGAACAATATAATCAATTGATTGTGTTCATGAAATAAAGTTTGTAATTGTTCTACAATAGACCTCTTTACTAAATTGTTATTTGCACAACGCAGATCAATTTCTTGTGGTGAATTGCCCATAAAATAAATTTGCAGGAATTTGCTGTCGCTATCTGACACTGATAACAGTGAACCTGCTCTGTGATATATTTGCCCTTGTATCTGTTAATTAAAAAAAATATTATTTTTGTACCAAACACTATACTATATATATATATATACTATACTATACTATACACTAAGTTTGATTTCCAGTGATCAAACTTAAATAATATTTTATCTTAAAAATTATATACATATGTATTTAGTTGTAACTAATATCTATCAATAAACATCTTAAATTAGGTGATATAAAATTTTGTTCGCTAAAATAATTATGAATAACTGCTATAATACATACCTTGAAAGTTGGCATGAAGTTTTCCCGAACTACATTTGTTGCCCCAAATGAAGTCATTTGAAAGCAATTGTTATAGTGTTGGATAAGTGTCAAAAAGTGTATGGAATCTGTTCCTATTCCTGAAACCAATGAGTACAATGGCTCTGATGGTGGATCCAATGGTATCAATTTCACTTTACCATTTGCGCAATACAATCGCTTCGTTTTTGTATTTCAGTAGATAAGGTAACAGAAAATCCAAGAAAAACAACAGCAAATTGACATCTACACTTTTTTCTTCATTTCTTAATTTTTTCTTTTTTTTTTAATTTGATATGACTTGAAGTCAAATTCTTTAGGCCGACTACGTTTTAGTTAGAAATTTGTATGGGAAAAAGGAAAGGGCTGTTTTTATGGTTTTTCCGGCAATTATTGGAATTTTTCTAGCCGTAAAAACCATCCTTGAGCTTCAACGAACATTTTAAAAAAAGAATTGGCCAAATTGGTCCAGGCGTTGTTGAGGTATGTGCTTACCAACACATTTTGCGATTCATTTTTATATATAAGATATAAACAAATACAAATTGGATGAATGAAATTAATTTGAAGTCAATATCTTCAATTGTTCACGAGATATCGAGAACCGAACATCAATTTTTACCAAACTTGCGTACTATTTTTTGTAGATTTTATTTTTTTATGAAAAATACGGACTGTTGGATTTATTAGTTTGAAGCCAATATTTTTAATTTTTAAAAAGATATTTGAGTCGAAAGTAATTTTTACCAAGTTTTAGTATTGTTTTTTTTTTAGTTTTTTATTTTTTTGTAAGAAAACCGTCAATTAAATTTTTCTCAAAATCTTACCGAACGTTGAAAACAATATTTCTAATAAAACGAAATTAGTTTGAAGCCACACTTTTAAAATGTTTGAAAAGATATTTGAGTCGAAAATCAATTTTTACCAACTTTTGGTACTGTTTTATTTTATCAAAAGCTAAAAAATAATTCTTCGTTGCACAAAATTATTTTGGAGATAAAATCATTTTTTGTTCGTTCAGTTTTTTTGATTTATAAAAAAAACACCAATTTTTTTGAGAATCCTTTCTGCATTATTATCTGTATAACAAAATTTATTTGAAGTCGATATCTTTACTGGTTCTTGAGCTATGGACGACGAAAAAATTCGCCAACGTACGGACGTGCGGACGTACGAGCGTACGAACGTACGAACATACCAACGCACAGACATCTTTCTAAAAATCTTTTACTTCGACTCTAGGGACCTTGAAACGTCGAGAAATGTCAACATTTTCAATTCGAAAAATCGGACCGATTACAATAACTTCCTATGGGAAGTTAAAAAAAAAACAACTCTTGAAGGTTTTTAAGAAACAAACATTATTAATTCCCACACATTCAATGTACTTACCTATGTCTTAATTTATTAATCTTAATTTTATTTAGTAAAGAAATATAAACTAATTTTTGTGATAATTTCTTATTTCTTTTTAGGCAAATGTGGTGATACAAGCTCAGCGTACATAGTACACGCACCTTCCACCTCAATTTTAGCGCTTTTTCTTAGCCTGGCAAGCGTTTTCCTACCTATTCAACAAATAATGTTCACTAATAGATGACTTCAACGACATCCTAATCAACATTCAATTAGGTTATAAAAAATAATTTAATTTTCTTTTTTCCAAAAAAAATATATATTTTTTATTTTATTCTTTAATTTTTTTTTACTTAAATGAGATAAGAGAACACAGTTATATATTATATATAAAAAAAAAGTAAATTAAAAAACAAAAAGGATATAATTATTGTATATGTAAAACTCAAAATATAAAGTTGTGTATTTAAATTAAAATAAAAATTAATGATATTTTTAAAATAATAACAAAAACAAAAAACTTTCACACAAAATAAAACAAAAAAAAAAACAACAACAACAAAATAAAAACATAAATTTAATGCTAAGACAAATGTAATTTAATCTAAGCTAAATAAAATAAAGAAAAGAAAAATACAAAATGAAAAATGAAAAATGAAAAAAAAGAAAAGAAATGAATATAAATGGTAAAAAGTTTTCTAAAAGAAATCACAAACAATTTACGATATAAGTATAAACAAATTTTAAATGCAAATTGTGAATATATAAGCTGCATTATTTTAAGAAAAACAAAACAAAAACAAAAAATTACTAAGCAAACTTCAATTAAATTTAAAAAAAAAAAAAAACGATACACACTTTGGAGATTAAAAATTAAAAAAATAATAAAAAAGATTGTGTTTTAAGTTCATTGAACATTTAAAAAAAAAAAAAGAAAAGAAATTTGAATTTTGTAATAAAGATTGTAGAAAAAAAGACTATGTGTATGATGATGAAGAAGGTGAGAGAACATATGAATAATGTGTATAATTTTAATATAACTTGTTTTGTATTGCATAATATAATATTTTGTAAATGTATAAAGTTTCTTATGTTTTTCTTTTTAATTTTTATTTTCTTATTTTTCATTTGTATGACTACCAAATTAGATTATTTTTTTAATTAATTAATATTATTATAAAATATAGTTTCATTTCAATTTGTTAAATCAATAAATAAAAAAAAAATGCAAAGCAAAATTGTTGTCAAAATTGTTTTTTCTTCCCCTTAAGACTTTGAGATAGTGAACAACGACGAGGAATATTAAAACTTGAACATACTTTTGAAAAACTCTCTCTTTGTATGAGAAATCAATGGATTTTTATTTCTTCGTTAAGAGGAAGGTATGACATTCAAAATGGATTACTATTTTAGCTAACTGCATTACCTTGATATGGTGGGAGGGCTTACGTCTGACACTCCAGCAATCCAGCTGCAGTGTCGGGCAACCAAGAAAACCAAAAAACAGCGATGTCGATCGAACTAGCCAATATGGATTCAAAAAAATTCGAGTTGGGAGTCAGAAAGTGATATGATCGGAAAAGCAGAATCTTCTTCAAAAGATGCTTATCAGTCCTTTTCAAGCTCTGACAACTCCGATGCTTGTGTCATCGTGGCCAAAAACGCTGCTACAAGGCAATTAAAAAACGTCACTAGAGCGGTCCCACTTCCAAAGCCTCGACAATTTCAGATGCCAAGGTGACCTCGACTCCGAAAGGAACTGGGGCCCTACTCTGTAATGCGTTTCGAAAGCCAATCCGATTCGAATCTGATATTCGCTTCGTTTATGAATTCGTACTCTGTAAAATGTTCGAATCAAAAACACTCCATTACCAAGACCGGAATCTCAGTCTGACATTTCGGTTTGCCTACAAGCTAACTAAACACTAAATGTGAGAAAGTGTGCGTAAAATGATGCAAAAACCCAAACACATTCTCACATTTAGTGTTTCGGCCCATCAAAATGCTTCATTATAGTAATCAGCCCCATCTAAATGCTTCATTTTGAATGTTTCATGGCCTCGTTCAAAAACTAAACAATCCTAACCAACAGAATCTGAAGTGCTGACATGGTCTTAAATTGGAAGATTTGTATAGCTTTTTAATTTCAATCCAAATAAATGTTGTTAATGTATATCAAATATAATAAAATTGACCAAATACATATTATTTAATGATTTATTAGTTTATTATTATTTATTTTGTTTACTTAAATTATTTGCGAACGCAATATGCGCTGCAACTGGTTAAGTAAAATTGGAAATGGACAAAGTGTAACTCAATACTTTGTAAAACAAAAAAACACACAATTTTTTCAGCTGTAGTTTGCTTAGAGCATTTTTTTGGCGACGTTAGAAGTTCAGGTGTAAACAATAGGCGGGTGCCTCCGTATTTTTTTTTTTACAGACAATGCTACGAGAAGCATACTTGTGAAGCTCCATTGCCAACTTTAGCTAGTTCAGATTCCTCGATTAGATTAGTATTTTCATCATTTAAGCAGTTCGGTAGTTGCAAGACCAAATTTTAGTTTTGTTTGTTGCAGAAATATTCCTGAAAATTTCTTTTTAAGGGACTATGTTAGAGTTGGAATTTTGTTTGTAGTTAGATTTTGGAATAAAAATTTGAGGGAACCATGTTTCGAAAATAAGTTGCTGTGTGTAAAGCATCTTTAAGGAATAGAAAAAGGCAATATGTTTAACACAATACCAACTAAATGAGTGCAATAAATAGATTTAAGTAACTTTTTTTTATTCCAGTATGGGGAAACCGAACACCCAATAGAAAAAAACCGGTATACGCGCCAAAATCCATACTTCTTGACTAAATAATGTTATCTTCCATGTTTACGCATAAAATTACGAATTTTGTAGCGTATGAAAATTTCTAGACATTTTACAATCTGAAAAATTGATTATGCTATGAAATAATTGGCTGCTATTAATTGTAATTTTTTTTCTAAAAAGTTGAAGGTTAGCCGAAGCGGAAATTTCTTTAATGAACATATCTAAAATATTATTGGCTTTCTCAAAAATATTTTTCTACGCTAACCTCTGCTTTATACCTGAAAACTATTGTTTATGTATACGTAAACATGTACGTAAAACTCATTAATTTGTTTCATTTTTAGCAGCACTTTTACTAAACATACCCTTCAAACAATAATAAGTAAACTTGAACTTTGGTAACTAAACATTTTTAAGGAATGAATGAAAATTATATTTTGCGTTAAACTGTGGAAATTTACAAAAAAAAAACTTCTGTACGTCAACAATAAACATTCATGACGATTACAATATGTTCTATTGAATTAGTTGTGCATGAATTCAGAAAGATTTTAAGACGTTTTCATTTTGTGATATATGTCAAAATTTGCATTTTATTTGCTCTGCATTTATTCAACAGGTTCGCTATAATCGTTCTGATTACTTTTTTAAAACATTTGTGTTCCTTTGATGCATAGTTTTTTTTGATAGCAAATACATGTATGCTTGCATCAATCAAGAATGTTATGGATAAGATATTTTTCGATTATAACTCTTTTTTTTTTAATTTAATATTTATTAATCATAATTGAAATATAGTTGCAAGCTTAAATCATATATATAAATATAGTTGCAAGCTTAAATCATTAAAAACAAACTATAAATATACTTGGATTAATTAAATTGATACAGATTTTAATTAGTTGCAAACAAAATATTTGGGCCGTTCGTTAACGAAAATTTATTAGAATTTAATACAAAAATTGCGCTCGCACCCTTAACTTGATGGTTCTTCGAACGCATCTTTGATACAAAAATCCGAGGTTTATTATGAAATTTAAAGAATTTCGTAGTGATTACTGTAAATTAATAAGGGTATTCATGTAACGATATAATTTTCTACTTTGTAGAAAAATATAAATTTCCGCAAAGGGTTTACATGAACATCCCATTAAAAATATTTGCGGAAACGTTAGAAAGAAACAAAATTTATCTGTTTTTTTTTCTACGATTTCTGCTTCAAATTTGAGAGATAAAAGTCTATATTTTGCAGAATATTTTTCCCATACAAATTTTGACAGTTGATTTCTACCGATAGAAAATTCTACAATTTTTAAGGTTTCTGTGGGTTTTCTGTGTTTGCATGAATACCCTTAATGAATTAATTATAATAAACTGATTTTGAACTAGCTTTTTTCAAGACAAAAAGGTACATTGGTTCACTATCCACAAAATGCCTGCAAAATTAAAGCTTAAAACTGACTTTTTCATCGTAAAAAGTAAAAAGAAAAACCTGAAAAAAACCCCTCCATTTTGTTTTTGCTATGCAAAGTGCCGCTAGCCCACGGCATCGTTTTTTTTTTGTTTGTGCTCACATCTATTCATGGACTAATTGTCAAAATTACAAATACAACAATGTAAACAAACGGGTTTTGGGGAGTGAAACGTACGAAAGATTCCGGTCTTGGTAATGGAGTGTTTTTGGTTCGAATCGAATAAAACAATCATCTAGTACTTTTTCTATTTATCGAATAGATTTACCGAGTCTCGAAGTATTCCTTATGAGATTTGTCAAAGCAAAAATACAAAAAAAAAATTAAAACAAATCACATAGACGAGGAATTAAAATTAAAATTCAGTCATTATTATCACTTGAAAATTATCGCAATTTTTTACACTTCACTGCTTTGCAATTGCCACATCTCTCTTTTTATTCAAGCTTAGAAAGTTTAAGCTGATTTTTTTTCATAGTCATTTCGTTTTTTGTGTTGAAATTTGTCTTTTGCTAAGGTATACTTTTTTTCCTTCAAGTCATACGAATTCCACCATAATTTCAAATTGCTTTTGTTTGGTATGCACATTTTTCGCTGATGATTCCCTATAATGGGATTTATTTGCTTAAATTTTGAATAAAATTATTATTTCCTTACTTATATTTTATCTATTTCACACAACTCAACACAATTTTCCTTTTATGTCCTTAAAAAACGACCTTGCAATTCGTTACCTATCTTGGTGTAGAAACAAAATTTCCGTTTTCGAACGCTAATGACATTCGGAAACGCATTGCCAGGTACGAAAAATCTGAATGCGGATTTGTCATTCCGTAAGTACTAGATTTCTTATCCGCATTAGAAATAGAGAGTACAAAATATTCGTTTTCGAAAATATTTGCTTTCGAAACGCATTACAGAGTAGGGCCCCTGGTGAATGAAAGCGTACCAAAGTCAAGGAAGACGAGACGGGGTGCTTAGCCATCCTGCTCAAAAACACTATATGTATATGAAGATGTAAATCCTTCGTACGTATCACCCTCCAAAATCCTTTTGCTTACATTATTGTATTTGTAATATGGACGAATTCAATGAGAAAAATTGACGTGTTTTTACGCATACATAGAATTAACAACTGAGTTTTTAGGGGAAATTTCATAAATTAGAGGAGAAATGACACGCATACTTGAATGAGTTTATGAGTCTGATTTGCGGTTTAGCTTGTAGGCAAACCAAGATGGCTACCGAGGACTTTTATCTTTATTAGAGTGTTTTTGATCCTGCTGCATAACATATACGAAACTCGGATAAGGCTAGTATTAATTTGAGGGCTAAGGTCAAAACTGGTGACAGTTACTTTCCGTTGGATCCCAGGCCACTGTGGCATTGACGGTAATGAAAAGGCAGACAAATTTGCCAAAAACAAATCTAGCTCAGTTCGAGCCACATTATATAAATGATTCACAGGCCAATAGAGCAAGTAAATCTACCAAAGCTTCATTGAAATCGCAAACAGCAGGTGGTCAGTTTTTTAAACTTGCAGACTTTCAAGGAATCTATGGTCGAAGATTTCCAAAGATGAAAGAAAATTCCTTTTGCAAATAGGTAGGTCTTAGCTGTCCTTGTTAATAGGTAGCCTAACGGGTCACAACTCACTTAGCACCCATAAAAACAGAATGGGTAGAAAATGTGTTGACGAAGGGAAAGGAGGAGAATACCTACCAATTTATATGCGAATACTCAAGCCTAGCTAAAGGAAGAATGGCAATATTAGGAAATTATTTTTTTGACGACTTATGCAACGTCTCGTCCTTGGCACCGAGAGACATTTTTAATTTCTCCCAGAAATCAGGTTGATTAAGGGAGGCACCTTCTACCTAAATCCTCATCAAACTTTCCTAGGAACACAATGGATCCAAAGAGATACAAGTGATATGTTACCTCGAACCTAACAGATGCATCACCCCATACAACCTATCATAACATTCAAGGTCTTGAAGCGATTGTGGCGAAATGGTATATAACTTACATTTCACGTGGTCGATTGTGAACAATGGCGGATCTATGGAAGAGTGTGGTCATAGCTATTTTCTTTAATTTTCGTACGAACTGCACTCACAAAAAACATCTGCCCTACACTAGACTTAAAGCGCTTAAGATTCTTGTTATCTCTAAGCAGGTCGCATATAAGCTCGATGATCGGTGTCATAAGATAACCGGAACCAGAGAGAAAAAACTAAATGAGAGAACCAAATTTCCTCGTCTCCGTCTCTTCGAAACCTCTTACTCTCATTTTTTATAGCGTGTTGAATTCGTATCGGTGTATACATGTTTTCACCTCGGAGAAGAGTACACAAAAAAACATCATTTCCGAGAAATGCGACATTTTTCATTTTTGTTTATTGATAGCCAAGAAGGCTATGTTTTTTAAAGTCTCATTATAATATTTGTAATTCTCATGAATTTTTTTTTAATTTTGCTAACATCTTGTCGTTTTTATATCTATACAAAAATACTCCTATAATTAAAATTAATTCTAGCAAAACATTTTTGTTTGCCAATAAATAACGGAAGAAGTTATACCGGTAGTTCGTGGTGAATTTGTTTTTCCCTTCTTTTTCTCTAATTACAAATAGATGGCAGTAACAACCAAAACAAGAAAGGATGTGTGCAGAAAGTTTTTAACAAGGTTAAGGCTTTTTAGATTAGACCTTACTTGTATATATGAACGAGTAAATGTTTTTTATAAATGAATGTTATGTTTATTTCAATAGTAATACCTTAACTATTAACTTAACTACTGTATTATCTAAAATATACTGCATTGAATTATAAAAGGCGGAAATAATAAAGTTCTATAGTTTACCGGGAATATTTATATAAAATATCCATATCTTCTGCAATTGCGGCATCAATCGATATTTTCTGGAACTTAGTGTTAACGTAACATTTATTTGTCATGAATTACCTTTTCAACTTTCTTATACACCATAAAAATCAATTATAAAATTTGGCTGTGATAATAATTACTTGAACACAGCATTTTCTATGTTTATAGTTATTCAGGTTTAGCCCTTAACTTTGATTTGCATTTATTTATGAATAGCCTAAAAAGTTTAGCAAACATCTATGAATAAGCCACAATGCACTTTCAGAAAAACTGTAGTTAGAACTTTCCCTGACAGATTTTTCCCTGTCGCTATATAACTGAAAGATAAGATATAAATAGTTAGAACTGGAAAACTTATAAAAATGATGCATGAAACTTAAATTTTGGTTGAAAAACAAATTTGTATATTCTTTTCACAAAACCACTGAACTAGCGAGAACACAAATATTTTTACTTTTGTACAAAAGTACTTTTCGGCTTATGTAGTTAAGCCTTTAAAAGCAACACACTGCCTTAGGGGAAAGCAGTAAGAATAGCTTATCACTTATTCACAAATCTTATGCAATGAAAATTGACAACAGAAGTAACAAGTTGACGGTCTTTTTATTTAGTGTCTACTTAAATCATTTATTTTCAGCATTTTGGAAATGTCGTGAGTAATGTAAAGAAAATAAACAACGAGTACACACAAATAAAATAGGAATGGAAAAAAGAGATGAGTATATAAAAATGTTTTCAATGTTCCATGTTTACATTCTGTAACTCTCATTTTCAATGTTCCTGCAACTCTCGCATCGACAAAATTAAGTCGATAAACTCTGAAAATTGAAACAAATCTCAGTTTTTTTGCATCTTTCAACGGTCTGAGCGAAAATTAAACGCATAAACGCAGCTAATAATACAAATAATAGTTGTAGTGCTTTCAGAGTTTTATGTTTCTAGGTCCTAATTCTCATTGGACTGTTGCACCACATAATTTATTTTACTTACTTAATGATTAAAACTGGCTTCAAATAACTAACTAATATTTATCTAAATGCGTAATTTAGAATTGTTTCTAAATCTTCATTGTTCTGGCACCTAAGGGCCCTTTCACACCAAACGAATCCGAATCAATCAGAATCACTCCGAATCAAGTTGAATCTGATTGACAAAGATTCGGCTTCGAGCGCTCCGTTTAAATCTGAAGAGATTCTTTTCCCACCTTCAGACCGGACGAATCTGGTTCAATCAGGTTTGATTCGAGTTCGCACTTGATTCAACCTGTCGGATTCCTTGATTCTTGATTCTTGAATCAACAACCATACGAGATGGACGTGGCGTTATTAATTTTAAAAGTTAAAGAAAATAGTGCGATTTATGATTCAGGTTGATTCAGCTGGTGTGAAAGAGTGGAGATGACGAATCAGATTCAACTTGATTCAGAGTGATTCTGATTGATTCGGATTCGTTTGGTGTGAAAGGG
The DNA here is from genome assembly GCA_920104205.1 of Eupeodes latifasciatus. NCBI lineage: Eukaryota > Metazoa > Arthropoda > Insecta > Diptera > Syrphidae > Eupeodes > Eupeodes latifasciatus. Next base: position 377,294,096 of record OV049924.1, read on the forward strand.
GCCTAACAAGAGTAATTAATTTCACTTCATATTCGAATGATATTACTCTCAAACGAACACAATGAGAGTACCAAAAAGTTGTTCATACACAATTTTGAATTTTCTTTGAACACCTCTGAACAGCTGACTACATCCGCCATTTTTCAAAGGTGGTCGCGATTTTTAAAAGGTGGTGAGCAGAGAGAAAAGAGAGAAAAGTTTTTTCTCTCTCGTGGTGAGTATGTGCACAAACTTGCATAAGTATTTGTTCCTCACATTTTTTTATATGGAGTTAATACATATGCAAGTTGGTGGCCAAATCACAACTTGTAGGCAAAAAGAGAGCAACCGTCGAAGTTGGTTCTCTCTATTAGTTCTTTCTCGATTACCGGAACTGTCTAATAAGAAAGCACGCAACGCGGCTAGGTGTATTCTCAAATGACCTTTGCAGAAACTATATGGATGATTAAAAATTTCTTCACCTCCTCTGTACATGCCCTGCTCTAGCTCAAAAACTCAAGAATTACCTAGGAGAATTCTTCTGTAACGATCTAAACGGTCTCAATCATATTAACATACATTTCTACACATTTTTTTACATTTCTGCATGAAATGCACCCCAAAACCGCTCTTAACTTTTGTACGTTTTACAGTTTTAGAAAACTGTTCGAATCTTGGAATACTTTCATACCTTGCTCCAGCAACAGTGTTTAAATAATTTCTAATAACTTAAATTAAAGCGTCTATTTAGCCCTTGAAATATGTAAATGTTAGGTTAAGATAATAATTGTGTTATTTCAATTTTGCCAGCCTCCTTTAAAGAATGCTAAAGAACATTTTTAAGTGGTGCCTATAACCCCCTCTCCCTGATTAAAAGTCTGGATCCGCCCTTGATTGACTGCTTCGAGAAATAACTAGCTCTTAAAACTTGTCTTGCCAAAATGCTTCTTGAAAATAAATTTAGTCCCCATCTTAGGTTTTATGAACACAAAGGGCATCATCACTGAATATAATGTGTCGATGAAAATTAAGACATTTCGATACATTTCAACGACCCTATCAGCAAAGATACTATACGTCACACTTGATTGAATGGCTTGAGTTCTTGTGTTAACTGAATTTCAAAAAAGGTTTACGATCTTAATATTTAAACAAAAGTTATAGTAAAGTGTAGTGTCGTTTGTGGAAGTATAATTAAAAGGCACACTTAATAAACCTTAATTTTTTCCTAAACACTGAAGATTACTTCAAAAGGTATATTCTTATCCAAGAAAGCCTTTTTAGACCCTTTTATTCTTCGAAACAAAGCATTTAATAGATGTCTACAGGACCGGTCTCCTATTCAATAACTTACTAACTTAATCTAAAGTATTTTTGCTTTACAAATCACTATCACTCAAAAACTTCTTATGTCTAAAACTGTCAGTTTTATTCGTAAGAGTTTTCCTAATGTTATTCGAATGCATTCAAAAAATATTAAGTTTTATTTAAATAATATAGAACAAATCAAAAAAAAACTCATATTATGCATTGAATGACTCGATTCGCTCGGATAGCTCTTTATTGCTTAATTCTATTCTTAGACAGGATTTCTCCTGTCGGTTATGAATTGCTATAGGTAGCTTTGTCCTTTCATATTGTTTTAATACCTTGCAGGTTCTTCATAATGTGAGTACATGTATAATGTATATATTTAAAATATCATCAATCAATACAATGCACAAAAAAAAATTCGTTACGTATACGCCCCCAAGAACCACTGCTAATTTATTAAACCATTAAATTCTTATTAGACATTTAAATAATTAAACAACAAAAAACCGAAGAAGTGGAATCAAAATTCAAATATTCTAACTTCGAGAAGTAAATTATCTTCAGATGGAGATGGCGCTGCATTATTACATGGTATGTCGAAAGCATATCGATTTTTAGTTCGCAAATTATTTAACTTTACTTTTATTTCACCAATGTGACTTTTTTATGTTTATCTTTGTCCTCTCCCGTATATTTTAGAAAAAGTACATTCTACATGATTTTGAATTTTGAAAAATGTATTCAAAAAAAATAATGAGACGTTTTTTAGTGTCTGTAAAGTTTGTTGCTGTGAAGTTAGCTGATTTGCGAACTTAAGTATGCTTTTGACACTCCCTAAATTTATGCAGCGCCATCTTCATGTAACAATTGGAATGCACTCCAAAAGATTTTAAAACAAGGGAACTGTGTTAAAACAGATGGAAGGATACAAAAAATTACTCATAACGGTTTTTGCGTTTTGTAGCAAATAAATACCAAACACAAGATTTACTTTACAACTTATAATAATTTACATTTCTTAAAATTCTAATACAATTTAATTTTCTATCTTTTTTCCCTGCGATCGTTGCGCCATCTGTCAGAGACTATAGAATTTTGCAATGAGTCGATATGGTCGCCACACGGTTCTGCTTTTTACTTTCACTCGAAATAGAATTCAAATTAAAAAATACTGCATAAATTTGACTTGACGCGATAAAATGTTGTTCTTTTAAGACTCAACTCATATTAATAGTTTGAAAATTATCAAAAATACTTCTTTTAGCACACAGAAAGCTGACAAATGTTAGTGTTTGTCATGAGGTGTACCGCGTTCAAATTATGCCATAAGAAGATGAAATTGGTATGGTTTTTGGATCAATGCTTCCCCTCATGTGTTAACCGGGAGTTGAAATTGATAAGAAAAATGACTTCGAGTTGACATATACCAAATGAAATACATATTTGAAAAGAAACTATAAGAAATTTTTTTAATAGAACTGTTTAAAACCAAAAATTATGAATACCCTTTAATTACAGACTAAGATTAGAGTTAAAAAAGAGGCGTGCAGCAGAATCCGAGGCATTCAATTCCATTTCGCTGACAGGAACTTGGTCTGTGGCAGACATGGCAAATTTTGCGTCGCGATTTGGTTTATTGTTTATGGGTGACTGCGATTTAGCTGCCACTTTCATACATTACATTATGTTGAATTATTTTTTTCTTTTCTACAATAAATCGAAAGGTTATTGAAAAAGAATCCGTTAAGGTATAGGGGATGATTTGTATGCGAACAATTAATTCAATTTAATTCGTCTAAGCTTTGTTTTAAATAAATACAAAATAAACAATTTAACTCAAAATATATGAATGTTTTCTAAACCACTTAAGTCAAAAAACCTTTAAATAAGTTAAAAAACAATAACCCTTATTAAATAGCTAAATATATCTTTATGTATGTCTTTAAATAATTCCAGTAATTTTAAATCTTTAATTTATTTTAAGCTTTCTACAACTCCCTCTTTCAAATAAAGTTCATCTTTCCGCAGGTTCAGCCGACATAAGGGACTTGAGACTAAGGCAAGTTTCTAGTATTGGCCAGCTTCCAAAAAATTGCTTTGTCAAGAATAAACTATGAAGTCAATTCGACTTATATCGGGTGATTTTTTTTGAGGTTAGGATTTTCATGCATTAGTATTTGACAGATCACGCGGGATTTCAGACATGATGTCAAAGAGAAAGATGCTCAGTATGCTTTGACATTTCATCATGAATAGACTTACTAACGAGCAACGCTTGCAAATCATTGAATTTTATTACCAAAATCAGTGTTCGGTTCGAAATGTGTTTCGCGCTTTACGCAAATTTTATGCGTTTTTTTTTTTTTAAAAGTTCTCAAGCTCTTAAAAAATCACCCATTATGTATTTATTGTCCTCCATTGAAAAGAGGACATTGTTTAATATATAAGTGACTTTAAAATACAAAACACAAAACGAGATGGACTTGTAGCTTGCCTCAAGAGTGTTTTGTAGGCAATTATATTTTTGGTAGTTTTTGCAAGATCAACTGAAGATAGAGGTTAGTGAAGTAACGTTCCGAGTATAAAGTTTATTACACTTGTAGATGCGTATGTACAAAGCCTAGACCGTTCTCCTTAACATAACATCTACTTTTATTCTGATTTATTCTTCTTATATCTAACAATTCATTTTAAGTTTGAATGACATTTAGTATACATAAATGAACAGAATGAATACATGATTGATAATTTAGGTATAGGGTGTACAATGTACATGATTAAATATTTAATAAATCAGGTGGGTTGACTCGACCTGAGTCCCCACAGTACTCCCCCGCTGGTAGAGATTCCATATACTAGTGATATTTGGATGGAATAATGACTTTTCGGCCTGATCGAGTTGTTGTTTGAACCAGTGTAGCAGGTGTCTGATTAGGTTTCGATGTCTTGGGTGGTGGATTCCTCGTATTCGTTTGTTCGTTATTAGTTTTTGGCTCATCCGTTTCCTCAGCATTGATAAAAGCTGCTTTTAACCTGTCGATAGAAATGTTTTTTATTTTGTTTTTTACTTTAATAGAAAAATATTTAGGAAATTTTTTAAGAAAAACATAAGGTCCTTCGTATGGTGGTTGAAGTGAAGATCTAACACTGTCAGTTCTTATGAAAACATGAGTACATTTTTCTAAGGACTTCTGTACGAAAAATTTGGGTCTTGCATGGTGGTTGGTTTTTGTTGGTCGTAAGGTGGACATGATTTTTCGCAATTCTTTTACAAAGTCTTCTGAAGTTGAGAAGTTAATTGTCGGTTCAGAAACATATTCGCCTGGTAACCGAATTGTTTCACCATAGAGAAGTTCCGCTGGGGTGGCATCCATGTCTTTTTTGAAGGACGTCCTCAAACCAAGCAAGACGAGAGGCAAAACTTGGAACCAGTCGGCAGTTCCATGGCACATTATGGCAGCCTTAAGGGAGCGGTGCCAGCGCTCGATGATCCCGTTGGATTGCGGATGATAAGATGTTGTTCTGCAGTGTTTTATTCCTAAAGTTTTGTTCAGCTCGCAAAACAGTGTTGACTCGAATTGTCGTCCCAAATCAGTGGTTATTTGTAATGGAATTCCATATCGCGATATCCAACCATGGAGTAGGTTTTGGGCTACTGTCTCTGCCCTGATATCTTCCATAGGGTACGCTTCTGGCCATCGGGTGTATCGATCTATGATCGTTAATAGATACCTATAACGGTGTGATGTAGGCAAAGGGCCAACTATGTCCATGTTGATATGGGTAAAACGCTGGGATGTCAGACTGAATGGGGCGATTGGTGCTTTGTTGTGTCGACTGATTTTTGATTTCTGGCATTGTATGCAGTTCTTTACGAATTTTGTGCAATCTGCTCTCATTTTGGGCCAAACGAATCGCTCTTGAACGAGTTTAAGAGTAGCTCTAACGCCAGGATGAGAAAGACTGCGCAGGTTTCTGAGAACTGTGTTTCTGCTGCTTTCGGGGACAAACGGTCGGATCTTTGGAGTCGATGTGTCACAAAAAAGTTTATATTTTGTTGTTCCTGGAAATGACAGAAGCTTAAAACGTAATGAAGTTGAGTTACCTTCTTCAAGTAAGGACTTCAGTTCGGCATCGTCAATCTGTTGTTTCGCAATCACTTCTAAGTCGATTGGATGAGAAAGGTAAACTGCGTTTATCCTCGATAAGAAATCCGCTACTTCGTTTTGATTTCCAGGAACGTGCAAAATTGATGTTGTGAACTGGCTGATGAAGTCGAGTTGCCGAATACGTCTTGGTGATGCCTTATTCAGGTTTTGCTGGAACGCATAAATTAGCGGCTTGTGGTCGGTGTAGATGGAGAATGATCTTCCTTCTAATAGGTGTCGAAAATGATTCACGCCCTCGTACATGGCCAAGAGTTCACGGTCGTATGTGCTCCGTGTGTTCTGGGATTCAGTGAGTTTTTTTGAAAAAAATCCTAGTGGTTGGGAAGTGTTGTTCGTTACTTGGTTTACCACAGCCCCAATTGCACTATCCGATGCGTCAGTAAACAGATAAAGCGTTGCGTTTGGAATGGGATATGTAAGCACAGTAGCGTTGGCCAAATCGGACTTGCACTTTTCGAAGGCGATGTCGCTCTCTGGTGTCCACTTGATTGGTGTGTTATCATTCTTCTTATTACCTTGAACGAGGTTAAAAAGAGGAATTTGACTAACAATGGCATTGGGAATAAATTTCCTGTAAAAATTGATCATGGCCAGAAATTTTTTTAAATCTTTGGCGACAGTAGGTTTTTTAAACTCTACAATGTTTTGAACCTTCTCTGGCAAGGGTTTGATGCCATGTTGATCAACGGAGTATCCCAAAAATTTTACATTCGATTTTCCAAAATGGCATTTTAAAGGATTTATTTTAAGGTTATACTCACGAAGTCGAACAAAAACTTCTTCGAGATGTTTTGAATGCTCAATTTCATCTTCTGACGCAACCAGTATGTCGTCAATGTACGGGAATACATAGTTCAAACCGTTTAGAGCTTCGTGTATGTAGCGTTGCATGGTTTGTGCTGAATTTCTCATGCCATAAGGCATAAACAGGTATTCTATGAGACCAAACGGTGTCGTGATGGCGGTCTTTGGTATGTCTTCCGTTCGGACCGGGATCTGATGGAACGCACGCTGCAGATCGATCGTTGAAAAAATCTTCTTTCCGTTTAAAATGTTAACAAAGTCCATGACGTATGGAAGCGGATATCAGTCAGGCAACGTGTTTGCATTGAGAGCGCGAAAGTCACCGCATGGTCGCCAGTCTCCATTTGACTTCTTAACCATGTGGGGTGGACTCGCCCAATGACTTTTTGATGGCCTACATATGCCCTTTTCCATAAGATATGCGAATTCCGCTTTGGCGGCTGCAAGCTTTTCTGGTGATAATCGTCTAGGTTTAGCAAAAACGGCTGGTCCTGAAGTGACAATACAGTGTTCCGTGAGGGATTTCCTTTGAATTCCAGCGGTGTTGAGCGAAGCGAGATCTTTGAATTTTGTGAGCAAATCTGCAAACGGGTGTTTAGTATCAAAAGTTTTAATTTCGCATTTACCTGAGGTTGACTTCCCAGTCGTAGACAACTTGGTGGTTTCATCAATGAGACGATTATTCTTGACATCAACAAGAAGGCGGTAATGTTGTAAGAAATCAGATCCTATAATGGGTTGTGCCACGTCTGCGATGTAGAATGTCCAGATGAATACCCTGCGTAGTCCAAGATTAACTTGACAGCGTTGGATTCCGAAGGTTTTTATTTTTGTTCCGTTAGCAGCAAAGAGTGTGGTGTTGCAATGAAGAGACTTCTGATGTTTTTTGGGGGGCAAGACAGACACGTCAGCACCGGTGTCAATTAAATATTTCTTGTGTGTTGTCTTATCCGAAACATACAAACGTTGAATATGTTTGACAACTGTTGTCACCGAGGATGGTGGCAACTCTAATCGTTTTTTGAACCGGTTGAATTTTTATAACTGCATGGTTGCTTGCAATGAATTGCATTGTCTTTGTACCTGTAATGGTACCAACATATATCGTAAAGTTTACCGTTTGATTGTGTTGGGTCTCGGTGGTATGATGGTGTTGAGCTTCGATGGCATAAGCGAGATGGTGTTTTGTTGCGATGGCGGTGATATGAGTTTTCAAACTTGTCGATTCGGCGGCTGAGTGCTTCGATTTTATGTATGAGACTATCTTGATGAAGAGAAGTGGCATCACGATGGTCAATTCTGGATATATGGCTTCCATTTGATGTGGTTTCAAGAATCGTGTCAGCTACTTGTACGAGTTTTTTTACGTCTTCACTTTTGAAGGCAGCTAAAATGGCTTGTACTTCTGTGGGTAGACGTTGAAGCCATATGCTTTTTAGGAATTCTTCTCCGACTGAATTTCCAGCTAGACCCTTAAGCTCGTTGAAGAGTTGGGATGGCTTTTTATCACCTAAGTCAACATCCGATAAAAGTTTCCTCATCTTTTTGTGCTCGGAGTCCGAAAAGCAATCGATTAGAGCTTTTTTTAGATTTTCATATTTTCCAGATGCAGGTGGTTGTAACACAGCGTCTCTCACTTGTGCGAGGACTTTTCCGTCCATCGAACCAACAACGGCATTAAATCGAGAAAAATCTGAGGTTATTCGACACGTTGCGAATTGTGCCTCCATGCTGGCAAACCAGATTTCGGGCATTTCAGTCCAGAAAGGGGAAACCTTCATCGAAACCCGCAATACTTCGTTCTCGTTGCCGAAAATTTGACCTGAACTGCTAGTGCCACCGGTTGTTCCATCTGTATGGCTTCCATTGCTATCGCCCCCTTCGTAATTTGTACTATTGTTACCTTCAGCGTGAAGTGGACTACTTCCTTCCTTCATAGTTGGGTTTACTTCGTTAATTTGTTACGACTTTTGTTTCTAACGGGGTCACCAGATTGTAGATGCGTATGTACAAAGCCTAGACCGTTCTCCTTAACATCTACTTTTATTCTGATTTATTCTTCTTATATCTAACAATTCATTTTAAGTTTGAATGACATTTAGTATACATACATGAACAGAATGAATACATGATTGATTGATAGGTATAGGGTGTACAATGTACATGATTAAATATTTAATAAATCAGGTGGGTTGACTCGACCTGATTCCCCACACACTTACAAAATTTAAGTTCAAAGAATGCAGTTGACTGCAAATGAAGTCCCTTATGTTGTCTGAACCTGCCCTTTGTTGACAGTAATTGCTACATCACATTCTTGGTCTCGACCAGCGTTACCACTTCTCAAAAAAAAGTGGAAGTAGATTTTAGGAAAAAGCGAAGTAGATTGAAAAAAATGGAAGTAGATTTCAAAAACGAACTTTTTCATATAACATTACATATACATATTACATATTTTTAAATTACATTATTTCAATTAAAAATTAAAAAAAAAACTAGAATTATTTAAGTCTTTATATCATCCTAATTTAATATGTTAATGTAACATTTCTTAAATTAACTTTTGGTTGTTGGCAACGAAAACGTAAAGATTGGGCTCGTGTTGGACAAATGAAATGACTTTAGGATATTTTGATTGCAAAGGACGAGTTCTACAAGAAATAGTTTTTGTAATCGTAATACAATTTCAGTACATCAACAAACCTTTTATCTTTGTTTTTGGACAACTTTAAAATATCTTTTCATATTGAAAACAAAAACCCAAATCCAAAATAACACTATAGAGCACAACTGAACACAAATAACAATAACAATCAGAAAAGAAATAAAATGCACGACTGGTTTGCATAAACTCGCTCATGTATCCAAAAAAGTCTGTTTAAAACTATTTAATGTATTTTAAGATTTAAAATGTACCTGCAAAAAAAGTTTGTTTTCAAAACTGTAAATGCGATTTGATTTTTCAAAAAACCTTAATTTTTTAAATTTGTATTTGAAAATCGTTTTTGAATTTTAGTTTAAAAATATTTTTGGTATGGAGTTTTGAACTTATTTTAGACGTCTTGCATTTCAATTTTGTTAAAAATGATGACCCATTTTCAAGATATGGAATTTCGAAAAAAAAAAATTGTTTAGTTCTTAAGAAAAATTAAAAAACAAAATAACGGTTTTATGGGGGTACCCATCTGGAGCAATAAAAACATATTTTTTTATATTGATAGAAGCCAAAAAACACAAATTTTAGCAAAAATTTAAAAAAAATCTATCGGTTTGTTTTTGAGAAAATTCGATTTATCGATATTTGACCGTACAAATTTGTATTGGGACTACTATTATTTTTAGTTTAAAAAAAAAACAGGAAAGACATACAGACAAACCGACAAAGTCGGGGGACCCACTTTTTTCGACTTCTCTAACATCGTAATGTCATGTTAGATTAAAATCTCGAATTCGAATTTGTTTACGAATGTAAAACTTGCCATACAGGTGCTATAGTATAGTATGTCGCAAGTAAAAATGACAAAAGGGTTAAACTAGAATACATTAGATAAAACGGAACCTCACCGCAAATGCAAACACTAGAGCGATTTTTAATTCTCTAGAAAATTTTGAGACTACAAGAGTGATAAGGAGAAAAAAGGAGTAGATTCAGTCTATTTTTATTAAAATTGAAGTAGGTAGAAACACGGATCTTAAAAATGAAGTAGATTTCAATATTTTGATGATGGTGCGAAGTAGGAAGTAGATTTTCAATTTATTTGAAAAAAAGAAGTAGATCTACTTCAATTGAAGTAAAGTGGTAACGCTGGTCTCGACTATTTACAAGCATCAAAAATTATAATTATGTGAGTTGTGACAAGCACTAAATAGTTTTTTAGCGATCACTTTACGCAAAACAAAGAACGGGTGACCATCAAAGCTATCATTGGTTTTCATTATTGAAAACAAAAATTGGAATTTTTTTGACAGGTCGTTTATAGCTATCATTAAAAAATTCTGTCATTGAAATCAGTGGAAATATTCGTTTCACTTTTGAACATAAAAGTATCAGCTGTTCAGGAAAGTTAATTTCCGTCCAAAAAATAGAAAAATACATTAATTAAATGCGCAATTAAACTTTTTTTTTCTCAAAACAAATTCATTGTGATTTCCGATCGATCGGTATATAATTTTCATTTCTAATCAAAGGGAAAACCCGTCAAATATCGGTTAAATAAATTTTCCGGATCGATTTCAATGATAGCTATAACTGGCCCCAAAGAGTGACAGTCAACTATCACTTTACACGATTCCACCCCAGAACTCCTTAGAATTTACACCGTGATTTTGGCGTAGCAGTTGATTTAAACATCTGTTGGTACATGTTTTTTTTTAAAGCGAAAGCATTCGTCGATAGAAAAAGTTATAGGTAAGTATTTAAATGAGAGATTGCTGCAGTCTTCATGAAATCAATTAAAACTTGAGCGTGAGGGTATTATTACCATCAGGTTCAGAAGCGATGATTGGCTAGAAGTGCTTTGTAACGAGGTGCGTTGTTTTCAACCTATTTTAGTTTTCGGGAATTGATTGTCTTTTAAGTGTGCTTTGGCCACGAGTACCATGAACGTTACACCATTCTCCAGATATTGAGCAAAAAACGATAATCGATTGGCCCTGGCCGCTTTTGAAAGTGAATTCGTCAGATTTATAGCCATTCGCCAGCTCATTTAATTTAAAAAAAAAAGAGGCTGGGATGGCGACCCACACTGATAACTTCCCATCCCGTCTGTCGATTTGTATTGCTTAAAAGTTTGATTTTAATCAAATTTGCGTACTATTTTTTGTAGATTTTATTTTTTTATGAAAAAACGGACTGTTGGATTTTTATATCGAATGATATATGAATATCGAAAACAATATTTTCTGTGAAATAAAATAAGTTTGAAGCCAATATTTGTAATTTTTGAAAAGCTATTTGAGTCGAAAGTAAATTTTTACCAAGTTTTAGCATTGTTTTTTTTAGGTTTTTATTTTTTGTAAAAAAAACTTTCAATTCGATTTTTCTCAAAATTGTTCGTAATGTTGAAAACAATATTTCTTATAAGTTAAAATTAGTTAGAAGCCATTATCTCAATTTTTTGAAAAGCTATTTGAGTCGAAAATCAATTTTTACCAACTTTTGTTAATTTTTTTTTAGGTTTTTAATTTTTTGTACAAAAACTGTCAATTCGATTTTTTTTTTAATTCTCCTGAATGTTGACAACAGTAGTTTTTGAAAGATAAAAGTAGTTTAAAGCCAATATCTCAAAGTTTTGAAAAGATATTTGAGTCGAAAATCAATTTTTACCAACTTTTATTAATTTTTTTTAGGTTTTTATTTTTTGTAAAAAAAACTGTCAATTCGATTTTTCTCAAAATTGTTCCTAATGTTGAAAACAATATTTCTTATAAGTTAAAATTAGTTAGAAGCCATTGTCTCAAAGTTTTGAAAAGATATTTGAGTCGAAAATCAATTTTTACCAACTTTTATTAATTTTTTTTAGGTTTTTATTTTTTTTTTTTAAACTGTCAATTCGATTTTTCTCAACATTTTTCAGAATGTTGAAAACAATATTTCTTATAATATAAAAAAAGTTTGAAGCCTTAATCTCAAGTTTTTGAAAAGATATTTGCGTCGAAATTCAATTTTTACCAACTATGAGTAAATTTTTTTAGTATTTTATTTTTTATAAAAAAACTGTCAATTAGATTTTTCTCAAAATTTTATCAGATGTCAAAAACATTATTCTTCGTTGCACAAAATTGTTTTGGAGATGAAATCATATTTTGGTCGTAAAATTTTCGAGGTGACAAATTTTTTTTTCAGGTTTTTTGATTTATAAAAAAAACCGTTAATTTTAATTAATTAATTAATTTTCCAAAAATATAATTGTTTTGTATAACGTGACAATATATATTATAAAATTTAATTCAAGTCTCTAGCATCATTGGTTCATGAGATATTTAGGTTTAACCAAAATTGTATCTTTTATTTCGACTCTAGAGACCTTGAAACGTCGAGAAATGTCAAAATTTTCAATTTGACAAATCGGACCCATTACAATAACTTCCTATGCGAAGTTAAAAAACATAATTGAAAGTATTTTCATTTTCAAGTTAAAATATTCTTTTTCGTTTATTTATGAGTAATTTCTTTATGCTGAACGATACAAATTTAAATATTTAATTTGTTGTTACTTTACCGAATCTTAAAATATCAATTATTCTAAACTTAAAAAAAAGAAAGAAAAAAAAACTTCAATATCAATTTATTTTGATGCTTAAAAAGTATTTTATTTAAATAAAAACTTAATATAAATGGTGTGTTTTTTTTCTTTGAATGTTATGTTACAATTAATTTAATTAATTTTAAATAATAATTCTAAAACGTTTTTCTTTGTTTTTGATTAATGATAAATTTATTAAGTTTTTTCGTTTTTAATTTTTAATTAATTATCTTGTACTTTATTTATCTTGAATTGGTTTAAAATTTGACTTAAACTTATTACAATATGTAATTTTTTTTTAAACATTTAAATCATTTGTGATTCTTTATGAGCTTTTTAATTTATTTAAATAAATAGAGGTAGGTTTTATTATTTAACACAAAAATGTGTGTCTTGCAGGTTTAAGTGTAGTTCAGGGCATCCATGTCGATAGATATTTGGAAAAACAGCTTTTGATGTTTTCTAATGGCAAATCTGTGAAATAAAAATTAAATTAGAATATGTTCTTGATTTAAAATACAACTCACAACAACAGCATATTATCTCCTTTATTACATTTATAGCACTCATTGGATGGATTATTGATGTCTTTGGTATCTTCTCTGCGAGCATTAATAGGTTTCTCAAATCCATGTCATAGCTTCTCAGAAAGGCACGCCCTGTTGTTTAATATCTCTTGTTCGTCATCTCCCAGATCATAGTATAGGCATATTCATACTCTAATGTTTCATATCTCTTGTTTTCGTCCTTATAAGGACGTGTTTTTCAATTTTTGTATCTCTTTTCAGATTTTATTTTATTTAAAAAAAAAAACAAAATTGAAATTCAAGTTTTGTATCTCTTTGAGAATCATTTGGGATGGTGGGATTTGTTTTGGGAAAGGATCAATTATCTTAAAAAAGACAATCAAAGGGTAAGGGATATAATTTTATGCACAATATTTTATTTTATCATTTCACCAAAAAATGATATAAAATTATAGTAGAACAAATCCCACCGGACAATTGGTGTTTTGAGCATCCTTGCGGATGAAAGGAATTTTATATATAGATTATATACATATATTTTATTTTTGGATCACAAATGTGTCCCAAGTTTCCGTTAAGGATTAAAAAGAAATTATAATATACATTCTAATTTATGTAATATTTTTGTTAAGATGCATGAAATGTATGTACTTAAAGTGTAGATTTTATTATAAACAGAATAATTTTGAAACACAAATAAAAGCCGAATAAATGAATACAAATATAACATTTAATAAAGTTTTAATTTTGCCTTCTTTATATAGAACAAAACAACCAATTATCAAAGAATTATTTTATTTTTGGAAATAATTGTTAGAAATAAATATTTAAGTGTGCATATGATTTATTTAAAAAAAAAAGGTAAATAACCTCAAAGTAAAGCATGCATGAATTGATTTTTTGATGAATCTGTGATGAAATTAAAGCTGAAAAAGCCAATTATATACGTTATATTTAAATTGTTGATATCCCTCCAGTAGGTACATACTCATGCATCTGTTTATTTTATATTAAAAAACAAAATTACTTTAAAACTGAGCTGAAAATTTTAAAATCCCGTACATACATTCATAAAGGCAACGCATTATTCTGTTCATGTACACATAAAAGTCATCAAAATAACTTTTTAAGTTATAAAAGAGGCTTAAAGTGTCCAATATCACGTTCAAATGCATCGCCAAAAAGTTGACCTGTAACTGGGAGAGAAATTGTAAAGACCCAATTCAATCCAATCCTTGGTAAAAAATAATTGTCAAGAATTAAAAAAGGAAAACGAAACATTTTTTTAATCTAAGAATTATTTTTGTATTGGAAAAAGAGGGTCTTTGAAAAGTATGTGTTTCTTAAAACGAATTTATTTTCAAAAAAGGAATAACTAATGTGAAAAATAACGAAAATAAACGAATTATATTTTTGTATTTCTTAATTAATTAAAAATTTATTAAATTGGAGAAAAAAATCAATGAAGATTTAAATCAGTAAAAATTGAATAATTCGCTTTTAGGTAATAAAAGTAAGGAGAACGTAAAGTGTAAGGAGTAAAAACTTAAGGCAAAATCCTAAATGATTTTCGTAAAATTCGAATACGTCAATAGTTGTCAATTTTAGAAAAATAAATTTCCTAAATTTAAGAACTATTTTCAGTTGGAGTGAAAGAAACGAAAAAAAGGTGGTTTTGTAGTTAAAATTTCTAACTTTTCAATAATTATTAAAAAAATATATTTGAATGATGGATAAATTTAAATGTGTTAAGAGATAAGACCTATTTTTATTCGATGATGTTAAGAAAATTAAATAATTAAGTGTTTGGGATAAACGAAAAAAGGATCCTTGAATAACTGGAAAATTAGAACATAGTTAACAAAAATTTTAAATTAGGCCATTTCAGAAGAGAAGAATAAAGACATATTTAAATTATATTTAACATATTTTTAATCACAAATCAATAAATTAATTATCAATATTAAGTGGAAATTATTATTTATAAAAAAACCAAAATACTTAATTCAACAATATTATTATTTATAGTGCAGCGATATTTTTGTATTTACTCATAATAAATAATATTTATTCAAGTGTTTTGTTTCCATGCATTTATTTATATACCCATATTTCGAATAATGAATAATTATTACGGCGACGCACGTTAGTAAGTATACATTTATTTACCAAAACATTTCTAAAACTTTGCGTTAAGCATTTTTGTTTTTGAATACAAAATATTCATGCATGGAAATTCAAAATATCAGCGCAAAATATTCTTTTTTTTTTTTGGGTTCGTTTTTATTACTTGCGACATATAGGAACTATATGGCAAGTTTTGCATTCGTGCAAAATTTCGAACTCGAGATTTTAATCAAACATGATATTACGATGGTAGAGAAGTCGAAAAAAGTGGGTCCCGCGATTCCGTCCGGTCTGTTTTGTCTGTCTGTCCACGCTCCTACAGCCTAAACCATTGGGTCGATTGAGTTCAAACTTGGAAGTTAAGGTTTTCAGCAGATTCGCGTTAGGCGTTTTTTTCATTTTTTTTTTAAGACCAAAACTAACAGTGGCCCCCATACAATTTTTTTGGTCAAAAAACGAAAATTCGAATTTTCTCAAAAACAAACCGATAGATTTTTTTTAAATTTTCTCTAAAATTTTATTTTTAAACTTGGCTTCTTTTCATAAGAAAAACATATTTTTGTATTGCTCAGGAAAGGTACCGCTCATAGAACCGTTATTTTGTTTCTTAATTTTCTCAGCAACTTATCAACCGATTTCAATAATTTTTTTTCTGAATAAGCTCTTATATTGCCTTAACAATATTTGATTATCAAAAGTGAAATTTTTTATTGTTTGGATTTTTAAAAAAATATTGAATTTTTTTTTTCAAAATTCTATATCTCAAAAACGGGTCAACATTTTTTTACGAAATTCAAATGTAGAGCGTATATTTACAATCACTAAACAACTGCATACCAAAAATATTTTTAGAACAAAATTTAAAAATTGTATATATAAAAAATTAATTTAAAAAAAAACCGCTCTAACGATTTTCAAAAAAAAATTTTGAAAAATCAAGGGTTTTTTGATTTATAAAATGGCATCTAAATTTTTGAAGACAAACTTATTTTTCAGGTAAAGTTTTGAATCTTAAAATAGTTTTTTTTTTAAAATTATTTTAACTGCATTAAATGTAATCCCCTCCCATCTCACCAGATCAAATCCTGTGCGTGAGCCCGAAAGAGCGCATTAGATTGACAAAACTTTTATTATATTCAGCCCTATCATGAATTCCATCGTAATCGGAAATTTTTACGAATCCCGAAAAACTGTATCATGAAATCCGTTCGTAGTGGAAAATCTCATACAATTTTGCATTACGAACGAACAATTTTGCATCATGATACAGTTTTTCGGGATTCGTAAAAATTCCGACTACGATGGAATTCATGATAGGGCTGATTGGTACATATGTATGTATTGTTTATAACTATAACTATTGTAAATACCAATTCATTTCCGGGATGAGTTGTCCTAGGATGAGTTGTGTCTTGGGATGAATCGCGCGGTTTTTTTGACAAATCGAATAGCATTTAAATCTTTGAAGACAAACTTGTTTTAAAGGTATAACTTTAAATCTTATATAGGTGCTTTTTTAAACAGACTCTTTGCATACAGGAGCAAGTTCGTGCGACCCAGTCGTGCATTTTATTTTTTTAAGAGGAATTGTCATTGTCATCGCATTTTTTTTTAAAAAAGGAAGAAAACCATTAACCTGAAAATATCATTATTAACGAACCCCTTTATCTAAAAAAGCATTTTTATTTCAAACTCTAAACAATTAACTATATATTTATATTATTTTAATTATTTATAGTACGTGTTTATTTTTTGTTTGTATATCTGACGACATTAAAAAATTTCGAAAATGCTATAAAAAGGAATAAAGTAAAAATGTAAAAATAAATCAATTCAAAAACAATTTACCTCAGTGAATTATTTTTTAAGCAAACCTCATGTACATGGTAATTATGGGCAGAAGTAGAGAGTAATATATGTATATTCATTTTTAAATAAATTAACGATAATAAATTTTCAAAATGAAGACAAAATATATATAACATTAAAATTCCAAAAATAAAAATAAAACTTACATTTCCAATAACCAACATTTTAATTTTTATCAAATGTACTTGTTTTTATTTTTTGAAACGTGCTATTTTATTTTTTTTAAGAGAGACCAGAACTGGATAACATCTTCCAAAATAAGAAATATACAAAATTTAATATAATGCAATTTCAAAAGTACCTGTTTTTCAAGGGTTAATATTATGCGCAAGGAAGCATTTTCTTTCGTTTATTTTTGTGTTTTCTAATTTCATGCTGTATTCAATTTATACTTTAAATAAATCCATCACATTACACATCTCAAGGAGACACATCGATTTCATCAATTTTTCTATGTTACTTTTTACTGTTACTATTTTCTTGTTGTTAATGGGAAAAAATACCAAATAGAAAATCCATACCAATCTTGCTAAAAATTCGGTTTTATTTCTAAAAAAAGAATTTTTGAAAACAAAAAAAAAATTCCTAAAGAAAAGAAATATTTGGATGAAGGTTTTGGAAAAGAGGATTTAAAAAATGTTAGAAATAAAATATTTGAAAACTAATGAAAAAAAAGAAAATAAATGAAGAGTATTTTATTTATACCCAAATAAAATATATTAAAATGGATGTTATAAATATAATATGATTAATTAAGTCGAATAAAACTAGTCTCAAATACCTATAAACATTTCTTTTGTAAAATTGTAGAGCATTTTTTAAGCGAAGGCAATCTAAAAATTTCAATAAAATAAAATCGCTAAAACTTGTTAAAAGTAAAAATATATATATTTTGTATTTTGAAATATAGAATACCATTAATACACCGACTTACGTATTTGCACGCAAACTGCGGGTATGGAACCCTGATTTATTTCTTTTTGGGTTGGGATGTTGAATTTTATACGTCCTGAAACATGATTCTTGACTCTTGAGTACCTATCAAAAAAAATCTTAAAAATCCAAACAATTTATTGTTTAAGAGAGATTAGTTGAAGACTCGAAGACCTTTTTTGAAGCTTTTATAATCGTAATTGTTGTTTTTATTTTTAAACATTTTGTACCATTGTGTTTTGATTTTAAATATTATATTAAATTAACCTTTTTCTATTCTCGTCTAGTTTAATTTTAAAAATAAAAAGGATCCTAGATTTAATGTTTTTCGATGGATTATATTTGTTGTTTTTTTTTTACGATTTATTAAATAATTTTCTTTGTAGTTTTTAATTTAATTTGTTAAAATTATACCGCTTGTATAATTTAATGTTTTTAATTTGTTTTTATTTAACCAATCCTAATGGGGGATGTTGAGAGAAGTTTGAAGAAGAGAAATTGATAAGATGTTGAGTTATGTTGCTTTAAGTTGAGATGAGCAGAATTGTTTGTTGATGATGAAAATTTGATGGTGAATTATTTTGTACGCTTTTCAAACTATTACCTTAATTTCTTTATTAAGAAATTCTTCTTAAAAGACGCAATTCCATATCTGAATTACTTATGCCTATCTATTTTTTTTTCTAAATTAAAAGAAAGAAAGTTCAGCTTTTTTCAAGTCTTATCGAAAACTTTAGAGCAGGCCTTCTTGAACTTATTCCTTAAAAAGTCTCTTAAGGAATGATTATTTAAAATCTGATAAGTGAAGATACGCCTGTGTTTTCTAATCAAGAAAATAACGGATTTACTTCAATTCCTTTCGTGGAGAAATCGGTCTTTTTCAAGTTTTATCAACCTTGCCAAATTTTGAAGCAACCCATCTTGAACTTATTCCTTAAAAAGTCTTTTATAAGAATTATGATGTGGTGTTTAATTATGCAGTTCAGTTATAATATTATGTTAATATTTCGGATTTCGGATTTTTAAATTAATGAATTATAGAGAACTTGATAAATTCTAACTATGGTTTTCGGGAATTTAAGGTCCTTTTCTTTATTTTTTGTTCTTGTTAACCTAATTAATTAAATTAAATTTTTTTAAATATTAAAATTTATTTAAAATTTTATCGTAGATTAAAATTGTTATAATTTATTTGACGAAGCTTTTGATCAATAATTTTGGTGAAGAAGACCTAGCTGAATTTATTTTCGTATTAAATACATAATTTAAATGCAGAAGTAAATAAATAATTATATAATAAATCATAATTATTAAGAAGAATAAATAATCTGGGAGATTATACGTACGGCCTAATATTTGTTTATATTTTGCGAAGTTATAAAAATAATTAATTATGATTCATAGTCCAAATTATTATATTTTAAGAAGTTATATAAATAATTAAATATGATTACCATAGTCAAAATTATTATACATATTTTGCAAAGTTATGTAAATAATTATATAATTTATCGTAATTATCAGGGAGAATAAATAATCTGAACGATTATATGCGAAGATACGTACGGCCTGATATTTGTTTATATTTTGCGAAGGCATAAATAATTAATCATAATTATGATAATCAAAAATATTATAGTTTGCAAAGTTATATAAATAATTATATAATTAATCATAATTATTGAGAAGAATAAATAATCTGGGAGATTATACGTACGGCCTAATATTTGTTTATATTTTGCGAAGTTATAAAAATAATTAATTATGATTATCATAGTCCAAATTATTATATTTTAAGAAGTTATATAAATAATTAAATATGATTACCATAGTCAACATTATTATACATATTTTGCAAAGTTATATAAATAATTATATAATTTATCATAATTATCAGGGAGAATAAATAATCTGAACGATTATATGCGAAGATACGTACGGCCTGATATTTGTTTATATTTTGCGAAGGCATAAATAATTACTCATAATTATGATAATCAAAAATATTATAGTTTGCAAAGTTATATAAATCATTATATAATTAATCATAATTATTGAGAAGAATAAATAATCTGGGAGATTATACGTACGGCCTAATATTTGTTTATATTTTGCGAAGTTATAAAAATAATTAATTATGATTCATAGTCCAAATTATTATATTTTAAGAAGTTATATAAATAATTAAATATGATTACCATAGTCAAAATTATTATACATATTTTGCAAAGTTATGTAAATAATTATATAATTTATCGTAATTATCAGGGAGAATAAATAATCTGAACGATTATATGCGAAGATACGTACGGCCTGATATTTGTTTATATTTTGCGAAGGCATAAATAATTAATCATAATTATGATAATCAAAAATATTATAGTTTGCAAAGTTATATAAATAATTATATAATTAATCATAATTATTGAGAAGAATAAATAATCTGGGAGATTATACGTACGGCCTAATATTTGTTTATATTTTGCGAAGTTATAAAAATAATTAATTATGATTATCATAGTCCAAATTATTATATTTTAAGAAGTTATATAAATAATTAAATATGATTATCATAGTCAAAATTATTATATTTTGCGAAGTTATATAAATAATTATATAATTTATCATAATTATCAGGGAGAATAAATAATCTGAACGATTATATGCGAGGGTACGTACGGCCTGATATTTGTTTATATTTTGCGAAGGCATAAATAATTAATCATAATTATGATAATCAAAAATATTATAGTTTGCAAAGTTATATAAATAATTATATAATTAATCATAATTATTGAGAAGAATAAATAATCTGGGAGATTATACGTACGGCCTAATATTTGTTTATATTTTGCGAAGTTATAAAAATAATTAATTATGAATATCATAGTCCAAATTATTATATTTTAAGAAGTTATATAAATAATTAAATATGATTATCATAGTCAAAATTATTATATTTTGCGAAGTTATATAAATAATTATATAATTTATCATAATTATCAGGGAGAATAAATAATCTGAACGATTATATGCGAAGATACGTACGGCCTGATATTTGTTTATATTTTGCGAAGGCATAAATAATTAATCATAATTATGATAATCAAAAATATTATAGTTTGCAAGTTATATAAATAATTATGTAATTAATCATAATTATTGAGAAGAATAAATAATCTGGGAGATTATACGTACAGCCTAATATTTGTTTATATTTTGGGAAGTTATAAAAATAATTAATTATGATTATCATAGTCCAAAATATTATACTTTAAGAAGTTATATAAATAATTATATATGATTATCATAGTCAAAATTATCATACATATTTTGCGTAGTTATATAAATAATTATATAATTTATCATAATTATCAGGGAGAATAAATAATCTGAACGATTATATGCGAAGATACGTACGGCCTGATATTTGTTTATATTTTGCGAAGGCATAAATAATTAATCATAATTATGATAATCAAAAATATTATAGTTTGCAAGTTATATAAATAATTATATAATTAATCATAATTATTGAGAAAAATAAATAATCTGGGAGATTATACGTACGGCCTAATATTTGTTTATATTTTGGGAAGTTATAAAAATAATTAATTATGATTCACAGTCCAAATTATTATATTTTTCGAAGTTATATAAATAATTAAATAATTTATCATAATTATCAGGGAGAATAAATAATCTGAACGATTATATGCGAAGATACGTACGGCCTGACAGTTGTTTATATTTTGCGAAGGCATAAATAATTAATCATAATTATGATAATCAAAAATATTATAGTTTGCAAGTTATATAAATAATTATATAATTTATCATAATTATTGAGAAGAATAAATAATCTGGGAGATTATACGTACGGCCTAATATTTGTTTATATTTTGAGAAGTTATAAAAATAATTAATTATGATTATCATAGTCCAAAATATTATACTTTAAGAAGTTATATAAATAATTAAATATGATTATCATAGTCAAAATTATCATACATATTTTGCGAAGTTATATAAATAATTATATAATTTATCATAATTATCAGGGAGAATAAATAATATGAACGATTATATGCGAAGATACGTACGGCCTGATATTTGTTTATATTTTGCGAAGGCATAAATAATTAACCATAATTATGATAATCAAAAATATTATAGTTTGCAAGTTATATAAATAATTATATAATTAATCATAATTATTGAGAAAAATAAATAATCTGGGAGATTATACGTACGGCCTAATATTTGTTTACATTTTGGGAAGTTATAAAAATAATTAATTATGATTATCATAGTCCAAATTATATTTTGCGAAGCTATATAAATAATTAAATATGATTACCATAGTCCAAATTTTTTAATTTTGCGACGTTATTTAAATAATGATATAATTTATCATAATTATTGAGAAGAATAAATAATCGGGAAGATTATACGTACGGCCTAATATTTGTTTACATTTTGGTAAGTTATAAAAATTATTAATTATGATTCACAGTCCAAATTATTATATTTTTCGAAGTTATATAAATAATTAAATAATTTATCATAATTATCAGGGAGAATAAATAATCTGAACGATTATATGCGAAGATACGTACGGCCTGATATTTGTTTATATTTTGCGAAGGCATAAATAATTAATCATAATTATGATAATCAAAAATATTATAGTTTGCAAGTTATATAAATAATTATATAATTTATCACAATTATTGAGAAGAATAAATAATCTGGGAGATTATACGTACGGCCTAATATTTGTTTATATTTTGAGAAGTTATAAAAATAATTAATTATGATTATCATAGTCCAAAATATTATACTTTAAGAAGTTATATAAATAATTAAATATGATTATCATAGTCAAA
The DNA here is from genome assembly GCA_920104205.1 of Eupeodes latifasciatus. Taxonomy (NCBI): domain Eukaryota; kingdom Metazoa; phylum Arthropoda; class Insecta; order Diptera; family Syrphidae; genus Eupeodes; species Eupeodes latifasciatus. The sequence continues at coordinate 377,316,952 of OV049924.1, forward strand.
ATTATCATACATATTTTGCGAAGTTATATAAATAATTATATAATTTATCATAATTATCAGGGAGAATAAATAATCTGAACGATTATATGCGAAGATACGTACGGCCTGATATTTGTTTATATTTTGCGAAGGCATAAATAATTAACCATAATTATGATAATCAAAAATATTATAGTTTGCAAGTTATATAAATAATTATATAATTTATCATAATTATTGAGAAGAATAAATAATCTGGGAGATTATACGTACGGCCTAATATTTGTTTATATTTTGAGAAGTTATAAAAATAATTAATTATGATTATCATAGTCCAAAATATTATACTTTAAGAAGTTATATAAATAATTAAATATGATTATCATAGTCAAAATTATCATACATATTTTGCGAAGTTATATAAATAATTATATAGTTTATCATAATTATCAGGGAGAATAAATAATCTGAACGATTATATGCGAAGATACGTACGGCCTGATATTTGTTTATATTTTGCGAAGGCATAAATAATTAATCATAATTATGATAATCAAAAATATTATAGTTTGCAAGTTATATAAATAATTATATAATTAATCATAATTATTGAGAAAAATAAATAATCTGGGAGATTATACGTACGGCCTAATATTTGTTTATATTTTGGGAAGTTATAAAAATAATTAATTATGATTATCATAGTCTAAATTATTATATTTTAAGAAGTTATATAAATAATTAACTATGATTATCATACTCAAAATTATATTTTGCGAAGTTATTAAAGTAGTTCAGTGATTAATCAAAATTATACGTACGGCCTACTACTTGGTTATAATTTGCGAAGTTATAGGAATAATTAAATAATTAATTATGATCATTATACTCAAAATTATATTTTGCGAAGTTATTAAAGTAGTTCAGTGATTACTCAAAATTATACGTACGGCCTACTATTTGGTTATAATTTGCGAAGTTATAGAAATTATTAAATAAATAATTATGATTATCATACTCAAAATTATATTTTGCGAAGTTATGAAAGTAGTTCAGTGATTAATCATAATTATACGTAGGGCCTACTATTTGGTTATAATTTGCGAAGTTATAGAAATAATTAAATAATTAATTATGATCATTATATCCAAAATTATATTTTGCGGAGTTATGAAAGTAGTTGAGTGATTAATCATAATTATACGTAGGGCCTAATATTTGGTTATATTTTGCGAAATTATCGAAATAATTAATGATAAAGCATAATCGAAAATATTATAATTTGCGAACTTATAAAAATAATTCAATGTTTAATCATAATTATACGTACGGCCTACTATTTGGTTATAATTTGCGAAGTTATAGAAATAATTTAATAATTAATTATGATCATAATACTCAAAATTATATTTTGCGAAGTTATGAAAGTAGTTCAGTGATTAATCATAATTATACGTACGGCCTAATATTTGGTTATATTTTGCGAAATTATCGAAATAATTAATGATAAATCATAATCGAAAATATTATAATTTGCGAACTTATTAAAATAATTCAATGGTTAATCATAATTATACGTACGGCCTAATATTTGTTTACATTTTGGGAAGTTATAAAAATAATTAATTATGATTATCATAGTCCAAATTATATTTTGCGAAGCTATATAAATAATTAAATATGATTACCATAGTCCAAATTTTTTAATTTTGCGACGTTATTTAAATAATTATATAATTTATCATAATTATTGAGAAGAATAAATAATCGGGAAGATTATACGTACGGCCTAATATTTGTTTACATTTTGGTAAGTTATAAAAATTATTAATTATGATTCACAGTCCAAATTATTATATTTTTCGAAGTTATATAAATAATTAAATAATTTATCATAATTATCAGGGAGAATAAATAATCTGAACGATTATATGCGAAGATACGTACGGCCTGATATTTGTTTATATTTTGCGAAGGCATAAATAATTAATCATAATTATGATAATCAAAAATATTATAGTTTGCAAGTTATATAAATAATTATATAATTTATCACAATTATTGAGAAGAATAAATAATCTGGGAGATTATACGTACGGCCTAATATTTGTTTATATTTTGAGAAGTTATAAAAATAATTAATTATGATTATCATAGTCCAAAATATTATACTTTAAGAAGTTATATAAATAATTAAATATGATTATCATAGTCAAAATTATCATACATATTTTGCGAAGTTATATAAATAATTATATAATTTATCATAATTATCAGGGAGAATAAATAATCTGAACGATTATATGCGAAGATACGCACGGCCTGATATTTGTTTATATTTTGCGAAGGCATAAATAATTAACCATAATTATGATAATCAAAAATATTATAGTTTGCAAGTTATATAAATAATTATATAATTTATCATAATTATTGAGAAAAATAAATAATCTGGGAGATTATACGTACGGCCTAATATTTGTTTATATTTTGGGAAGTTATAAAAATAATTAATTATGATTATCATAGTCCAAATTATTATATTTTAAGAAGTTATATAAATAATTAAATATGATTATCATAGTCAAAATTATTATATTTTGCGAAGTTATATAACTAATTATATAATTTATCATAATAATCAGGGAGAATAAATAATCTGAACGATTATATGCGAAGATACGTACGGCCTGATATTTGTTTATATTTTGCGAAGGCATAAATAATTAACCATAATTATGATAATCAAAAATATTATAGTTTGCAAGTTATATAAATAATTATATAATTTATCATAATTATTGAGAAGAATAAATAATCTGGGAGATTATACGTACGGCCTAATATTTGTTTATATTTTGAGAAGTTATAAAAATAATTAATTATGATTATCATAGTCCAAAATATTATACTTTAAGAAGTTATATAAATAATTAAATATGATTATCATAGTCAAAATTATCATACATATTTTGCGAAGTTATATATGTAAATAATTATATAATTTATCATAATTATCAGGGAGAATAAATAATCTGAACGATTATATGCGAAGATACGTACGGCCTGATATTTGTTTATATTTTGCGAAGGCATAAATAATTAATCATAATTATGATAATCAAAAATATTATAGTTTGCAAGTTATATAAATAATTATATAATTAATCATAATTATTGAGAAAAATAAATAATCTGGGAGATTATACGTACGGCCTAATATTTGTTTATATTTTGGGAAGTTATAAAAATAATTAATTATGATTATCATATTCTAAATTATTATATTTTAAGAAGTTATATAAATAATTAACTATGATTATCATACTCAAAATTATATTTTGCGAAGTTATTAAAGTAGTTCAGTGATTAATCAAAATTATACGTACGGCCTACTACTTGGTTATAATTTGCGAAGTTATAGGAATAATTAATTATGATCATTATACTCAAAATTATATTTTGCGAAGTTATTAAAGTAGTTCAGTGATTACTCAAAATTATACGTACGGCCTACTATTTGGTTATAATTTGCGAAGTTATAGAAATTATTAAATAAATAATTATGATTATCATACTCAAAATTATATTTTGCGAAGTTATGAAAGTAGTTCAGTGATTAATCATAATTATACGTAGGGCCTACTATTTGGTTATAATTTGCGAAGTTATAGAAATAATTAAATAATTAATTATGATCATTATATCCAAAATTATATTTTGCGGAGTAGTAGTTGAGTGATTAATCATAATTATACGTAGGGCCTAATATTTGGTTATATTTTGCGAAATTATCGAAATAATTAATGATAAAGCATAATCGAAAATATTATAATTTGCGAACTTATAAAAATAATTCAATGTTTAATCATAATTATACGTACGGCCTACTATTTGGTTATAATTTGCGAAGTTATAGAAATAATTTAATAATTAATTATGATCATAATACTCAAAATTATATTTTGCGAAGTTATGAAAGTAGTTCAGTGATTAATCATAATTATACGTACGGCCTAATATTTGGTTATATTTTGCGAAATTATCGAAATAATTAATGATAAATCATAATCGAAAATATTATAATTTGCGAACTTATTAAAATAATTCAATGGTTAATCATAATTATACGTAGGGCCTACTATTTGCTTATAATTTGCGAAGTTATAGAAATAATTAAATCATTAATTATGATCATTATATCCAAAATTATATTTTGCGGAGTTATGAAAGTAGTTGAGTGATTAATCATAATTATACGTAGGGCCTAATATTTGGTTATATTTTGCGAAATTATCGAAATAATTAATGATAAAGCATAATCGAAAATAATATAATTTGCGAACTTATAAAAATAATTCAATGTTTAATCATAATTATACGTACGGCCTACTATTTGGTTATAATTTGCGAAGTTATAGAAATAATTTAATAATTAATTATGATCATAATACTCAAAATTATATTTTGCGAAGTTATGAAAGTAGTTCAGTGATTAATCATAATTATACGTACGGCCTAATATTTGGTTATATTTTGCGAAATTATCGAAATAATTAATGATAAATCATAATCGAAAATATTATAATTTGCGAACTTATTAAAATAATTCAATGGTTAATCATAATTATACGTAGGGCCTACTATTTGCTTATAATTTGCGAAGTTATAGAAATAATTAAATAATTAATTATGATTATCATACTCAAAATTATATTTTGCGAAGTTATGAAAGTAGTTCAGTGATTAATCATAATTAGAAGTACGGCCTAATATTTGGTTATATTTTGCGAAATTATAGAAATAACTAATGATTAATCATAATCGAAAATATTATAATTTGCGAACTTATTAAAATAATTCAATGGTTAATCATAATTATACGTACGGCCTAATATTTGGCTATATTTTGCGTAATTATAGAAATAATTAATGATAACATCATAAAAGAAATTATTATAATTTGCGAAGTTATGAAAGTAGTTCAGTGATTAATCATAATTATACATACGGCCTACTATTTCGTTATAATTTGCGAAATTATAGAAATAATTTATGATAACATCATAATCGAAGATATTATAATATACGAAGTTATGAAAATAATTCAATGTTTAATCATATTTATACGTACGGCCTACTATTTGGTTATAATTTGCGAAGTTATAGAAATAATTAAATAAATAATTATGATCATTATACTCAAAATTATATTTTGCGAAGTTATTAAAGTAGTTCAGTGATTAATCATAATTATACGTACGGCCTAATATTTGGTTATATTTTGGGAAATTATAGAAATAACTAATGATTAATCATAATCGAAAATATTAAATTTGCGAACTTATTAAAATAATTCAATGGTTAATCATAATTATACGTACGGCCTACTATTTCGTTATAATTTGCGAAATTATAGAAATAATTTATGATAACATCATAATCGAAGATATTATAATTTACGAAGTTATGAAAATAATTCAATGTTTAATCATATTTATACGTACGGCCTACTATTTAGTTATAATTTGCGAAGTTATAGAAATAATTAAATAATTAATTATGATCATTATACTCAAAATTATATTTTGCGAAGTTATTAAAGTAGTTCAGTGATTACTCAAAATTATACGTACGGCCTACTATTTGGTTATAATTTGCGAAGTTATAGAAATAATTAAATAATTAATTATGATCATTATACTCAAAATTATATTTTGCGAACTTAGTAAAATAATTCAATGGTTAATCTTATTTATACGTACGGCCTAATATTTGGTTATATTTTGCGAAATTATAGAAATTATTAATGATAACATCATAATAGAAATTATTATATTTTGCGAAGTTATGAAAATAATTCAATGTTTAATCATAATTATACGTACGGCCTACTATTTGGTTATAATTTGCGAAATTATAGAAATAATTATATAATTAATTATGATTATCATATTCAAAATTATATTTCTCGAAGTTATGAAAGTAGTTGAGTGATTAATCATAATTATACGTACGGCCTACTATTTGGTTATAATTTGCCAAGTTATAGAAATAATTAATGATAACATCATAATAGAAATTATTATATTTTGCGAAGTTATTAAAATAATTCAATGTTTAATCATAATTATACGTACGGCCTACTATTTGGTTATAATTTGCGAAATTATAGAAATAATTAATGAAAAATCATAATCGAAAATATTATAATTTGCGAACTTATTAAAATGATTCAATGGTTAATCATTATTATACGTACGGCCTACTATTTGGTTATATTTTACGAAGTTATAGAAATAATTAAATAAATAATTATGATTATCATACTCCAAATTATATTTTGCGAAGTTATGAAAGTAGTTCGGTGATTAATCATAGTTATACGTAGGGCCTACTATTTGCTTATAATTTGCGAAGTTATAGAAATAATTAAACAATTAATTATGATCATTATACTCAAAATTATATTTTGCGAAGTTATGAAAGTAGTTCAGTGATAAATCATAATTATACGTACGGCCTAATATTTCGTTATATTTTGCGAAATTATAGAAATAATTAATGATAACATCATAATAGAAATTATTATATTTTGCGAAGTTATGAAAATAATTCAATGTTTAATCATAGTTATACGTACGGCCTACTATTTGGTTATAATTTGCGAAGTTATAGAAATAATTAAATAAATAATTATGATTATCATACTCAAAATTATATTTTGCGAAGTTATGAAAGTAGTTCAGTGATTAATCATAATTATACGTACGGCCTAATATTTGGTTATATTTTGCGAAATTATAGAAATAATTAATGATAACATCATAAAAGAAATTATTATAATTTGCGAAGTTATGAAAATAATTCAATGTTTAATCATAATTATACGTACGGCTTACTATTTGGTTATAATTTGCGAAGTTATAGAAATTATTAAATAAATAATTATGATTATCATACTCAAAATTATATTTTGCGAAGTTATAAAAGTAGTTCAGTGATTAATCATAATTATAAGTACGGCCTAATATTTGGTTATATTTTGCGAAATTATAGAAATAACTAATGATTAATCATAATCGAAAATATTATAATTTGCGAACTTATTAAAATAATTCAATGGTTAATCATAATTATACGTACGGCCTACTATTTCGTTATAATTTGCGAAATTATAGAAATAATTTATGATAACATCATAATCGAAGATATTATAATTTACGAAGTTATGAAAATAATTTAATGTTTAATCATATTTATACGTACGGCCTACTATTTAGTTATAATTTGCGAAGTTATAGAAATAATTAAATAATTAATTATGATCATTATACTCAAAATTATATTTTGCGAAGTTATTAAAGTAGTTCAGTGATTACTCAAAATTATACGTACGGCCTACTATTTGGTTATAATTTGCGAAGTTATAGAAATAATTAAATAATTAATTATGATCATTATACTCAAAATTATATTTTGCGAACTTAGTAAAATAATTCAATGGTTAATCTTATTTATACGTACGGCCTAATATTTGGTTATATTTTGCGAAATTATAGAAATTATTAATGATAACATCATAATAGAAATTATTATATTTTGCGAAGTTATGAAAATAATTCAATGTTTAATCATAATTATACGTACGGCCTACTATTTGGTTATAGTTTGCGAAATTATAGAAATAATTATATAATTAATTATGATTATCATATTCAAAATTATATTTCTCGAAGTTATGAAAGTAGTTGAGTGATTAATCATAATTATACGTATGGCCTACTATTTGGTTATAATTTGCCAAGTTATAGAAATAATTAATGATAACATCATAATAGAAATTATTATATTTTGCGAAGTTATGAAAATAATTCAATGTTTAATCATAATTATACGTACGGCCTACTATTTGGTTATAATTTGCGAAATTATAGAAATAATTAATGATAAATCATAATCGAAAATATTATAATTTGCGAACTTATTAAAATGATTCAATGGTTAATCATAATTATACGTACGGCCTACTATTTGGTTATATTTTACGAAGTTATAGAAATAATTAAATAAATAATTATGATTATCATACTCAAAATTATATTTTGCGAAGTTATGAAAGTAGTTCGGTGATTAATCATAGTTATACGTAGGGCCTACTATTTGCTTATAATTTGCGAAGTTATAGAAATAATTAAACAATTAATTATGATCATTATACTCAAAATTATATTTTGCGAAGTTATGAAAGTAGTTCAGTGATAAATCATAATTATACGTACGGCCTAATATTTCGTTATATTTTGCGAAATTATAGAAATAATTAATGATAACATCATAATAGAAATTATTATATTGTGCGAAGTTATGAAAATAATTCAATGTTTAATCATAGTTATACGTACGGCCTACTATTTGGTTATAATTTGCGAAGTTATAGAAATAATTAAATAAATAATTATGATTATCATACTCAAAATTATATTTTGCGAAGTTATGAAAGTAGTTCAGTGATTAATCATAATTATACGTACGGGCTACTATTTGGTTATAATTTGAGAAATTATAGAAATAATTATTGATAACATCGTAATCGAAGATATTATAATTTACGAAGTTATGAAAATAATTCAATGTTTAATCATAGTTATACGTACGGCCTACTATTTGGTTATAATTTGCGAAATTATAGAAATAATTAATGATAACATCGTAATAGAAATTATTATATTTTGCGAAGTTATGAAAATAATTCAATGTTTAATCATAATTATACGTACGGCCTACTATTTGGTTATAATTTGCGAAGTTATAGAAGTAATTAAATAATTAATTATGATTATCATACTCAAAATTATATTTTGCGAAGTTATGAAAGTAGTTCAGTGATTAATCATAATTATACGTACGGCCTAATATTTGGTTATATTTTGCGAAATTATAGAAATAATTAATGATAAATCATAATCGAAAATATTATAATTTGCGAACTCATTAAAATAATTCAATGTTTAATCATAATTATACGTACGGCCTACTATTTGGTTATAATTTGCGAAGTTATAGAAGTAATTAAATAATTAATTATGATTATCATACTCAAAATTATATTTTGCGAAGTTATGAAAGTAGTTCAGTGATTAATCATAATTATAAGTACGGCCTAATATTTGGTTATATTTTGCGAAATTATAGAAATAATTAATGATAACATCATAATAGAAATTATTATATTTTGCGAAGTTATGAAAATAATTCAATGTTCAATCATAATTATACGTACGGCCTACTATTTGGTTATAATATGCGAAATTATAGAAATAATTAATTATGATTATCATACTCAAAATTATATTTTGCGAAGTTATGAAAGTAGTTCAGTGATTAATCATAATTATACGTAGGGCCTACTATTTGGTTATAATTTGCGAAATTATAGAAATAATTATTGATAACATCGTAATCGAAGATATTATAATTTACGAAGTTATGAAAATAATTCAATGTTTAATCATAGTTATACGTACGGCCTACTATTTGGTTATAATATGCGAAATTATAGAAATAATTAATTATGATTATCATACTCAAAATTATATTTTGCGAAGTTATGAAAGTAGTTCAGTGATTAATCATAATTATACGTACGGCCTACTATTTGGTTATAATTTGCGAAGTTATAGAAGTAATTAAATAATTAATTATGATTATCATACTCAAAATTATATTTTGCGAAGTTATGAAAGTAGTTCAGTGATTAATCATAATTATACGTACGGCCTAATATTTGGTTATATTTTGCGAAATTATAGAAATAATTAATGATAAATCATAATCGAAAATATTATAATTTGCGAACTCATTAAAATAATTCAATGTTTAATCATAATTATACGTAGGGCCTACTATTTGCTTATAATTTGCGAAGTTATAGAAATAATTAAATAATTAATTATGATTATCATACCCAAAATTATATTTTGCGAAGATATGAAAGTAGTTCAGTGATTAATCATAATTATACGTACGGCCTAATATTTCGTTATATTTTGCGAAATTATAGAAATAATTAATGATAACATCATAATAGAAATTATTATATTTTGCGAAGTTATGAAAATAATTCAATGTTTAATCATAATTATACGTACGGCCTACTATTTGGTTATAATTTGCGAAGTTATAGGAATAATTAAATAAATAATTATGATTATCATACTCAAAATGATATTTTGCGAAGTTATGAAAGTAGTTCAGTGATTAATCATAATTATACGTAGGGCCTTCTATTTGGTTATAATTTGCGAAGTTATAGAAATAATTAAACAATTAATTATGATCATTATACTCAAAATTATATTTTGCGAAGTTATGAAAGTAGTTCAGTGATTAATCATAATTATACGTAGGGCCACTATTTGGTAATAATTTGTGAAGTTATAGAAATAATTTAATAATTAATTATGATCATTATACTCAAAATTATATTTTGCGGAGTTATGAAAGTAGTTGAGTGATTAATCACAATTATACGTACGGCCTACTATTTGGTTATAATTTGCGAAGTTATAGAAGTAATTAAATAATTAATTATGATTATCATACTCAAAATTATATTTTGCGAAGTTATGAAAGTAGTTCAGTGATTAATCATAATTATACGTACGGCCTACTATTTAGTTATAATTTGCGAAGTTATAGAAATAATTAAATAATTAATTATGATTATCATACTCAAAATTATATTTTGCGAAGTTATTAAAGTAGTTCAGTGATTAATCATAATTATACGTACGGCCTAATATTTGGTTATATTTTGCGAAATTATCGAAATAATTAATGATAAAGCATAATCGAAAATATTATAATTTGCGAACTTATTAAAATAATTCAATGGTTAATCATAATTATACGTACGGCCTAATATTTGGTTATATTTTGCGTAATTATAGAAATAATTAATGATAACATCATAAAAGAAATTATTATAATTTGCGAAGTTATGAAAGTAGTTCAGTGATTAATCATAATTATACATACGGCCTACTATTTCGTTATAATTTGCGAAATTATAGAAATAATTTATGATAACATCATAATCGAAGATATTATAATATACGAAGTTATGAAAATAATTCAATGTTTAATCATATTTATACGTACGGCTTACTATTTGGTTATAATTTGCGAAGTTATAGAAATTATTAAATAAATAATTATGATTATCATACTCAAAATTATATTTTGCGAAGTTATGAAAGTAGTTCAGTGATTAATCATAATTATACGTACGGCCTACTATTTGGTTATAATTTGCGAAGTTATAGAAGTAATTAAATAATTAATTATGATTATCATACTCAAAATTATATTTTGCGAAGTTATGAAAGTAGTTCAGTGATTAATCATAATTATACGTACGGCCTAATATTTGGTTATATTTTGCGAAATTATAGAAATAATTAATGATAACATCATAATAGAAATTATTATATTTTGCGAAGTTATGAAAATAATTCAATGTTTAATCATAATTATACGTACGGCCTAATATTTGGTTATATTTTGCGAAATTATAGAAATAATTAATCATAAATCATAATCGAAAATATTATAATTTGCGAACTCATTAAAATAATTCAATGTTTAATCATAATTATACGTAGGGCCTACTATTTGCTTATAATTTGCGAAGTTATAGAAATAATTAAATAATTAATTATGATTATCATACCCAAAATTATATTTTGCGAAGTTATGAAAGTAGTTCAGTGATTAATCATAATTATACGTACGGCCTAATATTTCGTTATATTTTGCGAAATTATAGAAATAATTAATGATAACATCATAATAGAAATTATTATATTTTGCGAAGTTATGAAAATAATTCAATGTTTAATCATAATTATACGTACGGCCTACTATTTGGTTATAATTTGCGAAGTTATAGGAATAATTAAATAAATAATTATGATTATCATACTCAAAATGATATTTTGCGAAGTTATGAAAGTAGTTCAGTGATTAATCATAATTATACGTAGGGCCTTCTATTTGGTTATAATTTGCGAAGTTATAGAAATAATTAAACAATTAATTATGATCATTATACTCAAAATTATATTTTGCGAAGTTATGAAAGTAGTTCAGTGATTAATCATAATTATACGTACGGCCTAATATTTGGTTATATTTTGCGAAATTATAGAAATAATTAATGATAAATCATAATCGAAAATATTATAATTTGCGAACTTATTAAAATAATTCAATGTTTAAAGTTATAGAAATAATTATGAAGTTATAGAAATAATTAAATAATTAATTATGATTATCATACTCAAAATTATATTTTGCGAAGTTATGAAAGTAGTTCAGTGATTAATCATAATTATAAGTACGGCCTAATATTTGGTTATATTTTGCGAAATTATAGAAATAACTAATGATTAATCATAATCGAAAATATTATAATTTGCGAACTTATTAAAATAATTCAATGGTTAATCATAATTATACGTACGGCCTAATATTTGGTTATATTTTGCGTAATTATAGAAAGAATTAATGATAACATCATAAAAGAAATTATTATAATTTGCGAAGTTATGAAAGTAGTTCAGTGATTAATCATAATTATACATACGGCCTACTATTTGCTTATAATTTGCAAAGTTATAGAAATAATTAAATAATTAATTATGATTATCATACTCAAAATTATATTTTGCGAAGTTATGAAAGTAGTTCAGTGATTAATCATAATTATACGTACGGCCTAATATTTGGTTATATTTTCCGAAATTATAGAAATAGTTAATGATAAATCATAATCGAAAATATTATAATTTGCGAACTCATTAAAATAATTCAATGTTTAATCATAATTATACGTACGGCCTACTATTTGGTTATAATATGCGAAATTATAGAAATAATTAATTATGATTATCATACTCAAAATTATATTTTGCGAAGTTATGAAAGTAGTTCAGTGATTAATCATAATTATACGTAGGGCCTACTATTTGGTTATAATTTGCGGAATTATAGAAATAATTATTGATAACATCGTAATCGAAGATATTATAATTTACGAAGTTATGAAAATAATTCAATGTTTAATCATAGTTATACGTACGGCCTACTATTTGGTTATAATTTGCGAAATTATAGAAATAATTAATGATAACATCATAATAGAAATTATTATATTTTGCGAAGTTATGAAAATAAGTCAATGTTTAATCATAATTATACGTACGGCCTACTATTTGGTTATAATTTGCGAAGTTATAGAAGTAATTAAATAATTAATTATGATTATCATACTCAAAATTATATTTTGCGAAGTTATGAAAGTAGTTCAGTGATTAATCATAATTATACGTACGGCCTAATATTTGGTTATATTTTGCGAAATTATAGAAATAATTAATCATAAATCATAATCAAAAATATTATAATTTGCGAACTCATTAAAAAAATTCAATGTTTAATCATAATTATACGTACGGCCTACTATTTGGTTATAATTTGCGAAGTTATAGAAGTAATTAAATAATTAATTATGATTATCATACTCAAAATTATATTTTGCGAAGTTATGAAAGTAGTTCAGTGATTAATCATAATTATACGTACGGCCTAATATTTGGTTATATTTTGCGAAATTATAGAAATAATTAATCATAAATCATAATCGAAAATATTATAATTTGCGAACTCATTAAAATAATTCAATGTTTAATCATAATTATACGTAGGGCCTACTATTTGCTTATAATTTGCGAAGTTATAGAAAAATTAAATAATTAATTATGATTATCATACCCAAAATTATATTTTGCGAAGTTATGAAAGTAGTTCAGTGATAAATCATAATTATACGTACGGCCTACTATTTGGTTATAATTTGCGAAGTTATAGAAGTAATTAAATAATTAATTATGATTATCATACTCAAAATTATATTTTGCGAAGTTATGAAAGTAGTTCAGTGATTAATCATAATTATAAGTACGGCCTAATATTTGGTTATATTTTGCGAAATTATAGAAATAACTAATGATTAATCATAATCGAAAATATTATAATTTGCGAACTTATTAAAATAATTCAATGGTTAATCATAATTATACGTACGGCCTAATATTTGGTTTATTTTGCGTAATTATAGAAAGAATTAATGATAACATCATAAAAGAAATTATTATAATTTGCGAAGTTATGAAAGTAGTTCAGTGATTAATCATAATTATACATACGGCCTACTATTTGCTTATAATTTGCGAAGTTATAGAAATAATTAAATAATTAATTATGATTATCATACTCAAAATTATATTTTGCGAAGTTATGAAAGTAGTTCAGTGATTAATCATAATTATACGTACGGCCTAATATTTGGTTATATTTTGCGAAATTATAGAAATAGTTAATGATAAATCATAATCGAAAATATTATAATTTGCGAACTCATTAAAATAATTCAATGTTTAATCATAATTATACGTACGGCCTACTATTTGGTTATAATATGCGAAATTATAGAAATAATTAATTATGATTATCATACTCAAAATTATATTTTGCGAAGTTATGAAAGTAGTTCAGTGATTAATCATAATTATACGTACGGCCTAATATTTGGTTATATTTTGCGAAATTATAGAAATCATTAATCATAAATCATAATCGAAAATATTATAATTTGCGAACTCATTAAAATAATTCAATGTTTAATCATAGTTATACGTACGGCCTACTATTTGGTTATAATTTGCGAAGTTATAGAAGTAATTAAATAATTAATTATGATTATCATACTCAAAATTATATTTTGCGAAGTTATGAAAGTAGTTCAGTGATTAATCATAATTATACGTACGGCCTAATATTTGGTTATATTTTGCGAAATTATAGAAATAATTAATCATAAATCATAATCGAAAATATTATAATTTGCGAACTCATTAAAATAATTCAATGTTTAATCATAATTATACGTACGGCCTACTATTTGGTTATAATTTGCGAAGTTATAGAAGTAATTAAATAATTAATTATGATTATCATACTCAAAATTATATTTTGCGAAGTTATGAAAATAGTTCAGTGATTAATCATAATTATAAGTACGGCCTAATATTTGGTTATATTTTGCGAAATTATAGAAATAATTATTGATAACATCATAATAGAAATTATTATATTTTGCGAAGTTATGAAAATAATTCAATGTTCAATCATAATTATACGTACGGCCTACTATTTGGTTATAATATGCGAAATTATAGAAATAATTAATTATGATTATCATACTCAAAATTATATTTTGCGAAGTTATGAAAGTAGTTCAGTGATTAATCATAATTATACGTAGGGCCTACTATTTGGTTATAATTTGCGAAATTATAGAAATAATTATTGATAACATCGTAATCGAAGATATTATAATTTACGAAGTTATGAAAATAATTCAATGTTTAATCATAGTTATACGTACGGCCTACTATTTGGTTATAATTTGCGAAATTATAAAAATAATTAATGATAACATCATAATAGAAATTATTATACTTTGCGAAGTTATGAAAATAATTCAATGTTTAATCATAATTATACGTACGGCCTAATATTTGGTTATATTTTGCGAAATTATAGAAATAATTAATCATAAATCATAATCGAAAATATTATAATTTGCGAACTCATTAAAATAATTCAATGTTTAATCATAATTATACGTAGGGCCTACTATTTGCTTATAATTTGCGAAGTTATAGAAATAATTAAATAATTAATTATGATTATCATACCCAAAATTATACTTTGCGAAGTTATGAAAGTAGTTCAGTGATTAATCATAATTATACGTACGGCCTAATATTTCGTTATATTTTGCGAAATTATAGAAATAATTAATGATAACATCATAATAGAAATTATTATATTTTGCGAAGTTATGAAAATAATTCAATGTTTAATCATAATTATACGTACGGCCTACTATTTGGTTATAATTTGCGAAGTTATAGGAATAATTAAATAAATAATTATGATTATCATACTCAAAATGATATTTTGCGAAGTTATGAAAGTAGTTCAGTGATTAATCATAATTATACGTAGGGCCTTCTATTTGGTTATAATTTGCGAAGTTATAGAAATAATTAAACAATTAATTATGATCATTATACTCAAAATTATATTTTGCGAAGTTATGAAAGTAGTTCAGTGATTAATCATAATTATACGTAGGGCCACTATTTGGTAATAATTTGTGAAGTTATAGAAATAATTTAATAATTAATTATGATCATTATACTCAAAATTATATTTTGCGGAGTTATGAAAGTAGTTGAGTGATTAATCACAATTATACGTAGGGCCTACTATTTGGTTATAATTTGCGAAGTTATAGAAATAATTAAATAATTAATTATGATTATCATACTCAAAATTATATTTTGCGAAGTTATGGAAGTAGTTCAGTGATTAATCATAATTATACGTACGGCCTAATATTTGGTTATATTTTGCGAAATTATAGAGATAATTAATGACAAATCATAATCGAAAATATTATAATTTGCGAACTTATAAAAATAATTCAATGTTTAATCATAATTATACGTACGGCCTACTATTTGGTTATAATTTGCGAAGTTATAGAAATAATTAAATAATTAATTATGATTATCATACTCAAAATTATATTTTGCGAAGTTATGGAAGTAGTTCAGTGATTAATTATAATTATACGTACGGCCTTCTATTTAGTTATAATTTGCGAAGTTATAGAAATAATTAAATAATTAATTATGATTATCATACTCAAAATTATATTTTGCGAAGTTATGAAAGTAGTTCAGTGATTAATCATAATTATAAGTACGGCCTAATATTTGGTTATATTTTGCGAAATTATAGAAATAACTAATGATTAATCATAATCGAAAATATTATAATTTGCGAACTTATTAAAATAATTCAATGGTTAATCATAATTATACGGACGGCCTAATATTTGGTTTATTTTGCGTAATTATAGAAAGAATTAATGATAACATCATAAAAGAAATTATTATAATTTGCGAAGTTATGAAAGTAGTTCAGTGATTAATCATAATTATACATACGGCCTACTATTTGCTTATAATTTGCGAAGTTATAGAAATAATTAAATAATTAATTATGATTATCATACTCAAAATTATATTTTGCGAAGTTATGAAAGTAGTTCAGTGATTAATCATAATTATACGTACGGCCTAATATTTGGTTATATTTTGCGAAATTATAGAAATAGTTAATGATAAATCATAATCGAAAATATTATAATTTGCGAACTCATTAAAATAATTCAATGTTTAATCATAATTATACGTACGGCCTACTATTTGGTTATAATATGCGAAATTATAGAAATAATTAATTATGATTATCATACTCAAAATTATATTTTGCGAAGTTATGAAAGTAGTTCAGTGATTAATCATAATTATACGTACGGCCTAATATTTGGTTATATTTTGCGAAATTATAGAAATAATTAACCATAAATCATAATCAAAAATATTATAATTTGCGAACTCATTAAAAAAATTCAATGTTTAATCATAATTATACGTACGGCCTACTATTTGGTTATAATTTGCGAAGTTATAGAAGTAATTAAATAATTAATTATGATTATCATACTCAAAATTATATTTTGCGAAGTTATGAAAGTAGTTCAGTGATTAATCATAATTATACGTACGGCCTAATATTTGGTTATATTTTGCGAAATTATAGAAATAATTAATCATAAATCATAATCGAAAATATTATAATTTGCGAACTCATTAAAATAATTCAATGTTTAATCATAATTATACGTAGGGCCTACTATTTGCTTATAATTTGCGAAGTTATAGAAAAATTAAATAATTAATTATGATTATCATACCCAAAATTATATTTTGCGAAGTTATGAAAGTAGTTCAGTGATAAATCATAATTATACGTACGGCCTACTATTTGGTTATAATTTGCGAAGTTATAGAAGTAATTAAATAATTAATTATGATTATCATACTCAAAATTATATTTTGCGAAGTTATGAAAGTAGTTCAGTGATTAATCATAATTATAAGTACGGCCTAATATTTGGTTATATTTTGCGAAATTATAGAAATAACTAATGATTAATCATAATCGAAAATATTATAATTTGCGAACTTATTAAAATAATTCAATGGTTAATCATAATTATACGTACGGCCTAATATTTGGTTATATTTTGCGAAATTATAGAAATAATTAATGATAACATCATAATAGAAATTATTATATTTTGCGAAGTTATGAAAATAATTCAATGTTTAAAGTTATAGAAATAATTATGAAGTTATAGAAATAATTAAATAATTAATTATGATTATCATACTCAAAATTATATTTTGCGAAGTTATGAAAGTAGTTCAGTGATTAATCATAATTATACGTAGGGCCACTATTTTTATAATTAAATAATTAATTATGATCATTACATCCTAAATTATATTTTGCGGAGTTATGAAAGTAGTTGAGTGATTAATCACAATTATACGTAGGGCCTACTATTTGGTTATAATTTGCGAAGTTATAGAAATAATTAAACAATTAATTATGATCATTATACTCAAAATGATATTTTGCGAAGTTATGAAAGTAGTTCAGTGATTAATCATAATTATACGTAGGGCCTTCTATTTGGTTATAATTTGCGAAGTTATAGAAGTAATTAAATAATTAATTATGATTATCATACTCAAAATTATATTTTGCGAAGTTATGAAAGTAGTTCAGTGATTAATCATAATTATAAGTACGGCCTAATATTTGGTTATATTTTGCGAAATTATAGAAATAACTAATGATTAATCATAATCGAAAATATTATAATTTGCGAACTTATTAAAATAATTCAATGGTTAATCATAATTATACGTACGGCCTAATATTTGGTTTATTTTGCGTAATTATAGAAAGAATTAATGATAACATCATAAAAGAAATTATTATAATTTGCGAAGTTATGAAAGTAGTTCAGTGATTAATCATAATTATACATACGGCCTACTATTTGCTTATAATTTGCGAAGTTATAGAAATAATTAAATAATTAATTATGATTATCATACTCAAAATTATATTTTGCGAAGTTATGAAAGTAGTTCAGTGATTAATCATAATTATACGTACGGCCTAATATTTGGTTATATTTTGCGAAATTATAGAAATAGTTAATGATAAATCATAATCGAAAATATTATAATTTGCGAACTCATTAAAATAATTCAATGTTTAATCATAATTATACGTACGGCCTACTATTTGGTTATAATATGCGAAATTATAGAAATAATTAATTATGATTATCATACTCAAAATTATATTTTGCGAAGTTATGAAAGTAGTTCAGTGATTAATCATAATTATACGTACGGCCTAATATTTGGTTATATTTTGCGAAATTATAGAAATAATTAACCATAAATCATAATCAAAAATATTATAATTTGCGAACTCATTAAAAAAATTCAATGTTTAATCATAATTATACGTACGGCCTACTATTTGGTTATAATTTGCGAAGTTATAGAAGTAATTAAATAATTAATTATGATTATCATACTCAAAATTATATTTTGCGAAGTTATGAAAGTAGTTCAGTGATTAATCATAATTATACGTACGGCCTAATATTTGGTTATATTTTGCGAAATTATAGAAATAATTAATCATAAATCATAATCGAAAATATTATAATTTGCGAACTCATTAAAATAATTCAATGTTTAATCATAATTATACGTAGGGCCTACTATTTGCTTATAATTTGCGAAGTTATAGAAAAATTAAATAATTAATTATGATTATCATACCCAAAATTATATTTTGCGAAGTTATGAAAGTAGTTCAGTGATAAATCATAATTATACGTACGGCCTACTATTTGGTTATAATTTGCGAAGTTATAGAAGTAATTAAATAATTAATTATGATTATCATACTCAAAATTATATTTTGCGAAGTTATGAAAGTAGTTCAGTGATTAATCATAATTATAAGTACGGCCTAATATTTGGTTATATTTTGCGAAATTATAGAAATAACTAATGATTAATCATAATCGAAAATATTATAATTTGCGAACTTATTAAAATAATTCAATGGTTAATCATAATTATACGGACGGCCTAATATTTGGTTTATTTTGCGTAATTATAGAAAGAATTAATGATAACATCATAAAAGAAATTATTATAATTTGCGAAGTTATGAAAGTAGTTCAGTGATTAATCATAATTATACATACGGCCTACTATTTGCTTATAATTTGCGAAGTTATAGAAATAATTAAATAATTAATTATGATTATCATACTCAAAATTATATTTTGCGAAGTTATGAAAGTAGTTCAGTGATTAATCATAATTATAAGTACGGCCTAATATTTGGTTATATTTTGCGAAATTATAGAAATAACTAATGATTAATCATAATCGAAAATATTATAATTTGCGAACTTATTAAAATAATTCAATGGTTAATCATAATTATACGTACGGCCTAATATTTGGTTATATTTTGCGAAATTATAGAAATAATTAATGATAACATCATAATAGAAATTATTATATTTTGCGAAGTTATGAAAATAATTCAATGTTTAAAGTTATAGAAATAATTATGAAGTTATAGAAATAATTAAATAATTAATTATGATTATCATACTCAAAATTATATTTTGCGAAGTTATGAAAGTAGTTCAGTGATTAATCATAATTATACGTAGGGCCACTATTTTTATAATTAAATAATTAATTATGATCATTACATCCTAAATTATATTTTGCGGAGTTATGAAAGTAGTTGAGTGATTAATCACAATTATACGTAGGGCCTACTATTTGGTTATAATTTGCGAAGTTATAGAAATAATTAAACAATTAATTATGATCATTATACTCAAAATGATATTTTGCGAAGTTATGAAAGTAGTTCAGTGATTAATCATAATTATACGTAGGGCCTTCTATTTGGTTATAATTTGCGAAGTTATAGAAATAATTAAACAATTAATTATGATCATTATACTCAAAATTATATTTTGCGAAGTTATGAAAGTAGTTCAGTGATTAATCATAATTATACGTAGGGCCACTATTTGGTAATAATTTGTGAAGTTATAGAAATAATTTAATAATTAATTATGATCATTATACTCAAAATTATATTTTGCGGAGTTATGAAAGTAGTTGAGTGATTAATCACAATTATACGTAGGGCCTACTATTTGGTTATAATTTGCGAAGTTATAGAAATAATTAAATAATTAATTATGATTATCATACTCAAAATTATATTTTGCGAAGTTATGGAAGTAGTTCAGTGATTAATCATAATTATACGTACGGCCTAATATTTGGTTATATTTTGCGAAATTATAGAGATAATTAATGACAAATCATAATCGAAAATATTATAATTTGCGAACTTATAAAAATAATTCAATGTTTAATCATAATTATACGTACGGCCTACTATTTGGTTATAATTTGCGAAGTTATAGAAATAATTAAATAATTAATTATGATTATCATACTCAAAATTATATTTTGCGAAGTTATGGAAGTAGTTCAGTGATTAATTATAATTATACGTACGGCCTTCTATTTAGTTATAATTTGCGAAGTTATAGAAATAATTAAATAATTAATTATGATTATCATACTCAAAATTATATTTTGCGAAGTTATGAAAGTAGTTCAGTGATTAATCATAATTATAAGTACGGCCTAATATTTGGTTATATTTTGCGAAATTATAGAAATAACTAATGATTAATCATAATCGAAAATATTATAATTTGCGAACTTATTAAAATAATTCAATGGTTAATCATAATTATACGTACGGCCTAATATTTGGTTTATTTTGCGTAATTATAGAAAGAATTAATGATAACATCATAAAAGAAATTATTATAATTTGCGAAGTTATGAAAGTAGTTCAGTGATTAATCATAATTATACATACGGCCTACTATTTGCTTATAATTTGCGAAGTTATAGAAATAATTAAATAATTAATTATGATTATCATACTCAAAATTATATTTTGCGAAGTTATGAAAGTAGTTCAGTGATTAATCATAATTATACGTACGGCCTAATATTTGGTTATATTTTGCGAAATTATAGAAATAGTTAATGATAAATCATAATCGAAAATATTATAATTTGCGACCTCATTAAAATAATTCAATGTTTAATCATAATTATACGTACGGCCTACTATTTGGTTATAATATGCGAAATTATAGAAATAATTAATTATGATTATCATACTCAAAATTATATTTTGCGAAGTTATGAAAGTAGTTCAGTGATTAATCATAATTATAAGTACGGCCTAATATTTGGTTATATTTTGCGAAATTATAGAAATAATTATTGATAACATCATAATAGAAATTATTATATTTTGCGAAGTTATGAAAATAATTCAATGTTCAATCATAATTATACGTACGGCCTACTATTTGGTTATAATATGCGAAATTATAGAAATAATTAATTATGATTATCATACTCAAAATTATATTTTGCGAAGTTATGAAAGTAGTTCAGTGATTAATCATAATTATACGTAGGGCCTACTATTTGGTTATAATTTGCGAAATTATAGAAATAATTATTGATAACATCGTAATCGAAGATATTATAATTTACGAAGTTATGAAAATAATTCAATGTTTAATCATAGTTATACGTACGGCCTACTATTTGGTTATAATTTGCGAAATTATAAAAATAATTAATGATAACATCATAATAGAAATTATTATACTTTGCGAAGTTATGAAAATAATTCAATGTTTAATCATAATTATACGTACGGCCTACTATTTGGTTATAATTTGCGAAGTTATAGAAGTAATTAAATAATTAATTATGATTATCATACTCAAAATTATATTTTGCGAAGTTATGAAAGTAGTTCAGTGATTAATCATAATTATACGTACGGCCTAATATTTCGTTATATTTTGCGAAATTATAGAAATAATTAATGATAACATCATAATAGAAATTATTATATTTTGCGAAGTTATGAAAATAATTCAATGTTTAATCATAATTATACGTACGGCCTACTATTTGGTTATAATTTGCGAAGTTATAGGAATAATTAAATAAATAATTATGATTATCATACTCAAAATGATATTTTGCGAAGTTATGAAAGTAGTTCAGTGATTAATCATAATTATACGTAGGGCCTTCTATTTGGTTATAATTTGCGAAGTTATAGAAATAATTAAACAATTAATTATGATCATTATACTCAAAATTATATTTTGCGAAGTTATGAAAGTAGTTCAGTGATTAATCATAATTATACGTAGGGCCACTATTTGGTAATAATTTGTGAAGTTATAGAAATAATTTAATAATTAATTATGATCATTATACTCAAAATTATATTTTGCGGAGTTATGAAAGTAGTTGAGTGATTAATCACAATTATACGTAGGGCCTACTATTTGGTTATAATTTGCGAAGTTATAGAAATAATTAAATAATTAATTATGATTATCATACTCAAAATTATATTTTGCGAAGTTATGGAAGTAGTTCAGTGATTAATCATAATTATACGTACGGCCTAATATTTGGTTATATTTTGCGAAATTATAGAGATAATTAATGACAAATCATAATCGAAAATATTATAATTTGCGAACTTATAAAAATAATTCAATGTTTAATCATAATTATATGTACGGCCTACTATTTGGTTATAATTTGCGAAGTTATAGAAATAATTAAATAATTAATTATGATTATCATACTCAAAATTATATTTTGCGAAGTTATGGAAGTAGTTCAGTGATTAATTATAATTATACGTACGGCCTTCTACTTAGTTATAATTTGCGAAGTTATAGAAATAATTAAATAATTAATTATGATTATCATACTCAAAATTATATTTTGCGATGTTATGAAAGTAGTTCAGTGATTATTGATTAATCATAATTATATGTACGGCCTACTATTTGGTTATAATTTGCGAAGTTATAGAAATAATTAAATAATTAATTATGATCATTATATCCAAAATTATATTTTGCGGAGTTATGAAAGTAGTTGAGTGATTAATCATAATTATACGTAGGGCCTAATATTTGGTTATATTTTGCGAAATTATCGAAATAATTAATGATAAATTATAATCGAAAATATTATAATTTGCGAACTTATAAAAATAATTCAATGTTTAATCATAATTATACGTACGGCCTACTATTTGGTTATAATTTGCGAAGTTATAGAAATAATTTAATAATTAATTATGATCATAATACTCAAAATTATATTTTGCGAAGTTATGGAAGTAGTTCAGTGATTAATCATAATTATACGTACGGCCTACTATTTAGTTATAATTTGCGAAGTTATAGAAATAATTAAATAATTAATTATGATTATCATACTCAAAATTATATTTTGCGATGTTATGAAAGTAGTTCAGTGATTATTGATTAATCATAATTATATGTACGGCCTAATATTTGGTTATAATTTGCGAAGTTATAGAAATAATTAAATAATTAATTATGATCATTATATCCAAAATTATATTTTGCGGAGTTATGAAAGTAGTTGAGTGATTAATCATAATTATACGTACGGCCTAATATTTGGTTATATTTTGCGAAATTATCGAAATAATTAATGATAAATCATAATCGAAAATATTATAATTTGCGAACTTATTAAAATAATTCAATGGTTAATCATAATTATACGTACGGCCTAATATTTGGTTATATTTTGCGTAATTATAGAAAGAATTAATGATAACATCATAAAAGAAATTATTATAATTTGCGAAGTTATGAAAGTAGTTCAGTGATTAATCATAATTATACATACGGCCTACTATTTACTTATAATTAGCGAAGTTATAGAAATAATTAAATAATTAATTATGATTATCATACTCAAAATTATATTTTGCGAAGTTATGAAAGTAGTTCAGTGATTAATCATAATTATAAGTACGGCCTAATATTTGGTTATATTTTGCGAAATTATAGAAATAACTAATGATTAATCATAATCGAAAATATTATAATTTGCGAACTTATTAAAATAATTCAATGGTTAATCATAATTATACGTACGGCCTAATATTTGGTTATATTTTGCGTAATTATAGAAAGAATTAATGATAACATCATAAAAGAAATTATTATAATTTGCGAAGTTATGAAAGTAGTTCAGTGATTAATCATAATTATACATACGGCCTACTATTTGCTTATAATTTGCGAAGTTATAGAAATAATTAAATAATTAATTATGATTATCATATTCAAAATTATATTTTGCGAAGTTATGAAAGTAGTTCAGTGATTAATCATAATTATACGTACGGCCTAATATTTGGTTATATTTTGCGAAATTATAGAAATAGTTAATGATAAATCATAATCGAAAATATTATAATTTGCGAACTCATTAAAATAATTCAATGTTTAATCATAGTTATACGTACGGCCTACTATTTGGTTATAATTTGCGAAGTTATAGAAGTAATTAAATAATTAATTATGATTATCATACTCAAAATTATATTTTGCGAAGTTATGGAAGTAGTTCAGTGATTAATCATAATTATACGTACGGCCTAATATTTGGTTATATTTTGCGAAATTATAGAGATAATTAATGACAAATCATAATCGAAAATATTATAATTTGCGAACTTATAAAAATAATTCAATGTTTAATCATAATTATACGTACGGCCTACTATTTGGTTATAATTTGCGAAGTTATAGAAATAATTAAATAATTAATTATGATTATCATACTCAAAATTATATTTTGCGAAGTTATGGAAGTAGTTCAGTGATTAATCATAATTATACGTACGGCCTAATATTTGCTTATAATTTGCGAAGTTATAGAAATAATTAAATAATTAATTATGATTATCATACTCAAAATTATATTTTGCGAAGTTATGGAAGTAGTTCAGTGATTAATCATAATTATACGTACGGCCTAATATTTGGTTATATTTTGCGAAATTATAGAGATAATTAATGACAAATCATAATCGAAAATATTATAATTTGCGAACTTATAAAAATAATTCAATGTTTAATCATAATTATACGTACGGCCTACTATTTGGTTATAATTTGCGAAGTTATAGAAATAATTAAATAATTAATTATGATTATCATACTCAAAATTATATTTTGCGAAGTTATGGAAGTAGTTCAGTGATTAATTATAATTATACGTACGGCCTTCTATTTAGTTATAATTTGCGAAGTTATAGAAATAATTAAATAATTAATTATGATTATCATACTCAAAATTATATTTTGCGAAGTTATGAAAGTAGTTCAGTGATTAATCATAATTATAAGTACGGCCTAATATTTGGTTATATTTTGCGAAATTATAGAAATAACTAATGATTAATCATAATCGAAAATATTATAATTTGCGAACTTATTAAAATAATTCAATGGTTAATCATAATTATACGTACGGCCTAATATTTGGTTTATTTTGCGTAATTATAGAAAGAATTAATGATAACATCATAAAAGAAATTATTATAATTTGCGAAGTTATGAAAGTAGTTCAGTGATTAATCATAATTATACATACGGCCTACTATTTGCTTATAATTTGCGAAGTTATAGAAATAATTAAATAATTAATTATGATTATCATACTCAAAATTATATTTTGCGAAGTTATGAAAGTAGTTCAGTGATTAATCATAATTATACGTACGGCCTAATATTTGGTTATATTTTGCGAAATTATAGAAATAGTTAATGATAAATCATAATCGAAAATATTATAATTTGCGACCTCATTAAAATAATTCAATGTTTAATCATAATTATACGTACGGCCTACTATTTGGTTATAATATGCGAAATTATAGAAATAATTAATTATGATTATCATACTCAAAATTATATTTTGCGAAGTTATGAAAGTAGTTCAGTGATTAATCATAATTATACGTACGGCCTAATATTTGGTTATATTTTGCGAAATTATAGAAATAATTAATCATAAATCATAATCGAAAATATTATAATTTGCGAACTCATTAAAATAATTCAATGTTTAATCATAGTTATACGTACGGCCTACTATTTGGTTATAATTTGCGAAGTTATAGAAGTAATTAAATAATTAATTATGATTATCATACTCAAAATTATATTTTGCGAAGTTATGAAAGTAGTTCAGTGATTAATCATAATTATACGTACGGCCTAATATTTGGTTATATTTTGCGAAATTATAGAAATAATTAATCATAAATCATAATCGAAAATATTATAATTTGCGAACTCATTAAAATAATTCAATGTTTAATCATAATTATACGTACGGCCTACTATTTGGTTATAATTTGCGAAGTTATAGAAGTAATTAAATAATTAATTATGATTATCATACTCAAAATTATATTTTGCGAAGTTATGAAAGTAGTTCAGTGATTAATCATAATTATAAGTACGGCCTAATATTTGGTTATATTTTGCGAAATTATAGAAATAATTATTGATAACATCATAATAGAAATTATTATATTTTGCGAAGTTATGAAAATAATTCAATGTTCAATCATAATTATACGTACGGCCTACTATTTGGTTATAATATGCGAAATTATAGAAATAATTAATTATGATTATCATACTCAAAATTATATTTTGCGAAGTTATGAAAGTAGTTCAGTGATTAATCATAATTATACGTAGGGCCTACTATTTGGTTATAATTTGCGAAATTATAGAAATAATTATTGATAACATCGTAATCGAAGATATTATAATTTACGAAGTTATGAAAATAATTCAATGTTTAATCATAGTTATACGTACGGCCTACTATTTGGTTATAATTTGCGAAATTATAAAAATAATTAATGATAACATCATAATAGAAATTATTATACTTTGCGAAGTTATGAAAATAATTCAATGTTTAATCATAATTATACGTACGGCCTACTATTTGGTTATAATTTGCGAAGTTATAGAAGTAATTAAATAATTAATTATGATTATCATACTCAAAATTATATTTTGCGAAGTTATGAAAGTAGTTCAGTGATTAATCATAATTATACGTACGGCCTAATATTTCGTTATATTTTGCGAAATTATAGAAATAATTAATGATAACATCATAATAGAAATTATTATATTTTGCGAAGTTATGAAAATAATTCAATGTTTAATCATAATTATACGTACGGCCTACTATTTGGTTATAATTTGCGAAGTTATAGGAATAATTAAATAAATAATTATGATTATCATACTCAAAATGATATTTTGCGAAGTTATGAAAGTAGTTCAGTGATTAATCATAATTATACGTAGGGCCTTCTATTTGGTTATAATTTGCGAAGTTATAGAAATAATTAAACAATTAATTATGATCATTATACTCAAAATTATATTTTGCGAAGTTATGAAAGTAGTTCAGTGATTAATCATAATTATACGTAGGGCCACTATTTGGTAATAATTTGTGAAGTTATAGAAATAATTTAATAATTAATTATGATCATTATACTCAAAATTATATTTTGCGGAGTTATGAAAGTAGTTGAGTGATTAATCACAATTATACGTAGGGCCTACTATTTGGTTATAATTTGCGAAGTTATAGAAATAATTAAATAATTAATTATGATTATCATACTCAAAATTATATTTTGCGAAGTTATGGAAGTAGTTCAGTGATTAATCATAATTATACGTACGGCCTAATATTTGGTTATATTTTGCGAAATTATAGAGATAATTAATGACAAATCATAATCGAAAATATTATAATTTGCGAACTTATAAAAATAATTCAATGTTTAATCATAATTATATGTACGGCCTACTATTTGGTTATAATTTGCGAAGTTATAGAAATAATTAAATAATTAATTATGATTATCATACTCAAAATTATATTTTGCGAAGTTATGGAAGTAGTTCAGTGATTAATTATAATTATACGTACGGCCTTCTACTTAGTTATAATTTGCGAAGTTATAGAAATAATTAAATAATTAATTATGATTATCATACTCAAAATTATATTTTGCGATGTTATGAAAGTAGTTCAGTGATTATTGATTAATCATAATTATATGTACGGCCTACTATTTGGTTATAATTTGCGAAGTTATAGAAATAATTAAATAATTAATTATGATCATTATATCCAAAATTATATTTTGCGGAGTTATGAAAGTAGTTGAGTGATTAATCATAATTATACGTAGGGCCTAATATTTGGTTATATTTTGCGAAATTATCGAAATAATTAATGATAAATTATAATCGAAAATATTATAATTTGCGAACTTATAAAAATAATTCAATGTTTAATCATAATTATACGTACGGCCTACTATTTGGTTATAATTTGCGAAGTTATAGAAATAATTTAATAATTAATTATGATCATAATACTCAAAATTATATTTTGCGAAGTTATGGAAGTAGTTCAGTGATTAATCATAATTATACGTACGGCCTACTATTTAGTTATAATTTGCGAAGTTATAGAAATAATTAAATAATTAATTATGATTATCATACTCAAAATTATATTTTGCGATGTTATGAAAGTAGTTCAGTGATTATTGATTAATCATAATTATATGTACGGCCTAATATTTGGTTATAATTTGCGAAGTTATAGAAATAATTAAATAATTAATTATGATCATTATATCCAAAATTATATTTTGCGGAGTTATGAAAGTAGTTGAGTGATTAATCATAATTATACGTACGGCCTAATATTTGGTTATATTTTGCGAAATTATCGAAATAATTAATGATAAATCATAATCGAAAATATTATAATTTGCGAACTTATTAAAATAATTCAATGGTTAATCATAATTATACGTACGGCCTAATATTTGGTTATATTTTGCGTAATTATAGAAAGAATTAATGATAACATCATAAAAGAAATTATTATAATTTGCGAAGTTATGAAAGTAGTTCAGTGATTAATCATAATTATACATACGGCCTACTATTTACTTATAATTAGCGAAGTTATAGAAATAATTAAATAATTAATTATGATTATCATACTCAAAATTATATTTTGCGAAGTTATGAAAGTAGTTCAGTGATTAATCATAATTATAAGTACGGCCTAATATTTGGTTATATTTTGCGAAATTATAGAAATAACTAATGATTAATCATAATCGAAAATATTATAATTTGCGAACTTATTAAAATAATTCAATGGTTAATCATAATTATACGTACGGCCTAATATTTGGTTATATTTTGCGTAATTATAGAAAGAATTAATGATAACATCATAAAAGAAATTATTATAATTTGCGAAGTTATGAAAGTAGTTCAGTGATTAATCATAATTATACATACGGCCTACTATTTGCTTATAATTTGCGAAGTTATAGAAATAATTAAATAATTAATTATGATTATCATATTCAAAATTATATTTTGCGAAGTTATGAAAGTAGTTCAGTGATTAATCATAATTATACGTACGGCCTAATATTTGGTTATATTTTGCGAAATTATAGAAATAGTTAATGATAAATCATAATCGAAAATATTATAATTTGCGAACTCATTAAAATAATTCAATGTTTAATCATAATTATACGTACGGCCTACTATTTGGTTATAATATGCGAAATTATAGAAATAATTAATTATGATTATCATACTCAAAATTATATTTTGCGAAGTTATGAAAGTAGTTCAGTGATTAATCATAATTATACGTAGGGCCACTATTTTTATAATTAAATAATTAATTATGATCATTACATCCTAAATTATATTTTGCGGAGTTATGAAAGTAGTTGAGTGATTAATCACAATTATACGTAGGGCCTACTATTTGGTTATAATTTGCGAAGTTATAGTAATAATTAAAAAATTAATTATGATTATCATACTCAAAATTATATTTTGCGAAGTTATGGAAGTAGTTCAGTGATTAATCATAATTATACGTACGGCCTACTATTTGGTTATAATTTGCGAAGTTATAGTAATAATTAAAAAATTAATTATGATTATCATACTCAAAATTATATTTTGCGAAGTTATGGAAGTAGTTCAGTGATTAATCATAATTATACGTACGGCCTACTATTTGGTTATAATTTGCGAAGTTATAGAAGTAATTAAATAATTAATTATGATTATCATACTCAAAATTATATTTTGCGAAGTTATGAAAGTAGTTCAGTGATTAATCATAATTATACGTACGGCCTACTATTTAGTTATAATTTGCGAAGTTATAGAAATAATTAAACAATTAATTATGATCATTATACTCAAAATTATATTTTGCGAAGTTATGAAAGTAGTTCAGTGATTAATCATAATTATACGTAGGGCCACTATTTTTATAATTAAATAATTAATTATGATCATTACATCCTAAATTATATTTTGCGGAGTTATGAAAGTAGTTGAGTGATTAATCACAATTATACGTAGGGCCTACTATTTGGTTATAATTTGCGAAGTTATAGTAATAATTAAAAAATTAATTATGATTATCATACTCAAAATTATATTTTGCGAAGTTATGGAAGTAGTTCATTGATTAATCATAATTATACGTACGGCCTACTATTTGGTTATAATTTGCGAAGTTATAGTAATAATTAAATAATTAATTATGATTATCATACTCAAAATTATATTTTGCGATGTTATGAAAGTAGTTCAGTGATTAATCACAATTATAGGTACGGCCTAATATTTGGTTATATTTTGCGAAATTATAGAAATAATTAATGATAACATCATAAAAGAAATTATTATAATTTGCGAAGTTATGAAAATAATTCAATGTTTAATCATAATTATACGTACGGCTTACTATTTGGTTATATTTTGCGAAATTATAGAAATAATTAATGACAAATCATAATCGAAAATATTATAATTTGCGAACTTATAAAAATAATTCAATGTTTAATCATAATTATACGTACGGCCTACTATTTGGTTATAATTTGCGAAGTTATAGAAATAATTAAATAATTAATTATGATTATCATACTCAAAATTATATTTTGCGAAGTTAATAAAGTAGTTCAGTGATTAATCATAATTATACGTACGGCCTAATATTTGGTTATATTTTGCGAAATTATAGAAATAATTAATGATAACATCATAAAAGAAATTATTATAATTTGCGAAGTTATGAAAATAATTCAATGTTTAATCATAATTATACGTACGGCCTACTATTTGGTTATAATTTGCGAAGTTATAGAAGTAATTAAATAATTAATTATGATTATCATACTCAAAATTATATTTTGCGAAGTTATGAAAGTAGTTCAGTGATTAATCATAATTATACGTACGGCCTACTATTTAGTTATAATTTGCGAAGTTATAGAAATAATTAAATAATTAATTATGATTATCATACTCAAAATTATATTTTGCGAAGTTATGAAAGTAGTTCAGTGATTAATCATAATTATACGTAGGGCCTACTATTTGCTTATAATTTGCGAAGTTATAGAAATAATTAAATAATTAATTATGATTATCATACCCAAAATTATATTTTGCGAAGTTATGAAAGTAGTTCAGTGATTAATCATAATTATACGTACGGCCTAATATTTCGTTATATTTTGCGAAATTATAGAAATAATTAATGATAACATCATAATAGAAATTATTATATTTTGCGAAGTTATGAAAATAATTCAATGTTTAATCATAATTATACGTACGGCCTACTATTTGGTTATAATTTGCGAAGTTATAGGAATAATTAAATAAATAATTATGATTATCATACTCAAAATGATATTTTGCGAAGTTATGAAAGTAGTTCAGTGATTAATCATAATTATACGTAGGGCCTACTATTTGGTTATAATTTGCGAAGTTATAGAAATAATTAAACAATTAATTATGATCATTATACTCAAAATTATATTTTGCGAAGTTATGAAAGTAGTTCAGTGATTAATCATAATTATACGTAGGGCCACTATTTTTATAATTAAATAATTAATTATGATCATTACATCCTAAATTATATTTTGCGGAGTTATGAAAGTAGTTGAGTGATTAATCACAATTATACGTAGGGCCTACTATTTGGTTATAATTTGCGAAGTTATAGTAATAATTAAAAAATTAATTATGATTATCATAATTATACGTAGGGCCACTATTTTTATAATTAAATAATTAATTATGATCATTACATCCTAAATTATATTTTGCGGAGTTATGAAAGTAGTTGAGTGATTAATCACAATTATACGTAGGGCCTACTATTTGGTTATAATTTGCGAAGTTATAGTAATAATTAAAAAATTAATTATGATTATCATACTCAAAATTATATTTTGCGAAGTTATGGAAGTAGTTCAGTGATTAATCATAATTATACGTACGGCCTACTATTTGGTTATAATTTGCGAAGTTATAGAAGTAATTAAATAATTAATTATGATTATCATACTCAAAATTATATTTTGCGAAGTTATGAAAGTAGTTCAGTGATTAATCATAATTATACGTACGGCCTACTATTTAGTTATAATTTGCGAAGTTATAGAAATAATTAAACAATTAATTATGATCATTATACTCAAAATTATATTTTGCGGAGTTATGAAAGTAGTTGAGTGATTAATCATAATTATACGTAGGGCCTACTATTTGGTTATAATTTGCGAAGTTATAGAATAATTAAACAATTAATTATGATCATTATACTTAAAATTATATTTTGCGGAGTTATGAAAGTAGTTCAGTGATTAATCATAATTATACATACGGCCTAATATTTGGTTTTATTTAGCGAAATTATAGAAATAATGAATGATAAATCATAATCGAAAATATTATAATTTGCGAACTTATTAAAATGATTCAATGGTTAATCATAATTATACGTACGGCCTAATATTTGGTTATATTTTGCGAAATTATAGAAATAATTAATGATAACATCATAATAGAAATTATTATATTTTGCGAAGTTATGAAAATAATTCAATGTTTAAAGTTATAGAAATAATTATGAAGTTATAGAAATAATTAAATAATTAATTATGATTATCATACTCAAAATTATATTTTGCGAAGTTATGAAAGTAGTTCAGTGATTAATCATAATTATACGTAGGGCCTACTATTTGCTTATAATTTGCGAAGTTATAGAAATAATTAAATAATTAATTATGATTATCATACCCAAAATTATATTTTGCGAAGTTATGAAAGTAGTTCAGTGATTAATCATAATTATACGTACGGCCTAATATTTCGTTATATTTTGCGAAATTATAGAAATAATTAATGATAACATCATAATAGAAATTATTATATTTTGCGAAGTTATGAAAATAATTCAATGTTTAATCATAATTATACGTACGGCCTACTATTTGGTTATAATTTGCGAAGTTATAGGAATAATTAAATAAATAATTATGATTATCATACTCAAAATGATATTTTGCGAAGTTATGAAAGTAGTTCAGTGATTAATCATAATTATACGTAGGGCCTACTATTTGGTTATAATTTGCGAAGTTATAGAAATA
This sequence comes from Eupeodes latifasciatus, assembly GCA_920104205.1. Classification (NCBI taxonomy): domain Eukaryota; kingdom Metazoa; phylum Arthropoda; class Insecta; order Diptera; family Syrphidae; genus Eupeodes; species Eupeodes latifasciatus. The sequence continues at coordinate 377,351,650 of OV049924.1, forward strand.
ATTAAACAATTAATTATGATCATTATACTCAAAATTATATTTTGCGAAGTTATGAAAGTAGTTCAGTGATTAATCATAATTATACGTAGGGCCACTATTTTTATAATTAAATAATTAATTATGATCATTACATCCTAAATTATATTTTGCGGAGTTATGAAAGTAGTTGAGTGATTAATCACAATTATACGTAGGGCCTACTATTTGGTTATAATTTGCGAAGTTATAGTAATAATTAAAAAATTAATTATGATTATCATACTCAAAATTATATTTTGCGAAGTTATGGAAGTAGTTCAGTGATTAATCATAATTATACGTACGGCCTACTATTTGGTTATAATTTGCGAAGTTATAGTAATAATTAAATAATTAATTATGATTATCATACTCAAAATTATATTTTGCGATGTTATGAAAGTAGTTCAGTGATTAATCACAATTATAGGTACGGCCTAATATTTGGTTATATTTTGCGAAATTATAGAAATAATTAATGATAACATCATAAAAGAAATTATTATAATTTGCGAAGTTATGAAAATAATTCAATGTTTAATCATAATTATACGTACGGCTTACTATTTGGTTATATTTTGCGAAATTATAGAAATAATTAATGACAAATCATAATCGAAAATATTATAATTTGCGAACTTATAAAAATAATTCAATGTTTAATCATAATTATACGTACGGCCTACTATTTGGTTATAATTTGCGAAGTTATAGAAATAATTAAATAATTAATTATGATTATCATACTCAAAATTATATTTTGCGAAGTTAATAAAGTAGTTCAGTGATTAATCATAATTATACGTACGGCCTAATATTTGGTTATATTTTGCGAAATTATAGAAATAATTAATGATAACATCATAAAAGAAATTATTATAATTTGCGAAGTTATGAAAATAATTCAATGTTTAATCATAATTATACGTACGGCCTACTATTTGGTTATAATTTGCGAAGTTATAGAAGTAATTAAATAATTAATTATGATTATCATACTCAAAATTATATTTTGCGAAGTTATGAAAGTAGTTCAGTGATTAATCATAATTATACGTACGGCCTACTATTTAGTTATAATTTGCGAAGTTATAGAAATAATTAAATAATTAATTATGATTATCATACTCAAAATTATATTTTGCGAAGTTATGAAAGTAGTTCAGTGATTAATCATAATTATACGTAGGGCCTACTATTTGCTTATAATTTGCGAAGTTATAGAAATAATTAAATAATTAATTATGATTATCATACCCAAAATTATATTTTGCGAAGTTATGAAAGTAGTTCAGTGATTAATCATAATTATACGTAGGGCCTACTATTTGGTTATAATTTGCGAAGTTATAGAAATAATTAAACAATTAATTATGATCATTATACTCAAAATTATATTTTGCGAAGTTATGAAAGTAGTTCAGTGATTAATCATAATTATACGTAGGGCCTACTATTTGGTTATAATTTGCGAAGTTATAGAAATAATTAAACAATTAATTATGATCATTATACTCAAAATTATATTTTGCGAAGTTATGAAAGTAGTTCAGTGATTAATCATAATTATACGTACGGCCTAATATTTCGTTATATTTTGCGAAATTATAGAAATAATTAATGATAACATCATAATAGAAATTATTATATTTTGCGAAGTTATGAAAATAATTCAATGTTTAATCATAATTATACGTACGGCCTACTATTTGGTTATAATTTGCGAAGTTATAGGAATAATTAAATAAATAATTATGATTATCATACTCAAAATGATATTTTGCGAAGTTATGAAAGTAGTTCAGTGATTAATCATAATTATACGTAGGGCCTACTATTTGGTTATAATTTGCGAAGTTATAGAAATAATTAAACAATTAATTATGATCATTATACTCAAAATTATATTTTGCGAAGTTATGAAAGTAGTTCAGTGATTAATCATAATTATACGTAGGGCCACTATTTTTATAATTAAATAATTAATTATGATCATTACATCCTAAATTATATTTTGCGGAGTTATGAAAGTAGTTGAGTGATTAATCACAATTATACGTAGGGCCTACTATTTGGTTATAATTTGCGAAGTTATAGTAATAATTAAAAAATTAATTATGATTATCATACTCAAAATTATATTTTGCGAAGTTATGGAAGTAGTTCAGTGATTAATCATAATTATACGTACGGCCTACTATTTGGTTATAATTTGCGAAGTTATAGTAATAATTAAATAATTAATTATAATTATCATACTCAAAATTATATTTTGCGATGTTATGAAAGTAGTTCAGTGATTAATCACAATTATAGGTACGGCCTAATATTTGGTTATATTTTGCGAAATTATAGAAATAATTAATGATAACATCATAAAAGAAATTATTATAATTTGCGAAGTTATGAAAATAATTCAATGTTTAATCATAATTATACGTACGGCTTACTATTTGGTTATATTTTGCGAAATTATAGAAATAATTAATGACAAATCATAATCGAAAATATTATAATTTGCGAACTTATAAAAATAATTCAATGTTTAATCATAATTATACGTACGGCCTACTATTTGGTTATAATTTGCGAAGTTATAGAAATAATTAAATAATTAATTATGATTATCATACTCAAAATTATATTTTGCGAAGTTAATAAAGTAGTTCAGTGATTAATCATAATTATACGTACGGCCTAATATTTGGTTATATTTTGCGAAATTATAGAAATAATTAATGATAACATCATAAAAGAAATTATTATAATTTGCGAAGTTATGAAAATAATTCAATGTTTAATCATAGTTATACGTACGGCCTACTATTTGGTTATAATTTGCGAAGTTATAGAAGTAATTAAATAATTAATTATGATTATCATACTCAAAATTATATTTTGCGAAGTTATAAAAGTAGTTCAGTAATTAATCATAATTATACGTAGAGCCTACTATTTGGTTATAATTTGCGAAGTTATAGAAATAATTAAACAATTAATTATGATCATTATATTCAAAATTATATTTTGCGGAGTTATGAAAGTAGTTGAGTGATTAATCATAATTATACGTAGGGCCTACTATTTGGTTATAATTTGCGAAGTTATAGAAATAATTAAACACGTAATTATGATCATTATACTTAAAATTATATTTTGCGGAGTTATGAAAGTAGTTGAGTGATTAATCATAATTATACGTACGGCCCAATATTTGGTTATATTTTGCGAAATTATAGAAATAATTAATGATAACATCATAATAGAAATTATTATATTTTGCGAAGTTATGAAAATAATTCAATGTTTAAAGTTATAGAAATAATTATGAAGTTATAGAAATAATTAAATAATTAATTATGATTATCATACTCAAAATTATATTTTGCGAAGT